>CM066195.1:10860450-13260450 GCA_033675215.1 Rhodiola kirilowii | reverse complement strand
CTCCTTACTGAGAGTAGAATATAGTCAGATCTGCAACTAGGATGGAACTGTCTTCCCATTTGGCTGCTGCTTCTGTACTGACGAAACACATTCCATGCTTAGACACTCCAGTTGGTACACTAGGCGGAACAGATCCTGGAGCACTCCTCTTCCTTTTCTTGGATGCACTTGCTCCCCCTGCATCTGTTCGCTTATCATCCGCTTGGTAGTTACTTTAGTCGAGCATGCTTGGATGATCACTTTCTTCTTCGGTTTCTTCTTTTCAGACTTCTTGAGCTCAGCCAATGAAACTGAGTCCACATCATCCTCTTGTGTGCTTTCGACAAGGTGGCAGCCTGAGTAACATCCTCCATATCAGGAATAGCTGGGGGATCCACCACCACATGTGCATCCTCCACAAGATCATCATGTAACCCTCCTTGCACAACATCCGGTGATTTAATTTACTCACCCTCTGGGACTGCATCAGACTGAGAGGACTCTTGGGGTAAAACTGTCTCACAACCTTGCTGCATATCTGAGACAACATCATCTGGCACACTTGCCTCCTTCTTAACCCCTACGACCTTGGCTCCTGAGGACTGATCAGCTCTTGTCTCAACAGGTATTGAAACCTCCTCTTTTTGCAACTCATCAACAACATCATCAATGCCCTTGAACAACACATCCAGTTCTTCTGCCGGATGCATGAGACCCTTCCATCACATTGCCAGATTGCTTAGCTTGCTATTCTCCATTTGCATTCTTCTGCTTATCAGAACCACAATCTTAGCCCTACTGGCTTCACCTTCTTCTGTAGCATCAGCCACAGAATCTACAGCAGGTTTCAATCCCTTCGGCTTCTCATTAACCACTTTGTCACCCTTATAACTCACAGCATCTTTACCAATCGTCCAGACTTCCTCATCAACAGAATTGAGTGCAGTATCTTAGGAGTGAGAACAAGAGATTACCTCATTGAGGGGTGGTTCAGCCATCGCCTGATTTTCCTTCGCAGTCTGCACACTCCCTTTAGTTGGATTAGGATCAGCCTTTGACGCCTTTGAAGAAGCTTCTTTCAGTTTTGTCACAGCCGCTTCTTCTCCCTTCTTTCTCCCTTCACTGATCTTAGGGTTTGCTGATATTGTATCCTCATCCAACTTTGATTCGATTGCCTTTCGATTTTCAAATATTTGGACTCCTCAACTTGCCAAAAATTGTCATGTGTATATCTCTTGAGATATTTGTCCAATCACCTCTCTCCTCCTTGATATGCTCCAACGCCTCATAAAGCTACAAATATGTTGAACTTAGTAATCAGTTCCAACCACGTACCATCTGTTCCAGCCCTCTTCTTTGGTAGGTCAGCCCATCCGATTGCTGGGGCTCTGCTCTTGGCTGACCTCTGTCTAGAACACTTAGTTGTCGATAACACGCAGACCCAGAGAGGATCTAAGTGTTTCAAACTGAGCGGCGTCTAGTGGCATGATGAGTACGACGGTTACGATTGTCATGTGTTTCGATGTGATGACCTTCTTCTCCACTAGCTCTCTGATGAAGTGATATCTGCTCATGAAGTGATATCTGCTCATGGAGTGTTGTACTGGGTTCTGGGGCAAAAACTTCTTCACCCGTTCCACTCTGTGTTCAGACAGATTCTGCTTCATACATAAGAACTGAGTGCGGCAGCTCCCTGTAGCGATGCTTTCCCGCTCGCCTAGCACCTGTTTCATCTCTCCCACCATAGTCAGCTGGAGCTCCTTTTGCATATGTCTAACGAACTGGCCAACCAGCTTCTGTGTACTCGTGACGACCATATGCTTCTCCACTCCCCCTCGCTCATAGCCATGGTCGATGAGGAACGTTTCGTACCATGCTCTGGGCGCTTGTGTGAGTCCGTACATAGTCTTCTTCAGTTCGTGACTAAGCTTAAGATGACATAACTTCCATGCTTTATATCTGATGAGCTCTTCCAGTTCCATGTGAATGGCCACCACCTGAATCTCATCAATAAATGATTTGATGACATTCTTCGGACTGGATGAACAAGCAGCCAGCTCTCGACACTTGATCTCATTTGCTCGACTCTTAATTCTCCATGAGGGTTGCAGCGCAGGTGCATCGTCAAGTGTTCCGGCTGGAGTAGGTGTGGCTTCATCGGCTAGACCTCCCTCTGGAATTTTATCTTCTAGAACTGAGTTGGGGGCAACATCGTCTTTCACCTTTCCAGAAGAGAACACCATACCTGTCCCTTGCAACTCCATCTCATGTATCGTGTTTGTCAGACAGACAGTGGCAGCTCCTGTTCCAACTGTGCCTAGACAGTAGCATTTGTTTGTTGACCTACTTCCTTCCAACAGTGTGTCTCCATTCCTATCCAGTACTTGACACGAATCACGAGTGAAAGTAACATACTGTCCTTCATCACACAATCTACTGATACTGATCAGGTTCACCTTTAACCCATCCACTAGGAGGATATCCTCGAGCACAGTTAGATCCGGAACCTTCAATGTCCCACAGCCGATCACCTGGCCCTTCCCTCCATCTCCAAAAGTGACAAGCTGAAGCTTGCAAATAGATTTAACAATGATGAGATATCGAGGATTACCTGTCATATTGAGATGAACTTCTTTGCGGATGTGCAACTCAGCATTCTTTCTCCTTAGCCCCACCAAGCATGCAGGATGTGTTTCTCTCTTTTTCTCCATCTCAGCTTTCAGACTCGATACGGTGTCTAGCAGTTTCACCTTTTGTGCAAGAAGTGACGAGGGTTCTTGATTCATTCCAATCATCTCGTGCTTCAAAGCAGATATTTCCTCTTGGTGCTCCACCTTCTGGGCAACGAGAGGTTCAACCTCCTGCCACTGTTTATCTTCTTCTTCTGTCAGGCTTGCCACTGTTTCTGTGAGCTTCTTGTTCATGCCAATCACCAATAGGCACTTCTCATAGAGTTCCTTGTACATCTCGGCCGAGGTCTCATGAGCAAGTCCTTCGTCATCACTGCTTGAAGCGTCGTCAATGGGCTGTTCAGACAGTGTACTAGAATATGGATTTTCACTTGTCTCACTGCCGTCTTCAATAGTGACTACATGTCCGACGAGATTGACATTCTCATGTTCTTCTTCCTCATCGTTAGTTTCAGTTTATGGACCCTCATATGCTATTCTGAGAATATCCCATGCTTCCTTGGCCACCTCACATTCAGCAATCAGTTTGAACATGTTCTCGTCCACTCCATAGAATATTGCATTCAGGGCCTTTGAATTCCCAACAGCCGCTACATCATCTGCTTCAGACCACAGGGCTTCGGGTTTTGGCATAAAAGCTCCTTCAGGGTTGCCCATCATGGGTTCTGTCCATCCTATCATCACGGCTCTCCATGCCTTTTCATCGAGGGATTTCAGAAAGGCTTTCATCCTGGGTTTCCAATAGGCATAATTCGGCCCTTCAAGCAACGGTGGTCGATTAGTGCTCTGTTCTTCCTTCAAACTCATCTTGAACAGTCACCGGATCACACTCTGTATGTCGAGTGCCTGCTCTGATACCAATTGAAATCTACTAGTCTTAGTCAAGACGAGTTCCAGATGGTGTTCGAACTGCGTCTCGAACACTTGTTGGACAGTTTCAGGTTGTGTTCAAACAGAGGCCGGAACACCTTAGCTGACAGAACATAAACATCACAAAATAGGAGCACACACGATATGATAACCCAGTTCGGCTCCGCCTACTCTGGGGGGTTTCCCACACCCGAAAAAGGGACACAAATCTTATTACGAGTTTAGGGTTACAAGAGGTCTTACTCTTACACAACTCCTCGTTTGAAATTGCCTCACCACTAACACTCCGTCTCTCGGATTTGCAATCTCGATTCGTCGCAACTCCCCTCGATCCCCTATGGGTAGGACGAGACTTCCCTCTCGGCCTAGTCTTGGACTTCTCGGAAGTCCAGTCGCCTTCTCTCAAAGACGTGTCTTTATCACCGTGTGTGTGTGTGCTTGATAGTTCTCCAAGAGCAGTCTGAACAGCACACTGAACAGACTCTTTCTTCGCCGGTTGTATATTGATAAGGAATGTTCCTCCGGCCGTCGCTACCCCCAATCTCACGAACTCTCGTGTTTTTCTTTTTCACTCGGGAAGCGACACAGAATAAGGATGCCCTAGCATTGTATTTATATGCTTGGACGAAACCCTAATCTGCACAAGATAATCCCATCAAATATTTAGGAGATATTCCTAGTTATTTGATGTATATCTTTTCCAATCGTTTGGAAGAATATTCGAAGGCTTCTTGCCCAAGTCAGCCACGCCGCCTTCAATGTAGATATTCATTCGAATATCTGATGTTCAAATCATTCGCTGGCCGACTTCAAATCGAATCTTCGATCGCCCAAATCCAATCTAAATATCTTGTCAAATATTTCGGAGATGCTCCTAAATATTTGATAGATATTCAATCTCCTCAATATCCAATCTTTGGAGATTACTTCCACGCCAAGCCATCCGATATTCTCTCATCCAATCTGCATATATTAGATCGCCTATCAGATCTTCGGTGATGACTTATCGATTGGCTCCAATCAAATAATCTCGTCGATATCTTCTGGATATTCGAATCTTCATTCCAATCTTCGTGAGATATCTTCCACGGTAAGTTATTCAGCCAATCTTCAATTCTGGTGAGGAGATATTTGAATGACATCTCGAATATATGTTTCTTCGCTGACCGACTTCAACCGAAAAGATCCTCTATCTTCAGAACCTTCTGGATTCAGATCATGCGTCTGCTGTACGCTGTCCTTCTGTTCCAGTCCGTGGTTGAACTCTAGCTCGAACTGTCTAAAGCCATTTTGCCAAATCCATGCCATCCATGGGAACATCATTATGCATAAATTTAATGCGACTGGGGTTGGGTTTGAGTGTGCTTTGAGAACTAAAAGTAAATTACAACAGTTGATAATGGACTGTAAGGAAAATATTCGGTTTAGGGGTTTCATATCATATCATCGTTCATCATTGACCTCTAATGATCATACTAAGTGTTCAAAAGTGTATCAAGGCCATTTCAAGCACTCGACTTGCCACACTGTCTAGCCCATTTCAAGGTCATAGAGCACTTGTTCTATTTAGACTAGCACCCCATTTCAAGGTATACTAGCCTATGTGCATCCATTTGATCAATCATTTCCGATCAATCCAAATGGTGTTTTAAAGAGGTCGAACTCCTCAGATAAGCTTTGCCATTTCAAGCATCCACTTACCCGAGTATGTTCACGAACCCCACGGAAGAGTTTTGCCATTTCAAGCATCCACTCAACCTTGGAAGTTCTAACCTAATATGTGGCACATAGAACAAGTTTTGAAACACTAAGTAGCATTAAGCATAGAGTCTAGAACGGTTTATGATATAAATACTCCCTCTACCGAATACAAGCTTTAGCTACTTGTATTCATGTCAAGGAATACAAGCAAACCATGGCTTTGAACAAGGATACCGAAAAGGAGAATAACTTTAAAGTAAGAACAATATATACGGAAAGTAAAGGACAAGTCAGGGAAAAGAAAGCCGTGGCTTTTGTACCTACAATAAGTGGAGGAGAGGAGCTCCTAAGCAAGATCCAAGCAAGGAAAAGTAGCTCCAAAATGAAGAACACAATGTATATTGAAAGTGAAGAGAAGAGGGTTAAGCCCTCTATCTCTCTAAAGACTTGTGGATTGTGTGATGGGATGAGATTACAAAGGGAAGGGCATGCTCTATTTATAGGCTAAGGGGAGCCAAGGATGTGGAGGAGAAGCATCCACTTGGCACAAAATGGGAGGAGAAGCAAAAGCCATCGGGGTGAGTCATCACCTCCCTTAGCCGCCCCCCATGTGTCACTTCCTCCTTGAAGCCGCCGGCCATGTGAGGTGGAGGATAGTGAGTGGTGAGTTTGTGATCTTTTCACAAAAGCCATCGGTCCTTTCAGCTCTGGACTGACTCTGTTGCCCTGCGGTTGGATTTGTTTTGAGTGATTCCACGTCCGGTTCTTGAAAGTCAGAATTTGGTCGTGACCTGGAATGACTCGTAATTCATTTTCAGCTTTAAAACTCCTCCTTAGCCTGTATTCTCTCTAGACTTCAAAATACCCTGTAGATAAATATCGGAACTAACAAGCAAAAGTTAAATAGACAAAGAGTCTAATTTGGTGGGTTTAACTGTGTTTATTTCATACAATCTTGGTCCATCAGATCCAGTGCGTCGTTTGTACCAGTACCATGTAACGTTTTTCCCTGTGGTAACCAGTTGCGGATTCAAACTGGTATGATCTTCTTGAGAGGTATCCTCTTCCCTTTCGACTAGATGAAACTCTTCTTTATGTGTAAGTGGTGGTGCTCCATCTTCCTGAATTAGATCTCCAGCCATTATTTCCTTATCAAATACCACATGGATGATTTCCTCCACCTTCTTTTGGCATCTGTTATATACTTTGTAGGCCTTGCTGTGATTCGAGAAGCCGACAAATAGACCGTCATCACTTCTGGGGTCTAGCTTTCCTAGGTTGGACTTCCCATTATTATGGATGTAGCATTTCCAGCCAAATACTCTGAAGTGAGACACACTCGGCTTCCTTCCTCTCATTAGCTCATACGGGGTCTTGTTCAAGATAGGTCTTAAGTATGCCCTATTGAGGACGTGGCAAGTAGCATTGAGGGCTTCTCCCCAGAAGCTCCTAGGAAGCCCGCTAGCTATCAGTAATGTCTGTGTCATATTCTCCAGTGTTCTATTTTTCCTTTCCACCACTCCATTCTGTTGAGGTGTCTTAGTTGTAGAAAAGTTTTGTCTGATACCCCTGGTCCTGCACAAATTTATAATTAGTGAGTTCTAAAATTTAATTTCGTGATCAGTACGTATACCTGCCAGGAAAAGGATCAATTGTTCTTCAACTAGTTTCAACCAGATTTTGAATTCTGCAAGGACCTCATCTTTAGAGCTTCGAAACACAGTCCATGTATATCTTGAGTAATCATCAACAATCACAAATATGTATCTATTACCTCCACGGCTCCTTGTGCGCATGGGACCACGGAGGTCCATGTGGATAAGTTCAAGAGGGCGAGTGGTGCTTACCTCGTTCTTTGATTTAAAGGACGACCTTACTTGTTTTCCCTTGGTGCAAGCATCACATAGATTATTTAGACTATCCTCCACGTTTGGTAATCCGTTCACCAGCTCTAGTCGGTGTAACTTGGACAGGAGTCTTAGGCTTGCATGTCCAAACCTTTTGTGCCAGAGTTCTGACTCATTTACTTGAGATGTCATACAGAGTTCCTCATCAGGTACGAATGACGGATCCACTTTATATACTATGTTCATCCCCTTTCCCTTCATGAGAGTTTTACCTATGCTTATGCATTCCACAACGCACTCATCAGAGGTAAAGGTAACTTTGTTTATGCCATTTTTGCACAATTATGAGACGCTAAGCAGATTAAAGCTTAATCCATGGACTAGACTAACATTATTGATATAGAGTTGATCAGATAGCTTGATTTTACCCAAACCGAACGTTTCACCTTTGCTCTTGTTCCCGAAGGTGACAGGCCCTCCTGAGTAGTGGTGGAGTGACTCAAACATTCTCTATTTGCGGTCATGTGTCCTGAGCATGCACTATCTATGTACCAGGGACAACTCTCCTCTACTGTTGCTCGCCGACACCCCACTTTTTGAGTGAAAGGACACAAGCAAGCATAGAGGAGTGCATGTCCATGACTTACATTGGTTCATGAGGATTGGTGGTTCCCCAAGAGCCATCTTGGAGCTGATTATCTAGTAACCAGTTCAAGCACTGAGGGAGGCAGGGATTGTTGGGAGATGTCGGTGAAGGGACTATTGCTACCCAGGCGGTGTCGTATGCTGATACTGACACTTCTACCTTTTCTCTTTTGTCTCCTCATAACACTGCAAATTTTAGTATTAAAATTTGCTGATTCTCATGATATATATATGACGATGATACACACAATATTGATGATATTGTTGGAACCCTTTGGTTTTGATGATTACAAACACTTAGCTAATATGTTGTCTAAGTGTGCAGAAATCCATGAATAGATACAAGCATTAATTGAACTGAAACTTGGAAGATCTCAAAGATATGATTGGAGATATTGATTGAAGATGTGCGCCAAATCAAAAAGATCTCGAAGATATGATTGGAGATAGTGATTGAAGATCTTGAAGATATGATTGGAAATATTCTTCAAGATATGATCGAAGATTCAAGGACAATATTCTGCAGCATATTGATTGAATCTTGAAGATATAATTGGAAATAATTGATCGAAGATTCAAGGAGAATATTCGGAAGCATTAATTGAAGATCCTAATTGACGATACTGATTGAAGATTGGAAATCAAGAAGATCAATTAAGGACTTGATTGATTGAAGAATATTCATGACAATATTCTGCATAACAGTTTTGGAAGGTTCGAATTAATGAGGAAACTGATTAGGAAAGATTGCAATCGGAATCTTGACTAATCAGGAAGATATCAATCAACGGATATGGACAAATTGATTGGGCCGATTCGCTGGGCTCGGATCCCGAGATCCGCTAAAATCCTATTTAAGGTATTAGGGTTTGCCCAAGAAGGGTTGAGCGTTTTCGGGAGAACAAGGCGACTGCATTCGAAGAACAAGATTGCTAAGATTGCACGCACAAAGGTTCAAGGTTCGAAACTGATTACTTTGTTGGATTGAGTAGAGGTCATCAAATAGAGTCTAGTGAAAAGACCTAGTTTGTAAACCCTACAAGTATATCGGAATAAAAAGTAATCAGGTTCGCAAATCCTTTCAGAAAAATCTGAAGGGTAGTGGTTTTCATTTTATCATTATTGTGATAAGGTTTCTACTATATATTCGTGTGCAATTACTTTCAGTCGTTTACTTTCCTGCATAATTATTTCCGCTGCTATCTGACCATCAGACGGAAAAGCACTATGTGACTTCCGTATGACAGACTGCTAACACTAACGATCCAACACGTGGTATCTGAGCCGAGGACTCTAGATTTTGTTTGTTAGCCTTGCAGGAAAATCATGTCGTCAATTAACGATTCGTTCTGGAAGTCGCCGCTGCTAAAGCCCGGACAATATGATTGGTGGAAAGATCAATTTGAGGCTCATGTCTGCTCGCTAGATGGACAGCTTTGGAGGATATTCGAGAAAGGTCCATTACCCATCCTTGCCGAACCAGATTCCGATCAGGATTCCGATGATGAACCAGTGGAGAAGGCCAAGGACGATTATATGGACAAGGACTACAAACGTCTTGAGAAGAATGCCAGAGCGAAGAAGATTCTTTATATGGTTCTTTCTCCTGGAGATCAAATTAAAGTGGCAATGTACAAAACTGCTAAAGACATGTATGATGGACTGGTGAGACTATATGGTGGAAATGAAGACATCACAAGAAACAGGATTCTAGCTACCACAAAGGACTATGAGACCGTCATGCAGATGAAGGATGAATCCCTGGAAGATTTCTACACCAGGTTCCAAGTCATAGTCGGATAGCTGGAATACTTGAACGAGAAGCTTCCTGAATGGAAAATCACGCACCAGTTCATGCAAGCCTTGAATTCAAAGTGGGACCACGTGACTTTAGCACTGCAGGCTCAAAAGGGCATAAAGGACACTACACTGGAAGAGCTGGTAACCAACCTTCGGAGTCAAGCAAGAATTGTGGAAAGGAAGATGGCCAGGAGACAGACTGATAAGTCCCAGACCATTGCTCTGAAAGTAGAAAAAGCTCTCGCACAAGCAAAAGAGTTACCTAAGGAAGAGGACGATGAAATAGCCCTATTAACAAGAACCCTCACAATGGCAAATTTCGGCAAAGGAGGAAACTTCAGAGCAGGAGGAAGCCGTGGCAACTCCTTGACATATCCTTGTCGTGAGGCAATGTGCAAAATTAATTTATAAGTCCGCTACTCGTGACTTCACTATTTGGTAGTAAAGCGGTAAGTAGGGGTCGAACCCAAGGGAATTAGTGGATAGTTGTTCTTTGAGGAAATTTGTACAGAAATTTAAGTGCAATTGGGGTTGGTTGTGGTTTTAGTACTGAAAAGTAAATGACTGAAAGTAAGGAAAGTAAATACAGAACTGAAAGTAAATACTGAAAAGTAAAGTGCTAGAACAGTCGAGTTCAATATCAACCGCAAACACACTTTTGGTTTGTCGCACGCTGTATTTCAACCGCAATACGTGCCAAACTTATGTTGGATTGATGTTGAACAAGTCTGTAGTGAAAGTAAAGTGTGGAAATGTAAATACTTAAAGTAAGTGCAGAAATGTAAAGACTAAAAGTAAGTGCGGAAAGTAAATTGCTGGAACAGTCGAGTTCAATATCAACTGAACAACATACTTTTGGTTTGTCGCACGCTGTATTTCAAGCGCAATACGTACCAAAGTTATGTTGGATTGATATTGAAAGCGTCTGCAGTAAGCGGAAATGTAAAGACTGAAAGTAAATGACTGAAAGTAAAGTACGGAAAGTAAGGTTAGGTACTGAAAGTAAAGTTTGTAACTGAATGTAAAGGTACTGAAAAGTAAAGTTAGTTGCCGAAAGTAAAGTTAGTTGCTGAAAGTAAAGGGTACTGAAAGTAAACAGTTGATATTGAGACTGAAAGTAAAGTGACAAGTTGTGTTTTAATTAAGGTAAAGGATTCGGTTTTTAGGGGCCTTGTATCATAGTTCCGTTCATCATTGACCTCTAATGATCATACTAAGTGTTCAAAGATGTATCAAGGCCATTTCTAGCACTCGACTTGCCACACCGTCTAGTCCTTTTCAAGACATAGAGCACTTGTTCTAGTTAGGCTAATTCCTCCTTTCGAAGTATATTAGCCTATGTGCATCCACTTGATCAATCATTTCCGATCAACCAAGTGGTGTTTTAAAGAGGTTGAACTCCATGGAAAAAGCTTTGCTCTTTCGAGCCTCCACTTAACCATGTATGTTCACGAACCCCATGGAAGAGCTTTGCTCTTTCGAGCCTCCACTCAACCATGTATGTTCTAAGCTAATATATGACACATAGAACAAGTTTGAGCACGAAGAAGCACTAAGCAAAGGGTCTAAAAACGGTTTTATGATACAAGCACACCCCTTCAACCGAATAAAGGGTTTAGCTACGAGTATCCATAGAAGTGGATACCATAGCTAAGTGCTTAGAAAAATACAAGTTTTGGTTTTGAAAGACAAAGAAAGTAAAGGTTTTGAAAAGTAAAAACTCAAGAACAACAAGAGTACTCAAGAACCAACAAGAGTACTCAAGAACAAGTAAATCTAAGACAAGAAAAGTAAAGAGAGTGCTCGGTTTTGGACAATGAAATAAAGAGGGTTTGGGATCAAGAACACACTCAAGAACACACTCAAACTCAAGAACAAACAAGAGCTTTTGATTCAAAGTAAAGTGTTTACAAGGATTGTGAGTACAAAACTAGAGAGATAAGTAACCAAGGACAAGTGACATGAGATTTTGTGTGTCTAGGAGATGTGTTTCAAGGAGGGCTCTTCCTCCTTTTATAGCCAAATGTGGCGGTTTAGAGGTGGTAGTGGAGTGGGATATTTCCTCCCAAAAGCCTTCGGTTCTCCCTCAACTCCGGTTAGACTTTGGTTTGCTCTTCGGTTGGACTTGTTTGACACCAAAGGGTGCACAAGCCTTGCACATGGGCGGCTATGGAGTGGATTAAGCCAAAGGGCATCCACTTGAGCTCTTGATCTTTGTTGAGGCTTGGAACAAGTCATTGGGACTTAGTTGTGGCTTAGTTTCTTCCCAAAGGTCATCCGAAGTGAATAGTATGCCCTAACCGGGAAATAAGTAGTTTGGTTGGACTTTGCCGAATTTTAACCGGAGTTGGGCTAGAATGACCGGAGCAAGGTGGTGGTTGGATGTGGCATGATCGGAGCATCGTCGAAAGCTCACCGGAGCATGGCCGGAAGTTGGCCGGAGCTACCGGAATCTTGGCCGGAGTAGATTGGGTTGTTGACCATTGATTCTGAACGACAAGATAATTACAAGCATGTTTTGTCAAGGAAGTTAAGCCAGATTTTGGCCGGAGAATGGCCAAAATCCCAAAACATTCGAAATTGTCCTTGATTGGTCTTGACCGGGCTCGACACAGGCGCTAGGGCGCACTCGGACGCGGATGGAAGCGTCTGGACTTTCTCGAATGCGGGCCACAGACGCGCCCTAGTTTTCTCGGCACTCGGCACTCGGGCTCTCGGCACTCGGGACTTGGTTCCCGGCACTCCCGGCACTTGGGCCCGGCACCTCTCGGCTGGGACCTGAGGTCCTCGATACGGGCTCCAGGGCGCGTCCAGAATTTCCAGGACGTGGCCCGACATTTCTTGGTCCCGGCTGGGCTCTCTTGACTTGTAATCCATTTTTGGTTTAAGAACCCCCCCCCCTTTTAGCTCGTTTTCTCTCTAAACCTCAAAATAGCCTGTACAACAAAAATGGAACTAACAAGTAAACGTTGTTAAGACAAAGTGTCTAATTTGGTGGGTTTAACTATCTTAATGAATCATATAAATATGGTCCATCATTCCTCCAAAGGGAACAAAGGTGCTACGTCAAGTGAAAACGGGGGAAACCGAGGAGAAAAAGAAGACAGCACATGTCACCACTGCCAAAAGAAGAGGCAACTGTCTAGAGATTGCTATAGCAAAAACAAAGGAGAACCACCTACCCCAGAGCCAGCTCAGGCTATGTTTGTTGCATGGGGAGACTCGGATGAGGATAGTGACGATGGAAAGTGTTCAAAGGAGGCTTGCTTAATGGCTAACTCCACACCCAGTGAGGTAATGGATACTAACTCCTTTGTTGATAAAGTCTTTTCTGAATCTGATCTTGCAGAAACAATAGCCAAAGTTTTAGCCAAAAACCAAGATCTGGAGGACAGACTGGCAGAAATGCAACAGGATCATCATGATGACATAGAAGAGAACCGCCTCTAGTCAACCAAAGCCATGCGTCTTGAGAAAGAGATGGCAGAGCATGTGTGTAAATGTCGTTCCTGTAAAGGAAGAGAGAGATAGATCAACGAGCTAAGTGATGAATTAAAATGTATGACGATCGCAAACACTGAGTCAGTTGACTTTAAGACAAAGGTCGAAGAGCTAAACGGTGAGCTGATTAATCTTAGACAAAACAATGAAGAACTCCTTCAGACAGTCGTTGGCCTTAGACGCGAGGAGGCTGTAAGAAAAGAAGAATGGCTCCGTGAGCTGGAAGCTAAGAGGGCTAAAGAAGAAAAGAGGGATTTCAAAAAAGGTTTGTAAGACCAGGACTTGGCCATGAAGAAGAAAAGGTAGCCAAGGAGAAGGCCGCTAAAGGAAAGGGGATAATGGTAGAACTAGGTGAAAGCTCCCTCCAAGGAAAAAGGCCTCAGGATATGAGGCAGGCAAGAAGAGAAGCCAGTCCACAGGATGGTCGTCACGTCTATGATACTGACTCAGTTCCTTACAAGGCTAGGAAAGCCTATGAAATCTGGCAAAAGTAGAGTCTGAGCAGCAAGCCCACAACAATTGACTTCCAGGCAAGGATGAACAAGAGGGTCGTTCCACCTGGCAGAAGCAAATATGTTGTTCTTCCAAGTCATAGAATATACTGGCACTGTGGACACTTTGGGCACTACAGATCTGAATGTCCAAGACTGAGGGAGATAGATGAAAAGAACCGTAACTAGTTGGACACCCAAGACCACTATCCGGAGACCAGTTATCAGAGGGGAGTCAATGTCTACAAGAGGGAAGGCAGAATTGCACACTTCCGCCCCCACTATGATCTAGCTGTTTCTGGCAGACCGAGGAACACACCTACGCAAAAGATTGACTTAACTAATCATGATGCATATTATTCACCTTATTCTGTTCCTGTTGCTAAATTTATTCCTAAACCCAGTAAGCCCAAGCTTGTGTGGATTTGTAAACTAATCCTTTCCTTGCAGGAAGGAGTGTGGTCCTGTCCCTGGTACTTAGATAGTGGCTGCTCAAAGCATATGACAGGGAATCCAGGATGGTTCGACTTGCTCCATAAACACTCCAGAGAAAGCATAATCTTCGGAAATAAAAGCAAAGGAAACGTGATAGCAACAGGAGAGGGAGGTTTGGACATGCAAGTATGAGGCTACTGCACAAACTCCATCAGAAGGAATCGGTAGTTGGCTTACCCAAGGTGGAAAGCGCTTTTGATCAGGTATGCAGTGCGTGTGTCACGGGAAAGCAAGCCGAACATCAATTTCATCTAAGCAAACCGTGAGCACTTCTGCACCACTGGACATGGTCCACATGGATCTGTGTGGTCCAGTGAGTGTCGGCAGCCATGGAGGAAATAGGTGTGCAAGTCCATGATGACCATGCTGTGAAAGTCAACGATGAAATTCCTGTTGGGTAAGAGATGGCTGGTGATCCTACCCATGCTAACCCAGAGGGAGAACTCAAAACCACAAGTCATGGATGAGTAGTTCAGCCGCCAGCTAGACTAAGGGACTACCACTGCTTCACCTCTCAGGAATAGGTAGACCTTGACAGTTTATGACCTTTTTGTGGATTTGCCTTCTATGTTTCTCTTGTAGAACCGAAGACCGTAGCAGAAGCGCTTAAAGACCTAGAATGGGTCAATACCATGCAAGAGGAGCTGCACCAGTTCAAGAGGAACACGATTTCAGGCAGATCCTAGAGAGACACATGTTAAAGCTGTAAAGAGGATTTGAGGTACCTGAAGGGGATGGACGATCTGTGCCTACTGTACCCGAAGGGAGGAGACTTACGTCGGGTGGCCTACACAGATGCTGATTATGCTGGCTGTAAGACATACAGGAAGTCAACGGCAGGGATGGCACAGTTCCCTGGACCATGCTTGATCTCATGGGGATCCGAGAAGCTGTCTTCCATTGCGTTATCCACCGCCGAGGCCGAGTAAATCGCCGCTGCAGCGTGTTGTGCACAACTGCTATGGTTAAAACAACAGCTAAGTGATTATGGTGTTCTTGTTAAATGTGTTTCAATTCTATGTGATAATACTAGTGCTATTAACATATCGAAAAATCCAGTGCAGTTTTCACGCACTAAGCACATAGAAATTAGATATCACTTCATACTTGACTGTGTAGAGAAAGGCACCATTGCTATGGAATACTGTAGAACCGAGGAGCCAATTGCAGACATCTTTACAAAATCATTACACAGGGAACCCTACGAGAAGCAAAGGCTTGAAATAGGTATGACGTCTCTTACCTAGTGTGCATTCCAAGTTAAATTTCCTCGATGATTGGCTAGACTAGTTTGCATGCTAAGCTACCATGTGTGGAGTTGTTGCGTATGTAATTGATGACTGTGTGAAAGTTGTTCTATGAGGTCACCACTGCATGCATGTTAAATGAGATTACCAGCTAGCAAATATCATGAGCATGCGACATAATTCTTTTCAGCCCAAACGAGACTTCCTAATTTGAACCCACAATATAAGCCAAGGAAGTACTCTAAGACTAACCCTAGCCTATTATGTGTGGAGAATAAATGTTTAGCCCGTTGATTTTAAAATTATTTTCTTGGTTTTCTCCACATTACATGAAATTGCTTTGCCATGATTCGGTGAATATTTATTTCTTGAATGTGTGGTGTTTTATTGTACCACTTGAGTAAACCTAGCGCACCACTCCAAAAACTTGTGTAAGCCATGAGACAAAACCGGGGTTAACTCAGCATTGGTTCAGATTGGTTCAATCAGATGGATTGTGGCTGTTGGTAAGTGTCGTTTGTAGGGTTAGTGGCTGCTAGCAAGAAAAGAAGTTACAGGTGCTGCATTGATGGCGTTTAGACTGACCTGTATGGAGAAAAGGAAAAGCTACATCTACAGCTCAGTCGCCATTACTGCGTTGCTTCGACATGATGGTTGATGGTGTCGTCGTTACTGTCAAGTTTTATGTCAGATGAGAAAGGGATGCGAGTATTGTTTAAAGCAAACAATGTGAAGACAGTTGGAAGTTCAGATTAGGGAAGCAAGAGTGCTTTCCGAGAAGGGAAATAAAAAAGAGTTGAAGGTTGGTTTGTCGGAGATTGGTTCACAGATTGGCGAATGTGAACTTGAAAGGATGATGACATGAGAGACATTAGAGTCATTAAAGAAGGCTTACTGTGTTTGTTCAGAGGAGAGTATGGAAAATTCAATAAGTTATGAAGTTTGTTGGAAGGACGTTTTTGAGCATCAAAAATGTCAAACAAAAGTGTGATTGATTGGGGAGTGAACCCAAGGGAGGCTACTGATGGACTATAATTGTATGAATCATAAACACAGTTAAACCCACCAAATTAGACTCTTTGTCTATTTAACTTTTGCTTGTTAGTTCCGATATTTATCAACAGGGTATTTTGAAGTCTAGAGAGAATACAGGCTAAGGAGTAATTTTAAAGCTGAAAATGAATTACGAGTCATTCCAGGTCACGACCAAATTCTGACTTTCAAGAACCGGACGTGGAATCACTCAAAACAAGTCCAACCGAAGAGCAACCAGAGATAGTCCGGAGCTGAAAGGAGCCGATGGCTTTTGGAAAAGACTCACAAACTCACTCCATCACTCTCCTTCCTCCATGTGGCCGGCGGCTAAGAGGCTTCTCCTCTCCTTGCAAGCCATGTGGCCGGCGGTTTTGGGAGGAGATGACATCACCCGATGGCTTTTGCTTCCTCCTCTTCCCTTGTGACAAGTGGCTTCTTCTCATCCACATCCATGCCCTCCCTTAGCCTATAAATAGAGCTCCCCCTTCCCTTTGTATATCATCCCAAAACTCACAAACACATCTCATCTTGTGAGCTCTCACTTCTCTCTAGATTTTGGGCACTAATCATGTAATATCTTCACTTGGGAATCGAAGTTGGACCTTGAGCACTCTTATCATTTTTTGGAAGTATTCTCATCTTTACTTTACTGTCTTTTTAATTCAGCAACTTTACTTTCCTGTCTTTACTTTCGAAAACTTTACTTTACTGTCTTTCAAAAAACCTTTACTTTTCAACGCATTTAGCTATGATGTCCTGTTCTATGGATATTCGTAGCTAAACCCTTCATTCGGTTGAAGGGGAGTGCTTGTATCATATAATGTTTTAGACCCTACTCTTAGTGCCTCTATATGTTCAAAACCTATTCTATGTGCCACATATTAGGTCAGAACTTCCAAGGTTGAGTGGATGCTTGAAATGGAAAAACTCTTCCGTGGGGTTCGTGAACATACTCGGGTAAGTGGATGCTTGAAATGGCAAAGCTTATCTGAGGAGTTCGACCTCTCGAAAACACCATTTGGATTGATCGGAAATGATTGATCAAATGGATGCACATAGGGTAGTATACCTTGAAATGGGGTACTAGTCTAAATAGAACAAGTGCTCTATGACCTTGAAATGGGCTAGACAGTGTGGCAAATCAAGTGCTTGAAATGGCCTTGATACACTTTTGAACACTTAGTATGATCATTAGAGGTCAGTGATAAACAGACTATGATACAAGGCCCCTAAAACCGAATCTTTCCTTTAATTGTAATATCAACTGTTACTTTACCTTTCAGAACTAAAAACCAAAAACAATCCCCCCAACTGCTTTATTTAAATCCCCCCTTTCGAAAGAACAATTAATCACCTAATTCCCTTGGGTTCGACCCGTACTTGCCACTTACTACCAAAAATAGTTAAGTCGCGAGTATCGGAGATATAAATTTGCTTTTGCACAGAGAACATCACACCTTAACGACAGTTCGGTGGGCTCCGTCAAAACTGGCGCCGTTGCCGGGGAATTAGCTTCCGATTAGATGTTCTTTTCTTTTCTTTCTCTCTCTCGATTCTCGAAATCACTTCTACGCAACTATGTCTCGTGAAGAAAGCCACCATGACTATCAGGATGATGACGAGATGAATCTGTTTGATCGAAATAATGAAGCGCCACCTTAATTTGTTGACTATCCGGAATAACTCATGCGAAACCATAGAGCTCGTAATAGGGAGGCCATCCGAAGAAACCAAGGACCACCCGAGGACCGAAATGGAGCTGGTCCAGCGCAACAACCCCCTAGACATCCACCACCCCCCCAATATCGACAAGTGCCAAGGCGAGAACCCGTCTTTGATGACTACTACGGGGATAACAACAACTTCCGCGAACCTACTATGGGAGAACTATCAGCACCAGATTTCAGAAACCAGCCGTGGTGCATTTACGAAGGCCCTGAACTGGAAAACATCGCATAAACACTTCAGTGGCCCACAACTTGCCCAAGTTCTCAGGAACTCGTGGAGAATCAGCAACGACTCATCTCCAACGCTTACATGGCATTTGCCAAAACCTAAAACCCAATGGCGTGAACGTAGACGACTTTAAGCTAAAGGCATTCTACTTTTCCCTCACTGTCTCGGCGAACGACTGGTTCCTTTCATTGCCTTTCGGTAGCATCAGAACATGGGCTCAGATACAGAAGAAGTTCTTATAAAAATACTACCCAGCAGGAAGAGCAATGCAAGTAAGGAGGCAACTGCAGGACATCAAGCAAGGGCCCAATGAAACCATGTACGACTACCTGGAAAAGTTCAATCGCCTGGAGAGAAGCTGCTGTACCCTTGGACTGCCCGAGAAACTCATAATCGAGTACCTCATTGATGGATTAAGGCCCTTAGATAAAATGCTTCTGGATGCCTCAGCTGGAGGATCCATGATGAATCTATCACTGAGTGGCATAAGGAATCTCATCACCGACGTTGCTGAAAATGCCCGATTCGGAGAAAAGACAACTCGGCAAGAAGAATTCTCCCGAACAAAGAATGTGGCAAGGGCTGAAAAAACACTGATGAACTCTATGCCAGAGGAGATGAAACAAATAAAAGAAATGATGATTCAAATCCTACGAAGGCAGCCAATTCAGATAAAGCCTTGTGAGTTTTGTAGTTCTACGGACCACAAGACTGACGCATGCCCAACAATGATAGTAGAGGAACCGGAAGAAGTGAATGCAGTGGTAGGATACCAAGGATACAACAACCACAACAGCAACGATAGAGCAGGACCAATCCGGCAGTATAATCAAGCGACCAACCCGAGCTGGCAAAACAACAGCTATCCTCAGAAGGAAACACAACAAGCCGCACCACAATTAGCTCAGTCATTTTACCAACCGCCCCACCGGCAGTACAACGAGAATGCTCCATCAACTGGCCAATATCAACAAAGAGGATCAAATCAATACCCGACAAGCCAATATCAGCAGAAGGGAACAAATCAATACCAACCCAGCTCAAACAATTAGCAAGGACCGAGCAAGTTGCTTGAAGACACAATGAAGGAGCTCGCAGGAAGCATAAATCGATTGGGGACTTCGCTACACCAATATCAGGTGAAAACTGACGGGGCAATTTCAGATTTGACCAAATAAATGTCCCAGCTCGCCACCTCAATGTCCGCGCTCATTAATGAACCTGGCAGACTTCCTTCACAAACCATTCAAAACCCAAAGGCGAATGTCAGCATGATAAGGAAGTCAAACATGAAGGTACCACTGGAAGAAACAGCACGATCCACAACTTACAAACTTACAAACAAACACTTCACCCGTAGGCACCGTCCTGATAGGAATCAAGAAGAAGACCGACCCAATAATGGCAGAAAGTGGGTCATGCATGCTGACAATGGACGTTATACATTCACAGTTAGCATGACACCTCCACCGATTACACACTTTAACATACCGACATCTGGCTGGGATGACAATGACTCTAATGGTCTCAGATGGGATTCCCCAACTAGCATCTATGCATCCGAGCAAGACATTTACCTAGAAGATCAGGAGTTAAAAGGGCCCGATCATACAAATCCAGAGCCAAAGGATGAGCAGAATGGCCCGATAGTGGAAAGATCCCTCACTTCAGATCAGGAGTCACAACCGGAAAGGGATAAGGACCCAGGGGCCTTCACAGTCACCTGTGGTATTGGTGAAGCCCAAATTCACAAGTGCTTAATCGATCTTGTGGCTGCCGTCAACGCCATGCCTTACTCCTTATATTACTTATTGGGGCTTGGCCCATTGAAACCACCAAGGTCAAATATCGAGTTGGGAGACAAATCATGTATCCAACCGGTTGGAATGCTTGAAGATCTAATACTCGATGTAGGAGAGCTCGTAGTTGCTGCGGACTTTTATGTAATAGAAACAAAAGAGACCAACGGAGACGGACCGCCAACACTTATATTGGGACGACCTTTTCTCTACGCCACCAAGGCATGGATCGACATGGGCAAAGGCTTGTTATCACTTACATTTGGCGGCAAAAATTCAGATTTCTACATCGATGATTATGATGGCCGCCCAGGAACATGGACACCACCAGACAATATGCTTATCTCAGATCTCAATACACAGACTTCCGACCTGCCAAAAGAAACTGAGAGGGTGACTAAACCAGCAGCTACGATCGAACGAACCTCGCCTTCTCAAAAGAACCAAAAGAATCAAAAGAGTTGGAAGGAAAAACCACCAGAACAATGGGAACAGGACCCAAGCACATCATCTCACAAGGAATCAGGAAAAGTCAAGGCTAGAATCAACGCAGGAGCTGCGGCAAAATTCAACCTAAGCCGCCCATGGGATCCAAATTGTGATCCCCATGTGTCGAGCCAACGACGTTAAACAAAGGCACTGGTCGGGAGGTAACCCGACACCAATCTTACTTTCAGTCATTTATTTTCTGTCATTTAGTTTTTACCATAAGTCGCTCTCACCCACTGTTTGTATGGAAGGAATGTCTAACATGTAGGAATCGGTTTTTGGAGCAAGATCAGATCAGCCAGGCAGCTTCCGAGAATTACCGGGCCTGCGCTGAGAGTTCAAGGCCTCAGCCGAACTCCCTCTATTATCCAGCTCCGAGGCATGTCGTTCCACGACACGACACAGTAAAAGGGAGTACAGTTCTTCTCTTTTCCTTAATGTGATTTCCTTCTCTTGTATATATTTGCATGACTTTTGAACTAAGTCGTGCTGAAAGGCACCCCTTCGTTCAAAAATGTGGGGTGAGAACCGCCTGTGTACATAGTTACATGCTTTTTCTTTTTCCTTTTCCCTTAATATTATCTTTTTGAAAATATGAACTTGAGAATGTGAAAAAGATAGATCTAAATTCATGCATTTACCTTGTGAAAATTCAACTGTTTAAAAACATAGAATGTAACTTCTCATTTGTCTCTTTGTGCTGAGATATACAGGGGATGTGGAGTTGACATAAACTGCCCTAGAGAGGCTTGGCAAGCACTCTAAGGATCGAATCTAACTATATGGTTTTCGAAGTCAGTGGAGGCTGCACTTTGGGTTTCAGTAGGGGTGGGCGTCCAGACCCGAAGACCAAAAAAAAAACCGAACCGAACCAAAAAAAGACCGAACGGGTCGGTTTTTATCTGACCGAAAACCGGACCGAAAAAAACCCGAACCGATTCTCAAAATTCGGTTCGGTCTCGGTTTTGATTTTTCCTCGGACCGAAAGACCGAACCGAACCGAATATATGTTTTCTGTCAATTTACAGAAAAAGACCGAAAAAAGATCGAAAAAGACCGAAAAAAGACCGAAAACCCGAAAAAGACCGAAAATTCGTGAAAAGCCCGAAAAAGACCGAAAATGACCCCCCAAAAAAAGACCGAACCGAACCAAAACCCAAAAATTGGGCTTTGATCGGTTTTTAATTTCAAAAAGACCGATACCGAACCGAATCGAATTTTCGGGTTTCGGTTCGGTTTTCACAAATTTTGGGCCCGAACCGACCCGAGCCCACCCCTAGGTTTCAGTGAAGATTGAAGTCATCTCCGCCGTGCAGCGTTTATGCAAGAGGCGGGACGGGAATCAAACCGTCCTATCTCTAGTCCTAGTAGCCGGGAAAACAAATGAGCGACCCTCATTTTGACCCGCGCGAAACGGCGAGGATGAGAAAGAGTGGGGAGGTATTTCCATATGCTTGCGGGCGACGATTGGACCTCCCAAAAAGGCTGAGAAAATGGACTAGCAAGTCACAAAGAAGCAAAAGCTCAAAGAAGCTAATCAAAGGCCAAAGGCCAAAATTGTGAAGGTTTTAACCGAACAAAAGTGAAGAAACTCCAACTCAATATCAAAGGCCAAAGGCCAAAAGCCGATTCACTACAAAAGCTGTCCCTCGCCAAAAAGAAATCAGAGTGCTC
The DNA here is from genome assembly GCA_033675215.1 of Rhodiola kirilowii. Classification (NCBI taxonomy): domain Eukaryota; kingdom Viridiplantae; phylum Streptophyta; class Magnoliopsida; order Saxifragales; family Crassulaceae; genus Rhodiola; species Rhodiola kirilowii. The sequence goes on along the minus strand of CM066195.1, from coordinate 13,238,231 downwards.
AACTCAGTGAAACCCGAACCGAATCACGTGCTAGAGACAGCTACAAGGAAACCATATAGTGCGAGTCAATCCCGAGAATGCAGTCCAGGAACCTGAAAAGGGCTATCTCCCGAAACATCCGAATTAATTTGCATCTCGGCACGAAGGTACAAGTATCAAGTTTCTTCTAAGTATTTACACGGTTTAATTTGGTAATAAGTAAGTAATGCATGAATTAGGATAAATCTAGTCCGACAATCTCACTTTCATATTTAAAAGTTTTTACTTGGATTGTGTGCCGCCCTTTAAAAAGCATTGTTCGGGACGAACAACTAAAAGTGTGGGGTGATCTGATGGACCATAATTGTATGAATCATAAACACAGTTAAACCCACCAAATTAGACTCTTTGCCTATTTAACTTTTGCTTGTTAGTTCCGATATTTATCTACAGGGTATTTTGAAGTCTAGAGAGAATACAGGCTAAGGAGGAATTTTAAAGCTGAAAATGAATTACGAGTCATTCCAGGTCACGACCAAATTTTGACTTTCATGAACCGGACGTGGAATCACTCAAAACAAGTCCAACCGAAGAGCAACCAGAGACAGTCCAGAGCTGAAAGGAGCCGATGGCTTTTGGAAAAGACTCACAAACTCACTCCATCACTCTCCTTCCTCCATGTGGCCGGCGGCTAAGAGGCTTCTCCACTCCTTGCAAGCCATGTGGCCGGCGGCTTTGGGAGGAGATGACATCACCCGATGGCTTTTGCTTCCTCCTCTTCCCTTGTGACAAGTGGCTTCTTCTCATCCACATCCATGCCCTCCCTTAGCCTATAAATAGAGCTCCTCCTTCCCTTTGTATATCATCCCAAAACTCACAAACACATCTCATCTTGTGAGCTCTCACTTCTCTCTAGATTTTGGGCACTAATCATGTAATATCCTCACTTGGGAATCGAAGTTGGACCTTGAGCACTCTTATCATTTTTGTAAGTATTCTCATCTTTACTTTACTATCTTTTCAATTCAGCAACTTTACTTTACTGTCTTTCAAAAAACCTTTACTTTTCAATGCATTTAGCTATGATGTCCTGTTCCATGGATATTCGTAGCTAAACCCTTCATTCGGTTGAAGGGGAGTGCTTGTATCATACAATGTTTTAGACCCTACTCTTAGTGCCTCTATATGTTCAAAACCTGTTCTATGTGCCACATATTAGGTCAGAACTTCCAAGGTTGAGTGGATGCTTGAAATGGCAAAACTCTTCAGTGGGGTTCGTGAACATACTCGGGTAAGTGGATGCTTGAAATGGCAAAGCTTATCTGAGGAGTTCGACCTCTCGAAAACACCATTTGGATTGATCGGAAATGATTGATCAAATGGATGCACATAGGCTAGTATACCTTGAAATGGGGTGCTAGTCTAAATAGAACAAGTGCTCTATGACCTTGAAATGGGCTAGACAGTCTGGCAAATCAAGTGCTTGAAATGGCCTTGATACACTTTTGAACACTTAGTATGATCATTAGAGGTCAGTGATAAACAGACTATGATACAAGGCCCCTAAAACCGAATCTTTCCTTTAATTGTAATATCAACTGTTACTTTACCTTTCAGTACTAAAAACCAAAAACAATCCCCCCCAACTGCTTTATTTAAATCCCCCCTTTCGAAAGAACAATTAATCACCTAAGTCCCTTGGGTTCGACCCGTACTTACCACTTACTACCAAAAATAGTTAAGTCGCGAGTATCGGAGATATAAATTTGCTTTTGCACAGAGAACATCGCACCTTAACGACAGTGCGGTGGGCTCTGTCAATACGATGAAGGCCTTGTTGCTGCAGTGATAGAAAACTGAAGTATGGATGGAGTTCCATAAGTGCTGCAGCAGTATTGGTGACGATTGATGTGTTCAGTTGAGTCACACATGTTACTAGAAAAGGATCATGAGCCCTGTAGATCTTCTTACTATTGAGTATGAGTGTGACTGATGAAAGAGGTTGATGTGCTAGCAGAAAAGGTGAATAATCTAGAGTTCATTGCTGAGAAGATGATGAAGGGGTCTGAAGTTGATTGGGTGCAGGACATGCGCACAAAAGTTGCAGCTGTTGAGTCATTGCCGTCCTTGGTGAAGGAGGTTGAGGACTCCGCCAATATCAGTCAGACCCACTGTATTCAGATCAAGGAGGAGCTGAGGGAGTTCAATCGTCAACTGAAATTTGTGGCCACTGAGGTGGTTGACCAGTTGAAGACCGTGTTCCGCGGTTAACTCTGGAACTGTCTCATGGTTGCCCCCTCCTTGCTATCCCTCCACATTTGCTCTATGTTTTTTTATGCTTTTTCTTCGCTGTCATGCTCTGTTTTTGCTTGATAGTCGTTAAATTTTCAGTATGTCGTGTGTGTTCCCTCTGGGGCACTTTTACTCGTTATTATTGAAATATGCAGTTTCTTTCCATTGCAAGGAAGTCTTTCCTTGCATTCTTTTTTATGATGCCAAAAGGGGGAAGATAACATGAGTGCATTACTTGAGGGGGAAGTCACTACTGAAAATCAAACTGGATGTCCATCTAAGGGGGAACTGTTAAGCGATCATAGATTTGTTTGCCTAACTAAAAAATTTGACAAGGATATCTATCTGCTGGACTTGTGATGGTTTGAAGTACTTGTCATGGATTTCTTGTCTTTTAAAGAAGTGTTTGTCATCAACAAAAAGGTGGAATTTGTTGGAACCCTTTGGTTTTGATGATTACAAACACTTAGCTAATATGTTGCCTAAGTGTGCAGAAATCCATGAATAGATACAAGCATTAATGGAACTGAAACTTGGAAGATCTCAAAGATATGATTGGAGATATAGATTGAAGATGTGCACCCAATCAAGAAGATCTCGATGATATGATTGGAGATATTGATTGAAGATCTTGAAGATATGATTGGAAATATTCTTCAAGATATGATCGAAGATTCAAGGACAATATTCTGCAGCATATTGATTGAATCTTGAAGATATAAATGGAAATAATTGATCGATGATTCAAAGAGAATATTCGGAAGACATTAATTGAAGATCCTAATTGACGATACTGATTGAAGATTGGAAATCAAGAAGATCAATTAAGGACTTTATTGATTGAAGAATATTAATGACAATATTCTGCAGAATAGTTTTGGAAGTTCGAATTAATGAGGAAACTAATTAGGAAAGATTGCAATCGGAATCTTGACTAATCAGGAAGATATCAATCAACGGATATGGAAAGATTGATTGGGCCGATTCGCTTGGCTCGAATCCTGAGATCCGCTAAAATCCTATATAAGGTATTAGGGTTTGCCCAAGAAGGGTTGAGCGTTTTCGGGAGAACAGAGCGACTGCATTCGAAGAGCAAGATTGCTGAGATTGCACGCACAAAGGTTCGAGGTTCGAAACTGATTACTTTGTCGGATTGAGTAGAGGTCATCAAATAGAGTCTAGTGAAAAGACCTAGTTTGTAAACCCTTCAAGTATATTGGAATCAAAAGTAATCAGGTTCACAAATCCTTTCAGAGAAATCTGAAAGGTAGTTGTTTTTATCTTATCATTATTGTGATAAGGTTTCCACTATATATTCGTGTGCAATTACTTTCAGTCGTTTACTTTCCTGCATAATTATTTCCACTGCTATCTGACCATCAGATGGAAAAGCACTCTGTGACTTCCGTCTGACAGAGTGCTAACACTAACGATCCAATAGATATTCTAAGAAACAACACAAAAGGAAACATGTCGAGAAAAACTCCTGGGCGTACAATTAATCATACCTGATACTACCAACTTGTATTTAGGGTCATTTACTAGATGATGATGATGGTTGTGAAAATGTGATACAGATATATTCATCGACAGAGAACGGAAAGATGAAACAGCCATGACTGAAATTTGAAAAATGAACTATGATGTGTTCTTCAAGGTCCTATATAACATAGTACAAACAAGTTATCTGGATTGCAAGGAACTTTGTCTCTCTTTGTGTTATGTTTGTCGTAATACTAGTTGTGGTTTGAGTGGATAAAGGGACCACATATTGTGTTTAGTTCAGTCCAAATGTTTAGTTGAGTTTGCAGGAAATCAGGGTTCAGGTCCTTAAGCTCTAAAGCTGGTTTTGAGCTGAATTAGCTCAAAACGGTGTCGTTAGCCTCAAGCGGGAGAAATCAAGTTTGAGGAGATAATAGAGCGACGTCGTCTGAAGCCAAAGCGTGTGCGTTTGAGAGAAGCGCGAACTGGAGGAGATTTGGACTACGAGAAGGCGACGACATTTTGGCGAGTCACGGAGACCCCGGTTTTAAGGATCGTGGTCGTTTAATTCGGGCGTGAGGATTTGAATAACGAAAGGGAACGACGGCGTTTGAAGCATGCAAAGCCGGATTGGCTTTCGGGTTGCGACGTCGTTCTGCTCCCTTCTGAATTCGTGTATAAAGCCTGCTCAATTTGGGATTTTAGGCATGAAATCAATTCAAGTCTTCCTCTTCGATTCATCGTGTTCTCGAAGAGATTCTGTGAAATTGAAGGTTGCGAATAGCTTCCCGGCATCTGACGAGTGTGGCGATTCATCGAAGTGGCTTGATTCCAAGCGTTAAGAGTCAAACGCCTCGGGTGTCACTGGTGGACTCATAGAAGTTGTTTAGGACTTATTTGGGTGAGAGTTCGAGCTGGAATTCTCAAGAAAGTCTTCTAACATGTGGTTTGGATTGCATTGTTGTTTCTGTCCTAGTTGATTTACATTTGAACCGATTTCTTGTTGTATTTGATTTTTGGGTTAGGCTTTAGTGTGTAAACCTAACATTTGGTCCCTTAATTAATATAAAGAAGGTTTAACTATTGAATTGAATAAGTAATTGATCTTTTCAACGTGGTATCAGAGCCAAACTGACTGATCTTGAGAAATCTTGGCAGTCATTTGCTTGTTTACCATCTTTTGATTGTGGGCTTGTCTTAATCCTTGAGTTTGTAATGGTTGAGGCCATGAGGATTAAGTCCTTCGATGGGACTTCTGATTTTAGTATGTGGAAGATGAGAATGAAAGCCATATCAGTAAAGGAAAAATGCTATATGGTTGTGACAAAGGAGTGGATAGCTCCCACATCTGATCAACAAAAGATTGACATGAAAGAATTGGCTTACTCTGAAATAATGATGAGATTATCTGATGATGTAGCTAGACAAGTAATGCATCATACTGAACCTAAGAAATTGTGGGAAGAACTTGAAAAATTATACTTGGCTATATCCCTCCCCAATAGGATCTCCTTGCAAACTAAGCTCTTTACTTTTAAGATGGATGTTTCCGTAAGCTTGCAAGAGAACCTATACATATTCTTAAAATTGACTTAAGATTTGAAGAGATGTAAAAATGAAATAAACCCTAAACACCTATGTGTCATTCTTCTCAGTTCTCTTCCTTAAGGATGTTATTCAATATGGAAGAGATGAGCTGACAGTCCCAAGATCCTTAAGGTTGTCACTCAGAATAATAATAGTCTTAAGGTTTTTAAGACTAAAAATGGAGCAAAAACTGAAGTAAAATCTAAGGTATTGATGTTTAAGGGGAAGAATAAGTTTAGACCAATAAATAAAAATCCCAACAATGGTTCTCACAACAACAATGAATCTCATAATAAGAAATCTTTTGATAAATCTCAGTCTTCCCAAAACAGTTTTCAAAGAAATTCCCATGTAAAATGCAATTACTGTGGCAAGCTTGGCCACTATGCTAGCACTTGTTACAAATGATTGGACATTAAAAAGAATAAAGGAACTAAGGAAAACCAATCTGGTCAATCAAGTGTATGTGAGAAGGGTCCCCAATATCACAATGAGCTACTATTAGTGTCTGATGGACATGAGAGTGACTCTTGGATCCTTGATTCTGGCGGCACCGTGCATGCCACACCACATAAGCATATCTTCAGTTCTCTGAAGCTATGTGAAGGTGGTGAAGTCATGCTTGGTGATCACACATCGTGAAAGATTACGGGAATATGATGTGTTCCCTTAAAGATGTTTACACATATCTTCAAAATAACATTATATTAAACCATTTAGGATATGACAAGGCACGCTTACGTACTTCTCAACTAAATGGAAGATATCAAAGAGAGCTAAGGTGAAGGAAAGAAGGAAGGAACGTTGTACAAGATGAGAAATTTTTGGAAAGGCATTACCGTTTCAGGTGGGTGTTGTGATGCAGATTGTGGCCTAGTCGTTGTAGTCACATAAGTGAGAAAGTTTCACAGGGTAGCAAAACTCTGAAGTAGAAGAAGTTGTGAACCTGTTAATTGCTTCAACTAGCTTGGCACTATCGCGTGCATGTGTTGTTAAGGACGAAACAATTATGATTGAAATCAGTCTCCATGTGGGAGATTGTTGCGTTTCTACTTTCTAATTGGATTAGGAAACCTGTTTCCTAATTAATTTAGGATTTAGTTGTTTTCCAATTTACACCCACTGATTATTGTAATTGTAACACAATATCTCATACTGAAAATACTGGCTTGGTAGTTCCCCCACACGGCCACACGTACTTTGTTTTTCTCTCATCATTGATGCTTGCACGATCCTATCATATTTTGTACTTGAACACGTGACCAAGGGTCAAATGACATCGAAAAATGCAGGAAACGAATCAAAGGCTTAATAAAATGTGGCAAATAATAAGGTTAAGGGGAGCACTCGGTTGAGAATCCTTAAAAATTTGAGAACTTGAGAAACCAAATTTCACCATCAGATCATGATGCATCTTTGAATCTGCATGTGACACATGTCTAAAAAGTAACTTCAAAAAAGGTGGTTTTGACTTTGCATTAAATGCATTTTGAAAATGCACATGGACACTTGTCACCACCAAAATGCATCTTAGAAAATGCATCTTGCATTTTGGAATGTGAAGTTAGGGGTCTCAAGTTCTCAAAAAAATAAGGTGTAGAGGTGCTCGCGGAAGTAATCGGACAACAACGGATCGAAGAATTGAAAAGAAAACAACACACGAATTTACCCTGGTTCGGGACCTGGTGTCCCTACCCCAGCACCAATATGAGAGATTTTTATTAAGCCAATGTCAATCGAAAGTACAGAGATGATTGTAACGATCTCACGAATGGAATACAACAGAAAGAACGAATGGATTTTGCTTCTCTCGTAAAACCCCAAATTCAGAGCTCAAGAACCCTAGCTTTCGAATTACCAGAAAACTGACTTAAAGGAGATGAACTTAGATGACCACGTTTCATACAAGTCCACAAACTGGTCAAGACGACAGCGTTTGATCGTTCCCTTTCACCCTCAAACCGCAGAGCGATACTCCAGCATTTTCCTTACGCACAAAGCCTAGATTTCACCTTTTAATAAAAAATGATGTCGCAGCCTGAAAACCAATTTAAACTAATTTCGCCTGAGTTACTCAGCTTCCTTTTCCTGCACATATCAAACTCAGCAAAACTACTCCTTTCTTACTGAAACTTCCACAATACACAACCCAACATTTGCCTAACAAACAAATACCAGCCAAGTAAATACAGATCAACTTTTACAATCTCCACCTTGATCTTTTATTTACCTTGACTTATCCATTACCCTCTCATATTGACTCCCTGCAGCTTAACCATTAGCAATGTGAATTAGGCTCAGGCATAGCCGGAATTTTTCCCAATTCATTGACTTGGTCAGCATATCCACAGGATTATCATCTGTGGAGATCTTCTCAAAAATGCTCCTCACAAAATGCATCCAGATATCGATATGTTTTTATCTCTCGTGAAACACCTGGTGTTTAGACAGGTGAATGGCACCCTGTTTATCACAGGACACACTGACAGTACTCTGAACCAACCCAAGCTCACCCAGCAAACCTCTCAGCCACAAAGCTTCTTTAACAGCCTCAGTTATGACTATATATTCTGCCTCTGTTGTAGACAAGGCTACCACTGATTGAAGAGTTGCCTTCTAGCTTATTGCAGTACCAAAGACTGTAAAAATAATACCAGACTGAGACTTTCTTGTGTCAATGGTGGCAGCATAGTCCGAATCACAATAACCAGTAATCATTTCTGATCCATTCTTAGCTCCACCATAAAGAAGACCCTTCCCACAACTGCCTCTTAACTACCTTAAGATCCACTTGACTGCCTGCCAATGTTCTTTACCAGGAGATGCCATAAATCTACTTACCAGACTGACAGCATGAGCCAGGTCATGTCAGGTACAGACCATGACATACATGAGTACGCTGTCAAATTATTGACCTATTATTCACTTCATTCGATGATGGATTAGGTTTGTTTTCTGGACATTTTGTTATCATTTAACCTCTTTTCTAGTGTTTCAGGTCATATATCACATACCTAATACTTTGGATTGATCCAAAGCAAAGCAAAGCAGTTGGTGAAGATTTGGGCAAAAATAGGACAAAATAGGGCAGACGTACCATTGCGAATTATTTTGCATGCCCAGAGTGCATATAATGTCCAAATTGGTCGACATTTAGCTTGTTGGAAAGCTAACTCAAAGGCCTACAACTTAATATTTGACACCATGAGAAGATTCGAAGGTTTAGACCTCCAAACAGGCAATGGAAGTAAGGTCTAGTGACACTCCTGGGTGTCACGGGATATTAGTGGCGTCACGGGACGTGCCTGTGCATGTGCAAAGTTGAGAAGCCCATGACAGACCGTGAAAGCCCGTGACACACCCTCTGTCACGGGACCGTCATCAATTTTGAGCTATAATTAGCAGTTTCAGACCAGATTTTGAGTCCGCTGACTTTGGGTGTCAATATTGACCTAAATTGAAGGAAGAGGAGCATGGAGACGTCAATGTTGTGGGAGGTTATTCGAACTACTACAACCACCCACAACGGCGACAATTCAGGCTGGCAGCTAATGGATTCAGCTTGAGGACAGTGAAGGAACCAGCCCAGCAGCAGTATTACCGACCGCCATACCGTTAGCAACAAGGGGGTACAATAGTCAGGGCCAGTACCAGCAGAGAGAACAGAACTACAACCAAGCTAGCCCCAGCAATCCGAATTCCAGCAAATCTCCAGAAGACATAGTAAAAGAGTTAGCCACGACTGTACAGCAGAACCGGGCTAAGACCGATGGAGCCATATCTGAGCTTTCCAAGCAGATGTCTCAAATCACCAAAACCATATTTGAGCTGATGGGAGACCCAGGAAAACTTCCATCGCAGACCATACCCAATCATAAGAGAAACGTCAGCGCAGTCACGCTACGGAGCAGAAAAGATTTGAATGAAGCAACAAAGGAGTCCGCCCCAGAGAGGATCGCGGATGATGTGCAGTTTAACGTCATCCGCTATCAGCTAAAAGGCATAGAACCCGCGGAGTTAAACTGTGAAGCACTCGGGGAAGAACAGTCAGCCACGGACAACGAACATTTAAAAAGCACGGACGAAGAACACTTTATTGGTCCACGGATGGAACACTTAAAGTGTTCACCATCCACGACCCTCTCTGCTGAAAATCCAAAGGCTGACCATCCGCTTCCGTTTCCTGTGCAAGTCAAGGCCCCAAAGCGACATATGATTGACAAGTAAGTGTGGGAGCTATTATGCAAGGTGGAAATCAACATCCCACTCCTCGAGGAAATTAAGCAGATTCCGCGTTATGTGAAGTTATTGAAGGAGTTATGCACCAACCGAAGGCGTTCCACCGATGCTAAATAGGAGCTAATGAGTAAGAATGTGTCAGCCAATATTCAGCGAAAGGTACCTTGATGGACCATATTTATATGATTCATTAAGATAGTTAAACCCACCAAATTAGACACTTTGTCTTAACAACGTTTACTTGTTAGTTCCACTTTTGTTGTACAGGCTATTTTGAGGTTTAGAGAAGAAACGAGCTAAAAAGAGGGTTCTTAAACCAAAAATGGATTACAAGTCAAGTCGAGGACCGAAGAGCCTAGCCGGGGTCGAGAAATCTCGGGCCGCGTCCTGGAAATGCCGGACGCGCCCGGGAGCCCATATCGAGGACCGCAGGTCCCTGCCGAGAGTACCGGGTCGAGTGCCAAGAGAGCCGGGCCGGGTGCCGAGAGAGCCGGGACGCGTCCCACGAACGCCCGAGAACCAACGCTGAGCGCCCGTGCAGAGAGCGCTGAGCGCCCGTGCCGAGAGCGCCGAGCGCCTGTGCCGAGAGCGCCGAGACCCAAGTGTCGAGAGCACCATGACCCGCGCCGAGACCCGTACCGAGAGCGGCCGAGGCTCGCAACCATGAAAAATAGGTCCGCGCCCGAGGCCTGCGCCCGACCAGAACTTCCAACCTGGCTTGTTGAGGCCCTGAGCAGATTCCGGCTAAACTACTTTGACCATTAGGCTTAGAATTGCATCAGCAATCCAAATCAGCATTCCAAGAGCCAAGGACCGCCGGCAAAATTCCGGCAGCTCCGGCCAAAATTCCAGCAGCTCCGGCCATGGTCCAATCAACTTCCGGCGATGCTTCGATCAAGCCAAATCCAACCACCACCTTGCTCCGGTCATTTTAGCCCAACTCCGGTCAAACTCCGGTGAAGTCCAACCAAACTACTTAATTCCCGGTTAGGTTATACTATTCACATCGGTTTGTCTTTTGGTTTGAAACCATATTGAAATCTACTTGTCTTAGTCAAAACGAGTTCCAAATGGTGTTCGAACTGCGTCTCGAACACTTGTTGGACAGTTTCAGGTTGTGTTCAAACAGAGGCTGGAACACCTTAGCAGACAGAACATAAACAGCACAAAATAGGAGCACACACGATATGATAACCCAGTTCGGCCCCGCCTACTCTGGGGGGTTTCCCACACCCGAAAAAGGGACATAAATCTTATTACGAGTTTAGGGTTACAAGAGGCCTTACTCTTACACAACTCCTCGTTTGTAATGGCCTCACCACTAACACTCCGTCTCTCGGATTTGCAATCTCGGTTCGTCGCAACTCCCCTCGATCCCCTATGGGTAGGACGAGACTTCCCTCTCGGCCTAGTCTTGGACTTCTCGGAAGTCCAGTCGCCTTCTCTCAAAGACGTGTCTTTATCACCGTGTGTGTGTGCGCTTGATAGTTCTCCAAGAGCAGTCTGAACAGCACACTGAACAGATTGCTTCTTCTCCGTTGATATTCCGGTGAGGAATAATCAGCCGATGGTCGCTCCTCCTCCAATCTCTCGAACTCTCGTGTTTATCTTTTCTCTCAGGAAGCGACACGATTATGAATGCCCTAGCATTGTATTTATATGCTCGGATGCCATCCAAATCTGCTCAAGATAATCCCATCAAATATTTAGGAAATATTCCTAAATATTCGATGTATATCTTTCTCCAATCTTTAAGAAGTATATTCGAAAACTTCCTTCCCAAGTCAGCCACGCCGCCTTTAATCTGATGTGTAGATATTCGTTTGAATATCTGAATCTTCGATTTCCTAGCTGGCCGACTCCAATCAGATCGAAATATTTTTGTCAAATATTTTGGAGATACTCCTACATATTTGATAGATATTCAATCTCTTCCATATCCAATCTTTGGAGATTACTTCCGTGCCAAGTCATCTAATATTCTCGAATCCAAGCTGAAGATATTCATTTGGATATTTGATCTTTAATGATGACTCGTCAATTGATCCCAATCAGATAATCTCATCGATCTTTTGGATATGCAAATCCTTGCGTCTGCTGTACACTGTACTTCTGTTCCAGTGTGTGGTTGAACTCCAGCTTGAACTGTCTAAAGCCGTTTTGCCCAATCCATGCCATTCATGGGAACATCAATCTCCCCCTTGGCATTTTGGCAAAACCAAATCTACGCTTTAGACGTACCTTGAGGAACCAGAACAGTTACCTCAAACCACTCCCCCTTTTTTCCACAAACTGGCAAGGGGTCCAATCGAGCAACCTGGTCTCTTCGGCAACTGGAATCTTGTCAACTCCCCCTCGAACATAGCCTGGGACAGTGACACATGCTGTGAGTCTGTCGGACCATGGTGTCTCAGCAGCTATTCGACCACGGGTCAGCAACTGATAGGTTCCTGAATTGCTCCAATCAGTGTAGCCAATGCCTCTACATCCTCCAGTCATTCTCTGGGACTTCAAAATTGTATCTAGGTCTTTTAATCCAGAGATTATCATCTTCACTGATTGCTTGAAATGATTCAGCTCGTCCTGTACTGCCGCGTGGTAGTCCATCTCCAGACATATCTCTCTTTGGCTCATGACAGCATGTCTTTTCTTCAATCAGGACATCAACTCTCTCTGTCTTCTTTATCATCACTGGGATATTGCAGAGCGCGCACCAATTGATCGATTCTTGTCCTCTACGCCTGTATGACCTCAAGTAGTTGTCCGCGTTCAGCTCGGGACAACTTCTCACTAGTAGCTCTCTTTATGGAAGACTCAGGTGCATCCTTCCTGTTCACCCCGGGGTCCTTCAGATCATTCTTATGTCGACCCTTGAACAGCTTGTGATCAACTACCAACTTCAACGGAGCACTTGACAGTCTGTCCTGGTCTGTCTTCAAATCTGGATACTGGTTGATGATCAGCTCATAAATAAGTGATGGGAAGATTATCTGGTGCAGAGACTTTGTAGAAAGACGTGTTCTGCAATCTGGTCGAACATAATTCTTCCCATGTCAATGAGCATCCCGTTTCCAATCTGGTAGAGCAGCTGTCCCATCTCCTTGTTGATCGTGGTTCTATGAGATGTAGGCTTCCAATTGACTATGGTGATGAAGAACAACATCGAGAAGAATAGAGTCAGATCTGCAATTGGGATGGAACTGTCTTCTCATTAAGCAGCCTTTCAGGGATGATCTTTCTTTTCTGCACTACCTTCCACTTGGCTGCTGCTTCTGTACTGGCACACCATACTATATGCTTAGTCACTCAAGTTGGTACATTAGGTGGAACAGAACCTGGAATACTCCTCTTCTTTTTCTTGGATGCACTTGCTCCCCCTGCATCTGTTCTCTAACCATCCTTCTTGGTAGTTACTCCAGTCGAGCATGCTTGGATGGTCACTTCCTTCTTTGGTTTCTCCTTTTCCGACTTCTTGAGCTCAACCAATGAAACCGAGTCCCGAATGTCCTTACAATCTCCATTATCTGGTCTCTCTAGATCAGCTGTATGCATCTCTACATCTGGGATAGCTGGCTGTTCTAACTCCCTCGAAACATCTGGTTCAACAGACACTTTCTCAGCAGCCTTGTCTGTCTCTGACTTCTCTGCAGACTTAACAGGCTCACCTCCTTCTTGAGTTAGTCCCTTCCTTCTGCTTCTCTCTTAATTCAGCTAATGATCTGGGATTTTGACCAGCTCTCTGTGCATGATTACCAGCACCATGTTCTGCTTCAGTCATGATTACTTCTTGGACATTTGACTGCTTTTCCTTCTTCTAGATGACAGGTTCAATAACAACTTGCTCTTCTACTTGTTCTGTCTCCGTTTGATTTTCAGGTCGGTCTGACTCGTCAGAGACAACATCTTCAGGCTCTTGTTGCTTCACATCATCAGCCTTCATACGAACAGCTTCACTCTCTCTCACCTTCTCTTCATCGACTACCTCAGTAGTCTTTTCTGCTAAACATTCATCCGACTCTTCATCTAGTAGCAGACTTCTCTTGCTAGAAGGCCCAACAACCTGCTTAATCTCAGAGTCTAACATAGCAAGTTTTCTCCCCCTTAAAGCACTAATTCGTGCAGCGTATTTCATGGGAGTTCCATTCCTTCCAAGGCCGACTTTCATGCAGATTACTATCTTCTTCAGCACGAAGCCAGTGGCATCTACCTTTGCATTCAACAGCTTCTGCTTATCAGAACCACAATCTTAGCCCTACTGGCTTCACCTTCTTCTGCAGCATCGGCCACAGAATCTACAACAGGTTTCAAACCCTTCGGCTTCCCATTAACCGCTTTGTCACCCTTATGACTCACTGAATCTTTACCAATCGCCCATACTTCCTCATCAACAAAATTTAGAGCAATAGCTTGGGAGTGAGAACAAGGGATTACCTCATTGAGGAGTGGTTCAGCCATCGCCTGATATTCCTTCACAGTCTGCACACTCCCTTTAGTTGGATTAGGATCAGCCTTTGACGCCTTTGAAGTAGCTTCTTTAAGTTCTGTCACAGCCGCCTCTTCTCCCTTCTTTTTCCCTTCTCCGATCTTAGGGTTTGCTGATATTGTATCCTCATCCGACTTCGATTCAACTGCCTTTTTGATTTCTCAAAAATTTGGACTCCTCCACTTGCCAAAAACGGTTATGTGTATATCTCTTGAGATATTTGTCCAATCACCTCTCTCCTCCTTGATATCGCCTCATAAAGCTACAAATATGTTGAACTTAGTAATCAGTTCCAACCACGTACCATCTGTTCCAGCCCTCTTCTTTGGTAGGTCAGCCCATCTGATTTGCTGGGGCTCTGCTCTTGGCTGACCTCCGTCTGGAACACTTAGTTGGCGATAACACACAGACCCAGAGAGGATCTAAGTGTGTCAAACTGAGCGGCGTCTAGTGGCATGGTGAGTACGATAGTTATAGTGGTCATGTGTTTTGATGTGATGACCTTCTTCTCCACCATCTCTCTGATGAAGTGAAATCTGCTCATGGAGTGTTGTACTGGGTTCTTGGGCAGAAACTTCTTCACCCGTTCCACTCCGTGTTCAGACAGATTCTGCTTCATCCATAGGAACTGAGTGCAGCATGCAGCGATGCTCTCCTGCTCTCCCAGCATCTGGTCAACGTGTGTTCCAGGAAGGTGTTTCATCTCCTTTTCCCTGAGTCTCACAAACTGTCCAAGCAGCTTCTGTGTACTCGTGACGAACATACGCTCTACTCCCCCTCGCTCATAGCCATGGTCGATGAGGAACGTCTCGTACCATGCTCTGGGCGCTTGTGTGAGTCCGTACATAGTCTTCTTCAGTTCATGACTATGCGCAAGATGATATGACATCCATGCTTTAGATCTAGTGAACTCTCCCAGTTCCACGTGAATGGCCACCACCCAAGTCTCATCAATAAATGTTTTGATGACATTCTTCGGACTAGATGAACAGGCAGCCAGCTCTCGACACTTGATCTCATTTGCTCGACTCTTAATTCTCCATGAGGGTTGCAGCGCAGGTGCATCATCAAGTGTCCCAGCTGGAGTAGGTGTGGCTTCATCGGCTAGACCTCCCTCTGGAATTTTATCTCGTAGAACTGAGTTGGGGGCAACATCGTCTTTCACCTTTCCAGAAGAGGGCACCATACCTGTCCCTTGCAATTCCATTTCATGTATCGTGTTTATCGGACAGACAGTGGCAGCTCCTATTCCAAGTGAGCCTAGGCAGTAGCTATTGTTTATTGACCTGCTTCCTTCCAACAGTTTGTCTCCATTCCAATCTAGTACTTGACACGTATCACGAGAGAATGTAGCAGACTGTCTTTCACCACACAATCTACTGATACTGTTCAGGTTTACCTTTAATCCATCCACTAGGAGGATATCCTCGAGCTCAGGTAGATCCGGAACCTTCAATGTCCCACAGCCGATCACCTGGCCCTTCCCTCCATCTCCAAAAGTGATAGACTGACGCTTGCGAATAGGTTTAACATTGATGAGATGTTGAGGATTACCTGTCATATTGAGATGAACTTCTTTGCGGATGTGCAGCTCAGCATTCTTTCTCCTTAGCCCCACCAAGCCTGCAGGATGTATTTCTCTATTTTTCTCCATTTCAGCTTTCGGAACCGATACGGTGTCTAGCAGTTTCACCTTCTGTGCAACGAGAAGTTCAACCTCCTGCCATTTTTTATCTTTTTCTTCTGTCAGGCTTGCCACGGTTTCTGTGAGCTTCTTGTTCAGGCCAATCACCAATAGGCACTTCTCATAGAGTTCCTTGTACGTCTTGGCCGAGGTCTCATGAGCAAGTCCTTCATCACCACTGCTTGATGCATTATCTGATTCACTGTCTGGACCCTCATAGGCTATTTTAAGAATATCCCATGCTTCCTTGGCCACCTCACATTCAGCAATCAGTTTGAACACGTTCTCGTCCACTCCATAGAATATTGCATTCAGGGCCTTTGAATTCCCAACAGCCGTTACATCATATGCTTCAGACCACAGGGCTTCGGGTTTTGGCATACCAGCTCCTTCAGGGTTGGCCATCATGTGTTCTGTCCATCCTATCATCACGGCTCTCCATGCCTTTTCATCAAGGGATTTCAGAAAGGCTTTCATCCTAGGTTTCCAATAGGCATAATTCGGCCCTTCAAGCAACGGTGGTCGGTTAGTGCTTTGTCCTTCCTTCAAACTCATCTTGAACAGTCACCGGATCACACTCTGTATGTCGAGTGCCTCCTCTGATACCAATTGAAATCTACTTGCGTCTGCTGTACGCTGTACTTCTGTTCCATTGTGTGGTTGAACTCCAGCTTGAACTGTCTAAAGCCGTTTTGCCAAATCCATGCCATTCATGGGAACATCACATATCTCAACCAAACTTGCCCAAGCCTCAACCATGCTCATGTAGTTGCCCTTTGGCACATCCCATGCTCTAGCCACCCTCATCCAAACTCCAACCGAAGAGCAACCAAGGCCAACCGGACTTATGGGAGGACCAGAGGCGGTTGGAGGAGGAAATATCTCATTCCACTCACTCCTCCAACCGCCACATTTGGCTATAAAAGGAGGCTTCCCCTCCTTGAATCATCATCACTTGTAACTTAGGTAGAGAATCTCTCTAAAATCCATACCACAAATCCTTGTAAACACTTGTATTTTGAAATCAAAAGCTCTACCTTCTCTCTTGTTCTTGAGTGTTCTTGAGAGTTCTTGAGTGAAGTTTGAGTTTGTTCTTCATTTCCTTTGCCAAAAACCGAGCCCCCGCTTTTACTTTCTTGTCTTTATTTTGCTTTGAATCTTGAGTACTCTTGTTGGTTCTTCAGTGCTCAAGTTTGTTCTTGAGTTTTACTTTCCAAAACCTTACTTTCTTGTCTTTGTTTTCAAAACCAAAACCTTTACTTTTCCAAGCACTTAGCTATGGTATCCACCTCTATGGATATTCGTAGCTAAACCCTTCATTCGGTTGAAGGGGTGTGCTTGTATCATGCAAACGTTTTAGACCCTTTTCTTAACGCTTCTATTATGTTCAAACTTGTTCTATGTGCCTTATACTAGGTTAGAACACTATTGGTTGAGTGGGGGCTCAAAAGAGCAAAACTCTTCCATGGGGTTCGTGAACATACGTGGTTAAGTGGAGGCTCGAAAGAGCAAAGCTTTTCCATAGAGTTCAACCTCTTTAAAACACCACTTGGTTGATCGGAAATGATTGATCAAGTGGATGCACATGGGCTAAGATACTTCGAAAGGAGGAATTAGCCTAAATAGAACAAGTGTTCTATGTCTTGAAAAGGACTAGACGGTGTGGCAAGTCGAGTGCTAGAAATGGCCTTGATACATCTTTGAACACTTAGAACGATCATTAGAGGTCGATGATGAATGGACAATGATACAAGGCCCCTAAAACCGAATCTTTCCATTAATTAAAACACCACTCGTCACTTTACTTTCAGTCCTATTATCAACTGCTTACTTTCAGTACCATTTACCTTCAGTACCTTTACATTCCGCAACTAACTTTACTTTCAGTACCTAACATTTACTTTCAGTACTTTACTTTCCGCAACTAACTTTACTTTCCGCACCTAACTTTTACTTTACGCACTTTACTTTTACGCACTTTACTTTTACGCACTTTACTTTACGCACTTTACTTTACGCACTTTACTTTTCAGTCTTTACATTTCCGTACTTTACTTTCAGTCTTTACATTTCCGCACGTTACTTTCAGTCTTCACATTTCCATACGCTTACTACAGACGTTTTCAACATCAATCCAACATAAGTTTGGCACGTATCACGCTTGAAATACAGCGTGCGACAAACCAAAAGTGTGTTGCGGTTGATATTGAGCTCGACTGTTCCAGAACGTTACTTTCAGTATTTACTTTACGCAATTTACTTTCCGCACTTTACTTTTTAGTCATTTACTTTCCGCACTTTATTTTCAATCATTTACTTTACAGTAATTTACTTTCAGTACTAAAACCACAACCAACCCCAATCGCATTTACATTTCTGTACAAATCCCTTAAAGAGCAACTATCCACTAATTCCCTTGGGTCCGACCCCTACTTACCGCTTTGCTACCCAATAGTGAAGTCACGAGTAGCGGACTTATAAATTTATCTTTTGCTTTTGCACACGACGACTGTGCATCCGTCAAAAATTGGCGCCGTTGCCGGGGAATTAGAAATTATCAATCGGATAATTGTTCTTTCTTTTTCTTTTTCTTTTTCTTTTTTCTCTTAAATTTCAAACTCGCTTCTGCATAACCATGTCTCGTGCGGGAAGCCACCATGACTATCAGGATGACGACGAGATAAATCTGTTTGATCGAAATAATGAGGCGCTGCCTCCATTCCAATTCTCGACGATCCAGAGCAACTCATCCGAAACCAAAGAGCTCGTGAAAGGGAGGCCATCTGAAGAAACCAAGGCCCGCCCGAGGACTGAAATGAAGCTGGTCCAGCGCACCAACCCCCTAGACATCCACTACCCCCGCAATATCGACAAGAGCCAAGACGAGAACCCGTATTCGATGAGTACTATGGGGACAACAACTTCCGCGAACCTACTATGGGAGAACTGTCGGCACCGGATTTCAGAAACCAGCCGTGGTGCGTTTACGAGGGCCCTCAACTAGAAAACATCGCCATCAACACATCAGTGGTCCACAATTTGCCCAAGTTCGCAAAAACTCATTGAGAATCTGCGACAACTCATCTCCAACGCTTACATGGCATTTGCCAAAATCTAAGGCCCAATGGGGTGAATGTAGAAGACTTCAAATTGAAGGCTTTCTATTTTTCCCTCATCGACTCGGCGAACGACTGGTTCCTTTTATTGCCTTCGGGAAGCATCAGAACATGAGCTCAGATGCAAAAGAAATTCCTGAACAAATACTACCCAGCGGGAAGAGCGATGCAAGTAAGGAGGCAACTGCAGGACATCAATCAGGGGCCCAATGAAACCATGTACGACTACCTGGAAAAATTCAACCGCCTGGAGAGAAGCTGCAGCACCCTCGGACTGCCTGAGAAACTCATCATCGAATACCTCATTGATGGATTGAGACCCTTAGACAAAATGCTCCTGGATGCTTCAGCTGGAGGATCCATGATGAATCTATCACTGAGCGGCATAAGGCGACTCATCACCGACGTTGCTGAAAATGCCCGATTTAGAGAGGAGACAACTCGGCAGGAAGAATTTTCCCGAACAAAGAATGTGGCAAAGGCTGAAACACCAATGAACTCTATGCCAGAGGAGATGAAACAAATGAAGGAGATGATGATTCAGATCCTATGAAGGCGGCAAGTTCAAGTGAAACCGTGCGAGTTTTGTAGTTCTACGGACCACAAGACTGACGCATGCCCAACGTTAATAGTAGAGGAACTGGAAGAAGTGAATGCAGTGGTAGGATACCAAGGATACAACAACAACAACAGCAATGACAGAGCCAGACCAAACTGGCAGTACAATCAAGTAATCAACCCGACTTGGCGAAACGACAACCACCCTCCAAGGGAGACACAACAAGCCGCACCTCAATTAGCTCAGTCATTCTACCAACCTCCCCACCGGTAGTACAACCAGAACGCTCCATCAGCAGGTCAATATCAGCAAAAAGGACCAAACCATTACCCGATGGGTCAGTATTAGCAGAAGGGACCGAATCAGTACCAAGTCGCCCCGAGCAATCCGCAAGGACCGAACAAATCCCTCGATGTTGTGGTGAAGGAACTCGTCGACACGATGCATCGATTCCAAGTCGAGACAAAGGGAGATATCTCAGACTTGAAGAAGCAAATGTCCCAGCTCGCCACCTCAATGTCCGCGCTCACTAATGAACCCGGCAGACTTCCTTCACAAACCATCCAAAACCCAAAAGGAAATGTTAGCATGGTAACAATGTCAGACATGAAGGAGGCGTTGGAAGAAGCAGCATGACAGCACTGCCTTGTCGCGAGGCAATGTGTACAAAGTTAATTTATAAGTCCACTACTTTAGCGACTTCACTATTTTGGTAGTAAAGCGGTAAGTAGGGGTCGAACCCAAAAGAGTCAGTGTGGAATGGTTGTTCTTTGAGAGAAATGTACAGAGATTAAGTGCGATTGGGGTTGGTTGTGATTTTAGTACTGAAAGTAAGATGGGTTGGTTGTGGTTTTAGTACTGAAAGGAAATGACTGAAAAGTAAAGTACGGAAAGTAAATGACTGAAAAGTAAAGTGCGGAAAGTAAATTGCGTAAAGTAAATACTGAAAGTAAAGTGCTGGAACAGTCGAGTTCAATATCAACCGCAACACGCTTTTGGTTTGTCGCACGCTGTATTTCAAGCGTGATACGTGCCAAACTTATGTTGGATTGATGTTGAAAACGTCTGTAGTAAGCGTACTGAAAGTAAATGTCTGAAAAGTAAATGACTGAAAAGTAAATGTGCAAAAAGTAAAGTACTGAAAGTAAATGTACTGAAAGTAAATAGTTGATGATAGGACAGAAAGTAAGGTGACAGGTTGTGAATTGATTAATGGAAGGATTCGGTTTTAGGGGCCTTGTATCATAGTCCGTTCATCATCGACCTCTAATGATCGTTCTAAGTGTTCAAAGATGTATCAAGGCCATTTATAGCACTCGACTTGCAACATCGTCTAGTCCTTTTCAAGACATAGAACACTTGTTCTATTTGGGCTAATTCCTCCTTTCGAAGTTTCTTAGCTTATGTGCATCCATTTGATCAATCATTTCCGATCAACCAAATGGTGTTTAAAAGAGGTTGAACTCCACAGAAAAGCTGTGCTCTTTCGAGCCTCCACTTAACCACATATGTTCACGAACCCCATGGAAGAGCTTTGCTCTTTCGAGCCTCCACTCAACCAATATTTTTCTAACTTATTATATGGCACATAGAACAAGTTTTGAACACAATAGAAGCACTAAGAAAAGGGTCTAAAACGTTTTATGATACAAGCACACCCCTTCAACTGAATGAAGGGTTTAGCTACGAGTATCCATGGAAGTGGATATCATAGCTAAGTGCTTAAAAGTAAATGTTTCGGTTTTGAAAACAAAGACAAGAAGGAAGATTTTGGAAAGTAAAACTCAAGAACAAACTTGAGCACTCAAGAACCAACAAGAGTACTTGATGGACCATAATTATACGAATCAAAAATACAGTAAAACCCACCAAATTAGACTGTTTGTCTATTTAACTTCTGCTTGTTAGTCCCGATATATTTCTACAAGGTATTTTGGCGCTTAGAGAGAAAACACGCTAAGGAGAGGATTTTACGCTGAAAAGATGTTACGAGTCATTCCAAGGTCAAGATCAGACGCTGAATGAAGAAATTTCAAGATCCTGACTGATGGACCACAATTATACGAATCAAAAACACAGTAAAACCCCCCAAGTTAGACTGTTTGTCTATCTAACATCCATCTGTTAGTCCCGATATATTTCCACAGGGCATTTTAGAGACTGAAGTGAAAACACGCTAAGGAGAGGATTTTATGCTGAAAAGATAACAAGAGTCAATCCAAGGTCAAGATCATATGCCGACTGAAGAAATATCAAGGATCCTGACGTTAAATTGACCAGAATAAATTAATCAGAAGAATCAGGAGTGAAGTCAAGACAGTCCGGGGAAAGAACACACTGACAGTTTTGTGAAAAGACTGCACAAAACTGTACAAAACTCACATATGGCAAGATGACTTGGTGACTTGATGAAGAGGTGGCCAAGGGAGGAGCTCCTCCACCCAAGGCAACCGGCAACCGGCGGCTGTCACCACCCTCCTCCTCCTTGACCGGCGGCTTTTGGCCCCTCCATGTGGTGGCTCCTCCTCCCTTGATTTGCCCATCCAATCTCCATGCAACAAGTGCCCTCATCTTAGCCCTCCATTTCTCCTCCCCATGGCTATAAATACACCGCTCCTCCTCCTCACAAATTCATCCCAAAATTGAAAATCACTTCTCTCTCTACATTTTGTTACTTGTAAGTTTGGTTCGGTTTTGAAATAATACTTCTGTTTGTTCTTGAGTATTATACTGGAAATTATAATACTCTTGTCGGTTCTCGAGTATTATAATACTGTAGAGAATACTCCTGTTGGTTCTTGAGTATTCAGTAGGAAATTAGGAATACTCCTGTTGGTTCTTGAGTATTCCACCCCTTTCCCTCTTACTGTTTTCAAAAACCCCCGAGTATTTAGCTATGGTATCCATCTCTATGGATATTCGTAGCTAAACTCTTTATTCGGTGGAAGGTATTTTCTTGTATTATATAATGTTGTAATATCTTTTAGTTTCATTTCTTTGTATTCAAAACTTGTTCTATGTGCCATTTATAGTCAGAATTTCCAAGGTTGAGTGGATGCTACGAAAGGGCAAAACTCTTCCGTGGGGATTCGTGAACGTACTCGGGTAAGTGGATGCTACGAAAGGGCAAAGCTTATCTGAGAAGTTCGACTCATCTAAAACACCACTTGGTCAATCGTAACTGTGAGATCAAGTGGATGCACAAAAGGCTAAGATACTTCGAAAGGAGGAATTAGTCTGAAATAGAACAAGGGTTGCTTTAAACGATGTTGCAAGTCTTGCGCTACGAAAGGGCCTCGATTCATCTTTGAATACTTAGAAAAGTTACTAACAGTTTATTATATACATGTTATAATATAAGAGTACCTGAAACCGAATGCTTTTCTTTACTGTTAAACCGCAATCACCAACTACTGATCTACCGGAGGAATTACAATCACGCATCACCCACTGTAAGTCTTCTTTGTATTTACAGCATTTAATTTCTGTATTTACTTTTCCGCAATCAAAACAAAAAAAAACCCCCAAAAAATCACGTAGTTAATTAGAGCGCTAAAATCTCAATCAACCATAAAACACGCTCCCCCCAGTTCAATCACCCTAAAAGAATAGCCTATTCCCCTAATTCCCTTGGGTTCGACCCCTACTTACCACTTACTACCCAGTAGTGTAGTCACAAGTAGCGGATATTATAAATTTATTTGTACAGAGGACACTGCACCTTAACGACAGTGCGGTGGCCCTCCGTCAAATTGGCGCCGTTGCCGGGGAATTAGCCATCGAATAAGCTATTCTTTCGTTCCCTCCCATGACCTCATGACGCAACCACCTTCATATGCATGGACAACACGGCACCTTCCACTGTTCGGGGGAACGGATGCAGAAGATCCAGTACTACACTGTCGGAGCTTTCACTACGTTTGCTGCCACATTAAACCTGAGACTGAAACGTTAGAAGAATTTAAGCTTAAATGCTTTAAATTCTCTCTAACGGATTTCGCAACAATCTGGTATTACACATCACCCGCTAGTAGTGCGGTACGTTTCGTGGACCTCTGTGCACCATTCCTGAAAGAATTCTCCCCACCATCTTTACGCCAAGAAACCCGCGAGAAGATCGTGAACCTTCAACAATCCCGGGATGAGACTTTGGACAAATACTACATGAACTACGATGCCATCGTCTCAAGCTGCCCGCACCATGGGTTTACGAAGAAAATTCTTCTCCAAAAATTTCTTCGTGGGATGAGGGCCGAAGAGCTAGGAAGAGTTAACGAAGCTATGAGAAGGTCTGCCATAAACTTCACCATTGCAGACATGTGGCACCTTATAATCGGCTTGGCCGCTGCCACAAGACGAGCACCCCAAATTGACGAGGAAATGTAGACAGAAGAAGCTGACCCAGAGGCTGATGAAGGAGAAACCACCGAACCGTCAGAAGAGACTCCTGAACCATCTGAAGAATCAGACATGGAAAGCACCGGAAGCAACGAAGTAGGAGTCCAGAACACCACTGACGAATTTCCCAGGCCTTCCCGACTTTTCCCCTCGATCAATAGGCAAATCGTTGAAAACCATGTGATCAAAGAAGAGGCTGAAAAGAGGATGGGAAAAGGGCCTGAGCAGAATGACTCCTACATGGAGCACGCTTTCGCCATGACTGGACAAGGCAGCCCTAAACAGGAGAACACCCAGTTCAAAAAGCTGATAGTGAAAGGTCCCTCGCCTTCTCAGAGACGTTGGAAGGAGATACCATCAGAACTGGACCCAAACCCGTCATCTGCTAAAAAATCAGGAAGACTCACCGCAAGAATCAAGGTCGGTGGAATCAAAAAGTTTGACCTCAGCCACCCATGGGACCCAAACCAGTAATCCACAACGAGGTATCGTCGAGCCAACGACGTAAAACAAGTGCACTGGTCGGGAGGTAACCCGACACTATCTTACTTTCCGCACTTACTTTCAGTACTTAGTTTTAAGCTTGCATGACTTTTGAACTAAGGCACGCCTTCGTTCAAAAGTGGGGGGTGAAAACCGCCTGTGTACATAAATAACATGCTTGCTGTTTTTCTTTTTTTAGTAATAGTATCTTTTTGAACATATGAACTTAAGAATGTGAAAAAGATAAATCAGAATTCATGCATTTACCTTGTGAAAATTCAAACTGTTTAAAAACTTAGAATGTAACTTTCCATTTGTCCTTTGTACTGAGATAACTAGGGATGTGGAGTTGACATAAACTGCCCTAGAAGGACTTGGGAAGCAATCAAAGGATCAGATCAAACTATATGGTTTTCGAAGTCAGTGGAGGCTGCACCTCGGGTTTTCAGTGAATAATTGAGTCAAACTCCGCCAAGAAGCATCTATGCAAAGGCGAGGACGGGAATCAGACCGTCCTCTCTCTAGTCAAAATAGCCGAGAAAATAGATAAGCGACCCTCATCTTGACCCGCGCAAAACGACGAAGACGAGAGGAGAGGGGAGGTATTTCCATAGGCTTGCGGGCGATGATTGGACCTCCCAAAAAGGCTTTAGAAAATGGACTTGCAAAACCACAAAAAGGCGAAAAGCTCGAAGAAGCAAATCAAGAGGCCAAAGGCCCAAAATTGTGAAGGTTTTAACCGAACAAAAAGTGAAGCACTCGACAAAGTCAAATCAAAGGCCAAAGGCCGATTCACTACAAAAAAAAAGCAGTCCCTTGCCAAAGAAAAAAACAAAATCAAGAAGGTTCAACTCACTGAAACCCGAACCGAATCACGTGCATGAGAAAGCTACCAGAAGACCATATAGTACGAAACGATCCCGAGGCTGCAACCCAGGAACCTGAAAAGGGATATCTCCCGAAACATCCAATATAATTTGCATCTCAGCACGGAGGTACAAGTATTAAGTTTCTTCTATTTATTTACACAGTTTAATTTGGTAATAAGTAAGCAATGCATGAATTAGGATAGATCGAGTACCACAGTCTAATTTTCATATGCCAAATCCGAACCTAGAACTTACGCCCTTTAATAGCATTGTTCGGGACGAACAACTAAAAGTGGGGGGTATTCTGATGGACCACAATTATACGAATCAAAAACACAGTAAAACCCCCCAAGTTAGACTGTTTGTCTATCTAACATCCATCTGTTAGTCCCGATATATTTCCACAGGGCATTTTAGAGACTGAAGTGAAAACACGCTAAGGAGAGGATTTTATGCTGAAAAGATAACAAGAGTCAATCCAAGGTCAAGATCATATGCCGACTGAAGAAATATCAAGGATCCTGACGTTAAATTGACCAGAATAAATTAATCAGAAGAATCAGGAGTGAAGTCAAGACAGTCCGGGGAAAGAACACACTGACAGTTTTGTGAAAAGACTGCACAAAACTGTACAAAACTCACATATGGCAAGATGACTTGGTGACTTGATGAAGAGGTGGCCAAGGGAGGAGCTCCTCCACCCAAGGCAACCGGCAACCGGCGGTTGTCACCACCCTCCTCCTCCTTGACCGGCGGCTTTTGGCCCCTCCATGTGGTGGCTCCTCCTCCCTTGATTTGCCCATCCAATCTCCATGCAACAAGTGCCCTCATCTTAGCCCTCCATTTCTCCTCCCCATGGCTATAAATACACCGCTCCTCCTCCTCACAAATTCATCCCAAAATTGAAAATCACTTCTCTCTCTACATTTTGTTACTTGTAAGTTTGGTTCGGTTTTGAAATAATACTTCTGTTTGTTCTTGAGTATTATACTGGAAATTATAATACTCTTGTCGGTTCTCGAGTATTATAATACTGTAGAGAATACTCCTGTTGGTTCTTGAGTATTCAGTAGGAAATTAGGAATACTCCTGTTGGTTCTTGAGTATTCCACCCCTTTCCCTCTTACTGTTTTCAAAAACCCCCGAGTATTTAGCTATGGTATCCATCTCTATGGATATTCGTAGCTAAACTCTTTATTCGGTGGAAGGTATTTTCTTGTATTATATAATGTTGTAATATCTTTTAGTTTCATTTCTTTGTATTCAAAACTTGTTCTATGTGCCATTTATAGTCAGAATTTCCAAGGTTGAGTGGATGCTACGAAAGGGCAAAACTCTTCCGTGGGGATTCGTGAACGTACTCGGGTAAGTGGATGCTACGAAAGGGCAAAGCTTATCTGAGAAGTTCGACTCATCTAAAACACCACTTGGTCAATCGTAACTGTGAGATCAAGTGGATGCACAAAAGGCTAAGATACTTCGAAAGGAGGAATTAGTCTGAAATAGAACAAGGGTTGCTTTAAACGATGTTGCAAGTCTTGCGCTACGAAAGGGCCTCGATTCATCTTTGAATACTTAGAAAAGTTACTAACAGTTTATTATATACATGTTATAATATAAGAGTACCTGAAACCGAATGCTTTTCTTTACTGTTAAACCACAATCACCAACTGCTGATCTACCGGAGGAATTACAATCACGCATCACCCACTGTAAGTCTTCTTTGTATTTACAGCATTTAATTTCTGTATTTACTTTTCCGCAATCAAAACCAAAAAAAAAACCCCCCAAAAATCACGTAGTTAATTAGAGCGCTAAAATCTCAATCAACCATAAAACACGCTCCCCCCCAGTTCAATCACCCTAAAAGAATAGCCTATTCCCCTAATTCCCTTGGGTTCGACCCCTACTTACCACTTACTACCCAGTAGTGTAGTCACAAGTAGCGGATATTATAAATTTATTTGTACAGAGGACACTGCACCATAACGACAGTGCGGTGGCCCTTCGTCACTGACATTGAATTACTCAAATCAAATCAAACCGAGGAACAACCAAAGTCAGACCGGAGCGAAATTGGACTGATAGTTTTGTGAAAAGACTGCACAAAACTCACAAAAACTCATCCTTATCCATGGGAGACCGGCGGCTTTGGGGAGAGGTGGCCATGGGAGGAAGCTATCCTCCATGGATGACTTGAGACCGGCGGCTTTACCTCCATGGAAGCTCACCAAGGATGAGAGCCATGTGCTCTCATCCTCACCCTCCATTCTCCTCCCCCATGGCTATAAATTCAAGCCTTCACCTCTCATTTGTATCGTCCACAAATCCTCAAATCAACATTTCACTTCTCTCTCTAAAAGTTTGGTTACTTTGTAAGTTTGGTTTTTGAAATAATACTCCTGTTGGTTCTTGAGTATTATAACAATTTTAGAGAATACTCCGGTTGGTTCTTGAGTATTCAGTAGGATTGGGAATACTCCTGTTGGTTCTTGAGTATTCCACCCCCTATCCTCTTACTGTTTTCAAAAACCCCCGAGTATTTAGCTATGGTGTCCACCTCTATGGATATTCGTAGCTAAACTCTTTATTCGGTTAAACGGGTGTACTTGTATTGTAAAATGTTTTAGACCCTGCGCTTAATGTCGCTTTGTGTTCAAAACTTGTTCTATGTGCCATATATAGTCAGAATTTCCTAGGTTGAGTGGAAGCTGTAACAAGCAAAGCTCTTCCGTGGGGATTCGTGAACATACTCGGGTAGTGGAAGCTGTAACAAGCAAAGCTATCTGAGGAGTTCGACTTATCTAAAACACCACTAGGTCGATCGTAACTGAAAGATCAGGTGGATGCACACAAGGCTAAGATACTTCGAAAAGAGGAATTAGTCTAAAGTAGAACAAGTGTTTTAAACGATGTTGCAAGTCTTGCGCTTAGAAATGGCCTCGATTCATCTTTGAACACTTAGTATGATCATTAGCGGTCGATGATAAACAACTATGATACAAGGCCCCTGAAACCGAATGTTTTCCTTGAATTACAAAACCCCCTTGTATTTACTTTTAATATTAGTATAACTGCAATCATCAACCGCTCATCTTCCGGAGGACTCGCAAATCACGCATCACCCACTGTAAGTCTTTCTTTTTACTTTTCAGTATTTATTTTCTGTAATTTACTTTTCCGCACTCAAAACCAAAAACAACCAAAAAAGTCAATTAGTCATAACCGCTAAAATCTCAATCAACCTTAAAACACGCTCCCTTGCTCTACAAATCCCTTAAAGAACAACGTATCCCCCTAATTCCCTTGGGTTCAACCCCTACTTACCACTTACTACCCAGTAGTGAAGTCACGAGTAACGGAAAATATAAATTTATTTGCACAGAGAACATTGCACCTTAACGACAGTGCAGTGGGCCCCGTCAAATTGGTGCCGTTGCCGGAGAATTAGCCGTCGGATTAGTTGTTCTTTCTTTGTCCCTCCCATTCTCATTTTCTCATGACGCTACCCACCACGTATGCATGGACAACAAGATACCTTCCTCTGTTTGGAGGTACGGATGGAGAAGACCCAGTACTACACTGCCGAAACTTTCACCACGTTTGTTGCCACATAAAACCTGATAATGAAATGTTAGAGGAATTTAAGCTAAAATGCTTTAAATTCTCTCTAACTGATTTTGCGACGATCTGGTATTACACATCAACCGCTAGCAGTGCAGTACATTTTGTGGACCTCTGCGTCCCATTCCTGAAAGAATTCTCCCCTCCATCCTTACGACAACAAACCCGCGAGAAGATCATGTGCCTCCAACAATTCCGGGATGAGACCTTAATGGAGCATGTTTTCGCCATGACCGGACAAGGCAGCCCTAAACACCAAAAAACCCAGTTCAAGAGACTAGTTGTAAAGGGTCCCTCGCCTTCTCAGACACGTTGGAAGGACAAATCACCAGAACAACTGGAACAGGACCCAAGCACATCGTCTCACAAGAAATCAAGGAAAGGCAAGGCAAGAAGCAACACAGGAACAGTGGCAAAATTGAACCTGAGCCACCCATGGGATCCCAACCAGTGATCCAGGAATGAGGTACTGTCGAGCCAATGACGTTAAACAAGTGCACTGGTCGGGAGGTAACCCGACACTATCTTACTTTCTGTCTTTTTATTTTTTGTCTTTTAGTTTTTATCAATAAGTCGCTCTCACCCACTTGGTGCATAGAATGAATTGACTATTTCGGAATTGGTTTTTGGAGCACGATCGGATCAGCCAGGCAGCTTCCGTGAACTACCGGGCTTGCGCTGAGAGTTCAAGGCCCCAGCCGAACTCCTTCGATTATCCAGCCTCATGCCATGTCGTTCACTCGACACTTTAAAGGGAGTTCTGATCTTACCCTTCCTTAATATCATTTCCTTCTCGTAATTGTCTGCTTGCATGGCTTTTGAACTAAGTAGTGCTGAAAGGCACACCTTCGTTCAAAAGTGTGGGGTGAGATCCGCATGTGTACATAAATAAATAACATTTTTTTCTTTTTAGTGTTATCTTTTTGAAAATATGAACTTAAGAATGTGAAAAAGATAGATCTAAAATTCATGCATTTACCTTGTGAAAATTCAACGGTCTAAAAACTTAGAACGTAACTTCTCATTTGTCCCTTTGTGTTGAGATAAATCAGGGATGTGGAGTTGACATAAACTGCCCTAGAGAGGCTTGGCAAGCAATCGAAGGATCGAATCAAACTATATGGTTTTCGAAGTCAGTGGAGGCTGCACTTCGGGTTTCAGTGAAGATTGAAGTCATCTCCGCCATGCAGTGTTTATGCAAAAAGAAAAAAAGGCAAGGACGGGAATCAGACCGTCCTCTCTCTAGTCAAAGTAGCCGAGAAAATAGATGAGTGACAGATGCTTGTCGTCAGAGCAAATGTACAAATAAATTTATAAGTCCGCTACTCGCGACTTAACTACTGGGTAGCAAGTGGTAAGTAGGGGTCGAACCCAAGAGAGTCAGTGTGGATTAGTTGTTCTTTAATGAAGCTTATGCAGAAATTAAATACGATTGGGGTTGGGTTTGAGTGTCTTTTGAGAACTGAAAGTAATTACAGCAGTTGATAATAGATTATAAGGAAATGATTAGGTTTTAGGGGCCTTGTATTATAATTGTTTATCATCGACCGCTAATGATCATACCAAGTGTTGAAAGATGAATTGAGGCTATTTCTAGTGCAAGACATGATCATGCTAAGTATTCAAAGATGAATCGAGGCTATTTCTAGCGCAAGACTTGCAACACCATTTAAAACACTTGTTCTATTTAGACTAATTCCTCCTTTCGAAGTATCTTAGCCTTATGTGCATCCATTTGAATTCTTTGGTCCAGTTTCCAAATGGTTTTTAAGATAAGCCGAACTCCTCAGATAAGTTTTGCTTGTTACAACTTCCACTTACCGAGTATGTTCACGAATTCCCACGGAAGAGCTTTGCTTGTTACAGCTTCCACTCAACCTTGGAAATTCTGACTATATATGGCACATAGCACAAGTTTTGAATACCAAGGTGTACTAAGAGTAAGATCTAAAACATTTATAATACAAGTATACCCCTGCGACCGAGTACAAGCTTTTAGCTGCTTGTATTCATGTCAAGGAATACAAGCAAACTAATGCCTTGCACAAGGGTACCGAATAATAAAATAACTTTACAGTAAAAACAAATAATACTAAAAGTAATTTTATACCTTACAATAAGCGGAGGATAGGAGCTCCTAGACAAGATCCAAGCGCCAAAAGTAGCTCCAAAATGAAGAACAATATTTATTGAAAGTGAAGAGAAGAGGGTTAAGCCCTTTATCTCTCTAAAATATTACAAGTTTTTTGGATTGTGGATGTTACAAATGAGGAGGTGGGGAGCTCCTTTTATAGCCAAAGGGGAGGAGGATGGAGGGTGGAGATGGTGGCACTTGGTTTTCATCCAAGGGAGGAGGAGGAGAAGGGAGGAGTGCATGGCAAGTTTGCTTGGAGAGCAAGTAGCCGCCACTTATGGATAAGGATGGAGGAGATGAGTCATCCTCCTCCTTATCCTCCCCATAGCCGCCCCTTCTAGAAGGAAAGAGGAGGTTGTGTGGTTTTGTGCAATTTTCACAAAACCAACAGTCCAATTTCGCTTTCGTCTGACTTTAGTTGTTCCTCGGTTGGATTTGATTTGAGTAATTCAATGTCAGGATCTTGAGATTTCTTCGTTCAGCGTCTGATCTTGACCTTGGAATTACTCGTAACATCTTTTCAGCGTAAAATCCTCTTCTTAGCGTGTTTTCTCTCTAAGCGCCAAAATACCCTGTGGAAATATATCGGGACTAACAAGCAGAAGTTAAATAGACAAACAGTCTAATTTGGTGGGTTTTACTATGTTTTTGATTCGTATAATTTTGGTCCATCAATGAGCGACCCTCATCTTGACCCGCGCGAAACAGCAAGGATGAGAGGAGCGGGGAGGTATTTACATAGGCTTGCGGGCGATGATTGGACCTCCCAAAAAAGGCTTGAGAAAATGGACTAGCAAGTCACAAAGACGCAAAAAGCTCAAAGAAGCAAATCAAGAGGCCAAAGGCCCAAAATTGTGAAGGTTTTAACCGAACAAAAAGTGAAGTACTCAAAGAGTCAAATCAAAGGCCAAAGGCCTATTCACTACAAAAAGCTGTCCCTCGCCAAAAGAAAATCAAAGTACTCAAACCATTGAAACCCGAACCGAATCACGTGCTAGAGAAAGCTACAAGGAAACCATATAGTGCGAGACGATCCCGAGAATGCAGACCAGGAGCCTAAAAAGGGCTATCTCCCGAAACATCCAGAATAATTTGCTTCTCGGCACGAAGGTACAAGTATCAAGTTTCTTCTATTTATTTACACAGTTCAATTTGGTAATAAGTAAGTAATGCATGAATTAGGATAAGTCTAGTACCACAGTCTAATTTTCATATTTTAACAAACTTACTTAGAGTGCCGCCCTTTAATAGCATTGTTTGGGACGAACTACTAAAAGTGTGGGGTGATCTGATGGACCATAATTATACAAATAAAAAACACAGTAAAACCCACCAAATTAGACTGTTTGTCTATTTAACTTCTGCTTGTTAGTCCCGATATATTTCTACAAGGTATTTTGGCGCTTAGAGAGAAAACACGCTAAGGAGAGGATTTTACGCTGAAAAGATGTTACGAGTCATTCCAAGGTCAAGATTAGACGCTGAATGAAGAAATTTCAAGATCCTGACATTGAATTACTCAAATCAAATCAAACCGAGGAACAACCAAAGTCAGACCGGAGCGAAATTGGACTGATAGTTTTGTGAAAAGACTGCACAAAACTCACAAAAACTCATCCTTATCCATGGGAGACCGGCGGCTTTGGGGAGAGGTGGCTATGGGAGGAAGCTCTCCTCCATGGATGACTTGAGACCGGCGGCTTTACCTTCATGGAAGCTCACCATGGATGAGAGCCATGTGCTCTCATCCTCACCCTCCATTCTCCTCCCCCATGGCTATAAATTCAAGCCTTCACCTCTCATTTGTATCATCCACAAATCCTCAAATCAACATTTCACTTCTCTCTCTAAAAGTTTGGTTACTTTGTAAGTTTGGTTTGTGAAATAATATTCCTGTTGGTTCTTGAGTATTATAACGGTTTGAAATAATACTCCTGTTGGTTCTTGAGTATTATAACAATTTTAGAGAATACTCCTGTTGGTTGTTGAGTATTCAGTAGGATTGGGAATACTCCTGTTGGTTCTTGAGTATTCCACCCCCTCTCCTCTTACTGTTTTCAAAACCCCCCGAGTATTTATCTATGGTATCCAACTCTATGGATATTCGTAGCTCAACTCTTTATTCGGTTAAAGGGGTGTACTTGTATTGTAAAATGTTTTAGACCCTGCACTTAATGTCGCTTTGTGTTCAAAACTTGTTCTATGTGCCATATATAGTCAGAATTTCCTAGGTTGAGTGGAAGCTGTAACAAGCAAAGCTCTTCCGTGGGGATTCGTGAACATACTCGAGTAGTGGAAGCTGTAACAAGCAAAGCTATCTGAGGAGTTCGACTTATCTAAAACACCACTTGGTCGATCGTAACTGAAAGATCAGGTGGATGCACACAAGGCTAAGATACTTCGAAAGGAGGAATTAGTCTAAAGTAGAACAAGTGTTTTAAACGATGTTGCAAGTCTTGCACTTAGAAATGGCCTCAATTCATCTTTGAACACTTAGTATGATCATTAGCGGTCGATGATAAACAACTATGATTCAAGGCCCCTGAAACCGAATGTTTTCCTTGAATTACAAAACCCCCTTGTATTTACTTTTAATATTAGTATAACTGTAATCATCAACCGCTCATCTTCCGGAGGACTCGCAAATCACACATCACCCACTGTAAGTCTTTCTTTTTACTTTTCAGTATTTATTTTCTGTAATTTAATTTTCCGTACTCAAAACCAAAAACAACCAAAAAAAGTCACTTAGTCATAAACGCTAAAATCTCAATCAACCTTAAAACACGCTCCCTCATTGTACAAATCCCTTAAAGAACAACGTATCCCTCTAATTCCCTTGGGTTCGACCCCTACTTACCACTTACTGCCCAGTAGTGAAGTCACGAGTAGCGGAAAATATAAATTTATTTGCACAGAGAACATTGCACCTTAACGACAGTGCAGTGGGCTCTTTCAGTACTCAAGATACAAAGTAAAATAGAGACAAGGAAAGTAAAGAAAGCTTTGGAAATCAAGAACAAAAGTAAGAACAAGAACAAGTAAAATGTAGAGAGGTTTTGGTATTGAAATGATGAAGAAGAGAGATAAGCTCTCAACTTTCTAATGTGTATTACATGAGGCAAGCCCTCTATTTATAGGCAAGGGAGACTTGGAGGCTAAGTTTTGCTTTGGAAAATATCCCAAAAGCAAGTCATTTTCATTGGCTCTCCCATATGCCACCTCATTTGAGCACATGCATCTCCCAAAAGCCACCGGCCATAGGTGGCATCTCCAAAAGCCGCCTCTAGTTGGATCCCAATGCAACCGGACTCCAAATGCCAACCGAAATGAATAGTAGAAGCCAACTAGAATGAATAGTAAGTAACCGAAATATTGGGACTTTGGTTGGGTTCTGGCCGGAACTTGATCTGAGCTTGGTCGGAGCTTGGCCGGAGCTCGGCCGGATTTTGGCCGGAGCATGGTCGTAGTTCGCCGGAATTTGGCCGGAATCTGACGGAGCTTTGGCCGGAGCTTCTTGGATTTTGGAGAGTGGATTCTGAACGACAAAGTCATTCTAAAATGATCTCAAGAAGGAAGTTTGGCCAGATTCTGCTTGGAACATGGTCAGAATCCAAAAACGGCCAAAATTGCCCTATTTTGGCCTTGACCGGGCTCGGTGCCTTGGTAGTGCGTTCTTGTCCAAACGCCAACGGTTCTAGCATATTTGAGTGATTCCAAGTCGGTTCCATGAAGGATGTTAAGGCTGAATTTGAGTGTAGCATGGTCGTACCCTAGGATGGCCTAGAACTCGGTCCTCGAGCCTTGGCTGGCTTTTTGGCACAATTCTTCCCTTTTTAAGCGGGTTTCCTCGTTAGATTCCAAAATAGCCTATAAACATAAAATGACATTAACAAGTACGTGTTCTTAGGACAAAGTGTCGAATAAGGTGGGTTTTGTGTATTCGATGAATCGTATAAATACGCTCCATCAAATACCCCCACACTTATTCTTGTTCGTCCCGAACAAGGCTAGTCAAAAAGAGGAACAACTGATATACCAAAAACCTTAGATATGAATGTTATAATGTTAGTCTAGACTTATCCTAATCATGCATTACTTACTTGCTACCAAACTAAACCGTGTAAATACATAAAAGAAACTTGATACTTTACCTTCGAGCCGAGATGCAAATTAATTCAGATGATTTGGGAGATAGCCCTTTTCAGGCTCCTGGACTGCATCCTCAGGATCGACTCGCACTATATGGTTAACTTGTAGCTTTCTCTAGCACATGATTTGGTTCGGGTTTCAATGATCTGAGCTCTTTGATTTCCTTTTGGCGAGGGACAACTTTTTGAAGTGACTTGGTCTTTGACCTTTGATGTTGAATTGGAGTTTCTTCACTTTTGTTTCGGTTAAAACCTTCACAATTTTGGCCTTCGGCATTTGATTTGCTTCTTCGAGCTTTGCTCCTTTGTGATCTGCTTGTCCATTTTCTCAACCTTTTGGGAGGTCCAATCATCGCCCGAGAGCATATAGAAATACCTCCCCGCTCTTTCTCATCCTCGCCATTTCGCGCGGGTCAAGATGAGGGTCGCTCATCTATTTTCCCGGCTACTAGGACTAGAGATAGGACGGTCGGATTCCCGTCCCGCCTCTTGCATGAACGCTGCATGGCGGAGATGACTCCTGACTCAACTGAAACCCGAAGTGCACCCTCCACTGACTTGGTAAACCATATAGTGAAATCCGATCCTTTGAGTGCTTGCCAAGCCTCTCTAGGGCATTTTATATCAACTCCACATCCCCTGTATATCTCAGCACAAAGGGACAAATGAGAAGTTACATCTTAAGTTTTTATACAGTTGAGATTTCACAAGGTAAATGCATGAATTCGGATCTATCTATTTCACATCATGGGAGTTTGTATTTTCAAAAAGTTAATATTAAGGGAAAAGGAAAAGAACAAACATGTAGACTAATATGTGCAAAACTAACTAATATGTGCAAGACTACTCAATCACCCCCACACTTTTGAACGAAGCTGTTCCTCTCGGAACGACTTAGTTCAAAACACAAAAAGCTAGTTAACTAAGGAAATGACATAAACATAAAAACTATAACGAGTAAAGAAAATATGCCGGGTAACCTCCCGGCAAGTGCCTTTGTTTAACGTCGTTGGCTCGACGGTACCTCACTCATGGATCATAAGTTCGGATCCCATGGGTGTGTGAGGTCAAACTTCTTCTCAGCTGCCCTTTTGATTTGCCCAAAGAACACTTATGGCAGCTCTCCCTTGATCCGGAGGCTTCTTCTTCACATATACCCGAGAAGGCGAGGACTCCTCGACCATAGCTGCTGGTCCATCAAGTCGAGCTCTCTTGTTCCTCCTTCCCGGCTTCCATTCCTTTGGCCCATGTCTTGGCCGTTTCTTCATGTTTGAATGGGTGTCACTTTTGCAATTCTGGAAGTTTAGTATTGTGCCATTGAACACGAGCGACCTTGAGCTTGTTCCCATGCCAAGCCTCTTCTTTGTGGCAGAGATGATTGGCCATCCTAGAACGAGTGAGTTTTCAGCCGGCTTTTCTTGGCTCATGACGAGTGAGTGCTCCATCGGCTCTTCTGGCCCTTGATTTGCCTCCAACTCCCCTTGCACCTCATCATCATTGGTCATATGATCTTCGGTGGATGTGATCTGCATTAAACATGAAGGGTTAGGTAGGGGCTTCTCGGCCATAAGGACCGGGTCTTTCTCGAGCAGCTCTTCAGTGAGGACCGGGCCTGCCGTGATTTTCTCAGTCAGTTCGGCAGTGAGGTCCGGGCATGTCTCGGCTGGTTTGGCAGTGAAGTCCGGGACTTCTGTTGTCTCGTCGAGTAGGGCCGGAACTTCCTTGGGTAGATTGGTAATGAGGACCGGGCCTGATTTGGGCAGTTCTTCTTTGGCCATCCGAGAGTCCTCATCCTTGGTAGGCTTGGTGCATGCGGCTCCTCGTTTTGAGCTCTCGGCCAAATCATCAATGAGGTCCCAGATTTGAGTCATGGTTAGCTTCATTACCGAACCTCCCGCCGCAATACTAAGCCTATTCCATTCAAGTGGCATCATCCCACCAAGAAACCTTTGCAGAAGAC
Organism: Rhodiola kirilowii; assembly: GCA_033675215.1. Classification (NCBI taxonomy): domain Eukaryota; kingdom Viridiplantae; phylum Streptophyta; class Magnoliopsida; order Saxifragales; family Crassulaceae; genus Rhodiola; species Rhodiola kirilowii. The sequence continues at coordinate 13,201,191 of CM066195.1, read as the reverse complement.
ACAAGTCCGTGAGTCCATGGTGCGGGTAGCTCGAAACAACGGTATCGAAGTACGTATAATACTCATCCAAGGTCTCGTCCCGGGATTGCTCAAGGTTGATGATCTTCTCGTAGACTTCAAGTTGGAAGGATGGCGGTGAAAATTACTTTAGGAAACGGGCTCGCAGCACAGGATAATCATTTTCATAATCTGCACAAGATGAGTCATACCAATATAGTGCAAAGTCTGTTAGGGAAAACTTAAAACACTTTAGTTTAAATTCCTCTAATGACTCGTCTCTAGGCTTCATGCGGCCACAGATGGAGTGAAATTTTTGGCAATGTTTCACAGGGTCCTCTCCGATGGCACCTCCAAACTAAGGGAGATACCGAATCATCAAGGAAGACATTGTGAATCATGCAACGACAGAAACAAAAGAAAATAAAGAGAACAACTATTCCGATGCACAACTCCCCGGCAACGGCGCCAATTTGACAGCACTGCCTTGTCGCGAGGCAATGTGTACAAAATTAATTTATAAGTCCACTACTTTAGTGACTTCACTATTTTGGTAGTACAGCGGTAAGTAGGGGTCGAACCCAAGGGAGTCAGTGTGGAATGGTTGTTCTTTGCGAGAAATGGACAGAGATTAAGTGCGATTGAGGTTGGTTGTGATTTTAGTACTGAAAGTAAGATGGGTTGGTTGTGGTTTTTGTAATGAAAGGAAATGACTGAAAAGTAAAGTGCGGAAAGTAAATGACTGAAAATTAAAGTGCGGAAAGTAAATTGTGTAAAGTAAATACTGAAAGTAAAGTGCTGGAACAGTCGAGTTCAATATCAACCGCAACACACTTTTGGTTTGTCGCACGCTGTATTTCAAGCGTGATACGTGCCAAACTTATGTTGGATTGATGTTGAAAACGTCTGTAATAAGCGTACTGAAAGTAAATGACTGAAAAGTAAATGACTGAAAAGTAAATGTGCGAAAAGTAAAGTACAGAAAGTAAATGTACTAAAAGTAAACAGTTGATGATAGGACTGAAAGTAAGGTGACATGTTGTGAATTGATTAATGGAAGGATTCGGTTTTAGGGGCCTTGTATCATAGTCCGTTCATCATCGACCTCTAATGATCGTTCTAAGTGTTCAAAGATGTATCAAGGCCATTTCTAGCACTCGACTTGCCACATCGTCTAGTCCTTTTCAAGACATAGAACACTTGTTCTATTTGGGCTAATTCCTCCTTTCGAAGTATCTTAGCTTATGTGCATCCATTTGATCAATCATTTCCGATCAACCAAATGGTGTTTAAAAGAAGTTGAACTCCACAGAAAAGCTGTGCTCTTTCGAGCCTCCACTTAACCACATATGTTCACGAACCCCATGGAAGAGCTTTGCTCTTTCGAGCCTCCACTCAACCAATAGTGTTCTAACTTATTATATGGCACATAGAACAAGTTTTGAACACAACAGAAGCACTAAGAAAAGGGTATAGAACGTTTTATGATACAAGCACACCCTTTCAACCGAATGAAGGGTTTAGCTACGAGTATCCATGGAAGTGGATATCATAGCTAAGTGCTTAAAAGTAAATGTTTCAGTTTTGAAAACAAAGACAAGAAAGTAAGGTTTTGGAAAGTAAAACTCAAGAACAAACTTGAGCACTCAAGAACCAACAAGAGTACTCAAGATACAAAGTAAAATAGAGACAAGGAAAGTAAAGAAAGCTTTGGAAATCAAGAACAAAAGTAAGAACAAGAACAAGTAAAATGTAGAGAGGTTTTGGTATTGAAATGGTGAAGAAGAGAGATAAGCTCTCAACTTCCTAATGTGTATTACATGAGGCAAGCCCTCTATTTATAGGCAAGGGAGACTTGGAGGCTAAGTTTTGCTTTGGAAATGTCCCAAAAGCAAGTCATTTTCATTGGCTCTCCCATATGCCACCTCATTTGAGCACATGCATCTCCCAAAAGCCGCCGGCCATAGGTGGCATCTCCAAAAGCCGCCTCTAGTTGGATCCCAATGCAACCGGACTCCAAATGCCAACCGAAATGAATAGTAGAAGCCAACCGGAATGAATAGTAAGTAACCGAAATAGTGGGACTTTGGTTAGGTTCTGGCCGGAACTTGATCTGAGCTTGGTCGGAGCTTGGCCGGAGTTTGGCCGGAGCATGGTCGTAGTTCATCGGAATTTGGCCGGAATCTGAGCGGAGCTTTGGCCGGATCTTCTTGGATTTTGGAGAGTGGATTCTGAACGACAAAGTCATTCTAAGATGATCTCAAGAAGGAAGGTTGGCCAGATTCTGCTTGGAACATGGTCGAAATCCAAAAACGGCTGAAATTTGCCTATTTTGGCCTTGACCGGGGTCGGTGCCTTGGTAGTGCGTTCTTGTCCAAACGCCGACGGTTCTAGCATATTTGAGTGATTCCAAGTCGGTTCCATGAAGGATGTTAAGGCTGAATTTGAGTGTAGCATGGTCATTCCCTAGGATGGCCTAGAACTCGGTCCTCGGGCCTTGGCTGGCTTTTTGGCACAATTCTTCCCTTTTTAAGCGTGTTTCTTCTTTAGATTCCAAAATAGCCTATAAACATAAAATGACATTAACAAGTAAGTGTTCTTAGGACAAAGTGTCGAATAAGGTGGGTTTTGTGTACTCGATGAATCGTATAAATACGCTCCATCTCAGCACGACCCTCACTATTAACTACAGGAGTAGATAAGGAAGAGTTCCTTGGTATGATGTGGGAAGATGAAACGTATGCCCAGACATACGGAGAATCAATAGTCATAGAAAGACTCAAAGAAGCACAAACGGCAGCTCTACTAGCAAAACAACAACGAGGACCCGTAACTTACAAACCTACGGTCAAGCACTTCAACCGTAGGCTCCGTCCTGGTTGGAATCAAGAGGAAGACCGACCCATTGATGGCAAAATGTGGGTCACGCATTCTGACAATGGACGCTATGCATTCACCGTTAACATGACACCACCGCCAGTCACACACTTTAACGTACCAGCATCTGGCTGGGATGACAATGAAGACTTAGACTCTGATGGTCCCAGATCAAGCCTCAAAACCGGAAAAAACGGGGCTCAAGATTCATCTTATTCTATAAAGATCATTGCCTCCGAAGATCATACGACCAAAAAGAACGAGGTAGAAAAGGGATTAGAGCTAAGGAATGGGCAAAATGGCCTGATGACGGAGAAGCTCCTCACTTGGAGTCAAGAGGCACAACTAGAAATGAGTAAGGACCCCAGGAGCCTTCACGGTCACCTGTGGTATTGGTAAAGCCCAAATTCACCATTACCTAATTGATATCGGGGCCGCTGTCAATGTCCTACCTTACCCTCTATCTTGCTCATTGGGACTTGGTCCATTAAAGCCACCAAGGATAGACCTCGAGTTGGGAGACAAGTCGTGTGTCCAGCCGGTTGGAGTGTTTGAAGATTTAATACTCCGTGTGAGAGAGATCGTCGTTGCTGCGGACTTTTATGTAATACAAACAGGAGATACCAGAAAAGACGACCCTCCAACGCTGATATTGGGACGGCCATTTCTCCACGCTACCAAGGCAAGGATCGACATGGGAAAAGGCTTGTTATCGCTCGCATTTGGCGGCAGAATTTCAGATTTCTACATCAATGATAATGATGGCCGCCCAGGTACAAAGAAACCACCAGACATTGTGCCCATCTCGGATCTCAGTACACAGAATTCTAACCTGCCAAGAGAGACCGTAAGAGTAGCTAGACCAGCTAGACCGTAAGAGTAGCTAGACCGTCAAAGATCCCTCGCCTTCTCAGAGGAATTGGAAAGAAAATCCGCCCAGTCATTGGAGTCCTGACCTGAACACATCATCTCACAAAAGCCACCAGAGGGTCAAGGCAAGAATCAATGCAGGAGCCGCGGCAAAGTTCGACCTGAACCGCCCATGGGATCCAAACTTGTGATCCCCAATCGTCGAGCCAACGACGTTAAACAAAGGCACTGGTCGGGAGGTAACCCGACATCTATCTTATTTTCAGTCATTTTAATTTCTGTCATTTAGTTTTTACCTTGTCAGTCGCTCACACCCATTTTTGTGTATAGAAGGAATGACTACTTGTATAGGAATCAGCTTTGGGGAGAGCCAAGAGTTTAAGGCCCCAGCCGAACTCCCTCGATTATTCCGCTCCGAGCCATGTCATTTGCGTGCATGTCCTCAACATGCAATGACACCGTAAAGGGAATTCAATTCTTCCCTTTTCCTTATATCATTTCCTTCTCTTGTAAATATTTGCTTGCAATCGGCTTTTGAACTAAGTCATGCCGAGAGGCACGCCTTCGTTCAAAAGTGTGGGGTGAGAACTGCCTTTGCACATAATTAGTTTAACATGCTTTCTTTTTCCTTTTCCCTTAATATTATCTTTTTGAAAATAAGAACTTCAGAATGTGAAAAAGATAGATCTAAATTCAAGCATTTACCTTGTGAAATCTCAACTGTATAAAAACTTGATGATGTAACTTCTTAATTGTCCCTTTGTGCTGAGATATACAGGGGATGTGGAGTTGATATAAAATGCCCTAGAGAGGCTTGACAAGCACTCGAAGGATCGGATTTCGCTATATGGTTTACGAAGTCAGTGGAGGCTGCACTTCGCGTTTCATTAGAAATTAGAGTCATCTCCACCGTGCAGCATTTATGCAAGAGGCGGGACGGGAATCAAACCGTCCTATCTCTAGTCCTAGTAGCCGAAAAAATAGATGAGCGACCCTCATCTTGACCCGCGCGAAACGGTGAGGATGAGAAAGAGCGGGGAGGTATTTCCATATGCTCTCGGGCGATGATTGGACCTCCCAAAAGGTTGAGAAAATGGACAAGCAAATCACAAAGAAGCAAAGCTCGAAGAAGCAAATCAAGGGCCAAAGGCCAAAAATGTGAAGGTTTTAACCAAAACAAAAGTGAAGAAACTTCAATTCAAAATCGAAGGCCAAAGACCAAATCACTTCAAAAGCTGTCCCTCATCAAAAGGAAATCAAAGAGCTCAGATCATTGAAATCCGAACCAAGTCACGTGCTAGAGAAAGCTACAAGTTAACCATATAGTGCGAGTTAGTCCCGTGAATGCAGTCCAGGAGCCTGAAAAGGGCTATCTCCCGAATCATCCGAATTAATTTGCATCTCGGCTCGAAGGTACAAGTATCAAGTTTCTTCTAAGTATTTACACGGTTTAGTTTGGTAACAAGTAAGTATTGCTTGGATAGGATAAATCTAGTTCCACATTCTCACTTTCTATTTAGAGCTTATTACTTGGATTTTGTGTTTCTCTCTCGAATAGCATTGTTTGGGACGAACAAGTATAAGTGTGGGGTGATCTTATGGACCATATTTATATGATTCATTAAGATAGTTAAACCCACCAAATTAGACACTTTGTCTTAACAACGTTACTTGTTAGTTCCACTTTTGTTGTACAGGCTATTTTGAGGTTTAGAGAAGAAACGAGCTAAAAAGAGGGTTGTTAAACCAAAAATGGATTACAAGTCAAGTCGAGGACCGAAGAGCCCAGCCGGGACCGAGAAATATCGGGCCGCGTCCTGGAAATGCCGGACGCGCCCGAGAGCCCATACCGAGGACCGCAGGTCCATGCCGAGAGTACCGGGCCGAGTGCCGAGAGAGCCGAGACGCGTCCCAGGAATGCCCGAGAACCAACGCCGAGCGCCCGTTCCAAGAGCGCCCGTGCCGAGAGCGCCGAGCGCCCGTGCCGAGAGCGCCGAGCACCCGTGCCGAGAGCACCGAGCGCCCGTGTCGAGAGCACCGAGCGCCCATGTCGAGAGCGCCGAGCGCCCGTGCCGAGAGCGCCGAGACCCAAGTGCCGAGAGCGCCGAGACCTGCGCCGAGACCCGTACCGAGAGCGCCTGTGCCGAGAGCGCCGAGACCCGTGCCGAGATGCGTACCGAGAGCGCCCGAGGCCCGCAACCGAGAAAAACAGGTCCGCGCCAGAGGCCTGCGCTCGACCTGAACTTCCAACCAGGCCCGGCGAGGCCCTGAGCAGATTCCGGCAAAACTACTTCGACCATTAGGCTTAGAATTGCATCAGCAATCCAAATAAGCATTCCAAGAGCCAAGGACCACCGACAAAAATTCCGGCAGCTCCGGCCAAAATTCCGGCCAAGCTCCGGCCATGGTCCAATCAACTTCCAGCAATGCTCCGATCAAGCCAAATCCAAGCACCACCTTGCTCCGATAATTTTAGCCCAACTCCGGTCAAACTCCGGAGAAGTCCAACCAAACTACTTAATTCCCGGTTAGGTTATAATATTCACATCGGTTTGTCTTTTGGTTTGAAACCATACCTCAACCAAACTTGCCCAAGCCTCAACCATGCTCATGTAGTTGCCCTTTGGCACATCCCATGCTCTAGCCACCCATGTGCAAGGCAAGTGCACCCTTTGGCTCATCTAAACTCCAACCGAAGAGCAACCAAAGAGCAACCAAGGCCAACCGGACTTATGGGAGGACTAGAGGCGGTTGGAGGAGGAAATATCTCATTCCACTCACTCCTCCAACCGCCACATTTGGCTATAAAAGGAGGCTTCCCCTCCTTGAATCATCATCACTTGTAACTTAGGTAGAGAATCTCTCTAAAATCCATAGCACAAATCCTTGTAAACACTTGTGTTTTGAAATCAAAAGCTCTACCTTCTCTCTTGTTCTTGAGTGTTCTTGAGAGTTCTTAAGTGAAGTTTGAGTTTGTTCTTCATTTCCTTTGCCAAAAACCGAGCCCCCTCTTTTACTTTCTTGTCTTTATTTTGCTTTGAATCTTGAGTACTCTTGTTGGTTATTGAGTGCTCAAGTTTGTTCTTGAGTTTTACTTTCCAAAACCTTACTTTCTTGTCTTTGTTTTCAAAACCAAAACCTTTACTTTTCCAAGCACTTAGCTATGGTATCCACCTCTATGGATATTAGTAGCTAAACCCTTCATTCGGTTGAAGGGGTGTGCTTGTATCATGCAAACGTTTTAGACCCTTTTCTTAACGCTTCTATTATGTTCAAACTTGTTCTATGTGCCTTATACTAGGTTAGAACACTATTGGTTGAGTGGAGGCTGGAAAGAGCAAAACTCTTCCATGGGGTTCGTGAACATACGTGGTTAAGTGGAGGCTCGAAAGAGCAAAGATTTTCCATAGAGTTCAACCTCTTTAAAACACCACTTGGTTGATCGGAAATGATTGATCAAGTGGATGCACATGGGCTAAGATACTTCGAAAGGAGGAATTAGCCTAAATAGAAAAAGTGTTCTATGTCTTGAAAAGGACTAGACGGTGTGGCAAGTCCAGTGCTAGAAACGGCCTTGATACATCGTTGAACACTTAGAACGATCATTAGAGGTCGATGATGAACGGACAATGATACAAGGTCCCTAAAACCGAATCTTTCCATTAATTAAAACACCACTCGTCACTTTACTTTCAGTCCTTTTATCAACTGCTTACTTTCAGTACCATTTACTTTCAGTACCTTTACATTCCGCAACTAACTTTACTTTCAGTACCTAACATTTACTTTCAGTACTTTACTTTCCGCAACTAACTTTACTTTCCGCACCTAACTTTTACTTTACGCACTTTACTTTTACGCACTTTACTTTACGCACTTTACTTTTCAGTCTTTACATTTCCGCACTTTACTTTCAGTCTTTACATTTCCACACTTTACTTTCAGTCTTTACATTTCCGTACGCTTACTACAGACGTTTTCAACATCAATCCAACATAAGTTTGGCACGTATCACGCTTGAAATACAGCGTGCGACAAACCAAAAGTGTGTTGCGGTTGATATTGAACTCGACTGTTCCAGCACTTTACTTTCAGTATTTACTTTACGCAATTTAATTTCCGCACTTTACTTTCAGTCATTTACTTTCCGCACTTTATTTTCAGTCATTTACTTTTCAGTAATTTACTTTCAGTACTAAAACCACAACCAACCCCAATCGCATTTACATTTATGTAAAAATCCCTTAAAGAACAACTATCCACTAATTCCCTTGGGTTCGACCCCTACTTACCGCTTTGCTACCCAATAGTGAAGTCACGAGTAGCGGACTTATAAATTTATCTTTTGCTTTTGCACACAACGACTGTGCATCCGTCATACCTCCTAAATGTGGTGATCCCGGTACATACACCATTCCCTGCACTATTGGTAACATTCGTATTGAAAATTACATGCTCGATCTTGGTGCTTCTATTAATGTCTTTCCATATTCTATATATTATTGTCTTCGCATTGGTCCTTTAGAACCTGCAGAACTGACCACACAGCTTGCGGACATATAATGTAAGCAACCAGAGGGCAAAATCGAGGATGTACTGGTGCAGGTCGGGGAACTTCCCCGCTGATTTCTATGTGCTAAAAATGGACAGCAGCGATCCAAAAGATCATGCACCAATTCTATTAGGTCGCCCGTTCATTAAAACTTCAAAGATGAAGATTGACTGTGACAGTGACTCTCTTTCTATGGAGGTAGAGGGCGAAGTAATTCGCTTTGATATTTTTCTGGCTATGAAACACCCACCAGAATTTGCATCGGTGCATGCTCTAGACACAATGGATGATCTAGTCCAGGAGGTGAAGCCGGAAAGAGGAGCAGACCCACTCAAACTTGCACTAGAGCGAGCAGTGTACTCGTATGAGTTTAACGAGGCCATTCTTGATGCACTAGCCCAGCTGGAAATTTCGAGGCCACTAACACTCAGGTATGAAGTTAATGAGTTTGATTATTTAAATCTAATATGTTTCTCCCGTCTACTGTGCAGGCACCCTGATTAGAGCTGAAACCTCTACATGAGCATTTAAAGTACGCATTCCTGGGGAGAATGATACACTGCCAGTCATTATCAGAAATGGGCTAGAAACCGCGTAGGAGAGGTTGTTGATCGAGGTTCTAAGTCACAACAAGCTGGCTATCAGATGGTCACTTATTGATATTAAGGGCATCAGCCCAGCAGTATGCATGCACCGCATTCTATTGGAGGATGGAACTAAGCCTTCCAGAGATCCTCAGAGGAGACTAAACCCGATCATGATGGAGGTAGTACAGAAAGGAATCCAGAAGCTACTGGATGCGGACGTGATTTACCCGATTTCAGACAGTCAGTGGGTGAGTCCAGTTCATGTAGTTCCAAAGAAGACAGGGATTACAGTCGAGAAGAACGCTGCAGGTGAGATGGTGACTACCAGAGTCAAGAACGGATGGCGCATGTGCATCGATTACAGGAAGCTGAATGCAGTGACGCGTAAGGATCACTTTCCTCTTCTGTTTATTGACCAGATGCTTGACAGGCTGGCATGTAAGCCTTATTTTTGTTTTCTTGATGGATTTTATGGTTATAATCAAATTCCCATTGCACCTGAGGACCAGGAATAGACTACCTTCACATGTCCCTTCGGTACGTTTGCTTTTCAACGTATGTCTTTTGGATTGTGTAACGCATCCGGTACTTGTCAGCGGGTGGTTACTAGTATATTTTCTGACATGATAGGTACTTCTATTGAGATGTTTATGGATGACTTTACTGTTTAAGGTGACACTTTTGTTGCATGCTTGGATAATTTGAGTAGAGTACTAGAAAGATGCGTTTCAATGAATTTGGTGCTCAACTATGAAAAGTGTCACTTTATGGTTACTCATGGTGTGGTTCTAGGTCACATTGGCTCACATGAAGGTATTAAGGTTGACAAGGCAAAAAGTGATTTAATTCTTCGTCTTCCTTATCCTTCCACGGTGGATGATATTAAATCTTTTCTTGGACATGCTAGTTATTATCGTAGATTCATTAAGGATTTCTTGAAGAAGGCTCTGCCTTCATCTAGCCTTTTACAGAAGGATGTTGCTTTTGAGTTTACAGATTCATGTAGGGAGGCCTTTGACGAGCTGAAACAGGCCCTCACCAGCACACCTATTATTTGAGCACCAGATTGGGACCAGCCCTTTGAGATTATGTGTGATGCCAGCGACTATGCTATAGGAGCTGTTCTAGGCCAAGGGTGGACAAAAAGCCAGTAGTGATTTACTACTCTTCGAGCACTCTGGATGCAGCTCAGCAAAACTACTCAACTACTGAAAAAGAATTATTAGCAGTAGTTTTCGCTTAGGAGAAATTTTTGCCATATTTGCTTGGTACTAAAGTAGTTGTTTTTTCTGATCATGCATCTATCAGGTACCTGATGACGAAGAAGGAGGCCAAGCCACGATTGATCAGATGGATTTTGCTGCTGCATGAATCTGACCTAGAAATCAAGGACAAAAAGGGGATAGAGAACACCGTAGCTGACCACCTGAGTCGACTAGTACGAGAAGAGGATGCAGGACAGATCATAGAGACCTTCTCAGATGAGTACTTCTATGCTCTCACAGGTAAAGTACCATGGTACGCTCCCATTGTGAACTACCTGGTCGGAGGTAAATTTTCACCCTCTTACTCGAAAGCTCAGTGTATGAAACTTAAGCATGATTTGAAATACTATGTGTGGGATGACATGTATTTGTGGAAAATTGACGTAGACCAGATACTTAGGCGGTGTATTCCTGATGATGAGATTGCTTCTGTGCTTAGTTTCTGTCCTGAGCATGCATGTGGTGGTCACTTTGGCCCCAAGAGGACTAGCAGAAAAATTTTTGATAGTGGTTTTTATTGGCCACTTGTTTTTAGAGATGCATATGATCATTATAAGAGATGTGATAGATGTGAGAGGGTAGGCAATATTTCTGCTAGGAACAAGATGCCCCAAGTACCTATTTTGGTTAATGATGTTTTTGACATATGGGGGATTGATTTTATGGGTCCTTTTCCTGCATCGTTTGGCTATTTATATATTCTTATTGCAGTGGATTATGTGTCTAAATGGGTAGAGGCTAAGTCTACTAGATGCGATGATGCTAAAACTATTGTAGATTTTCTTTGCACTAACATATTTTGTAGATACGAAGTGCCTAAAGCCATAATCAGTGATCAGGGGACACATTTCTGCAACAGAATGATGGCAGCAACTTCGAAGCACTACCACGTTCACCACCGTACTTCTACAGCTTATCGCCCCCAGACGAATGGACAAGCAGAGATCTCTAACCGAGAGATTAAGGGGATTCTCGAGAAGATGGTGAAACCATCCAGGAAGGACTGGAGTCAGAGGTTGGATGATGCACTATGGGCTTAAAGGACAGCCTACAAGACACCGATAGGCACCTCGCCTTTTCGGTTGGTGTATGGGAAGGCACGTCACCTCCCAGTCGAGCTAGAGCACAAGGCCTTCTCGACGCTTAAGACGTGCAATTTTGACTTGAAGGAAGCAGGATTGGATAGGAAATTATAGCTATGTGAGCTTGAGGAGCTACGCCTAGAGGCTTATGAGAGCCAATCAGACTACAAGGCGCGGACCAAGCTTTACCAAGACAAGTTCATCCTACGACGCACATTCAATATTGGTCAATGATGAGCCGTATTTATACGACTCATCAAGTCAACAAATCCAACCAATTCCAACACTTTATTATGCGAACAAGTTACTTGTTAGTGTTGTTTTGCATTTCAGGTGTTTTGGAAGCTCTAGGATTAAACGCGCATTAAAGATGGCATTTTGTGCCAAAAACATCACAAGGCATCTTTGGCCAAGCAACGCCGGAGCATCACCCAGGCCGCGTTCCAGGTTGTTCCACGCCGCGCCCCAGCATGTCCCGAGCAGCGTCCGAGGCCCCAGCCGAGCAGTCTAGCACCAGAATCAAGTCACTTGGGCAAACGAGCTGATCTGATGATTCCGACTCAAGCAAGTTGATCAAAATAGCAGATAAGTCGGACAATGTCACTAAACCAAGGAGAACGCTGACAGAGCCCACTGCATTGTCGTTAAGGTGCAATGTTCTCTGTGCAAATAAAGTTATATTTTCCGCTACTCGTGACTTCACTACTGGGTAGTAAGTGGTAAGTAGGGGTCGAACCCAAGGGAATTAGGGGGATACGTTGTTCTTTAAGGGATTTGTACAGCGAGGGAGCGTGTTTTAAGGTTGATTGAGATTTTAGCGGTTATGACTAAGTGACTTTTTTTTGGTTGTTTTTGGTTTTGAGTGCGGAAAAGTAAATTACAGAAAATAAATACTGAAAAGTAAAAAGAAAGACTTACAGTGGGTGATGCGTGATTTGCGAGTCCTCCGGAAGATGAGCGGTTGATTAAAGCAGTTATACTAGAAAAGTAAGTACAAGGGGGTTTTGTAATGCAAGGAAAACATTCGGTTTCAGGGGCCTTGTATCATAGTTGTTTATCATTGACCGCTAATGATCATACTAAGTGTTCAAAGATGAATCGAGGCCATTTCTAAGCGCAAGACTTGCAACATCGTTTAAAACACTTGTTCTACTTTAGACTAATTCCTCCTTTCGAAGTATCTTAGCCTTGTGTGCATCCACCTGATCTTTCAGTTACGATTGACCAAGTGGTGTTTTAGATAAGTCGAACTCATCAGATAGCTTTGCTTGTTACAGCTTCCACTACCCGAGTATGTTCAAGAATCGCCACGGAAGAGCTTTGCTTGTTACAGCTTCCACTCAACCTTGGAAATTCTGACTATATATGGCACATAGAACAGGTCTTGAACACAAAGCGACATTAAGTGCAGGGTCTAAAACATTTTACAATACAAGTACACCACTTTAACGGAATAAAGAGTTTAGCTACGAATATCCATAGAGGTGGATACCATAGCTAAATACTCGGGGGTTTTTGAAAACAGTAAGAGGAGAGGGGGTGGAATACTCAAGAACCAACAGGAGTATTCCCAATTCCTACTGAATACTCAAGAACCAACAGGATTATTCTCTAAAGTATTATAATACTCAAGAACCGACATGAGTATTATAATTTCAAACCGTTATAATACTCAAGAACCAACAAGAGTATTATTTCAAAAACCAAACTTACAAAGTAACACAAACTTAGAGAGAGAAGTGGATTGTGTTGTGGATTGTTGGATGATTAAAAGAGGAGGGGATGAGCTCCTTTTATAGCCAAAGGAGAGGAGAATGGAGGGTGGAGATGAAAGCATGTGGAGCTCATCCATGGAAGCTTGAAAGCCGCCGGTTGGAGGTTGTCCAAGGAGGAGAGCTTGTGGCTTTGGCCACCTCTTGCCAAAGCCACCGGTCACAAGGAGGAGAAGGGGTGGTTTTGGCCACCCATGAGTCACCACATCCATAAAAGCCGCCGGTCACTTGGAGATAAGGATGAGTTTGTGAGTTTTGTGCAGTCTTTTCACAAAACTATTAGTTTAATTTCACTCTGGTCTGACTTTGGTTGTTCCTCGGTTGGATTTGAATTGAGTAATTCAATGTCAGGATCTTGAGATTTTTGCATTCGGCGTCTGATCTTGACCTTGGAATGACTCGTAACATCTTTTCAGCGTAAAATCCTCTCCTTAGCGTGTATTCTCTCTAAGCGCCAAAATACCCTGTAGAAATATATCGGGACAAACAAGCAGAAGTTAAATAGACAAACAGTCTAATTTGGTGGGTTTTACTGTGTTTTTGATTTGTATAATTATGGTCCATCAGATCACCCCACACTTTTAGTTGTTCATCCCGAACAATGCTATTAAAGGGTGGCACTCTAAGTAAGTTTGTTAAAATATGAAAATTAGACTGTGGTACTAGACTTATCCTAATTCATGCATTACTTACTTATTACCAAATTGAACTGTGTAAAAAAATAGAAGAAACTTGATACTTGTACCTTCGTGCCGAGATGCAAATTATTCTGGATGTTTTGGTAGATAGCCCTTTTTAGGCTCCTGGACTGCATTCTCGGGATCGTCTCGCACTATATGGTTTCCGTGTAGCTTTCTCTAGCACGTGATTCGGTTCGGGTTTCAATGGTTTGGGTACTTTGATTTTCTTTTGGCGAGGGACAGCTTTTTGTAGTGAATAGGCCTTTGGCCTTTGATTTGACTCTTTGAGTACTTCACTTTTTGTTCGGTTAAAACCTTCACAATTTTGGGCCTTTGGCCTCTTGATTTGCTTCTTTGAGCTTTTTCCGTCTTTGTGACTTGCTAGTCCATTTTCTCAAGCCTTTTTTGGGAGGTCCAATCATCGCCCGCAAGCCTATGGAAATACCTCCCCGCTCCTCTCATCCTTGCCGTTTCGCGCGGGTCAATATGAGGGTCGCTCATCTATTTTCTCGGCTACTTTGACTAGAGAGAGGATGGTCTGATTCCCGTCCTCGCCTTTTTTTCTTTTTTGCATAAACACTGCATGGCGGAGATGACTTCAATCTTCACTGAAACCCGAAGTGCAGCCTCCACTGACTTCGAAAACCACATAGTTTGATTCGATCCTTCGATTGCTTGCCAAGCCTCTCTAGGGCAGTTTATGTCAACTCCACATCCCTGATTTATCTCAGCACAAAGGGACAAATGAGAAGTTACGTTCTAAGTTTTTAGACAGTTGAATTTTCACAAGGTAAATGCATGAATTTTAGATCTATCTTTTTCACATTCTAAAGTTCATATTTTCAAAAAGATAACACTAAACAAGAAAAAATGTTATTTATTTATGTACACATGCGGATCTCACCCCACACTTTTGAACAAAAGCGTGCCTTTCAGCACTACTTAGTTCAAAAGCCATGCAAGCAGACAATTACGAGAAGGAAATGACATTAAGGAAAAGAGAAGAACAGAACTCCCTTTACTTTGTCGTGTGGGCGACATGGCATGAGGCTGGATAATCGAGGGAGTTCGGCTGGGGCCTTGAACTCTCAGCGCAGGCCCGGTAAATTCACGGAAGCTGCCTGGCTGATCCGATCTTGCTTCAAAAATCGATTCCTGAATAGTCATTTCATTCTATGCACCAAGTGGGTGAGAGCGACTTATTGATAAAAACTAAAAGACAGAAAATAAAAAGACAGAAAGTAAGATACTGTCGGGTTACCTCCCGACCAGTGCACTTGTTTTACGTCATTGGCTCGACAGTACCTTATTCCTGGATCATTGGTTGGGATCCCATGGGTGGCTCAGGTCGTAGTGTTTTGAGGCTAAGTTGACTTTGCCGTGGTAATGTTTGACTCGCTGCCCGTTTATCGTGAATCTGCTTCCATTGTTCATGCTTTCCAACTCAAGAATTCCATGGTTGTATACTTTAGTCACGGTATAAGGACCGGTCCATCTTGATCTTAGTTTGCCAGGTATCAACTTCAACCGTGAGGAGAAGAGTAGCACTTGTTGTCCTTCCTCAAATGAGCGTCGGAGGATGAATTTGTCATGATATAATTTCATCCGTGCCTTGTAGTCTGTTTGCTCTTCATAGGCCTCAAGCCGCAATTCTTTAAGTTCGCATAGCTTAAGCTTCTTATCTAGTCTGGCAGCTTTTAAATCGGGATTGCACTTCTTGAGCGCCCAATAGGCTTTATGTTCTAATTCTACCGGAAGATGGCATGCTTTTCCGTAAACAAGCCGAAAGGGAGAGGTTCCAATTGGCGTCTTGTACGCCGTTCGATAAGCCCAAAGAGCTTCGTCTAGCCTCTGACTCCAATCTTTCCTCCCCGGTTTCACCATCTTTTCTAGAATACCTTTGATTTCGCGTTTGGAGATCTCTGCTTGGCCATTAGTTTGGGGATGATATGCCGTGGATGTTCGGTGGTGGACATGGTAGCGCTTCAAGGTGGCAGCCATTATGCGGTTGCAGAAATGCGTTCCTTGGTCGCTGATTATGGCCTTTGGTACCCCGTATCTACAAAACAGGTTAGTGCGCAAAAAATCTATGACAGTCTTTGCATCGTCGCACCTTGTGGCCTTAGCCTCTACCCATTTTGACACATAATCTACAGCAACTAAAATGTAAGTATACCCGCATGAAACTGGGAATGGTCCCATAGAATCAATGCCCCAAATGTCGAAAACATCGTTGACCATTATGGGTACTTGAGGCATCTCATTTCTAGATGACACATTTCCTACCCTTTGACACATATCGTACGTTTGACACTTTTCATATGCATCTCTAAATATACTTGGCCAGAAAAAGCCGCTATCTAGGATTTTTATAGCGGTTCTCCTAGGCTCGAAGTGTCCTCCACATGCAAACTCATGGCAAAAGCTAATAACAGAAGCTATTTCATTATCGGGGATGCATCTCCTAAGTATTTGATCTGCTCCTATATTCCATAAATAAGGATCATCCCATAAGTAATGTTTAGCATCATGCCTAAGTTTCATGCATTGTGCTTTAGTAAAAGAGGGAGGACATGTACCTCCTACAAGGTAGTTGACGATTGAGGCGTACCATGGCACCTTGGTTGAGACTGCATAGAGATGCTCGTCTGGAAATGACTCGGTTATGTGCCCTTCTTCTTCTTCTTGGACAATCCTGCTTAGATGGTCTGCCACAGTATTTTCAATCCCCTTTTTGTCCCTTATCTCCCATCGAATTCTTGCAGTAGCAAGATCCACCGTATGAGCCTTGGCTTGGCCTCTTTCTTCTTCATTAGGTAACGGATGGCAGCATGATCAGAATAAACTATCACTTTTGCTCCAAGCAAATAGGGTCGGAATTTTTCCAGAGCGAATACCACTGCCAAGAGCTCCTTCTCGGTGGTGGAGTAGTTCCGTTGGGCAGGATCTAGGGTTCGTGAGGCGTAATAGATCACACCCGCCTTTTTATCAATCTTTTGGCCAAGAACTGCTCCCACAGCAAAGTCGCTTGCGTCGCACATGATCTCAAATGGTTTTTTCAAATCCGGAGTTTGGATGATTGGTGTGCTAGTGAGGGCCTTATTGAGCTCATTAAAAGCTTCCTTGCATGCATTGGTGAATTCAAAAGGAACTTCTTTTTGGAGAAGGGTGGATAGAGGCAACGCCTTTTTGGAGAAGTCCTTGATGAAGCGTCGGTAGAATCCCGCATGCCCAAGGAAGGATTGGATGTCTCGGACAGTGGAGGGGTATGGTAGAGTCATGATCAGGTCTATTTTAGATTTATCCACCTCTATGCCTTCTTGCGAGACGACGTGCCCTAAGACTACTCCATGAGTTACCATGAAGTGGCATTTCTCATAATTGAGCACGAGGTTCATTGAGACACATCGTGCGAGAACCATGCTCAAATTATCTAGGCAAGCATCAAATGTATTGCCATAGATGGTGAAGTCATCCATGAAGACTCCAATGAATTCTCCGATCATGTCTGAAAAGATGCTGGTTACCACCCGTTGGAAAGTTCCCGGGGCATTGCATAGGCCGAACGACATTCTTCTGAAGGCGAATGTACCGAACGGGCAGGTGAATGTAGTCTTCTCTTGGTCCTCAGGTGCTATGGGGATCTGGTTGTAACCTGAGAACCCGTCCAAGAAGCAAAAATATGGCTTGCCTGCTAGTCGGTCTAGCATTTGATCGATGAATGGTAGGGGAAAATGGTCTTTCCTAGTGACGGCGTTTAATTTCCTGTAGTCGATGCACATTCTCCAGCCGTTCTTGATCCTTGTTGTTACCATTTTTCCTTCGGCATCTTCCTCGACTGTGATCCAACTTTTCTTTGGGACCACGTGGACAGGACTCACCCATTGGCTATAATATATGGGATAGATAACGTCCACATCTAGAAGCTTTTGTATTTCCTTTTGGACGATTTTCATCATGATTGGGTTGAGTCGTCGTTGAGGTTCTCGTGATGGCTTTGCTCCGTCCTCGAGTGAAATACGGTGCATGCATACGGCCGGGCTGACTCCTCTTAAGTCGGCCAGTGTCCATCCAATAGCTAACTTGTGCTGTTTTAATACTTTTATCAACCTTTGTTCCTGGCCTGCTTCCAAGCCACTCTTGATTATTATTGGGAGTGTGTCATTATCTCCTAGAAAGGCGTACTTCAGATGTCCAGGCAGGGGCTTTAATTCTATTTTGGGGGCTTGCATCACTGAGGGTATAAAAGTATTTGATTTGAATAATTTTACCTCGTTGACTTCATATTCTGGTGTGAGAGGCTCTGAGACTGTTAAGTGGGCCACCGTTTTATGTAAGTCTTTAGTTAATTCGTATGAGCCTTCGGCTCCGTTGAGTATGGCTTCTAAGGGATCTGCTCTTAGTTTTGGTTAAATATCTTGGACCAGGTCGTCCAAAGCATCGAGAGCGTGTACTTCCTCAAATTCCATAGGGTGCTTCATTGCTCGGAATATGTCGAAGCTAAAAACTTCTCCTTCTACTTCCATTGATAGCATCCCACTTCCGCAGTCTATCTTCATTTTCGATGTTTTGAGAAATGGTCGACCGAGAAGGATAGGTGCATGATCAGTTGGCCCACCAGTCTCCATCTTTAGGACGTAGAAATCTGCTGGAAATACTAATTCGCCCACTTGAACTAGGACGTCTTCTATTTTGCCCTCGGGTTGTTTACAAGATCGGTCCGCCAGCTGAATAGTGAGACCGGTGGGTTCGAGCGGCCCAATCCTAAGGCATGAGTAGATAGAGAAGGGCAAGACGTTGATTGATGCTCCAAGGTCTAGCATGCAGTTCTTGATCCGAATGTTGCCAATTGTGCAAGGAATGGTATAAGTTCCCGGATCTCCGCATTTGGGGGGCACTTTCCGTTGTATGACGGCCGACACGTTTCTACTCATCAGCTCTTGATCGTTTCTAGTACTCTTCCTCCGGTTGGTACAAAGTTCTTTTAAAAACTTGGCATATCGAGGAATTTGCTTGATGGCTTCCAGGAGGGGGATGTTGATTTCGACTTTGCTGAACAACTTGAACACGTCCTCATCCATGACATGCTATTTTTGCATGCGAGCAGGTACTGGAAATGGGAGTGTTGCGCTGATTTTAGGGGTTTCGGGTCTAGGCATTGGGTCGGTCCTGTGTTCCTTGGATGTATTCTCTTCTTCTTCGGTTACGTCATGCTCTTCCTCATATGTGTCGTCGTTTTTATCGGCCGCTTCTTCCTCTAGAGTTTCGAGAGTCTCGGGCCTCATTTTCTTTTCTTCGGGTAACCTTGGGTCCTTGTCTTCTTGCTCCAAAGGTTTGCCGACAAGCGTTTTCCCACTCCTAAGAGTCAAGGCATTCACATCTTCCTGTATTTGAATGGTTTGTGAAAGGAATCTGCCTGATTCATTAGCAAATGCGGACACTGAGGCAGCGAGTTGGGAGACGTGATTCTTTTAAGTCCGATAATTCTCCCTTTGTCTCGCCTTGGTTTTGATGCATAGTAGTGCTTAACAGCTGCACAGTACTTGACAATTGCGTCATCATGTCCTCAAGAGACTTGTTTGGTCCTGGATGATGGCTCGGGCATGTGTCAGTTTTGTGGTCCGTAGAACCACAGAACTCGCAAGGTCTTACTTGAACTGTTTGCTTTTGTAAGAGCTGCATCATCATTTCCTTCATTTGTCTCATCTCTTCTGGCATGGAGTTTACTGATGCATCGGCTTGTGAGACATTTTTTGTTTGGAAGAATTCATCTTGACGAGTAGTCTCCTCTCTAAATCGAGCATTTTCAGCAACGTTGGTGATGAGATCCCTTATGCCATTTAATGATAGATTCATCATGGATCCTCCAGCTGAGGCATCCAGGAACATCTTGTCTATCCTAGTTAGTCCATTAATTAGGTACTCGATGATGAGTTTCTCGGGTAATCCTAGAGTGCAGCAGCTTCTCTCTAGGTGGTTGAATTTCTCCAGATAGTCGTAAATGGTTTCATTAGGTTCGTGCCTTATGTTCTGTAATTGCCTTCTTACTTGCATTGTTTTTGTTGCTGGGCAGTATTTGTCCAGGAATTTCCTTTGCATCTGAACCCATGTTCTGATGCTTCCTGAAGGTAATGAAAGGAACCAGTCGCATGCTGAGTCAACGAGGGAAAAATAGAACGCCTTCAACTTGAAATCGTTTATATTTACTCGATTGGGTTTTAGATTTTGGCAAATGCCATGTAGGCGTTAGAGATGAGTTGTCGCAGATTCTTCATTGGTTCCTGAGAACCTTGGCAAATTGTTGATGTCGACGACAATGTTTTCTAGTTCAGGGCTCTGGCAAATGCACCATGGCTGCGTTTCGAAATCTGGGGCATTGAGTTCTCCCATTGTAGGTGCACGGTAGTTGTTATTATCTCCGTAGTAGTCATCGAAAGCGGGTTCTCGTCTCGGCACTTGTCGAGGTTGAGGGGGTGGTGGATATCTAGGAGGTTGCACAGGACCAGCTGCATTTCGGTCCTTGGGTGGTTTCTTGATTTCATCTGATTGCCTCCCTATCACGAGCTCTTCTATTTCTGATGAGTTGTTCCGGATCGTCCACAAATGGAAGTGGCACCTCATTGTTTCGATCGTACAGGTTCATTTCGTCGTCATCTTGGTATTCATGGTGGCTTCCTTCGCGAGACATGGTTGTTTTGAAGCGCGTATTGATTTAAAGAACTTATCCGATGGCTAATTCCCCAGCAACGGCGCCGATTTGACAGAGCCCACTTCACTGTCGTTAAGGTGCAATGTTCTCTTTGCAAATAAATTTATATTTTCCGCTACTCGTGACTTCACTACTGGGTAGTAAGTGGTAAGTAGGGGTCGAACCCAAGGGAATTAGGGGGATACGTTGTTCTTTAAGGGATTTGTACAGCGAGAGAGCATGTTTTAAGGTTGATTGAGATTTTAGCGATTATGACTAAGTGACTTTTTTTTGGTTGTTTTTGGTTTTGAGTGCGGAAAAGTAAATTACAGAAAATAAATACTGAAAAGTAAAAAGATAGAGTTACAGTGGGTGATGCGTGATTTGCGAGTCCTCCGGAAGATGAGCGGTTGATTAAAGCAGTTATACTAGAAAAGTAAGTACAAGGGGGTTTTGTAATTCAAGGAAAACATTCGGTTTCAGGGGCCTTGTATCATAGTTGTTTATCATTGACCGCTAATGATCATACTAAGTGTTCAAAGATGAATCGAGGCCATTTCTAAGCGCAAGACTTGCAACATCGTTTAAAACACTTGTTCTACTTTAGACTAATTCCTCCTTTCGAAGTATCTTAGCCTTGTGTGCATCCACCTGATCTTTCAGTTACGATTGACCAAGTGGTGTTTTAGATAAGTCGAACTCCTCAGATAGCTTTGCTTGTTACAGCTTCCACTACCCGAGTATGTTCACGAATCCCCACGGAAGAGCTTTGCTTGTTACAGCTTCCACTCAACCTTGGAAATTCTGACTATATATGGCACATAGAACAAGTTTTGAACACAAAGCGACATTAAGTGCATGGTCTAAAACATTTTACAATACAAGTACACCCCTTTAACCGAATAAAGAGTTTAGTTACGAATATCCATAGAGGTGGATACCATAGCTAAATACTCGGGGGTTTTTGAAAACAGTAAGAGGAGAGGGGGTGGAATACTCAAGAACCAACAGGAGTATTCCCAATTCCTACTGAATACTCAAGAACCAACAGGAGTATTCTCTACAGTATTATAATACTCAAGAACCGACATGAGTATTATAATTTCAAACCGTTATAATACTCAAGAACCAACAAGAGTATTATTTCAAAAACCAAACTTACAAAGTAACACAAACTTAGAGAGAGAAGTGGATTGTGTTGTGGATTGTTGGATGATTAAAAGAGGAGGGGATGAGCTCCTTTTATAGCCAAAGGAGAGGAGAATGGAGGGTGGAGATGAAAGCATGTGGAGCTCATCCATGGAAGCTTGAAAGCCGCCGGTTGGAGGTTGTCCAAGGAGGAGAGCTTGTGGCTTTGGCCACCTCTTGCCAAAGCCACCGGTCACAAGGAGGAGAAGGGGTGGTTTTTGCCACCCATGAGTCACCACATCCACAAAAGCCGCCGGTCACTTGGAGATAAGGATGAGTTTGTGAGTTTTGTGCAGTCTTTTCACAAAACTATTAGTCCAATTTCGCTCCGGTCTGACTTTGGTTGTTCCTCGGTTGGATTTGAATTGAGTAATTCAATGTCAGGATCTTGAGATTTTTGCATTCGGCGTCTGATCTTGACCTTGGAATGACTCGTAACATCTTTTCAGCGTAAAATCCTCTCCTTAGCGTGTTTTCTCTCTAAGCGCCAAAATACCCTGTAGAAATATATCGAGACTAACAAGCAGAAGTTAAATAGACAAACAGTCTAATTTGGTGGGTTTTACTGTGTTTTTTATTCGTATAATTATGGTCCATCAAACGCCCGAGCAAATTGGCAGTTGGCCCCATTCCAAAGGCTCCGCGCGCGCTGACAGGCACCGAAGCCAAGTCGCTCGACCAGACGGGCGAATCTGGCAAATCCAGGTCGACCAAGTTGTTCGAAATGCCCAATAACTCAGACGATCTCACTTCCCAGACAAAATGCCCGAGTGGAACCAGCCCATGCCCGAGAAATGCCTAGTTCCGTCCGAGGCCACCCGAGCCTGCGCCCAGCCCTGCAATTCTCGGCTCGTCCCAGCCCAAGTCGGTGCGTTGGCATGGAAGTTAAGCTAACTTGTTGGCCAACTTTACTTGCAAGCCAAGTTAGCTTGCAAACCAACAAAGTCGGTTTTGGACATGTTTCCTAAATTGGTTTTTGGGCTTGGCCACAAACGGATTTAGGTCAGCTCGAATATGAAACTTCAAAACCCTAGCTTCTCCTATAAATAAGACCGCTTGGGCAGGGCATAATCATCCATCCATCAGATCATCATCCTTCCATCCGGGCAGTAACTTCGGCCATTCTCTCGAGTTCCTTCCTTCGGCATAGAGAAGAACTCCCTTTTCATTCTTTCATTATTATTGTATTTTGTTTCCATGGACATGAGTAGCTAAACCTGTTATTCGGTTTAGGGTTTTAATATATTGTGACGTAGTTTTGAGATTCCATGCTTAATGCTATTTTTATGTTCTACTAGTTCTTGTGCATAATTATCCTGGATTGAATTGTGAAGCTAAGTGGATACTTGGAATGGTAAAGCTTAGCCGAGCAATTCAATTCCTTTATTTTCTGCTTGTTTGATACTAGACCATTAGATTGAGTAGTTGCACTTAACCTGATATAACCTAGAACGGTGTATTAGGTTTGCTCGAACTAGAAGTCTATAACCTGGAACGGAGTAGATTGTGGTGTAGGTGCTTGGAACGGCCCTACCTCAGGTTATAACCTGGAACGGAGTAACCACACTTAAGAACATATAATTAGATGTTTAGAAATCAATGATAAATGAAGTCACAATAGAAAGCCCTAGACCGAATATTCTCTCTGATTGAAAACACCTTTCGTTTTATTTCCTCTTGCACTTGCTTACAATTACTCACAAACCCCAAATGCACAACAAGTAACCTCACTAGCTCCCTTGGGTTCGACCCTTGCTTGCTGCTATACTAGCCAAGAGTAAGGAAAATATAAATATAAATTTGAGAGGTCAGACGACGCCTGTCAGTCAACAGGTACTAGTATTTTTATCACGTTTACGATTAATGCTTGGCAAATTGCGTTCTAGATGGACATGTCCCTACACGGTGACGACGGTTTTTAACCACGGAGCACTTGAGCTAGAGAACCTGACGGTTGGAAATCACTTCAAGGTCAATGGACAACGGATGAAGCACTATCAAGGCAAAATCAAACTACATGTTCAGACGTTTGAACTCGCCAAACCTCCCACTGAAACATAAATGAGGTACCTTCGAGCCAACGACGTAAAACAAAGACACTGTGCGGGAGGCAACCCGACGTTTTTTCCTTTTATTTTGATTTGAGTCTTGTTTTCCAGTCCATGTCCATTCTCCCCCACTCCTCCTCCAACCAAACTCCACACGCCTCCTCCACCCTCAGCCACCCTTCCGCCGCATCCGACTAACATCGGACCTTCGTTTAGCCCCACCTTCACCCAATTTCAGGATCAACAACAAGATTCCCTGGAGGTTGAGGTATTCTTTGGGTTTTCTCGTCGGTTTTCTAAGGTTTTTTCAAATGAAGTGGATTTACTTCATCACATAGCCAATTGGTGTTAAATCTTGCGGTATTGGAATAAAATAGAGGTGTTTAAGTTTGCTAAGTGATCGATTTCGAGTTGGATTGGAGGAATTGATCGAAGGGAATCGATCGACGAACTCTGACTGAATTCCCAGAACTATGGATGATTAGCACTTTAGCTCCGCGGATGCATTACAGTTTAGCTCCGTGGATGGCACAGTTAAAGTGTGCATGATCTGCGGACATCTTTCGATTTTTAGTTTAATTTTTGGTTCATGACCTGATTGTGTCCGGCTTTCTTATTTGCAGTTCATGGCGCCCACTTTCGAATAGGTCTACTCAAAATTGATGGCTCGAAAACATGGAGTGAGTAGATTTGTGAACACCGAGTTTCTGAAGCTCACCAAATTCGAGGACCGAGTCCGAGAGCAGCTTACAGTCAATGGTTGGGCAAGACTTCTAACCCTCCACAGTGACACCGATGTAGAGGACACTTGTGAGTTTCTAGCTTCGTTTCACTACATCGGGCAGCAGGACCATGAGGGTATATCCTACAGACACCGAGGAGAGTGGCACACCATTACTCCTCCTCAGATTCGAGAGGTGTTTGGCTGGTAGGCAGGAGGAGATTGGGTTCGCAATGATTTTGCCCTGGTAGATGCCTGGTTGAGATTCAAAATTCCCTGTACCAGTGCAGGGACATTTACACCGAGCAAGACATGAGTGAATTTTCTTTGAGACCCAGTATTGTTTTACATTCAGAAGCTGTTAGGGAACACGATATTTGCTCGAGTGAATGGGATCGACAAGTTCACCTTTAGTGACATGATCTTCCTTAATGCTATGGATCGAGGGAGGCGGATTAACTACTGCCACTTGCTGTGCTATTTCTGGGAGCACCGCCCGACCGCAGGACCTGTCATCTATGGTGGATTGATCAGTTATATGATGCACCGTCTGCACTGGCAGCCAGCTCTGAACCACCAGATCATCCCTGCAGAGTTCTTGGTCATGAAGGCCTTCACTATTATGAAGGTAATAAAGAAGAGGAGGACCATCAGAGATCAGTTTGCCTGGACATATCATGTAGTGGCTGAGTATTGTCAGCCGTTACCTAAAGCTAGGCACCACGGCAATGACAACGAGGCAGGACCTTCTGCACCTCATCGCCGCCGTTCAAGAGATCAGTCACAGTCGCAGCCTCCATCTCAGCCAACACAGTTTTCTCAGGAGAAGTAGAACATAGCGTTCAACACATATAAATTGATGTACCATGTGATGCCAGGAGCTCAGCCAATCCCGGCTCCACCAGGATGGACACCAGATCAGCCTAGTCCCCCAGAGTACATTATTCCACTGCAGGCACCGCCTTCCGATTCAAAATAGGGGAGTTGATGGACCACAATTGTATGAATCATAAACACAGTTAAACCCACCAAATTAGACTGTTTGTCTATCTAACTTCGATGTTTTAGTCCCGATACATTTCTACAGGGTATTTCAGAGCTTAGAGAGAATACACGCTAAGGAAGAGCTTTTAGCACAGAAAAGATATCAGGAGACAATCCAAGGTCAAGATCAGACGCTGAATGAAGAAATCTAAAGATCCTGACTTGGAATCATTCAAAACAAATCAAACCGAAGAGAAACCGAAGACAATCCGGAGCTGGAATACACCGATAGTTTTGTGCAAACTGCACAAAACTCACAACCACTCTCCTCATGCCACATGGACCGGCGGCTTTCTCCTCACATCTCCCCTCCTCCTCTCCCCTTCCTCCACATGTCACCACCTCATTCCCCCTCCCAAAAGCCGCCGGCGGCTTCCCTCTTGCCCTCTCCCCTTGTGACACTTGCCCTCCTCTCCTTCTCCCCCCATCTCCACCCTTGGATGCCAAACCACATGCCCTCATCCAAGCCATCCATTCCTCTCCTCCATGGCTATAAATACCAAGCCATCCCTACTCATTTCATAAGCCATAAGCATTCACAACACACCACACTCCACTTCTCTCTCTAAGTTTGTTACTTTGTAAAGTTTGGTTTGATATCAATAAAAGTTCAGTTTGTTCTCAAAAACTTTAGTTCGATCTTGAGTACTCCTGTTGGTTCTTGAGTACTCAAGTTTTTAGTTACAGTTCAAGAGTTACTCCTGTTTGTTCTTGAGTAATCTCTTTCTCTTCTCTCTTTACTCCTGTTTGTTCTTGAGTATTCTTTTCCAAATCCCCAAGTATCCTAGTTATGATGTCCAACTCCATGGATATTCGTAACTAAACCCTTCATTCGGTTGAAGGGGAGTTCTTGTTTTATAAAATGTTTTACTTCGTTTAGTTTCATTTCTATGTATTCAAAACTTGTTCTATGTGCCATTTATAAGGTCAGAATTTCCAAGGTAGAGTGGAAGCTACGAAAGGGCAAAACTCTACTGTGGGAATTCGTGAACATACTCGGATAAGTGGAAGCTACGAAAGGGCAAAGCTTATCTGAGGAGTTCGATCTATCTTAAAAACCATTTGGAAACTGGACCAAAGGGACCAAATGGATGCACTTACTGCTAAGATACTTCGAAAGAAGGAATTAGTATCGCTTAGAACAAGAGTTTATTGAGCGCTACGAAAGGGCCTCAATATACGTTTGAATACTTAGAAGGGTTACTAAAGGAATGAACAGGATATAATACAAGGCCCCCCAAGACCGAATACTTCTCTCGCAATTACAAAACCCCCCTGTCTGTACTTTTACTGTTCGATCAACTACAAACATCAACTGCTCACAATCCGGAGGACTTACCAATCACGCATCACCCACTGTAAGTCTCCTTTGTATTTTCAGTATTTACTTTTCTGTAATTTACGTTTCAGCAATCAAATCCGCAACCAATCAAAAAGTCACGTAGTTGTTAGCACTAAAACCTCAACCAACTTAAAACACGCTCTCTCGCTAGACAAATCCCTTAAAAGAATAACCTATTCCCCTAATTCCCTTGGGTTCGACCCCTACTTACCAAGTACTACCCAGTAGTATAGTTGCGAGTAGCGGACTATTATAAATTTATTTGCACAAATCGCTCTGACGACAAGCGGTTCTGTCAAATTGGCGCCGTTGCCGGGGAATTAGCAAATGGATAGTTGTTCTTTTTTCTATTATACATAATTCGCCATGTCTTCATACTACGACATAGAACCTTGGAAAAATGAGGGTAGCAACCTTATGTTTGAAATGATTAGACGTCTCCCCCAATTCGGAGGTGCTCTTGGAGAAGATCCCGTAAGGCATACACAAACGTTCCACTCCATATGCAACCACATGAGGCCTAAAAATGAATCGCTAGAGGAATTTAAACTCACATGTTTTAAATTTTCTTTAACTGACTCGGCATTAAAATGGTATTACTCATGTGCTGAGTATGAAAGTGATTATGGGGGTCTACAAACCAAATTCCTTGAGAAGTTTTGCCCTCCATCTCTCCGACTTGAAACCCGCGAGAAGATTCTCAATCTTGAGCAATTCCGGGACGAAACATTGGACGAGTACTTGGCGTACTTTGACTCCATTGTGGCGAGCTGCCCGCACCATGGATTCTCCAGAATCAATCTTATCCAATGGTTTCTCGGTGGAATGATGCCACTTGAGCGGAAAAGACTTAACGATGCAGCGGGAGGCTCGATCATGAAGTTAACCATGTCTCAAACCTGGCGACTCATAGACAATTTGGCAGAGAGCACAAAACAAGGGCCAATACATCAAACTGAAGATAAGGTACCGACGATGAAAGTGGACTCAGTACAGAACGAGCCCGGTATCACACCCATTGCAAGCTTACCCGCAGCAAACCCGGAAGGAGACATCAGTATAAGGGCAGTAATGGACGTGGAGGCGGCTCTAAAGGAACCAACATTGGAGCCCACAAAGCTGACAGAGGATGAGGACGCATGGATAACTGAAGAAGAGCCTACATGGGATCTCACTCCCGAGCCATCCGAAGTAATGGACGAATCAGATACAGAAAGCATCGAGGAGGAGTCTTCATGGGAACTCACTGCCAAAGCGGACGAGGAAATCAAGCCAGGCCCAGTCCTCATTTTCAATTTATCCAAGAAAGACCTGGCCCTTGTGGTGGAAGTCCCCCAATTTGTCCCCTCGGTTTGTATGCGGATCTCAGCCCCTGAAGATGAAGTAATCAATGATGAGGTGCAAGGCGAGTTGGAGCCAGAAAAGCCAACAATGAAACACTCCCTCGCCACGAGCCAACCAAGCAGCCCTGAAAACTCGCTCGTTCTAGGATGGCCAATCATCTCTACCACAAAGAAGCGACAAAGACATGGCCCGGTGCAATGGAAGCCCGGAAGGAGGAACAATAGCGCTCGACTTGATGAACCAGCTAATATGGTCAAGGAATCCTCGCCCTCTCGAGGATATGTGAAGAAGAAACCTCCGGATCAAGGGAGAGCAAAACTGAGCCCGCTGCCATATGTGTTCTTTGGGCAAATCAAAAGGGCAGCTGTGAAGAAGTTCGACCTCAAGCAACCATGGGATCCAAACACATCTGCTCGCAAGAAATCGGGAAAAGGGCCTGAGCAGAATGACTCCTACATGGAGCACGCTTTTGCCATGACTGGACAAGGCAGCCCTAAACAGGAGAAAACCCAGTTCAAAATGCTGATAGTGAAAGGTCCCTCACCTTCTCAGAGACGTTGGAAGGAGATACCATCAGAACTGGACCCAAACCCGTCATCTGCTAAAAAATCAGGAAGACTCACCGCAAGAATCAAAGTCGGTGGAATCAAGAAGTACGACCTCAGCCACCCATGGGACCCCAACCAATGATCCAGAACGAGGTACTGTCGAGCCAACGACGTTAAACAAGTGCACTGGTCGGGAGGTAACCCGACACTATCTTACTTTTCTGCACTTTATTTCCTGTCATTTAAATTTCCAATAAGCGCTCTCACCCACTTTTTGTATAGAAGGAATATCTTTCATGTAGGAATTAAGTTTGGAGCAAGACCGGATCAGCCAGGCAGCTTCCGTGAATTTACCGGGCCTGCGCTGAGAGTTCGAGGCCCCAGCCAGACTCCCTCGATTATCCAGCCTCATGCCATGTCGTTTGCACGACACAGTAGAAGGGAGTTCTGTTCTTCTTTTTCCTTAATGTCATTTCCTTCTCTTGTATATATTTGCATGACTTTTGAACTAAGGCACGCCTTCGTTCAAAAGTGTGGGGTGAGAACCATTTGCATGTTTTTCTTTTCTTTTTTAATAATATCTTTTTGAAAATATGAACTTGAGAATGTGAAAAAGATAGATCATAATTCATGCATCAACCTTGTGAAAATTCAACTGTTTAAAAACTTAGAATGTAACTTCTCATTTGTCCTTTGTGCCGAGATAACCTAGGGATGTGGAGTTGATAGAAATTGCCCTAGAGAGGCTTGGCAAGCACTTGAAGGATCAGATCAAACTATATGGTTTTTGAAGTCAGTGGAGGCTGCACTTCAGGTTTCGGTGAATAATTGAAGTCAACTCTGCCTTAAAGCATCTATGTAAAAGGCAAGGACAAGAATCAAACCGTCCTCTCTCTAGTCAAAATAGCCGAGAAAATAGATGAGCGACCCTCATCTTGACCCGCGCAAAACGACGAAGACGAGAGGAGCGGGGAGGTATTTCCATATGCTCACGGGCGATGATTGGACCTCCCAAGAAGGCTTGAGAAAATGGACTAGCAAGTCACAAAGACGCAAAAAGCTCGAAGAAGCAAATCAAGAGGCCTCAGGCCCAAAATTGTGAAGGTTTTAACCGAACAAAAGTGAAGAACTCAAAGCGTCAAATCAAAGGCCAAAGGCCAATTCACTACAAAAAGCAGTCCCTCGCCAAAAGTAATCAAAGTACTCAACTCACTGAAACCTGAATCGAATCACGTGCTAGAGAAAGCTACAAGAAAACCATATAGTGCTAGACGATCCCGAAGGTGTAGTCCAGGAGCCTGAAAAGGGCTATCTCCCGAAACATCCGAAATAATTTGCATCTCAGCACAAAGGTACAAGTATCAAGTTTCTTCTACTTATTTACGCAGTTTAATTTAGTAACAAGTAGTAATGCATGAATTAGGAAAAATCGAGTACCACAATCTTATTTTCATATTTTAACCAACTTACTTAGTAACGCCCTTATAAAGCATTGTTCGGGACGAACAACTAAAAGTGTGGGGTTATCTGATGGACCACAATTGTATGAATCATAAACACAGTTAAACCCACCAAATTAGACTGTTTGTCTATCTAACTTCGATGTTTTAGTCCCGATACATTTCTACAGGGTATTTCAGAGCTTAGAGAGAATACACGCTAAGGAAGAGCTTTTAGCACAGAAAAGATATCAGGAGACAATCCAAGGTCAAGATCAGACGCTGAATGAAGAAATCTAAAGATCCTGACTTGGAATCATTCAAAACAAATCAAACCGAAGAGAAACCGAAGACAATCCGGAGCTGGAATACACCGATAGTTTTGTGCAAACTGCACAAAACTCACAACCACTCTCCTCATGCCACATGGACCGGCGGCTTTCTCCTCACATCTCCCCTCCTCCTCTCCCCTTCCTCCACATGTCACCACCTCATTCCCCCTCCCAAAAGCCGCCGGCGGCTTCCCTCTTGCCCTCTCCCCTTGTGACACTTGCCCTCCTCTCCTTCTCCCCCCATCTCCACCCTTGGATGCCAAACCACATGCCCTCATCCAAGCCATCCATTCCTCTCCTCCATGGCTATAAATACCAAGCCATCCCTCCTCATTTCATAAGCCATAAGCATTCACAACACACCACACTCCACTTCTCTCTCTAAGTTTGTTACTTTGTAAAGTTTGGTTTGATATCAATAAAAGTTCAGTTTGTTCTCAAAAACTTTAGTTCGATCTTGAGTACTCCTGTTGGTTCTTGAGTACTCAAGTTTTTAGTTACAGTTCAAGAGTTACTCCTGTTTGTTCTTGAGTAATCTCTTTCTCTTCTCTCTTTACTCCTGTTTGTTCTTGAGTATTCTTTTCCAAATCCCCAAGTATCCTAGTTATGATGTCCAACTCCATGGATATTCGTAACTAAACCCTTCATTCGGTTGAAGGGGAGTTCTTGTTTTATAAAATGTTTTACTTCGTTTAGTTTCATTTCTATGTATTCAAAACTTGTTCTATGTGCCATTTATAAGGTCAGAATTTCCAAGGTAGAGTGGAAGCTACGAAAGGGCAAAACTCTACTGTGGGAATTCGTGAACATACTCGGATAAGTGGAAGCTACGAAAGGGCAAAGCTTATCTGAGGAGTTCGATCTATCTTAAAAACCATTTGGAAACTGGACCAAAGGGACCAAATGGATGCACTTACTGCTAAGATACTTCGAAAGAAGGAATTAGTATCGCTTAGAACAAGAGTTTATTGAGCGCTACGAAAGGGCCTCAATATACGTTTGAATACTTAGAAGGGTTACTAAAGGAATGAACAGGATATAATACAAGGCCCCCCAAGACCGAATACTTCTCTCGCAATTACAAAACCCCCCTGTCTGTACTTTTACTGTTCGATCAACTACAAACCTCAACTGCTCACAATCCGGAGGACTTACCAATCACGCATCACCCACTGTAAGTCTCCTTTGTATTTTCAGTATTTACTTTTCTGTAATTTACGTTTCAGCAATCAAATCCGCAACCAATCAAAAAGTCACGTAGTTGTTAGCACTAAAACCTCAACCAACTTAAAACACGCTCTCTCGCTAGACAAATCCCTTAAAAGAATAACCTATTCCCCTAATTCCCTTGGGTTCGACCCCTACTTACCAAGTACTACCTAGTAGTATAGTTGCGAGTAGCGGACTATTATAAATTTATTTGCACAAATCGCTCTGACGACAAGCGGTTCTGTCAAATTGGCGCCGTTGCCGGGGAATTAGCAAATGGATAGTTGTTCTTTTTTCTATTATACATAATTCGCCATGTCTTCATACTACGACATAGAACCTTGGAAAAATGAGGGTAGCAACCTTATGTTTGAAATGATTAGACGACTCCCCCAATTCGGAGGTGCTCTTGGAGAAGATCCCGTAAGGCATACACAAACGTTCCACTCCATATGCAACCACATGAGGCCTAAAAATGAATCGCTAGAGGAATTTAAACTCACATGTTTTAAATTTTCTTTAACTGACTCGGCATTAAAATGGTATTACTCATGTGCTGAGTATGAAAGTGATTATGGGGGTCTACAAACCAAATTCCTTGAGAAGTTTTGCCCTCCATCTCTCCGACTTGAAACCCGCGAGAAGATTCTCAATCTTGAGCAATTCCGGGACGAAACATTGGACGAGTACTTGGCGTACTTTGACTCCATTGTGGCGAGCTGCCCGCACCATGGATTCTCCAGAATCAATCTTATCCAAAGGTTTCTCGGTGGAATGATGCCACTTGAGCGGAAAAGACTTAACGATGCAGCGGGAGGCTCGATCATGAAGTTAACCATGTCTCAAACCTGGCGACTCATAGACAATTTGGCAGAGAGCACAAAACAAGGGCCAATACACCAAACTGAAGATAAGGTACCGACGATGAAAGTGGACTCAGTACAGAACGAGCCCGGTATCACACCCATTGCAAGCTTACCCGCACCAAACCCGGAAGGAGACATCAGTATAAGGGCAGTAATGGACGTGGAGGCGGCTCTAAAGGAACCAACATTGGAGCCCACAAAGCTGACAGAGGATGAGGACGCATGGATAACTGAAGAAGAGCCTACATGGGATCTCACTCCCGAGCCATCCGAAGTAATGGACGAATCAGATACAGAAAGCATCGAGGAGGAGTCTTCATGGGAACTCACTGCCAAAGCGGACGAGGAAATCAAGCCAGGCCCAGTCCTCATTTTCAATTTATCCAAGAAAGACCTGGCCCTTGTGGTGGAAGTCCCCCAATTTGTCCCCTCGGTTTGTATGCGGATCTCAGCCCCTGAAGATGAAGTAATCAATGATGAGGTGCAAGGCGAGTTGGAGCCAGAAAAGCCAACAATGAAACACTCCCTCGCCACGAGCCAACCAAGCAGCCCTGAAAACTCACTCGTTCTAGGATGGCCAACTGAAAAGTAAGGTGTTTGATGGACAAGACTTGACAGAAAGTAAGAAGTTGATAAGGTACTGAAAGTAAAGGAACAGTTGATACAATAATTAAAGGAAAGATTCGGTTTCAGGGGCCTTATATCATATTCTGTTTATCATTGACCTCTAATGATCATTGAACTCTAATGATCATACTAAGTGTTCAAAGATGAATCGAGGCTATTTCTAGCACAAGACTTGCAACATCATTTAGATTACTTGTTCTATTTAGACTAATTCCTCCTTTCGAAGTATCTTAGCCTTATGTGCATCCATTTGATCTTCAGTTACGATCAACCAAATGGTTTTTTAAAAGAGGTCGAACTCCTCAGATAAGCTTTGCCCGTTAAAGCATCCACTTACCCGAGTATGTTCACGAACCCCACGGGAGAGTTTTGCCCGTTAAAGCATCCACTCAACCTTGGAAGTTATAACCTTATATGTGGCACATAGAACAAGTTTTGAACACAGAGAGGCACTAGGTGCAGGGTCTAAAACATTGTATGATACAAGTACACCCCTTCAACCGAATGAAGGGTTTAGCTACGACTATTCATGGAACAGGACATCATAGCTAAGTGCATTGAAAAGTAAAGGTTTTTGAAAGACAGTAAAGTAAAGTTTTCAAAAGTAAAGACAAGAAAGTAAAGTTGCTGAATTGAAAAGACAGTAAAGTAAAGAAAAGAGTACTTACAAAAACCGTTGAAAGTGCTAAAGATCAAGCTTTGATTCCAAAGTAAAGTGCTTACATGATTGTGTTCTTAATCTAGAGAGATAAGTGATTTGTGATTTTGGAATTTGTAGAGAGAGGAGCTCTCCACATTTTGGGATGATTTACAAAGGGAAGGGATGTCTCTATTTATAGGCTAAGGGGAGGCAAGGGTGTGGAGGAGAAGCATCCACTTAGCAAGAGATGGGAGGAGTGTGGATTGAGATCACAACACATGGCAAGGGATGAGAGGGCAACCCAAAGCAGCCGGCTGCTCTCCCAAAGCCGCCGGGACAGGTGGCCAAAGGTGGAGGAGGAAGTGAGTTGAGTGGATTGAGATATTTGTCTCCAAAAAGCCATCGGTTTGACCGGAATCTGACCGGAGCTTTGGCCGGAGCTTCTTGGATTTTGGAGAGTGTATTCTAAATGAAATTGTCATTCTAAGATGATCTCAAGAAGGAAGTTAAGCCAAATTATGCCCCGAACATGGTCGAAATCCCAAATCGGTTGAAATTGCCCTTGTTTGGCCTTTACCGGGCTCGGTGCCTTTGCATTGCGTTCCTGTCCAAATGCCGACTGTTCTAGCATATTTGAGTGATTCCAAGTCGTTTCTTGAAAGTTGGAATTTGGTCGTGTCCTGGAATGACTCGTAATTCATTTTCAGCTTTAAAACTCCTCCTTAGCCTGTATTCTCTCTAGACTTCAAAATACCCTGTACATAAATATCGGAACTAACAAGCAAAAGTTAAATAGACAAAGAGTCTAATTTGGTGGGTTTAACTGTGTTTATGATTCATACAATTATGGTCCATCAGATCACCCCACACTTTTAGTTGTTCGTCCCGAACAATGCTCTTTAAAGGGCGGTACACACAATCCAAGTAAACACTTTAAACATGAAAGTGAGAATATGAACTAGATTTATCCTATTCATGCATTACTTACTTATTACCAAACTAAACCGTGTAAATACTTAGAAGAAACTTGATACTTGTACCTTCGTGCCGAGATGCCAATTAATTCGGATGTTTTGGGAGATAGCCCTTTTCAGGCTTCTGGACTGCATTCTCGGGATCGACTCACACTATATGGTTTCCTTGTAGCTTTTTCTAACACGTGATTCGGTTCGGGTTTCACTGAGTTGAGCTCTTTGATTTCTTTTTGGCGAGGGACAGCTTTTGTAGTGAATTGGCCTTTGGCCTTTGATTTGACTCTTTGAGTACTTCACTTTTGTTCGGTTAAAACCTTCACAACTTTGGCCTTTGTCCTTTGATTAGCTTCTTTGAGCTTTTGCCTTTTTGTGGCTTGCTAGTCCATTTTCTCAGCCTTCTTGGGAGGTCCAATCATCGCCCGCGAGCATATGGAAATACCTCCCCGCTCTTTCTCATCCTCGCCGTTTCGCGCGGGTCAAAATGAGGGTCGCTCATTTGTTTTCCCGGCTACTAGGACTAGAGATAGGACGGTTTGATTCCCCTCCCGCCTCTTGCATAAACGCTGCACGGCGGAGATGACTTCAATCTTCACTGAAACCCGAAGTGCAGCCTCCACTGACTTCGAAAACCATATAGTTAGATTCGATCCTTCGATTGCTTGCCAAGCCTCTCTAGGGCATTTTCTATCAACTCCACATCCCCTGTTTATCTCAGCACAACGGGACAAATGAGAAGTTACATTCTAAGTTTGTAAACAGTTGAATTTTCACAAGGTAAATGCATGAATTTAGATCTATCTTTTTCACATTCTCAAGTTCATATTTTCAAAAGATAATATTAAGGGAAAAGGAAAAGGAAAAATATGTTAACTATGTACACAGGCGGTTCTCACCCCACACTTTTGAACGAAGGCGTGCCTTTCAGCACGACTTAGTTCAAAAGTCATGCAAGCAAATATATACAGGAAAGGTGAGAATGATTTAGGGCAAAAAACTAAATGACAGAATTTAAATGACTGAAAGTAAGATATGTGTCGGGTTACCTCCCGACCAGTGCCTTTGTTTAACATCGTTGGCTCGACGATACCTCATTCCTGGATCATAAGTAGTGATCCCATGGG
This sequence comes from Rhodiola kirilowii, assembly GCA_033675215.1. Lineage (NCBI taxonomy): Eukaryota > Viridiplantae > Streptophyta > Magnoliopsida > Saxifragales > Crassulaceae > Rhodiola > Rhodiola kirilowii. The sequence continues at coordinate 13,165,378 of CM066195.1, read as the reverse complement.
TGATTGAGGTCAAATTTCTTCTTGGCTGCCGTTTTGCTCTGAGAGGGTGAGGCTTTATTGACCATAGCTGCTGGTCCAATGAGTCGTGCTCGCTTGTTACTCCTTCTGGGTTTCCATTCTTTGGGCCCATGTCTTTGCCGCTTCTTCATGTATGGTCGGTTGGCATCTTTGCAGTTTCAGAAGTTCAGCCTTTTGCCAAGCGACCTTAAGCATGCGCCCTTGCTAACCCTCTTCTTTGTGGCAGAGATGATTGGCCGTCCTTGGTCCTTACACCTTTCAGGAGGCTCTTCTTGACTTGTGACGAGTGGGAGCTTCTGCGTTGATTGTTTTGGCTCATGCTTCTCCTCCAACTCGCCTAGCACTGCATCATCATCGATCATCTCATCTCTGGTGGTCGTGATCTTCATAGAACATGAAGGGTTAAGTAGGGGCTTCTCGGCCATAGGGACAGGGCCTTTCTCGAGCAGCTCTTTAGTGAGGACAGGGCCTGCCGTGATTTTCTCGGTCAGATTGGTGATGAGGTCCGGGTATGTCTCGGCTGGTTTGGTAGTGAAGTCCGGGACTTCATTTGGCTCGTCAAGTAGGGCCGGGACTTCCTCGGGCAGATTGGTGATGAGGACCGGGCCAGATTTGGGCAGTTCTTCTTCGGTCATCCAAGAGTTCTCATCCTTTGTCGGCTCCGTGGGCTCCAATATTGGCTCCTTTAGAGTCGCCTCCACATCCATTACTGCCCTTGTACTGATGTCTCTTTCCGGGTTTTCTACGGGGAAGCCTTTTAATGGGTGTGGTGTCGGGCTCGTTTTGCGCTGAGTCCACTTCCATCGTCGGTGCCTTATCGTCAGTTGGGTGCCACTGACCCTGTTTTGTGTTCTTTGCCAAATCATTTATGAGGCGCCAGGCTTCAGTCACGGTTAACTTCATGAGTGAACATCCCGCTACATCATTAAGTCTTTTCCGCTCAAGTGGCATCATTCCGACGAGAAACCTTTGAATAAGATTGAATTTGATGAATCCATGGTGCGGGCAGCTAGCCACAATGGAGGCAAAGTACGCCAAGTACTCGTCCAAAGTTTCATCCCGGAATTGCTCAAGATTGAGAATCTTCTCGCGGGTTTCAAGTCGGAGAGATGGCGGGCAAAACTCCTCTAGGAATTGGGTTTGTAGATCCCTATAATCACCTTTATCCTCTGCACATGAGTAATACCAATCTAGTGCGGAGTCTGTTAAAGAAAATTTGAAGCATCTCAGCTTAAACTCCTCTAACGTCTCGTTCTCAGGTTTCATGTGGCGGCAGATGTGGTGAACATGTTGGCAATGTATCACAGGGTCCTCTTCAATGGTACCTCCGAATTGGGGGAGACGTCTAATCATTTCAAACATGAGGTTGCTGCCCCCAACTTTCCAAGGTTCTATGTCGTAGTATGAAGACATGGCGAATTATGTATAATAGAAAAAAGAACAACTAATCGAAGGCTAACTCCCCGACAACGGCGCCAATTTTGACGGAGCCCACCGCACTGTCGTTAAGGTGCGATGTTCTCTGTGCAAAAGCAAATTTATATCTCCGATACTCGCGACTTAACTATTTTGGATAGTCAGTGGTAAGTATGGGTCGAACCCAAGGGAGTCAGGTGAATAGTTGTTCTTTCGAAAAGGGGGGGTTAAATAAAGCAGTTTGGGGGGTTGTTTTTGGTTTTTGGTTACTGAAAAGTAAGCTGTTTGATGGACAAGACTTGACAGAAAGTAAGCAGTTGATAAGGTACTGAAAGTAAAGGAACAGTTGATACAATAATTAAAGGAAAGATTCGGTTTCAGGGGCCTTGTATCATATTCTGTTTATCATTGACCTCTAATGTCATACTAAGTGTTCAAAGATGAATCGAGGCTATTTCTAGCACAAGACTTGCAACATCGTTTAGAACACTTGTTCTATTTAGACTAATTCCTCCTTTCGAAGTATCTTAGACTTATGTGCATCCATTTGATCTTCAGTTACGATCAACCAAATGGTTTTTTAAAAGAGGTCGAACTCCTCAGATAAGCTTTGCCCGTTAAAGCATCCACTTACCCGAGTATGTTCACGAACCCCACGGGAGAGTTTTGCCCGTTAAAGCATCCACTCAACCTTGGAAGTTCTAACCTTATATGTGGCACATAGAACAAGTTTTGAACACAGAGAGGCACTAGGTGCAGGGTCTAAAACATTGTATGATACAAGTACACCCCTTCAACCGAATGAAGGGTTTAGCTACGACTATTCATGGAACAGGACATCATAGCTAAGTGCATTGAAAAGTAAAGGTTTTTGAAAGACAGTAAAGTAAAGACAGGAAAGTAAAGTTGCTGAATTGAAAAGACAGTAAAGTAAAGAAAAGAGTACTTACAAAAACCGTTGAAAGTGCTAAATATCAAGCTTTGATTCCAAAGTAAAGTGCTTACATGATTGTGTTCTTAATCTAGAGAGATAAGTGATTTGTGATTTTGGAATTTGTAGAGAGAGGAGCTCTCCACATTTTGGGATGATTTACAAAGGGAATGGATGTCTCTATTTATAGGCTAAGGGGAGGCAAGGGTGTGGAGGAGAAGCATCCACTTGGCAAGAGATGGGAGGAGTGTGGATTGAGATCACAACACATGGCAAGGGATGAGAGGGCAACCCAAAGCATCCGGCTGCTCTCCCAAAGCCGCCGGGACAGGTGGCCAAAGGTGGAGGAGGAAGTGAGTTGAGTGGATTGAGATATTTGTTTCCAAAAAGCCATCGATTTGACCGGAATCTGACCGGAGCTTTGGCCGGAGCTTCATGGATTTTGGAGAGTGTATTCTGAATGAAAATGTCATTCTAAGATGATCTCAAGAAGGAAGTTAAGCCAAACTCTGCCCCGAACATGGTCGAAATCCCAAATCGGCTGAAATTGCCCTTGTTTGGCCCTTACCGGGCTCGGTGCCTTTGCATTGCGTTCCTGTCCAAATGCCGACTGTTCTAGCATATTTGAGTGATTCCAAGTCGGTTCTTGAAAGTTGGAATTTGGTCGTGTCCTGGAATGACTCATAATTCATTTTCAGCTTTAAAACTGTTCCTTAGCCTGTATTCTCTCTAGACTTCAAAATACCCTGTAGATAAATATCGGAACTAACAAGCAAAAGTTAAATAGACAAAGAGTCTAATTTGGTGGGTTTAACTGTGTTTATGATTCATACAATTATGGTCCATCACTTATTCAAGACGTCGAAGAACGAGTGTGATGTCTTTTGTTCCTTCTATGACTTAGTTCTTGTTCGGGACGAACAAGTTTAAGTGTGGGGTGGTTTGATGAGTCGTAGTTATACGACTCGTCGAATCAATTAATCCCATTTATTTCGATGCTTTGTTATGCAAACAGTTACTTTTTAGTGTTGTTTTGTGTTTCAGGTGTTTCGGATAGGGCTGCAAACGAGTCGAGTCGAGCCGAGTATTGAGATGTTTGAACTCGACTGGTTTACATATTTAACAAGCTCGAGCTCGACTCGATACTTGACGAGCCTCGGAAAACTAAGTTTGAACTCGACTCGATTTTTTTTATTAAACTCGTGCTTGACTCGTCATGTAAACGAGTTGTAGTCTCATTTGAGACTTCGACAAGTAGCTCGACTCGTTAACGAGCAGCCAGGCGGCAGCACAGGCATTGTACATTTGACGCAAGCCCACATCATTACTAGCCCAACAGCTTTTGTTTTTGATTGTAACCGAGCAGCCTCCGTTCTATTTATTGTATCTCCAACGAAAACGGAACATTTCTAATAGTCGATGTGGGATAAATGGACAATAGGGAAATAGAATTTGCTCTGTTGGTAGATCCAACAGATAGGAAACTCGACCAACAAATATGCCAAAACATGTTATAATAATCAATAAAAATAAGTATTTGTGTAAAGATTTTAGATAGTTAATTACATAAAATATAAATAAGTTTCAATCAAGCATACAATCGAGTTATAAATCGAGTTCTAACCGAGTTTCATTCGAGTTCTAATCGAGTATATAAACGAGTTGTTCACGCGTTTAAACAAGTCGAGTATCACTTTGTTCGTGTTCAACTCGTTTAATAATCGAGCCTAAATATCGTGATCGTGCTCGACTCATTTATAATCGAGTCGAGCTTTGACCGAGTGTTGACCAAATAGTCTCACGAGTACATCGTCTCATTTGCAGCCCTAGTTTCGGAAGCTCTGGAAGGAATACGCGCTTAAAGACGGTGTTTTGATGCCAAACATGAAACAAGATATTCGGAGATTTAGGTACGTTTGATGCCGACGATATTTTGATGTCATTTGATCCCTTTTCGTATGTTTCAGGTACAACAAAAGATATTCTCAGTATCAAAGCCAAAATACGACAACTCAGGAAAAATCAGAGATTCGGAGCAAAAATGAGCAAAGAAAGTCCCCAGCCGACCGGCTGGAAATCTCTCCTGTACCAACCAGGCAGCTGGATGGATGAAGCAGACTCAACAGCATTATTCGCAAGTCGAGTCGGTCGAGTGGCCTCATCAGCCGACCGGGTGGATAAGGCTCCCAAACTGCGTACATCAAGAAGATCTCCAGTCAGTCGGCTCATGGACTCAACTGGTCGGCTGGAGAAGAGCTACCAGACTGCTTTATCAAGGACATTCTCAGCCGGGCGGCTCAACTGACTAGCCGATCGGCTGGATGAACATTTCAGATCAGACAAAATTCACCCTGCGCCAGCTGACCGGCTGGGATCCGAGGCCATGGCCAGACGACCAGCTGGGCCTGCTATAGTAGAAATTTTACCCGAGGCTATAAATAGAAAGTGGCATGTTTGACCTAGAGAGCTGGCATCTTGGGGGAAATTTTCCAGAAAAAGAGGGTGAATCAAGGTCATCAGTCATTATCCAACCAAGGAGAAGTGAAGATCAAAGGGAGACATTAGGATTAATCATCCTACTTCTATCCATCTTCTATTCCCTTTGTTGTTGCTATAAACCCAACTCACACCATGTTGTCTTACATGATGTGTGACTAGTCTCCTTGTGTTTTAAGGGTTTTGCAACCCTACTTGGTACTCTATGATCATGTATACACATTGAATATACAATCTATGGTGTTGATTTCATTTTCACTAAGTGCTCTATTCATGACATGTTACCAAGTGTTTGATAAAATGCCTATGTGACATGTGGATCTTAGAATTTGATCTAAGAATTGGAAATGCTTAGTGATGATTTGAATATTGTTGGAAATGATCCCATCTAGTGTTTATGAGAGTAAATGCATGGGTGTGAGGTTAACTAAAGCTTAATGCCTATAGCATTTATTACCTTGGGAAATGTTACAAGGATAATAGTGCTATAGAGTGAATCAATATCTTGATAAGTTGAGGTTCTAATTAGGATGGCTTGACTAGGACTAGACTCACGTGATAATTGGTCTATCTTAGTCTAAGTCAGGTTCTAAACCAATTAACACCTAAAAATGACTTAACTCTTGTGTACATGATCGTTGAGAGATGCCAAGGAGGGGAGTAACCCCTCGAAACTCTCTTTGAATTGAATTAAAACCCCTTTGAAGCCATTCATTAATAGTTCTTACTTGAAAACCATCTCATCACTGAATTTGTAGGAATAGCCAAGTTGAAAACATGATTCCCCTAGCGCATAATCAAATTTGCTCCCTTGGGTTCGACACCTGTCTTACCGGTCAAATATAAATTATTTTTGACAATACAAAATTACAACTGTCAAAATGGCGCCGTCGCCAGGGAGCAATGGCTAGATTTTCCCTAGGACGAATCATTTAGTACTTCGACTATTCCATGTTTTTCTTTTGTTGTATGCTTTTAATAACATTGGTTCTTGAGTTTGTTGCACTATCCTCACTTGGTTGCTTGCGTCTCTCTTGTAGGTGCATTGTTTGATGCCACCAAAATCAAAGAAGTCAAACGAGATTGTTAATAAGGACCTCATCCCTACTATCGACGAGTTTGGCCCACATTTTACAAGGAGCGTGGCAACCAAAGTCCCAGGATCAACCTCGAACACTCAATAAATCATTACTCAAACCATGGACGGAAGACCACCACCAATACCTCATCCTCCCCAACTACCTCAAGGCCCTCGTGCTAGAAGGGTCCTTAAGGACTACGCCGCTCCCAATGCTTATCGTCGAACCAACTAATCCCATTCATTTCGACACTTTATTATGCGAGCAGTTACTTTTTAGTGTTGTTTTGCATTTCAGGTGTTTTGGAAGCTCTAGGAGGAAACGTGCATAAAAGATGGCATTTCATGCCGAAAACATCACAATGGCAGATCAGACCTTTGGGCATTCGACGGGGTGCAGGGAACGGACCGCTGATCAGAAAACTATGAGCCATGCGTCATTGTGTAGCTGACTCAATTCCCTACAACTCTTTAATTCGCACCGAGAGCAGCCGAAGTCATATAGAAGGTCAAATCTAGAGTCAAAGTCAGAGTTGCGCGCAGAAATGAGGAATCAGGCTCCGAGAGGACCGCGTCTTGTAGAGACATTAGCGTTTACGCTAATGTCAATGCGAAATGCGGTGGTAATGCAGAAGCGAGACGCGGTGAGCCACGAGAATGAAGATGCACAAGGACATAGGAATGTTTCCTAATTGATTTAGGAAAGATTTCGTAATGTTTTGAGCGATTAAAGATTGGAAATCTTAGTCCTCTATGTTTCGTCTGCCCCTATATAATGAGGATTGAGGCATTCGTTTCTCTCAGCACTCACAGAGATATTCTTCATTCACATATTCTGATTGGAAGGCGGAGGCAAAAGGCCGGTGAGATTATCATTCTGATAAGATCACGACGCTCAAAATTAGTCTGTTCTAGTGTTCGGTAGACTGATCGTGGAACAATTGAAGATACACGCACTGTTGCTACGAACGCGCTGATCTTCGTGGAGGATCATCAGGTGGAATTAGAGGACAGGCTTTGATCTAGGGGGAGCCTAGATAGCAATTACTAGAGTGTTAGAGGCTCCGACATTTTAAGAGAGATTCTAAGCTCATGTACTCGAAACTCAACATAGTGAATTGCTTTCCACCGGGCTGAGGATAAAGTCCCCCCAGACGTAGGCTTATCAATGCCGAACTGGGTAACAATATTGCATATTTTTATTTTCCGCACTGCACTTATGTCTGTTAGCTTAATATTCCGCAAGTTGTTCTAGTACAGGTTCCATATACATCCTGAAACAACATCTCAACATACACAGAAGTATTACAATTGGTATCAGAGCAAACACTCAACACACAGAGTTGGATCCGAAGGCTGTTGATATGGATTTGAGGGAAGGGCAAAATATTTTACGACCACCACTACTGGAAGGAAACAATTATGGATACTGGAGAGTGCGAATGAAGGCTTTTCTAGAGTCACTGGAAGATTCGGTCTGTAGAGCTGTTGAAAAAGGCTGGAAACATCCGACAACAATTGGAGAAGATGGAAAGGAAGTCGTTCTTCCAGAAGACAAGTGAAATGAGACGGAACGTAACTCTGCGGCTAGGAACTCTAAGGCGATGAATGCTATATTCTTAGAAGTTGATGGAAAAAATTTCAAGATGATCTCGACCTGCGAAATTGCTAAGACTGCTTGGGACATATTACAGACGGCTCATAAAGGCACAAAAAAGGTCAAGATATCCAGAATGGAGATGGTCACATCAAAGTTTGAAAATCTGAAGATGAAGGAGGACGAGACAATATTTGATTTCAACACTGAGGTTCTTGACATCTCAAACGAATCATTTGCTCTTGGTGAGCCCATGAGCGAAGAGAAGCTTGTTAGGAAGGTGCTGAGATCTCTGCCACAACAATATGCCATGAAGCACATAGCCATTAAGGAAGCACATGATGTGACAATGATGAGGCTGGATGAACTGATGGGATCCCTGCAGACTCATGAGATGAAGATGAACGAAGATGAGAAACACAAGAAAGTTAAAAGTGTTGGGCTGAAGTCTGAGATAACCGATGTTCAAGAAAGGATGCTGGCAAAGTATGCGATGCTGGCAAAGAACTTTGGAAAATTTATAAGAAGGATGAACAAGAAAGGATCGGATCCAGGAGAATCTTCCAACTTAAAATTTCAGAAGGAAGGGAAGTTCCAAAAAAAATACAAATCTGGAGAATACATTCTAGACAACAAAAGCAAGGGGATTCAATGCAGAGAATGCGAAGGCTACGGACACATTCAGGCGGAGTGTGTCAACACACGCAAAATGAAGAAAGCCTATGCAGTTAATAGGAGCGACAGTGAAACGGATGAGGAAAATCAGGAAGGTGAATCCAATAACTTTGTAGATCTAGCTAGTGCCATTAATCAAGGAGAGTCATCCAAGACATCCTATGAGGATCCTACAGAGTACTCAAGTTGCAGTGATGATGAAGAAACTATTGAAGAATTTATCGCAGAGAAATACAAGGAGTTGTTTGAGCATTGGCTGGAACTAGTTAACCTAAACAAGAAGCTCCTTTCCAACCTCGCAAATCTGAAAGAAGAAAAACACAAAGTGGGAAGAAGCTGTAGTCCTGGTAGCTCAGAAGGTGGAACATCAGCAGATGATTGCAGACCTTAAGTTACAGATGAAAGCAGTTAGAGATGAACGATCTGAACTTGTTGCACAGAAGGCTGAACTACTGGAAGTTGTGTCGTCTCTAAAGATTCAGATAGAAAAGACCAAAATTGATCATCCAGGAATCATTGATGACTTAAGGAAGAAGAATGATGCCCTAAGTCGAAAGAGGTAATATTACTTAATACTGTGGATGCCTTGAAATGTGAGATTGAGACAGACAAACTTGTTCATGAGGAGACACTGGAAGAGTTGAACAACCTTAAGAAGTCTGTCAAGATTCTTAATTTTGGATCGAAGAATCTAGACTCTATTCTGGGAGCTCAGAGGGTGGGTGGCAGCTACAAAGGTCCTGGCTTCACTGGTGCATCTGGCTCCGGAATAACCACATTTGTGAAAGCTGAGCTGCATAACTACAAGGAACCGACCAACCATCACCCTCAAAGAAGTGCAAGAAGGTATCCTACAAGGAGGCAAGACAACCGAAGGTGCTTCTACTGCAACCAGTAGGGCACATCATGCCAAGATGTTAGGAATTCCACAAGTTTCTCAGGAAGATGGATCAAGCACCTAAATCTCGTGTGAAGCAAGTCTGGAGAGTTAAGCAGAGGAGTGAGGTATGTCATGTTGCTTTCAGCTCTACCAGTCATCTGAAGAAGGAGAAATGGTACTTCGACAACAGTTGTTCAAGACACATGACTGGTAACCAAGACTTTCTCACCGATCTAGAAGAGTTCAGAGGGAAGTCTATGATGTTTTGAGATGGAGTAGAAGCCAGAGTGCTTGGAAGAGGAACTCTGAACATTCAAGGCCTACCCAGATTGAAGGAAGTCCTCCTTCTCAAAAGATTATAGGCGAACCTGATCGGTATAAGTCAGTTGCGCGATGGATAACTCCACGTCTAGTTCACACAGGATGAATGTGTGGTGTTGAACAAGAATGATGAACCAGTACTCACTGGGAGAAGGTCCTCAAACAATTGCTACTCACTGAATCTTGGTCAACCCACTAATGAAATAACATGCCTACTGAACAAAACTGAAGAGATGAATCTGTGGCATCAACGGATGGGTCACGTAAATCTTAGAACACTCAAGAAGGTTGCCACTGATGGTCAAGTCCGTGGAATCCCGACAGTACAAGGCGACTTGAGTATCATCTGCAGAGACTGCCAGATCGGGAAGCAGATTAAAGTCTCTCACAAACGCATCACTCAGATCAACACAAGGAGAACCCTGGAGTTGTTACACATGGATCAGATGGGGCCTATGCAAGTGGAAAGCTATTCCGGAAAGAGGTACGTGCTAGTATGTGTTGATGACTACTCTCGATTCAACTGGTCAAGTTTTCTGCGAGACAAATCAGATGTTGTTCAAGTATTGTTCAACTATGCACATGGCTGGAGCTAGAAAGAGAAGATAAAGATGAGCATATAGTGGGAGTTCGAAGTGATCGTGGAAAGGAGTTTGAGAACAATGCCCTTGCTGATTTCTGCACAAAAAAGGGGATAGCTCAACAGTTCTTATTTCCAATCACGCCTAAGCAGAATGGAGTTGTTGAAAGATAGAATCGAACCATCCAGAAGATGGCTCGAGTAATGCTTCACGTGAAGAAGGTGCCATTGAAGTTCTAGGCTGAAGCCATGAACACTGCATACCATGTCATCAATAGAGTAACTATTCGGAGAGGCACAGAAAAGACTTGCTACGAATTATGGAAAGGAAAGAAGCCAACTGACAGGCGTCGTCGGTTAAGTCAAATTTGAATTTATATTTTCCTTACGAGAAACCTAGTAAAGTGGCAAGCAAGGGTCGAACCCAAGGGAGCAGTTCGGCTACTCGTGTCTTGTGACTGAAAAGAAAGACAATTGGGGTGTGAGCAGATTGTTAAAGGTGCGAGTAAATAAAAGGTTGTGATTGAATATGAGAGAGCATTCAGACTAGGGCTTTTATTATGACTCAGTTATCATCGACTTCTAATGATTTAGTGCGTGTTCATAAGTGTGGTTACTCCGTTTCAGGTTATAACCTAAGGTAGGGCTGTTTCTAGCCAGTACGCCACAATCTACTCCGTTTCTTGGTGCACCATGTTGGCCAGTTCTTCGAGTCGCATGGCCTAATCTTATTTTGCGCTTCCTGCCTTATCTTGTATTAAGTTCCACAGATCATCCACGCTTAAGTTATCCACCGAGCCTCCTGCCGCAGCATCATTAAGCCTATTCCATTCTTGTGGCATCATTCCACCGAGAAACCTTTGGAGAAGATCAAAGTTGGTGAATCCATGGTGCGGGCAGCTCATCACAATGGAGTCAAAGTACGCCAAGTACTCGTCCAAAGTTTCGTCCCGAGATTGCTCGATGTTGTTGATCTTCTCGCGGACTTCAAGTTCGAAGGATGGTGGGGAAAACTCCTCATTGTAACAAGGCTCACTTTCATAGTACAACGACATGTTGGGCTGCAAAACAAAAACAAAAACAAAAAGAACAACAACTCCGAAACACAACTCCCCGGCAACGGCGCCAAATTTGACAGAGCCTTGTCATGAGGCAATGTGCAAAATTAATTTATAAGTCCACTACTTGTGACTTCACTATTGGGTAGTAAAGCGGTAAGTAGGGGTCGTACCCAGGGGAGTCAGTGTGGAATGGTTGTTATTTAAAAAGAAAGAAAAAAAGAAAGTAAATACAGATTGGGTTTTATGGGTTTTTTAGACAGAAAGTAAATTGCGTAAAAGTAAAGGTACTGAAAGTAAAGTGCGAGAAATTAAAGTGCTGAAAGTAAAGACTGAAAGTAAGTGCTGAAAAGTAAATTGCTAGAAAGTAAATGACTGAAAGTAAAGTGCTGAAAGTAAATTGCTGGAAAGTAAATGACTGAAAGTAAAGTGCTGAAAGTAAATTGCTGGAACAGTCGAGTTCAATATTAACCAAGCAACATAATTTTGGCACTGGCCACACGCTAAATTTCAAGCGCAATGCGTGCCAAAGTTATGTTGGATTGATGTTGAACAAGTCTGTAGTAAGCGTACGGAAATGTAAAGACTGAAAAGTAAGTGCGGAAATGTAAAGTACTGAAAAGTAAATTGCGTAAAGTAAAGTACTGAAAAGTAAAGTGCGTAAAGTAAAGTGCGTAAAAGTAAAGTGCGTAAAGTAAAGTGCGTAAAATGAAAGTGCGTAAAGTAAACAGTTGATAGTGAGACTGAAAGTAAAATGACAAGTGGTGAATTGATTAAGGGAAGGATTCGGTTTTAGGGGCCTTGTATCACAACTCGTTCATCATTGACCTCTAATGATCGTTCTAAGTGTTCAAAGATGTATCAAGGCCATTTCTAGCACTCGACTTGCCACACCGTCTAGTCCTTTTCAAGACATAGAGCACTTGTTCTAGATAGGCTAATTCCTCCTTTCAAAGTATCTTAGCCTATGTGCATCCAGTTGATCAATCATTTCCGATCAACCAAGTGGTGTTTTAAAGAGGTTGAACTCCATGGAAAAAGCTTTGCTCTTTCGAGCCTCCACTTAACCATGTATGTTCTAACCTAATATATGGCACATAAAACAAGTTTGAACACGAAGAAGCACTAAGAAAAGGGTCTAAAAATGGGTTTATGATACAAGCACACCCTTCAACTGAATATAAGCCTTAGCTACTTGTATTCATGTCAAGGAATACAAGTAGCCGTGACTTAGAACAAAGAAAACAAAAGGGTAACCGAAACAAGGGAAAAGAAAAGGAGAGCCGTGGCTCTAACAAGAAAAGTAAAAAGGGCCGTGACTTTTGTAACAAGAAAAAGTAAGGATACAAGTAGCTTTGCTAGAACAATGAAAAGTAAAGTAACCGAAAGCTTTTTGGTAAACAAGTAAAGTGAGGGAGAGGAGCTCCAAATCAAGTACAATGAACTTGTGTAATTTAGCGTCAATATTCAAATAAGAATTCAAATACTTATTCTTGTCACGGTGATCAAAACAATTTGTAATGACTCGGGAGATCCGAGGTCGAACCCAAAGGATAAGTGATTAAACTAGTAATGCCCAAGATTAAAGCTAGATTTTCTATGGTTTTGAGGGGGGGAATTTCCTCTTAAGAGGTTGATAGCCAAATTATACTATCCAAAGATGAGATTTAATCAACGAATGGGGTTAACAATCAATTCAAAGATGACTAGGGATCTAATTCCCCACCTAAACAATTATTGTGATGGTAAAATGGGGCACCATTGATGAAATCACATGCACAAGTTTAGAATTTAGCCATGTAACATTACTACTAAGTTCAACTCACGCTCCAACTCAGTAATAAGAGGTTACATCTCACATAATGCCTCACGCTCACGCTCTATTGGCATTATAGAATATAATCATCTAATCTCACACTCACGTTCTATTAACTAGACAATCATGCTCTTGTTAAGTTCAAGCCATTCTCATTAGGTTATAGTGTCATCCAACTAACACAAAAGCTAATGCTCCTTCATTTAGTTCATTTGATATCATGCTTTTCAGTGGTTAGCTATATAAAACATGAAATCAAGCAAAGTTCCCATTGAGGCAATTTCTCAAACACCTTATAGGCAACTCTAAACATTAAGTTCAAATGAAGTAGAATCATGTGCACAATCATTCATCAATAGGATCCATAGTATTTACGTAGTCACAAACATGTCTTGGGGATTCATAGATCCCCAATCAAGGTCACTACTCACTCATAGTGAGGTTACAATAAAAAAACAATCATGGATGAGTATGAAAACATGAGGGAGGTCAGTTTAGGAATCTAAAACCAAAGTAGAGATTCAAGAGTATGGATGGTCTTGATGTTGGTCTTTTTCTCATTCACTCAATCTCCTCGAAATTCGTGCTCAATGCTCCTCCAAATCCATGCTAAAAGACCTCCCTCGAAAAACCCCCAAAAGTTTCTATTTATAGACAAAGTTAGGGTTTTCCGGCACTGTAGCTCCAGTCGGTCGACTGGCGGGAGCTGATTTTCCCAGTCGGTCGACTCGTGGATGAAAATATGACTGATAAGGGATTTGCCAGTCGGTCGACTGGCTGGTCCTGTCGACCAACTCGATTGAGGCGCTTGCAGGTCCATCTGGAAGTTGGGCAACTCGACCGACTCGAGGATCTCAGTCGGCCGACTCGAGGTCTTGAGTTCTCTAAGCAACTTTTCAGTCGGTCGACTGGCTAGTCCAATCGACCGACTCGATTGACGCATTTGAGGAGGCCATCTGATTGTTGATCTTCTCGACCGACTGGCGCAGGGGACTTTCCCAGTCGGTCGACTGGAGCTCCTTTTCACCAAAACTTGCTCAAATCTTCGGATTTTCCCCGAATTCTCGCGTTAAGGACCTGAGCTCAATGGATGGTTGCTCCAAGCCTGAAATGCAAAGAAAAGAGTCACATGGCATCGAAATAGTATCGGGAATGGATCAAAACTCATCGTAAATGGGTATGTAAACGAGTCGAGAATTCGACTCATCAAAACACTCCACACTTGGGGTTTGATCGTCCCGAGCAAACAATAAGAACAAGCCAAGGAGAAACAAAGGGTAAACTTTATTTCTACCTACTCTACCACATATTTACAATCTAACTCCTTTTCGTAGGTGTGACGAATGCATTTAGCATATGCATTAAGCCTTTAAACCCCTAGGCTACTGATGGACCAAAGTTATACGAGTCAGAAACACAGTTAAACCCCCCAAATTAGACTGTTTGTCTATCTAACTTCTATGTGTTCGTCCCGATATATTTCCACAGGGCATTTTAGAGACTGAAGTGAAAACACGCTAAGGAGAGGATTTTATGCTGAAAAGATAACAAGAGTCAATCTAAGGTCAAGATCATATGCCGACTGAAGAAATATCAAGGATCCTGACGTTGAATTGACCATAACAAATTAATCAGAAGAATCAGGAGTGGAGTCAAGATAGCCCGGAGAAGAATCACATTGACAGTTTTGTGAAAAGACTGCACAAAACTGTACAAATCTCACATTGGACAAGGATGACCGGCCACTTGAAGAAGTGGTGGCCAAGGGAGGAGCTCCTCCTCCTTGGCCACCGCCTACCGGCGGCTTGGGGTGGTGGTGACCGGCGGCTTTTGGAGCTCCTCCACATGTCACCACCACCTTCCTCCTCCTCCACCACTCCTCTTCCTCCATGTGTGGCCATCTCCTCCATCCATTTTCTCCTCCAATCAAAATACAACACTTACCACCCATCTCCACCACCCATCTCCTCCCCTTTGGGCTATAAAAGGAGGAGCTCCTCCTCCTCATTTCACACACCAAATCTCAATTTCACTTCTCTCTCTAGAAGTTGTAATATTTGTAACGTTGTAATCTTGGCTTTGGAAATAAAGGATAGCTCCCTTGGCGCTTCAACGGTTGTAAGTATTATTTTTAGTATTTATTTAACTGTTGTCTTTAATTCCTTAGTATAATGTTTAGCGCGATGAATAGTAGCTAAACTAGTAGTTCGGTCTAAGGGGCGCGCTTGTATTATAAAATGTTTTAGACTATTAACTTAGTGTCTAGTCTAAGTATTCAAAACTTATTCTATGTGCCATATATTAAGTCAGAACGTCAAAGGTAGAGTGGATGCTTGGAATGGCAAAACTCTACAGCGGGGTTCGTAAACTTGTACGGATAAGTGGATGCTTGGAATGGCAAAGCTTATCTGAGAAGTTTGACTCATCTTAAACACCATTTGGTTGATCGGGAATGATTGATCAAATGGACGCACATAGGCTAATATAACCGGGAATGGAGTATTAGTATAAATAGAATAAGTGTTCTACGTCCTTGGAATAGGCTAGACAGTGTACGCAAATCGAGTGCTTGGAATGGCCTTGATACACCGTTTGAATACTTAGATGATTCACTAGTGGTCAATGATAAACAGGATATAATACAAGTCCCCTGAAACCGAACATTTCTCTTTAATTATAAACTGTAATTTACTTTCCAGTGTTAAAATCAATCAACCAACAAATCAATCAATCAAAATAGCTGGTAGCTTTAAAACCAACCAACCGACCTTAAACACACTCCCACGCTGCGTAATCCCCCCGAAGAACAATTATTCCCCTAGTTCCCTTGGGTTCGACCCCTACTTACCAAGTACTACCCAGTAGTATAGTTGCGAGTAGCGGACTATTATAAATTTATTTGCACAATCGCTTTGACGACGAGCGGTTCTGTCAAATTGGCGCCGTTGCCGGGGAACTAGTCATCGGATAACTGTTCTTTGAACCGTTACGCGCTTCAAAAACAACCATGTCTCGCGAAGAAAGTCACCATGACTATCAAGATGACGATGAGGAGATTTTTCCGCTATCTTACCAACTTGAATTCCGCGAGAAGATCATTAACATCAAGCAATCCCGGGATGAAACATTGGACGAGTACTTATCGTACTTCGACTCTATTGTAGCAAGCTGCCCGCACCATGGATTCACAAACGTATTCCTTCTTCAAGGGTTTCTTGGCGGAATGCTACCGCATGAGCGGAAAAGGCTCAATGATTCAGTGGGAGGCTCATTCATGAGGTTGACCATAACTAAAATCTGGGATGCCATAGATAATTTGGCAGGAAGAACAAAACAAGGGCCGATACGCCTAACTGATAATAAAGTACCAAAGGTGAAAAAGGACTCAGTACAAAACAAGCCCGGCACTACACCCATTGCAAGCTTGCCCACAGCAAACCCGGAAAAAGACATCAGAACAAGGGCAGTAATAAACGTGGAGGCGGCCCTAAAGGAGCCTACATTGGAGCCCACCAAGCCAACAAAGGATGAGGACTCTCAGATGGTCGAAGAAGAACTGCCCAAACCAGACCCGGCCCTTGTGGTGGAAGCCCCCCAGCTTGTCCCCTCAGTTTGTACACGGATTGCAGCCCCTGAAGATGAAGTAATCAATGGTAAGGTGCAAGGCGAGATGGAGGCGGGACAAGGGCAAGAAAAGTCAACCATGGAGCACTCTCTAACCACGAGCCAACCAAACAGCCCTGGAAACTCACTCATGCTGAAACAGCCATTCACCTCTGCCGCAAAGAAGAGGGCTATCGAAGAGCACAACCAGGATGCCAACCGTTCAAACAAGAAACAAAGAAATGGCCCGATGGAATGGAAGCCCGGATGGAGAAACAAGAAAGCCCGACTTAAAAGATCAGCGACTGTAGTAAAAGGTCTCTCACCTTCTCGAAAGAATCGGAAGAAGCGGAAGAATAGGAAGACAAAACCACCAGAACAATGGAGTCCTGACCCGAACTCAACATTCCACAAGAACTCGGAGAAGGTCAAAGCTGGAAACAACACAAGAATGGTGGCAAAGTTCGACTTGAGCCACCCATGGGACCCAAACCAGTAATCCACAACGAGGTACTGTCGAGCCAACGACGTTAAACAAGTGCACTGGTCGGGAGGTAACCCGACACTATCTTACTTTTACGCACTTTAATTTCTGTCTTTTAAATTCAGTATTTAGTTTTAAGCTTGCATGACTTTTGAACTAAGGCACGCCTTCGTTCAAAAGTGGGGGGTGAGAACCACCTATGTACGTAAATAACATGCAGCTGTTTTTCTTTTTTTAGTAATAGTATCTTTTTGAAAATATGAACTTAAGAATGTGAAAAAGATAGACCGAAATTCATGCATTAACCTTGTGAAAATTCAACTGTTTAAAAACTTAGAATGTAACTTTTCAATTGTCCTTTGTGCTGAGATAACTAGGGATGTGGAGTTGATATAAACTGCCCTAGAGAGGCTTGGCAAGCAATCAAAGGATCAGATCAAACTATATGGTTTTCGAAGTCAGTGGAGGCTGCACTTCGGGTTTTCAGTGAATAATTGAAGTCAACTCCGCCAAGAAGCATCTATGCAAAGGCGAGGACGGGAATCAGACCGTCCTCTCTCTAGTCAAAATAGCCAAGAAAATAGATGAGCGACCCTCATCTTGGCCCGCGCAAAACGACAAAGACGAGAGGAGCGGGGAGGTATTTCCATAGGCTTGCGGGCGATGATTGGACCTTCCAAAAAGGCTTGAGAAAATGGACTAGCAGTCACAAAAAGGCGAAAAACTCAAAGACGAAAATCAAAAGTGGCCAAAGGCCCAAAATTGTGAAGGTTTTAACCGAGCAAAAGTGAAGCACTCAAAAAGTCAAATCAAAGGCCAAAGGCCGATTCACTACAACAACAAAAGCAGTCCCTCGCCAAAGAAGAAAATCAAGAAGGCTCCACTCACTGAAACCCGAATCGAATCACGTGCATGAGAAAGCTACAAGAAAACCATATAGTACGAGACGATCCCAAGATTGTAGTCCAGGAGCCTAAAAAGGGCTATCTCCCGAGACATCCAATATAATTTGCATCTCAGCACGGAGGTACAAGTATTAAGTTTCTTCTATTTATTTACGCAGTTTAATTTGGTAATAAGTAAGCAATGCATGAATTAGGATAGATCGAGTACCACAGTCTAATTTTCATATTCCAAAGCCAAACTTAGAACTTACGCCCTTTAATAGCATTGTTCGGGACGAACAACTAAAAGTGGGGGGTAATCTGATGGACCAAAGTTATACGAGTCAGAAACACAGTTAAACCCCCCAAATTAGACTGTTTGTCTATCTAACTTCTATGTGTTAGTCCCGATATATTTCCACAGGGCATTTTAGAGACTGAAGTGAAAACACGCTAAGGAGAGGATTTTATGCTGAAAAGATAACAAGAGTCAATCCAAGGTCAAGATCATATGCCGACTGAAGAAATATCAAGGATCCTGACGTTGAATTGACCATAACAAATTAATCAGAAGAATCAGGAGTGGAGTCAAGACAGCCCGGAGAAGAAACAAATTGACAGTTTTGTGAAAAGACTGCACAAAACTGTACAAATCTCACATTGGACAAGGATGACCGGCCACTTGAAGAAGTGGTGGCCAAGGGAGGAGCTCCTCCTCCTTGGCCACCGCCTACCGGCGGCTTGGGGTGGTGGTGACCGGCGGCTT
This sequence comes from Rhodiola kirilowii, assembly GCA_033675215.1. Taxonomy (NCBI): domain Eukaryota; kingdom Viridiplantae; phylum Streptophyta; class Magnoliopsida; order Saxifragales; family Crassulaceae; genus Rhodiola; species Rhodiola kirilowii. The sequence goes on along the minus strand of CM066195.1, from coordinate 13,146,775 downwards.
TTGGAGCTCCTGCACATGTGACCACCACCTTCCTCCTCCTCCACCACTCCTCTTCCTCCATGTGTGGCCATCTCCTCCATCCATTTTCTCCTCCAATCAAAATACAACACTTACCACCCATCTCCACCACCCATCTCCTCCCCTTTGGGCTATAAAAGGAGGAGCTCCTCCTCCTCATTTCACACACCAAATCTCAATTTCACTTCTCTCTCTAGAAGTTGTAATATTTGTAACGTTGTAATCTTGGCTTTGGAAATAAAGGATAGCTCCCTTGGCGCTTCAACGGTTGTAAGTATTATTTTTAGTATTTATTTAACTGTTGTCTTTAATTCCTTAGTATAATGTTTAGCGCGATGAATAGTAGCTAAACTAGTAGTTCGGTCTAAGGGGCGCGCTTGTATTATAAAATGTTTTAGACTATTAACTTAGTGTCTAGTCTAAGTATTCAAAACTTATTCTATGTGCCATATATTAAGTCAGAACGTCCAAGGTAGAGTGGATGCTTGGAATGGCAAAACTCTACAGCGGGGTTCGTAAACTTGTACGGATAAGTGGATGCTTGGAATGGCAAAGCTTATCTGAGAAGTTTGACTCATCTTAAACACCATTTGGTTGATCGGGAATGATTGATCAAATGGACGCACATAGGCTAATATAACCGGGAATGGAGTATTAGTCTAAATAGAATAAGTGTTCTACGTCCTTGGAATAGGCTAGACAGTGTACGCAAATCGAGTGCTTGGAATGGCCTTGATACACCGTTTGAATACTTAGATGATTCACTAGTGGTCAATGATAAACAGGATATAATACAAGTCCCCTGAAACCGAACATTTCTCTTTAATTATAAACTGTAATTTACTTTCCAGTGTTAAAATCAATCAACCAACAAATCAATCAATCAAAATAGCTGGTAGCTTTAAAACCAACCAACCGACCTTAAACACACTCCCACGCTGCGTAATCCCCCCGAAGAACAATTATTCCCCTAGTTCCCTTGGGTTCGACCCCTACTTACCAAGTACTACCCAGTAGTATAGTTGCGAGTAGCGGACTATTATAAATTTATTTGCACAATCGCTTTGACGACGAGTGGTTCTGTCAGCTACCCTAGTGGACGAGTTATAGTCTCGTGAGAGTTTTCAGAAAAGGGAATACTCACAAATCCCAAGTGCACTTATCCCATGAGAATTGAATTCATGAGTGTTCAACCCAAGCCATGATTTCTCAAAACAAATTCCTCACCCCACGCTAGGACTATCATCACAATACCATCAAAATAACCTTCGAACCACTTTGAGTACCTTTGAGGTTGTGTATTCAAGGTTATCAATACTAGAGCTATCAATCGTCTCATCCAAATGTCCATTCATTTTCAAGGTAATACAATAGAAGTAAAGCTTTTAGTTTGCACAAGAAGTGTCAATCGCTTGCCTATGCTAGCTAGGGCTAGTCCACGGGCTTGCAACCTGGAACTCGTTCCCAAGTTTTAGGCGCTTAAGCCGTAATCCATAAGGGAAGAGGAGTTCGACACGAGAGTTCTTTACCAACAAGTCATAAACCAAATGAATACTCTCGTGCAAGCACATGGGTCGTCCAAGAGTTATTCCAACTAGCACACAATGCAAATGTTGAATCCCGCACAAATGAATAATGATGGAAAAACATAGAGTCAAGTTTTAAGTGCTTATTATTTTCTTTTCTTTTTCCTTTCTCTATTTTTATTTATTTTCAAAACTGCTCTCACTCATCCTCGTCCTTTTGACGCGAGTCAAGACGAGGGTCGCTCGTCTATTTTCCCGGCTACTTGGACTAGAGATTGGACGATGTGTGCCACCATCCAACCTAACCGCATAAGTACCGCAGAGGCGGAGCAAAAAATTTTTTAATTTTTTTTTGTGACTCCACACTTAAAACATGACAATATGTTCAAGAAATGTATGGAATGTGCGGGGGACAAACATAAGCAAGGCACCGTGTTAGAGAACTCAAGTCACCAAGGAATAATCAAGAGATCTAGTTTTTTCACGAAGAATTTTTAGAAGTGCTTGCTATAGCTTGATCCAAGGTATTTCAACGAAAATACTTAGAGAATTAGATAGACGAGAGATAGCAATGATATTGGTTTTCAAGAATACACATTCAATGAACTAGGTCGGTTCTAAGTTCAAAATCCGATAAATGTGGCAAATAGGCTAGATGTGATTTATAGGAATTGGAATTGATAGTCACAAGCCTATGTGGTTAAAACTCTCTCATGTAGGGATAAGGTGCAAAAGATGCAAGTGTCCATCAAAAATGATATGCAAAGCATGCAATCATGTGAACTATGCGCATAAAACCACTCCACACTTAACTCAAGCTTAGTCCCTAAGCTCAAAGAATCATAAAACAAAGGTAAAGGCGCATAGGAACTCCCCTCGTTTGAAGCACCGTTGACAAAACTCATGCGAGTGAGAAATACCCTTTTGGTTGCAAATGAAGATAAGAAGGTGAGTTTTGAACAAGAGAATAATATGTATGTGCACGTCCTGTAGAAAGAACAGCAAAAATGGTAAACACCTTCAATATCATATAGAGTGAAGCATACAACCGAAAGAAAGTAAATGGCATGTCACTCAAAATGTCAAACATCATCCAAAATTGCGCCAAAAGGCGACTTATCATCCAAGTACATGATCAAGACAAGAAAGTAAAGACAAAAGGTAGAACAGCATGCAGTACAAGCTCAAGATGTAGCCTCGTCGTCTCTTGGGCTGGACGCTCTAGTAGAGTCTCCAACACCTTCCTCATTCGGAATCGTGGCACCAGTGGAATGCGAACTCTCCTCTCGAATGGGATCCTCATGCACAATCGTGCCCACAGTGAGTGGTGTGCCTGCCTCCTCGACTCTAGAAGCTGGCGTGGTAGGCAAGAGGGAGGCAGCACGAGGAGCAGAAAACTCTGGAGCAACTGGAGTAGGAACGGAGCCACCAGGACCTCTGACCATGGACATGACTGTAGCCCGGAGCCAATCCCACTCCTGACGAGATCTCTGCGCCTCAGCTCTCACGAAATCATCAAGGCGAGTCAAGCCACTCCTCAAATCAGCAATCTCAGCAGAGGTCCTCTGTCTCCACTCTGTCAGGTCATCTGTGGCAGGGGGAGGCCTCTCCACAGCAGCATCGGCGGGAGGCAAATCCTCCTGAACGAGTGGCTCCTCAGGGATAGGGGAATCAGGATCGTCGGCCGGAGGAGGGGAACTGATAGGGGAGGCAAGAGGGGAAGGGGTGAGATGGGTACTGTAGTAAAGTGGGTTCGCCCTCTTGAACACCCACCTCCTATACGCGGCATTAGAGATGAGGTCCGGCTGATGTGGCTTCATGTCGACCTCCCAAGTTTTCCCGTCCCTCTTCACGATGTGCATACGCTTCATAGTCTTAAGGGTAAGAGTACTCTTGGAAGGCTTGGGGCATCCCACGTGGCCGAAGGTGAAGTTACACCTAAGGGCAATCAAAGTAATCAAAGAGCCTCCTCCTAAAGCACGGTTCCTCGCACCCTTCTTCACAATGTTCTTGAAACGAATAGCAAGGGTGGTGAGCCAATCAATGCGCTCCTCCTGATCAATAGCGAGCATGAGGTCCATGTTCGGGAGAGTGAATGAACGAGCCTTCGCCGTCCGGGTGTTAATCCCAATAGCAATGTGGTGATGTATGATCTTCCACACCGGGTCGGTGATCGCCGATGAATTATAAGAAGAGATGAACGACTCGTTCCTCCCGGAAATACGCTTCCAAAACCGGCTCTGATCATGCTCGGTGTATTTCTGGGGTATGGCATCATATGGAGGAAATCCCAACCATTCACTAATCAAACTCTCCTTAATCGCAAAATTTTGTCCGCCCAATACAAACTTCCAAACATATTCCCTCATCTCCCCCCTCTCTATTCTGATCCAATCAAATGAGCTAATGAACTCCTTCACAACTCTCTCGTAGCAACCGGGATCATCATTCAATAGAAAAGTCAAACCACAACGGGAGAGGCGCGAATGTACCTCATCAGTGACTGCGCTGTCAATGCCTCTGAGGAGTCCCATGTCGGGGAAAAGAGTAGGGATGACGGTCTTCCTCTTCCTCATGATTGTGGCAAGGTTGGTTTGGTGCGTCTCATCCGTAAACTCAAGTGGCACCGAGAAGGGGTAAGGAGTCGGGAGGGGCAACGGTCCATCAAAGGGGCCCTCATGAGGCTCAACCGGGACAATGGCGGTGGAGGATGGTGCTGCAGCTGGAGGGGAGGGTGCTCTCGGGACGGGTGGCACGGGAGTTTTCCTCTTTTGCACCGGTTTCTTTGGAGGAGCCTTTTTCTTCGTCGGGCGAGGGGTGGGAGAAACCGGTGCGGTGTCCAAGTCCTCGTCACTCTCGTCTCTCAAAGAGGGTCTCATTAGTTTCCGTTTGCGAGAGACGAGAGGCAAATCTTCATGGTCGGACTCATCGAACTCATCGATTTGATCAAGAATTGAGGGCTCGTGAGTGACTTCCTTGCCCTTGGATGTGGATTGAGACGAAGCACGGGCACGAGGCATGGCTGAACTGATGAACAAGCTGAGTCAAAACTGATCAAAAACCACTGAGTTTCAATCAACTCGACCGACTCGTGCTGCAAGGAAATGCCAGTCGGTCGACTGGCTGGCGATTTAGGGCACGAATCAGGATTTTCGCCGGAGGGTTTGGCGGTTCAAATCAATGGTTGGGGTTTTCAATCGGACGGATGAGGAGTAATTTGAGCTGCTGATTGGATGATTCGACCGGCGGACGGAGGAGATCGGACGGCCTGAGCTCTTCAGATTGGACTCGGGAGAAACGGACGGTTGCGACGGCTGAGGGCTTGGCTGGGGACGGCGGGCCGATGGCGAGAGGCAGGCGAGTCGTCGGTGAGGCTGAGTGATGGCGGAGGAAGGTCGAAGGTTGGAATCGGAGGTGAAGGCAAGGTTGATGAGGGAGTCGGGGGAGATGGGTGTGAGTCGGGCAACATGAATGAGTTTGAAACGAGAAGAAGGGGTTTGGATAGGCGGATCTCAGTCGGTCGACTGGGATGCGAGTCGACCGACTCGATTGGAGCAAAAAACGTGTCCCGCTGAAAGGTCTCCAACTCGACCGACTGGCCTTTTGGTCATCTCCCAGTCGGTCAACTGGGGGCAAATCCCAACTTCAATGCATTTTTTCTTTCTTTTTCGAACTCCCCAACTCCACACTTAGAATTTCACACCGCATCACAAAATAGCATCACACAATAATCATACAAATTCAATTCAAACCAAAGAAAATCATTAGCATAAACATGCTTTTTAACCAAACGCAAACTAGGATCAAAGACTCCACACTTAAGACATCACCATCACCAAGATAATTCATACAAGCACAAAACCATACCAAGCACACCAACTCATGCATTTGGATCGAGCAAGCACCAAGTTCACAAACATAATTCAATGAGCACATGCCAAACATATATAAGAAATTAATTGTGCGTAAATGGACAACTCACAAACCGGGCTACCTCCCGTTAGGGCCTAGTTTAACGTCTTGGCAAGACCGAGCCGAGGCTTTGGTATGAAGAGAAACACGCTAAGAGAAGTCCCGAGCGGGATCCCTTCTCTAGCGGCGATAGCACCTAAGATTCAAGAGGGAGCTTCCAACATGTTTTGGTCTCCGTGGTTGGCATGATAGATTTTGACTCTTTGCCCATTTGCTTTGAACAAATTCTCTTGATTTCCAATTAGCTCTAGGTGGCCATCATCGAAAACTCTATGAATTTTGTACGGTCCAGACCACTTAGACTTGAACTTCCCGGGAAACAACTTGTACCTTGAGTTGAACACCAAAACATTGTCTCCTTCCGAGAACTCCTTCTTTACAAGAAGTTTATCGTGCCACTTCCGATTTCTCTCCTTATAAATCCTTGAACTTTCGTAGGAGTCTAGCCTGATTTCTTCTTGCTCATTCAGTTGAAGGAGTCTTTTCTCCCCTGAAGCTTTCCTGTCGAAATTCAACTCTTGAATGGCCCACATGGCTTTGTACTCGAGCTCCACTGGAAGATGGCAAGATTTGCCATATACTAACCGGTATGGAGACATCCCAATTGGCGTTTTGAAGGCGGTTCTATATGCCCACAAGGCATCATCAAGCTTCAACGCCCAATCCTTCCTTGACTTACCAACGGTCTTTGTCAAAATATTTTTTATCTCTCGGTTTGATACCTCGACTTGACCATTTGCTTGGGGATGATGTGGAGTAGAACACCTATGGAAAATCCCATATTTCTTAAGCATAGACTCAAATCCTTTCTCCTTAAAATGGGAACCATTGTCACTTATCACCGCTCTTGGCATTCCAGATCTTGGGAAGATAATTTTCTTGAACATCTTGATCACCACTTTCGCATCACAAGAAGGGGAGGCTATGGCTTCGACCCATTTGGACACGTAGTCCACCGCTACTAGAATATAGGCGTTCCCTTATGACGATGGTAGAGGTCCCATGAAATCTACGCCCCATACATCGAATACCTCAACCTCTAATATACCCTTCTGAGGCATTTCATCCCTTCTAGCAATATTGCCCGTCCTTTGACATTCGTTACAAGTTTTAACGAATTCATATGTATCCTCGAATATGTTGGGCCAATAAAATCCCGATTAAAGTACCTTAGCTGTGGTCTTCGAAGTTGAACCGTGCCCACCGTAAGAAGAAGAATGACAACAAGCTATAATTCCTTTTGCGTCTTCCTTGGTCACACACTTTCTATAAATCCCATCGGCGCATAGCTTGTACAAGAACGGATCATCCCAAAAGTACATTGAAACGTCGTGCAAGAACATCCTCCTTGGGTTATGATCGAGGTCATTCGGGAGAATGTTGCACGTCAAATAGTTCACATAATCCACATACCATGGGGCTTCGTCTTTGACACTTAGCAAATATTCTCCGAGAAAAGAGTCTCGTATAGGTGTTGAGAACCATTTTGTATCATAATGCTCAATTCTCGAGAGATGATCCGCGACTACATTTTCGACCCCTTTCTTGTCTTTGATCTCACTATTGAACTCTTGCAAAAGAAGAATCCAACGAATAAGTCTTGGTTTTGCATCTTTCTTTGCCATCAAATACTTAATAGCCGCGTGATCCGTGTAGACGATCGTCTTGGACCCAACAAGGTATGGTCGGAATTTTTCAAAGGCATACACCACGGCTAGCAACTCCTTCTTGGTTGTGGTGTAATTCAATTGAGCATTATCAAGCACCTTGCTCACATAGTAGACTACATGGAGTCTCTTATCCACTCTCTGTCCTAAGACGGCTCCAATAGCAAAGTCGCTTGCATCGCACATAAGCTCGAATGGAAGATCCCATTTAGGTGGTTGCACTATGGGTGCCGATACAAGAGCTTTCTTGAGCTTTCAAATGCTTCTAAGCATCCTTCATCAAAGTCGAATTTCACATCATTGCATAGGAGATGAGTAAGCGGCTTGGCAATCTTTGAGAAGTCCTTAATAAATCTTCGGTAAAAACCGGCATGCCCTAGGAAACTTCTAACTCCTTTTTGATCTTTTGGTGGTGGAAGTTGCTCAATAACTTGAACTTTTGCTTTATCAACTTCCACACCCCGACTAGACACCATATGCCCAAGCACAATTCCCTCTTAAACCATAAAATGGCACTTTTCCCAATTAAGCACCAAACCCGTTTCAATGCACCTAGCAAGAACATGAGAAAGATTAGTTAAGCAATCATCAAATGAAGTTCCATGGATAGAGAAGTCATCCATGAAAACTTCCATGCATTTCTCAATGTAGTCACTAAAGATAGACATCATGCATCTTTGAAACGTTCCTGGCGCATTGCATAACCCAAAGGGCATGCGTCTAAATGCAAAAGTTCCATAAGGACATATAAAAGTAGTCTTTCTTTGGTCATCCGGTAAAATGGGAATTTGATGAAATCCACTATAACCATCTAGGAAACAAAAGTACTCATGCCCCGCAAGTCTTTCAAGCATTTGGTCAATAAAAGGAATGGGAAAGTGATCTTTCTTAGTTGCTTTATTCAATTTCCTATAATCAATGCACATCCTCCATCCATTTACGGTTCTAGTAGAAATTAACTCTCCCTTATTGTTTTGCACAACCGTAAGTCCTCCCTTTTTGGGGACGACATGGATGGGGCTTACCCATTCCGAATCCGGGACCGAATAAATGATTCCCGCATCTCTTAGCTTAGTAATTTCTTTAAACACAACTTCGCTAAGATTAGGGTTCAATCTCCTTAGAAACTCCCTAGAGGGTTTTTCATTTTCATCGACATTTATCCTATGCATGCACTACGAAGGGCTAATTCCTTTAAGATCATCAATAGAGTACCCCAAAGCCTTTCTAGTATTCTTCAAGACATGCAAAAGTTTGGACGTTTCATTCTCATTCAAGGTTGCACCAACAATGACCGGGTGCGTAGAATTAGACCCAAGAAACTCATACCTTAGATTCGAAGGTAGAGGTTTTAACTCTCCTTCGAGTTCCTTACCTCTCGGCATTTGGTGTCCCTCACCTTCTTGAGTATCAAGTAATTGTTCTCCTTCGGCCAAAGTTAGGTCACACAATTCCTCATCTTCCATATCCATTAGTGAGGTAAAAAGCATACTAGAATCATCTAAGTCCATGACTTCACTTTCAAAAGATGTTAGCTCAAGATTTTCACAAGATATATCAAGCATATTGCACTCAAAGGATGAAGTAGGGGCTTTCATAGCATTTTCAGAAAAAATTTCAGTTTTTCATTCCCTATTTTCAATTCAATGGACCCTTCACCACATTTGATAACCGCTTCAACGGTATTTAGAAAGGGTCTCCCTAAGATGACGGGCGTCTCTTGTTCACTATCCATATCTAAAACATAGAAGTCCACGGGGATGAAAAATTTCCCAACTTTGATAGGCACATCCCTTAGGACTCCATTAGGGACTCTAGAACTCCTATCGGCTAGCCTCAATGAAATAGTGGTGGGATGTAGCTCACCCATGTCAATCTTTTCATACAATGAATATGGAATCAAAGAAATACTAGCACCTAGATCACATAAAGCTCTATCAATTTCAATTTTCCCTATGGATATAGGAATAGAGAACGACCCTTGGTCTTGCATTTTTCTAGGCATGCGGCTTTGCACAATTGCACTACATTCGGCATTTAAAGCTACCATGCTAGACTCCTCAATCACCCTACGGTTTGACACAATATCTTTCAAGAACTTAGCATAAGTAGGGTTTTGTGTAATTACCTCATGGAAGGGGAGCGTGACGTACAAATTTTTAAGCATCTCAACAAATCTTTGGAAGTGAGCGTCAAGCTTGCTCTTGTTTAGTCTTTGAGGGAAAGGCACCATGGGCACATACTTCCTCATTAGAATCGGTTCTTCATGCTCCTTTTCCTCCTCTATTGGAACTTGAGGCTCACTTTCCAAGTTTTCCTTAGCCATTTCTCCTTCCACTTCCTTGCCCTTCAAACTAGGCTTCCCTTGAGGAGTAGGCAGCACTTTCCCATTTTTCAATGTGATGGCTTCAACATGTTCAATTGAATTGACATCCGGTTGGGAGGGAAGTTTCCCCATTTGCCTCAATGCTACGGCTTGTTGAGCACTCTCTTTAGAAAGTCTTTTGTTTTCGGCCGCAATTTCATCTATCTTAGCCTCCAATTTTTTGTTGCTCTCTAGCATTTGTGCCATCATCGCCATCATAGGATTATCTTGAGAGTTAGAGGAAGAACCTCCTTGCTCATTCATATTGGACTTGGCTTGATAGGGCTTTTGGTAGTTTCCTTGAGAATATTGAGAATTTTGATTCGAGCCTTGGCCTTGATTTGAGTAGGAATTCTGCCCTTGATTTTGATTAGAGCCATACCCTTGCCTTTGATAATTTCCTTGATAATTGCTTTGATAATTTCCTTGCCCTTGAGGCCTTGAGGTGAAGCTAGGGTCATTAGACATCCTCTTTTGCGGAGGCTCATAATTCCTAGTGGTAGGATTCGCATTTTGATTGTAATTTCTTTGTTGGTTGACAAAATGCGCCTCCTCATAGCCATCATCATCTTCTTCATATTTCCCTTCGGGACAATTTTTGGTAGAGTGTCTTGTACTAGAACACAAAAAGCAAGATTGTTGCACCGAAACCTTCTCTTTTTCACCCTTGGCTTTAGTCGCCTCAACGCAGTCACCATACTTATCATATTTTCCACTTTCTTAGTCAAGTCGGCCATTTCTCTCTTCATTTCGGAATTTGAGGTGTCATCCCTTGACTTGGCCATCTTTTTGTGGTCCACTCCTTGATATTTATCGGAGTTTGAAGCTATTTTATCCACAATCTTGAAACCTTGGCTAGCCGGTAGTTCCATTATAGCTCCTCCACTAGCCGTGTCCATTTGATTATTGGCCTCCTTGCTCATCCCCAAATAGAAGTAACGCATGAGATCGGCCTTTCTAAAGTTGTGGTGAGGGCATTCCATCAAGTAATGTTTAAACCGATCATAAGCTTGGTGGAAGAGTTCGTTGTCCCTTTGAGAGAAGGTTAGGATGAAGTCCGTGAATTTCTTGGTTCTAGACGGAGGGAAGAACTTGTTCAGAAAGGCCGTAGCTAAGTGTTCCCAAGTACGGAAAGTCCCCGGTTCATGATTTTGAAGCCATTCCTTGGCGTCCCCATATAGCGAAGATGGAAATAACTTCAAGTAGACGTATTCAACGGGTGTATTCCTCGGCTTGTAGGTTCGGCAATATTCTTGAAAACTTGCTAGATGAGTAGACGGATTTACAATCCCTTGAAATTGATCATTTGTAACCATGTGCACTAGGGATGATTTCACATCGAAGTCAAAAGCATCTTCGTCAGGAGGCATAATAACTGAACCATTTCCCTCGAGGGTGGGAGTCATGTAATCTCCCACAAGCCTCTCATCCTCTTCCTCTTCGTCATATCTATAGTTTCTCTCTTCTCTACGAGGGACACGAGGATTCCGAGCGGGGCGTCTATCATCCTCATTATAATTGTCGTCTCTAGCGGGAGGATCTTCTATTCCATCCCCATCAATTCGACGATCACGGTTATCCCTTTGAAGAACCGGGCGGTTCTCATTTTCATCTTCCATAATAAGTCCTTGTATTTGATCTTGGATACCCGGTGGAGCAATAGGGGGTAGAGGGTTCTTGCGAGGCCTACCCCTCCCTCTTCCTCTATTAGCGGTTGGGTGAGAAGTGTTAGAAGAAGAACCGATAGCCACGTGTTTCTTTCCTTGAAACCTCGTGTTCATTCAAGTGCCTGCGAGAACAATAGAAATTCTTAGCAATGAGAGGCAAAAGGAATAAACACAATCAAGCTCAAAACAAGCAATGACTACCAAGTAAGGAAAGGTGAACAAACTAAATAATCTAATAGCACGATAGTTAATTAACCTATCCCCGGCAACGGCGCCATTTGATCTTGTGTAATTTAGCGTCATTATTCAAATAAGAATTCAAATACTTATACTTGTCACGGTGATCAAAACAATTTGTAATGACTCGGGAGATCCGAGGTCGAACCCAAAGGATAAGTGATTAAACTAGTAATGCCAAAGATTAAAGCTAGATTGTCTATGGTTTTGAGGGGGGGAATTTCCTCTTAAGAGGTTGATAGCCAAATTATACTATCCAAAGATGAGATTTAATCAACGAATGGGGTTAACAATCAATTCAAAGATGACTAGGGATCTAATTCCCCACCTAAACAATTATTGTGACGGTAAAATGGGGCACCATTGATGAAATCACATGCACAAGTTTAGAATTTAGCCATGTAACATTACTACTAAGTTCAACTCACGCTCCAACTCAGTAATAAGAGGTTACATCTCGCATAATGCCTCACGCTCACGCTCACGCTCTATTGGCATTATAGAATATAATCAACTAATCTCACACTCACGTTCTATTAACTAGACAATCATGCTCTTGTTAAGTTCAAGCCATTCTCATTAGGTTATAGTGTCATCCAACTAACACAAAAGCTAATGCTCCTTCATTTAGTTCATTTGATATCATGCTTTTCAGTGGTTAGCTATATAAAACATGAAATCAAGCAAAGTTCCCATTGAGGCAATTTCTCAAACACCTTATAGGCAACTCTAAACATTAAGTTTAAATGAAGTAGAATCATGTGCACAATCATTCATCAATAGGATCCATAGTATTTACGTAGTCACAAACATGTCTAGGGGATTCATAGATCCCCAATCAAGGTCACTACTCACTCATAGTGAGGTTACAATAAAAAACAATCATGGATGAGTATGAAAACATGAGGGAGGTGAGTTTAGGAATCTAAAACCAAAGTAGAGATTCAAGAGTATGGATGGTCTTGATGTTGGTCTTTTTCTCCTTCACTCAATCTCCTCGAAATTCGTGCTCAATGCTCCTCCAAATCCGTGCTAAAAGAGCTCCCTCGAAAAACCCCCAAAAGTTTCTATTTATAGAGAAAGTTAGGGTTTTCCGTCACTGTAGCTCCAGTCGGTCGACTGGCGGGAGCTGATTTTCCCAGTCGGTCGACTCGCGGCTGAAAATATGACTGATAAGGGATTTGCCAGTCGGTCGACTGGCTGGTCCAGTCGACCAACTCGATTGAGGTGCTTGCAGGTCCATCTGGAAGTTGGGCAACTCGACCGACTCGAGGATCTCAGTCGGCCGACTCGAGGTCTTGAATTCTCTAAGCAACTTTTCAGTCGGTCGCTTGGCTGGTCCAGTCGACCGACTCAATTGACGCGTTTGAGGAGGCCATCTGATTGTTGATCTTCTCGACCGACTGGCGTAGGGGAGTTTCCCAGTCGGTCGACTAGAGCTCCTTTTCACCAAAACTTGCTCAAATCTTCGGATTTCCCCCGAATTCTCGCGTTAAGGACCTGAGCTCAATGGATGGTTGCTCCAAGCCTGAAATGCAAAGAAAAGAGTCACATGGCATCGAAATAGTATCGGGAATGGATCAAAACTCTTCGTAAATGGGTATGTAAACGAGTCGTGAATTCGACTCATAATACAAGACAAGGGAAAGTAAGTGTGCTTCTGGAAAGTAGGGAGCTTAGGAGCTCAAGAACAAGTAAACAAAGCTTGGAAATGAAGAACAAAAGCAAGACAAGAACAAAGTGTATGTTGTATTGAAAATGAAGAGAAGAGAAGAGAGTTAAGCTCTCTTCTCTCTAAGAACTTGTGGATTTCGAACAAAGGACTTAGGACAAGATGACAAGAGGCATAAGCCTCTATTTATATACTAGAGAAGACTTGGAGGCTAAGCTTAGATGAGAAATATCCCAAAGAAGATAAGAAGATAAGGATTGCATGGAAATATCTCAAACCAACTTGCACTTGTCACTTGCTTCTCAAAGGCCACGAATTGGCACATGAGTTGGTGTCATCCAAAGCCAACTAGCTTGTTGAGAAGGAACCAACCGACTTGGTTTTAGTTGAAGCCCAACCGGATTCCAAAACCAAACCGAAGTGAATAGTGTGGCCAACCGGGAAATAAGTAGTTTGGATTTAGTTAGACTTCCCCAGATTGTGGCCGGAGCAAGAAATGACCGGAGCATGGTGGTGGTTGGATGAGCTTGATCGGAGCATCACCGGAGGTTCGCCGGAGCATGGCCGGAGTTCGCCGGAATATGGCCGGAATCTGATCGGAGCTTTGGCCGGAGCTTCTTGGATTTTGGAGAGTGTATTCTGAATTAAAAAGTCATTCTAAGATGATCTCAAGAAGGATGCTAAGCCAAATTCTGCCCGGAACATGGTCGAAATCCCAAAACGGTCGATATTGCCCTATTTTGGCCTTGATCGGCTTTAGCTGGTTCCACTCGGGCGTTTTGTCTGGGAAGTGAAATTGTCCAGGTTATTGGGTATTTAAAACACTTTGGTTGAGCCAGATTTGCCAGATTCCATGGTTTGGTCGAGCGACTTGGTTTCGGTGTCTATGCGCGCTGGGCCAACTACCAATCTACTCGGGAGTTCTCCTTGGTCTTCCAACATTGTCCACCTTATTTGCCTTTTTGATCACTTTGCTCGAGGTGGAATTATCAGATTAGCTCGTTTGCCCGGGTTACTTGAATTCAGTGCTAGACAGCTCGGGCGTGGCCTGGGCGATGCCTGGTTTTCTCGGACGGGCCCGGGTACGGCTCTCGGTACCCGGGTGAAGTTTCTCGGTCCCTGGCTGAGGTCCTCGGGCCTTGGCTAGCTTTTTGGCACAATTCTCCCTTTTTAAGCGTGTTTCCTCTTTAGACCCCAAAATAGTCTGTATACACAAAATGGTATTAACAAGCACTTGTTCGTATGACCAAATGTCTAATTGGTGGGTTTAGTAGTACTTAATGAATCATATAAATATGCTCCATCATCGGGCCAGAGTGGCCAGAACTGCCTTGTGATGTTTTTCTACACAAAATGCCATCTTTTAAGCAGGATTCCTCTTAGAGCTTCCAAAACACCTTAAATGCAAAACAACACTAAGAAGTAACTATTTGCATGATAAAGTGTCGAAATTGGTGGGATTTGATGACTCGATGAGTTGTATAAATACGGCTCATCAAACCACCCCACACTTAAACTTGTTCGTCCCGAACAAGGACTAGGTCATAAGAGGAAAATAAATTGAAACATCACAATTACTTCGACATCCTAGATATTGCTACATGAATATGACTCGCTAATCTAGACTTCACTTTTCCATGCATATCTCGTTACTAAAAGTCTTGTGCTCAAACATGGAAGTAATTGATACGTGTTACCTTTGGGCCGAGATGCAAATCAATTCGGATGTCTGGGAGATAGTCCTTTTTAAACCCATGAACTGCACTCTCGGTCCCGAACTCTTGCTATATGGTTATACTTCATTGCTTTTTCTTGCAAGTGATTGATTCGAGCTTCAAGGTGCTTGAGTTCTTTTGGGATAACTTTTGTAGTGACTTGGCTTTAGATGTAACAGTGGTGTACTTTCACTTTTGTTGCGTGTAAAACTTCACAATTGACTGATTTTTCTCTTTTTGCTACTGATTGTGAACTGCTCTTCCGTGATTCCTCTTCTATGACGAAGGTCCAATCATCACCCGCAAGCATATGGAAATACCTTCCTGCTCTCACTCATCCTCGTCCTTTTGATGTGAGTCAAGCCGAGGGTCGCTCGTCTATTTTCCTAGCTACTTGGACTAGAGATTGGACGGTGTGTTGTTTTCCCGTCCCACCTGACCGCATAAGCACTGCAGTGGCGGAGCAGACTCTTAACCATGTCGTCTCGAAGTGCTAGCCTCCACGAAATCCATTTAACCATATAACTCGAAATCTGGTCCTTTGAATGTGCTGTCAAGTCTCTCTAGGACGTTTCTATCAACTCCACATCCCTGTTTATCTCAACTTACAAAGGCACGTAATGGGTTAAGTTCACATTTCATTGCACAATTCAATTTTTCACAAGAGACATGCATGTAATCGGCTCTATCTATTTCACATCATCAAAATTCAATACCGCAATTCTAGGAAATAGAGAGAAATTTGTACAAAAGATTTAAAAATTTAAGGGAAACGTGCTGACTCTATGCAGGTGCAGGAAAGTAAACATGCTGACACAACGACTGACTCTCCCACCCCACACTTCTGAATAAAGCCATGTCCTCACGGCACGACTTAGACTCTAGACACACAATGCATGCAAATAGTATGGAAAAGAAGAGAAAAAAGTTGGAACAACACTCCCCTCGAGTGGTCGTGGCCTGGATATGGCAATGTCCTAGCCCGGGCTGGTCTGTCGCTGTCGAGGCCCGATGTGGTGCACCGGGACCTGGCCGAATTTTGTTGTGGCCAAGTTGGAGGGCAAATTTCTCAAGGCCATGCGCTCGCATGGTTCAAACATGCGCTCGCATGCATGTGCTTCATCGCCTTGCTAGCCTTCGCAGCATTGTGCGTTCGCACAGTTTTCTTGATGCGGTCGCACAACCCAGACCCGTCGCATGAAAATCTCTTGCGTTCGCATGCATGGCTCTATGCGCTCGCATGGTTTACCTTATGCGGTCGCACAACTCCGACCCGTCGCATGAAAATCTTGTGCGTTCACAGGTATGGCTCTGCGCGCTCGCACTCGATCAAATTTCCCAGCCTGCAGGAGACCATGCGAACGCATGAGGCGCATCTGTTCCCTGCATAAAAATCACTCCCTTTCCCAAGTACAATGTGATGAATATGACTCAAGACTCAAATAAACTGAAAACAAAATAAGAAAATAAACTGAAAAATGAAAAGAAATGCTGGGCTGCCTTCCTGCGAGCGCCTTTGTTTAACGTTGTTGGCTCGACGGTACCTCGTTCATGTGTCGTTGGGAGGCTCATCTAGGTCGAATTGCTGCACGGTCAAGTCGACCTCGCCAAGATAGTGTGATGAGCCGTATTTATACGACAAATCGAGTCAACAAATCCTACCAATTTCGACACTTTTATATGCGAACAATTACTTTTTAGTATGGTTTTGCATTTCTGGTGATTCGGAAGCTCTAGGAGGAAACGCGCTTAAAAGATGGCATTTCGTGCCAAAAACATCGCAGTTGAAGATCAAAGCCAGAGGTGCGTCTGACCACCTGAACCGGTCGGCTCACCGTGAACAGTATTTTTGGGTAGTGAACATTAATTTTGGGTCGTGAACAGTGTTTTCGGGAAATTTCCTAATTCCATCCAGGCGTGAAGGTTCTAGAAGACTTGTTTGGCAAGTAACTTTACTAGCTAAGTTTGCTTGCAAAACAAGCAAAGTCAGTTTTAGGACATTTTTCCAAAAACCGTTTATGGGCCGAATTCAACTTGGAAACTTCGAAGCCCTAGTATTCTCTATAAATACAACCTCATATCAAGGGTTTCAAGCATCCATCAGAGCAGCGACCATCCCAAATTCGAGAGTCTCATCCCTCACTCGAAGACCAGAGCTCCCTCCTCTTCCTAGGCGATCAACACCATTCCGGCCCCTCCTCCTCCTTCGTTCGACAATAGAGAAGAAATCTTTCCTTTTAAATATTGCTTTGTTTGAATGACCATGTGTAGCTAAGCCCTTTATTCGGGCTAGGGTTTCATACATTGTGACTATTGTGAGACTTTGTCCTTAATGCTATTTCATGTTTTACTAATTCTTGTGCATATATTCCATGAATTATTGCTAAACTAGGTGGATGCTTTGTCGCAAAGCTTAGTTGATCAATATTTCTATCATTATTATCTGCCTAATACTTTGTTGTTTGGGTAGATAGCACATCTAGGTTAAACAGCACCTTTGTCGGGTTGTTCAACTTAGGAGAGAATTAGAATCCTTTCACCTTTGTCGGGATAGGTTGTGGCATAACACATTTGTTGGGTTATTTGGGAAGTCACCTTTGTCGGGACGACCACACTTAAAAACACTGAATTAGATCGTTAGTAGTCAAGGATAACAAGTCACAATAGAAACCCTAGTCTGAATATTCCCTCTGATTGACATATCTCGTTTATTTTTTATTCTCACACTTGTTTCCAGATCTCTTACAAACCCAATTGTTTCCTTTTTACAGAACAACAAGTAACCATCTAGCTCTCTAGGGTTTGACCCTTGCCTTCCGCTGTACTAACCCATAGCCAAGAGTAAGGAATTATAAATTTAAATTTGCAGGTACCGACGACGCCTGTCAAATTTTGGCACCGTTGCCGGGGAGCTATGCACGGTGAAATTATTCTTTTCTGTTTTCAGTTTTTGTGTTTGTTTTTCCAGTTTTTTTAGTTTTACAACGAGACTGCAGGATTCGAGCTCCTGGTGTCCGATTTCATCCCATAATACCTTGTTCTGAGCGGAACGGTGAGGAGATCACAAATCACCAGCTTAGCTCGGGACATAGGGTGTTTTCTGGTCATCAGAGATCGTTTACTATTTTCTTTTGAATTTTCAGTGTTTTTAGAAATTTTTTGTTTTTGGAAATTTTCTGTTCTTTCACCATATCTCATACAGGTAGCCGAGTTGGCGACAATATCCACAACGAAGAAGTCGAACAGGTCGTTCAAGACATGGAAGGGGCACTTCCACAACACGAAGAGCAGGACCCGATGGGCCAGAACGGAGAAATTAGGGGGGCTGCCTTAAGACAACTTCCTCGACAATACCAACCGGTCCAACCATTCCAACAACAGCCACCACCACTCTAACAATACCCGCTGCTTCGGCCACACCAGCACCCGATCCAACAGCAGGTTCCACCTGTCCAACCGAGACGACAACCACCGGTCTCTCTACGACAGTAGATCAGACAACCACGACAGCCGGTCTTCGATAATGAGTAATACGAGGAGTACGACAATCAGGAGCCCACCATGGGAGAGCTATCAGCCCCCAACTTCCGAGATCAATCTTGGTGCATCTACGAAGGGTCGGACCTCGAAGCTATAGCCATCAACACGGCAGTCGTTCATCACTTGCCTAAGTTCTCGGGAACCAAGGGAGAATCGGCCACGGCACATCTGCAGCACTACCATGGCATCTGCCAGAACCTCAAGCCATACGGAGTCGTAGTGGAAGACTTCAAATTAAAAGCTTTTTATTTTTCACTCATAGACTCTGCTAATGATTGGTTTCTATCTTTGCCTTCAGGTAGCATTCATACATGGGACCAGATGCAGAAGAAATTCCTCAACAAGTACTATCCAGCAGGCCGAGCAATGCAGATCCAAAGGCAGCTGCAAGAACTCCGACAAGGACCCAAGGAGACAATGTACGAGTACGTGGAGAAGTTCAACGCCCTAGAGCAGAGCTGCTGCAACCTTGGACTTCCCGAGAAGCTTATCGTGGAGTACATGCTCGATGGACTAAGACGACTCAACCGAAAGCACTAGATGCCTCGGCTGGAGGCACGATTATGAACCTGTCCCCAGCTGGAGTACGATTAAAGATCATGGTAGTTGCTGAGAGTGCACGGTTCCAGGATGAGTCCAACAAGGAAGAAGAATTCAGTCGAACCAGGAACGTCTCAAAAGTCAAGCCCCCATCTAGTGCTATGGCCGAAGAAATCAAGCAACTCAAGGAGATGATGCAGCAGGTTATCAGAAGGCAACCGGTCCAAGTCAGGCCTTGCGAGTTCTGTGGAGCCACAGATCACAAAACAGACGCATGCCCAACCATAGTGGAGGACGACCAGGGCGAGGTGAATGCAGTAGGCGACTACCAGTGCTATGGCAACCGGGCCGGGCCGGGCCAGTCCGACAGTATGGACCAGCCGCGACCAGGCAAGGGGCAAATAGGTAGAATTGGAGGAACGACCACCATCAGAATTACGCCCAGAGGGAGCCAGCACAGCCAGCTGCACCTCAGCAAGCCCAGCAGTACTACCGGCCCCCATACCGACAACAGCGAGGAGGACAGAACGGGTTGGGCCAGTATCAGCAGAGACAAGATCGTAACCAGTCGAGCCCGAACCAACAAGGATTGAGCAAGTCCCTAGAGGATATCGTGAAGGACCTTGCCGCCTCAGTGCATCAATTCCAGGCCAAGACTGATGGGGCGATTGCCGACTTGTCCAAGTAGATGTCCAACATAGCCCAGGACGTGTCCGAGCTGAAGAGAGATCCGGGGAGGCTGCCATCCCAAACAGTGCCCAATCCAAGAGGGAACGTCAGCATGATGGAAGTAGTGGATGTGGACGCGGCACTTAAGGAGTCTGCTTATTGGGTGAACAAGATGCTAATGACTGAGGCAGGAAGTAGCAAGAAAGAACTGGGATCAGTGACGACCGCTCCTACAATGGACAATGATTCGACTCAAACATCTTAACGAGACGCGGTACTTATTGATAAACATTCCAGAACTGATACTTCTCCTTCGTTTTCCATATAGGTTATTTCTCCCGAAGACCATATAATCGACAAGGATGAGCTAGGAGGCAAATTGGAAGCAAGGCATGAGCTTAACGACCCAATGATGGAGCGCCCAGTTTCAGCGAGTCACGAAGCACCGCTTGAAAAGTGTAAGGACCCAGGTGCCTTCACGTTCACCTGTGGTATTGGCGAGACTCAAATTTGAAATTATATCCCCTGTTCAAGCTAGTGTTCAAGGTGCGGTTGAGATAGACCTAGAACTTCTTTCTCAATGATATAGCAGTCAGAGAGGATAACTGAGATACACATAGTTAACCAGTACCAAACAGCAGTCAGAGAGGATAACGGAGATACACATAGTTAACCGATACCGAACATCAGTCAGAGAGGATAACTGAGATACACACAGTTAACCAGTACCGAACTCTATCGGGTGGTGTTCCAACAGTTGATTAAACAGTTTATCAAGCAGTACCGGAAAATTAAGGAGAACGGGAGCACGCACGGTATGTTACCCAGTTCGGCCTTGCCTACTCTGGGGGGTTTCCCACACCCTAAAATGGGACACAAATCGTATTACGAGATTAGAGCTACAAGTGGTCTTACTCTTACACAACCTCGTGTTTGTAATCGCCTAGCCTCTAAGTCTCCGTCTCTCGGATTTGCAATCTCGTTTCACCGCAGCTCCCCTCGATCCCCTGTGGGTAGGACGAGACTTCCCTCTCGGCCTAGTCTTGGACTTCTCGGAAGTCCAGTTGCCTTCTCTTCAAGACGTAGCTTGATAGCTGAGTGTGTGTACTATGTTGTTCCTCAAGCACAGCCCGAACACCACACTGATCAGACTGTTGCCTTGGCACTGATATTCCGATGTGGAATGGCCAACCGTTGCTTCTCCCCAATCTCACGAACTCTCGTGTTTATCTTTTCTCACCGGAAGCGCCCTAATCTGGACGCCCTAAACTTCCTTATATAGGTGTTAGTAGAGTCCAGATCCAATCTGAATATCCTATCAAATATTTCGGAGATACTCCTAAATATTTGTGGCATATTCAATCTTTACCCAATCGTCAAAGGTGACTTCCACTCCATGCCATCCGATATTCTCTCAGCCAATCTGCATATATTCGATCGCTGATCTGATCTTTGATGATGATTTGTCGATTGGCTTCAATCAAATAACTTCGTCGACATCTTCGGGACTTCAATCAAATAATCTCATCGTCGACATCTTCATGGGATATCTTCTTCGGCAAGTTAGTCAAACGGTCTTTAATTCTAGTAAGGAAATATTCGAACGACCTCTCGAATATTCTGTGTCTTTGCTGATCGTCTCCAACCGAAAAGATCCTCAATCTTCAGAATCTTCCGAATAAACCGAATCTAGATCATGCGTCTTCTGTACGCTGTATTTCTGTTCCAGTCTGTGTTTGAACTTCAGCTTGAACTGTCTAATGCCGTTTTGCCAAAGACATGCCAATCATGGGAACATCAATCTCCCCCTTGGCATTTTGGCAAAACCAAATCTACCTTCAGACACCAGGAACTACTCCCCCTTTTTGCCACAAACTGGCAAGGGGTCTGACGGAGCCCACCGCACTGTCGTTAAGGTGCGATGTTCTCTGTGCAAAAATAAATTTATATCTCCGCTACTCGCGACTTTACTACTGGGTAGCAAGTGGTAAGTAGGGGTCGAACCCAAGGAAATTAGGGGGATAAGTTGTTCTTTGAGGATTTGTACAGGAAGGGAGCGTGATTTTATGTTGATTGAGGTTTTAGTGTTAACAAGTGCGTGTCTTTTTGGTTGGTTTTGGTTTTTAGTACGGAAAAGTAAATGACAGAAAAGTAAAGTACTGAAAATAAAAGGAGAAGACTTACAGTGATTGTTGCGTGAATGGCAAGTCTTCTGGGAGGTGAGCAGTTGATAAGGCAGTTTATACTAAAATTGAAAGTAAGTGCAGGTGGTGTTTAAATCTAAGGAAAGTATTCGGTTTCGGGGGCCTTGTATCATAATCTGTTTATCATTGACCGCTAATGACCATACTAAGTGTTCAAAAGTGAATCGAGGCTATTCCTAGCACAAGACTTGCCACACCGTCTAGTCTTTTGCAAGACGTAGTACTCTTGTCTAATATGTGCATCCATTTGACCATCATTCCTGATAAATCAAATGGTTTTCAAAAGAGGTTGAACACCACAGATAAGTTGTGCTCTTCCGAGCCTCCACTTATCCACGGAGGTCACGAGTTCATGGTAGAGCTTTGCTCTTCCGAGCATCCACTCTACCAATGAAGTTCTGACCTAATATATGGCACTTAGAACAAGTTGAACACAAAGAGGCAATAAGAAAAAAGGTCTAAAACATTTTATGACACAAGTACACCCCTTCAACTGAATGAAGTGTTTAGCTACGATTATCCATGGAAGAGGACATCATAGCTAAGTACTTGAAAAGTAAAGGTTTTCGAAAGTAAAGATAGGAAAGTAAAGTACTTTGAAAGATAGTAAAGTAAAGTTTTCGAAAGTAAAGACAGGAAAGTAAAGTTTTCGAAAGTAAAAGACAGTAAAGTAAAGTTTTCGAAAGTAAAAGACAGTAAAGGAAAGGGGTGAGTACTTCAAGAACCGACAAGATTACTCAAGAATAGTGATAAGTAAAGACAAGCTTGAGTACTTCAAGAACCGACAAGAGTACTCAAGAACTACTAGAATACTCAAGAACCAACAGGAGTATTATAGATTTAACAAAAGCTTACAAAAGTGCCCAAAATTCTAGAGAGATAAGTAACTATGGAGGATTTGTGATTTTTTGTGGTTGTTTTACAAGTGAAGAGGGCATGTCTATTTATAGCCAAGGATAGGTGTGAAATGTGGAGGAGATGAGGACACTTGGCATGGAATCCATGGAGGAGCAAAAGCCATCGGATGATGTCATCCCTTCATCTAGTCGCCCCCCATGTGGAGGAAGGGGAGAGGCTTGTGGCTTAGCCGCCCATGTGAGGAGGAGGAGGAGAGGACATGTGTGAGTTTGTGATCTTTTCACAAAAGCCATCGGCTCCTTTCAGCTCCGGTCTGACTCTGGTTGCTCTTTGGTTCGACTTGTTTTGAGTGATTCCATGTCAGGTTCATGATATTTCTTCAGTCGACATCTGGTCGTGACCTTGGAATGACTCGTAATATATTTTCAGCTTAAAAACTCCTCCTTAGCCTGTATTCTCTCTAGACTCCAAAATACTCTGTAGATAAATATCAGAACTAACAAGCAAAAGTTAAATAGACAAAGAGTCTAATTTGGTGGGTTTAACTGTGTTTATGATTCGTATAATTATGGTCCATCAGATTACCCCACACTTTTAGTTGTTTGTCCCGAACAATGCTATTAAAAGGCGGCACACTATCTAAGTAAACTTTTAAAATATGAAAGTGAGAATGTGGGACTAGATTTATCCTAATTCATGCATTACTACTTATTACCAAATTAAACCGTGTAAATAAATAGAAGAAACTTGATACTTGTACCTCCGTGCCGAGATGCAAATTAATTCGGATGTTTCAGGAGATAGCCCTTTTTAGGCTCCTGGATTGCATTCTCGGGACCGTCTCGCACTATATGGTTTCCTTGTAGCTTTCTCTAGCACGTGATTCGGTTCGGGTTTCACTGAGTTGAGCCTTTTTGATTTTCTTTTTTGGCGAGGGACAGCTTTTTTGTAGTGAATCGGCCTTTGGCCTTTGATTTGACTCTTTGAGTACTTCACTTTTGTTTGGTTAAAACCTTCACAACTTTGGCCTTTGGCCTTTTGATTAGCTTCTTTGAGCTTTTTGCCCTTTTGTGGCTTGCTAGTCCATTTTATCAAGCCTTTTTGGGAGGTCCAATCATCGCCCCGCGAGCATATGGAAATACCTCCCCGCTCTCTCTCATCCTCGACGTTTCGCGTGAGTCAAAATGAGGGTCGCTCATTTATTTTCCCGGCTACTCTGACTAGAGATAGGACGGTTTGATTCCCGTCCCACCTATTTTTCTTTTTGCATAAACACTGCATGGCGGAGATGACTCTGACTCAACTGAAACCCGAAGTGCAGCCTCCACTGACTTCGTAAACCATATAGTTAGATTCGATCCTTCGATTGCTTGCCAAGCCTCTCTAGGGCAGTTTATATCAACTCCACATCCCCTGTTTATCTCAGCACAAAGGGACAAATGAGAAGTTACATTCTAAGTTTTTAAACAGTTGAATTTTCACAAGGTAAATGCATGAATTTAGATCTATCTTTTTCACATTCTCAAGTTCATATTTTCAAAAAGATATTATCAAGGGAAAAGGAAAAAAGAAAAACATGTTATGTACACAGGGGGTTCTCACCCCACACTTTTGAACGAAGGCTTGCCTTTCAGCAAGACTTAGTTCAAAAGCCATGCAAGCAGACAATTATGAGAAGGAAATGACATTAAGGAAAAGGGAAGAACAGAACTCCCTTTAAAAGTGTCGAGTGAACGACATGGCATGAGGCTGGATAATCGAGGGAGTTCGGCTGGGGCCTTGAAATCTTGGCATAGGCCTGGCTGGCTTGATGTTGCACCCATAACCGATTCCTGAATAGTCATTTCATTCTATGCACCAAGTGGGAGAGAGCGACTTATTGGTAAAAACTAAATGACAGAAAATAAAAGTACTGAAAGTAAGATAGGTGTCGGGTTACCTCCCGACCAGTGCCTTTGTTTAACGTCGTTGGCTCGACGATACCTCATTCCTTGATCATAAGTTCGGGTCCCATGGGTTTGTGAGGTCGAACTTCTTTTCGGCTGCCCTTTTACTCCGCTCAAAGAACTTGTGGATTGATGGGCTCGGTTAGGTTCTCCATTAGTTCGGCAGGTTCTTCTTTTCATAGCTCCGAGAAGGTGAAGCTCCCTTGACTATAGTTGCTGGTCCATCGAGCCGTGCTCTCTTGCTTCTCTTTCTGGGTTTCCATTCTTTTGGCCCATGTCTTTGCCGCTTCTTCATGTATGGCCGGTTGGCATCTTTGCAGTTTTGGAAGTTCAGTCTTTTGCCAAGCGACCTCAAGCATGCGCCCTTGCTAACCCTCTTTTTTATGGCAGAGATGATTGGCCGTCCTTGGTCCTTACACCCTTCAGGAGGCTCTTCTTGGCTTATGACGAGTGGGAGCTCCTTCGTTGGCTTTTTTGGCTCATGCTTCTCCTCCAACACGCCTAGCACTGTATCTTTGATCACCTCATCTCTGGTGGCCGTGATCTTCATAGAACATGAAGGGTTAAGTAGGGGCTTCTCGGCCATGAAGACCGGGTCTTTCTCGAGCATCTCTTCAGTGAGGACCGGGCCTGCCGTGATTTTTTCGGTTAGTTCGGTAGTGAGGTCTGGGAATGTCTCGGCTGGTTTGGTAGTGAAGTCAGGGACTTCATTTGGCTCGTCAGTTAGGACTGAAATTGATTTGGGCAGTTTGGCAATGTGGTCCCAGATCAGTTGTGTAGCCGCCCAGAATTCCTCATTTTTGACCTCGTCTTGGTGTATCGGGGCACTCATTTGGTGGATGCTAGCTGCCAATTCTTCCTCCTCGATGCTTTTTGTATCTGATTCGTCCATCACTTCGGATGGCTCGGGAGTGATATCCCATGTAGGCTCTTCCTCGACCCACACTGTATCGATTTCTGGTTCTAAGTCTTCTGATGGCTCGGGAGTGAGATCCCATATAGGCTCCTCTTCTGTTATCCATGCGTCCTCATCCTCTGTCAGCTTTGTGGGCTCCAATGTTGGTTCCTTTAGATCCGCCTCCACATCCATTACTGCCCTTGTACTGATGTCTTCTTTCGGTTTTGTTGCGGGCAAGCTTATAATGGGTGTGCTGTCGGGCTCGTTCGGTACTGAGTCCACTTTCATTGTTGGTGCCTTATCTTCAGTTTGGTGCATTGGCCCTCGTTTTGTGCTTTTGGCCAAATCATCAATGAGGCCCCAGGCTTCATCTTCGCTTAATTCCATCATTGACCCTCCTGCGGTAGTATCTTGCAAGCAAAGCTCCGGAAATCTCATCCCAATAAGAAATGTCCGAAGAACATATGAATCTGCGAATCGGTGGTGCGGGCAGCTCACCACAATGGAATCGAAGTACGCCAAGTACTCGTCCAAAGTTTCATCCCGGGATTGCGTAAGGTTGATGATCTTCTTGCGGATTTCAAGTTCGAAAGATGGTGGGGAAAACTCCTCATAGTACCAAGGCTCGCTTTCGTAGTAGGAAGACATGGCGAATTACGTATAACAGAAAAAAGAACAACTATCCATTTGCTAACTCCCCGGCAACGGCGCCAATTTTGACGGAGCCCACCGCACTGTCGTTAAGGTGCGATGTTCTCTGTGCAAAAATAAATTTATATCTCCGCTACTCGCGACTTTACTACTGGGTAGCAAGTGGTAAGTAGGGGTCGAACCCAAGGGAATTAGGGGGATAAGTTGTTCTTTGAGGATTTGTACAGGAAGGGAGCGTAATTTTATGTTGATTGAGGTTTTAGTGTTAACAAGTGCGTGTCTTTTTGGTTGGTTTTGGTTTTTAGAACGGAAAAGTAAATGACAGAAAAGTAAAGTACTGAAAATAAAAGGAGAAGACTTACAGCGATTGTTGCGTGAATGCGAAGTCTTCCGAGAGGTGAGCAGTTGATACGACAGTTTATACTAAAATTGAAAGTAAGTGCAGGTGGTGTTTAAATCTAAGAAAAGTATTCGGTTTCGGGGGCCTTGTATCATAATCTGTTTATCATTCACCGCTAATGACCATACTAAGTGTTCAAAAGTGAATCGAGGCTATTCCTAGCACAAGACTTGCCACACCGTCTAGTCTTTTGCAAGACGTAGTACTCTTGTCCAATATGTGCATCCATTTGACCATCATTCCTGATAAATCAAATGGTTTTTGGAAGAGGTTGAACTCCACAGATAAGCTGTGCTCTTCCGAGCCTCCACTTATTCACGGAGGTCACGAGTTCATGGTAGAGCTTTGCTCTTCCGAGCATCCACTCTACCAATGAAGTTCTGACCTAATATATGGCACTTAGAACAAGTTGAACACAAAGAGGCATTAAGAAAAAAGGTCTAAAACATTTTATGACACAAGTACACCCCTTCAACCGAATGAAGGGTTTAGCTACGATTATCCATGGAAGAGGACATCATAGCTAAGTACTTGAAAAGTAAAGGTTTTCGAAAGTAAAGACAGGAAAGTAAAGTACTTTGAAAGACAGTAAAGTAAAGTTTTCGAAAGTAAAGACAGGTGATGGACCATAATTATACGAATCAAAAACACAGTAAAACCCACCAAATTAGATTGTTTGTCTATTTAACTTTTTGTTGTTAGTTCCGATATATTTCCACAGGGTATTTTGGCACTTAGAGAGAAAACACGCTAAGGAGAGGATTTTACGCTGAAAAGATGTTGCGAGTCATTCCAAGGTCAAGATCAGACGCTGAATGAAGAAATCTCAAGATCCTGACATTGAATTACTCAATTCAAATCCAACCAAGGAACAGCCAAAGTCAGACGGGAGCGAAATTGGACTGATAGTTTTGTGAAAAGACTGCACAAAACTCACAAACTCATCCTTATCTCCAAGTGACCGGCGGCTTTTGTGGATGTGGTGACTCATGGGTGGCCAAAACCACCCCTTCTCCTCCTTGTGACCGGTGGCTTTGGCAAGAGGTGGCCAAAGCCACAAGCTCTCCTCCTTGGACAACCTCCAACCGGCGGCTTTCAAGCTTCCATGGATGAGCTCCACATGCGTTCATCTCCACCCTCCATTCTCCTCCCTTATGGCTATAAAAGGAGCTCATCCCCTCCTCATTTGTATAATCCAATCATCCACAAATCCTCATTCCAAAACATCCTCCACCATAGTTAGTGAGAGAATCTCTCACTTCTCTCTAGAGTTTGGGCACTACTATTGTAATAATCTTACTCTGGAATCAAAGCTTGATCCTTGGCGCTTCAACGGTTTTGTAAGTCTTTTCGTATTTACTTTACTGTCTTTCAAAACCCTTGCTTTTCCGAGTTCATAGTTACAATGTCCAGTGCCATGAATAGTAGTAGCTAAACTCTTTTCGGTTGAAGGTGTGTACTTGTATCATAAAATGTTTTAGACCCTGCACTTAATGTCGCTTTGTGTTCAAAACTTGTTCTATGTGCCATATATAGTCAGAATTTCCAAGGTTGAATGGAAGCTGTAACAAGCAAAGCTCTTCCGTGGGGATTCGTGAACATACTCGGGTAAGTGGAAGCTGTAACGAGCAAAAATTATCTGAGGAGTTTGACTTATCTAAAACACCACTCGGTCAATCGTAACTGAAAGATCAGGTGGATGCACACAAGGCTAAGATACTTCGAAAAGAGGAATTAGTCTAAAGTAAAACAAGTGTTTTAAACGATGTTGCAAGTCTTGCGCTTAGAAATGGCCTCGATTCATCTTTGAACACTTAGTATGATCATTAATGGTCGATGATAAACAGACTATGATACAAGGCCACCCCCGAAACCAAATGCTTTACTGGAAATTGTAATATCCATTGTAACTTTACCTCTCAGTACTAAAATCACAACCAACCCACGCTACTCTAAGTCCTAAAATCACAACCAACTCCCAACTGTCCAACTTAAAGAACAACTATTCACCTGACTCCCTTGGGTTCGACCCCTACTTACCACTTGCTACCCAGTAGTGAAGTCACGAGTAGCGGAAAATGTAAATTTATTTGCACAGAGAACATTGCACCTTAACGACAGTGCAGTGGGCTCCGTCAACAGGAAAGTAGAGTTTTCGAAAGTAAGATACAGAAAAGTAAAGTTTTCGAAAGTAAAATACAGGAAAGTAAAGTTTTCGAAAGTAAAAGACAGTAAAGGAAAGGGGTGAGTACTTCAAGAACCGACAAGAGTACTCAAGAACTACTAGAATACTCAAGAACCAACAGGAGTATTATAGATTTAACAAACGCTTACAAAAGTGCCCAAAATTCTAGAGAGATAAGTAACTATGGAGGATTTGTGATTTTTTGTGGATGTTTTACAAGTGAAGAGGGCATGTCTATTTATAGCCAAGGAGAGGTGTGAAATGTGGAGGAGATGAGGACACTTGGCATGGAATCCATGGAGGAGCAAAAGCCATCGGATGATGTCATCCCTTCATCTAGCCGCCCCCCATGTGGAGGAAGGGGAGAGGCTTGTGGCTTAGCCGCCCATGTGAGGAGGAGGAGGAGGAGAGGACATGTGTGAGTTTGTGATCTTTTCACAAAAGCCATCGGCTCCTTTCAGCTCCGGTCTGACTCTGATTGCTCTTTGGTTGGACTTGTTTTTAGTGATTCCATGTCAGGTTCATGATATTTCTTCAGTCGGCATCTGGTCGTGACCTTGGAATGACTCGTAATATATTTTCAGCTTAAAAACTCCTCCTTAGCCTGTATTCTCTCTAGACTCCAAAATACCATGTAGATAAATATCGGAACTAACAATCAAAAGTTAAATAGACAAATTAAGAGTCTAATTTGGTGGGTTTAACTATGTTTATGATTCGTATAATTATGGTCCATCAGGGTCCAATCGAGTTCTGCCAGCCAATTAATCAGTGCAAGCAGGCAGAAGGAGCACTTTAGACTCTTCGGTATTTGGAATCTTGTCAACTCCCCCTCAAACAAAGCCTGGGCCAGTGACACATACCGTGAGACTGTCGGATCAAGGTGTCTTAGCGGCTGTTCGAACTCCTGAATGATCTCTACTTCCTTCAGTAGAGTATAGTCAGATCTGCTACCGGGATGGGGCTGTCGTCTCATTAAGAAGCCTTTCAGGGATGACCTTTCTTTTCCACACTCCCTTCCACTTAGCTTCTGCATCTGGACTGGCAAACCACATTCCATGCTTAGACACACTAGGTGGAACAGATCCGGGAGCACTCCTCTTCCTTTTCTTGGATGCACTTGCTCCCCCAGCATCTGTACTCGTGATGTTCCTCTGGGTGGATACTTCAGTCGAGCATGCTTGGATGGTCACTTTTTTCCTTGATTTCTCCTTTTCAGCACTCTTCGCAGTTCACCCAATGACACCGAGATCCGATTGCGCTCAAAACTCTATTATCTGGCCTCTAGTCACCCGGAACACTGCTTCAACAGATGCCTTCTCAGCAGCCTTGTCGGTGTCTGACTTTTCTGCATACTTGACATGCTTATTTCCTTCATGAGTGATAGACCCTACTTTGTGCGAATCTTGGACAACCTTATCAAGGTCCTTGTATACTAAACTTGTCATCGTTCTCGGAGAGGTCTGAATCTTCTGATCCTCACCAACATTGAAGCATCTTCATCATCTGACTTTCTTTGACACAAAGTCAGGAATAGCTGGGGGATCCACCATCACATGGGCATCCTTCATACAATCATCATGCATCCTTCCAGTGCCTCAATTGACTCATTCTTTGGAACTCCACAAGAACTAGAGGACTCTTGAGGTGAAACTGTCTCACCACCTTACTGCATAGCTGAGACAGCATCATCTGGTACACTTGCCTCCATATCTACGACCTGGGCTTTTGAAGACTGAACAGCTTTTGTCTCAACAAGAATTGATACCTTCTTAGCAACTTCTCAACAATATCATCAATATCCTTGAACGACACATCCAGTTCTTCATTCTTGCCGGATGCATGGAACTCTTCAATCATACTGCCAGATTGCTTAGCTTGCAGTTCTCCACTTGCATCCTCATTCTTCTGCTTATCGGAACAACACTCTTAGCCCTGCGGACTTTACCTTCTTCTGCAGCACCGGTCACAGAATCTCCAGCAGGTTTCAATTCCTTTGGCTTCTCATTAGCCGCTTTAGTTCACTGAATCTTGACCAATCGTTTGATTTTCCATCGCAATCTGCACACTCTCTTCAGTTGGGATCGACCTTTGGTGTCTTTGAGAGCGGTTCTTTTCAGTTCTGACACTGCCTCTTCTTTGCCTTCGTTTTATGATGGCATAGGACTGATTTCTGGATGTATATGAATGTAAGTCTCCAGGTATGTACCTTCTGTTCCAGCTTCCTGTTGATAAGTGGTCAGCCCAACTGTTGAGCTGGTGTTCTGCCTGTGACTGACCACTGTATGGAACACTTAGTTCTTGATAACACACAGACCCAGGGAGGATCTGAGTGTCTCAAACTGAGCTACATCAAGAGGTTTGGTGAAGATGTCCGCCAATCGCTTGTCTGTTGTGACATGCGTGAGAGTAACCACCTTTTGTTCAACCAGCTCTCGGATGAAATGATGTCTGATGTGTATGTGCTTCGTCCTGGAGTGTTGCACGGGGTTCTTTAATTTGAGATACTAATAGCGCTCATATTGTCACAGTACAGGGTCATCTCTTCTTGTTTAACTCTGTATTCAGACAACATCTGCTTCATCCATAGCAGTTGAGTGCAGCTGCTTCCTGTTGTGATGTATTCTGCTT
The DNA here is from genome assembly GCA_033675215.1 of Rhodiola kirilowii. Classification (NCBI taxonomy): domain Eukaryota; kingdom Viridiplantae; phylum Streptophyta; class Magnoliopsida; order Saxifragales; family Crassulaceae; genus Rhodiola; species Rhodiola kirilowii. The sequence continues at coordinate 13,115,414 of CM066195.1, read as the reverse complement.
CAGCCGTAGACAGTGAGATGCTGTTTTGCTTTTTGCTGAACCAAGAGACCAAGTTGTTTCCTAAGAAAAAACATCCTCCAGATGTGCTCTTTCGATCTTTAGCGTTTCCTGCCCAGTCAGCATCACAGTAACCAACCAAGTGCCACTACAAGAAAACTGCTTATTATCAACAGCCGATTCCGTTGCTTTTACACTTTTTCCGTAAGAAATGTTATTAAAATTGACGGAATATTCCGTTGGAAAGTTGTTGATTATAAGGCTGTAGATTTTAACAAATCCGTCGATGTTAACATCATTTACAACGGATATTTCTGTTGATTATATCAAATTAAAAGAGTGAAAAAATCAAGAAAATCAACGCAAAATCCGTTGATTTAAAAGTTGTAGCAATTAAATGTATTTACTGTTATACCCTTTGCATTATTTACGACGGATTTATTCCGTTGATTTTATAAGTTATAGGAAATAAATGTAATTACTATTATACACTCGCCGCCTCGCCGGACCTCCGGTACCGTACCACCACCTCCTTCGCCGAACCACCGCCTCCTGCCGATCAGCCGCCGGACCACCTCCACCTTGCCGGGACGCCTCTACCGCCGCCTTGCCGGACCTCCCCTACATGACCACCACCGCCTCGCCGGACCTCCCCTCGCCGGACCTCCCCTACCGGACAACCACCTCCTCACCGGACCTCCCCTACCGGACCACCACCTCCTCGCCGATCAGTCGCCGGACCACCACCTCCTCGCCGATCAGTCGCCGGACCACCTCCACCTCGCCGGCCAGTCGCCGGACCACCTCCAACTCGCCGGCCAGTCGCCGGACCACCTCCACCTCGCCGGTCAGTCACCGGACCACCCCCTCCTGGCCGGACGCCCTCCCCTCTCTAGTCTTTAGACACTTTAAAAAATTTAAATGAGTATTGCATTTGCTAGGAATTGAACCCTAGCTCCCTCAACCATAATACACTCATCTAACCACTAGGCTACAAGAGTTATCTTGTCACCTTTTGTTTATTTATGTATTATATTTTATTTATGAATCAGTCATCTAGTCTTGTCATCTTATATTTTTTTATTTATATATACTTTATTTATGAATCACTAAACTAATATAATAACTAGATAATAACTTACTTGTTGAAGTTTAATAAAAATCATAAAATCATAACTCAATGCACAAATTTTTTGTTGAATTTTATTTTTACTAAATTATACGAGCTCAAATGCTACCATATGCGTCCAATTCTTCTTTCATATTTGTCACAAATTCAATAAATCTACAGTTATGTGTATTTAATTATATGACAAATCTATCTTATTTTGGTCATCATACTAACTAATAACAAGTGACAATTGTAAATTTGTTAGTACATTTTTAATTTTGTGTGATTATTTGTTGTAAATGAACTTTTTTTTTTGTAGTAGACGGTCTTTCGTGAAATAGTTTCGTTAGGAGCATTATCTTCATCATTAATAGCATATAACACATCAATCACAATAAATTTATTTGTAACGATTTTGACGATTTTATATAAATATTATCAACAAATTATTTTCCGTTGCATTTAATTTGTAACTTATTACACATAAATCGCAACGGATTTATTTCCAACCAAAGTTTGAAGGTTATATATATATAATACCAACAATATATTTTTCGTCGAATTTAATTTGTAGCTTATAACACGTTTATCTGAACGGATTTATTTCCAACAAAATTTCGACGGTTTTATGTATGTATTATTAACAATATATTTTCCGTTGAATTTAATTTGTAGCTTATAACATATAAATCTCGACGGATTTAATTTCAACCAAAGTTCGAAGGTTTTATATATATTATCAACAACATATTTTTGTTGAATTTAATTTGTCGCTTATAATTCATAAATTTCCAACGGATTTATTTCCAACAAATTTTTTGAAGGTTTTATACATATTATCAACAAAATATATTCCGTTGGATTTAAATCGTAGCTTATAACACATTTTCTTGTAGTGTGCGGGTTGGTGTCCTTGGTATACCAGATTCCAAAATCAGCTGTCCCGCATACATACTTTATGATTCTCTTGACTTGTAGGAGATGACTTTCCTTTGGATCCGCCTGGTATGTTGCACAAACACCAACGGCATATGCTATATCTGGTCTACTGGCTGTCAAGTATAGGAGGCTTCCAATCATGCTCATGTACAGCGTCTGATCGACCTTTGTTCCAGCCTCGTCTTTGGTTATCTTTATGTGAGTAGCCGCCGGAGTTCGTTTGTGACTTGCTTTCTCAAGATCAAATTTCTTTGTCAGATTCTTGGCATACTTGCTTTGTGAGATGAAAATGTCGTCTTCCTTCTGAGTCACCTGGAGTCCTAGAAAGTAGTTCATCTCCCCAACCATGCTCATCTTAAACTCCTTCTGCATCTGTTCAACAAACTGATCCACCAGTTTCTGGGTATTGGACCCAAACACAATATCGTCAACATAGATTTGTGCGAATAGAAAGTCTGACCTCGTGTGTTTAACGAACAGGGTCTTGTCCACTCCCCCTCGCACATATCCATGATTGACGAGGAACACAGTTAGACGCTCATACCAAGCTCTGGGTGTTTGTTTGAGACCGTATAAGGCTTTCTTCAGGTAGTACACAGATGGTGGGTGATGCGGATCCTCAAACCCTTTCGATTGAGCGACAAAAACCTCCTCATTCAGAAATCCGTTTAGGAAAGCACTTTTGACATCCATCTGGAACAGTCGAAACTTCAAGTGACATGCCAGAGCAAGCAGTAAGCGAATGGCTTCAAGGCGTGCGACCGGAGCAAAGGTTTCCTCAAAGTCTATCCCTTCTATTTGAGTGTATCCTTGTGCCACAAGGCGAGCTTTGTTTCTTGTGATGTTCCCTGATGCGTCGTACTTGTTTTTGAAGATCCATTTTGTACCAATGATGTTAACCCCATCAGGTCTTGGAACCAGATCCCATACATCATTTTGAGCAAATTCTTCCAGTTCTTCCCGCATGGCGAGGACCCAATACTCATCAAGTAATGCTTCATTTATGTTTTTCGGCTCGATTGAGGAGAGGAAGCACGAGCAGGCAGCCCATTCTCTAGAGTTGCTCAGATTTCTACGAGTTTGAACTCCATCACTTGGTGAACCGATGACCCCAGAGATTGGGTGATCCCTGGCAATTCGTCGAGAGGGTTGTAACGCAGTGACGTTCTCCTGAGGGTTGACAGTATCGGTTTCGTCAGATGAGGGATTTGAAGGGGAGTTGTCAGAGGTGTCTTCAGTCGGGTCATGCTCAGTCTGCTGGGATGATGATTAGGTCTCAGGTACTGTACTAGTGCTGTCGTCAGTGTCGTCCGGGACAGCCTGTATACACACTTCATCCTTGACTTTGACATTTATAGATTCCATGACTGATCATGTGCGCTTGTTGAACACGCGGTATGCTCGACTGTTTGAAGAATACCCAAGAAAGAACCCCTCATCACTCTTTGGATCCAGCTTCTGTCTGTACTCCCGGTCGTTCAAGATGTAGCACTCACTTCCAAAAATGTGGAAATATTTGATAGTGGGCTTCTTTCCTTTCCAAAGTTCATAGCATGTCTTCTCCGTTCTAGTGCGTATAGTAACTCGATTTATGATGTGACATGCCGTATTCATAGCTTCGGACCAGAACTTCAGAGGAAACTTTTTGGCATGGATCATCACCCGGGCCATCTCTTGAATGGTACGATTCTTCCATTCCACCACTCCATTCTGCGGAGGGGCGATTGCTGATGCGAACTGATTAGCAATCCCGAGTTTTGTGCAGTAGGTACCCAAAGTAATATTCTTGAATTCTGTGCCATTATCACTCCTGATGGACACCAGTTTTTCTCCTTTGTCTTCCCTTTCTCGTTGGATCAGGGTAGCAAGTTCTATGAATTGTTGGGCAGCTTCAATCTTGTCACGAAGGAACCTTGTCCATGTGAATCTGGTGAAGTCGTCAACACAAACCAGAACATACTTCTTTCCACCATAGCTCTCAGTTTGCATTGGTCCCATCAAGTCCATATGGATCAGTTCCAGAGGTCGGTTGGTGCTGATTTCAGAGATCTTGGGGTGTGATGCTTTGGTGTATTTCCCGATCTGACATTCTCCACACATCACATCCTGACTTCCTTTGACATTTGGCATTCCTCTGACGAGTCCAGATGAGCAGAGTTTCTTCAATGTTTTGAGATTCAGATGTCCCAACCGTCTGTGCCAAAGGGACATCTCATTTGCTTGACTAGACAAGCAGGCTGTTCCAGCACCTGTTCCAGAACCTGTTCCAGCAGAGCCGATGAGATAACAATTGTTGGCTTCTCTGCTTCCTATCATCAATATTCCTCCATCTTTGTTGAGAACTTGGCACGAGTTGTGAGTGAATTTGACATGATATCCTCCGTCGCAAAGTTGACTTATGCTGATCAGGTTCACTTTCAATCCTTCAACTAGGAGAGTGTCTTTGAGGACAGGTAGATCCAGAACCTTCAATGTCCCACAGCCGATCACCTGTCCCTTTCCTCCATCTTCGAAGGTGACGAACTGCTTCTTAATAACAGGTCGAATCTGCATAAGGAATCTGGAGTCTCCTGTCATATGGGCAGAACATCCACTATCGAAGTACCAGCGATCTTTCTCGATGTGAGTTGAAGAGCTGAACGTAACCATGCAAACATCTTTACTTCTGTAAGTTTCCATGTCTATCTTCCAGTCATGAACCGTGCTCAAGGGTAGCTGTCCTTGCTGCGTAGTCATCTTGAACAGTTCCAGGATCCCACTCAGTGTGTCGAGTGTCTGCTCTGATACCATGTGAAATTATATCCCCTGTTCAAGCTAGTGTTCAAGGTGTAGTTGAGAGAGACCTAGAACTTCTTTCTCAATGATATAGTAGTCAGAGAGGATAACTGAGATACACACAGTTAACCAGTACCGAACAACAGTAAGAGAGGATAACTGAGATACACACAGTCAACCAGTACCGAACAGCAGTTAGAGAGGATAACTGAGATACACACAGTTAACCAGTACCAAACTCTATCGGGTGGTGTTCCAACAGTTGATTAAACAGTTTATCAAGCAGTACCGGAAAATAAAGGAGAACGGGAGCACGCACGGTATGTTACCCAGTTCGGCCTCGCCTACTCTGGGGGGTTTCCCACACCCTAAAATGGGACACAAATCGTATTACGAGATTAGAGCTACAAGTGGTCTTACTATTACACAACCTCATGTTTGTAATCGCCTAGCCTCTAAGTCTCTGTCTCTCAGATTTGCAATCTCGGTTCACCGCAGCTCCCCTAGATCCCCTGTGGGTAGGACGAGACTTCCCTCTCGGCCTAGTCTTGGACTTCTCGGAAGTCCAGTCGCCTTCTCTCAAAGACGTAGCTTGATAGCTGAGTGTGTGCGTACTACGTTGTTCCTCAAGCATAGCCTGAACACCACACTGATCAGACTGTTGCCTTGGCACTGATATTCCGATGTGGAATGGCCAACCGTTGCTTCTCCCCAATCTCACGAACTCTCGTGTTTATCTTTTCTCATCGGAAGCGCCCCAATCTGGACGCCCTAGACTTCTTTATATAGGTGTTAGTAGAGTTCAGATCCAATCTGAATATCCTATCAAATATTTCGGAGATACTCCTAAATATTTGTGGAATATTCAATCATTACCCAATCGTCAAAGGTGACTTCCACTCCAAGCCATCCGATATTCTCTCAGCCAATCTGCATATATTTGATCGCTGATCTGATCGTTGATGATGATTTGTCGATTGGCTTCAATCAAATAACTTCGTCGACATCTTCGGGACTTCAATCAAATAATCTCATCGTCGACATCTTCATGGGATATCTTCTTCGGCAAGTTAGTCAATAGGTCTTTTATTCTGGTAAGGAAATATTCGAATGACCTCTCAAATATTCTGTGTCTTTGCTGACCGACTCCAATCGAAAAGATCCTCAATCTTCAAAATCTTCTGAATAAACCGAATCTAGATCATGCGTCTTCTGTACGCTGTACTTCTGTTCCAGTCCGTGTTTGAACTTCAGCTTGAACTGTCTAAAGCTGTTTGCCAAAGACATGCCAATCATGGGAACATCAAAATTCCTCACTGTTTGATCGATCTTGGTGCTGCCATTAATGTTATCCCATATTCTCTATATTGTTCATTGAAACTTGGCCCATTGAAACCACCTAGATTGTTGATAGAGTTAGGGGATAAATCATGTATTCGTCCTATTGGCTCGCTTAAAAACCTAACCCTCCGAGTAGGAAACCTTGTTGTTCCTACAGATTTCTATGTCTTGCAGATGGGAGATGCTAGAAACGACGATCCTCCAGCACTCATTTTGGGACAGCCATTCCTCTTCACCACCAAGACCACGATTGACATGGGCACGGACTTGCTGTCACTTGCATTCGGTGGCAAAATATCAGATTTCTACATCTATGAGGATGATGACCGTCCATGCGCGAGGAAACCGCCGGACATAGTGCACACATCTGATCTTGATGCCCTAGTTCCTGACCTACCAGAAGAGACCGTGCATACGAATGGACTAGTAGCTATGAGCAAGATGTCCTTACCAACTCGGGAGTATGTGAAGGTGAACCCGCCTGATCGATGGAGAGCAGACACGAGCACATCATTACACGGTGATCTTGGGCAGATTAAAGGAGCAGATGAGGTGAAATTTGACCTCACACGCCCATGGGATCCTCACTTGTGATCCCTAAAGAGGTAACGTCGAGCCAACGACGTAAAACAAAGGCGCTCACAGGAATGCAGCCTGGCAAATTTATCGTTTTCTTCATTTTTCGGTTTTAATTTATTTACTTATTTTCTGTTTATTTGAGTTTTGAGTCATATTCATCACATTGTAGTTGGGAAAGTAGATGATTTTCATGCAGGGAACAGATGAGCACCATGCGAGCACGCATGACCATTCGTGTGAGCGCACAAGATTTCATGCGACTTGTCGGACTTGTGCGAACGCACAAGAAGAGCTTGTGCGATCGCACAGGGTGCACCATGCGAGCGCATGGCCTCCGGCACACCCAAGCCGAGCCTCAGCTAGACCATCCCAGGCCAAGACATTGCCACACACCAGGCCACGACTACCCAAGGGGAGTATTGTTCCACCCTTTTTTCTCTTCTTTTCCATATTATTTGTATGCATTATGAGTCTAGAGTCTAAGTCGTGCCGTGAGGACACGGCTTTGTTCAAAAGTGTGAGGTGGGAGAGTCAGTCGTTGTGTCAGCACGTTTATTTTCTACACCTTGCATAAGAGTCAGCACGTTTCCCTCAAATTTTTAAATTTTTGTACAAATTTCTCTCTATTTCCTAGAACTGCGGTATTGAATCTTGATGATGTGAAATAGATAGAACCAATTACATGCATGTCTCTTGTGAAAATTGAATTGTGCGATGACATGTGAACTTAACCCATTACGTGCCTTTGTAAGCTGAGATAAACAGGGATGTGGAGTTGATAGAAACGTGTTAGAGAGACTTGACAGAACATTCAAAGGACTGGATTTCGAGTTATATGGTTATATGGATTTCGTGAAGGCTAGCACTTCGAGGAAACATGGTTTAGAGTCTGCTCCGCCACTGCGGTGCTTATGTGGTTAGGCGGGACGGGAAAACATCACACCGTCCAATCTCTCGTCTAAGTAGCCGGGAAAATAGACGAGCGACCCTCGGCTTGACTCGCGTCAAAAGGATGAGGATGAGGGAGAGCAGGGAGGTATTTCCATATGCTTGTGGGCGATGATTGGACCTCCATCAAAAGAGTAGAATCATGGACGAGCAGTTCACAATAAATAGCAAAAAGAGAAAAACTCAGTCAATTGTGAAGTTCTACACGCAACAAAAAGTGAAGTACACCACTGTTACATCAAAAGCCAAGTCACTACAAAAGCTGTCCCAAAAGAACTCAAACACCTTGAAGCTCGAATCAATCACGTGCAAGAAAAAGTAATGAAGTATCACCATGTAGCAAGAGTTCGGCACCGAGAGTGCAGTTCATGGGTCTAAAAAGGACTACCTCCCAGACATCCGAATTGATTTGCATCCCGGCCCAAAGGTAACACGTATCAATTTCTTCCATGTTTGAGCACAATACTTTTAGTAACGAGATTTGCATGGAAAAGTGAAGTCTAGATTAGCGAGTCATATTCATGTAGCAATATCTAGGATGCCGAAGGAATTGTGATGTTTCAGTTTATTTTCCTCTTATGACCTGGTCCTTGTTCGGGACGAACAAGTTTAAGTGTGGGGTGGTTTGATGAGCCGTATTTATACGACTCATCGAGTCGACAAATCCCACCCATTTCGACACTTTTATATGCAAACAATTACTTTTTAGTATGGTTCGGAAGCTCTAGGAGGAAACGCGCTTAAAAGATGGCATTTCGGGCCAAAAATATCGCAGTTGAAGATCAAAGCCAGAGGAGCGTCTGACCACCTGAACCGACCGGCTCACCGTGAAGAGTATTTTCGGGCGGTGAATAGTAACTTCGGGTCGTGAACAGTGTTTTCGAGAAATTTCCTAATTTCATCCAGGCATGAAGGTTCTAGAAGACTTGTTGGGCAAGTAAACTTACTAGCTAAGTTTGCTTGCAAAACAAGCAAAGTCGGTTTTAGGACATGTTTTCAAAAACCGTTTATGGGCCGACGTCAACTTGGAAACTTCGAAGCCCTAGTATTCTCTATAAATACAACCTCATATCAAGGGTTTAAGCATCCATCCGAGCAGTGACCATCCCAAATTCGAGAGTCTCATCCCTCACTCGAAGACCAGAGCTTCCTCCTCTTCCTCGGTGATCAACACCATTCCGGCCCCCCCTCCTCCTTCGTTCGGCAATAGAGAAGAAATCTTTCCTTTTAATTATTGCTTTGTTTCAATGACCATGTGTAGCTAAGCCCTTTGTTCGGGCTAGGGTTTCATACATTGTGACTATTGTTTGAGATTTTGTCCTTAATGCTATTTCATGTTTTACTAATTCTCTTGCATATATTCCATGAATTATTGCTAGACTAGGTGGATGCTTTGTCGCAAAGCTTAGTTGATCTATATTTCTATCATTATTATTTGCCTAATACTTTGTCATTTGGGTAGATAGCACATCTAGGTTAAACAGCACCTTTGTCGGGTTGTTCAACTTAGGAGAGAATTAGAATCTTTTCACCTTTGTCGGGATAGGTTGTGGCATAACACCTTTGTCGGGTTATTTGGGAAGTCACCTTTGTCGGGACGACCACACTTAGAAACACTGAATTAGATCGTTAGTAGTCAAGGATAACAAGTCACAATAGAAACCCTAGTCTGAATATTCCCTCTGATTGACATATCTCGTTTATTTCCTATTCTCACACTTGTTTCCAGATCTCTTATAAACCCAATTGTTTCCTTTTTACAGAACAACAAGTAACCATCTAGCTCTCTAGGGTTCGACCTTTGTTTGTCGTTGTACTAACCCATAGCCAAGAGTAAGGAACTATAAATTTAAATTTGCAGGTACCGACGATGCCTATCATAGTGCTTTGCCCGTTGTCCATTGACTTTGAAAAGGCTCCCATCTGTCGGGCTTTCTAATTCAAGCGCTCTGTGGTTGAAAACGTGGGTCACTGTGTATGGGCACATCCATCTCGAACGCAGCTTGCTGGGCATCATTTGTAGGCGTGATGAAAAGATCATAACTTGTTGGCATATCTCAAATGTGAGCCGAAGGATGAACTTATCGTGATAGAGCTTAGTCCGTGCCTTGTAGTCTGATTGGCTCTCGTATGCCTCTAGGCGCAGCTCCTCAAGCTCACATAGCTGCAACTTCCTGTCCAGCCCGGCTGCTTACAAGTTCGGATTGCACTTCTTGAGCACCCAGTAGGCCTTGTGCTCTAATTCGACCGGGAGATGGAATGCTTTCCCGTACACCAACCGAAAAGGCGAGGTGTCTATCGGTGTCTTATAGGCTATCATGTATGCCTATAGTGCCTCATCTAGCCGCTGGCTCCAGTCCTTCCTGGTCGGATTCACCATCTTCTCTAGAATTCCCTTTATTTCGCGGTTGGAGATCTCCGCTTGCCCATTCGTCTGGGGTGATATGCTGTGGAAGTCCGATGGTAAACGTGGTAAGGCTTCAAGGTTGCAGCCATCATCCGGTTGCAGAAGTGTGTCCCTTGATCACTGATTATGGCCTTCGGTACTCAGTATCTGCAAAAAATGTTAGTGCGCTAAAAATCCACACTAGTTTTAGCATCGTCGCATCTAGTCGCCTTAGCCTCTACCCATTTAGACACACAATCAACCGCAACCAGAATGTAAGCATAGCCACACAACACAGGAAAAGGGCCCACGAAGTCGATGCCCCAAATGTCAAAAACATCATTAACAAGTATGGGTACTTGGGGCATCTCATTCCTAGCCAAAATATTACCTACACGTTGACATCTATCACATCTTTTACAATGGTTGTAGGCATCTCTAAACACATGCGGCCAAAAGAATCCGCTATCTAGAATCTTCCTAGCCGTTCTCCTAGGACCGAAATGGCCACCGCAAGCATGTTCATGGCAAAAACTGATAACTGAAGCAATTTCATCATTCGGAATGCACCGTCTAAGAATCTGGTCTACGCCTATTTTCCTCAAGTACGGGTCATCCCACACATAATATTTAGAGTCATGCTTCAATTTCAGACACTGAGCCTTTGAGTAGGAGGGCGGAAACTTACCTCCAACCAAGTAGTTCACCATGGAAGCATACCATGGCACCTTACCTGTGAGGGCGTACAAGTGCTCATCCAGAAATGTCTCGGTGATCTGTCCGGCATCCTCCTCTCGGATAAGGCGGCTCAAGTGGTCGGCCACGGTGTTCTCAATGCCTTTCTTGTCTTTGATCTCCTAATCGAACTCTTGTAGGAGCAAAATCCACCTAATGAGCCGCGGTTTTGCCTCCTTCTTTGTCATCAGGTACCTAATAGATGCATGATCATAAAACACTACAACCTTAGTACCGAGCAAATATGACCTAAATTTCTCCAAAGCAAAGACCACGGCTAGCAGTTCTTTTTCTGTGGTCGAGTAGTTCTTTTGGGCCACGTCCAGAGTTCTCGAAGCATAGTAGATCACTACGGGCTTTTTGTCCACTCTCAGGTCGAGGACCGCTCCTACTGCATAGTCGCTTGCATCACACATGATCTCGAATGGCTGGCTCCAGTCCGGTGTTCTGATGATGGGTGTGCTGGTGAGGGCCTGTTTTAGCTCATTAAAGGCTGCCCTGCATGGATCTATAAACTCAAAGGGAACATCTTTTTGCCAAAGATTAGATAAAGGCAATGCCTTTTTTGAGAAATCCTTAATAAATCTACGATAGAAACCAGCATGCCCAAGAAACGACTTAATATCACGAACCGTGGAGGGGTAGGGTAGAGTAACAATCAAGTCTATCTTAGCTTTATCGACCTCTATACCCTCATGTGAAACTATGTGAGCGAGGACTACACCATGAGTCACCATAAAGTGACACTTTTCATAATTGAGTACCAAATTCATAGAAACACACCGTGCTAAAACTGTACTCAAATTATCCAAGCATGAATCAAAAGTGTCACCATGCACAGTAAAATCATCCATAAACACCTCTATAAAAGCACCTATCATGTTAGACAATATACTAGTAACGACCCGTTGGAAAGTACCGGTTGCATTACACAAACCAAAAGACATTCGGTGGAAAGAAAACGTACCGAATGGACATGTAAAGGTGGTCTTTTCTTGATCCTCGGGTGCTATGGGAATTTGGTTATAGCCCAAAAATCCATCTAGAAAACAAAAGTAGGGCTTACCGGCCAACCAGTCGAGCATCTGATCGATGAATGGAAGTGAAAAGTGATCCTTGCATGTGACTGCATTCAGCTTCCTGTAATCTATGCACATTCGCCATCCATTCTTCACTCTGGTCGTGATCATATCGCCCTCAAGATTCTTTTCCACTGTGATCCCGGTCTTCTTCGGAACGACATGTACTGGGCTCACCCATTGGCTATCTGAGATCGGGTAGATCACATTCGCATCCAGCAGCTTCTGAATTTCCTTCTGGACAACCTCCATCATGATCGGGTTCAATCTCCATTGAGGTTCCCTCGAAGGCTTTGCTCCATCTTCCAGCAAAATCCGATGCATACAAACTACCGGGCTAATTCCCTTGATGTCGGCCAATGTCCATTTGATGGCCAGCTTGTGCTCGGTCAGTACCTCGATCAACCGTCACTCCTAATCCGTCTCTAGCCCATTCTTGATGATGACAGGCAATGTGTCGTTCTCCCCTAGGAACGCATACTTCAAGTGCCCGGGTAAAGGCTTCAATTCTACTCTAGGTGCCTGCACAACAGAAGGCAAACACACTTTTGATTTAAATAACCGAACTTCATTAACCTCATACCTCGGGGTGAGTGGCTATGCAATCTCCATCTGGTCTAGTGCATCCATGATAGTCTCAATGAGCTCATAGGAGTCCTCGTGTGAGTACAGGGCTCTCTTGAGTGTGAGCTCGAGTAGGTCTGCTCCTCTGTCCGATTGCACCTCCTGGACTAGGTCGTCCAGCGTGTCTAGGGCGTGGACCGCTTCATACTCCATTAGATGCTTAATGGCCCGGAAGATATCAAAGCGGAACACCTCTCCTCCGACTTCCATAGAGAGAGTGCCACTGTCGCAATCGATCTTCATCTTAGACGTCTTCAGGAATAGTCGGCCGAGCAGAATGGGGGCATGATCGGTTGGGCCACAATTTTCCATCTTCAGCACGTAGAAATTGGCTGGAAACACAAGCTCTCCCACTTGTACGAGCACATCTTCAATTTTTCCTTCGGGCTGCTTGCATGATGTGTCCGCCTGCTGTATGGTGAGTCCTGCAGGTTCTAGAGGACCAATGCGAAGACAGGAATATATAGAATATGGCAGTACATTTATAGAAGCACCGAGATCAAGCATACAATTATCAATACGAATATTGCCAATAGTGCAAGGGATAGTGTAGGTGCCTGGATCACCGCATTTAGGAGGTACCTTGCACTGAATGACAGTGGAGACATTCCTGCTCATGAGTTCCTAGTCGGGTTGAGTACCTGGTCTCCGATTGGTGCAAAATTCCTTCTAGAACTTCGAATACCTGGGTATCTGTTTGATGGCCTCGAGGAGCGGGATATTGATTTCTACCTTACTAAACAGCTCCCATACTTCCTTGTCCATGACGTATTGCTTAGGAGCTCGAACCTGCACAGGAAAGGGAAGAGGAACTCAGACATTAGGGTTCTCGGTCATGGATACCCGGCCTGGCTGAGAATCGTCGGCTGCTGGAATCGGGCCTGGTCCTAGCGCGTCCTGGCCGCTGGGTCAGAGAACTTCCGGCCTGGTTGCTTCTTCTTCGGCCGCTGGCGGGTTGATGTCTTCGGCTGGCCTGGGCACTGATGTAAGCTGTCCTCCGCTCCTGAGCGTTACTACACTGACGTTCCCTCTAGGGTTCTGGATAGTTTGCGAGGGAAGTCGTCCTGGGTCATTTTTGAGCTTTGAGACTATAGTGGCGATCTGGGACATCTGCTTGGACAGGCCGGCAATGGCACCATCGGTTTTGGCTTGGAATTGATGCAGTGTTGTGGCTAGGTCCTTAACGATGTCCTTTAATGATATTCTTGAGCCTTGCTGGTTCAAGCCGGCCTGATTGCGGTCTTGTCTCTGCTGGTACTGGCCTGGACCGTTCTGCCCTCCTTGGTGTTGTCGATGTGGTGGCCGGTAGTATTGCTGGGCTTGCTGAGGTGCGGCCGGCTGTGCTGGCTCCCTCTGGGCGTGGATGTGCTGATTGTTGTTCCTCCAGTTTTGCCCATTAGCCCCTTGCCCGTTTGCGGCTGATCCGTAGTGTCAGACTGACCCGGCCCGGTTGCCATAGCTCTGGTAATCACCCACTGCATTGACTTCACCCTGGTCGTCCTCCACCACGGTCGGACACTCGTCCGTTTTGTGGTCTGTGGCTCCACAAAACCCGCATGGCTTGACTTGGACCGGCTGCCTTCTGATGAGCTGCTGCATCATCTCCTTTAGCTGCTTGAGCTCTTCGGCCATGGAACTCGATGGGGGCTCGACCTTTGAGACGTTCCTGGTTCGGCAGAATTCTTCCTCTTTGTTGGACTCGTCCTGGAACCTTGCATTCTCGGCCACTTCCATAATTTTTCTTCGCACACCAGCTGGGGATAGTCTCATAAGGGTTCCCCCAGCCGAGGCGTCTAGCAATTTCCTGTCCAGTCTCCTAAGTCCCTCGAGCATGTACTCTACGATCAGCTTCTCGGGGAGTCCGAGGTTGCAGCAGCTTTGTTCTAAGGCCTGGAACTTCTCCACGTACTCATACATCGTCTTGTTCAGGCCTTGCCTGAGATCTTGCAACTTACTGCAGACCTGCATAGCTCTGCCCGCTGGGTTGTACTTGTTGAGGAACCTCTTTTGCATCTGGTCCCATGTTTGAATGCTACCTGAGGGCAAAGACAAGAACCAATCGTTAGCAGCATCTATAAGTGAAAAGTAAAGGGCTTTTAGTTTGAAGTCCCCAACTGCAACTCCTTATGGCCTGAGGTTCTGGCATATGCCATGATAGCGCTGCAGATGAGTAGTGGCCGATTCCCGCTGATGCCCTGAGAACTTGAACAGGTGATGGACGACTGCCGAGTTGATCACTATGCCCTCTAGCTCGGGGCCCTCGTAGATGCACCATGGCTGATTTCTGAAGTTTGGTTCAGATAGTTCTCCCATGGTGGGCTCTTGGTCATCGTACTCGTCGTCATAGTCATCCAGGATGAGTGGCTGTGGCGGTGGTCGTCTCCGAGGCGGTGGTCGTCTCGGCTGTGGAGGTGGCACTTGCTAATGGTTGAGCGGCTGTTGCTGGACCGGTTGTCTCGAGCCTACTCCGTTATGTGCCGCGGGTGCTCCTTGGTTCTGTCGGGCGGCCTCCCTGTTGGCTCGGTTCCGAGCCCGGACTAGCTGCTCCGGGTCGTCGTAGACTTGAGGCGGTGCCCCGTTGTGTTGATCGAGTGGGTTCTCTTCATCGTGGACTTCGTTATCATCAAACTGGTTACCTGCGCGAGCCTTGGCAATAGAAAGCAAAGGAGAAACCCTAATTTGAAACCCGAATTTGAAATTTTCTAAAAGCACTAAAAATTCAAAATAAAATAGTAAATGATCTCGGATGCCCAAAAAACATCCTATGTCACAGCGCAGCTGCGTTTTCTAACCCCCTCGTCGTTCCGCTCAGAACAAGGTATTATGAGCTGAAATCGGTCACCTGGAACTCTAATCCTGCTATTTTGCTGCAAAAATGAAGAATAGCTAAACAAAAGCAAAAAATTAAAATAAAAAGAACAACTTCACCGTATTGCAGCTCCCCGGCAACGGCACCAAAATTTGACAGGCGTCGTCGGTCAAGTCAAATTTGAATTTATATTTTCCTTGCGAGAAACCTAGTAAACTGGCAAGCAAGTGTCGAACCCAAGGGAGCAGTTCGGCTACTCGTGTCCTGTGACTGAAAAGAAAGACAATTGGGGTGTGAGCAGATTGTTAAAGGTGCGAGTAAATAAAAGGTTGTGATTCAATATGAGAGAGCATTCAGACTAGGGATTTTATTATGACTCAGTTATCATCGACTTCTAATGATCTAGTGCGTGTTCTAAGTGTGGTTACTCCGTTTCAGGTTATAACCTAAGGTAGGGCCGTTTCAAGCCACTACGCCACAATCTACTCTATTTCAGGTTATAGACTTCTAGTTCTAGTTAACCTAGCACTCCGTTTCAGGTTATGCAAGATTAGCTGCGACTACTCGTTCCAACATTTCAGTATTAAACAAGCAGGGAAATATGGGGCTAAACTGCTCGGCTAAGTTTTACCGTTTCGGGAATCCACTTAGCCTCACAGTTTAGTCCGAGATAAACAGGCACAAGAACTAGTAGAACATGAATTAGCATTAAGCAAAAAGTCTCAAACGAAAGTCACAATTTATTAGCCCTAGCCCGAACGAGGGGTTTAGCTACTCATATCCATGGAAAACAATGCAAAAATAATTGAAAGTAAGGAATTCTGCTCTGCGTTGAAGGTATAAGGCTTGTCGTGGCCAGTTGGTGATGCCGCTCGTCTCTGCAGAATAGGATGCTTATGGATTGACCGAGAGGTCTTATTTATAGCTAAGGACCTTGGGCTTCCTAAGTCTGGATTTGGAAAGGGCCCAAAAACAGAGTAGGGAACATGTCCAAATCCTGACTTCGCTTAGCTTGCAAGCAAACTAAACCGCCTCTCCTTGTTGCACCGACTTGGCCCAGCGCGCGGGGCCTTATGCAGTTCCAACGTCGTTTTGTCCATCCCGGCCATTCCACTAGTGCGTTTTGTTTGGGAAGTGAGATCGTCCGTGTTTTTGGGTATTTTAAACAACTTGGTCGAGTCGGATTTGCCAAATTCGCCCATCTGGTCGGGCAACTTGGTTTTGTTGCCTATTAACGCGCGCATGACCCTTGGAATTGGGCCAGCTGCCAATCTGCTCAGGCGTTGTCCTTGGTTTAGTGACATTGTCCCACTTATCTGCTATTTTGATCAACTTGCTCGAGTCGGAATTTTCAGATCAGCTCGTTTGCCCGAGCGACTTGATTTTGGTGCTAGACTACTCGGTTGAGGCTTCGAACTGCTCGGGCACGGCCTGGTCCTGCTCGGGCCAGAGTGGCCAGAACTGCCTTGTGATGTTTTTCTGAACAAAATGCCATCTTTTAAGCGTGATTCCTCTTAGAGCTTCCAAAACACCTGAAATGCAAAACAACACTATGAAGTAACTATTTGCATGATAAAGTGTCAGAATTGGTGGGATTTGATGACTCGATGAGACGTATAAATACGGCTCATCACCGACGCTGAAGCAATTTTATATCTTTGGAAGTCAATGTTACATTCTCAGAGGCCATGAGTATCAATAGAAGTTGGACCCTAAGAGTGAAGAAGATATCTTTCTTGAATACTATATTACCACTCGCGCTTACCGAGTCTATAAGAAGCGCACTGGAGCCATTATGGAATCTGTCAATGTTATCGTGAAAGATGTTGTGACCGAGTCACCCAAAACAAGTCAGGCGGATGATGATGAAGTTCCAACGCTTCCGGAACAACTTGATGTTCCCCCTTCAAATCAAGAAGTTGTCCCGGGCAAGGCTTCAGAACATCCTACCGAAGAAGATGGCTAAACTGATGAGGAAGCTAACTTGGAGTCACCACCTGCACCATCTCAAGTTCTTCAACCTTCTAGTACTATTGAGAAGAACCATCCCATTACAGAGGTTATTGGCGAACCAACGGAAGGCATGAAGACTCAAGGTAAACAAGTAAACTTTTGAGAATTGGCTGGTTTTACATGTTTCCTGTCAACTGTGGAGCCCAAAAACATTAAAGAAGCGATCAATGATGAATACTGAGTGGTGGCTAAGCGAAAAATTATATTTTCTGAATACTAGATGATGATGATGATGATATGATGGTGATGATATGATGATGATGATATGATGATGATGTGATGTGATGATGATGATATGATGATGTTGATGATGATGATGATAATTATTATTATTATATGATATGATGATATGATGATGATAATGATGATGATAATAACAATGATGATAACAATGATGATGATGATGATAACAATGATGATGATGATGATACGATGATATGATGATGATGATGATGATGATGATGATGATGATGATGATGATGATGATGATGATGATGATGATGGTGATATGCTCATGATGAAATGATGACGATGATGACGATGATAACAATGATGATTTGATGATGATAATGATGATCATGTGGTGATGATGATATGATGATGATGATGATGATGATAACAATGATGATGATATGATGATGATGATAACAGTGATGATGATGATATTATGAACTCAGGTGATGATAATGATAATGATGACGATGATGATGATAATGATATGATGATGATGATAACAGTGATGATGATGATATGATGAACTCAGGTGATGATAATGATAATAATGATGATGATGACGGCGATGATGATAATGATGATGAAGATGATGATGATGATGATGATTATTGACAGAGCCGTCGTTGAGGCACTGCAAAATTTACAGTTATAGTTCCACTACTCGTGGCTCACTATTGGATTAGCAAGCGGTAAGTAGGGGTCGAACCCTAGAGAGTCAGTGTGGAATAGTTGTTCTTGAAAAGAGAAAAGAAAGTAAATACAATTGGGTTTTTTGGGTTGTTTTTAGACAGAAAGTAAATGACAGAAAAGTAAAGTGCTGAAAGTAAGTGCGAGAAAGTAAGTGCGTAAAGTAAATACTGAAAGTAAAGTGCTAAAATGTAAAGTACTGAATGTAAAGTGCTGAAAGTAAAGAACTGAATGTAAGTGCTGAAATTATTCTGATTAATGGCCGGCGAATGGCCGGCGAAGTAATCATTCTGATTAATTCACGGTGCTCGAATTCAGTCTGTTCTAGTGCTCGGTAGACTGATCGTAGAACAACTTGACGATACACGCACTGAAGCTGTTACCGCGCATTTGGGAGAAGGTGTTGATTCTCATGGAGGATCATCTGGTGGAATCGAAGGTGAGGCTCTTATCTAGGGGGAGACCTAGTTAGCGATTACTAGAGTGTCCGAGGTTCAGGTAGTTTAAGAGGGATTTTGTAAACGTAAGATCTTGTACTCGCAATACTCATTATTAGTGAATTGCTATCCACCGGGCTAAGGACACAGCCCCCCAGACATAGGCTTGTTAACGCCGATCTGGGTAAGATCTTTGCGTGTCGTTTATTTTTCACACTACATTAGTTCTTGCATAAGTTCTTCTAGATATTGTTCTATACTCGACTAGAACAATATCTCAACTACAAGAGAAGATTTCAAGTGATACAAATGGTTAGCCAGTGATGTAAACGATATAAGATCAGTACAGACACCGTGGCGAGTTGACTACATCATGTTGCACTTAAGTCTACCCAATGTTTTAATTTACACAAATAAATGGGCATGAAACACGTTAGGCGCAACCATTGACATGCAATAAATTATGTGTCAAAACTACTTTATATACTCAAGGTAAACCTTAAAGTAGTCCAAGGAACTACGTCTAGCATACCCACATGTTGTCTATTAGGTGACACTAGTCTTTTCTAAACAATGAATAAGGCTCTGTCTACTTGAACTTATATTTTTGACGGTTAAGTTACTTTCAGTTAATATAATTTCAGTTAAGTTAAATTTCAGTTAAGTTAAGTTCGATTTAAATCGATTTTTTCATCACATCTATCAACACATCATCATCAACATTATCATGATCATCCTCATCAACATCATCATCATCATCATCATTGATGGGACGTATTTATACGATTCATCAAGTACTACTAAACCCACCAAAAACGACATTTAGTGATACGAACATATGCTTGTTAATGTCGTTTTGTGTATATAGGCAATTTTGGAGTCTAAAGAGGAAACACGCTTAAAAAGGGAGATTTGTGCCCAAAAGCAGGCCAAGTCATTTCTGGCCGGGCCAAAGCCAGGCCGCGCCCAGCGCACCAGCCGAGCTGTCTAGCACTGAATTCAAGTTGCCCGGGCAAACCATCTGATCTGACGAATCCACCTCGAGCAAAGTGATCAAAATGGCAAATAAGGTGGACAATGTCAGAAAACCAAGGAGAACGCCTGAGCATATGGGCATTTGGCCCAATTCCAAAGCAAAGGCGTGCACCGATAGGCATTGAAACCAAGTCGCTCGACCAAACCAGCTAATATGGCAAATCTGGCTCAACCAAGTTGTTTGAAATGCCCAACAACTCAGACAATCTCACTTCCCAGACAAAATGCCCGAGTGGAACCAACTCAAGCCCGATCAAGGCCAAACTAGGGCGATTTCGACCGTTTTGGGATTTCGACCATGCTCCGGGTAGAATCTGGACAAATATTCTTCATGGATCAGTCTTAGAATTGCCTCTGCATTCCAAATCTGCAATCCAAGAGCCAATGACCGCCGGTCAAAATTCCAGCCAACTCTGGCCAAACTCCGATCGAGTTCCGATCAAGCTCTGGCCAGGCACAACCATGAACCAACCAAGTTTCGGCCAAAGAACCAACCATGAAACCGAATTCCCTATATTCTGGTTGGTTTCTACTATTCATTTCGGTTTGGTTTTGGAGTCCGGTTGGCCTCAACCAACACAAGTCGGTTGGCCTCATCTAGTCCAAGTTAGTTGCCTTTTGGATGAAGCCAAGCTCAAGTCGGTTAGTTCTCCAAAACAACCTATGCTACACATATGTTTCAATACAAACACTCTACTTTTGCACTCCCGACCGACTTGAGCTTGGCTTCATCCAAAAGGCAACTAACTTAGACTAGTTGAGGCCAATCGACTTGGCTTGGTTGAGGCCAACCGGACTCCAAAACCAAACCGAAATGAATAGTAGAAACCAACCAGAATATAGGGAATTCGGTTTCATGGTTGGTTCTTTGGCCGGAACTTGGTTGGTTCATGGTTGTGCCTGGCCGGAGCTTGATCGGAGCTCGATCGGAGTTTGGCCAGAGTTGGCTGGAATTTTGACCGGCGGTCCTTGACTCTTGGATTGCAGATTTGGAATGCAGAGGCAATTCTAAGACTGATCCATGAAGAATATTTGTCCAGATTCTACCCGGAGCATGGTCGAAATCCCAAAACGGTTGAAATCGCCCTAGTTTGGCCTTGATCGGGCTTGAGTTGGTTCCACTCGGGCGTTTTGTCTGGGAAATGAGATTGTCCGAGTTGTTGGGCATTTCAAACAACTTGGTTGAGCCAGATTTGCCATATTAGCTGGTTTGGTCGAGCGACTTGGTTTCAATGCCTATCGGCGCGCGCCTTTGCTTTGGAATTGGGCCAAATGCCCATATGCTCAGGCGTTCTCCTTGGTTTTCTAACATTGTCCACCTTATTTGCCATTTTGATCACTTTGCTCGAGGTGGATTCGTCAGATCAGATGGTTTGCCCGGGCAACTTGAATTCAGTGCTAGACAGCTCGGCTAGTGCGCTGGGCGCGGCCTGGCTTTGGCCCGGCCAGAAATGACTTGGCCTGCTTTTGGGCACAAATCTCCCTTTTTAAGCGTGTTTCCTCTTTAGACTCCAAAATTGCCTATATACACAAAACGACATTAACAAGCATATGTTCGTATCACTAAATGTCGTTTTTGGTGGGTTTAGTAGTACTTGAAGAATCGTATAAATACGTCCCATCAATGATGATGATGATGATGATGTTGATGAGGATGATCATGATAATGTTGATGATGATGATGTTGATAGATGTGATGAAAAAATCGATTTAAATCGAACTTAACTTAACTGAAATTTAACTTACCTGAATTATATTAACTTATATTAACTGAAAGTAACTTAACCGTTAAAAATATAAGTTCAAGTAGACAGAGCCTTATTCATGGTTTAGAAAAGACTAGTGTCACCTAATAGACAACATGTGGGTAAGCTAGACGTAGTTCCTTGGACTACTTTAAGGTTTACCTTGAGTATATAAAGTAGTTTTGACACATATTTTATTGCATGTCAATGGTTGCGCCTAACGTGTTTCATGCCCATTTATTTGTGTAAATTAAAACTTTGGGTAGACTTAAGTGCAACATGATGTAGTCAACTCGCCACGGTGTCTGTACTGATCTTATATCGTTTACATCACTGGCTAACCATTTGTATCACTTGAAATCTTCTCTTGTAGTTGAGATGTTGTTCTAGTCGAGTATAGAACAATATTTAGAAGAACTTATGCAAGAATTAATGTAGTGTGAAAAATAAACGACACGCAAAGTTCTTACCCAGATCGGCGTTAACAAGCCTATGTCTGGGGGGCTGTGTCCTTAGCCCGGTGGATAGCAATTCACCAATAATGAGTATTGCGAGTACAAGATCTTACGTTTACAAAATCCCTCTTAAACTACCTGAGCCTCGGACACTCTAGTAATCGCTAACTAGGTCTCCCCCTAGATAAGAGCCTCACCTTCGATTCCACCAGATGATCCTCCATGAGAATCAGCACCTTCTCCCAAATGCGCGGTAACAGCTTCAGTGCGTGTATCGTCAATTTGTTCTACGATCAGTCTACCGAGCACTAGAACAGACTGAATTCGAGCACCGTGAATTAATCAGAATGATTACTTCGCCGGCCATTTGCCTCCACCTCTCTTCAGTGTATATGAGTGATGAACCATATTTATATGATTTGTTAAGACAGTTAAACCCACCAAATTAGACGCTTTATCTTGACAACTTTTACTTGTTAGTTTCACTTTTGTTCTACAGGCTATTTCAAGGAGTAAAGATGAAACGAGCTAAAATGGAGTTCTTAACGCTAAAAGTGGATTACAAGTCAGAACTGGCCATACTCCGACAATACTCCGATCAAGCCACAACTAAGTCCCAATGACTTATTCCAACAAAGATCAAGAACACAAGTGAAATGCCAAGTCTAAGTTCCTCACCTTTTGATGTCAACTAAGAAGCAACCAAGAAGCAACCAAAGGGCAACCATAGTCTAACCGGAGTTGGGATGTAACCGATGGCTTTTGGGAGGGAAAGATCTCATTCCACTCACACTCACCCCTCCTCCACCTCACCACCGGCGGCTATCCTCTCCTCCTCTCCCCTCTTGCCACCTAGGCCGGCGGCTTTGAGCCTTGCCACCTCATGGCCGGCGGCTTTGAGGTCCTCCACTCCCCTCTTGCCATGTGTTGGCCTCCCTCTCCTCCTCCTTGCCTATAAATACCAAGCTCCTTCTCCTTGGTAAATCATCCTCAATCCATCACACACCAAAAGTCCATAGTCACTTGTTACTTATCTCTCTAGAGTTTGGGCACAATCCATGTAAACACACCACTTTGATATTGAAGCTCCAAGTTTATTCTTGAGTACTCTTGTCGGTTCTTGAAGTACTCAAGCATTTCCTTTACTTTTCGTTGTTCTTGAGTTTACTCCTGTTGGTTCTTGAGTATTCTCCCCTTTACTTTCCTGTCTTTCAAAAACCTTTACTTTCCTGTCTTTCAAAAACCTTTACTTTCCTGTCTTTCAAAAACCCTTACTTTTCCAAGTACTTAGCTATGATATCCACCTCTATGGATATTCGTAGCTAAACCCTTCATTCGGTTGAAGGGATGTGCTTGTATCATAAAATGTTTTAGACCCTTCTCTTAGTGCCTCTTTGTGTTCAAAACTTGTACTATGTGCCATATATTAGGTCAGAACACTATTGGTTGACTGGATGCTCGAAAGAGAAAAGCTCTTCCATGGGTTCGTGAACCTTCGTGGTTAAGTGGAGGCTCGAAAGGGCACAGCTTAACTGTGGAGTTCAACCTCTTTAAAACACCATTTGGTTGATCGTAACTGAAGATCAAATGGATGCACATAAGCTAAGTGACGGAGCCCACTGCACTGTCGTTAAGGTGCAATGTTCTCTATGCAAATAAATTTATATTTTCCGCTACTCGCGACTTCACTACTGGGTAGTAAGTGGTAAGTAGGGGTCGAACCCATGGGAATTAGGGGGATACGTTGTTCTTTAAGGGATTTGTACAGCGAGGGAGCGTGTTTTAAGGTTGATTGAGATTTTAGCGGTTATGACTAAGTGACCTTTTTTTTGGTTTTGAGTGCGAAAAAGTAAATTGCAGAAAAATAAATACTGAAAAGTAAAACGAAAGACTTACAGTGGGTGATGCGTGATTTGCGAGTCCTCCGGAAGATGAGCGGTTGATGATTGCAGTTATACTAATAATAAAAGTAAATACAGGGGGTTTTGTAATCTAAAGAAAACATTCAGTTTCAGGGGCCTTGTATCATAGTTGTTTAACATCGACCGCTAATGATCATACTAAGTGTTCAAAGATGAATCGAGGCCATTTCTAAGCGCAAGACTTGCAACATCGTTTAAAACACTTGTTCTACTTTAGACTAATTCCTCCTTTCGAAGTATCTTAGCCTTCTGTGCATCCACCTGATCTTTCAGTTACGATCGACCGAGTGGTGTTTTAGATAAGTCGAACTCCTCAGATAAGTTTTGCTTGTTACAGCTTCAACTTACCCGAGTATGTTCACGAATCCCCACGTAAGAGCTTTGCTTGTTACAGCTTCCACTCAACCTTGGAAATTCTGACTATATATGGCACATAGAACAAGTTTTGAACACAAAGCGGCATTAAGTGCAGGGTCTAAAACATTTTACAATACAAGTACACCCCTTTAACCGAATAAAGAGTTTAGCTACGAATATCTATAGAGGTGGATACCATAGCTAAATACTCGGGGGTTTTTGAAAACAGTTAGAGGAGTGGGGGTGGAATATTCAAGAACCAACAGGAGTATTCCTAATTCCTACTGAATACTCAAGAACCAACAGGAGTATTCTCTACAGTATTATAATACTCAAGAACCGACAGGAGTATTATAATTTCAAACCAAACTTACAAAGTAACCAAATGTTTTAGAGAGAGAAGTGAATTACAATTTTTGGATGATGATATGAGGAGGGGGAGCCCTCCTTTTATAGGCTAAGGGAGGAGGAATGGATGGATGAGATGATTTGCATCCAAGGGTGGAGGAGGAGGGGATGAGATGTGGAGGAGAGGAGAACAAGTGGCAAGCTCCTATGGTCTCCTCCCTTTAGCCGCCGGTTGGAGGTCTCCATGGAGGGGAAGCTTGTGGCTTTGGCCACCTCTTGCCAAAGCCACCGGTCACAAGGAGGAGAAGGGGTGGTTTTGGCCACCCATGAGTCACCACATCCACAAAAGCCGCCGGTCACTTGGAGATAAGGATGAGTTTGTGAGTTTTGTGCAGTCTTTTTACAAAACTATCAATCCAATTTCGCTCCGGTCTGACTTTGGTTGCTCCTTGGTTGGATTTGATTTGAGTAATTCAATGTCAGGATCTTGAGATTTCTTCATTCGGCGTCTGATCTTGACCTTCGAATGACTCGTAACTTCTTTTCAGCGTAAAATCCTCTCCTTAGCGTGTTTTCTCTCTAGAGTCCAAAATACCCTGTAGAAATATATCGGGACTAACAAGCAGAAGTTAAATAGACAAACAGTCTAATTTGGTGGGTTTTACTGTGTTTTTGATTCGTATAATTATGGTCCATCAGATCACCCCACACTTTTAGTTGTTCGTCCCGAACAATGCTATTAAAGGGCGGCACTCTAAGTAAGTTTGTTAAAATATGAAAATTAGACTGTGGTACTAGACTTATCCTAATTCATGCATTACTTACTTATTACCAAATTGAACTGTGTAAATAAATAGAAGAAACTTGATACTTGTACCTTCGTGCCGAGATGCAAATTATTCTGGATGTTTCGGGAGATAGCCCTTTTTAGGCTCCTGGCCTGCAACCTCGGGACTGTCTCGCACTATATGGTTTCCTTGTAGATTTCTCGGCTACTTTGACTAGAGATAGGACGGTCTGATTCCCGTCCTCGCCTTTTTTTCTTTTTGCATAAACACTGCATGGCGGAGCTGACTCTTGACTCAACTGAAAAACCCGAAGTGCAGCCTCCACTGACTTCGTAAACCATATAGTGAAATTCAGTTCTTCGATTGCTTGCCAAGCCTCTCTAGGGCATTTCTATCAACTCCACATCCCTAGTTTATCTCAGCACAAAGGGACAAATGAGAAGTTACATTCTAAGTTTTTAAACAGTTGAATTTTCACAAGGTTAATGCATGAATTATGACTTATGTTTTTCACATTCTTAAGTTCATATTTTCAAAAAGATAACACTAAAAAAGAAAAAAACATGTTATTTATTTATGTACACATGCGGATCTCACCCCACACTTTTGAACGAAGGCGTGCCTTTCAGCACTACTTAGTTCAAAAGCCATGCAAGCAGATAATTACGAGAAGGAAATGATATTAAGGAAAGGTAAGATCAGAACTCCCTTTAAAGTGTCGAGTGAACGACATGGCATGAGGCTGGATAATCGAGGGAGTTCGGCTGGGGCCTTGAACTCTCAGCGCAAGCCCGGTAGTTCACGGAAGCTGCCTGGCTGATTCCATCGTGCTCCAAAAACCAATTCCTAAATAGTCAATTCATTCTATGCACCAAGTGGGTGAGAGCGACTTATTGATAAAAACTAAAAGACAGAAAGTAAGATAGTGTCGGGTTACCTCCCAACCAGTGCACTTGTTTAACGTCGTTGGCTCGACAGTACCTTATTCCTGGATCACTGGTTTGGATCCCATGGGTGGCTCAGGTCGAATTTTGCCACTGTTCCTGTGTTGCTTCTTGCCTTGCCTTTCCTTGATTTCTTGTGAGACGATGTGCTTGGGTCCTGTTCCCGTTGTTCTGGTGATTTCTCCTTCCAACGTCTCTGAGAAGGCGAGGGACCCTTTACAACTAGTCTCTTGAACTGGGTTTTCTGGTGTTTAGGGCTGCCTTGTCCAGTCATGGCGAAAACATGCTCCATCGAGGAGTCGTTCTGCTCAGGCCCTTTTCCCATTCTTCTTTCAGCCTCTTCATGGATCACATAGTTTTCAGTGATTTGCCTATTGATCGAGGGGAAAAGTCGGGAAGCTTGCATCTTAAGGCTCGGTTCTGCCTTGTCGTGTCTGTTTGTGAGGAACTGGTCATAGATTGTTTCGGCTGCTTGGGTGATGATAGCTGGGTATGGCTTTGGCAGCATGTCGGTGGTATTCTGGACTTCTTCCATTGCTGACACTTCCTCGTTGCTCCCGATACTTTCTATATCCCAGTCTTCTGATGGCTCGGGAGTCTCTTCTGATGGCTCGGGAGTCTCTTCTGATGGCTCGGGAGTCTCTTCTGATGGCTCGGGAGTTTCTCCTTCTGTCTCTGGACCAGCCTCTTGCATTTCTCTATCAGCTTGGGGCATTCGTTTTGTGGCTGCGGCCAGGTCATTTATGAGGTTCCATATGTCTGCCATGGTTAAGTTCCTGGCTGATCTTCTCATTGCTTCGTTAATCCTCGTCAGATCATTGGCCTTCATCCCACGAAGAAATTTTTAAAGCAGAGCTTTCTTCGTGAATCCATGGTGCGGGCAGCTTGAGACGATGGTGTCATAGCTCGTGTAGTATTCGTCCAAAGTCTCATCCTGGGATTGTTGCAGGCACATGATCTTCTCACGGGTTTGTTGTCGTAAGGATGGAGGGGAGAATTCTTTCAGGAATGGGACGCAGAGGTCCACAAAATGTACTGCACTGCTAGCGGTTGATGTGTAATACCAGATCGTCGCAAAATCAGTTAGAGAGAATTTAAAGCATTTAACCTTAAACTCCTCTAACATTTCATTATCAGGTTTTATGTGTTGACAAATATGGTGAAAGTTTCGACAGTGTTGAACTGGGTCTTCTCCATCCGTACCTCCGAACAGAGGAAGGTATCTTGTTGTCCATGCATATGAAGGGGGTTGCGTTATGAGGACATGGGAGGGAAAGAACAACTTATCCGATGGCTAATTCCCCGGCAACGGCGCCAATTTGACGGAGCCCACTGCACTGTCTTTAAGGTGCAATGTTCTCTGTGCAAATAAATTTATATTTTCCGCTACTCGCGACTTCACTACTGGGTAGTAAGTGGTAAGTAGGGGTCGAACCCATGGGAATTAGGGGGATACGTTGTTCTTTAAGGGATTTGTACAGCGAGGGAGCGTGTTTTAAGGTTGATTGAGATTTTAGCGGTTATGACTAAGTGACCTTTTTTTTTTGGTTTTGAGTGCGGAAAAGTAAATTGCAGAAAAATAAATACTGAAAAGTAAAACGAAAGACTTACAGTGGGTGATGCGTGATTTGCGAGTCCACCGGAAGATGAGCGGTTGTTGATTGCAGTTATACTAATATTAAAAGTAAATACAGGGGGGTTTGGTAATCTAAAGAAAACATTCGGTTTCAGGGGCCTTGTATCATAGTTGTTTATCATCGACCGCTAATGATCATACTAAGTGTTCAAAGATGAATCGAGGCCATTTCTAAGCGCAAGACTTGCAACATCGTTTAAAACACTTGTTCTACTTTAGACTAATTCCTCCTTTCGAAGTATCTTAGCCTTGTGTGCATCCACCTGATCTTTCAGTTATGATCGACCGAGTGGTGTTTTAGATAAGTCGAACTCCTAAGATAAGTTTTGCTTGTTACAGCTTCCACTTACCCGAGTATGTTCACGAATCCCCACGGAAGAGCTTTGCTTGTTACAGCTTCCACTCAACCTTGGAAATTCTGACTATATATGGCACATAGAACAAGTTTTGAACACAAAGCGGCATTAAGTGCAGGGTCTAAAAGATTTTACAATACAAGTACACCCCTTTAACCGAATAAAGAGTTTAGCTACAAATATCCATAGAGGTGGATACCATAGCTAAATACTCGAAGGTTTTTGAAAACAGTAAGAGGAGAGGGGGTGGAATACTCAAGAACCAACAGGAGTATTCCTAATTCCTACTGAATACTCAAGAACCAACAGGATTATTCTCTACAGTATTATAATACTCAAGAACCGACAGGAGTATTATAATATCAAACCAAACATACAAAGTAACCAAATGTTTTAGAGAGAGAAGTGAATTACAATTTTCGGATGATGAAATGAGGAGGGGGAGCTCTCCTTTTATAGGATAAGGGAGGAGGAATGGATGGATGAGATGATTTGCATCCAAGGGTGGAGGAGGAGGGGATGAGATGTGGAGGAGAGGAGAACAAGTGGCAAGCTCATATGGTCTCCTCCCTTTAGCCGCCGGTTGGAGGTCTCCATGGAGGGGAAGCTTGTGGCTTTGGCCACCTCTTGCCAAAGCCACCGGTCACAAGGAGGAGAAGGGGTGGTTTTGGCCACCCATGAGTCACCACATCCACAAAAGCCGTCGGTCACTTGGAGATAAGGATGAGTTTGTGAGTTTTGTGCAGTCTTTTTACAAAACTATCAGTCCAATTTCGCTCCGGTCTGACTTTGGTTGCTCCTCGGTTGGATTTGATTTGAGTAATTCAATGTCAGGATCTTGAGATTTCTTCATTCGGCGTCTGATATTGACCTTGGAATGACTCGTAACATCTTTTCAGTGTAAAATCCTCTCCTTAGCGTGTTTTCTCTCTAGAGTCCAAAATACCCTGTAGAAATATATCGGGACTAACAAGCAGAAGTTAAATAGACAAACAGTCTAATTTGGTGGGTTTTACTGTGTTTTTGATTTGTATAATTATGGTCCATCACTAAGATACTTCGAAAGGAGGAATTAGCCCAAATAGAACAAGTGTTCTAAACAATGTGGCAAGTCATGTGCTAGAAATAGCCTTGATACATCTTTGAACACTTAGTATGATCATTAGAGGTCGATGATCAATAGATTTATGATACAAGGCCCCTAAAACCGAATCCTTTCCTTTAATTAAAACATCACCTGTCACTTTACTTTCAGTTCTATATCAACTGCTTACTTCCCGCAAGTCTTGTCCTTCAAGCATTTACTTTCAGTATTTACTTTCCGCACTTTACTTTTACTACAGACCTGTTCAACATTAATCTATCACAACTTTGGCGCGCAACACGCTTGAGACACAGCGTTCGACAAACCGAAAGTGTGTTTGCGGTTGATATTGAACTTGGCTGTTCCAGCACTTTACTTTTCAGTTATTTACTTTCAGTACTAAAATCACAACCAACCCCCAACTGTCTTATTTTCCATTTTCGAAAGAACAACTATCCACTAATTCCCTTGGGTTCGACCCCTACTTACCGCTTTACTACCCAATAGTAGAGTAACGAGTAGCGGACTTATAAATTTATTTTTGCACGGAGCCATCACACATTAACGACGGTGTGGTGCGCTCCGTCAATGAGCGTGGGTAATATCTTTGTGAGTACTGAGTATTGTGAATGCATCAGCCCTCTTTATATAGAGCGGTAGAAACCCTTAAACAACTAGGATTTCCAATCTTCAACCGCCTATCTCTTTAGGAAACCTTTCCTAAATCTTTTAGGGAATCTTTCCTAAACCCTTGCGCATATCTCTTATAGATAATCCTTCATAGATCTTCAACTCCGTTTAAGCAACTCTTCGATTATCTTCTTCACCAAGTTATCTTCAATCGCACGTCTTCCCTAATATCTCTCAACCGACTTCTTGATATGCAACACAACCGACTTGCCTAATCTGTTTTAGGAAACATCTGTTGTGTCGAACTTGTTCCACATCGGTTGAACATGTTGCCCAATCTGAATTAGGAAACATTCCTTTAGAACTTCTGTGTGCTTCCGTCTTACCCTTCACCGGTTGACTATGTTGCATAATCTGAATTAGGATACATTCCATCTGCTCTTGACTTGTTCTACTTCAATTGCTTCTGACTGCCTTGAACTCTTCCTTGAACAACAGCTTAAACAACTCTTCACAGAGTTTTGCCAAACCACATGCCATAAGATCTAACAATCTCCCCCTTGGCATTTTTGGCAAAACTACTACCTGTATTTTACCTGTACTACTATTACAGTTGAATCTTTGAAGGAGGTTTCAAACTCCAAAGCTGTGTGATGCGCAACGACGTCGCGTGGCCAAGGAAGATGCTGATCAAGAGGCACGACGTCGTCACGAGCAGAGCAAGGAGGTCCATATAAAGCGCGGGACGCTGGAGAAATTCAAATATAGGCGCTTCCCGCCAGAGGAGTACACGCTGCTTGTGTGCATGGGAATGGAAGAAGCTTCTGGAGGGTTTGTTTGAGTCGGCATGTAGGGTGTGATCTATTTGAATGTAAGTTTGGGCGGGAGAATGGTGTATAAGTTTGGATGAACGTTTGAATAAGAAGATAACTAGAAAACCCAAACTCATCTTCTCTCCCAAAACTCTTCTTCCCATCTAACTCTCGATCTCTTCCTATCGATCCTCTTCTATCTTCTCATCCCGTTCTCATTCTGATTTGCTTCACTGTGCTACCAACTAATTGCTACCAAACGAATCTTTGAGGAGATTTCAAACTCTGAAAATTTCAAGCACACACAAATCTTTAAGGAGATTTCAAACTCCAACATATGTCTACCATCTAGCACATATGAATCCTTTAAGGAGCTTTCAAACTCCACATTTACTCCCCCTTTTGCCACAAATTGACAAGGGAGTACAACACAGTAGCAAGTTCCATAATAATACCAGAGTGTAAATAAAAATTGTTTGTAGTGAGAGGAGAGATTTCATCACCAAGAGCAAGTAGTCAGACTCCTTACTTTCTTCAAATCCTCCATAGATTCACTTACCACAACAGGACAATTCACATCAATAGATTTAGAGATTTTTGATTACCTCTTTGTGCAGTCTTCTTCGCAGGTTCTTTGTCCGACCATTTCTTTTCGTACCAATATTTGAAGTCTTTCTACCTTCCTTCCATGTCAGCCCTTAACACACAAATCTTGTTTAAGCTCCGGCTAACC
Source organism: Rhodiola kirilowii (assembly GCA_033675215.1). Taxonomy (NCBI): domain Eukaryota; kingdom Viridiplantae; phylum Streptophyta; class Magnoliopsida; order Saxifragales; family Crassulaceae; genus Rhodiola; species Rhodiola kirilowii. The sequence goes on along the minus strand of CM066195.1, from coordinate 13,083,875 downwards.
AACTTGTACTGGAACAACTTAGTTGTCAATGACACACAGACCCAGTAAGGATCTAAGTGTCTCGAACTGTAGATTGTCCAAGGCTTTGGTGAAGATGTCTGTTAACTGCTTCTCAGTGGATACGTGCGTCAAAGTAATTATCTTCTTCTCCACTAGTTCTCGAATGAAGTGATGCTTTATATCGATATGCTTTGTTCTGGAATGCTACATAGGATTCTTGGATATGTTGATAGTGCTCATGTTGTCACAGTAGAGTGTCATCACATCTTGTTTTACTATGTATTCTTCCAGCATCTGCTTCATCCACAGCATCTGAGTACAACAACTTCCAGCGGTGATATATTCTACTTCAGCCGTGGATAGAGATATGTTGTTCTGCTTCTTGCTAAACCATGACACCAGATTATTTCCTAGAATGAACTATCCTCTAGATGTGCTCTTACAATCCTCAGCATTCCCTGCCCAATCTACAAAGCAATAACCTACCAAACAGGAATTAGTATCCTTAGTGTACCACAATCCATAGTCTGCTGTTCCACGGACATATTTGATAATTCTCTTCACATTCATCAGGTGACTCTCCTTGGGATTGGCTTGATATCTGGCACAAACTCCAACTGCATGGGCAATGTCTGGTCTGCTTGTCAACAGATATAGTAAGCTTCCAACCATACTTCTGTACAAGGTTTGATCCACACTTGTACCTGCTTCATCCTTGATGATCTTCACATGAGCTGCAGCGGAAGTTCTCCACACTTGTACAAGGCCTGATCTTGCTTTCTTTACAAGCGTGCTTAGTAGGTATATGTCTGACCCAAGCATAAAGCATTGGGAAGTCATAAAATATTTATTAAAGTACATATTAGGGGCTAAGAGGTTAGGACTGGTATATAAAACCCATGAACCAAGGGCTGGGATTTAGGATATATGGATTCTGATTATGCCAGCAATAGGGACAGTAGGAAGTCCATCACAGCTTTCTATTTCACATGGAATGGAAACTGTGTATCATGGAAGAGTCAACTTCAACCTATAGTAGCCTTATAATCCACATAAGCAGAGTACATAGCAGCAACAGAGGCTGCAAAAGAAGCCATTTGGTTGAGTGAAATAGTGAATGAAATCAGTGGGATAAGTGAGTCTCCTAGGATCTTCATAGACAGTCAGAGTGCCTTGTGCTTGTGTAGAGATATAGTGTATCATGAGAGGTCCAAACACGTAGATATTAGGATGCATTCATTAGGGACATAGTGGAGACTAAGACCATCATAGTATATAAGATACTTGGTGAGGAGAATCCGACTGATTTTGGAACCAAATTGGTACGCGCTAACAAGTTTGTTTTCTGTAGAGAGAGCCTGCACATTGAGGATGCCGGTTAGAGCTCAAAAGTAAAGCTGCTTTGAGCCATTAAAAGGCTAGTTATACCTTCTCTATTTAAAGGTCAGATGTATCTGTTATTTCAGTTCATTCACTACACAACTAGTCCTAGGAGGGCATTTGTTATGTTTTTGGTAATACAATTTGTGGTTTGAGTTGATAAAAGGGACCACATATTGTGTTTAGTTCAGTCCAAATGGTTAGTTGAGTTTGCAAGAAATCAGGGTTCAGGTCCTCAAGAGGGAGAAATCGAGTGTGAGGAGATATTAGAGCGATGTCGTCTGAAGTCAAAGCGTATGCATTTGAGACAAGCGCAAATGGAAGGAGATTTGGACTGCGAGAAGGCAACGACTTCTTCGGGAAGCGCGAAGACCCCAGTTTAAAGGATTGTGGTCATTTAACTCGGGCGCGAAGATTTAAAGAACAAAAGGGAACGACGGTGTTTGAAGCATGCGAAGCTGGATGGCTTTCATACTGCGACATCGTTCTGCTCCCTTCTGAAGTCCTATATAAATCCCGCTCAATTTGGGATTTAGGGCACGAAATCAATTCAAATCTTCCTCTTCGATTCATTGTGTTCTCGAAGTGATTCTATGAAATTGAAGGTTGTTAATAGCTTCTCGGCGTCTGACAAGTGTGGTGATTCATCGAGGTGGCTTGATTCCAAGCGTTGAGAGTCAAACGCCTCGGGTGTCACTGGTGGACTCATATAAGCTATTAAGGACTGATTTGGGTGAGAGTTCGAGCTGGAATTCTCAGGAAAGTCCTCTAACACGTTGTTTGCATTGCATTGTTGTTTCTGTCCTGGTTGATTTACTTGGACGGGTTTCTTGTTGTATTTGATTTTGGGGTTAGGCTTTAGTGTGTAAACTGAACATTTGGTCCCTTAATTAATATAGAGAAGGTTTAACTATTGAATTGAATAAGTAATCGATCTTTTCACTTTGTTTAGGTCAACTAGCTTCTTATACAATTGCTAGGGAATGCTGGATTGAGAATCCCTCGTGATTTAGAATCTAATCATCCAAATCTGACCAGTAAATTGGTGGCTTTAATTTTTTATTAAGTACAAGTCTGAATATACAAATGGTACTTGAAATATAAAAACGTTCTCATTTGAATGCTTATTCACGAGAGAATACCCTATACATGACATGTTCTGTCTTTCCACCGCTGGCAATAAACAAGTAGCCATGAGGTTACTGTTGCAAGATAATTCATAAAGTAGCAGAAACAGTTCAAAGAGTTCCTCAGATCACAAAACAAAACATCACATTTGATTTAGTCACCATCAAAACACATTCAAACCCAAGTTTTTAGCTGACCAGAATTTACATATTGCTCAACCCAATACTCGCACCTTCCGACACATTGCACCCATGTCCAGATGCCCCTTCCGCACCATGACCTCAAGAGCCTTAAGCCTCTCCTAAATTTCAGTATCTTTTTTGCGATGTCCTCCCTTGCCTTCCTAAGTTAGTCTTTCAAATCATGTTTTGATGCCCCACCTCTAAGGCCAGGATGCCTCTTTAAGTTTTCGTCGACTCCGGACACTTGAGTTTCCTTCTTTTGGCAGATAACCTTTGATAAGATGTCTAGCTTTTCGTTTGTTAGGAGAGGGTCAGCAATCATGCTGAGTGACGAGTCGTATTTATACGACTCGTCGACCTAACTAATCTCATTTATTTCGACACTTTTATATGAAAAATTTTACTTTTTGTATGGTTTAGCATTTTAGGTGGTTTGAAAGTTCTAAGAGGAAACGCGCATAAAAGATGGCATTTCATGCCAAAAACACCACAGTGGCAGATCAAACTTTTGGAAGTTCGACGGAGTTTTGGGAATTGACCACTGTAAAATATTATTGTCTTGTCCAAGCCCAGATCTAGGTTGTATTCTACCAGAGGCTAGAACACCGTAGCAGACAGTATCAGAAAGTAACCAGTACAAGCACATATTATATAATACCTAGTTGGCTACCAGCCTACTCTGGGGGCTTCCTACACCCTAAAGGATGGCAAATCTTATTAAAAGCTTAGAGCTATAGTTGGACTTACACTTACACAACTCCCTTTTGAAACTATCTAGCTTCTAACATTTTTCGTCTGGATTTGCGATCTCGGCTCCCCCTCGATCCCCTGTGGGTAGGTCCGAGACTCCTTCCCAACCTATGCTAGAACCTCTCCCAAAGTCCAGAGCCTTCTCTCAAAGCTTAGTGCCCTCTCCTGAAGACAGACGCGTTCTCTCGAATGCGTAGCAACACATGTTGGTGTATGCAGCAGTTGTTCCAAGGACAGATCTAATCAGCACACTAAACAGACTGTCTCAGCGCCGATTAGTTTTCCAGTGTAGAAAACTATTCGGCCGTCATATCCTCCTCCTCGGCTTGAGTGTGTATCGAGTATAACTTCTCCAATAGATGAAGACCCAATAGGGAAACCCTAGCCTTGTATTTATAGTACACGGCTGGTTCCCTATTTGGTTGAGATACTCTATCTCGAATATTTAGGAAATATTTCCAAACTTCCAAATCTTTTGTACTTGAACATCTTTTGAGTATTTTGTTGATAATCTTGGCCTCTATTTAATGTTGCTTGAATTTCTTTCCAGTTAATTCATTCTTCAACCGACTTGGATCTGTAGATCTTCGATATTAGGAAATTTCCAGATTAAGAAACTTCTATTCTTCAGTTCTGCACAACATTCGTGTTCTAATCTTTGGTTGAACAGCTCCTTGACTTCTACTTGAACACTCTGAAGACGTTTTGCCAAAAGCCATGCCATACATAGGAACAACAATCTCCCCCTTGGCAATTTTGGCAAAACCAAATCATCTAGTACTAACTATCTAGACTTCAGAGACCGTACTTGGTAAGATTGAGGAGGAACAAGTCTACCTCAAAATTACTCTTCCTTTTTGCCACAAAATCAGCAAGAGGGTTAAAAAACATAATAGTTTAACGTAATATAGTACGAAGTAACTGAAAATAGTATGAAAGTATCAGAGTTTAATTGTCAGATCAAAATGGACTTTTTAAACCTTCTTGTGGTGGAGTCCTTGTCAGTTTCTTCATCTGCCGTCTCAACCTCATCAGCCTCATCATCACAGGGATATCTCAGAGCACCGCTCACCTATTGATCCTCTTTCTTTGCTCCTGCCCAGCCTCCAGGATAATTTCAAGTTCACTCAGTGACGGAGCCCACTGCACTGTCGTTAAGGTGCGATGTTCTCTGTGCTAAAATAAATTTATATCTCAGATACTCGCGACTTAACTATTTTTGGTAGTCAGTGGTAAGCACGGGTCGAACCCAAGGGAATTAGGTGATAGTTGTCCTTTCGAAAAGGGGGAATTAAATAAAACAGTTGGGGGGTTGGTTTTAGTTTTTAGTACTGAAAAGTAAAGTGCTTGATGGACAAGTCTTGCAGGAAAGTAAGCAGTTGATAAGGTACTGAAAGTAAAGTAACAGTTGATATTACAATTAAAGGAAAGTATTCATTTTTAGGGGCCTTGTATCATAGTCTGTTTATCATCGACCTCTAATGATCATACTAAGTGTTCAAAAGTGTATCAAGGCCATTTCAAGCACTCGACTTGCCACACTGTCTATCCCATTTCAAGGTCAAAGAGCACTTGTTCTATTTAGACTAGCACCCCATTTCAAGGTATACTAGCCTATGTGCATCCTATTGATCAATCATTTCCGATCAATCCAAATGGTGTTTTAAAGAGATCGAACTCCTCAGATAAGCTTTGCCATTTCAAGCATCCACTTACCCGAGTATGTTCACGAACCCCACGGAAGAGTTTTGCTCTGTCAAGCATCCACTCAACCTTAGAAGTTCTAACCTAATATGTGGCACATAGAACAAGTTTTGAACACATAGAGGCACTAAGAGTAGGGCCTAAAACATTGTATGACACAAGCACACCCCTTCAACCGAATGAAGGGTTTAGCTACGAATATCCATGGAACAGGACATCATAGCTAAGTGCTTTAAAAAGTAAAGGTTTTCGAAAGACAGAAAGTAAAGTTTTTTAAAGTAAAGACAGGAAAGTAAAGTTGTTGCATTGAAAAGACAGTAAAGTAAAGAAGAGAGTACTTACAAAAACCGTTGAGAGTGCTAAAGATCAAGCTTTGATTCCAAAGTAAAGTGATTACATGATTGTGCTCTCAATCTAGAGAGATAAATGACTTGTGATATGAGATGATTGTTGATTTTGGAATGAGATACAAAAGGAAAGAGGAGCTCTATTTATAGGCTAAGGAGAGGCAAGGGATGTAGATGAGAAGAGACCACATGTCACAAGATGGGAAGGAGAGCAAAAGCCATCGGAGTGAGTCATCTCCTCCTCTAGCCGTCGCCCATGTGGCAAAGGAGGAGTGGATGATGGCTTAGCCGCCGGCTAGGTGGAGGAGAAGGAATGGGTGTGAGTTTTGTGATCTCATCCCCAAAAGCCATTGGTCCTTTCAGCTCCGGTCTGACTCTGTTTGCCCTTCGGTTGGACTTGTTTTGAGTGATTCCATGTCAGGTTTATGAAAGTTGTACAGTCGGAATCTGATTGTGGCCTGGAGTGTCTTGTAATCCATTTTTGCCTTTAAGAACTCCTTCTTAGCTTGTTTTCTCTCTAGACTTCAAAATACCCTGTAGATAAATATCGGAACTAACAAGCAAAAGTTAAATAGACAAAGAGTCTAATTTGGTGGGTTTAACTGTGTTAATGATTCATACAATTATGGTCCATCAGATCACCCCACACTTTTAGTTGTTCGTCCCGAACAATGCTATTTAAGGACGGAACACAATCTATGAAAGTGAGACTGTGGGACTAGATTTATCATAATTCATGCATTACTTACTTATTACCAAACTAAACTGTGTAAATACTTAGAAGTAACTTGATACTTGTACCTTCGAGCTGAGATGCAAATTAATTCGGATGTTTCGGGAGATAGCCCTTTTCAAGCTCCTGGACTGCATTCTTGGGATCGACTCGTACTATATGGTTTCCTTGTAGCTTTTTCTAGCACGTGACGTGGTTCGGGTTTCACTGAGTTGAGCACTTTGATTTCTTTTTGGTGAGGGACAGCATCTGAAGTGAATCGGCCTTTTGACTTTGGCCTTTGATGTTGTATTGGAGTTGCTTCACTTTTGTTTCGGTTAAAACCTTCACAATTTTGGCCTTTGGCCTTTGATTAGCTTCTTCGAGCTTTTGCTTCTTTGTGACTTGCTAGTCCATTTCCTCAACCTTTTGGGAGGTCCAATCATTGTCCGCGAGCATATGGAAATACCTCCCCGCTCTTTCTCATCCTCGCCGTTTCACGCGGGTCAAGATGAGGGTCGCTTATCTATTTTCCCGGCTACTAGGACTAGAGATAAGACGGTTTGATTCCCGTCCCGCCTCTTGCATAAACGCTGCACGGTGGAGATGACTTCAATCTTCACTGAAACCCGAAGTGCAGCCTCCACTGACTTCGAAAACCATATAGTTAGATTCGATCCTTCGAGTACTTGCCAAGCCTCTCTAGGGCATTTTTTATCAACTCCACATCCCCTGTATATCTCAGCACAAAGGGACAAATGAGAAGTTACATCCTAAGTTTTTAAACAGTTGAATTTTCACAAGGTAAATGCATGAATTTAGATCTATCTTTTTCACATTCTCAAGTTCATATTTTCAAAAAGATAATATGAAGGGAAAAGGAAAAAGAAAAACATGTTAACTAACTATGTACGGAAGTGGTTCTCACCCCACACTTTTGAACGAAGGCATGCCTTTCAGCGCGACTTAGTTCAAAAGTCATGCAAGCAAATATTTACAAGAGAAGGAAATGACATTAAGGAAAAGAGAAGAACTGAACTCCCTTTTACGGTGTCGTTTCATGTTGTGGAAAGATAATCGAGGGAGTTCGGCTGGGGCCTTGAACTCTCAGCGCGGGCCCGGTAATTTCTCGGAAGCTGCCTGTCTGATATGATCTTGCTCCAAAAATTGATTCCTACATGTTAGACATTCCTTCTATACAAAAAATGGGTGAGAGCAACTTGCGGTAAAAACTAAATGATAGAAAATAAAATTACTGAAAGTAAGATAGGTGTCGGGTTACCTCCCGACCAGTGCCTTTGTTTAACGTCGTTGGCTCGACGCATGGGGATCACAAGTTTGGATCCCATGGGTGGCTCAGGTCGTATTTTTGTGGAGTGCCTACTTTCATTTTTGCCTTGCCTTCCCCCGAGTTTTTGTGGGATGATGGGTCAGGACTTCCTTGTTTCGGTGGTTTTTCTTTCCAAATCTTCCGATTCTCTTGGTTCTTTCGAGAAGGTGAGGTTCTTTCGATCGTAGCTGCTGGTTTAGTCACCCTCTCGGTTTCTTTTGGTAGGTCAGAAACTAGTGCGATGAGATCAGATGTGTTTACGATGTCTGGTGGTTTCTTCGTATCCGTTCGGCCATTATTATTATCGATGTAGAAATTTGCAATTTTGCCGCCGAATTCAAGCGATAATGAGCCCTTGCCCATATCTATCCTTGCTTTGGTAGCGTAGAGGAATGGCCGTCCCAATATGATTGTTGGAGGGTCGTTTTTGCTGGTATTTTCCGTTCGTATTACATAAATGTCTGCAACAACGAAAAGCTCTCACATACTGAGTATTAGATCTTCAAATATTCCAACCGGATGGACACACGGCTTGTCCCCCATCTCGAGGGATATCATTGGTGGCTTCAATGGACCCAGCCCTAATGAGCAGTATAGATGAAAGGGCAAAACATTGACAGCAGCTCCAAGGTCAATAAGGCAATGGTGAATTTGGGCTTCGCCGATAACATAGGTGACTGTAAAGGCTCCTGGGTCCTTATTTATTTCCAGTTGTACCTCATGACTCCAAGTGACGTTCTTTTTTACTATCAGGTCATTTTGTTCCTTTATTGGCTCCAATCTTTTTTCTTTTTTGTTCTTTTGGGCCGCAGGATCTTTGGAGGCAATGATTTTCATGGAGTAGGATGAGTCTTGAACCCCAATTTTTTCGATTCCGACGCCCGATCTAGGATCGTCTGAGTCTAAGTCTTTATTGTCATCCCACCCAGATGCTGGTACGTTAAAGCGTGTGACTGGCGGTGGTGTCATGCACACGGTGAATGCATAGCGTCCATTATCATTATGCGTGACCCACTTTCTGCCATCGATGGGTCGGTCTTCTTCTTGATTCCAACCAGGACGGCACCTACGATTGAAGTGTTTGGCTATAGGTTTGTAAGCTGCGGGTCATCGTTGTTGTTTTGCCAGTAGGGCTGCAGTTTGTGCTTTTTTGAGTTCTTCCATGGCTATTAGTTCTCCGAGTGACTAGGCATGTGATTCATCTTCCCATATCATACCAAGGAACTCTTCTTTCTTTGCTTCTGTAGTTGTTAATGAGGGTTGTGCCGCTTCTTCTAGTGCCTCCTTCATATCTGACATTGTTACCATGCTTACATTTGCCTTTCGGTTTGGGATGGTCTGTGAAGGAAGTCTGCATGGTTCATTAGTGAGCACGGACATTGCGGTGGCGAGCTGGGACATTTGTTTGGTCAATTCTGAAATTGCCCCATCAGTTTTTGCCTGGAATTGGTTTAGCGATCTTCCCAATTGATTCACGCTTCCTGCGAGCTCCTTCATTGTGTCTTCAAGCGACTTGCTTGGTCCTTGCTGATTATTTGAGCTGGATTGGTATTAATTCGTTCCCTTTTGCTGATATTGGCTCGTCGGGTATTGATTTGATCCTCTCTGCTGATATTGGCTTGCTGATGGAGCGTTCTGGTTGTACTGCCGGTGGGGCGGTTGGTAGAATGACTGAGCTAATTGTGGTACGGCTTGTTGTGTCTCCTTCGGAGGATGGTTGTCGTTTCGCCAGCTTGGATTGGTCGCTTGATTATACTACCGGATTGGTCCTGCTCTATCGTTGTTGTTGTGGTTGTTGTATCCTTGGTATCCTACCACTGCATTCACTTCTTCCGGTTCCTCTACTATCAGTGTCGGGCATGCGTCAGTCTTGTGGTCCGTAGAACTACAAAACTCGCAAGGCTTTATCTGAACTGGCTGCCTTCGTAGGATTTGAATCATCATTTCCTTTATTTGTTTCATCTCCTCTGGCATAGAGTTCATCGGTGTTTCAGCCTTTGCCACATTCTTCGTTCAGGAAAATTCTTCCTGCCGAGTTGTCTCTTCTCTAAATCGGGCATTTTCAGCAAAGTCGGTGATGAGATTCCTTATGCCACTCAGTGATAGATTCATCATGGATCCTCCAGCTGAGGCATCCAGAAGCATTTTGTCTAAAGGCCTTAATCCATCAATGAGGTACTCGATTATGAGTTTCTCGGGCAGTCCAAGGGTACAACAGCTTCTCTCCAGGCGATTGAACTTTTCCAGGTAGTCGTACATGGTTTCATTGGGCCCCTGCTTGATGTCCTACAGTTGCCTCCTTACTTGCATTGCTCTTCCTGCTGTGTAGTATTTGTCTAAGAACTTCTTCTGCATCTGAGCCCATGTTCTGATGCTTCCCGAAGGCAATGAAAGGAACCAGTCGTTCGCCGAGTCAGTGAGGGAAAAGTAGAACGCTTTTAACTTAAAGTCGTTTCAGTTCACGCCATTGGGTTTTAGGTTTTGGCAAGTGCCATGTAAGCGTTAGAGATGAGTCGTTGCTGATTCTCCATGAGTTCCTGAGAACTTTGGTAAGTTGTGGGCCACTGAAGTGTTGATGGTGATGTTTTCTAGCTCAGGGCCTTCGTAAATGCACCACGGCTGATTTCTGAAATCTGGTGCCGACAGTTCTCCCATAGTAGGTTCGCGGAAGTTGTTGTTATCCCCGTAGTAGTCATCAAAGACGGGTTCGCGTCTTGGCTCTCGTCGATATTGCGGGGGTGGTGGATGTCTAGGGGGTTGTTGCGCTGGGCCAGCTTCATTTCAACCTTCGAGTGGTCCTTGGTTTCTTAGGATGGCATTCCTATCACGAGCTCTTTGATTTCGGAAGAGTTGCTCTGGATCGTTGAGAATTGGAAATTGAGGCGGTGCCTCATTATTTCGATCGAACAGATTAACCTCGTCGTCATCCTGATAGTCATGGATGCTTCCTTCGCGAGACATGGTTGTACAGAAGCGAGTTTGAAAGAAAAAGAAAGAACAATTGATTCTAATTCCCCGACAACGGAGCCAATTTTGACGGAGCCCACCGCACTGTCGTTAAGGTGCGATGTTCTCTGTGCAAAAATAAATTTATATCTCCGATACTCGCGACTTAACTATTTTTGGTAGTCAGTGGTAAGCACGGGTCGAACCCAAGGGAATTAGGTGATAGTTGTTCTTTCGAAAAGGGGGGAATTAAATAAAACAGTTGGGGGGTTGGTTTTAGTTTTTAGTATTGAAAAGTAAAGTGCTTGATGGACAAGTCTTGCAGGAAAGTAAGCAGTTGATAAGGTACTGAAAGTAAAGTAACAGTTGACATTACAATTAAAGGAAAGTATTCGGTTTTAGTGGCCTTGTATCATAGTCTGTTTATCATCGACCTCTAATGATCATACTAAATGTTCAAAAGTGTATCAAGGCCATTTCAAGCACTCGACTTGCCACACTATCTAGCCCATTTCAAGGTCATAGAGCACTTGTTCTATTTAGACTAGCACCCCATTTCAAGGTATACTAGCCTATGTGCATCCATTTGATCAATCATTTCCGATCAATCCAAATGGTGTTTTAAAGAGGTCGATCTCCTCAGATAAGCTTTGCCACTTCAAGCATCCACTTACCCGAGTATGTTCATGAACCCCACGGAAGAGTTTTGCTCTGTCAAGCATCCACTCAACCTTGGAAGTTCTAACCTAATATGTGGCACATAGAACAAGTTTTGAACACATAGAGGCACTAAGAGTAAGGCCTAAAACATTGTATGACACAACCACTCCCCTTCAACCGAATGAAGGGTTTAGCTACGAATATCCTTGGAACAGGACATCGTAGCTAAGTGCTTTAAAAATTAAAGGTTTTCGAAAGACAGAAAGTAAAGTTTTTGAAAGTAAAGACAGGAAAGTAGTTGAATTGAAAAGACAGTAAAGTAAAGAAGAGAGTACTTACAAAAACCGTTGACAGTGCTAAAGATCAAGCTTTGATTCCAAAGTAAAGTGATTACATGATTGTGCTCTCAATCTAGAGAGATAAGTGACTTGTGATATGAGATGATTGTTGATTTTGGAATGAGATACAAAGGGAAGGAGGAGCTCTATTTATAAGCTAAGGAGAGGCAAGGGATGTGGATGAGAAGAGACCACATGTCACAAGATGGGAGGGAGAGCAAAAGCCATCGGAGTGAGTCATCTCCTCCTCTAGCCGCCGCCCATGTGGCAAAGGAGGAGTGGATGATGGCTTAGCCGCCGGCTAGGTGGAGGAGAAGGAGTGGGTTTGAGTTTTGTGATCTCATCCCCAAAAGCCATCGGTCCTTTCAGCTCCGGTCTGACTCTGGTTGCCCTTCGGTTGGACTTGTTTTGAGTGATTCCATGTCAGGTTTATAAAAGTTGTACTTTCGGAATCTGATTGTGGCCTGGAGTGTCCTGTAATCCATTTTTGCCTTTAAGAACTCCTTCTTAGCTTGTTTTCTCTCTAGACTTCAAAATACCCTGTAGATAAATATCGGAACTAACAAGCAAAAGTTAAATAGACAAAGAGTCTAATTTGGTGGGTTTAACTGTGTTTATGATTCATACAATTATGGTCCATCACTCAGCATCCTCCCTCTTTCAGCAGCGGACATTCTTGCCCCAGCAACAGTCCTCCGAGCAAACGACTCTGGCATATCCTTCCTTTTTAGCTATGGATCCTTCAGATCATTCACATGTCATCCTTTAACAAGTTTGTGATCTACTGATGGACCATAATTGTATGAATCATAAACACAGTTAAAACCCACCAAATTAGACTCTTTGTCCATTTAACTTTTGCTTGTTAGTTCCGATATTTATCTACAGGGTATTTTGACGTCTAGAGAGAATACAGGCTACGGAGGAATTTTAAAGCTGAAAATGAATTACGAGTCATACCAGGTCACGACCAAATTCTGACTTTTAAAAACCGGACGTGGAATCACTTAAAACAAGTCCAACCGAAGAGCAACCAGAGTCAGTCCGGAGCTGAAAGGAGCCGATGGCTTTTGGAAAAGACTCACAAACTCACTCCATCACTCTCCTTCCTCCATGTGGCCGGCGGCTAAGAGGCTTCTCCTCTCCTTGCAAGCCATGTGGCCGGCGGCTTTGGGAGGAGATGACATCACCCGATGGCGTTTGCTTCCTCCTCTTCCCTTGTGACAAGTGGGTTCTTCTCATCCACATCCATGCCCTCCCTTAGCCTATAAATAGAGCTCCTCCTTCCCTTTGTATATCATCCCAAACTCACAAACTCATCTCATCTTGTGAGCACTCACTTCTCTCTAGATTTTGGGCACTAATCATGTAATATCTTCACTTGGGAATCGAAGTTGGATCTTGAGCACTCTTATCAGTTTTTGTAAGTATTCTCGTCTTTACTTTACTATCTTTTCAATTCAGCAACTTTACTTTCCTGTCTTTACTTTCGAAAACTTTACTTTACTGTCTTTCAAAAAACCTTTACTTTTCAACGCATTCAGCTATGATGTCCTGTTCCATGGATATTCGTAGCTAACCCCTTCATTCGGTTGAAGGGGAGTGCTTGTATCATACAATGTTTTAGACCCTACTCTTTGTGCCTCTATATGTTCAAAACATGTTCTATGTGCCACATATTAGGTCAGAACTTCCAAGGTTGAGTGGATGCTTGAAATAGCAAAACTCTTCCGTGGGGTTCGTGAACATACTCGGGTAAGTGGATGCTTGAAATGGCAAAGCTTATCTGAGGAGTTCGACCTCTCTAAAACACCATTTGGATTGATCAGAAATGATTGATCAAATGGATGCACATAGGCTAGTATACCTTGAAATGGGGTGCTAGTCTAAATAGAACAAGTGCTCTATGACCTTGAAATGGGCTAGACAGTGTGGCAAATCAAGTGCTTGAAATGGCCTTGATACACTTTTGAACACTTAGTATGATCATTAGAGGTCAATGATAAACAGACTATGATACAAGGCCCCTAAAACCGAATCTTTCCTTTAATTGTAATATCAACTGTTACTTTACCTTTCAGTACTAAAAACCAAAAACAATTCCCCCCCCCAACTGCTTTATTTAAATCCCCCCTTTCGAAAGAACAATTAATCACCTAATTCCCTTGGGTTCGACCCGTACTTACCACTTACTACCAAAAATAGTTAAGTCGCGAGTATCGGAGATATAAATTTGCTTTTGCACAGAAAACATCGCACCTTAACGACAGTGCGGTGGGCTCCGTCATCTACCCCCAATTTTATTGGATCTTTTGTGAGTCTGTCCTGGTCTATTGTTAGGTTTGGATCCTGGTTGATGATCAGCTTATAGATAAGCGACGGGAAAACAATTTGGTGCATGGACTTTGTGGATGTGGCGTGTTTCGCAATCTGATTGAACATTATCCGACCTATATTGATCATCATAATTTTCCATTACGGTATATTGATAAGTCGAGATTTCGACTTAATAATAGTCATTTTCACTATAGCTTTCATTCATTTTCCGATGATATTTCGATGTCATTTGATCCCTTTTCGTACGTTTTAGGTACAAAGCAATATTTCTCAATGTCAAAAGCCAAAATAAGGAAACTCGGTGAAAATTGAAGACTAGAGTAAAAAGTGAGCAGAAATGGTCCCCATTCGGTCGACTAGGAAGTTCCCCTGCGCCAGTCGGTCGACTGACGAGTGCTCCAGAAGGTCCTGCAATCCATGTTTCCACAGTCGGTCGACTGGACCCTCCAGTCGGTCGACTGGCAAGTACTCCATCAAGGGCATGCAGACCACGTGACCTCAGTCGGTCGGCTGGGTACCTCCCCTGTGTGCCAGTCGGTCAACTGGGGAAGGCTTCAGGAGGGTCAGAATTTGCGTTTCCGCAGTCGATCGACTGGACTTGCCAGTCAATCGACTGGGAAACTGCTTCTCAAATAGTCTTTCTTCCTCCAGTCGGTCGACATGACCACAAGCACAACGCCAGTCAGTCGACTGGGACTGCTACAGTTCTGGATTTTCAGCGAGGCTATAAATAGAAAGTGGTAAGTTTGACCTAGCAACTTGGACTTTTGGGCAAAAATACTCATCAAAAGAGATCAAATCAAGGTCATCAATCCACAATCAACAAAGGAGGAGTGAAGATCAAAGGGAGACATGTAGGATTAACCATCCTATTTTCTATTCCTCTTCTCTTCTAATTTGTTGTATTCAAACCCTACACACATCATGTTGTCTTACATGATGTGTGAGTAGTTTCCTTGTGTTTTGAGGGTGTTGCTACCCTCCTTGGTACTCTTGATCATGTATACACATGTTTAAGATTAATCTCTGGTGTCAAATTTACATTTGCTATGATCTTCATTATTGCATGCCACAAGGTGTTTGATAAAATGCCTAAGTGAATTGTTTATCCCAAAACTTGACCTAATAATCTAGCGATGTTAGGGATGGTTTAAATGTAGTAAATGTGATCATATCTAAGGATTTGAAGTGAACTAGGACTAGAGTACATGACATTTATTGCTTGGGAGACATTCCAATGCTAATAAATGCCATGGAATGAACCAATTATCTCGACGGAGTGAGGTTCGAGCTATAAGAGAGCTTGGATAAGGTTAGATTCAATGACAGTTGGTCTACCCCAATCTAAGCTAGGTTCAATACTACCTAACACCCCGAATGCGTTTAATTCTTGTATGCATGATCATGGGAAAAGCCAAGGAGGGGCACAACCCCTCGATACTCTCTTTTGATTGATATTTAACCCTTTTGTGCTATCTCATTGCTTGTTTTTGATTGATAACCATTCTCATAAGTGATTTGAAGGAATAGCCGAGTAGAAAACTTGATTCCCTTAGCGTATAATCCAATTACTCCCTTGGGTTCGACACCGGTCTTACCGGTCAAAATATAAATATCTTTTGACTATACAGTTTATTGCACGTCATATATCATATCCCACATGTCCTTGCTCACAGTTGTTCGATGTGAGGTCGGCTTCAAGTTAACAATAGCGATGAAAAACAACATTAAGTATGACGTAGTCAGGTCAGCAACTGGGATGGAAGTGCCTTCCCAACTAGGGTATGCTCCAGCAATCATACAGCTAGCAATTTTGTCATAGTTCTCCTCTTCCACTACTTCGTGTTGATCATCCATTGCAAAGTACACATTGATAATCTCATGATCAATCCTGACCTTTCTCTGTCTCACATAGAACTCCACATACTCCTTATCTCCAACGACTCTGAACTTACTTGGCAAATCGACGATGCCTCTCTAACCAGCTGCTCATTGAATGGCTTGCATCTTCAGATTGTCCAGAAGATATCAGTTTCCTTCAACAGTTCTTAAATACTATTATCTGTTCAAGACAAGTACCAAGGTCATGGTCCAATAGAGTGTGGAACACCGATCGAACAAATACTGGGACAGAACAAAAGTAGGGACACGTAATATAATACCCAGTTCGGCAACAGCCTACTCTGGGGGGCTTCCCATGCCCTAAAGGGTTGCAAATCGTATTGAAAAGTATAGAGCTACATGTGGTCTTACTCTTACAATCTCTCGATTGTAAACGCCTAGCCTCTATCACTTGTTCTTCTGGATTTGCGATCTTGGCTCCTCCTCGATCCCCAAAGTTCGAGACTCCCTCCCGAACTTGCTCGAACTTCTCCCGAAGCTCGGTCGCCTTCTCCCGAAAGCGAATGACAACAACGTGTGTGTGCAACGGGTTGTTCTATCAGAACAATCTGCTCAACGGGGAAATATCAGCAGGCCATCGCTCCTCCTCCTCTACTCAAGATCACTCATATTTTCTATTTCTCCAAAAGCGATACTGATCTGGACGCCCTAGCACTCTATTTATATACTGCAGAAGTTCCCAAATCAGTCATAGATAATCTTTCAAATATTTTAGGAGATGTTCCTAAATATTTGCTAGATATCTTTTATCCAATCTTGATTAATTTCTTCCATGCCAAGGTAGGTCGAGTATCTTTCGTCGACCCCTAACTGATATGTAGATATTCTTTTGAATATATGATCTTCTCGTTAGCCGACTCCAACTGGATCAAATCTCCGATCATTTAGAAACTGCCGGATTTGGAAACTTATGAGCATCTGTCCCATGTTGTACTCAAGTTCCAGTCTTCGGTTGAACACTTCTTGACCTCTGCTTGAACACTCAAAAGTCATTTTTCCAACACCATGCCATACCTAGGAACATCAAGTTCTACAACCTCTTTTCCCTTATATCTCTTCTCATCCATTATCCTTTCAGGAATGATTTTTCGTCATTGAACAGCCGTCCACCTACTCGCAGCTTCTTTACTAGCAAGCCACACTCCATCTTTCATAATCCCGGTTGGAACATTCTCTGGCACAGAGCTCGGTGCTCCCATTTTTCTCTTGTTGGAGGCACTTTCTCCCTCTGCATTTGTGCTCACATCTATTTTCAAATCGGAGTCAGTTGAAGTCACTTTCCTCTTCTGTTTCTTCTTCTCATACTTCTTTAGGGCAGCCAATGGAACCGAATCCTGATCTGCCTTCTAAACCTCGTCGTCTGGATTCTTGTGATGAGCTTCTTCCATTACGACATCCTCATCTGCCGGCTCTTTCATCTCGTTATGTACAGATGAATCTCCAGTAACCTTTTCACATACTTTCTCCTGTTCCAGATCCATCTCCTGCTTATCAGAGCCTTGTTCTTTTTGATCATCAGATGCATCTTTTAATATATCCTGAACCACTTCATCACTTTCTTTATACATGTTTTTCAGTTCATTATCTTGTTCAGAGGGTCTACTTCCTCTGAGACACTCTTTATGTTCTAGTCTGCGACTAGACCATCAATCTTTTCAGGAACAGGATTTGCTTCAGCAATTTCTTCCTCAGTCATTTGTTCATTCACTCTTTCTGCCGAGCCACCATCCTCATCAGATTCTTTATCTAACATCAAACTCCTCTTACCAGAACTCACAACCAATTTGTCACTCTCAGAGTCTGACAAAGCAATCATTCTCCCCCTGATCGAGTGAAAACGATCAGCATACAATTAAGAAGAGCTCCTCTTGCGGACCACTACTTTCCTTCGTAGACCCTTTCTCCAATAAAAAGTCAGTAGCATGCATCTTCTCCTTCAAGAATTTGGGTCCATCTACAGCACCAATTCCAGCCTTACCACCTTCAACTTCTTTCACTACAGACTTACCCTTATCCACCCCTTTAGATACCATCACTGATTCAACTTTCTCATGTATCTCAACACTAGTAGGAATTGAAATTGTAGTATGAGGATTATGGTTTACCTTATTAGTCACTTTGTCGGCTTTCTTTGCAATCTCTTTGCTGATTTTAGGATTTGGCTGCAAACTCTTCGTGGTCGCTTTCTTTGATTTTGGCACATCAGGCTTATCTCCCTTCTCTTTCTCCTCTCCGATCTTAGGGTTTGCTGAGTCTGTCACACCATGCGACTCCAATATGTCCTCTTCCTTCGATTTCTCACTCTGTGTTGCATTCTTTAGATAGGTCTTCTTTTCTTTCGTCGTCTTGGACTTTATCGCTTCTACAAACTTTGGATTCCCCGTCAGAACTCCTGAATCAACGTCTTTTGATGATTTCTTATTTTCTCCTTTGGGTTCAACCGAGACTTTGAATGCGTTCTTGGCGTTCTTGCGTGTGTTCACCATTGTTCCTGATTGACAGCCGCTAGGGTTTCAGAAATCTTTGGAGAGGACGAGCAATTGACGAATATTTGATTTTCAAATATTCAGGTTCCTGAACTTCCTAAAACAGGCTTGCTTACATCACTCGCAATATTTGGTCAATCATCACCTTCCTTCCAACGGTTCATAATTCTACGAATATGTCAAGCCACCACTTACCATCTGTTCCAGCTCTCTTCTTGAAAGGTTGATGGACCATAATTGTATGAATCATAAACACAGTTAAACCCACCAAATTAGACGCTTTGTCTATTTAACTTTTGCTTGTTAGTTCCGATATTTATCTACAGGGTATTTTGAAGTCTAGAGAGAATACAGGCTAAGGAGGAGTTTTAAAGCTGAAAAAGAATTACGAGTCATTCCAGGTCACGACCAAATTCTGACTTTCCAGAACCGGACGTGGAATCACTCAAAATAAGTCCAACCAAAGGGCAACCAGAGTCAGACCGGAGCTGAAAGGACCGATGGCTTTTTGGGATAAGCTCACAAAACACACTCAACCACTCACCCTCCTCCACCTAGCCAGCGGCTAAGCTCATCACCTCTCCCCTTCCTCCATGTGGCCGGCGGCTTTTGGAGTGATGAGTCACCTCCGATGGCTTTCTCCTCCTCCATGGATTCCTTGCCATGTGTCTTCTTCTCATCCACATCCATCTCCTCTCCATGCCTATAAATAGAGCTCCCCTCCTCCTTGTATCAACATCCCACAATCCCATTTTGTGTGCAAGAAGCACAAGTCACAAGTCACTTATCTCTCTTGCTTTTGTGAGCACAATCATGTAAGCACTTTACTTTGGAATCGAAGCTTTAGCACTCTCAACGGTTTTTGTAAGTACTCTTTTCTTTACTTTACTGTCTTTTCAATTCAACAACTTTACTTTACTGTCTTTACTTTCGAAAACTTTATTTTCTGTCTTTCAAAACCTTTACTTTTTAAGCACTTAGCTATGATGTCCTGTTCCATGAATATTCGTAGCTAAACCCTTCATTCGGTTGAAGGGGTGTACTTGTGTCATAAAATGTTTTAGACCCTTCGCTTAGTGCCTCTCTGTGTTCAAAACTTGTTCTATGTGCCACATATTAGGTTAGAACTTCCAAGGTTGAGTGGATGCTTTAACGGGCAAAGCTCTTCCGTGGGGTTCGTGAACATACTCGGGTAAGTGGATGCTTTAACGGGCAAAGCTTATCTGAGGAGTTCGACCTCTTTTAAAAACCATTTGATTGATCGTAACTAAAGATAAAATGGATGCACATAAGGCTAAGATACTTCGAAAGGAGGAATTAGTCTAAATAGAACAAGTGTTCTAAACGATGTTGCAAGTCGTGTGCTAGAAATAGCCTTGATTCATCTTTGAACACTTAGTATGATCATTAGAGGTCAATGATAAACAGACTATGATACAAGGCCCTTAAAACCGAATGCTTTCCTTTAATTGTAATATCAACTGTTACTTTACCTTTCAGTACTAAAATCACAACCAACCCACGCTACTCTCAGTACTAAAATCACAACCATCCCCCAACTGTCCTACTTAAAGAACAACTATTCACCTGACTCCCTTGGGTTCGACCCCTACTTACCCTTTACTACCCACTAGTAGAGTACGAGTAGCGGAGATATAAATTTATTTTGCACAGAGAACATCGCACCTTAACGACAGTGCGGTGGGCTCCGTCAAAGGTCAGCCCAACTGATTAGCTGGTGTTCGTCTTATGGCTAACCTTTTACTGGAACAATTAGTTGTTGTCAACACATAGATCCAAAGAGGATCTAAGTATCTCGAACTGAGTAGCATCCAACGGCTTGGTGAGTATGTCAGATGGCTGCTTGTCTGTTGTCACATGCTTCAATGTGATGACCTTCTTCTCCACTAGCTCTCTGATGATTTGGTGTATGATCTCATTGTGCTTCATCCTGGAGTGTTGTACTTTATTTTTGGATATGTTGATGGTGCTCATATTGTCACACTACAGAGTCATCTCCTCCTGTCCCACTCCGTATTCAGGCTGCATCTGCTTCATCCACAGCATCTGAGTGCAGCAGCTCTTGGCATCAATATACTCTGCTTCAACTGTAGATAATGAGATACTATATCTTGCTTCTTACTGAACCAGGAAACCAAACTGTTGCCTAAGAAAAAACAACCTCCAGATGTACTCTTCCGATCTTTAGCATTTCCAGCCCAGTCCGCATCACAGTATCCAACTAGGTATGAACTGGTATCCTTGGTGTACCAGATGCCATAATCAGCAGTTCCATAGACATACTATCCTCTTCACTTGCAGCAAATGACTCTCCTTTAGATTTGCCTGATATCTCGCACATACTCCTGGCATCATCCTTGGTAATCTATATGCCATAATCAGTAGTTCCGTAAGTAATATCAGGTCTGCTGGCTGTCAAGTAGAGCAGACTTCCTATCATGCTTCTGTACAGGGTCTAGTTAACACTCGTACCAGCATCATCCTTGGTAATCTATATGTGAGTAGCGGCTAGAGTCCGTTTGTGGCTGGCCTTTTCAAGATCAAACTTCTTGATCAGGTTCCTGGCATACTTGCTCTGTGAAATAAAGATGTCATCATTCTTCTGTTTCACCTGGAGTCCAAGAAAGTAGTTCATCTCTCCCACCATGCTCATCTTGAACTCATTTTGCATTTGTTCCACAAACTGGTCCACCAGCTTCGATGTGCTAGATCCGAACACTATATCGTCAACATAGATTTGTGCAATGAAGAAATCTAACTTGGTACGTTTCACGAGCGTCTTATCTACTCCCCCTCGCACATAGCCATGGTCGACGAGAACCACCGTGAGACGCTCGGACCATGCTCTCGGCGCATGTTTGTTCATACAACGCCTTCTTCAGTCGGTACACATAAAAGGAATGATGTGGGTCTTCAAACCCTTTTGATTGGGCTACGTACACCTCCTCGTTCATAAAGCCATTCAAAAATGCACTTTTGGCATCCATCTATAATAGTTTGAATTTGAGGTGACACGCTATAGCAAGAAGTAGTCTGATCGCCTCCTGTCTTGTAATAGGGGCAAAGGTCTCATCAAAAGTGATGCCTTCTATCTGAGTATATCTATGTGCCACAAATCAAGCTTTGTTTCTGGTTATGTTTCTCTTCTTATCAGACTTGTTCTTGAAGATCCACTTTGTTCCGATGACGTTGACTCCTTCGGGTCGTGGAACAAGATCCCACACATCATTCCTTGTGAACTCTCCAAGTTCTTCCTGCCTGGCCATCACCCAATACTCATCAGTGATTGCTTCTTTGATATTTTTCGGTTCAGATAACAGGAGCATGACGCCAATTCTCGATAGTTAATTTCCTTCTCTCAAGTTTTCATCCCTTCAGACGGTTCACCAATGACTTCAGTAATAGGATGATTCTTTGCAATCCTTCTGGATGGTTGTAATACTGGAGAGGTATCATGTGTCACAGCTGGTGTGTTTGCCTCACCATCTGAGGAAGAGTCTGTAGTATTTACGTCCTCAGCTGTCACTCCCCCTGGACATTCATCTTCCTTGGTCTGGTAAAGCTGAGTAGGTGTGTCAGACGATGTTCCACTACTATCTTCATCATCTCCTGATACTTGTTTATCAGTGAGTTCGTCCTTCACTTTCACATTAATAGACTCCATTACTTTTCTAGTACGTTTGTTGAACACCCAGTAGGCATAGATATCTAGGGAGTACCCCAGGAAGATTCATTCATCGTGACAGTGGCTCCCAAAGAAGTGAAAGTATTTCACAGTTGGTTTCTTCCCTTCCCATAGCTCATACAGGTCTTACCCGTTCCTGTTCGGATAGTAACGATGTTGATGATGTGGCAGACAGTATTCATTGCTACAGACCAGAACTTGAGAGGAAATTTCTTTGCGTGCAGCATTACTCTGGCCATCTCCTGGATCCTGTGATTCTTGTGCTCTACCACACCATTTTACTGTAGAGTGATAGGAGATGCGATGAACTACTCTCTGTTCAGCACAATAGTCAACAAGTGTGCTATTCTCAAATTCTTTCCCGTGATCGACTCTGATGTCCATTAGATGCTCTCCTTGGTCTTCTTTTTCCTATATAGAAGAGTAACCAGCTTAATGAACCTTTGTGCGATTTGTGACTTGTCACGCAGATTTCTGGTCTAGGTGAATTTGGTGAAGTCTTCTACACACACCAGGACATCCTTCTTGCGTCTGTAGCTCTCAACCTCCAATGGTCCCATCAAGTCCATGTGCACCCACTATAGTGGTCGACTGATATTGATCTGGGTGATCTTCGAATGAGAAGCCTTCGTCTGCTTTCCAGTCAGGCACTCTCCACATACAACATCCATATCTCCTCTTACTAATGGCATCTCTCAGATAAATCCCTTTGTAGAAATTCTCTTCAGGGTCTTGAGGTTTAGATGTTCCAAGTGTTTGTGCCATAGCTCCATCTCATCAGTTTGGCTTGCCAAACAGGCGGTAGCAGCCACTGTTCCCGCAGCGCCTAGCAAGTAGTTACAGTTTGATGACCTGGTTCCTTCCATTAGTGTGTCTCCATTCTTGTCTAATACTCGGCAGGAATCATGAGTGAATTTTACATGTGTCCTTCATCACACAGTTGACTAATACTAATCAGATTCACCTTCAACCCGTCCACCAAGAGGATATCCTTGAGCTCAAGTAGATCCGGAACCTTCAATGTCCCACAGCCGATCACCTAGCCCTTTCCGCCATCTCCAAACGTAACAAGCTGACGATTGCTAACAGGTTTAATATGTGCAAGGTGACAAGGATTACTTGTCATGTGAGCCGAGCATCCACTGTTGAAGTACCAGCGGTCTTTCCTCATGTGACTGGATGAAATAAAGGCCACGAAGCAGATTTCTTCACGTGTTTTTGGTCTCCAAACTGATTTCCTCTGTGGAGTGGCTCTAGGTTCCATTCCCTTGCGCTCAGCTAAATATACTCGACATCTTAGTTTAATGTGCCTCATCTGGTGGCAGTACCAACATGTGCGAGCGTCTCTTCTCCATTCTGTATTAGTTCTGCCTTGGTTAACCATAGGCAGCTTCTTCCTTTGATTGCCAGAATGCTTCTCAAGGTCTTGACACATCCTCTATTTAGGCCTCTGAGTAGCCTTAAGTTCAGCCTTTACGGGGGTTGTCTTGGCCGAATTGCTTTCACCAGTGAAATCGAGACCTCTGTGTCCATCTTCGACTCTTTGAGATTTTAGTATGGCATCTAAATTATTAGAGGCAGTAGTTCAATATCTTCACTGATCTTTTGAACTTGCTTAATTCCTCCATAGTAGTAGCATGATTGTCTCTCTCCATCTCTATTTGTAACTTCAGAGCCTCTACTTTGTTCAGAAGACGAACCTCTTTGTGACTCAAGTCCACATTTTTCTTTCTCAGTTCCACCATGCCTCTAGGATGTATCTCTCTGTCCTTCTTCATATGTACTTTCAAAGATGATATAGTACCGAGGAGTTCCACCTCCTGTATAAGTAGTGATGAGCGTTCCTTGTTCGTTTCAATCATCTGGAGCTTCAGAGCACCGACTCATTCCTGCCACAGTTTATTTTTCTCCTCCGTCAAGCCAGTTACTGTTTCTTTAAACTTCTTGTTCAGATTGATCATCATTACACACTTCTCATATAGATTTTTGTATGTTTCAGCCAGAGACTCATGCGCGATTTCTTCCTCGTCACTATTAGACAGGCCGTCAGCAGGCTGTTCGGATAGTGCACTGTGAAATTGACTTTTTCTTATTTCGCTACTGTCTTTAATAGTACTGACGAACGCAACAAGGTTGATTGTTTCATCCTCCTCTTCCTCGTCGTCAGTCCCCTCATGGACAGACCTGAGGATGTTCCATGCTTCAAATTGAAGTAAGTGAATTCCAAATGGTAGTTGGAATACAATTTATCTTGCAGGGGCCACATTCTGTTATTTCCTTAAAATAGGTGATTCTTCATCCTTAAATCTTTTTTTCATTTTGGATGGGATGCACGCATTTTACTAAATGCTTGGTTGGTACTATAGCAGAGTGTGTAGCGCATTTTATCTTTTTGCACGAAAAGAACGAGCATTATAAAATGAAAACGAACTACAATATTATGATTGTAGACTTGTGAATCTCTCACAGCAGATTGTATCTCACATTAAGACATTTGAAAAGTATCTCTCTTTTTGTATTCATTTTAATTCTCCATTTGAATTATGTTAAATGTAATAGAAAGTGAATAAAAATTAAAAAATTTAGGATAAAAATTGAGAGTTGGCATTACTGTATGAGATATTCAATTTCTGCCTTCCCTATCAAAACTAAACATTTTTTGTCATTCTTGATCTTTATTATTTTAATGAGGCTAATTTAATGCTAAGTTTTTAATTCGGTTAATTTAACACTTCTTTTTGTTCCAAATTATAACTACATTTTTCCTTTTTCATCGATTTCCCACTACAAATTTTTGCTTTTTGGTGCAATAACCGATAATTAACGTAAAGTTATCGGAAAAATGATTCTCTCAAGAAAACGTGCGATAAATCATCGATAACTTTCTGCGATAGCCGATAATTCTGCGATCGCATCTATAAAGTTATCACAGGGTAATTGTAAAGTTATCGCACAACTTGTGTGATAACAGTATGATAACCTTGCGATAAAATATAAATTATATATTTTGCATATTATGTTCATTTCCTTTATTTTTCAAATAATTAAATTAGATTAATTGGGGAGCGGTTGAAAACCCCTTAAAATTCGATAACTTGAGAACCAAAATATCACCATTAGATCATGATGCATCTTTAAATCTGCATGTGACACATGTTCTAAAAATCAAAGTGACTTGATGCACCTTTA
Organism: Rhodiola kirilowii; assembly: GCA_033675215.1. Classification (NCBI taxonomy): domain Eukaryota; kingdom Viridiplantae; phylum Streptophyta; class Magnoliopsida; order Saxifragales; family Crassulaceae; genus Rhodiola; species Rhodiola kirilowii. Next base: position 13,058,778 of record CM066195.1, on the reverse strand, counting down.
AATGCAACCAAGCAAATTTTGTGGTTTTGTTTGGTTATAATTTAAATGCAACTTTAAATGCAATCTCACCTTTTAAATCTGTGATTTTGACTTTGCATTAAACGCAATTTGAAAATGCATAGAGAACACGTGTCACCACCAAAATGACTTAATGATGCACTTTGAAATGTGAAAAGTTAGTTCTTAAGTTCTCAAAAAAAAGTTCTCAATTGAGCGCTCCACATATTTAATTATCTATTAAAATTAAACCGAAATTAAATGCCAAAATATGTATTTTTCATTTCACAAAATGAAATGTCTTTCAGCAAATAAATTGTTTTTTTCATTTCACAAAATAAGCCATTCCAATTTCATGTAACCAAAAATATCCCGAATTCAAAATTGTAACATATATCAAAAAAAATTGTAAGATCTTGTACAGGAGGTGCTTTCCTCCCTTCGCATGAGGTGCCCGAGATAGCTTCGCCTTTGCCACGGTGCTTGAGAAGGCTTCGACATGAGCAAGTCAACTGCTCGAAGATATGCTTCAAAAAGTGGACGAGTCAATGAATATAAATGTACTAGATGATATGCTTAGCTTGAGGAATTCATTAGTCTTGTACAAGATGTAAAAATCCCCATCAAAAAAAATTGTAACATATATCTGAAACCTATTCGCGACAGAGGTCCTTGTCCTGCTCTTCCTCACTCCTACCCTATCTGACAGCCTGTGCCGAATCACCAAATAGAAAATGCTCATTATAACTATGTTACGACCATGGGTTTTGGGGTCCTATCAAACTACAACCATAAGCTAAATTATGTAGTTGCTGGGTCGTCTTGTATCTTCACTTCTCAGCAACAATATCGTCAAACTGTAGCTTTCTTCACTTGTAATGAGACGATCCCTTGGATATAAGATTGGATCGCGTAATTTCACTGTCCGAAATCAATATTTCCACCCTAACACTATGCCTTGGGTTACAGGAAACTGGAAGTGAGATAATCCAAAATGAAAACACTATATTTTCAGGCAGGAAAAATACAGCAGGCTTATGGTCTGAGGCAATTTGAAGATCAAAGATAGGATTGTGTTATCTAGCAATTGTACAGCATTTTTTTCGTCACCCATATTTCAGACATCATCTGGTATATATAGAGAATCAAAAGAGACGAAGAAAAGATGTCTCCGGAGCTAAAAGGTACAACTGTGTCCGTCCGTCGCGTGTCTAGTGTAGACATTAGCACACCGCATTTTGTGTTGAAATTACGTTAATGTCTAAAGTAAACGTAGGACAACATAATGTCAAGGCCAGGCGCGGTTAGCACTGAGGAAATTTGCCAACTTCCTCGATTTCATCCCGTTTAGCTTGATTCTTTTAGAACTTCATGTTCTAATGGTTTAGAGCGTGCTTCTATGCTAAAAACCCCCAAAAATCACCAACAATCATCCCCATTTTTGGGTTTTTCCTTTGATTCACAAACTACCTTTGTTTTTAAGTAAAACACGCATAAACGGAAAGGTCATAAACGATTGAATTTCCGCATAATGTAGTCACGCATACAATATACCCAAAAATCATGGTGCTCGTAAACGTTTGAACCAATCAATCTATTTGGGTACTTGACGTGACACACGCATGTGTTACTTCACAAACCATAAGCAAACTTGACTCTTAATGGCCCTTGAGTCCCTATCCATTCATAAATGCATTGAGATTAAACCCGATATCTCATGAAGCGACCACAAACTTCACGTTTATATAGGTAGATTCTCTAGTGGGTCACACCGCCCGATTGTGCTCCTACAATTAGCACTTTTTCAAAGAATCTATTAAGAAGAGTCCATCTTCAACCTCGCACTTGTAGGTGCTGAACACATACTTGGGGATGCATATTTGTGTTCATCAATCTTCTAGGAATGGGCCTTCCACATTGAATTCAGCTCCAGCGCTAACTGGATGTGAATTGGGTTTCCCACGACTAGAAGATATTTATATGGGTTTTAGTCTCATCCCCTTCACAGACTTAAATATCAAATCTCTAGCTAATCCCTTTGTCAAGTGATTGGCTAAATTCCGCTGTGACTTAACGAAATCCACAGATATCACCCCATGCGTAATGAACTCTCTTTCCGCACTATGTCTAATACCCAAGTGTCTAGACTTCCCATTGTATACATGGCCATATACTTTAGACAATGTTGTAGCGCTATCACAATGAATCGATATGGGTGATATCGGTCCCTCCCACAATGGAATTTCATGTATCATGTTCTTTAACCATTCCGCTTCTTTCGAAGCTGCGACTAGAGCAACAAATTCAGATTCCATTGTTGAACTACTGATGTAAGTTTGTTTCTTAGAAGCCCATGAGATGGCACCTCCCCCAAGTAGAAACACCCCTCCACTTGTAGAAGATTGATCCTCTTCGTTCGAGATCCAACTTGCATCCGAATATCCTTCAATGACCGAAGGGAATTCTGAATATACAAGACCTAGGTTCATTGTTCCCTTAAGATACCGAAGTACCCTATGAACCGCTTGCCAGTGATCCACACTAGGATTACTTGTATATCGACTTAGCTTGCCCACCGCAAAAGCTATATCTAGTCTTGTACTTGTCATCGCATACATCAAACTTCCAATGACCCTTGAATATTCAAGTTGTGACACGGGGTCTCCCTTATTATGAAGAAGGTGTTTGGAGGATTCAAAAGGAGTATTCACCAGATGACAGTTTAAATACTTGTACTTCTTTAACACTTTCTCAATATAATGAGATTGCGTCAAAGCTATACCTCCTTCTACTCTTTCTATTCTTATACCAATAATGACTTCCGCCTCCCCCATGTCCTTCATGGAAAATTTAGATGATAAGAAATCCTTTGCCAAAATTTAAAACCAACCAACCGACCTTAAACACGTTCCCACGCTGCGTAATCCCCCCCGAAGAACAATTATTCCCCTAGTTCCCTTGGGTTCGACCCCTACTTACCAAGTACTACCCAGTAGTATAGTTGCGAGTAGCAGACTATTATAAATTTATTTGCACAATCGCTTTGACGACGAGCGGTTCTGTCAAATTCGCGCCGTTGCCAGGGAACTAGTCATCGGATAACTGTTCTTTAAACCGTTACGCGCTTCAAAACAACCATGTCTCGCGAAGAAAGTCACCATGACTTCCAGGATGACGAAGAAATAAACCTGTACGATCAGAATGATGAGGTACCGTTTCCATTCGTCGACGATCCGGAACAACTCATCAGAAACAGAAGAGCTCGTGATAGGGAAGCAGTCAGGAGAAACCAAGAATTACCCGAGGACCGAAATGCAGCTGGTCCAGTACAACCTCCTATTCATCCCCCACGACCACAACCTCAACCTCGATACATGCCAAGAAGAGAACCCGCTTTCGACAACTACTACGGAGATAACTACTACCGTGAACCGACGATGGGCGAGTTAAATGCCCCTAATTTCGATACACAGCCGTGGTGCATCTATGAGAGCCCTGAATTAGAAAATATATCCATCAACGCATCAGTGGCACACAGCCTGCCAAAATTCTCAGGATCTCAAGGAGAATCTGCCGCAACTCACCTCCAACGCCTACATGGCATTTGCCAGAATCTAAAGCCCAACCGAGTAAATATGGACGACTTCAAGTTAAAAGCGTTCTATTTTTCCCTCATAGACTCAGCAAGCGACTGGTTCCTTTCATTGCCTTCCGGAAGCATCAGAACATGGGCTCAGATGCAGAAAAAGTTCTTAGACAAGTACTACCCGGCTAGAAGAGCAATACAAGTAAGGAAGCAACTACAGGAAATCAAACAAGGTCCCAATGAAACCATGTACGATTACCTGGAAAAGTTCAATCACCTAGAAAGGAGCTGTTGTACCCTTGGACTGCCCGAGAAACTCGTCATCGAGTACCTTATTGACGGATTAAGACCATTAGACAAAATGCTCTTGGATGCCTTAGCGGGAGGGAGGGTCCATGATGAATCTATCATTAAGCGGCATCAGAAATCTCATCGCCAACGTTGCTGAAAATGCTCAATTTAGAGAAGATACCACTCGCCAAGATGAATTCTCTCGATCAAAAAGGGTAGCACAAACCGAGGCATCAGTAAACTCTATAACTGAAGAGATGAAACAGTTAAAGGAGATGATGATTGAGATCATACGTAGACAGCCAGTTCCTGTAAAACCTTGCGAGTTTTGTGGTTCTATGGAACACAAAACGGACGCATGCCCAACATTGATAGAAGAAGAACCGGCTGATGTGAATGCAGTGGGAGGATATCAAGGATACAACAACGTCAGAGCTGGACAAAATAGACAGTACGGTCAAACATCCAACCCAGGCTGGCGTAACAACAACAGCCATCCTCAGAAGGAGATACAACCAGTTGTCCCTCAACTAGCTCAGTCATACTACCAACCACCCCACCGGCAGTATAACCAGAACGCTCAATCGGCAAGCCAATATCAACAAAAAGGACCAAATCAGTACCAAGCCAGCCCGAGCAATTAGCAGGAACCAAGCAAATCGCTCAACGACACGATGAAGGAGCTCGCGGGAAACATTAATCAGTTAGGAACTTCGCTACACCAGTACCAGGCAAAAACTGACGGGGCAATCTCAGAATTGACCAAACAAATGTCCCAGCTCGCCACCGCCATGTCTACACTCACTACTGAACCTGGCAGACTTCCTTCACAGACCGTTCAAAATCCAAACGCAAATATAAGCATGATAAAGAGGTCAAGCATGAAGGTTACTCTAGGAGAAGTAGCACGGTCCCCAACCTACAGACTTACAAACAATCATTTCGACCGTAGGAGTCGACCTGATTGGAATCAAGAAGAAGACCGACCCTATGATGGCAAAACATGGGTTACACATGCCGACAATGGACGATATGCATTCACCGTCTGCATAACACCACCGCCTATTATACACACCGACGTACCAGCATCAGGATGGGACGACGACAACAACGTAAGGCCAAGGAATAGGCAGACTGGTCAAGGAATAGAAAGAGCCCTCGTTTCAGACCATGAGTCACAATCGGAAAGAGATAAAGACCCAGGAGCCTTTACAATCACTTGCTGTATTGGTGAAACCCAGATCCAAAAATGCTTAGTCGATCTTGGGGCTGCTGTCAACGCCATGCCTTCCTCCTTGTATTACTTACTAGGACTAGGTCCGTTGAAACCTCCCCGGTCAAATATCGAGCTAGGAGATAAGTCATGCATCCGTCCGGTTGGAGAACTGGAAGATGTAATACTCCATGTGGGAGAGCTCGTCGTTGCTGCAGACTTCTATGTAATACCAACAGAAGAAACCAGCGAAGACGATCCTCCGACAATAATATTGGGACGACCATTCCTCTACGCCACTAAAGCAAGAATCGATGTGGGCAAGGGGTCATTATCACTTAAGTTCGGCGGCAAAATTGCACACTTCTACATTAATAAGAGCCGCCCGGACACGAAGAAGCCGCCAGACATAACACCTGTCTCAGATCACAATGCACAATTTTCTGACCTGTCATTAGGGACCAAAAAAGTATCAAGACCAGCAGCTATGGTCAAAGGTCTCCCGCCTTCTCAGAAACAATGGAAAGAGAAAACACCAAAACAATGGAGCTCTTACTCCAGCAAGAAGTCAGGAAGAGGCAACGCTGGAACGATGGCAAAGTTTGACCTCAGCCACCCATGGGACCCAAACCAATGAACCACAAACGAGGTATCGTCGAGCCAACGACGTTAAACAAGTGCACTGGTCGGGAGGTAACCCGACACTATCTTACTTTTCCGCACTTTAATTTCTGTCATTTAAATTCAGTATTTAGTTTTAAGCTTGCATGACTTTTGAACTAAGGCACGCCTTCGTTCAAAAGTGGGGGGTGAGAACCACCTATGTACATAAATAACATGCAGCTGTTTTTTCTTTTTTAATAAGTACCTTTTTGAAAATATGAACTTAAGAATGTGAAAAAGATAAATCGTAATTCATGCATTAACCTTGTGAAAATTCAACTGTTTAAAAACTTAGAATGTAACTTTCCATTTGTCCTTTGTGCTGAGATAACTAGGGATGTGGAGTTGATATAAACTGCCCTAGAGAGGCTTGGCAAGCAATCAAAGGATCAGATCAAACTATATGGTTTTCGAAGTCAGTGGAGGCTGCACTTCGGGTTTTCAGTGAATAATTGAAGTCAACTCCGCCAAGAAGCATCTATGCAAAGGCGAGGATGGGAATCAGACCGTCCTCTCTCTAGTCAAAATAGCCGAGAAAATAGATGGGCGACCCTCATCTTGACCCGCGCAAAACGACAAAGACGAGAGGAGCGGGGAGGTATTTCCATAGGCTTGCGGGCGATGATTGGACCTCCCAAAAAGGCTAGAGAAAATGGACTAGCAGTCACAAAAAGACGAAAAGCTCAATGAAGCAAATCAAAAGAGGCCAAAGGCCCAAAATTGTGAAGGTTTTAACCGAGCAAAAGTGAAGCACTCAAAAAGTCAAATCAAAGGCCAAAGGCCGATTCACTACAACAAAAAAGTAGTCCCTCGCCAAAGAAGAAAATCAAAAAGGCTCAACTCACTGAAACCCGAATCGAATCATGTGCTAGAGAAAGCTACCAGAAAACCATATAGTAAGAGACGATCCCAAGATTGCAGTCCAGCAGCCTAAAAAGGGCTATCTCCCGAGACATCCAATATAATTTGCATCTCAGCACGGAGGTACAAGTATTAAGTTTCTTCTATTTATTTACGCAGTTTAATTTGGTAATAAGTAAGCAATGCATGAATTAGGATAGATCGAGTACCACAGTCTAATTTTCATATTCCAAAGCCAAACTTAGAACTTACGCCCTTTAATAGCATTGTTCGGGACGAACAACTAAAAGTGGGGGGTAATCTGATGGACCAAAGTTATACGAGTCAGAAACACAGTAAAACCCCCTGAATTAGACTGTTTGTCTATCTAACATCTACGTGTTAGTCCCGATATATTTCCACAGGGCATTTTAGAGACTGAAGTGAAAACACACTAAGGAGAGGATTTTATGCTGAAAAGATAACAAGAGTCAATCCAAGGTCAAGATCATATGCCGACTGAAGAAATATCAAGGATCCTGACGTTGAATTGACCAGAACAAATTAATCAGAAGAATCAAGAGTGGAGTCAAGACAGCCCGGGGAAGAAACACATTGACAGTTTTGTGAAAAGACTGCACAAAACTGTACAAACTCACATATGGGCAAGGATGACCGACCACTTGAAGAAGAGGTGGCCAAAGGAGGAGCTCCTCCCCTTCCACCACCGCCTACCGGCGGCTTTGGGTGGTGGTGACCGGCGGCTTTTGCCCCTCCTCCACATGTCACCACCACCTTCCTCCTCCTCTCCTTCCTCCATGTGTGGCCATCTCCTCCATCCATTTTCTCCTCCAATCACAATGCAACACTTGCCTCCATCTCCTCCTCCTCCCATGGCTATATAAGGAGGCCTCCTCCTCCTCATTTCAACACACCAAAATCCAAATTCACTTCTCTCTCTAGAAGTTGTAATATTTGTAAAGTTGTAATTTTGCTTTGGAAATAAAGGAAAGCTCCCTTGGCGCTTCAACGGTTGTAAGTATCTCTTAGTATTTATTTATTTAACTGTTGTCTTTAATTCCTTAGTATAATGTTTAGCGCGATGAATAGTAGCTAAACTAGTAGTTCGGTCTAAGGGGCGCACTTGTATTATAAAATGTTTTAAGACTATTAACTTAGTGTCTAGTCTTAGTATTCAAAACTTGTTCTATGTGCCATATATAGTCAGAGTTTCCAAGGTTGAGTGGATGCTGTAACAAGCAAAGCTCTTCTGTGGGAATTCGTGATCATACTCAGGTAGTGGAAGCTGTAACAAGCAAAGCTATCTGAGGAGTTCGACTCATCCTAAATCCCATCTGGTCGAGCGTAACTGTGAGATCAGGTGGATGCACCCAGGCTAGCATACCTTAGGGTATTGGCGCTAGACTGAAATAGAAGAGGAGTTGCTTTAAACCGGTGTTGCAAGTCTTGTGCTGTAACTAGCCTCGATTCACCGTTTGAATACTTAGATGATTCACTAATGGTCAATGATAAACAGGATATAATACAAGTCCCCTGAAACCGAACATTTCTCTTAATCATTAAAATAGTAATTTACTTTCCAGTATTAAAATCAACCAACCAAACAATCAATCAATCAAAATAGCTGGTAGCTTTAAAACCAACCAACCGACCTTAAACACGTTCCCACGCTGCGTAAACCCCCCCCCCCCGAAGAACAATTATTCCCCTAGTTCCCTTGGGTTCGACCCCTACTTACCAAGTACTACCCAGTAGTATAGTTGCGAGTAGCAGACTATTATAAATTTATTTGCACAATCGCTTTGACGACGAGCGGTTCTGTCAGTGACCGGTGGCTTTGTGCAAGAGGTGGCCAAGACCACCTCCTCTCCTCCTTGGACAACCGGCCACCGGTGGCTTCGCCTCCTCCCCACAAGGTGACCGGCGGCTTTTGGCTCCCCCCATCTGTCATCTCCTCCTTGCTCCTCCTCCTCCTCCCTTAGATCAAAACCACATGGAGCCATCTCCACCCTCCATTCTCCTCCTCCATGGCTATAAAAGGAGAGCTCCTCCTCCTCATTTCATCATCCACAAAAATTGTAACTTATCTCTCTAAAACATTTGGTTACTTTGTAAGTTTGGTTTGGTTTTGGAAATAATACTCCTGTTTGTTCTTGAGTATTATACTGATTGGAAATAATACTCCTGTTTGTTCTTGACTATTATACTTTAGAGAATACTCCTGTTGGTTATTGAGTATTCAGTAGGAAATTGAGAATACTCATGTTGGTTCTTGAGTATTCCACCCCTTTCCCTCTTACTGTTTTAAAAAACCCCCGAGTATTTAGTTATGATGTCCTTTTCCATGGATATTCGTAGCTAAACTCCTCATTCGGTCGAAGGTATTTTCTTGTATTATATAATGTTTTAATTTCTTTTAGTTTCTTTTCTCTGTATTCAAAACTTGTTCTATGTGCCATATACAGTCAGAGTTTCCAAGGTTGAGTGGAAGCTGTAACAAGCAAAGCTCTTCCGTGGGAATTCGTGATCATACTCGGTAAGTGGAAGCTGTAACAAGCAAAACTTATCGAGGAGTTCGACTTATCTAAAACACCACTTGGTCAATCGTAACTGAGAGATCAGATGGATGCACAAAAGGCAAAGATACTTCGAAAGGAGGAATTAGTCTGAAGTAGAATAAGTGTTGCTTTAAACGATGTTGCAAGTCTTGCACTGCGAAAGGGCCTCGATTCATCTTTGAATACTTAGAAAGGTTACTAACGGTTATTAATAAACATGTTATAATCCAAGGTACCTGAAACCGAATACTTTTCCTTGAATTACAAAAAACCCCCCCTGTATTTACTTTTATAAACTGCTCAACCATCAATCGCTCATCTACCGGAGGAATCGCAATCACGCATCACCCACTGTAAGTCTTCTTCCCTTAACTCTTTTACTTTTTGTATTTTAATTTCTGTATTTATTTTCTGTATTTACTTTTCCGCATAAAAAACCAAAAAAACCAAAAACAGTACCTTAGTAATTAGCAGTAAGTCCGCAATCGACCTAAAATCACTCACCATACGATCCCCTAGAGAACAGTTATCCCTCTAATTCCCTTGGGTTCGACCCCTACTTACCACTTACTACCCAGTAGTGTAGTCGCGAGTAGCAAAAAATATAAATTTATTTGTACAGAGAACATTGCACCTTAACGACAGTGCAGTGGGCTCCGTCAGTATTATAACAGTTTTAGAGAATACTCCTGTTGGTTCTTGAGTATTCAAGTAGAATTTGGGAATACTCCTGTTGGTTCTTGAGTATTCCCCTTTACTTTTTGTCTTTCAAAAACCCCCGAGTATTTAGCTATGATATCCTCTTCCATGGATAATCGTAGCTAAACTCTTCATTCGGTTGAAGGGGTGTACTTGTATTATAAAATGTTTTAGGCAATTCTTAGAGCCTCTTCTCTGTATTCAAAACTTGTTCTATGTGCCATATATTAGGCCAGAACTTCCAAGGTTGAGTGGATGCTTGGAATGGCAAAGCTCTTCCGTGGAAGTTCGTAAACATACTCGGGTAAGTGGATACTTGGAATGGCAAAGCTTATCTGAGGAGTTTGACCTCTCTCAAACACCATTTGGTTGCTCGGGAATGACTGACCAAATGGATGCACACAGGCTAATATACCTTGGAATGGGGTATTAGCCTAAGTAGAACAAGGGCTCTACGTTTTTTGCAAAAGTCTAGACAGTGTGTGCAAATCGAGTGCTTGGAATGGCCTTGATACACTTTCGAACACTTTTGCAAAAGACTAGACAGTGTGGCAAATCGAGTGCTTGGAATGGCCTTGATGCACGTTTGAATACTTAGAAGGATCACTAAGAGCCAATGATAAACAGGCTATGATACAAGGCCCCGGAAACCGAATGCTTTCCTTAAATTACAAAACCCCCCCTGTATTTACTTTCCTAGGCCAATCACGCATCACCCACAGTAAGTACTCTCTTTTATTTTCAGTATTTATTTTCGGTAATTTACTTTCCGCACTAAAAACCAAAACAACCAAAAAAAGTCACTTAGTTATAACCGCTAAAATCCCAATCAACCTTAAAACACGCTCCCTCGCTGTACAAATCTCTCAAAGAAAGACTATCCCCCTAATTCCCTTGGGTTCGACCCCTACTTACCACTTGCTACCCAATAGTAAGGTCACGAGTAGCGGATTATAAATTAGCTTTTGCACAGAGAACACCGCACCTTAATGACAGTGCGGTGGGCTCCGTCAAAACTGGCGCCGTTGCCGGGGAATCAGCCGTCGGATAAGTTGTTCTTTCCCTCCCCTTCTCATGTCCTCATGACGCTACCCACTACGTATGCATGGACAACAAGACATCTTCCCCTGTTCGGAGGTACGGATGGAGAAGACCTAGTACTACACTGCCGAAACTTTCACCACGTTTGCTGCCACATAAAACCTGAAAATGAAATGTTAGAGGAATTTAAGCTTAAATGCTTCAAATTCTCTCTAACTGATTTTGCGACAATCTGGTATTACACATCAACCGCTAGTAGTGCAGTACATTTTGTGGACCTCTGCGTTCCATTCCTGAAAGAATTCTCCCCTCCATCCTTACGACAACAAACCCGTGAGAAGATCATGTGCCTTCAACAATCCCGGGATGAGACTTTGGACGAATACTACACGAACTATGACACCATCGTCTCAAGCTGCCCGCACCATGGATTCACGAAGAAAGTTTTCTTCAAAAATTTCTTCGAGGGATGAGGGCCGATGAGCTGACAAGGATTAACGAAGCAATGAGAAGATCAGCCAGGAACTTAACCATGGCAGACATATGGTACCTCATAAAAGACCTGGCCGCAGCCACAAAACGAATACCTCAAGCTGACAGAGGAATGCAGATAGAAGAAGCTGGTCCAGAGACAGACGAAGAAGAAACTCCCGAGCCATCAGAAGATTGGGATATAGAAAGTATCGGGAGCAACGAGGAAAAACCCTCATGGGAACTGAATGCCGTGTCAGCAATGGAAGAAGTCCAGAATACCACCAGCATGCTTCCCGAGCCATACCCAGCTATCATCACCCAAGCTTCCGAGACCATCTACGACCAGATCCTCACAAACAGACAAGACAAGGCAGAACCAAGCCTTAAGATGCAAGCTTCCCGACTTTTCCCCTTAATCAATAGGCAAATTGCAGAAAACTATGTGATCCATGAAGAGGATGAAAAGAGGATGGGAAAAGGGCCTGAGCAGAACGACTCCTCAATGGAGCATGTTTTCGCCATAACTGGACAAGGCAGCCCTAAACACCAGAAAACCCAGTTCAAGAAACTAATAGTGAAAGTTCCCTCGCCTTCTCGGAGACGTTGGAAGGAGAAACAATCAGAACCATGGGAACTGGACCCAAGCCCGTCATCAGCCAAAAACTCAGGAAGAGTCACAGCCAGAATCAAGGTCGGCGCAATAAAGAAATATGACCTAAGCCACCCATGGGATCCAAACCAGTGATCCAGGAATGAGGTACTGTCGAGCCAACGACGTTAAACAAAGGCACTGGTCGGGAGGTAACCCGACACCTATCTTACTTTCTGTCTTTTATTTTTCTGTCATTTAGTTTTTTCCAATAAGTCGCTCTCACCCACTTGGTGCATAGAAGAAATGACTATTCAGGAATCGGACTTGGGTGCAACATTATGCCAGCCAGGCCTATGCCAAGAGTTCAAGGCCCCAGCCGAACTCCCTCGATTATCCAGCCTCATGCCATGTCATTCGACACAATAAAGGGAGTTCTGTTCTTCCCTTTTCCTTAATGTCATTCCCTTCTCATATAACATCTCCTTGCATGGCTTTTGAACTAAGTCTTGCTGAAAGGCACGCCTACGTTCAAAAGTGTGGGGTGAGAACCACCTGTGTACATAAGATGTTTTTCTTTTCCTTTTTTAATATTATCTTTTTGAAAATATGAACGTGAGAATGTGAAAAAGATAGATCTAAAATTCATGCATTTACCTTGTGAAAATTCAACTGTCTAAAAACTTAGAACGTAACTTCTCATTTGTCCCTTTGTGCTGAGATAAACTAGGGATGTGGAGTTGACATAAACTGCCCTAGAGAGGCTTCGCAAGCAATCGAAGGATCAAATCTAACTATATGGTTTTCAAAGTCAGTGGAGGCTGCACTTCGGGTTTCAGTGAAGATTGAAGTCATCTCCGCCATGCAGTATTTATGCAAAAAAGAAAAAAAGGCGAGGATGGGAATCAGACTGTCCTATCTCTAGTCAAAGTAGCCGAGAAAATAGATGAGCGCCCCTCATCTTGACCCGCGCGAAACGACAAGGATGAGAGGAGCGGGGAGGTATTTCCATAGGCTTACGGGCGATGATTGGACCTCCCAAAAAGGCTTGAGAAAATGGACTAGCAAGCCACAAAAAGGCAAAAAGCTCAAAGAAGCAAATCAAGAGGCCAAAGGCCCAAAATTGTGAAGGTTTTAACCGAACAAAAAAAAGTGAAGTACTCAAAGAGTCAAATCAAAGGCCAAAGGCCGATTCACTACAAAAGCTGTCCCTCGCCAAAAGAAAATCAAAAAGGCTCAAACCATTGAAACCCGAACCGAATCACGTGCTAGAGAAAGCTACAAGGAAACCATATAGTGCGAGACGGTCCCGAGGTTGCAGTCCAGGAGCCTAAAAAGGGCTATCTCCCGAAACATCCAAAATAATTTGCATCTCATCACGGAGGTACAAGTATCAAGTTTCTTTTATTTATTTACACAGTTCAATTTGGTAATAAGTAAGTAATGCATGAATTAGGATAAATCGAGTCCCACAGTCTAACTTTCATATTTTAAAACCAAACTTAATGTGCCGCCCTTTAATAGCATTGTTCGGACGAACAACTAAAAGTGTGGGGTGATCTGATGGACCATAATTATACGAATCATAAACACAGTAAAACCCACTAAATTAGACTGTTTGTCTATTTAAGTTTTGCTTGTTAGTTCCGATTTATATCTACAGGGTATTTTGGAGACTAGAGAGAATACACGCTAAGGAGAGGATTTTACGCTGAAAAGATATTACGAGTCAGTCCAAGGTCACGATCAGACGCTGAATGCAGAAATCTCAAGATCCTGACGTGGAATCACTCAATACAAATCCAACCGAGGAACAACCAAAGTCAGATCGGAGCAAAATTGGACTGATTGTTTTGTGAAAACTACACAAAACCACACAAAAACTCCTCTCCCCTACAAGTGACCGGCGGCTTTGTGCAAGAGGTGCCAAAGCCACCTCCCCTCCTCCTCCATGACCGGCTACCCGGCGGCTTTACCTCCTCCCCTCCTCACCACAACTTTGTGACATGTGTCACCCTTCTCCACCACATCCTCCTCCTCCTTAGGCCTATAAACACAAGCCCTCCCCTCTCATTTGTATCATCCCACAATCCATAAACACTTCTCTCTCTAAGTTTTGGTACTTTTGTAAGTTTGGTTTTGAAATAATACTCCTGTTGGTTCTTGAGTATTATAACAGTTTTAGAGAATACTCCTGTTGGTTCTTGAGTATTCAAGTAGGATTTGGGAATACTCCTGTTGGTTCTTGAGTATTCCCCTTTACTTTTTGTCTTTCCAAAACCCCCCGAGTATTTAGCTATGATATCCTCTTCCATGGATAATCGTAGCTAAACTCTTCATTCGGTTGAAAGGGTGTACTTGTATTATAAAATGTTTTAGGGAATTCTTAGAGCCTCTTCTCTGTATTCAAAACTTGTTCTATGTGCCATATATTAGGCCAGAACTTCCAAGGTTGAGTGGATGCTTGGAATGGCAAAGCTCTTCTGTGGAAGTTCGTAAACATACTCGGGTAAGTGGATACTTGGAATGGCAAAGCTTATCTGAGGAGTTTGACCTCTCTCAAACACCATTTGGTTGCTCGGGAATGACTGACCAAATGGATGCACACAGGCTAATATACCTTGGAATGGGGTATTTGTCTAAGTAGAACAAGGGCTCTACGTTTTTTGCAAAAGTCTAGACAGTGTGTGCAAATCGAGTGCTTGGAATGGCCTTGATACACTTTCGAACACTTTTGCAAAAGACTAGACAGTGTGGCAAATCGAGTGCTTGGAATGGCCTTGATGCACGTTTGAATACTTAGAAGGATCACTAAGAGCCAATGATAAACAGGCTATGATACAAGGCCCCGGAAACCGAATGCTTTCCTTAAATTACAAAACCCCCCCTGTATTTACTTTCCTAGTATAACTGCCTTAATCAACTGCACTCACCATCCGGAGGACTTGCCAATCACGCATCACCCACTGTAAGTACTCTCTTTTATTTTCTGTATTTATTTTCTGTAATTTACTTTCCGCACTAAAAACCAAAACAACCAAAAAAAGTCACTTAGTTATAACCGCTAAAATCCCAATCAACCTTAAAACACGCTCCCTCGCTGTACAAATCTCTCAAAGAACGACTATCCCCCTAATTCCCTTGGGTTCGACCCCTACTTACCACTTGCTACCCAATAGTAAGGTCACGAGTAGCGGATTATAAATTAGCTTTTGCACAGAGAACACCGCACCTTAACGACAGTGCGGTGGGCTCCGTCAGTGGCCCATCTTTTGAGTAAGTTCTTTGAACATGCCTCTCACTTCATCCCTAAATTCCTTGATCGGGTCCTCATCTCCTTGTCTGATCAGTGGTGGTTTGTTTGGCTGCTTTTGTGGGTACGAGGATTACCCCACATCGTAATTGTTGTTCCTTTGCCAACCACCATCGCTTTGCCTTGGCTGCCATTTGTTGTTGCCTTGATATCCATCATATCTCCTTGGTGGCAAATCTCCCTTGTTTATGTAGTCCACTGTATTCACGTCTTCTGTTCTTTCCTGAAAAACAGCGTTAACCTTATTTATCGAATTAAAAGTGGACTTGTTTACCTTACACTCCACTTGTTTATTTCTTTGTGGTTGTTGCGTCATCATTTTAGCCATCATATTCTTCAGTTCCTGCAATTCGGAATGTACATTCACGTTAGCAACTGGTGCAGGTTTATATGTTTCTTCTAAATACCTTGTGCTCTCGGCAACTTTCTCAATCAACTCCCATATCTCCTCGGGGTACATGTCAAGGATAGACCCTTGGGCTGTGGCATCTAGCATTCTTCTTTCCATGAGAATCATCCCATCCATGAAGTATTCAAGCAGCATCCTTTGTGGGATTCCATGATTCGGACAACTCTCTTCCAAATGCCTAAACCTCTCCAAATAGTCAAACAACGTTTCTGCACGTCCTTGTCTAAGCATAGAGAGCTCCTTCCTCGTTTGAGCCGCCTTCGAATGGGAGTAGTACTTGTCCATGAACTTCCTTTGTAATTGATCCCATGAAGTAATCAAACCTGAAGGTAAAGACATTAACCAAGATTTAGCATGACTTTCTAAAGAAAAAGGAAATGTCTTTAATTTAAAAATATTTTCCGGAACCGATGCTGATTTCATGGACATGCAAACTCCATAAAATTCCTTCAAGTGCCTTAGGGGGTTCTCATCGGGCATTCCTCCAAACTTGGGCAAGTGGTGTATCACCCCACTCTTTATCTCGATATCATCTGCGTCCTCATCCAGCCTAATGCACCAAGGCTCCTCATCAATAAATGGCGCACAAACTCCTCTCATCGTGCGTCCCAAATCCGGACGCCTAGCTAACTGTCCATATTGATTTCCTCCTCCGAGGTATTGTCGATCCAGCTCGTCCTCGTAATCATCGTGTCTAGCTGCACGATGTCTAGCAAACTCATTCACAAATTGCTGATTCCTGGGGGGTGGTAATCTTTGATTAACAGGGGGCAGTCCTTCCCTCTGTTCCTGCATGTTATCTCCTAGTACACTCCCTCGCTCTTCATCATCACGTTCAACACTTCTCTGTGACATGGTTACTTAAACAGAAAAATAATCAAGTGACAAAAAAATAAAAAGACAATAAAATAAAACTAAAAGAAAGGAATACTTAGTGAGATTCTTCGTTACCAATCCCCTGCAACGGCGCCATTTTGACAGGTGTCGTTGTACCTGTGCAAAAACAATATTTTTTTTCCGACTAGCAAGTGGTAAGTCGGGTCGTATCCATAGAGATCGGTATAAGAATCTGTTTCACTAAGTATGAAAGTAACAAAGGGGGGGTTGTGAGTTTCGAACAAGTAAATAAAACGCAGTAAACAACTATGATTAAAAGAGCAATCGTCACGCAAATTCAAGTATCAAATATTAAAGAACAGTGCAAGCTAGAACTCTCGACTGTGATGCAAGACTAAATCATTAACCCAACCGTTTCAATTTCTAATGTTTTACAATTTATAGCTCCCCGCTAGGTTGCACTACAAGTTGTCCTAGGGTGTCAATCCTAGTGGTATATTACTCGTATCCTAGTTTACTATCGCCGCTAGGTTGCTGGTAAACTGTGATAATTAGAATTAACAAACAAACAGAAGCTCCCCCGCTAGGGTTCCACTTATGCTAGTACATCAATTCCATAAACATTGCATAATAATATAACGTAAAACATAGAAATCAATATAGGTCTCAAGTCAAAACATCACAATGTCGAGTTCTAGCCTACACATATGAGTTTAGCTACTCAACGTAATGGAATACATCATCAGGTTGTTTGAATATAATGAAACGAAATTACTAATGATGAATTCTCCACCAAGCTGCAGCTCAACTCTAACACTTGAATCCGTGTCTCTTTTCTCTTCTGAAATTCGAGGTCTGGTTGCCTAGGGTTTGGCTCGATTTGTTCTCCTTTTATACTTCCCGAAATTGCAATTTAGAAATAACAAAATTTGACTGCCAGCTGTCATCCGCGGACGTCTCTTAATTTATAATCCGCGGACGTCTCAGCAATTATGGGAATTCATAAGCCGTCCGTGCCTCTAATTCTTCAGCCCTCTGCGGTTTGCACTGACGAAAATTCCAAAGTGCTTCGGACTTCATTTCTTTCCGCGCCAAACATCTTCAAATAGGCTCCTTTTAGTCGGTATTCCTTCCATGGTCTCCGAGTGTACCTGAGAATGAAAACTACACACGGGTAGTGAAATAATATACAGGTAACACTAAGAGACGGGGTTTTAACAAATATAATAGTCGTACAACTACGACTCATCAGGAGCCTGTTTGAGAAATCTAAGGACTCTAATGGCGGCTTGAAGATGATCAATAGTTGGTGCTGCAAGAAATTGGCTGAGCATGTGAACTGGGAAGGCAATATCTGGTCTTGTGACATGAAGGTACACGAGCTTTCCAACTATTTTCCTGTATTCTGTAGGATCTGATAGAGGTGTTGATGTAGAAAGTGCCAATTTTTGCTTGGTATCCATTGGTGTAGAGCTAGGTTTGCACTCTAGAAGACCTACACCACTTAGTAAGTCTAGAACATATTGCCTTTGATTGATGAAAATACATGAGGAGGATCTATCCACCTCTATACCCAGAAAGTATTTGAGATAGCCTAGGTCTTCTATTTGAAATTCAGCATGTATAAAAGCCTTTACTTTGTTGATTTGCGGAATAGAGGTGTCAGTGATGATTATATCATCCTCATAAACTAGGAGAATTAGAAAATCCCCATTTTGATCAAAGGTATACAGAGAATGATCACTAGGACTTTGTAAAAAACCATAAGAAGATAAGGCATCAGCGAATTTGTTGAACCACTATCTAGGGGCCTGTTTGAGGCCATAGATACTCTTGTTTAGTTTGTAAACCATCCAAGCCTGTTTTTCTTTCTTAAAGAAACTAGGGGGAAGGTGATGTACACCTCGTCATGTAGGTCACCATGTATGAATGTATTGTTAACATCTAATTGGAATAAGGGTCAGTATTTAGATGCTGCAAGGGCTAAAACGGTGCGCACAGTGGTCATTTTGACAACTGGAGCAAAGGTCTAATTATAATCTAGCCCTTCATATTGAGAAAATCCTCTAGCAACAAATCTTGCCTTATACCTTTCAATGGTACCATCAGAGTGTCTTTTGACACGAAAAATCCATTCGAAGCTAACTGCATTTTTGCCTTGAGGGAGAGGGATAACTTGCCAAGTATTATTTGATTGAAGGGCATGTATCTCATCTTCCATACCCTTAACCCACTTGGGATCTTTGCAAGCTTGAGTGTAGGAAGTAGGTTCCATAGTGTTTGATGTCTGAAATATATAATTCTGATGAGTAAGAGAGCATTTGGAATATCCAACAAAGTTTGCAATAGGATATTTCACTGTGGAATTCCCACAGACAATGTCTTTTAGGAGAATAGAAGGCTTAGGTACCCTTTGAGATCTTCTTACAGTAGTAGGATCATTAGAAGATGTTGTATTCTCTTCATGAGAGGAGGAATCATCAGAGTTTAAGGTTTCTTATACTGAGGATTCAGTGTCCAAAGGTAATCACTCAGTTACTGACTCATTTTGTGTAGGAACACTTGGTGAGTATCTAAGAGGAGTTGAGTCCAATAGAATATCAGAGGTGAGGGAGTGGGATAGCAGAAACCACTGGTAAACTTGTAAAAATGTCAGCAAACGGAAAACTGTTTTCATGAAATATAACATCTCTACTAACCAAGTATGCATGAGTTTTTAGGGAGAATAGTTTGTACCCCTTTTTACCATGTGGATATCCCACAAAAATGCATGCATATGTGATGGAGCGCACCACACCGTCGTTAATGTGTGATGGCTCTGTGCAAAAATAAATTTATAAGTCCGCTACTTGTTACTCTACTATTGGGTAGTAAAGCGGTAAGTAGGGGTCAAACCCAAGGGAATTAGTGGATAGTTGTTCTTTCGAAAATGGAAAATAAGACAATTGGGGGTTGGTTGTGATTTTAGTACTGAAAGTAACGTGGGTTGGTTGTGATTTTAGTACTGAAAAGTAAATGACTGAAAGTAAAGAAAGTAAATACAGGACTGAAAGTAAATACTGAAAAGTAATGTGCTTGAAGGACAAGGCTTGCTGAAAGTAAGTGCGTAAAAGTAAATGCTTCAAGGACAAGGCTTGCTGAAAGTAAATGCTTGAAGGACAAGACTCGCGGAAAGTAAGCAGTTGATATGGGACTGAAAGTAAAGTGACAGGTGATGTTTTAATTAAAGGAAAGGATTCATTTTAGGGGCCTTGTATCATAAATCTGTTTACCATCGACCTCTAATGATCATACTAAGTGTTCAAAGATGTATCAAGGCTATTTCTAGCACATGACTTGCCACATCGTTTAGAACACTTGTTCTACTTGGGCTAATTCCTCCTTTCGAAGTATCTTAGCTTATGTGCATCCATTTGATCTTCAGTTACGATCAACCAAATGGTGTTTTAAAGAGGTTGAACTCCACAGTTAAGCTGTGCCCTTTCGAGCCTCCACTTAACCACGAAGGTTCACGAACCCATGGAAGAGCTTTGCTCTTTCGAGCATCCACTCAACCAATAGTGTTCTGACCTAATATATGGCACATAGAACAAGTTTTGAACACAAAGAGGGACTAAGAGAAGGGTCTAAAACATTTTATGATACAAACACATCCCTTCAACCGAATGAAGGGTTTAGCTACGAATATCCATAGAGGTGGATATCATAGCTAAGTACTTGGAAAAGTAAGGGTTTTTGAAAGACAGGAAAGTAAAGGTTTTTGAAAGACAGGAAAGTAAAGGTTTTTGAAAGACAGGAAAGTAAAGGTTTTTGAAAGATACGAAAGTAAAGGGGAGAATACTCAAGAACCAACAGTAGTAAACTCAAGAACAACGAAAAGTAAAGGAAATGCTTGAGTACTTCAAGAACCGACAAGAGTACTCAAGAACAAACTTGGAGCGTCAATATCAAAGTGGTGTGTTTACATGGATTGTGCCCAAACTCTAGAGAGATAAGTAACAAGTGACTATGGACTTGTGGTGTGTGATGGATTGAGGATGATTTACAAAGGAGAAGGAGCTTGGTATTTATAGGCAAGGAGGAGGAGAGGGAGGCCAACACATGGTAAGAGGGGAGTGGAGGACCTCAAAGCCGCCGGCCATGAGGTGGCAAGGCTCAAAGCCGCCGGCCTAGGTGGAAAGTGGGGAGAGGAGGAGAGGATAGCCGCCGGTGGTGAGGTGGAGGAGGGGTGAGTGTGAGTGTGAGTGGAATGAGATCTTTTCCTCCCAAAAGCCATCGGTTACATCCCAACTCCGGTTAGACTTTGGTTGCCCTTCGGTTGCTTCTTGGTTGCTTCTTAGTTGACATCAAAAGGTGAGGAACTTAGACTTGGCATTTCACTTGTGTTCTTGATCTTTGTTGGAATAAGTCATTAGGACTTAGTTGTGGCTTGATCGGAGTATTGTCGGAGTATGGCCAGTTCTGACTTGTAATCCACTTATAGCTTTAAGAATTCCATTTTAGCTCGTTTCATCTTTACTCCTTGAAATAGCCTGTAGAACAAAAGTAAAACTAACAAGTAAAAGTTGTCAAGATAAAGCATCTAATTTGATGGGTTCAACTGTCTTAACGAATCATATAAATATGGTCCATCAATATGTCCTGTTATCAAATTTCTTCCTTCCAGCGCTAATAGTTATTGCATAACACAGGGAACCAAAGACTCTCAAGTGGTCATATGAAGGAGGGTGACCAAATAGCATCTCATAGGGAGTCTGACCAGAGAGCAAACCAGATGGAAAGAGGTTGAATAGATATGTGGCAGTGAGCACACAGTCTCCCTAATAGATATCTGGTAAGTTTGCTTGAAATTTAAGGGCTCTAGCCACATTTAATAAATGTTGATGTTTCCTTTCCACAACACCATTTTGTTGAGGTGTATAGACACAAGATGAATGCATCCTTCATTGGCTAGAAATTGTGATAAATCATGACTGAAAAATTTAGTGCCATTGTCCGTTGTTAGTACCTTGATTTTCTTATTGAACTGAGTGAGAGCCATTTTGAAAAATTGCATGATCAGAGTAGCAGCAGCATGTTTTGTAGTCATTAGATGAGTGACAGAACCGCTCGTCGTCAAAGCGATTGTGCAAATAAATTTATAATAGTCCGCTACTCGCAACTATACTACTGGGTAGTACTTGGTAAGTAGGGGTCGAACCCAAGGGAGTCAGTGTGGATTAGTTGTTCTTTGAGGGGGTTTATCCAGCAAGAGAGCGTGTTTTAGGTTGGTTGGTTGGTTTTAAAGCTACCAGCTATATGATTGTTTGATTGGTTGGTTGGTTTTAATACTGAAAGTAAATTACAGATTTAATAATTAAGAGAAATGTTCGGTTTCAGGGGCCTTGTATTATATTTGTTTATCATTGACCGCTAATGATCATACCAAGTGTTCAAAGATGAATTGAGGCTATTTCTAGCGCAAGATATGATCATGCTAAGTATTCAAACGATGAATCGAGGCTAGTTACAGCTCAAGACTTGCAACACCGGTTTAAAACAACACCTGTTCTATTTCAGTCTAGCGCCAATACCCAAAGGTATGCTAGCCTGTGTGCATCCACCTGATCTCACAGTTACGCTCGACCAGATGGGTTTTAGGATGAGTCGAACTCCTCAGATAGCTTTGCTTGTTACAGCTTCCACTACCTGAGTATGATCACGAATTCCCACAGAAGAGCTTTGCTTGTTACAGCATCCACTCAACCTTGGAAACTCTGACTATATATGGCACATAGAACAAGTTTTGAATACAAAGGTATACTAAGAGTAAAGTCTAAAACATTTATAATACAAGTACGCCCCTTCTACCGAACTACTAGTTTAGCTACTATTCATCGCGCTAAACATTATTACTAAGGAAATAAAGACAACAGTTAAATAAATAAATACTAAGAGATACTTACAACCGTTGAAGCGCCAAGGGATTCTTTATTCCAAAGTAATATTACATAATTGTGCCCACAAAAGCTAGAGAGATTTAGAGAGATTTTGTAGAGAGAGAAGCTCTCCACATTTTGGGGTGTGTTACAAATTAGGAGGAGCACTTCTATTTATAGCCATGGAGGAGGAGGAGCAAGGGTAGAGATGGTGGCATGTGGAGGAGCATCCAAGGGTGGAGGAGGAGGGTTTGAAGATGTGGAGGAGGAGCCACCACTTGTCATCTTTTCCATGGAGGAGCAAGGAGGAGATGCCACATGGGGTGAATAGGAAAGCCGCCGGCTGCTATGGGAGGAGAGGAGGAGGAGCCGCCACTTGGAGGGAGGAGAGTGGAGGAGCCACCCTTCTAGAAGATTGTGACTTCTTCACAAAAGCCATCGGTTTGACCGAATCTGACCGGAGCTTTGGCCGGAGCTTCTTGGATTTTGGAGAGTGTATTTTGAATGAAAATGTCATTCTAAGATGATCTCAAGGAGGAACCTAAGCCAAATTCCGCTTGGAACATGGTCGAAATCTCAAATCCGATGAAATTGCCCTTGTTTGGCCTTTACCGGGCTCGGTGCTTTTGCCTTGCGTTCTTGTCCATTTGCCGACGGTTCTAGAATATTTGAGTGATTCCAAGTCGGTTCCATGAAGGATGTTAAGGCTGATTTTGAGTGTAGCATGGTCGTGACCTGGAATGACTCGTTCTTCATTTTCCGCTTAAAAACTCCTCCTTAGCGTGTTTTCTCTCTAGAGTCCAAAATACCCTGTAGAATAAATCGGGACTAACAAGTAGAAGTTAAATAGACCAACAGTCTAATTTGGTGGGTTTTACTGTGTTTTTGATTCGTATAATTATGGTCCATCAATGAGTCCAGGTTGTTCTTTGAAATCTACTTGTCTTAGTCAAGACGAGTTCCAGATGGTGTTCGAACTGCGTCTCGAACACTTGTTGGACAGTTTCAGGTTGTGTTCAAACAGATATTGGAACACCTTGGCAGACAGAACATAAACAGCACAACATAGGAGCACACACGATATGATAACCCAGTTCGGCCTCGCCTACTCTGGGGGGTTTCCCACACCTGAAAAGGGACACAAATCTTATTACGAGTTTAGAGCTATTCGTAAACTTACACTTACACAACGCCTTGTTTGTAATAGCCTAGCCTCTAACACTCCGTCTCTCGGATTTGCAATCTCGGTTCGTCGCAACTCCCCTCGATCCCCTATGGGTAGGACGAGACTTCTTTCTAGGCCTAGTCTTGGACTTCTAAGAAGTCCAGTCGCCTTCTCTCAAAGACATAGCTTGATCACCGTGTGTGTGTGCGCTTTATTGTCCTTCAAGAACAGTCTGAACAGCACACTGAACAGACTACTTCTTCGCCTTTGATATTCCGGTGTGGAATAATCAGCCGGCCGTCACTCCTCCTCCAATCTCACAAATGCTCTCGTGTTTTCTTTTCTCTCCGGGAGCGATGCAGATCTGGTAGCCCTAGCCTTGTATTTATATGCATGGGCAAGATCCAAATCTGTTCCAAATATCCTCATCAAATATTTAGGAAATATTCCTAAATATTCGATGGATATTTCTACAACAATCTTTAGGAAGTATATTCAAAAACTTCCTTCCCAAGTCAGCCACGCCGCCTTTAATCTGATGTGTAGATATTCGTTTGAATATCTGAATCTTCGAATTCCTGCTGGCCGACTCCAATCAGAATATCCTTGTCAAATATTTCGGAGATACTCCTCAATATTTGATCGATATTCAATCTCTTCGAAATCCAATCTTTGGAGATTACTTCTGTGCCAAGCCATCTAATATTCTCGAATTCAAGTTGAAGATATTCATTTGAATATCTGACCTTTAATGATGACTTGTCGATTGATTCCAATCAGATCATATCTTCGATCTTCCGAATTAGGAAACGTTCTTCTTTCCTCCAATCTTCAAGAAGATCTTGATCTTTCTTTCCCACCAAGTAATTCCAAATCTTCTTAAACGACTCCAAGATGATGAGAGGATATTCATTTGAATATCTGATCTTCTAATTTATTTATCAGCCGACTCCAATCAGATCAGATCTTCGATTGTCCAGATTTAGGAAACGTCTTATCTTCAGATCTGCTGTATGCGAGTTCCAGTAGGTGGTTGAACACTCCTTGAACTCCTGCTTGAACTGTCTAAAGCTGTTTTGCCAAAGTCATGCCATTCATGGGAACATAAATCTCCCCCTTGGCATTTTGGCAAAACCAAATCTACGCTTTAGACACAACTTGAGGAACCAGAACAGTTACCTCAAAATACTCCCCCTTTTTGCCACAAACTGGCAAGGGGTCCAATCGAGCAAACCGGTCTCCTCGGCATCTGGAGTCTTGTGAACTCCCCCTCAAACATAGCCTGGGACAGTGACACATGCTGTGAGTTTGTCAAACCATGTGTCTCAGCAGCTGTTCGACCACATGTCAGCAACTGATAGGTTTTTGATGATCTGGTTTCCTCCATCAGAGATTCTCGGTCCACGTTCTCACTCTCCATTCTCATGTCATCCTTGGTGTATTGTTCTGCTGCAACTTTCTGCGCACAGCCAAGAACTCGTGACACCTTGGCTTGATGTGCCCCTTCTTGTGATAGTACCAACAGGTTCTTGAGTCTCGTCTCCATTCACCGTTAGAACTCTTCATGTTGGCCAGAGGGTACCTGTTCATATCTCTGTTCACCGACTGTTCAGCTTTGACAAATTTAGTCTTTCCTGAACTGCTCCCATCAGTGTAGCCAATGCCTCTATGTCCTCCACTCATCCTCCAGGACTTGAGAATCGTATCTAGGTCTTTTGTTCCAGAGTTTAACATCTTCACTGATGTCTTGAACTGATTCAGACTGTTCCACTCTTCAGAGCAACACATTTTTCTATCCTTCTTCGAAGATCATCAGAAAAATTCGTCTCAAATGTCCTTAGTCACCCCATGAGCTCGTCAAGCTTCATGTGCTTCATCATCATTGGGATATCGTAGAGTGTGCACCAATTGGTTGATTCTTGACATCTGCTCCTGTTCGACCTCCAATATGATCTCCACCTCCTTCAGTCGCTATCCGCGTTCAGCTCGGGACAACTTCTCACCAGCAGCTCTCCTTATGGAAGACTCAGGTGCATCCTTCCTCTCCAGCCCAGGGTCCTTCAGATCATTCTTATGACGACCTTTGAACAGCTTGTGATCAACTACCAACTTCAACGGAGCACTTGATAGTCTGTCCTGGTCAGTCTTCAAATATGGATACTGGTTGATGATCAGCTCATAGATAAGCGATGGAAAGATTATCTGGTGCAGAGACTTCGTAGATATGGCGTGTTCTGCAATCTGGTCGAACATACCCAATGTCGAACATTCTTCCCATATCAATGAGCATCCTGTTTCCAATCTGGTATAGCAGCTGTAACATCTCCTTACTGACCGTGGTTCTACGAGATGTGGGCTTCCAGTTGACTATGGTGATGAAGAACAACATCGAGTAGAATATAGTCAGATCTGCTACTGGGATGGAACTGTCTTCTCATTAAGCAGCCTTTCAGGGATGATCTTTCTTTCCTGCACTCCCTTCCACTTAGCTGCTGCATCTGTACTGACAAACCACATTCCATGCTTAGACACTCCAGTTGGTACACTAGGCGGAATAGATCCTGGAGCACTCCTCTTCCTTTTCTTGGATGCACTTGCTCCCCCTGCATCTGTTCGCTTATCATCCCTCTTGGTAGTTACTTCAGTCGAGCATGCTTGGATGATCACTTTCTTCTTTGGTTTCTTCTTTTCAGACTTCTTGAGCTCAGCCAATGAAACTGAGTCCTCATCATCCTCTTGTGTGTTTTTCATCCTCAAGCTCTTCTGGAACAGTCTTCAGTAACTCCACAACTGGATCGACTGACTGTTTCAGCTTCCTTGGCATATCAGTCACAACTCCATTTTTGACTAACAATCATTTCCTTCTGCTTTCCTGTCTTCATCAGCATGGAGCCAGTGGCATCTACCTTTGCATTCAACAGCTTCTGCTTATCAGAACCACAATCTTAGCCCTACTGGCTTCACCTTCTTCTGCGGCATCGGCCACAGAATCTACAGCAGGTTTCAAACCCTTCGGCTTCACATTAACCACTTTGTCACCCTTATGACTCACTAAATCTTTACCAATCGCCCGTACTTCCTCCTCAACAAAATTGAGTGCAATAACTTGAGAGTGAGAACAAGGGATTACCTCATTGAGGGGTGGCTCAGTCATCGCCTGATTTTCCTTCTTTTTTCCCTTCTGTGATCTTAGGGTTTGCTGATATTGTATCCTCATCCGACTTCGATTCGACTGCCTTTTGATTTGCAAATATTTGGACTCCTCCACTTGCCAAAAATGGTTATGTGTATATCTCTTGAGATATTTGTCCAATCACCTCTCTCCTCCTTGATATGCTCCAACGCCTCATAAAGCTATAAGTATGTTAAACTTAGTAATTAGTTCCAACCACTTACCATATGTTCCTGCCCTCTTCTTTGGTAGGTCAGCCCATCTGATTTGCTGGGGCTCTGCTCTTGGCTGACCTCCGTCTGGAACACTTAGTTGGCGATAACACGCAGACCCAGAGAAGATCTAAGTGTTTCAAACTAAGCGGCGTCTAGTCGCATGGTGAGCACGGCAGTTGTAGTTGTCATGTACTTCGATGTGATGACCTTCTTCTTCACTAGCTCTCGGATGAAGTGATATCTGCTCATAGAGTGTTGTACTGGGTTCTTGGGCAGAACCTTCATCACCCGTTCCATTCCGTGTTCAGGCAGATTCTGCTTCATACATAGGAATTGAGTGCAGTAGCTCCCTACAGCGGTGCTCTCTTGCTCTCCTGCAGCGATGCTCTCTTGCTCTCCTGCAGCGATGCTCTCTTGCCCTTCCAACATCTGGTCAACATGTTTTCCAGGAAGGTGTTTCATCTCTCCCACCAAGGTCAACTGGAGCTCCTTTTGCATCTGTCTCACGAACTGGCCAACCAGCTTCTGTGTACTCGTGACGAACATATGCTTCTCTTCTCCCCCTCGCTCAGTGCCATGGGCGATAAGGAAAGTCTCGTACCATGCTCTGGGTGCTTGTGTGAGTCCGTATATAGTCTCCTTCAGTTTGTGACTGTGCACAAGATGATATAACTTCCATGCTTCATATCTGGTGAGCTCTTCCAGTTCAACGTGAATGGCCACCACCCAAATCTCATCAATAAGTGTTTTGTTGACATTCTTCAGACTAGATGAACAGGCAGCCAGCTCTCGATACTTGGTCTCATTCGTTCGACTCTTAATTCTACATGAGGGTTGCAGCGCAGGTGCATTGTCAAGTGTCCCAGCTGGAGTAGGTGTGGCTTCATCAGCTGGACCTTCCTCTGGAGTTTTATCTTCTGTAGCCTTGGTCTGAATGGGTGTTTCAGACACTGTCCCACCTCTGCATTTATCATCTTCTAGGACTGAGTTTAGGGCAACTTCATCTTTCACCTTTCCAAAATAATACACCATACCTGTCCCTTGCAATTCCATCTCGTTTATCGTGTTTGTCGGACAGACAGTGGCAGCTCCTGTTCCAACTGTGCCTAGACAGTAGCTTTTGTTTGTTGACCTGCTTCCTTCCAAAAGTGTGTCTCCATTCCTAGCCAGTACTTGACACGTATCACGTGTGAATGTAACAGACTGTCCTTTATCACTCAATCTACTGGTATTGATCAGGTTCACCTTTAACCCATCCACCAGGAGGGTATCCTCGAGCTCAGACAGATCCGGAACCTTTAATGTCCCACAGCCGATCAACTGGCCCTTCCCTCCATCTCCAAAAGTGACAAACTGACACTTGCGAATAGGTTTAACATT
The DNA here is from genome assembly GCA_033675215.1 of Rhodiola kirilowii. NCBI lineage: Eukaryota > Viridiplantae > Streptophyta > Magnoliopsida > Saxifragales > Crassulaceae > Rhodiola > Rhodiola kirilowii. Next base: position 13,030,397 of record CM066195.1, on the reverse strand, counting down.
GATGAGATATTGAGGATTACCTGTCATATTGAGATGAACTTCTTTACGGATGTGCAACCCAGCATTCTTTCTCCTTAGCCCTACCAAGCCTCCAAGATGTGTTTCTCCCTTTTTCTCCATCTCAGCTTTCAGAACCGATACAGTGTCTAGCAGTTTCACATTCTGTGCAAGAAGTGACGAGTGTTCTTGATTCATTCCAATCATCTCGTGCTTTAAAGCAGATATGTCCTCCTGGTGTTCCACCTTCTGGGCAACGATAAGTTCAACCTCCTGCCACTTTTTATCTTTTTCTTCTGTCGGGCTTGCCACTGTTTCTGTGAGCTTCTTGTTCAGGCCAATCACCAATAGGCACTTCTCATAGAGTTCCTTATACGTCTCGGCCGAGGTCTCATGAGCAAGTCCTTCGTCATCACTGCTGGAAGCGTCGTCAATAGGTTGTTCAGACAGTGCACTAGAATATGGATTTTCACTTGTCTCACTGCCGTCTTCAATAGTGACTATATGTCCGACAAGATTGACATTCTCATGTTCTTCTTCTTCATCGTTAGATTTATTGTCTGGACCCTCATAGGCTATTCTGAGAATATCCCATGCTTCCTTGGCCACCTCACATTCAGCAATCAGTTTGAACACATTCTCGTCCACTCCATAGAATATTGCATTCAGGGCATTTGAATTCCCAACAGCCGCTACATCATCTGCTTCAGACCACAGGGCTTCGGGTTTTGGCATAACAGCTCCTTCAGGGTTGGCCATCATGGGTTCTGTCCATCCTATCATTACAGCTCTCCAAGCCCTTTCATCGAGGGATTTCAGAAAGGCTTTCATCTTGGATTTCCAATAGGCATAATTCGGCCCTTCAAGCAACGGTGGTCGATTAGTGCTCTGTCCTTCCTTCAAACTCATCTTGAACTGTCGCCGGATCACACTATGTATGTCGAGTGCCTGCTCTGATACCAAATGAAATCTACTTGTCTTAGTCAAGTTGAGTTCCAGATGGTGTTCGAACTGCGTCTCGAACACTTGTTGGATAGTTTTAGGTTGTGTTCAAACAGATACTGGAACACCTTGGCAGACAGAACATAAACAGCACAACATAGGAGCACACACGATATGATAACCCAGTTCGGCCTCGCCTACTCTGGGGGGTTTCCCACACCCGAAAAGGGACATAAATCTTATTACGAGTTTAGAGCTATTCGTGGACTTACACTTACACAACGCCTTGTTTGTAATAGCCTAGCTTCTAACACTCCGTCTCTCGGATTTGCAATCTCGGTTCGTCGCAACTCCCCTCGATCCCCTATGGGTAGGATGAGACTTCCCTCTCGGCCTAGTCTTGGACTTCTCGGAAGTCCAGTCGCCTTCTCTCAAAGACGTAGCTTGATCTCCGTGTGTGTGTGCGCTTTGTTGTCCTTCAAGAACAGTCTGAAAACCACACTGAACAGACTGCTTCTTCGCCGTTGATATTCCGGTGTGGAATAATCAGCCGGCCGTCACTCCTCCTCCAATCTCACGAATGCTCTCATGTTTTCTTTTCTCTCCGGGAGTGATGCAGATCTGGTAGCCCTAGCCTTGTATTTATATGCATGGGCAAGATCTAAATCTGTTCCAAATATCCTCATCAAATATTTCGGAAATATTCCTAAATATTCGATGGATATTTCTACAACAATCTTTATGAAGTATATTCAAAAACTTCCTTCCCAAGTCAGCCACGCCGCCTTTAATCTGATGTGTAGATATTCGTTTGAATATCTGAATCTTCGAATTCCTGCTGGCCGACTCCTATCAAAATATCCTTGTCAAATATTTCGGAGATACTCCTCAATATTTGATCGATATTCAATCCCTTCGAAATCCAATCTTTGGAGATTACTTCTGTGCCAAGCCATCCAATATTCTCGAATTCAAGCTGAAGATATTCATTTGAATATCTGATCTTTAATGATGACTTGTCGATTAATTCCAATCAGATCATATCTTCGATCTTCCGAATTAGGAAACGTTCTTCTTTCCTCCAATCTTCAAGAAGATCTTGATCTTTCTTTCCCACCAAGTAATTCCAAATCTTCTTAAACGACTCCAAGATGATGAGAGGATATTCATTTGAATATCTGATCTTCTAATTTATTTATGAGCCGACTCCAATCAGATCAGATCTTCGATCGTCAAGATTTAGGAAACGTCTTATCTTCAGATCTGCTGTATGCGAGTTCCAGTAGGTGGTTGAACACTCCTTGAACTCCTGCTTGAACTGTCTAAAGCTGTTTTGCCAAAGCCATGCCATTCATGGGAACATCATTCTTGAATAATTATCTACCAAGGTGAGGAAATATCTAGGTCCTGTAGATGTGTGAGTACCAAAAGGGCCCCAAATGTCAGCATGAATGAGTTCAAAAATCTGAGTAGAGTGTATATGACTGCTAGGAAATTGTAGTCTTGTTTGTTTGGTCAAAGGACAAATATCACAGCAAAACTTCACTTTATTACATGACATAGTAGGGAAACTGTTTTTCAAAGTTGTTGATAGAGTGTCAATGGATAGATGACCAAGTCTATAGTGCCATAACGACAGCTGATCTCTTTGAGTAATAGATGCTAAACAGAGGTGTTTGTTAGAGCCTTTTAACTGGTAGAGACCCTCAATCAGATCACCAATCCCCAGGGTAGTGTGCTTGGCTTGGTCCTGAATGTAGCATTTACTGTTAACAAAATGAGCAATGCAGGCAGGACTTGCAATGAGCTTGCCTATAGATAATAGGTTGAACTTGAAATAAGGGACTAGGAGAATTTCATGTATGATAAGATCATCAGTAATAGTACAGCTGCCAGTATGACTGACTATAGCCTAGGTACCCTTAGGCATGAGAACTTCATAGGGAATTTTTAAGAGTTTAACATCAAATAGAAGATGCATATGGGGTGTAACATGGTATGTTGCACCACTATCCAAAATCCAAGTATTATTGGCAACTTTTGTAGTTGTAAGGCAAAAAATACCTGCCATATGTGACAGACTGGTATCCTTTTGTTCCTTTTGATTGAACAGATGCAAGAGCTTGGTTAACTGGTCTTGGACTTGACTATGTTGGCTGGGAGAAGAATCATCTGGGCCTGCAGGTACTTTTCATGTACTAAAAGTATTAGTAGTGGTTGATGAAGAAGAAGAAACATTATTAGCTGAATGTTTGTTCCCTCTATAATTGGGAGATGGACCTCCTTTATAGAGCTTGTGCCCTAGTGGATATCCCACCAGCTTGTAGCAGGATTCTTTCAAATGTCCTTGTAGTTGGCAATAAGTACAAAAGAGAGGCCTTCTATTTCTGTTGTTTTGTGTGCCCTTAGGACTGTTTGGAAGGTTTGGAGTAGTATAAGGCTTGTTGTTGCCATACTGTATATCATTGGGAGCTTGTACCTTTCATTGTGTTGTCCATATGTCCTGTTGATAAGTCGTATTTATACGACTCATCGAATCAACTAATCCTATTTATTTCAACGCTTTATTAAGCAAACAGTTACATTTTAGTATGTTTTGCATTTCAGGTGTTTTAGAAACTAGAGGAGGAAACACGCATAAAAGATGGCATTTCAGGCTAAAAATATCACAATGGCAGATCAAACCTTTGGACGCTCGATGGAGAGCTGGGAATGGACCGCTGAGTAGAAAAATATTAGCCACATGTTATTGCGTAGCTGACTCGATTCCCTACAATTCTCTAGTTCACACCGAGAGCAGCCGAGGTCATTAGGCCAGTCGAATCGAGAGTCGAAGTTGGAACTGGCGCACAAAAAGAAAAACCAGACTCGGTGTGGGTCGCGTCCTATGTAGACATTAGCGTTACAGCTAATGTCAACACTAGGCACAGCGCGACGATGAGGTGATGACGTTGGCAGTCTAAAATTTGATAATTCAAGCCCAAAAACATATTTAGAAACCCAATTTCGCTATAAATAAAAGGTTAGGAGTAGAGTTTCTAATCATCAATCATTCTAAGAAGATCAAGACGGCTCTTGAGGACAACGCGAAGCTTTCGATGAGTTTGTAGCTTAGGATTACTACTCATTATGTGTTTTATTTCAATTATGTGTAGCTAAACTCTTAATTCAGTTTAGGGTTTCGCATATTGTGACTATGTTTTGAGATTCTGTTCTTAATGCAATTTTATGTTTCTCTAGTTCTTGTGCTTATTCCATGAATTAATTTGTGAGGTTAAGTGGAAGCTTTGTCGCAAAGTTTATATAAACAATTGATTCTTATCGTTAATATCTACATGAAACTTTGTCGTAAAGGTAGATCGTAACACCTAGACTAGATAATACCTTTGTCGAAAGAACTAGAAGTCTAACACTTTTGTCGGGTTAGATTTTGGTGTATCACCTTTGTCGGGATACTTTAGAATAATACCTTTGTCGGAATTCCACACTTAGAAACATAAGATTTGATCATTAGATATCTATGATAAATATGTCACAATAAAAACTCTTAGCTGAATATTCTCTCGTATCGAATTCTTCTTTGCTATTTCCTCTTTTGCACCCGCAACTGCCTAAAACCACATGTTTCTTAATTTGTCCACAGATACAACTTCCAAAACCAGCTCTCTTGGGTTCGACCCTGCTTGCCGCTACACTAGCTTTTAGCAGGAGAAATATAAATATTAAATTTGATGCGTCAGATGACGCGCGTCACCTGTCATTGTTGTTAGTAAAGGCATTGTATAGGGCAGAAACCTCTAGGAAAATAGGTTGAGTCAACTTCTTTTGAACTTCATCAGATACCACAAGTGAGTATACTTCATTTAGACTAGGAGTAGGTCTAGTAGCAAGTATTTGTGTTCTGACTTGAGAATGAATGTCATTAAGCCCCATTAGAAATTTTGAATCCTTGTTTTCAACTTCTTATCAGTCATGCATTTTGTTGATTTGCATTGTTCCCCAAGTGTGCATAAGTCATAGTTTTCATAGGGATATTCATCACCCCATAGTTCTAGTAGCTTACCAAAATGAGTAGGGATAGTCATCTCACCTTGCATCAATAGACTGATGTCCTTTGAGATTGAGTATTTTCTGATGAGTCGTAGTTGTAAGACTATTTTATATGTTAAAACCCCGTCTCTTAGTGTTACCGGTATATTATTTCACTACCTGTGTGTAGTTTTCGTTCTCAGGTACACTCGGAGACCATGGAAGGAATACCAGCTAAAAGGAGCCTATTTGAAGATGTTTGGCGTGGAAAGAAATGAAGTCCGAAGCACTTTGGAGTTTTCGTCAGTGCAAACCGCGGAGGGCTGAGGAATTAGAGGCGCGGACGTCTTATAAATTTCCATAATTGCTGAGACGTCCGCGGGTCGTAAATCAGGAGACGTCCATGGGTGGCGGCTTCCACCCAGTTTCCGCTCCCCCTGGATGGCGTCCAGGTCATGCCATTCCGCCCGAATACATGCAGCCACCTCCACCACCGGACTATTAGGGGAGTACTAGTTCCTTTCGCTTTTTATTTATTTCTTTTTCTTTTTATTTGAGTCTGTTGAGTCTATTTTGTGTGAGTCTGTTTTGTTATACATCTCATCTCTTGAATTGTACCGTGAGGACACGGATCCATCTAAGTGTGGGGTGGGATGTTGTTGAGTCAGTTGTGCGTCGTGTCTATTTTAAATTTTTATGTCTCATGTTTTGTGTCTTGACGAACTCGTGATGAACTGATGATGCACTGCTATGCTTTTCTCATATGTCAAAAATCTCATTTCCAGCTTTTTATAACTATTGTGCTCATTTGACTAAAAATGCGAAATTTCAAAAAAATTCGATGCTTTGTTCTTTCGAGTTGTGATATGCAGGGATGTGGAGTTGACAAAAATGTCCTAGAAAGGTACGGCAAATTGCAAGAAGTTCTGAGTTTTTGGTTCTGATGATTGAGAAAAGCGGTGGAGGTTGACGCTTCACTAGCCTAATCCTGAGAGTCTGCTCCGCCACTGCAGTACTTATGCGGTTAGGTGGGACGGGAGAACATCACACCATCCAATCTCTAGTCCGAGTAACCGGGAAAATAGACGAGCAACCCTCGGCTTGACTCGCGTGAAAAGGACGAGGATGAGAAAAGAGCAGAAGGCGCAAATGATTATGTGGACAAGAAACAAATTCAAAAGCCGAAGGCAAACCATCAAGTGAGAAGAAAATCAGAAATCTGATTGATTCAAGCAAAAATGTGTCGTTTATGAAGGTCCGACTCAATGGTATGAAAGCAGTGAATTAATCACGTGTCAGAGAAAGCCACCGACTCAATCCAAATACCAAAACTCAGAAAAGAATGCAATGTCAGTGGTACCTTGACGGAGCCCACCGCACTGTCGTTAAGGTGCGATGTTCTCTGTGCAAAAGCAAATTTATATCTCCGATACTCGTGACTTAACTATTTTGGGTAGTCAGTGGTAAGTACGGGTCGAACCCAAGGGAGTCAGGTGAATAGTTGTTCTTTCGAAAAGGGGGGGTTAAATAAAGCAATTTGGGGGGTTGTTTTTGGTTGTTGGTTACTGAAAAGTAAGGTGTTTGATGTACAAGACTTGACAGAAAGTAAGCTGTTGATAAGGTACTGAAAGTAAAGGAACAGTTGATACAATAATTAAAGGAAATATTCGGTTTCAGGGGCCTTGTATCATATTCTGTTTATCATTGACCTCTAATGATCATACTAAGTGTTCAAAGATGAATCGAGGCTATTTATAGCACAAGACTTGCAACATCGTTTAGAACACTTGTTCTATTTAGACTAATTCCTCCTTTCGAAGTATCTTAGCCTTATGTGCATCCATTTGATCTTCAGTTACGTTCAACCAAATGGTTTTTTAAAAGAGGTCGAACTCCTCAGATAAGCTTTGCCCGTTAAAGCATCTACTTACCCGAGTATGTTCACGAACCCCACGGGAGAGTTTTGCTTGTTAAAGCATCCACTCAACCGTGGAAGTTCTAACCTTATATGTGGCACATAGAACAAGTTTAACACAGAGAGGCACTAGGTGCAGGGTCTAAAACATTGTATGATAAAAGTACACCCCTTCCACCGAATGAAGGGTTTAGCTACGATTATTATTGGAACAGGACATCATAGCTAAGTGCATTGAAAAGTAAAGGTTTTTGAAAGACAGTAAAGTAAAGTTTTTGAAAGTAAAGACATGAAAGTAAAGTTGATGAATTGAAAAGACAGTAAAGTAAAGACGAGAGTGCTTACAAAAACCGTTGAAAGTGCTAAAGCTTCGATTCCAAAGTAAAGTGATTACATGATTGTGCTCTCAATCTAGAGAGATAAGTGATTTGTGACTTTTGGAATGTGTAGAGAGATGAGCTCTCCACACTTTGGGATGCATTACAAAGGGAAGGGAAGATGTCTATTTATAGGCTAAGGGGATGAAGAGATGTGGAGGAGGAAGACAACACTTGGCAAGGGATGAGAGGAGGAGAAGAAAGCCATCGGAGGTGAGTCATCATCCCCTTAGCCGCCCCCCCGCCCCCTAGGTGGCACTTCCCAAAAGCCATCGGAAGATATTTGTTTCTCAAAAGCCATCGGTTTGACTGAAATCTGACCGGAGCTTTGGCCAGAGCTTCTTGGAATTTAGAGAGTGTATTCTGAACGACAAAGTCATTCTAAGATGATCTCAAGAAGGAACCTAAGCCAAATTCTGCTTGGAACATGGTCGAAATCCCAAAACGGTCGAAATTGCCCTAGTTTGGCTTTTACCGGGCTTGGTGCCTTTGCATTGCGTTCTTGTCCAAACGCCAACTGTTCTAGCATATTTGAGTGATTCCAAGTCGGTTCCATGAAAGTTGTACAGTCGGAATCTGATTGTGGCCTCGAGTGTATTGTAATCCATTTTCAGCTTTAAAACTCCTCCTTAGCCTGTATTTTCTCTAGACTTCAGAATACCCTGTAGATAAATATCGGAACTAACAAGCAAAAGTTAAATAGACAAAGAGTCTAATTTGGTGGGTTTAACTGTGTTTATGATTCATACAATTATGGTCCATCAGATCACCCCACACTTTTAGTTGTTCGTCCCGAACAATGCTTTTTAAAGGGCGGCACACACAATCCAAGTAAAAACTTTAAATATGAAAGTGAGAATATGAACTAGATTTATCCTATTCATGCATTACTTACTTATTACCAAACTAAACCGTGTAAATACTTAGAAGAAACTTGATACTTGTACCTTTGCGCCAAGATGCAAATTAATTCGGATGTTTCGGGAGATAGCCCTTTTCAGACTCCTGGACTGCATTCTCGGGATCGACTCGCACTATATGGTTTCCTTGTAGCTTTCTCTAGCACGTGATTCGGTTCGTGTTTCACTGAGTTGAGCACTTTGATTTCTTTTTGGTGAGGGACAGCTTCTGTAGTGAATCGGCCTTTGGCCTTTGATTTGACTCTTTGAGTACTTCACTTTTGTTCGGTTAAAACCTTCACAACTTTGGCCTTTAGCCTTTGATTAGCTTCTTTGAGCTTTTGCCTTTTTGTGGCTTGCTAGTCCATTTTCTCAAGCCTTTTTGGGAGGTCCAATCATCGCCCGCGAGCATATAGAAATACCTCCCCGCTCTTTCTCATCCTCGCCGTTTTCGCGCGGGTCAAGATGAGGGTCGCTCATCTATTTTCCCGGCTACTAGGACTAGAGATAGGACGGTTTGATTCCCGTCCCGCCTTTTGCATAAACACTGCATGGCGGAGATGACTTCAATCTTTACTGAAACCCGAAGTGCAGCCATCACAGACTTCGAAAACCATATAGTTATATTCGATCCTTCGAGTGCTTGCCAAGCCTCTCTAGGGAAGTTTATGTCAACTCCACATCCCCTGTATATCTCAGCACAAAGGGACAAATGAGAAGTTACATTCTAAGTTTTTAAACAGTTGAATTTTCACAAGGTAAATGCATGAATTTAGATCTATCTTTTTCACATTCTCAAGTTCATATTTTCAAAAAGATAATATTAAGGGAAAAGGAAAAAGAAAAACATGTTAATTATGTACAAAGGCGGTTCTCACCCCACACTTTTGAACGAAGGCGTGCCTTAGTTCAAAAGTCATGCAAATATATACAAGAGAAGGAAATGACATTAAGGAAAAGAGAAGAACTGAACTCCCTTTTACTGTGTCGTGTCGTGGAACGACATGCCTCGGAGCTGGATAATCGAGGGAGTTCGGCTGGGGCCTTGAACTCTCAGCGCAGGCCCGGTAATTTCTCGGAAGCTGCCTGGCTGATCTGATCTTGCTCCAAAAACCGATTCCTAGAAGGGGTCATTCCTTCTATACAAAAAGTGGGTGAGAGCGACTTGCGGTAAAAACTAAATGACAGAAAATAAATGACTGAAAGTAATATAGGTGTCGGGTTACCTCCCGACCGTGCCTTTGTTTAACGTCGTTGGCTCGACGCTACCTCACTCCTGGATTATAAGTAGGGATCCCATGGGTGCTTGAGGTCGAACTTCTTCTTGGCAGCTCTTTTTCTCTGCCCAAAGAACACTTATGGCAGCGGGCTCAGTTCTGCTCTCCCTTGATCCGGAGGCTTCTTCTTCACATATCCCCGAGAAGGCGAGGACTCCTTGACCATAGCTGCTGGTCCATCAAGTCGAGCTTTCTTGTTCCTCTTTCCCAGCTTCCATTCCTTTGGGCCATGCCTTTGTCGCTTTTTCATGTATGAACGGTCGGCACTTTTGCAGTTTTGGAAGTTCAGTCTTTTGCCAAGCGACCTCAAGTATGCGCCCTTTCTAACCCTCTTCTTTGTGGCAGAGATGATTGGCCGTCCTTGGTCCTTACACCTTTCAGGAGGCTCTTCTTGGCTTGTGACGAGTGGGAGCTCCTGCGTTGATTGTTTTGGCTCATGCTTCTCCTCCAACTCGCCTAGCACTGTATCGATCATCTCATCTTTGGTGACTGTGATCTTTATAGAACATGAAGGGTTAAGTAGGGGCTTCTCGGCCATAAGGACAGGGCCTTTCTCGAGCAGCTCTTTAGTGAGGACCGGGCCTGCCGTGATTTTCTCGATCAGTTCGGCAGTGAGGTCCAGGTATGTCTTGGCTGGTTTGGTAGTGAAGTCCGGGACTTCCTCGGGTGCTTCTTTAGTAAGGTCCGGGACTTCATTTGGCTCGTCAAGTAGGGCCGGGACTTCCTCGGGCAGATTGGTGATGAGGACCGGGCCAGATTTGGGCAGTTCTTCTTCGGTCATCCAAGAGTTCTCATCCTTTGTCGGCTCCGTGGGCTCCAATATTGGCTCCTTTAGAGTCGCCTCCACATCCATTACTGCCCTTGTACTGATGTCTCTTTCCGGGTTTTCTACGGGCAAGCTTGTAATGGGTGTGGTGTCGGGCTCGTTTTGCACTGAGTCCACTTCCATCGTCGGTGCCTTATCATCAGTTTGGTGCCACTGAGCTTGTTTTGTGTTCTTTGCCAAATCATTTATGAGGCGCCAGGCTTCAGTCACGATTAACTTCATGAGTGAACATCCCGCTACATCATTAAGTCTTTTCCGCTCAAGTGGCATCATTCCACCGAGAAACCTTTGAATAAGATTGAATCTGGTGAATCCATGGTGCGGTCAGCTCGCCACAATGGAGTCAAAGTACGCCAAGTACTCGTCCAAAGTTTCATCCCGGAATTGCTCAAGATTGAGAATCTTCTCGCGGGTTTCAAGTCGGAGAGATGGCGGGCAAAACTCCTCTAGGAATTGGGTTTGTAGACCCCTATAATCACCTTTATCCTCTGCACATGAGTAATACCAATCTAGTGCGGAGTCTGTTAAAGAAAATTTGAAGCATCTCAGCTTAAACTCCTCTAACGTCTCGTTCTCAGGTTTCATGTGGCGGAAGATGTGGTGAACATGTTGGCAATGGATGACAGGGTCCTCCTCAATGGTACCTCCGAATTGGGGGAGACAGCCAAGCATTTTAAACATAAGGTTGCTGCCTCCGTCATTCCAAGGCTCTATGTCGTAGTATGAAGACATGGTTAATTATGTACAACAGAAAAAAGAACAACTAATCGAAGGCTAACTCCCCGGCAACGGCGCCAGTTTTGACGGAGCCCACCGCACTGTCGTTAAGGTGCAATGTTCTCTGTGCAAAAGCAAATTTATATCTCCGATACTCGTGACTTAACTATTTTGGGTAGTCAGTGGTAAGTACGGGTCGAACCCAAGGGAGTCAGGTGAATAGTTGTTCTTTCGAAAAGGGGGGGTTAAATAAAGCAATTTGGGGGTTTGTTTTTGGTTTTTGGTTACTGAAAAGTAAGGTGTTTGATGTACAAGACTTGACAGAAAGTAAGCTGTTGATAAGGTACTGAAAGTAAAGGAACAGTTGATACAATAATTAAAGGAAAGATTCAGTTTCAGGGGCCTTGTATCATATTCTGTTTATTATTGACCTCTAATGATCATACTAAGTGTTCAAAGATGAATCGAGGCTATTTATAGCACAAGACTTGCAACATCGTTTAGAACACTTGTTCTATTTAGACTAATTCCTCCTTTCGAAGTATCTTAGCCTTATGTGCATCCATTTGATCTTCAGTTACGATCAACCAAATGGTTTTTTAAAAGAGGTCGAACTACTCAGATAAGCTTTGCCCGTTAAAGCATCCACTTACCCGAGTATGTTCACGAACCCCACGGGAGAGTTTTGCTTGTTAAAGCATCCACTCAACCGTGGAAGTTCTAACCTTATATGTGGCACATAGAACAAGTTTAACACAGAGAGGCACTAGGTGCAGGGTCTAAAACATTGTATGATACAAGTACACCCCTTCCACCGAATGAAGGGTTTAGCTACGATTATTCATGGAACAGGACATCATAGCTAAGTGCATTGAAAAGTAAAGGTTTTTGAAAGACAGTAAAGTAAAGTTTTCGAAAGTAAAGACAGGAAAGTAAAGTTGCTGAATTGAAAAGACAGTAAAGTAAAGACGAGAGTGCTTACAAAAACCGTTGAAAGTGCTAAAGCTTCGATTCCAAAGTAAAGTGATTACATGATTGTGCTCTCAATCTAGAGAGATAAGTGATTTGTGACTTTTGGAATGTGTAGAGAGATGAGCTCTCCACACTTTGGGATGCATTACAAAGGGAAGGGAAGATGTCTATTTATAGGCTAAGGGGATGAAGAGATGTGGAGGAGGAAGACAACACTTGGCAAGGGATGAGAGGAGGAGAAGAAAGCCATCGGAGGTGAGTCATCACCCCATTAGCCCCCCCCCCCCTAGGTGGCACTTCCCAAAAGCCATCGGAAGATATTTGTTTCTCAAAAGCCATCGGTTTGACCGAAATCTGACCGGAGCTTTGGCCGGAGATTCTTGGAATTTGGAGAGTGTATTCTGAACGACAAAGTCATTCTAAGATGATCTCAAGAAGGAACCTAAGCCAAATTCTGCTTGGAACATGGTCGAAATCCCAAAATGGTCGAAATTGCCCTAGTTTGGCTTTTATCGGGCTTGGTGCCTTTGCATTGCGTTCTTGTCCAAACGCCGACTGTTCTAGCATATTTGAGTGATTCCAAGTCGGTTCCATGAAAGTTGTACAGTTGGAATCTGATTGTGGCCTCGAGTGTCTTGTAATCCATTTTCAGCTTTAAAACTCCTCCTTAGCCTGTATTTTCTCTAGACTTCAGAATACCCTGTAGATAAATATCGGAACTAACAAGCAAAAGTTAAATAGACAAAGCGTCTGATTTGGTGGGTTTAACTGTGTTTATGATTCATACAATTATGGTCCATCATACCTATAGGGGACTATCTCCCAAACATCCAAGGTCGTTCGAATTGCAACTCGCGAGGTAACAAGTATCGAAAATCTATCTATACTCGCATTGTTAGAATCTAAAGCATGATAAGATTAATTGCTGTATTTGAGATTGAGATGTAAGGATTAGCATGACTAGTACATTGTAATTCGTTCTTTGGCTTTGTTCTTGTTCTTTGGGGTAGTTTGATGAGTCGTAGTTGTATGACTATTTTATATGTTAAAACCCCGTCTCTTAGTGTTACCTGTATATTATTTCACTACCTGTGTGTAGTTTTCATTCTCAGGTACACTCGGAGACCATGGAAGGAATACCGGCTAAAAGGAGCCTATTTGAAGATGTTTGGCGCGGAAAGAAATGAAGTCCGAAGCACTTTGGAGTTTTCGTCAGTGCAAACCGCGGAGGGCTGAAGAATTAGAGGCGCGGACGTCTTATGAATTTCCATAATTGCTGAGATGTCCGCGGGTCGTAAATCAGGAGACGTCCGCGCCCGCCAGCTGGCAGTCGAAATTTCCTAATTTTGAATTGCATTATCGGAAAGCCCAAAGAGAGAATAAACAAGCACGAAACCCTAGGCGACCAGACAACGAATTTCAGAGAAAAAAGATACACGGATTCAAGTGTTAGAGTTGAGCTGCAGCTTGGTGAAGAATTCATCATTAGTAATTTCGTTTCATTATATTCAAACAACTTGATGATGTATTCCATTACGATGAGTAGCTAAACTCATATGTGTAGGCTAGAACTCGACATTGTGATGTTTTGACTTGAGGCCTATATTGATTTCTATGTTTTGCGTTACATTATTATGCAATGTTTATGGAATTGATATGCTAGCATAAGTGGAACCCTAGCGGGGGAGCTTCTGTTAGTTTGTTGATTTCGATTATCACAGTTTACTAGCAACCTAGCGGGGATAGTAAACTAGGATACGAGTAATATACCACTAGGATTGACACCCTAGGACAAATTGTAGTGCAACCTAGCGGGGAGTGATGAGCCGTATTTATACGACTCATCGAGTCGTTAATTCCCACCATTTCATTCACTTTATTATGCGAACAGTTACTTTTTAGTGTTGTTTCGTATTTCAGGTGATTTGGAAGCTCTAGGAGGAAACACGCTTAAAAGACGGCATTTTCATGCCAGAAACATCGCAGTGGAAGAACGGAGCCAAAGGAGGGTCGTGAACAGTACTCCGGCATGAATAGTAATTCCGGCATGAATAGTAATTCCAGCGTGAATAGTGATTTCGGGGCCGTGAACAGTAACTTCGGAAAAAGAAAGTCCAAGCCCTAAATCCAGCACCCGGCCCATTCTACATTGTGATATTAGGGCAACATTCAAATGCTAGGGTTTCGGAAGGTTCCAAGAAGATCAAAGGGTTTCCAAGAAGATCAAAGGGTTTCTCAAACCCTATATAAGGAGGAGTCCACAAGCATCTCATCATCCCTCATTCTACAATTCAGCCGTGTGCTACTCTCCTCACAATCCAGTCGTGCCTCCTTGCTCAGCCACAATTCCGCCGCTTCTCAGCCTTGCACGGCCGCCCATCAGCCCTACACGGCCAGCCCTTGCTTGCCTCGGTTTTGTGAAGTATTTCATCCCCTTTTATTATTTGCATTGTTTCATTATGATCATGTGTAACTAAACCTTCTATTCGGGTTAGGGTTAATATATTGTGACTATGTTTTTGAGACTTGGATCTTTAATGCTATATTCTATGTTTTACTAATTCTCGTACATGAATTCCATGAAATATTGTTAGACTGGACGTATACTTTGTCGTGAAATCTAGTTGCGCATATTTCTACATTAATCATCTATCTAATACTTTGTCGTTTAGATAGATAGTACGACTAGGGCAATTAACACCTTTGTCGGGTTAATTAAACCTAGGGGAATTAGGTCGTGGTGTAACACCTTTGTCGGGTTACTTGGGAAATCACCTTTGTCGGGACAACCACACGTAAAACACGAATTGAATATTTAGAAGTCTATGATAAAACAAGTCACAATCAAACCCTAATCTGAATACTTCTCTCTGATATTACAACCTTGCAATTTTCGATTATTTCACTAACCGTTACTCTCATTCTAGTTTCTTGTTTTTCTCCATTACAGAACAAAGTAGTAGCTATCTAGCTCCCTTGGGTTCGACCCTTGCTTGCCATTGTGCTAACCCACAGTTCAGGACAAGGAAATTATAAATTGTTTTTGCACAGGTACGACGACAGCCTGTTCAAAATGGCGCCGCTGCCGGGGAGCTAAGCACGGTGAAACTTTTGTTCTTCTTTTATTTTTCGTTTATTTTTCTACTTGCTATTTCAAAATTTGTTACTCGGTGAATTCATATTCAACTGTTCGAGATTTTGTTTTCCATTCTATTCGATTTCCGTTTTCTAGCTCTCAGAGGGTTCTGTCACCAAGACTTACGAGTCTAAGGATTTTGGGTTTTAAGTGGGACCGCTGTGACCCCTCCAATCTCCTGGGGACCCTTTGTTGCTAGTCTGTCTTTGTTATTTCGGTGTTTGCTATCTCGGTGTCTGTTACTCTCGTAACATGTCTCACGCAGGTAGTAGTGTTGGTCACAACAGTCACAGCAGTCACAACAGTCACGTAAACGAAGAAGTTAACCAGAATGTTCAAGTACAACATGGCGAAATCAGGGGGCTATCCCTGATCAGTTTCAACAGTTCCAACAACAACAACAACCTCAAAACCAACAACAACCTCAAAACCAACAACAACCTCAAAACCAACAACAACCCCAACCACAGTACCCACAATACCCTCAGTACCCACCATATCAATAATATCCTCCACCACCATATCCACAGTACCCACAACCGCTCTACCCTCAGTATCCACAACCATATCCACCACTACAATACCTTCCACAACCACCACTACAACACCCACCACAAGCTCCACGTAGACAAGCAGTTGTGGATGATGAGGACGAATATGAAGGACCCACTATGGGAGAGCTCTCGGTTCCTAGCTTCAGAGACCAGTCATGGCCAATTTACGAAGGACCAGACATGGCAGCCATCACGGTCAGTACAGCGGTCATTCTTAATCTGCCCAAGTTCTCAGGATCCAAAGGAGAGTCGGCCCAGTCTCACTTGACGCGTTTCCACGTGATATGCTTGAACCTCAGGCCACACGGAGTAGAGGTGGATGACTTCAAACTGAAGGCATTCTACTTCTCACTGCAAGAAGCAGCTACAGACTGGTTCCTAGCTTTACCCTCAGGCAGTGTTCACACATGGGAACAGATGCAGAAGCACTTCATCAGCAAATACTATCCAGCAGGGCGTGCAGCGCAAGTCCGGAGATAGTTGCAAGAGCTAAAGCAAGCCCCTCACGAGACCATGTACGAGTACGTGGAGAAATTTCTAGCCTTGGAGAAGAGTTGTTGCAATCTGGAACTCCCGGAGAAATTAGTCGTAGAATATATGCTGGATGGACTTCGCAAGATGGACAGGAAGTTACTAGAGGCCTCAGCTGGAGGCCAACTCATGAACATGACGCCAGCCAGAGTGAAGCAGAAGATCATATCAGTGGCAGAGGGTGAGCGATTCCAGGATGAGACCATGAAGGAGGACGAGTATGCCCGAACAAAGAATGTGTCAACAGTTGAGCCTTATATCAGTGCTGTATTCGCCAAACTCAAGGAGATGAGAGAGCTGATGAAGCATGTAGTCCGAAGGACACCAGTCCAGGCCAAGCCATGTGAGTTCTGTACATCCACAGAACACAAGACGGACGAGTGCCCTACCTTACAGACAGACGTCCAAGCTGATGTGAATGCAGTGGGCAATTATCAGAGTTATGGAAACCAACCAGGGCCAGTCAAGCAGTATGGCGCAGCAGCACTTAATCAAGGCGCCTGGAGGAACAACTATCAGCAAAATCAGACTCAGCAAGCACGACCGAATGTGCCTCAGTAGAATCAGCAGACTCAGCAGCCGTACAGACATCCTAACAGTCAGTACCAGCAGAATGCACCAGGGCAGTACCAGCAGAAAGGACCGAACACTTATCAGGCAGGTCCGAGCAACCAAGGCCCCAGCAAGTCGCTAGAGGACATGGTAAGAGATCTGGCAGTTAGCGCCCCGCAGACAAATACAAACCTGAACCAGTACATGGCCAAAACCGACGGAGCACTAGCCGACATTCAGAAGCAAATAGGGCAGATGTCCACAACAATCTCAAGGCTCTAGGACAAGGCTGGACGACTTCCCTCACAGACAGTTCAGAATCCGAGAGGGAACGTCAGCCAAGTAGAGGTGGTAGATACGACATTCGAGGAGCCCACAGAGGAGCTCAGCACGGGCCGGTCAGACTCAGCCCCTAAGCCTCAGGAAGATGAAACGGATAGTCACTCTTATGCTATGCAAGTAGTTGCTTCAGAAGGCCAGATAACCGATAAAGCTGAACTAGAGACAAGGATGGTGGTCAGGCCTACACAAGCAGATCAGATGATGAGGCATCCACCTACAGCAGACTATGAGACACCTCCAAGAAAGAGTAAGGACCCCGGAGCCTTCACAGTCACCTGTGGCATCGGTAAGGCCCAGATCCCCCACTGCCTGATTGACTTGGGCGCTGCCATCAATGTAATGCCTTACTCTCTGTACTACTCGCTGAATCTTGGACCATTGAAGCCGCCCAGGCTGTCTATTGAATTAGGGGATAGGTCCTGTGTTCGCCCCACTGGTTTACTTGAAGATCTAACCCTCCGTGTAGGAGATCTTGTTGTGCCTGCAGATTTCTATGTCTTGCAGATGGAGAAATCCAGGAAAGGCGAACCACCAGGGCTCATTTTGGGACGTCCATTCCTCCACACCACTCAGACCCAGATCGACATGGGTGTAGGCTTATTGTCACTATCATACGGTGGAAAGGAAGCTGACTTCTATGTCTATGAGGATGCAAACCGTCCATGCACAGGGAAACCGCCAGACATTGTGCACACATCAGAATACGACATCCTAGTTCCAGATCCACCAGAGCAGGCTATACAGACTACTAGGCCAGCAGCTATGGCCGAGACATCCTCATCTTCTCGGGAATATGTGAAGAAGAAACCGCCAGATCATTGGAGAGCAGAACCGAGTGAATAGCCAGGTGAGCACGTTGGACGAACTGAAGGAGAAGCTGAGAAGAAGTATGACCTCACACGCCCATGGGATCCTAACTTGTGATCCCTAAAGAGGTACTGTCGAGCCAACGACGTAAAACAAAGGCGCTCGCAGGGAGGCAGCCCTGCACGGTTTGCACTGCATTTTATTTAGTTACCATGTTTATTTATGAGTCTTATTTGTCACATTGTACCTTGGAAAGGATTTGGTTTCATTTTGTAGGGATTGGACTTAGTCGGCCGGAAAACTCACTTGCGAGCTACGCATTTTGCACTCTACGCTACGCATTTTAGCACCAGACGAGTCCGGGTTGCGTCCCATTGAGATCGGACTTGGCCCGAGTTCAGCCGACCACGTCTACACCCCAGGGGAGTCTTTCTCTACCCTTCTCCTTTCCTTATCTATTTATTGCATGCATTTGTGTCTAGATTTGAGTCGTGCCGTGAGGACACGGCTCATTTCAAAAGTGTGGGGTGGGAAAGTCAGTTATAAGTCAGTTATGAGTCAGTTATCGAGTCAGCATGCCCACCACACAGAGTCAGCACGTTTCGAGTCATTTTTAAATTTTTTTGTACATGATTACTTCACTATTTCCTAGACTTGCAGTATTGGATCATGATTAGGTGAAATAGATAGAGCCGATTACATGCATGTCTTTGGTGAAACTTGATTTGTGCGACTAACATGTGATCTTTAAATCATTGCGTGCCTTTGTTAGTTGAGATAAACAGGGATGTGGAGTTGATAGCAATGCCCTAGAGAGACTTGACAGATCATTCAGAGATCGGACTCAGGATATATGGTTATGTGGAGCTCGTGGAGGCTAGCACTTCGAGGCAACATAGTACGAGTCTGTTCCGCCACTGCGGTACCTTTGCGGTTGGTCGGGACGGGAATACTTCACACCGTCCAAGCTCTAGTCCAAGTAGCCGAGAAAATAGGCAAGCGACCCTTGACTTGACCCGTGTCGAAAGGACGAGGATGAGTAAGAGCAGGAAGGTTTCCAATCCGAGTAACCGGGAAAATAGACGAGCGACCCTCGGCTTGACTCGCGTCAAAAGGAGAAGGAACCACGGTTCGAGCAAATCACAATCCGCACTACAAAGCAACAAATCCACAAACCATCGTGATAGTCCACACGTCTCATGTGACAGCATCATTGAAATCCCAAATCAGATGACACTATAGCTGGCCGAATAACACTCAACACTTTGAAGCTCGAATCAATCACGTGCAAGAAAAAGCGGCAAAGCATAACCATATAGCAGCGAGTTCGAGTCCGAGAATGAGGGTTCATGGGTCTAAACAGGGCTATCTCCAGATACATCTGAATTGATTTGCATCTCGACTTCAAAGGTAATACGTATCTTTAGCCCTTGTTTTCGCACAATGATATTAGTAGCAAGCATGCATAACAGGTAGGATCTATAGTAGCCAAGTCATGTCCATGTAGCTCGTCTAGGATGACCGAAGCATTGTGATGTTTACATTAGTCGTTCCTCTTATGACCTTGTTCTTGTTCGGGACGAACAAGTTTAAGTGTGGGGTGGTTTGATGAGCCGTATTTATACGACTCATCGAGTCGTTAATTCCCACCATTTCATTCACTTTATTATGCGAACAGTTACTTTTTAGTGTTGTTTCGTATTTCAGGTGATTTGGAAGCTCTAGGAGGAAACACGCTTAAAAGACGGCATTTTCATGCCAGAAACATCGCAGTGGAAGAACGAAGCCAAAGGAGGGTCGTGAACAGTACTCCGGCGTGAATAGTAATTTCGGCGTGAATAGTAATTTCGGAGTGATTAGTGATTTCGGGGCCGTGAACAGTAACTTCGGAAAAAGAAAGTCCAAGCCCTAAATCCAGCAGCCGGCCCATTCTACATTGTGATATTAGGGCAACATTCAAATGCTAGGGTTTCGAAAGTTTCCAAGAAGATCAAAGGGTTTCCAAGAAGATCAAAGGGTTTCTCAAACCCTATATAAGGAGGAGTCCACAAGCATCTCATCATCCCTCATTCTACAATTCAGCCGTGTGCTACTCTCCTCACAATCCAGCCGTGCCTCCTTGCTCAGCCACAATTCCGCCGCTTCTCAGCCTTGCACGGCCGCCCATCAGCCCTACACGGCCAGCCCTTGCTTGCCTCGGTTTTGTGAAGTATTTCATCCCCTTTTATTATTTGCATTGTTTCATTATGATCATGTGTAACTAAACCTTCTATTCGGGTTAGGGTTAATATATTGTGACTATGTTTTTGAGACTTGGATCTTTAATGCTATATTCTATGTTTTACTAATTCTCGTACATGAATTCCATGAAATATTGTTAGACTGGACGTATACTTTGTCGTGAAATCTAGTTGCGCATATTTCTACATTAATCATCTATCTAATACTTTGTCGTTTAGATAGATAGTACGACTAGGGCAATTAACACCTTTGTCGGGTTAATTAAACCTAGGGGAATTAGGTCGTGGCGTAACACCTTTGTCGGGTTACTTGGGAAATCACCTTTGTCGGGACAACCACACGTAAAACACGAATTGAATATTTATAAGTCTATGATAAAACAAGTCACAATCAAACCCTAATCTGAATACTTCTCTCTGATATTACAACCTTGCAATTTTCGATTATTTCACTAACCGTTACTCTCATTCTAGTTTCTTGTTTTTCTCCATTACAGAACAAAGTAGTAGCTATCTAGCTCCCTTGGGTTCGACCCTTGCTTGCCATTGTGCTAACCCACAGTTCAGGACAAGGAAATTATAAATTGTTTTTGCACAGGTACGACGACAGCCTGTTCAAAATGGCGCCGCTGCCGGGGAGCTAAGCACGGTGAAACTTTTGTTCTTCTTTTATTTTTTGTTTATTTTTCTTCTTGCTATTTCGAAATTTGTTACTCGGTGAATTCATATTCAACTGTTCGAGATTTTGTTTTCCATTCTATTCGATTTCCGTTTTCTAGCTCTCAGAGGGTTCTGTCACCAAGACTTACGAGTCTAAGGATTTTGGGTTTTAAGTGGGACCGCTGTGACCCCTCCAATCTCCTGGGGACCCTTTGTTGCTAGTCTGTCTTTGTTATTTCGGTGTTTGCTATCTCGGTGTCTGTTACTCCCGTAACATGTCTCACGCAGGTAGTAGTGTTGGTCACAACAGTCACAGCAGTCACAACAGTCACATAAACGAAGAAGTTAACCAGAATGTTCAAGTACAACATGGCGAAATCAGGGGGGCTATCCCTGATCAGTTTCAACAGTTCCAACAATAACAACAACCTCAAAACCAACAACAACCTCAAAACCAACAACAACCTCAAAACCAACAACAACCCCAACCACAGTACCCACAATACCCTCAGTACCCACCATATCAACAATATCCTCCACCACCATATCCACAGTACCCACAACCGCTCTACCCTCAGTATCCACAACCATATCCACCACTACAATACCTTCCACAACCACCACTACAACACCCACCACAAGCTCCACGTAGACAAGCAGTTGTGGATGATGAGGACGAATATGAAGGACCCACTATGGGAGAGCTCTCGGTTCCTAGCTTCAGAGACCAGTCCTGGCCAATTTATGAAGGACCAGACATGGCAGCCATCACGGTCAGTAGAGCGGTCATTCACAATCTGCCCAAGTTCTCAGGATCCAAAGGAGAGTCGGCCCAGTCTCACTTGACGCGTTTCCACGGGATATGCTTGAACCTCAGGCCACACGGAGTAGAGGTGGATGACTTCAAACTGAAGGCATTCTACTTCTCACTGCAAGAAGCAGCTACAGACTGGTTCCTAGCTTTACCCTCAGGCAGTGTTCACACATGGGAACAGATGCAGAAGCACTTCATCAGCAAGTACTATCCAGCAGGGCGTGCAGCGCAAGTCCGGAGATAGTTGCAAGAGCTAAAGCAAGCCCCTCACGAGACCATGTACGAGTACGTGGAGAAATTTCTAGCCTTGGAGAAGAGTTGCTGCAATCTGGAGCTCCCGGAGAAATTAGTCGTAGAATATATGCTGGATGGACTTCGCAAGATGGACAGGAAGTTACTAGAGGCCTCAGCTGGAGGCCAACTCATGAACATGACGCCAGCCAAAGTGAAGCAGAAGATCATATCAGTGGCAGAGGGTGAGCGATTCCAGGATGAGACCATGAAGGAGGACGAGTATGCCCGAACAAAGAATGTGTCAACAGTTGAGCCTTATATCAGTGCTGTATTCGCCAAACTCAAGGAGATGAGAGAGCTGATGAAGCATGTAGTCCGAAGGACACCAGTCCAGGCCAAGCCATGTGAGTTCTGTACATCCACAGAACACAAGACGGACGAGTGCCCTACCTTACAGACAGACGTCCAAGCTAATGTGAATGCAGTGGGAAATTATCAGAGTTATGGAAACCAACCAGGCCCAGTCAAGCAGTATGGCGCAGCAGCACCTAATCAAGGCGCCTGGAGGAACAACTATCAGCAAAATCAGACTCAGCAAGCACGACCGAATGTGCCTCAGTAGAATCAGCAGACTCAGCAGCCGTACAGACATCCTAACAGTCAGTACCAACAGAATGCACCAGGGCAGTACCAGCAGAAAGGACCGAACACTTATCAGGCAGGTCCGAGCAACCAAGGCCCCAGCAAGTCGCTAGAGGACATGGTAAGAGATCTGGCAGTTAGCGCCCAGCAGACAAATACAAACCTGAACCAGTACATGGCCAAAACCGACGGAGCACTAGCCGACATTCAGAAGCAAATAGGGCAGATGTCCACAACAATCTCAAGGCTCTAGGACAAGGCTGGACGACTTCCTTCACAGACAGTTCAGAATCCGAGAGGGAACGTCAGCCAAGTAGAGGTGGTAGATACGACATTCGAGGAGCCCACAGAGGAGCTCAGCACGGGCCGGTCAGACTCAGCCCCTAAGCCTCAGGAAGATGAAACGGATAGTCACTCTTATGCTATGCAAGTAGTTGCTTCCGAAGGCCAGATAACCGATAAAGCTGAACCAGAGACAAGGATGGTGGTCAGGCCTACACAAGCAGATCAGATGATGAGGCATCCACCTACAGCGGACTATGAGACACCTCCAAGAAAGAGTAAGGACCCCGGAGCCTTCACAGTCACATGTGGCATCGGTAAGGCCCAGATCCCCCACTGCCTGATTGACTTGGGCGCTGCCATCAATGTAATGCCTTACTCTCTGTACTACTCGCTGAATCTTAGACCATTGAAGCCGCCCAGGCTGTCTATTGAATTAGGGGATAGGTCCTGTGTTCGCCCCACTGGTTTACTTGAAGATCTAACCCTCCGTGTAGGAGATCTTGCTGTGCCTGCAGATTTCTATGTCTTGCAGATGGAGAAATCCAGGAAAGGCGAACCACCAGGGCTCATTTTGGGACGTCCATTCCTCCACACCACTCAGACCCAGATCGACATGGGTGTAGGCTTATTGTCACTATCATACGGTGGAAAGGAAGCTGACTTCTATGTCTATGAGGATGCAAACCGTCCATGCACAGGGAAACCGCCAGACATTGTGCACACATCAGAATACGACATCCTAGTTCCAGATCCACCAGAGCAGGCTATACAGATTACTAGGCCAGCAGCTATGGCCGAGACATCCTTATCTTCTCGGGAATATGTGAAGAAGAAACCGCCAGATCATTGGAGAGCAGAACCGAGTGAACAGCCAGGTGAGCACGTTGGGCGAACTGAAGGAGAAGCTGAGAAGAAGTATGACCTCACACGCCCATGGGATCCTAACTTGTGATCCCTAAAGAGGTACTGTCGAGCCAACGACGTAAAACAAAGGCGCTCGCAGGGAGGCAGCCCTGCACGGTTTGCACTGCATTTTATTTAGTTACCATGTTTATTTATGAGTCTTATTTGTCACATTGTACCTTGGAAAGGATTTGGTTTCATTTTGTAGGGATTGGACTTAGTCGGCCGGAAAACTCACTTGCGAGCTACGCATTTTGCACTCTACGCTACGCATTTTAGCACCAGACGAGTCCGGGTTGCGTCCCATTGAGACCGGACTTGGCCCGAGTTCAGCCGACCACGTCTACACCCCAGGGGAGTCTTGCTCTACCCTTCTCCTTTCCTTATCTATTTATTGCATGCATTTGTGTCTAGATTTGAGTCGTGCCGTGAGGACACGGCTCATTTCAAAAGTGTGGGGTGGGAAAGTCAGTTATAAGTCAGTTATGAGTCAGTTATCGAGTCAGCATGCCCACCACACAGAGTCAGCACAATTCGAGTCATTTTTAAATTTTTTTGTACATGATTACTTCACTATTTCCTAGACTTGCAGTATTGGATCATGATTAGGTGAAATAGATAGAGCCGATTACATGCATGTCTTTGGTGAAACTTGATTTGTGCGACTAACATGTGATCTTTAAATCATTGCGTGCCTTTGTTAGTTGAGATAAACAGGGATGTGGAGTTGATAGCAATGCCCTAGAGAGACTTGACAGATCATTCAGAGATCGGACTCAGGATATATGGTTATGTGGAGCTCGTGGAGGCTAGCACTTCGAGGCAACATAGTACGAGTCTGCTCCGCCACTGCGGTACCTTTGCGGTTGGTCGGGACGGGAATACTTCACACCGTCCAAGCTCTAGTCCACGTAGCCGAGAAAATAGGAAAGCGACCCTTGACTTGACCCGTGTCGAAAGGACGAGGATGAGTAAGAGCAGGAAGGTTTCCAATCCGAGTAACCAGGAAAATAGACGAGCGACCCTCGGCTTGACTCGCGTCAAAAGGAGAAGGAACCACGGTTCGAGCAAATCACAATCCGCACTACAAAGCAACAAATCCACAAACCATCGTGATAGTCCACACGTCTCATGTGACAGCATCATTGAAATCCCAAATCAGATGACACTATAGCTGGCCGAATAACACTCAACACTTTGAAGCTCGAATCAATCACGTGCAAGAAAAAGCGGCAAAGCATAACCATATAGCAGCGAGTTCGAGTCCGAGAATGAGGGTTCATGGGTCTAAACAGGGCTATCTCCAGATACATCTGAATTGATTTGCATCTCGACTTCAAAGGTAATACGTATCTTTAGCCCTTGTTTTCGCACAATGATATTAGTAGCAAGCATGCATAACAGGTAGGATCTATAGTAGCCAAGTCATGTCCATGTAGCTCGTCTAGGATGACCGAAGCATTGTGATGTTTACATTAGTCGTTCCTCTTATGACCTTGTTCTTGTTCGGGACGAACAAGTTTAAGTGTGGGGTGGTTTGATGAGCCGTATTTATACGACTCATCGAGTCGTTAATTCCCACCATTTCATTCACTTTATTATGCGAACAGTTACTTTTTAGTGTTGTTTCGTATTTCAGGTGATTTGGAAGCTCTAGGAGGAAACACGCTTAAAAGACGGCATTTTCATGCCAGAAACATCGCAGTGGAAGAACGGAGCCAAAGGAGGGTCGTGAACAGTACTCCGGCGTGAATAGTAATTCCGGCGTGAATAGTAATTCCGGAGTGAATAGTGATTTCGGGGCCGTGAACAGTAACTTCGGAAAAAGAAAGTCCAAGCCCTAAATCCAGCAGCCGGCCCATTCTACATTGTGATATTAGGGCAACATTCAAATGCTAGGGTTTCGAAAGTTTCCAAGAAGATCAAAGGGTTTCCAAGAAGATCAAAGGGTTTCTCAAACCCTATATAAGGAGGAGTCCAGAAGCATCTCATCATCCCTCATTCTACAATTCAGCCGTGTGCTACTCTCCTCACAATCCAGCCGTGCCTCCTTGCTCAGCCACAATTCTGCCGCTTCTCAGCCTTGCACGGCCGCCCATCAGCCCTACACGGCCAGCCCTTGCTTGCCTCGGTTTTGTGAAGTATTTCATCCCCTTTTATTATTTGCATTGTTTCATTATGATCATGTGTAACTAAACCTTCTATTCGGGTTAGGGTTAATATATTGTGACTATGTTTTTGAGACTTGGATCTTTAATGCTATATTCTATGTTTTACTAATTCTCGTACATGAATTCCATGAAATATTGTTAGACTGGACGTATACTTTGTCGTGAAATCTAGTTGCGCATATTTCTACATTAATCATCTATCTAATACTTTGTCGTTTAGATAGATAGTACGACTAGGGCAATTAACACATTTGTCGGGTTAATTAAACCTAGGGGAATTAGGTCGTGGCGTAACACCTTTGTCGGGTTACTTGGGAAATCACCTTTGTCGGGACAACCACACGTAAAACACGAATTGAATATTTAGAAGTCTATGATAAAACAAGTCACAATCAAACCCTAATCTGAATACTTCTCTCTGATATTACAACCTTGCAATTTTCGATTATTTCACTAACCGTTACTCTCATTCTAGTTTCTTGTTTTTCTCCATTACAGAACAAAGTAGTAGCTATCTAGCTCCCTTGGGTTCGACCCTTGCTTGCCATTGTGCTAACCCACAGTTCAGGACAAGGAAATTATAAATTGTTTTTGCACAGGTACGACGACAGCCTGTTCAGGGAGCTATAAGTTGTAAAACATTAGAAATCAAAACGGTTGGGTTAATGATTTAGTCTTACATCACAATCGAAGGTTCTAGCTTGCACTGCTCTTTGATATTTGATACTCGAATTTGTGTGACGTGTTATCTCTCGATAATTAGTCATTCTTGCTACTTGCGTTTTTAATTGACTTGTTGAATTTTAAACCCCCCCCCCCATTATTACTTTCTTACTTAGTGAAACAGATTCTTATACCGATCTCTGTGGATACGACACGACTTACCGGTAGCTAGACGGAGATAAAAGAAATATTATTTTTGACGGGTACAACGACGCCCGTCAAATTTTGGCGCCGTTGCCGGGGATTGGTAACGAAGAATCTCACTAAGTATTTCTTTCTTTTAGCTTTATTTTATTGTCTTTTTATTTTTTGTCACTTGATTATTTTTCTGTTTAAGTAACCATGTCACAGAGAAGTGTTGAACGTGATGGTGAAGAGCAAGGAAGTGTACTAGGAGATAACATGCAGGAACAGAGGCAAGGACTGCCCCCTGTTAATCAAAGATTACCACCCCCCAGAAATTAGCAATTTGTGAATGAGTTTGCTAGACATCGTGCAGCTAGACACGAGAATTACGATGATTACGAGGATGAGTTGGATTGGCAATACCTCGGTGGAGGAAACCAATATGGACAGTTAGCTAGGCGTCGGGATTTGGGACGCACTATGAGAGGAGTATGTGCGCCGTATATTGATGAGGCACCCTTGTGCATTAGGTTGGATGAGGACGCAGAAGACATCGAGATAAAGAGTGGGGTGATACACCACTTGCCCAAGTTTGGAGGAATGCCCGATGAGAACCCCCAAAGGCACTTGAAGGAATTTCATGGAATTTGCATGTCCATGAAAGCTGCATCGGTTCCGGAGAATATTTTTAAATTAAAGACATTTCCTTTTTCTTTAGAAAGTCAAGCTAAATCTTGGTTAATGTCTTTGCCTTCAGGTTCGATTACTTCATGGGATCAGATGCAAAAGAAATTCATGGACAAGTACTACTCCCATTCGAAGGCGGCTCAAATGAGAAAGGAGCTCTCTATGCTTAGACAAGGACGTGCAGAAACGTTGTTCGATTATTTGGCAAGGTTTAAGCTATTGGAAGAGAGTTGTCCGAATCATGGAATCCCACAAAGGATGTTGCTTGAATACTTCATGGATGGGATGGTTCTAATGGAAAGAAAAATGCTAGATGCCTCAGCCCAAGGGTCTATCCTGGACATGTACCCCGAGGAGATATGGGAGTTGATTGAGAGAGTTGCTGAGGGCACAAGGTATTTAGAGGAAACACACAGAACTGCACCAGTTGCTAACGTAAATGTACATTCTGAATTGCAGGAACTGAAGAATATGATGGCTTAAATGATGACGCAACAACCACAAGGCTATCAACAAGTGGAGTGTAAGGTAAACAAGTCCACTTTTAATCCAATAAATAATGATAACACTGTTTTTCAGGAAAGAACGGAAGATGTGAATGTAGTGGGCTACATGAACAAGGGAGATTTGTCACCAAGGAGGTATGATGGATATCAAGGCGCCACCAACAACAAATGGCAGCCAAGGCAAAATAAGGGTGGTTGGCAAAGGAACAACAACTACGATGTGGGGCAATCTTCGTACCCACAAAAGCAGCCGTACAAACCACCGCACATCAAACAAGGAGAAGACAGCCCGAACAAGGAATTTAGGGATGAAGTGAGAGGCATGTTCAAAGAACTCACTGAAAAGATGGTGCAACAAGCTGGAGATGTTAATGAGCTTAAGAAGCAAGTGTCTCAAATTGCCAAAGATGTATACGAAAGACGTGAAGACAAAGGGAAGCTGCCATCGCAAACGATCCCCAATCCAAAGTCCAATATCAGCGCTGTAATGCTTAGAAATGGAAAACAATTGAAGAATGGAATAGAAGAGCTGAATGAAGATTCTACCTCAGTGCAGCACGCGGACGCCTCGCCAATTAATACGCGGACGCCTGAAGAATTACAAACAAATCAAGAGATGTCCGCGGAAAATGAACACAAGACGTCCGCGGGATGCACTAATTCAGGTAAGGAAATTCCTATTTTGAACACTCCTCTACCATTCCCAATGCAGGTTTCTAAGACCAAAAAGAAGTCTATCACAGAGAAGGAGGTTTGGGAGTTGTTCAGCAAAGTGGAAATTAACATTCCACTCATTGAGGCTATTCGGCAAATTCCAAGGTACGCAAAATTTCTCAATGAATTATGTACTAACCGTAGGCGTACAATTCAGAATGAGCAGGTAATGCTTGGAGAAAGTGTATCGGCAGCGATACAAAGGAAGGTACCCAAAAAGTGTAAGGATCCAGGAACTTTTACTATTCCATGTGTTATTGGTAACGTGAGGATCGAAAATTGCATGCTAGATCTTGGTGCTTCCATAAATGTTCTTCCTTACTCTTTGTACTTATCTTTGCGTATTGGTCCACTTAAACCAGCGGGTTTGACCATTCAAATGGCTGACCGATCATGCACCCAACCTTTGGGTGTGATCGAGGATGTTTTGGTGCAATTAGAAAATCTTATTTTTCCTGCAGATTTCTATTTGCTGAAAATGGATGATGAGGGATCACAAGATCAACCACCAATTCTATTTGGTAGGCCATTCTTGAAGACAGGTAGAACTAAGATCGATGTGGATAGTGGCACGCTTTCCATGGAGGTGGAAGATGAGGTAATAAACTTTAATATATATCAAGCTATGCAATATCAACCTGATGATGTAGGAGTACACGCTTTGGATGCGATCGATGAGCTATTGGAGTCTTCAGATATTCCCTATGGGGATGATGTGCTTGAAGTAATTTTGAGGGAGGCTATTGAGTCATGTGGCGCATCAATAGGGATGCTTCGTGACACTAGTGACATGCTACAAGAGCTTAGAGTTTTGCCACCATTAACCCCAAGGTATGAGGCTAATCAAGTTGCTTTAACTAATAAATCTAAACCTGTACCATCTGTTGTACAGGCACCTGAGTTGCAGCTTAAGCCCTTACCCGAGCATTTAAAGTATGTCTATTTGGGAGAGGGTGAGACGTTGCCGGTCATAATCAAGAAAGGCTTGGAGCCTAATCAGGAGGAGAGATTGGCAGCGGTACTGAGGAAACATAAGACCGCGATTGGATGGACACTTGCGAACATCAGGGGAGTGAGCCCTACCGTGTGCATGCACCGGATTTTACTCGAGGATGGAGCCAAACCTGTGAGACAGCCGCAACGTAGATTGAACCCACTGATGATGGAGGTGGTTCAAAAAGAGGTACAAAAACTTTTAGACGTTGACGTGATTTATCCTATTTCAGATAGTCAATGGGTAAGCCCCGTACATGTAGTACTAAAGAAGACATGAATTACAGTAGAGCTTAATGCTCAAGGTGAGTTGGTGACAAAGAGAATCCAGAACGGATGCGCGTGTGCATCGACTACAGAAAGCTAAATGCCGTGACGCGCAAGGATCACTTTCTTTTGACGTTCATTGACCAAATGTTGGATAGGCTCACAGGTAAGCCTTATTTTTGCTTTTTAGATGGATTTTCTGGGTATAATCAAATTCCGATTGCAGCCGAAGACCAGGAGAAGACTACTTTCACGTGCCCATTCGGTACATTCGCATTTCGACGCATGTCTTTTGGGTTGTGCAACGCACCTGGCACCTTCCAGCGTGTGGTAATGAGTATATTTTCGAAATTGATTAGTGAATGTGTTGAAGTGTTCATGGATGATTTCACTGTGTATGGCAATACTTTTGATGAATTCTTCCTTAATCTCGATAGAGTGCTTGCACATTGTGAGGAGACTAACTTGGTTTTGAATTATGAAAAATGTCATTTTATAGTCACTCACGGTATAGTATTGGGACATGTTGTGTCTAGGGAAGGACTACAGGTAGACAAGGCTAAAATTGACTTGATTATGAGCTTGCCCTACCCCTCTGATCAGTGTGAGGTGAAGTCTTTTTTGGGACATGCAGGATTTTATCGCAGGTTTTTACAGGATTTCTCAAAAAGGGCGCTACCTCTCTCTATATTGCTGCAAAAGGATGTATCATTTGAGTTTACAGCAGAATGCCAGGCAGCATTCGATGATCTTAAAGCGGCACTGACTAGTGCACCTATAATTCAAGCATCGGACTGGACACAGCCCTTCGAGATAATGTGTGATGCGAGCGACTACGCAGTTGGAGCAGTGCTAGGGCAAAGGAAGCAAAAGAAGCCTGTGGTGATCCATTGTGCATCTAGGACGCTTGACGCGGCTCAGCAAAATTATTCCACGACCGAAAAAGAGCTTTTAGCTATTATATTTGCTTTGGAAAAATTTTGTCCTTATTTGCTTGGTTCTAAAATTGTTGTTTTTCTGATCATGCAGCTATTCGCTATTTGATGACGAAGAAGGAGTCAAAGCCGCGACTAATTAGATGGATCCTCTTGCTACAAGAGTTCGATGTGGAAATAAAGGATAAGAAGGGCATTGATAATACAGTGGCCGATCACTTGAGCAGAATAGTGAGAGAGGAGGAAACCGGAGCTATAACCGAAACATTCCCGGATGAGTATTTATTTGCTGTCCAAGAAACAGCACCATGGTATGCTAACATAGTTAATTACCTGGTGGGGGGTAAGTTTCCTTCGTCATTTACTACTGCTCAACGTTTGAGGCTCAAGCATGATTCGAGATATTATATTTGGGATGACCCTTACTTGTGGAAAATTGGCTCGGATCAAGTTGTTAGAAAGTGTGTGCCTGATTCTGAAATTTCTTCTGTGCTTGTTTTTTTGTCATGAACATGCGTGTGGTGGTCATTTTGGACCGAAGAGGACATCTAGGAAAATTCTTGATAGTGGTTTCTATTGGCCACATTTGTTTAGAGATGCATATAACCATTGTAAAGCATGTGATAGATGTCAACGCGTAGGGAATATTTCTGCTAGAAATGAAATGCCTAAAATGCCCATTGTTGTTGATGAGATATTTGATATATGGGGTATTGATTTTATGGGACCGTTTCCCTCTGCATATGGCTTACAATATATATTGGTTGCTGTTGATTATGTATCTAAGTGGGTCGAAGCTAAGGCCACCAAACATGACGATGGTAAGACGGTGGTGGATTTCTTGCGTACTAATATCTTTTGTAGGTATGGAGTACCAAAGGCGGTGATCAGTGACCAAGGGTCACACTTTTGCAATCGTTCCGTCGCGTCGTTGTTCAAACACTTTGGTGTTTATCATCGAGTATCCACCGCTTACCACCCTCAAACCAATGGACAAGCTGAGGTGTCGAATCGAGAGATCAAGTCCATACTAGAGAAGATGGTGAAGCCATCGAGGAAGGATTGGCCAATCAGACTTGAAGAGGCATTGTGGGCTTACAGGACCGCCTATAAGACGCCAATTGGAATGTCCCCTTTTAGACTGGTTTATGGGAAGGCTTGTCATCTCCCGGTTGAGGTACAACATAAGGCTTTTTGGGCAATTAAAACATGCAACTTTGATCTAACCAATGCAGGGGTCGAAAGAAAGCTACAGTTGAGCGAGTTGGAGGAGCTCCGCTTAGAGGCCTACGAGAGCCAGTCAGACTACAAAGCGAGAGCGAAAATGTACCATGACAAGTACATATTGAGGCGCAACTATGAAGTGGGGCAAAAGGTACTTTTATTTTCCTCAAGATTAAGACTTATGCCCGGAAAATTGTGTTCTCGTTGGACAGGTGATGGACCAAAGTTATACGAGTCAGAAACACAGTTAAACCCCCCAAATTAGACTGTTTGTCTATCTAACTTCTACGTGTTAGTCCCGATATATTTCCACAGGGCATTTTAGAGACTGAAGTGAAAACACGCTAAGGAGAGGATTTTATGCTGAAAAGATAACAAGAGTCAATCCAAGGTCAAGATCATATGCCGACTGAAGAAATATCAAGGATCCTGACATTGAATTGACCAGAACAAATTAATCAGAAGAATCAGGAGTGGAGTCAAGACAGCCCGGAGAAGAAACACATTGACAGTTTCGTGAAAAGACTGCACAAAACTATACAAACTCACACATTGGGCAAGGATGACCGGCCACTTGAAGAAGTGGTGGCCAAGGGGGGAGCTCCTCCCCCTTGGGCCACCGCCTACCGGCGGCTCTTGGTGGTGGTGACCGGCGGCTTTTGGAGCTCCTCCACATGTCACCACCACCTTCCTCCTCCTCCACCACTCCTCTTCCTCCATGTGTGGCCATCTCCTCCATCCATTTTCTCCTCCAATCAAAATGCAACACTTACCACCCATCTCCACCACCCATCTCCTCCCCTTTGGGCTATAAAAGGAGGAGCTCCTCCTCCTCATTTCACACACCAATTCTCAAATTCACTTCTCTCTCTAGAAGTTGTAATATTTGTAAAGTTGTAATTTTGCTTTGGAAATAAAGGAAAGCTCCCTTGGCGCTTCAACGGTTGTAAGTATCTCTTAGTATTTATTTATTAACTGTTGTCTTTAATTCCTTAGTATAATGTTTAGCGCGATGAATAGTAGCTAAACTAGTAGTTCGGTCTAAGGGGCGCACTTGTATTATAAAATGTTTTAAGACTATTAACTTAGTGTCTAGTCTTAGTATTCAAAACTTGTTCTATGTGCCATATATAGTCAGAGTTTCCAAGGTTGAGTGGATGCTGTAACAAGCAAAGCTCTTCTGTGGGAATTCGTGATCATACTCAGGTAGTGAAAGCTGTAACAAGCAAAGCTATCTGAGGAGTTCGACTCATCCTAAATCCCATCTGGTCGAGCGTAACTGTGAGATCAGATGGATGCACCCAGGCTAGCATACCTTAGGGTATTGGCGCTAGACTGAAATAGAACAGGAGTTGCTTTAAACCGGTGTTGCAAGTCTTGTGCTGTAACTAGCCTCGATTCACCGTTTGAATACTTAGATGATTCACTAATGGTCAATGATAAACAGGATATAATACAAGTCCCCTGAAACCGAACATTTCTCTTTAATTATAAACTGTAATTTACTTTCCAGTGTTAAAATCAACCAACCAACCAATCAATCAATCAAAATAGCTGGTAGCTTTAAAACCAACCAACCGACCTTAAACACGTTCCCACGCTGCGTAATCCCCCCCCCCCCGAAGAACAATTATTCCCCTAGTTCCCTTGGGTTCGACCCCTACTTACCAAGTACTACCCAGTAGTATAGTTGCGAGTAGCGGACTATTATAAATTTATTTGCACAATCGCTTTGACGACGAGCGGTTCTGTCAAATTGGCGCCGTTGCCGGGGAACTAGTCATCGGATAACTATTCTTCCCTCCCCTTTCTTTTTTCTTTTTCCTATGTCATTACCCGTTACGCATGCATGGACAACGCGATTTCTGCCCCTGTTTGGAGGAACGGAGGGAGAAGACCCTGTACAGCACTGCCGAAACTTCCACCAAGTATGCCACAACATCAAACCTGAAAATGAAGTGTTAGAAGAGTTTAAGCTGAAATGCTTCAAATTCTCTCTAACCGACTTCGCCACGATATGGTACTACACATCCACCGCTTGCAGTGCAGAACGTTTCGTAGACCTCTGCGTTCCGTTCCTGAAAGAATTCTCCCCACCTTCCTTACGCCAAGAAACCCGCGAGAAGATCCTGAACCTTCAACAATCCCGGGATGAGACTTTGGACGAATACTACATAAAGTTCGATGCCATCGTCTCAAGCTGCCCGCACCATGGATTCACGAAGAAAATTCTTCTCCAAAAATTTCTTCGTGGGATGAGGTCCGAAGAGCTGGGAAGAGTCAATGAAGCTATGAGAAGGTCTGCCGCAAACCTCACCATTGCAGACATGTGGTACCTGATAACTGGCCTAGCCGCTGCCACAAGACGAGTTCCCCACACTGACGAGGAAATGCAGACAGAAGAAGCTGACCCTGAGGCTGACAAAGAAGAAACCACCGAGCCGTCAGAAGAGACTCCCGAACCATCCGAGGAATCAGACATGGAAAGCACCGGAAGCAACGAAGTAGAAGTCCAGAATACCACCGACGAACTGCCTATTCCATACCCGACTATCATTACCCAGGCAGCTAAGACTATCTACGATCAGTTCTTCACGAACCAACATTACGAGGCAGAACCAAGCCTCATGAGGCCTTCCCGACTTTTCCCCTTAATTAATGAGCAAGTCGCCGCGAACTATGCGATCCAAGAAGAAGCTCAAAGGAGAATGGGAAAAGGGCCTGAGCAGAATGACTCCTACATGGAGCACGCTTTCGCCATGACTGGACAAGGCAGCCCTAAACAGGAGAACACCCAGTTCAAAAAGCTGATAGTGAAAGGTCCCTCGCCTTCTCAGAGACGTTGGAAGGAGATACCATCAGAACTGGACCCAAATCCGTCATCTGCTAAAAAATCAGGAAGACTCACCGCAAGAATCAAAGTCGGTGGAGTCAAGAAGTTTGACCTCAGCCACCCATGGGACCCAAACCAATGAACCACAAACGAGGTATCGTCGAGCCAACGACGTTAAAAAAGTGCACTGGTCGGGAGGTAACCCGACACTATCTTACTTTTCCGCACTTTAATTTCTGTCATTTAAATTCAGTATTTAGTTTTAAGCTTGCATGACTTTTGAACTAAGGCACGCCTTCGTTCAAAAGTGGGGGGTGAGAACCACCTATGTACATAAATAACATGCAGCTGTTTTTTCTTTTTTAATAAGTACCTTTTTGAAAATATGAACTTAAGAATGTGAAAAAGATAAATCGTAATTCATGCATTAACCTTGTGAAAATTCAACTGTTTAAAAACTTAGAATGTAACTTTCCATTTGTCCTTTTTGCTGAGATAACTAGGGATGTGGAGTTGATATAAACTGCCCTAGAGAGGCTTGGCAAGCAATCAAAGGATCAGATCAAACTATATGGTTTTCGAAGTCAGTGGAGGCTGCACTTCGGGTTTTCAGTGAATAATTGAAGTCAACTCCGCCAAGAAGCATCTATGCAAAGGCGAGGACGGGAATCAGACCATCCTCTCTCTAGTCAAAATAGCCGAGAAAATAGATGAGCGACCCTCATCTTGACCCGCGCAAAACGACAAAGACGAGAGGAGCGGGGAGGTATTTCCATAGGCTTGCGGGCGATGATTGGACCTCTCAAAAAGGCTCCAGAAAATGGACTAGCAGTCACAAAAAGACGAAAAGCTCAATGAAGCAAATCAAAAGAGGCCAAAGGCCCAAAATTGTGAAGGTTTTAACCGAGCAAAAGTGAAGCACTCAAAAAGTCAAATCAAAGGCCAAAGGCCGATTCACTACAACAAAAAAGCAGTCCCTCGCCAAAGAAGAAAATCAAAAAGGCTCAACTCACTGAAACCCGAATCGAATCATGTGCTAGAGAAAGCTACCAGAAAACCATATAGTAAGAGACGATCCCAAGATTGCAGTCCAAGAGCCTAAAAAGGGCTATCTCCCGAGACATCCAATATAATTTGCATCTCAGCACGGAGGTACAAGTATTAAGTTTCTTCTATTTATTTACGCAGTTTAATTTGGAAATAAGTAAGCAATGCAGGAATTAGGATAGATCGAGTACCACAGTCTAATTTTCATATTCCAAAGCCAAACTTAGAACTTACGCCCTTTAATAGCATTGTTCGGGACGAACAACTAAAAGTGGGGGGTAATCTGATGGACCAAAGTTATACGAGTCAGAAACACAGTTAAACCCCCCAAATTAGACTGTTTGTCTATCTAACTTCTACGTGTTAGTCCCGATATATTTCCACAGGGCATTTTAGAGACTGAAGTGAAAACACACTAAGGAGAGGATTTTATGCTGAAAAGATAACAAGAGTCAATCCAAGGTCAAGATCATATGCCGACTGAAGAAATATCAAGGATCCTGACGTTGAATTGACCAGAACAAATTAATCAGAAGAATCAGGAGTGGAGTCAAGACAGCCCGGAGAAGAAACACATTGACAGTTTCGTGACAAGACTGCACAAAACTGTACAAACTCACACATTGGGCAAGGATGACCGGCCACTTGAAGAAGTGGTGGCCAAGGGGGGAGCTCCTCCCCCTTGGGCCACCGCCTACCGGCGGTTCTTGGTGGTGGTGACCGGCGGCTTTTGGAGCTCCTCCACATGTCACCACCACCTTCCTCCTCCTCCACCACTCCTCTTCCTCCATGTGTGGCCATCTCCTCCATCCATTTTCTCCTCCAATCAAAATGCAACACTTACCACCCATCTCCACCACCCATCTCCTCCCCTTTGGGCTATAAAAGGAGGAGCTCCTCCTCCTCATTTCACACACCAATTCTCAAATTCACTTCTCTCTCTAGAAGTTGTAATATTTGTAAAGTTGTAATTTTGCTTTGGATATAAAGGAAAGCTCCCTTGGCGCTTCAACGGTTGTAAGTATCTCTTAGTATTTATTTATTTAACTGTTGTCTTTAATTCCTTAGTATAATGTTTAGCGCGATGAATAGTAGCTAAACTAGTAGTTCGGTCTAAGGGGCGCACTTGTATTATAAAATGTTTTAAGACTATTAACTTAGTGTCTAGTCTTAGTATTCAAAACTTGTTCTATGTGCCATATATAGTCAGAGTTTCCAAGGTTGAGTGGATGCTGTAACAAGCAAAGCTCTTCTGTGGGAATTCGTGATCATACTCAGGTAGTGGAAGCTGTAACAAGCAAAGCTATCTGAGGAGTTCGACTCATCCTAAATCCCATCTGGTCGAGCGTAACTGTGAGATCAGATGGATGCACCCAGGCTAGCATACCTTAGGGTATTGGCGCTAGACTGAAATAGAACAGGAGTTGCTTTAAACCGGTGTTGCAAGTCTTGTGCTGTAACTAGCCTCGATTCACCGTTTGAATACTTAGATGATTCACTAATGGTCAATGATAAACAGGATATAATACAAGTCCCCTAAAACTGAACATTTCTCTTTAATTATAAACTGTAATTTACTTTACAGTGTTAAAATCAACCAACCAACCAATCAATCAATCAAAATAGCTGGTAGCTTTAAAACCAACCAACCGACCTTAAACACGTTCCCACGCTGCGTAATCCCCCCCCCCCCCGAAGATAATTATTCCCCTAGTTCCCTTGGGTTCGACCCCTACTTACCAAGTACTACCCAGTAGTATAGTTGCGAGTAGCGGACTATTATAAATTTATTTGCACAATCGCTATGACGACGAGCGGTTCTGTCAACAGGTCCATATGTCGTTGTAAAGGTGTACAGTCATGGGGCGTTGGACTTGCGAGGACCCGAAGGAGGTGAGAGTTTCAAAGTGAATGGGCAAAGAGTCAAGCCATACTATGATGGATTTGAGGCAACCATGGAGGACGTTGAACTGGCGGAGCCAGTATATTCTACCTAGCTAGAGAGGTAATGTCCAGCCAAGGACGTAAAACAAAGGCGCTTACCGGGAGGCAACCCGGTGTGTTTTTTTTTACTTTACACATGTTAGGAGTGGATTAATTAGTAGAATTGGTACTCTGATGATGCGCCCCGAGTGCATGTTTTATTTCTGGTGGTTTCAGGTGAATGAATGAAGAAAAGGGTCCTACATCAGTGTATTTTGCGCACGTCTGAACAGTTATTTGCGCGGACCTCTTTACCATTATTGCTAAATCAAGATACGTCCGCGGGATGAAATTATTACAGGGTCCGCGGGACATCAAAAAGTCTAAAGCTTACGTGTTTCCAAATCTGGGTTTTCGGAACAAAAAAAGAAAGAAAGAAAAGGCTCCGTCCGCGATTTTGCAAAGGCTCTGTCCGCAATTTTGCAAAGGCTCCGTCCGCGACTTTGTTACTCTCGTCCGCGTTTGTTTCGTGCACCTCCGCAGTTGGTAAATTGGTAATTCTCAGTTGAATCAAAGCTTCGCCGGATTAAGGTAAGGCTTACCGATTTGATTGTTATTGGATTAGGGTTTGGTGTGGATGGAAGTGAAATTTGGTTGAATCGGTGGAAGGGAGTTCTCAAAGTTGTTGGATTTCGGTGTTCGAAGTTGGAATTTTGAAATTGAAGTCGGAATTGGTCGGATTAACAAACAGAAGTCGATCGGAGCTCAGATCTGCAAATAAGAACATCGCGCGGACGTCTCAATAATATACAGGCGCGGACGTCTGAAGAATAAACGGAAATTGTAGAGACCTCCGCGGGACATAATTGCACAAGGGGTGCGCGGAATTTCGGAAATTTTAGTTTTTTCAGATCAAGATGACTCGTACATCGTCTCGTGCTAGTTCATCCCGTGATCGCAGAGCTCAGCCACCCACTGTTGATGCCGAGACACTAGTTCCGGCTGTTGTCGATGAAAGGCAGCAGAGATTTGAGGCATTCATGGTGCTTACACATAAGGCGCCCATGTGGGTTGAGCGGTACTTTCTGGAGCGTTACGGATTCTTAGAGAGGTTCAGGGCGCTGTTGGACAGATGTGGTTGGCCTGGATTGCTTACGCTCTACAGTGATGCTGATATAGAGGACACTTGTGAGTTCCTAACCGGTTACGACTACATTGGGCCTAGGGAGCATGAAGGATTCAGGTACACTTTCAGAGGTGTGGAGCACCATTGCACGATGACGCGGCTGCGTCAAATCTTTGGGTGGCCAGCAGTGAGAGATGGGACTTTCGCCAATTTCAGTCTTGGGACGGAAATCAGCGACACTTACCTTATCCTTACGGGGACGGGTCGCAACAGACCGAGCGACGCTTCAGTCACAGCATTCACAGATCCTTTCTAGTATTTAGTACATTTCATTTTGACGAGGACCTTGACTGCGAGGGCGAACGGCAATGATAAGCCGTCAATACAAGATCTGACGCTTCTAGGATCTTTGGTGAGAGGGGTAGTCCCACACTGGGGATATTTTTGTGTGATCACTTGAAGAACATTAAGCCTCGAGGGCCAGTTAGTGTGGGTGGCATGGTAACTTATATGCTGCGCAATCTTCACCCGGACATGGATTGATGGACCATAATTGTATGAATCATAAACACAGTTAAACCCACCAAATTAGACTCTTTGTCTATTTAACTTTTGCTTGTTAGTTCCGATATTTATCTGCAGGGTATTTTGAAGTCTAGAGAGAATACAGGCTAAGGAGGAGTTTTAAAGCTGAAATGAATTACGAGTCATTCCAGGTCACGACCAAATTCTGACTTTCAAGGACCGGACGTGGTATCACTCAAAACAAGTCCAACCGAAGGGCAACCAGAGTCAGTCCGGAGCTGAAAGGACCGATGGCTTTTTGGAAAAGATCACAAACTCACTCCACCACTCCTTCTCCTCCATGTGGCCGGCGGCTAAGGGCTTCCCCTCTCCCCTCCCTCCATGTGGATGGCTTGGATGAATACAAGCCACCCTTGTTCCCCCCTTGAAGCACATCTAGCCGCCCATGTGTCCCCTTGAAGCCAAAGCCGCCGGCGGCTCTTGTGTCCTCCACCCTCCATTTGACATGTGTCTCCTCCTCCTCCACATCTCTTCATCCCCTTAGCCTATAAATAGACATCTTCCCTTCCCTTTGTAATGCATCCCAAGGTGTGGAGAGCTCATCTCTCTGCACATCCCATCTCATTCCAACATTCACAAACCACAAGTTAGTGAGAGAAGCTCTCACTTCTCTCTAGAGTTTGGGCACTAATCATGTAATCACTTTACTTTGGAATCGAAGCTTTAGCACTTTCAACGGTTTTTGTATGTACTCTCGTCTTTACTTTACTGTCTTTTAAAATCTTTACTTTTCAACGCACTTAGTTATGATGTCCTGTTCCATGAATATTCGTAGCTAAACCCTTCATTCGGTTGAAGGGGTGTACTTGTACCATACAATGTTTTAGACCCTACTATTAGTGCCTCTATGTGTTCAAAACTTGTTCTATGTGCCACATATTAGGTTAGAACTTCCAAGGTTGAGTGGATGCTTTAACGGGCAAAGCTCTTCCGTGAGGTTCGTGAACATACTCGGGTAAGTGGATGCTTTAACGGGCAAAGCTTATCTGAGGAGTTCGGCCTCTTTTAAAAAACCATTTGGTTGATCGTAACTGAAGATTAAATGGATGCACATAAGGCTAAGATACTTCGAAAGGAGGAATTAGTCTAAATAGAACAAGTGTTCTAAACGATGTTGCAAGTCTTGTGCTAGAAATAGCCTTGATTCATCTTTGAACACTTAGTATGATCATTAGAGGTCAATGATAAACAGACTATGATACAAGGCCCCTAAAACCGAATGCTTTCCTTTAATTGTAATATCAACTGTTACTTTACCTTTCAGTACTAAAATCACAATCAACCCACGCTACTCTCAGTACTAAAATCACAACCAACCCCCAACTGTCCTACTTAAAGAATAACTATTCACCTGACTCCCTTGGGTTCGACCCCTACTTACCCGTTACTACCCACTAGTAGAGTACGAGTAGCGGAGATATAAATTTGTTTTTGCACAGAGAACATCGCACCTTAACGACAGTGCGGTGGGCTCCGTCATGGATGCACTACCAGGCCACAGGATTCTTGCTTATGGATTAGCTGACGGTGACAGACTTGGTTCTGGGAGGACATATAGAGTCAGCAGTGAGGGTGAAGTGCGTTGGACTTATTTTGCAGATCCAGCTCTTAGGCCACCGCCTAGCCCACCGCGACAGAGAGGGAGACCGCCAGGGCATGGAAGAGCTGCAGGGGGCAGGAGACGTCGGAGAGAAGAGGTAGAGGTCCCACTGAATGTGGTACCACCAGAGGAGCAGGTACCGAGACAGCCCGGAGAGTATTCACAGGCGCAGATTGACCATTTATTTAATGTGAACAGGGCTATGATGATGGCAATGGGTGGCGGCTTCCACCCAGTTTCCGCTCCCCCAGGATGGCATCCAGGTCATG
Organism: Rhodiola kirilowii; assembly: GCA_033675215.1. Lineage (NCBI taxonomy): Eukaryota > Viridiplantae > Streptophyta > Magnoliopsida > Saxifragales > Crassulaceae > Rhodiola > Rhodiola kirilowii. The sequence continues at coordinate 12,989,017 of CM066195.1, read as the reverse complement.
CCATTCCGCCCGAATACATGCAGCCACCTCCACCACCGGACTATTAGGAGAGTACTAGTTCCTTTCGCTTTTTATTTATTTCTTTTTCTTTTTATTTGAGTCTGTTGAGTCTATTTTGTGTGAGTCTGTTTTGTTATACATCTCATCTCTTGAATTGTACCGTGAGGACACGGATCCATCTAAGTGTGGGGTGGGATGTCGTTGAGTCAGTTGTGCGTCGTGTCTATTTTAAATTTTTATGTCGCATGTTTTGTGTCTTGACGAACTCGTGATGAACTGATGATGCACTGCTATGCTTTTCTCATATGTCAAAAATCTCATTTCCAGCTTTTTATAACTATTGTGCTCATTTGACTAAAAATGCGAAATTTCAAAAAAATTCGATGCTTTGTTCTTTCGAGTTGTGATATGCAGGGATGTGGAGTTGACAGAAATGTCCTAGAAAGGTACGGCAAATTGCAAGAAGTTCTGAGTTTTTGGTTCTGATGATTGAGAAAAGCGGTGGAGGTTGACGCTTCACTAGCCTAATCCTGAGAGTCTGCTCCGCCACTGCAGTACTTATGCGGTTAGGTGGGACGGGAGAACATCACACCGTCCAATCTCTAGTCCGAGTAACCAGGAAAATAGACGAGCGACCCTCGGCTTGACTTGCGTGAAAAGGACGAGGATGAGAAAAGAGCAGAAGGCGCAAATGATTATGTGGACAAGAAACAAATTCAAAAGCCGAAGGCAAACCATCAAGTGAGAAGAAAATCAAAAATCTGATTGATTCAAGCAAAAATGTGTCGTTTATCAAGGTCCGACTCAATGGTATGAAAGCACTGAATTAATCACGTGTCAGAGAAAGCCGCCGACTCAATCCAAAGACCAAAACTCAGAAAAGAATGCAATGTCCGTGGTACCTATAGGGGACTATCTCCCAAACATCCAAGGTCGTTTGAATTGCAACTCGCGAGGTAACAAGTATCGAAAATCTATCTATACTCGCATTGTTAGAATCTTAAGCATGATAAGATTAATTGCTGTATTTGAGATTGAGATGTAAAGATTAGCATGACTAGTACATTGTAATTCGTTCTATGGCTTTGTTCTTGTTCGGGACGAACAAGTTCAAGTGTGGGGTAGTTTGATGAGTCGTAGTTGTACGACTATTTTATATGTTAAAACCCCGTCTCTGAGTGTTACATGTATATTATTTCACTACATGTGTGTAGTTTTCGTTCTCAGGTACACTCGGAGACCATGGAAGGAATACCGGCTAAAAGGAGCCTATTTGAAGATGTTTAGCGCGGAAAGAAATGAAGTCCGAAGCACTTTGGAGTTTTCGTCAGTGCAAACCGCGGAGGCTGAAGAATTAGAGGCGCGGACGTCTTATGAATTTCCATAATTGCTGAGACGTCCGCGGGTCGTAAATCAGGAGACGTCCGCGCCCGCCAGCTGGCAGTCAAAATTTCCTAATTTCGAATTGCATTATCGGAAAGCGCAAAGAGAGAATAAACAAGCACGAAACCCTAGGAGACCAGAGCCCTAAAGGATCATCCTCAGGCCAGGGAAAAGAGCCCTAAACAAAGCCAAGTTTGGCTTTGATGCCAAGGGATCTGGCCATGGATTTGCGCCAGGGAATGTAGTTTTCAGCTCCAGTGAGCTTTTGGGAAACAAGTGAGACTCCAACATTTTCATTGTTGCTCACAAAAAATGGGTCATCAGCTGGATTAAAAAGATCAGAACCAGAGGATGGGAGCACACGAGCTGGCAGCGCTGCAGGTGTTGCAGTAGTCGGTACCGAACTCGAAGATGTGTACATAGGTCTGGTTAGCTGAGGAGCTCAAAATACAGTAAAGATACCCAGGAAAAGGGAGAAAAACCCCAGTAAAAAAATACAACGATCAAGAGAAACAAATCACTGCTCTGATACCATGAGAATGCTCAGTGTAATAGAGATGAGATTCACTGAGACATTTAATGGAAATGTGCAGTAGGGTGCTGAAATCAATGTAACAGAAAATAAGAAGGAATGAGCTGATAATTGCAGATATATATATAGAAAGGTAAAACTAGTTAATTACAGTTGGATCCTAAGGTTTACAATATTATATACAAGTCCTTAAAGTATTGAGAAGTATGCCCTGATATGGACTCACCTGCTACTGTGTTCCAACCAGTTCATTCCCCAGCAGGAACCCCCTAGATATGATTTCTTTTCTCAACAACGCAATCGAGGTGGCCAAGCTCTGCCACTGATGTAGCAGTGGACCAAGCTCTGCCATCGTCGTCGGGAACCAAGCAGTGGACCAACATCAATTAATTTCTCGCCCAGCAATGACAGTGCCACCTAGTCTCGTAACAGGTGCTCCTCTGTCTCATGCGCCGGATTTGGGTTGGGCGTCATCATCCCCAACCTGAACCGAAACCGTACAACCTAGTCTGACTCACCAACGCTTCGGATACTGGAGATCCAATCGCGTCCTACCATGTTTTCTGATGGCACACGATGCTCTGGGAGCCGCACAGCAAACGCACTGCTCCGAGCCCAATCAATTCGACCTTCACGCCGCTGGCCGCATCAACCTTGATGCTGTTCTCAAAATGCTTGTCAGCGCAACTCAAAATGCACCATCCTTGTGGGCCATGACACATTTACTTCATTGGCCCAGATTTTTTGTGATGCTTGGGGAAGACGTGGCCTGCTCATCATTTTGCACCACAAAATGAAAGTAGTTAGTCTGAAATAAGATATAAGACCCAATTGAACAAATTGGACCAAACGAATATGATGGCTGAAGTTCCCATCAAAAAAAATATGATGAACAAATTAGCCCAAATCATTTTAAACGATCCACCAGTTCGAGCTTTGAACCGAGAATCTCAACTTAGGATTTCGCATCTCTAATGATGCTTAGTTCGATCTACGCAACCTCGTCACGTCTCCACAACCTCAACTTTGACGAAATCGATTACTTCGATCTCAGCCTTGCCAACGTCGATGTTGATACGTACAGCAGCAAATCGCTACATCCCGATCATCTCCGGATCGTCATCAACTCGTCGCCCTCTACTTTGGCGCTTTCCGATTCATCGTTTCATTTTTCATCGGTCTCTCTATCGGCCTCCTGGCTTTCCGATTCAGCCATGCTGACACCGGAGCGAAGCACAATCACTCCAGTCACAATCAACGGCAACATCAGCTTCATTGCTGAGCCAATTTATTGCTTCGTCTGCACAATCAATCAGATCAACATTAGTAACTTGATTAATTAAACAGTCAAGCCTTGATTGACTCAGACGACGTCTTCATCCTCTTCGGCTTGGTGTCATCATTTATCCTCCCCAACTTTTATGCAACCAACGCAACTGTCCAGGCACTTGTCATCAAGGTCTTGGTCAACCGGAGGGTCGTCATGCCCTTCCTTTCTCATAATCATTCATTCAAATTAGTCAATAACTTCAACGGTATTCAGAATACAATTTTGCTTTAAGATTGTTGGAAAATAATCCAAATATACATGCGGATTTAAAGTTGCTGAGCTAAGAATATGAACATAAAATAAAAGGACAGCAAATTGTACAGTCACGTCTTAGACACTGTCCTTAAAGCATAATTTTCGCCCATAGGTACTGGGTATTACCGACAACATGCTTCTCAGGATAAAAGAATCTCAGCAAGCGCTCTGTGCACCAATGCCTTGCTGATTGAACTTATTCTGATCTTCAGCTATCACCGACTCTAAAACGAACTCAGAAAACTGTAGAGGATTTGTTTTCTCTGTGTTTTAGTGGAACGTTAAACAGCAATTTTGATGTTCCCTTGAGTGGCATGTATTTGGCAAAACATAGTTAGACAGTTCGAGCAGGAGTTCAGGAGGAGTTTGAACATATCCTAGCACTCTTGTACAGCGTGGAATAGACGCAAGGATATTTCCCGGAAGATATTGGACAGCGAAGATCTCGTCGATTTGAAGTCGGCCAGCGAATTATTTGAACAACAGATATTCGAATGAATATCTATATTGAAGGCGGCATAGCTGACTTGGGCAAGAGATCTCCATATATTCTTCCAACCGATTTGAGAAAGATATACATCAAATATCTAGAAATATTTCCTAAATATTTGATGGGATTATCTTGTGCAGATTAGGGTTTCGTCCAAGCATATAAATACGTTGCTAGGACGTCCTCACTCTGCATCGCTTTCAAGATAAAACATACACGAGTATAACCTATCGATTGGAGAAGAAGAAAGCGACGGCCGGTGGTGTTTCCCCACTGGAAACTCATCGGTGCAAGAGCAGTCTCATCACATGCAACTCAGACTGCCTAGAAGCGATCAAACTGCCGCACACAACAAAGGTGAACAAGCTTTCGTGAGAAAGCATCCGAGCTTCAAGAGAAGGTCGAGAACATTTGGACTGCAGGTTCGGACGATAGGGATCGAGGTTAACTGCTGTAAACCTCGGTTGCAAATCTGAGAGACGCAGTGTTAGAGGCTAGGCAATTACAAGGTGTAAGTGTAAGTCCACGTACAAGCTCTAACTCGTAATAAAAATTTGATGTCCCTTTTTGGGTGTGGGAAACCCCCCAGAGTAGGCGTGGCCGAACTGGGTTATCATTCTGTGCGTGCTCATATTATTTGGTTTGTCTGCTGAACTGGTGTGATACGAGTTCAAGGTCTGTTGCAACTGTACCTTGAACTGTATACTGAACTGTTGTGAAAAGAGTTCAAGGTCTGTCGCAACTGTATCTTGGACACAAGCTTGAACAGGGGATATAATTTCAATTGGTATCAGAGCAGACACTCGACACACTGAGTGGGATCCTGAACTGTTCAAGATGACGCTGAAGGAAGGATTAAGCATCATCAGACCCCCGCTACTCGAAGGATCGAACTATGCAACCTGGAAGCCCGTGATGAGATCCTTTCTGAAATCTCTAGACAAAAAAGCGTGGAAGGCTGTTCTAAAAGGTTGGACGGAACCCATGATGAACAATCTCACTGGAGAACCAATCTCAAAACCAGAAGCACTGTGGATAGAAGAGGAGGACAAAGCATCTATGGGAAACTCAAAGGCTATGAACGCAATTTTTTCTACCGTAGATGAAAACGTCATGAAGCTCATCAACAACTGTGAAGTGGCCAAAGAAGCATGGGACATCCTCCAAACAGCCTTTGAAGGCACGGACAAGGTTCGCAACTCACGCATGCAGGCTGTCACAACCAGATTTGAAGAAATGAAAATGAATGAAAGTGAAACCATCACTGAGTACAACACCAGAGTTCTGGAACTGTCCAACGAGGCATCTGCACTAGGGAAACCCATTGATGAAGGAAGATTGGCCAGTAAAGTCTTGGGGTCACTCCCTCCGAGATTTGCCATGAAGGTCACTGCCACTGAGGAAATGTATGACATCACCAAACTAAAGCTGGACGAGCTGATGGGGTCACTCAGAACTTACGAGATTAATCATGACTTCCAAACCGGAGATGTGAAGGGAATCGCCCTAAAAGCGGACATGTCAGAAGACAAACTGGATGCTGGCTGTACCACTGAGCAACTGGCTATGATGGCACAGAACTTTGAAAGAATTGTAAGGAAAATCAACAGGCATGGTCCAAAACAAAATCAGCCTTCATCAACCAGCTTCCGAAACTGGAAAACCAGAAGGTCGAGATCCAGGGATGTAAAGCAAGACTCCTCTGACAAAGGAAAGGAAGAAATTCAGTGCCATGAATGCAGGGGTTTCGGCCATGTTGCGTCACAAAGTGCAAATACTCTCATGAGGAAGAAGGCAATGGTCGCTAGCTTCAGCGATAGTGAGTCAGACGAAGAAAAAGAAGGAGGTGAAACCACCAACTTTGTGGCCTTCGTCACAACTCTGGGTGAATGCAGCAACACCGGTGAAACAGTTCCTTCGCAGTTGGAACTCCCAGCTGAAGACCTCTCAGACAGTGATAATGAAGAACTCACGCAGGAATCTCTGACTCAGACATATAAAGATCTGTATGAGAAGTGGTTGCTTCTGATTAAGATCAACAAGAAGCTGAATGACGCAGTTGCAAGCGTCACTATAGAAAAGGACAAGGTCTGGCAGGAGGTCGAGATACTGCTTACATAGAAGGTGGAACTCGAAGGCATAGTAGACTCACTAAACACTCAACTAGCCGAGATGAAACAGGAAAGATTGTGTCTTCTTGCTCAGAAAACAGAGCTCCTGGGTACTGTCTCTTCACTAAAAGTTGACATGGAAAGGGACCGTGACACTCATCCTGTAGGCATGGCGGGACTAAGAAAACCATCACAGATCTGAAGCGAAAAGAAGTGTTTCAACTAAGGAGGATAGAACAGCTGGAACTCCAGCTAGAATCTGAGAAGATGGATCATTCAGACACTAAGAAGGAACTCGATCACCTCAAACAGTCGGTAAGGATGCTAAACTCTGGCACTAACGACTTAAGTAATATTCTCAGATCTCAGAGGACGGAGTCTGGACATCGAGGTCTGGGGTTTACGAAAGAAGGTACTTCAAAAGGCACTACTTTTGTCAAAACTCAACTAGTGTCGAAACAGCTACCTGAACAGACGGTAAGATAGTCCAAAGGAAAGAACCCAGCTGATCACAGGAAGACTCATAACACGCCAAATGATGGAAAGACTCGTAAAACACCCGTCCAACGCTGTAATCTCTCACCACTTAAGCAAAGGGTAGAGTGGCGCACTTGCTGGTACTGTCACCAGATGGGACACATCAAACTAAAGTGTCGCCTGTTTCTTGCTGAACGACGGGCATATCAACATCCGACCATACCTCGACCGAAACAAATCTGGGTTCCAAAAGCCGAGCAGACCGTTTGCATGGTGGCGTGGTGCTCCTCAAATTACACAATGCAAGACAGTTGGATCTTCGACAGCGGATGCTCCGCCCACATTACAGGTAACTCCCATTACCTCACCCATATTAGACCTGTTGAACAGATGTGGATTGTCACCTTCGGGGATGGTGGAAAGGGTCAGGTGATCGGCTATGGGACATTGATGGTTCTGGATCTCCCTGCACTCAAGAACACCCTCTTTGTCGAGGGACTAACAAGGAATCTCATCAGCATCAGTCAACTGTGCGACGATGGACATTATGTGTCATTCTCTAACTACTCATGCCTCGTCCTAGACGAGAATGACGGTACACTGATGAAAGAAAGAAGAGATGCCAACAACTGCTACACCATTGGGATAGGACCCAAGGACGACAAGAACTCCGGCAAGCAACAGGTTGCCCGAGCCTGTGCAAACGCCAACAATCAATTTCTGCGAGGGGGAGTGGATCGGAGTTGCGCACAAATCCATGTTGACAATTGTCCCAGGAAACTGTTGAATCAGAAGGTGTCACAGTTACAGAAGGTGTTCGCACTATGCCCATAGAAATATGCCTGGAACCGAACAAGAAAATATGAATATGGAGGGCACCAGAAGATGATAACTCTGAGGCAGACCAAGACCTTCGGCATTTCACGGCATGGAACACCCAGACCCCTCTCGGGTCCATGTGGTGTCAAACACTAACTGTGTCCAAGGATGGTCAGTCACAGTCGAAACCCCAGCTAGAACAGTTGGACTGACCACCTAAGGAAGAGAGCTGGAACAGAAGGCACAGCGCGTGAAGACCAAATTTTTTTGAATATTCTCGAAGATTTTTCATGCCGTTATTTGAAACGAGAGTAGACCAATTTGGGAAGTTGAAAAGGTTGGAGTATTATTTCTTTTGAAACACAAAACAGTTCGCAGACTACTCACTCTCTCGTACAAACCCTAGAACGGCAACCAGCAATTTCTCTCTCAACCGCTCATCTACTCAACGGCGATGGTGAACACAAGGAAGTCAGCAAAGTCCGGCGTCAAATCCGCTGATAAGAAGAGGGAAAGCATGCAGTCCTCAAAGGCGCTGGCGGTGAAATCCAAAATTCTGAAATAACAAGCTTCGAAGGTGAAAAAGGCATCGCCTTTACGCTCCGAAGGTGAAAAAGGCATCGCCTTTACGCTCCGACACCGAATCCTTGGCCAAAGCAAAGAAGTCTGCCGAAGAAGTAACCGTTGAAATCTCACAGTCAGTTGCGGTGGATTCATCAATCGACGCTAGTCCGAGTCTTGTTCTTCCCCAATCCAAGGTATTCTCAGAATCTCAGTTCGTCCCTTCAGTTTCTGCAAATAAATTTGTTAATGAAAAGACTGTGGTGAACGAAGTTGTAAGTATGGGTGGTGAAGCCAGTAGGGCTGTTGTTGGGGATGCCAGTAGAGCTGGAGTTGGTGTATAAACCAGTAGAGTGGTTATTGAAAATAAAACTGTCAAGATTGTGGAAGATGAGGTACCCAGCAAGGTGGCTGGAGGGTCAGCAACATGGAGGGAGAAAATCCATGCTTCTGGGTATATTCGTCCGGGAGGTTTCTGAAGAAAGAAGGGGACTCGCCGAGTTGTTTCTCCAAGACAATGTCTGGCCAAGATCAGTTCAATCAGCGGAAGGCTCATAGCAATGTCTGATGAGGAGACAGAGAAACTTCTTGAGGCCTCGGGGAAAAGGAAGCTAGTGATTAATGAGAAATCTGACGATGGCTCTGATAAGAAGATTGGAGGTTCAGAAGGTGAACAAATCAGTAAGCAAGAGGAGATTGTGACCGAGATGGTTCATCCATCAGAGGACCTGGATGTGTTGAAGGAAGCCACTATAGAAGAATCTGTTCTTGCAGAGAAGGATGAAGAGTTGGAAAAGATGTACAAGGACATTGATGATGTCATGGAAGATTTGGAAAAAGAAAAGGATCGGGGAGTGGCAAGTTTAGAGGAAGTTCCGCGTGACCAGGCTGTTGGGGTAGAAGAGTCTGTTGCCAAGGAAGTTACAAGAGTTCAGACTGAAGTTCCAACTGTGGAACCAAGTGTTCAGACTGAAGCTGAGACTGGAAGAGTTCCAGAGGAGGTTAGTACTAAGGAAATAGTGGCTGTACTAGTAGTTGTTCAAGATAATCACCGGAGTGATCATATGGAGAAGGATGGTGCATCAGTTCGTAAGGACACTGCGAAGCAAGTGTCAAAGGGTGCTACTCTTTCGGAAGATGACCAGGACCTTGTTCCTCTTGTCAATCTCAAAAGGACAAAGAAGGACAAGGAAAAGAAGAAGGTAGCCTTTGCCAAGTCTACAAAGGGATCAGTTCAGAATGCTGCTGAGATCGGCATTGATGCAGGGGGAGTCGGTTCATCTAAGAAAAGGAAGCGCAATGCTGCGCTTCCCGTCTCCGAGGATGCTGGGAGATACGAAGTCCCATCCCCTGAGTCTGACACTGTTCCAGAGGGAGTGGTCAAGAAAGGAGTATGGTTCGTAAGATGTGATGCGGCTAAAAAGTGGAGTTGTGTGCTGAAAAGAAAAATCATACCTGAGAGGTTGCTAGAGGAGTCCCGGTAAAAGGGAAAGGAAGTGATTGAAGTGCTTAAAGAATCTGATCTGTTCTGGACGTTGGACACATGCAAGCCGTTCGACGAACAGTTGGTACGTGAAGCCATCGTAAACCTTCCCCCTGGGTTTGGGATCATTGGAGAACCAGATTATGGGTCTTTTATGTTAGAGGAAGAAGGATCAAGATTGATCCTGAGCTGATCAATGTATACTTCTCCATGGACGACCCAGCTGTAGATGAAGAGGAATCAAGCTTTGAGAAGATTGTGAGCACCATCACTGCAGGCTCTGTTCGGTGGAGGCCTGAGTCAGTTGTGCATACAGTGGATCTTTCTACGTTCTATTCGATGCTGTTTTTCATTGCTGTCTTCAACTGGAGGCCCTCTACCCACCGATCTACTGTCAATCGGGACATGGCCCAACTTCTGTATCAGATAGGGAATAAGCTGAAGTTCAACCTGGGCAGAGTGATGTTCAAACAGATCGCTGATCATGCTACTTCGATGAGAACTCTTCACCAGATTTGCTTTCCGTCCCTGTTATATGAGTTGCTAATCCATCAAGCTCCAGATTTGAAGGCCTCGACTGACCATCTCTCAAAGGCACCCAGCAAGTTCATCGTTGACCACAAGTTGTTTAAAGGGCGTCACGTGAACGATCTCAAGGAGGGGAACCAGAAAGGAAAGGGTGTTTCGCAGTCGAGTCGAGGGGGAGCCAGAATGGGCCGGGATGAGAGGAGTCAGCTACTCAAGGACCTGAATGTCATCATCAAAGTGGACAAGGAGCAACGTAGGCGCATCAACAAACTTGCTCGTGCCCTCAGCTACCCAAGTGACGATGAGTCTGATGATGCAGATTCTGAGGACGACACTGATGATGAGTCATCTGCTTGAAGGTCCCCCGACAAAACTATCTCTCTGAACTCAGTTTTATTAAACTTTCGTATTTTTGTGTGCTTGTTCTGGCACAGTTTGATTTGCTGTTTGAACTAGATCGGACCCCTTGCCAGTTTGTGGCAAAAAGGGGGAGTATTTTGAGTGGGTGACAATTTTTGTTCCCTCAAGGTTGTCTACTGTCTAGATAAGTTAGATAGACTTAGTTATCTAGTAGATCGGGTTTTGCCAAAATGCCAAGGGGGAGATTGATGTTCCCTTGAGTGGCATGTATTTGGCAAAACATAGTTAGACAGTTCGAGCAGGATTTCAGGAGGAGTTCAAACATATCCTAGCACTCTTGTACAGCGTGGAACAGACGCAAGGATATTTCTCGGAAGATATTGGATAACAAAGATCTCGTCGATTTGAAGTCGTCCAGCGAATTATTTGAACAACAGATATTCGAATGAATATCTATATTGAAGGCGCCATAGCTGACTTGGGCAAGAGATCTCCATATATTCTTCCAACCGATTTGAGAAAGATATACATCAAATATCTAGGAATATTTCCTAAATATTTGATGGGATTATCTTGTCCAGATTAGGGTTTCGTCCAAGCATATAAATACGTTGCTAGGACGTCCTCACTCTGCATCGCTTTCAAGATAAAACATAAACGAGTATAACCTATCGATTGGAGAAGAAGAAAGCGACAGCCGGTTGTGTTTCCCCACTGGAAACTCATCGGTGCAAGAGCAGTCTCATCACGTGCAACTCAGACTGCCTGGAAGCGATCAAACTGCCGCACACAACAAAGGTGAACAAGCTTTCGTGAGAAAGCATCCGAGCTTCAAGAGAAGGTCGAGAACGTTTGGACTGCAGGTTCGGACGAAGGGGATCGAGGTTAACTACTGTAAACCTCGGTTGCAAATCTGAGAGATGCAGTGTTAGAGGCTAGGCAATTACAAGGTCTAAGTGTAAGTCCACGTACAAGCTCTAACTCGTAATAAAGATTTGATGTCCCTTTTTGGGTGTGGGAAACCCCCCAGAGTAGGCATGGCCGAACTGGGTTATCATTCTGTGCGTGCTCATATTATTTGCTTTGTCTGCTGAACTGGTGTGATACGAGTTCAAGGTCTGTCGCAACTGTACCTTGAACTGTCTCCTGAACTGTTGTGAAAAGAGTTCAAGGTCTGTCGCAACTGTATCTTGGACACAAGCTTGAACAGGGGATATAATTTCAAATTTATAGGAGAGGTTTGGAACCACCTATGATGCCATGATCCGCCTAACTCCCCATGATGTGGAAGATCCGGTCAAATTTGACTAGGTTTTCTTCACACTCATAGACACATATTCCAACAACAGCGTCATTTTTGCACTCGCAACAATTAGCTTTACTGCACCGGATCCGAGTCCTGTATTGTCATTGTATCAGTTGTTTTGTATGTGAGTAGAGTACATCCAATCGATTTTCAATTTCCTCTGCGCTAGTACGAGATGACGGGATGCTAATAATTCCCTATAAGTGGTATTAGAGTCGATAATTCATTTGAGCCTTATTAAAGCTTATAAAGTACTCACTATGTCCAAAGATGTTCCTTTGTGAGACTGAACCTTGCTCAAATTTGGTGTTCCAGTAAATTTCTAGTTAACAACGTAACTGAATTTTGTTGCAGGAATTTGATTAAAAGCTTAAAACTAAGTTTACAGTAGCTGAAGAGATATATAACGTTCACTACTAGTGTTTCAGATGCAGAGGCCATTTAAGCTCGAAAGCAACTTAAATGGCAATTGGCATGTACAGTACCAAACCTGAGCAAATGCTGACAGCAAACTTATGTAGCATGGAAACCTCAAATGGCAAGAGGTTTTCGTTTCAAAAACTTGGAAATCTTCAGAAACTTCAGTCGGCCGTTTCTTGAGATTTCTGAAACGGTAAATGAATCGAAAACTTCTATGACACGGCAAGAAACCCCTGAAAACCTCTAAAAACTTAATTTTGCATTTTATTTTGGAAACTTTTCGGGAAAAAATGAATTTAAAAGATAAATTGAATTATTTTAAACTAAAATGAGATTATTTTAAAAAAACATAAAATTATATATATTTATATATTTAATTTTCTGGTTTCTTGCAGTTCTTTTTTTTTTACTTTTCAAATTTGCGATTTCTTGCAGTTTCCCTGCTACTTAGAGCAAACTAGACTAAAGTTTCCATATTATCAAAAAATAAATGCAATATTCATCATGCACCATGTGCAATTTTGAATAGTTATGATGCATAGCTACCCCCACCTGGACCTGAACAACTTAAAAGTTCGTGCAAGGGCAGTTAAATTCAAAAATATCGACTTTGCCCGAATGTGGCTAACATGAAACATCTGTTACATGTCGAACATGACGCTTAGTATAAGTGAAATGAAGCTTCTGTGAAATAATGTTTTCGCTTATGTTTTCATTTAGTAAACAAAGTACATATAGGGTTTACTGTGCCTATTGGGTTTACACTGGTATTGATAATGTATTTACTAAAAGCAATAACTGTTGTGTCTCTTGGAGTCCCTAATAGTCCCCCACAAGCTCATGTTGGAGAGACAACATGAAGCTTGGAACGCAAAGATAGGAATCTAGTATTGCCAACAGCCTTAGTGAAGATGTCTGCAGTCTGGTTTAATGCACGAACATGACGAACAACCAATGATCCAGATGCAACTTGTTCTCGAACAAAGTAATAGTCGATCTTAATGTGCTTAGATCGGTGGTGAAAGACCGGATAAGCAGACATATATGTAGCACTCAGATTATCACAAAGAATAATAGGCGGCGGTGTAATTGAGGCTTAAGCTCTAGAAGAAGTTGTTGTATCCAAATTAATTCAGTGGCCGTGAAAGCAATCGCTCTATACTCGGCCTCGGAGCTGGACTTGGCAACCACATCTTGCTTCTTAGAGGACCAACTAATTAGATTGCCGCCGTAGTATATAGCAACACCATGCTGAGAGCGACAGTCATCACCATCAGAAGCCCATCCAGCATCCAAAAATGCAACAAGTTGAGAGTCAATGCATGGTCGAAGAACTAAACAAGAAGTAATAGATCCCTTGAGATATCGGAGAATTCGCTTAACGGCAGCCCAGTGCGTTTCTGTAGGAGCATGCATAAATTGACAAACTCTGTTGACAGCTTAAGATAACTCTGGACGAGTGATAGTAACATATTGCAAAGCTCCCACAACACTACGATATAAGTGAGGGTCAGGTAGTGGATCACCATCTTTAACAAGACGAGACCCAGGCTCAGCAGGCGTTAAAATAGGCTTAGCATCCTCCATGTGGGATCGAATAAGAAGATCCCTGATGTACTTTTTCTGCGATAAAGTTATAGATTGTGATGTGAGGTGTAGTTCAATGCCTAGAAGAGAATGTAGGGCACCAAGATCACGAAGCGCAAAGGTTTTATTCAGCAGAGTGACAAACTGAGTTATATTAGCACTGCGAGAACCCGTAAGAATAAGATCATCAACATACCAAGATATATAATACTGAATCTCCTGAGTGACGAATGAATAGACTAGTGTCAGACTTGCACGACTGAAAACCATGATGAAGAAGAAACGACCCAAGCTTGGTAAACCAAGCACGTGGAGCCTGCTTGAGACCATAGAGTGCTTTCTTAAGCAGGCACACATGGTCAGGACGAGCATGATCAATGAAGCCAGGAGGCTGGGCCATATAAACTCTCTCAGATAAATCACCATTTAGAAAGGCATTGTTGATATCAACCTGGTGAAGATGCCAACCACGTGTGAGAGCAATAGTAAGCACAATATGGATAGTTGTGGGTTTTACCACCGGGCTGAATGTATCAAAATAATCAACGCCTTCCTCTTGATTAAATCCTTTGGCCACCAGGCGCGCCTTGTAGCGCTCAATAGAACCATCACACTTGCCCTTGATCCTTTACACCCACTTACAACCAACAATGTTAGCATTACAGGGTGGCGGGACAATGTCCCATGTCCCATTACACAAAAGAGCATCAAACTCAACCTGCATAGCATGTTGCCATTGTGGTGATTTAGAGGCTTGTATAAAGGTTTTGGGCTCAGGGTAGGCATCTGTAGTGGGTGGTAGTGGATGTTTGGTGATAGTGAAGGTTTTGGGTTTCAAATTGTTAGTTTTGGAACGGGTGATCATGTCATGGTTGGTTCCTGTAACAGGTCTAAAATAGGAGGGATAAGGTGGTGGCATGGGAGGAGATGAAGGAGGCTGTAAAGAAGAAATGGAAGGCGAAAAAGATGTACCTGTTGAGTGATTCGTGGTTTCATCAGAGCTGGACTCCTCCGGTAAGGGCGTTGAGACCGAACGAACTGCTTGGTTCGACACCGAAAGGGATGGTGAGGAAGAGTCAGCAACAGAAGTAGGTTGATATGGTGGTGATGTGGGTTGGCGTAAAGGTGTAGATGCCGACATGTTGGACGACTCAGCTAGCTGCAAGGGAGACAAGGATGAGATAGACAAAGGTGATGCAGCCACAGGAGTGTCTGATGACACATGAGACGGGTACGGAAAGACTTACTCATCAAAAATTACATGACGGGCAATATAGACACGTCGAGAGGAGACATGAAGACATAGATAACCTTTATGCTTGGAGCTGTAACCGATAAAGACACAAGGAGATGACCTGAATTCTAACTTATTAGTGGTGTATGGTCGAAGAAAGGGGTAACAAAGACACCCAAAATTTTTGAGTAATGTATAATCATGAGGCTTACCATAGAGACACTCAAAAGGAGAGCGAAAACGAAGAATTGGTGTGATGGTGCGATTGTGCAGGTAGAGTGCAGTATGAAAAGCGTGCTCCCTGAATATTTTAGGAAGGCTAGCGTTTGACAGAAGAGCGAGCCCTTTCTCCACGATGGTGCAATGACGACGTTACGCAGCCCCATTTTGGGATTGAGTGTAAGGACAAGAGACACGATGGATGATGCCTTGAGTTTGCAAGTAAGAAGAAATATTTCGGTATTCACCACCCCAATCAGATTGAAGGGCTTTTATTTTAGTAGAGAATTGTGTTTCCACCATTTTCTGAAAGAGTTGAAAAAGATGGAGGACCTGCGATTTCAAGGCAAGAAAGAAAATCCAAACAAACTTGGTGCAATCATCAACAAAAACCAAGAAGTATCGATTACCGTTAAATGAAGTAACAGGAGCAGGTCCCCAAACATCAGAGCAAACAAGGTCAAAAGGACGACTACTAGACTCATGTATGTGTGGGAGTGGTAAACGATGACTTTTCCCAAGTTGACAGGACTCACAAACAGAATTAAGTTTATGCGAAGAAACTGGTAATTGAAATTTAGAAACTAGACGCGTTAAAAGAGACTCATGAGGATGACCTAAGCGAGCATGCCAATGTTGAAGAGAGGTCTTGGCACTAAGGTAAATAGCTGAAATTGGTCGGGAAGGAGGCGGGGAATCAAGCTGATACAATCCATTCTCAACGGTGCCTTTTAGGAGGGTCCGTCCCTGTAGGTACTTCACAAAACAACAGGTTGGATAAAAAGATCATATACACATTATTATCTTTTGTGAGCTAAGAAACACTAAGAAGATGTTTCTTAATTTGAGGAACAAATAGGATATTGTAAAGATGAATACACTTATGCAAAGCAGGTAGAGTTTTGTTACCCAAATGAGTAATGGGAAGGGACATACCATTACAACCTTGTAAGCCATCATTGCCGGAGTAATCAGATTTGACAGAAAGATTACCAAAGTCAGACGTCACATGATTTGTAGCATCCGTGTCAAAATACCATGTCGGGTCAACAAGCTGCGAAGGAGGCGCATCAACAGTGAACGCAGACCGCTGCTGATGTTGTGGCTGCTGTTGGAAAGATGATTGCATATAACCGCGATGGTTGAAGCCACCACAACTGGAAGAACTACCACGGCCAGATCTGTCATGGCAATTCGGACGACGTCGCGTAGGAAAATCATCAGTGTTGAGCCGCTGCCAGCAGTGAAGAGCGTCATGTCTTGATTTGGCGCAAATCTGATACTGCAGCTTAGAGGACTGCGGAGCATTAGCCGTTGAATTCAAATCCACACCATCAGACTGGCTCAAAGAGCGGCTGTTGGTGGACCCTCTACGAGCAAAATTGGCGGAAAGTTGGGTCGACTCGAGTGACAAAGAGGCAGCCTGATGACGTTCTTCCTCACAGAGAAGGAGACCAAGTAACTCATCGGACGAAACAAGTTCAGTCTTCATGTTGATGGTTGTGCGAAAAGCGGCATACGAAGCATCCAAACCATGGAGAATGCATTCAACAAATTCCTCACCCGGAACCAAAAGAGAGCACTCAGCGAGAGCATCAGAAAAACTGCGCTTCTTTTCAAAATATTCCAAGATGGAAAGATTACCTTTTGAAAAGGTTTGCATCTGCTGTTTCAGATGCATCAGACGCGCCTGGGTCTGCGCATGAAACATCTTTTCAAGGATGAGCCATGCTTCGGAAGCGGTGGTGGCTCTAGCAACATGAGCAAGAAGAGGTGTTGAGAGGGTAGATCGAATCCAGAGAAGCACAAGTCGATCTTTCTTCTTCCAGACGGCATAGGCAGGGTTCACGGTCTCGACTGCTGGTGGTTCGATTGTGGCCGGCAGTTTCGTCGGAGGAGCATCAGACGACTGCAGGAGGGAGTCAAGATCATAGGCTTCAAGAGCGGACTTGACAGTGTTGCGCCACAACGTATAATTTGTACGTTCGAGCCGAATCTGAATGCTGGGAAATTGCAGTGAACCGGGGTGAATGGAATTAGATGCGGCGACCAGGATATTGCCAGTGGAGGAGCCGCTCGATTCGGTGTTGTCATTGGCAGTGGACATGACGGATGAAAAGGGGGTATCGGAAAAAAAAAGAGGGGAATAGGACCGAATTTAGGCTGATACCATATAAGTGAAATGAAGCTTCTGTGAAATAATGTTTTCGCTTATGTTTTCATTTAGTAAACAAAGTACATATAGGGTTTACTGTGCCTATTGGGTTTACACTGGTATTGATAATATATTTACTAAAAGCAATAACTGTTCTCTTGGAGTCCCTAATGCATAGCATAAGAGACATTAAGTGCAGCACTGGTTGTACATATTTAACAGAAACGAAAACAGATAAAATTCTAACAAGACAGTTAGTTAGAGTACCTGTCTTTATCGGCCTGCTGAGATTTCCCCAAATATTAAAAAAAATAGTCTATAATTGACCACCGCAAAAATACCCACTTAACATCTTTATCGGCCTGCTGACATACCATGTGATTTTATATACTGCACCGTGCACCGTGCACCGAATACAACTCTCGATCATGCCATCGGTCTAAACAGCATTATTGCCTAGCTGGTTGAACATGTCTTATAAATTTCCTGAATTAACATCATTTGGAGGCTACATGAAATTCAGAAACAGGTGAAATCCAGCCCATATTGATTGAACCAGTCACACTCACACATCTGGGAATACTAAAACCTAACCAGTAGCTACGACCAAAATAAATATTTCCAAAACATCGACCAAAATTTAGAATGACGGATGAAAAGATGATACAAATATCATAAATGGATCCACTCTGAATAAAGGAATCACTATACGAATAAATACCCAGAGGTGGGATCATAGACGATGATTAGAATTACAAAAAAGAAAAAGAAGAGTTTGCACTGCATAAGGCGTTAATGTCGTTAGAATAAATAGTTACTATAAATATCAAACTCATCCCAGGAAGATCCCACTGTCTAAGATATGACATATGAAATAAACATCAAGTGGCAATGACCCAAATAAAGCGAACGAAAACAGTGCTGTGGAAGGACTTCAAATAAATCCAAGAATTAAAGATTGTGAACCTCAGCCGTAAGTGTTAACAGCTTCCCAAAGCAAGTTATTGGGAGCATTGCTGAGGTCCCGAGCTTGTAGCGCAGCAGTCCTTAGCGTCTTGATTGTAGCAACATTAGCATCCCAGAAGGACAAACTAACATAGGGCAAATTGTGTTTCTTGCATAGATCCTTCACCACAGGCGAGATGTTCCTAAGCTGACATCTAGGCATTCTAGGGAACAAATGATGCTCGAGCTGGAACTGCAAACCACCGTGAAACCAGTCCATCCACTTGGAACATGAAATATCAATTGTCCCATTGGTCTGCTTCTCGAACCAATCGTTCCCTTTTGGAGCTCCCATATAGACATTTGCCGAAAAATGGTTCAAGGTGAACTGAATGTGCTGGATTGAGGTAACGGTAAAACTAGCCAACACAAACAACACCCTCTCAGTCCAAGTCGGCAGGCATGAGACAAGGAGAGGAAACCATGTCCAAAACACGAAAGTCCCCAATATGTTTGCCCATCGGTACGAAATCTTTCGCTTGGAAAACAGCAACAAAAACGTCTGCACATAAAGATTAATCCTCGCGAAAATCATGACAGGGTAATAACTCCAATGCTGGTAACTGATAAACAACCTCGCCAACGCATCAAACTCGAGCTTCCTCCCATAGAAAACCGAAGTAATCGAACTGAAAAACTTAGTAGAAACAGCCAACACGGGAATATGCTGAAGATCGGGATCATGATCAAGACTATTGACAGCAATATGATGCGCATTATGAGTCCACTTCCACCACGCGATACTAATCCCTGTCAAGCAATTCCCAGCCAAGATCTGAGCCAAAGTATTGAACCCTCGGCTGGTCATCATCTGATAATGTCCAGAATCATGTCCCATATAAGCACTCTGCATCCACAGCATCCCCAACAATCCACCACTACCCAAATGCACCCACATCTTATCACTACCCAAAACTCCATACACAACCAAAATTAACAACACCAAAACTGTTACAACAGATCTCATAGCCACGTGGCCTTTCTTCTCAAACAAACCCATCTTCACAAACTCATAATACAATTTACGATAATCCTTGGAAACCTCGGATACATCGTTGTCTGAAACGTAATAGCCAGTGAAAAACTTGTCTAGATATTTCCAAGCCGTACCTGGATGGTATGCGATGAAGGCATCGGTGACATCTTGGCCAGCTAGATTAAGCAAAGGCACGTCTCCACCAGGATGATCTTTAGACCATTTGGTGACGTCATACACCTTGCCTTGGATCGAGATCCATAAATCGCCTGCCTTGTCGTGGCTTCGGAGCTCTGATGATGTAATGTACTTCTTCCTCTTCTCCTCCGCCATCGAAAAACGGATCTGAAACAAAAAACCAAATCAAAACAATGGAGGTTATTCCGATTGGATTCTTGTTGATACAGAGATTTTTTCTCTTCGGTTTGATTTTCTGAAAAGGGTTTTTTAATAGAGATTGGAGAGAGTCGGCGAGGGGGCTGTCGCACGGTCACAGCTAAGCATCAGAAACGAAAGTGGTGAAGAGGCGACTAAAAGCCAAGCGCGTAACGTTTGGACAGATGTTTCCACGTGGCGATGAATCATTCATCGTTGCTTCTAAGAAGATAGCATTAGGCTTTTGTCGTCTTTCAGAAAGGAATCTCGACCGTTGGACTACGCTAATTTTGAATTTAACGGTACGGATTGAGAACAAAGATGAAAATATTATCGGAGGAAAAGAGGAAAGTCTCACGCGCGTGACGCGACGGAATGGAACGGGACGATTGGAGAGTTGAATATGAGATCTGTCTGGCTTATCGACAGCCACATTATTAATTACTGCTAACTTTATAAATTTATATTTATTTGTTATGAAATTCAAAAGTAATTTTTGCTTTCGGAAACTGTTAATAAGTTAACAGAGGAGTATTCAATTGAGGATATAAGTTTATTGATACAATATGGGGACAATTTTAATGAGTTATCGTTATTTAACTATTAATTAAATTAAATTTTGTGAATCAAGTTGTGCGACTTTATGGGCATATGTATCAGTGTTAAGGAGAACAAGTCGTTATGAGTTCAGACTGAAATACAGCAATCAGACAAATAAGACAGCAACTGCTTCACATTTTTAACCTAAAATTACAGAAGCTGTTGGAGCTTAATAACAACTGCAGATGCCCCTATAATGGAATAGAGATAACAAGGGGCAGGTTGGCCAATGGGAATGCTAAACAGACGAAAATTGAGATTAAATTTTACATGGCCTGTCAATTCATTTTCATGTATTTGTGTATTAACATCTAATTTTGGGATTTCGTTACTCATTATATTGAGTTTGCTTTATATAGTAAATTAAGTGTGGAGACAGTCTTAAAGGTTAAGCAAATACGATGTGTTCGACGCGCGCGTGGGGCGGCATGACGCGGCCACGTTGTCTAAATTCGAAGGCTAACGTGGATGCAATTAGTGGCTGTCATGCGACAGTTGCTGTATCTTTAACCTGTCAGTATCAATTTTTTCAATAAAGTATATGTATCGATACAAAATAAGTAGATATCGATCTTAGGAGAGTTTTCGGTTGAGAATTTTTAAAAATTCGAGAAAATTCAAATCTTACCAGTAGATCATAAGCATTTTTGAATCTGCATGTAACACATGTCTAAAAAGCAAAATCAAAAAATGTGGCTTTGACTTTGCATTATATGCATTTTGGAAAATGCACACTGGACACGTGTCACCATTTGAAGCGTGCATTTTGGAATGTGAAGATTAGGTCTCAAGTCTCGAAATTTAAAAGGATTCTCATTTGAGCGCTCCTCACCAATCTTAAATACAATTTTTTTTAATATCATTTGAAGCGTGTGTCCCCCATCAGATTCTTATTTCCGTATAAAACATATATTATTTTATCAATATTCGCAGTCGCAGCGCAAAATTTCTTAAATTCACTACCACCATTAAAGTTTTAAAACCGCAGACATGTATAGTACCGTAACAGAAAAACCTATGATCCAAGCAAAAAAATAATATCAATATAAGTTCATAAGTCAACAAGGTGGTAGTTTAGTTGGTATAATTCCTTGATTTATAATGATAAGGGTACGAACCCCATCGTGTCATTTTCCTTTCCACATAAAACGTGCTATGCTTAACAAATATCTCAACAATTAAACGAACCACTCTAATGACAATCGATTTGATTTTTCAATTGCAATATCTTTTTCGCAGGTTAAATTTTGGAAAATCATTCGTATAAAGTCGCCTTCGGGAAAAAAAATTATTGGTGGTCGGGAAATATAAATGCTAATTGTTTTTTTTAACTATTCGATTTTGATGAGTTTTTTTTTTGTTTTTTGAGAAATTATTTGCTGAGTTTGTTGTTGTATGCCAAAAACAACTTTTACAAAAAATCACCTTTCTTAGCTATAGTTTCTAGGACTTAAGAAAACTATAGTTTTTTTAGAAAAAGTATAATTTGTGTTGTTAATTATCATTTGTTTACAAGATGAAGGTTAAATTATGAAACGTTCTAACAAGTAAAGGTAGGCAATATGCAGGGTAAGACTAAAGTATGGTGGGTAATCAATTGACATGATCATGTTAGGATAGGTAGGATAGATTCAAAAGTAACAGAATATGATTTGGAAAGAGGACAGGGTATGATCTTTTTTTGGTGATCCTTATCCTCCCTAAGGCATAATAGGCAAGACACATATAGATTGACAAGGCAGAGTAGGATAAGGATCGGATAAGGTAAATGTCAACTTATGAGCATTTTGACCCGCAAATCAAGCATTATTTTTTTAACGAAAGGTCCGGACAACCTCGGGACTCAATCCTCATACATAGTATATCCTTATAACCCTACCCACCAGAGGAAACCCACCATGACCCATCAGAATTTGAACCCGTGACTTGACAAGTATTACCCATTGCTCTTGTGAAATTATGTCCCCTATTCAAGCTTGTGTCCAAGGTAGTGTTGCGACAGACCTGGGACTCTTTGCACAACAGTTCAACACACCGAGGTTGAACTCTTATCACAACAGTTCAGCAGACAGATAAAGGCAGTAGAGACCCACAGACTGATAACCCAGTTCGGCTCCGCCTACTCTGGGGGGTTTCCCACACCCGAAAAAGGGACAGCAAATCTTTATTACGAGTATAGGGTTTCCACAGGGACTTACACTTACACCTTGTAATAGCCTAACCTCAATACTCCGTCTCTCAGATTTGCAACCGAGGTTCACCGCAATTCCCCTCGATCCCCTTCGTTCAGAACCTGCAGTCTGAACGTTCTCGACCTTCTCCAGAAGCTCGGATGCTTTCTTTCGAAAGCTTGCTCACCTTTATTGATACGGGGCGGAAGCGGGACTTCACGATGTAGGATTTGATGGAGGAGGATAGGTAGTGCAACCCGACGACTCTTGAAGCCAACCACTGCTTGTGCAATGACCTGCAACAAGTAATTGCCTAACCACACTCTAAGTTTCCAAACCACACAACCACGCACGAAGTTGGAAGCACAATTTGGTTGCCGTCGAACGACCGCTTATGCAATATCACAAGGAAACTACAAGAGCAAGGGGGTAGAGAACTCTCTCTTGAAAAAAAGATCTAGAAATAGCTAAATCTGAAATGTTGATGAATAAAATTTCCAAAATCTGAATGTGTGATTCTCGACTTGTATGCGCTTGATTGTTCACTCTTTTGGACCAACCATCATCACCGAAGTAAAACACAAATCTGCACTCACTTGGAATCTTCACGAGCTTCGGTTGGTAAGAGAAAGTGAGGTTTGAGGTTCTTTTTTTTTCTTTCATACACATTCAGATTTTGGAAATTTTATTCATCAACATTTCAGATTTAGCTATTGCTACATCTTTTTTTCAAGAGAGAGTTCTCTACCCCCTTGCTCTTGTAGTTTCCTTGTGAGATTGCATAAGCGGTCGTTCGACGGCAACCAAATTGTGCTTCCAACTTCGTGCGTGGTTGTGTGGTTTGGAAACTTAGAGTGTGGTTAGGCAATTACTTGTTGCAGGTCATTGCACAAGCAGTGGTTGGCCTCAAGAGTCGTCGGGTTGCACTACCTATCCTCCTCCATCAAATCCTACATCGTGAAGTCCCGCTTCCGCCCCGTATCATTTATTGTGTGCGGCAGTTGATACGCTTCAGACAGTCTGTGTTGCACTTGAACAGACTGCACTTGCACCGGTGTATTCTCAATGAGAAAACACAACCGGCCGTCGCTTTCTTCTTCTCCAATCAGCAGGATATGCTCGTGTATAATTGATCTTTGAAAGCGATAAGAATTAGGGTTGCCCTTGCATTGTATTTATATGCTCGAGCGAAACCCTAATTCCCACAAGATAATCCCATCAAATATTTCGGAATTGATTCCTAAATATTTGATGTATATCTTTTGAATCGGTTGGAAGATACTCCGAAGTCTTCTTTCCCAAGTAAGCTTTGCCGCCTTAATGTAGATATTCATTCGAATATCTAATACTCGAATAAGTCGCAGGCCGACTTCCACTTGTCGAAATCTTCGTTGCCAACATCTTCCAGGAAATATCCTCGCGTCTTGATCACGCTGTACAGGAGTACCAGGATATTGTTCGAACTCCCCCTGAACACCTGCTCGAACTGTCTAAGCTACGTTTTGCCGAATACATGCCACTCAATGGGAACATCAATCTCCCCCTTGGCATTTTGGCAAAACCAGATCTACTAGACAACTAAGTCTATCTAACTATCTAGACAGTAGACAACTTTGAGGGAAACAAGAATTGTCTCCTCCAAAATACTCCCTTTTTTTTCCACAAACTGGCAAGGGGTGCGATCCGAGTTTGAACAGAAAATCAAAATGTGCCAGAACAAGCACTAAGAACGATAGTTTTAAATAAATAGTTCAGGGACAAGGTTTGTAGAGGACCTTCAATCAGAAGCTTCTTCAATGGAATCATCTACAGAGGCAGTAGCTTCTGATTCATTATCACTGGGGTAGCTGTGTGCTCGAGCAAGCCTGTTGATTCGGCGGCGCTGTTCCTTGTCCGCAGCAATGACAACCTGGAGGTCCTTCAGTAGCTTGCTCCTCTCATCCACGCCCATTCTGGCTCCCCCTCGACTGGATTCCCCAATTTCTTTACCTGGTTTGCTCCCCCCTTTCAGATCATTCACATGCTGCCCTTTGTATAACTTGTGGTCCACTGTGAATTTGCTGGGAGCTTTAGTCAGAAGATCAGACGAGGCTGTCAAATAAGGGGCTTGATGAATAATCAGCTCATAAATCAGAGATGGGAAGCAGATCTAGTGCAGGGTTCTCATCGATGTAGCATGGTCAGCAATCTGTTTGAACATTATTCTACCCAGGTTAAACTTCAGCTTGTTCCCTATCTGATAAATCAGTTGGGCCATGTCCTTGTTGACAGTAGAGCGATGAGTAGACGGCCTCCAGTTGAACACTGCTATGAAAAATAGCATTGAATAGAACGTGGACAGATCTGCCGTATGCACAACTGACTCAGGCCTCCACTGAACAGCGCCTGCAGTGATGGTGCTTACTATCTTCTCGAGGCTGGATTCTTCTTCATCAACAGCTGGGTCGTCCATGGAGAAGTATACATTGATCAGCTCTGGATCAATCTTGATCCTTCTTCCTCTTACATAGAAGACCCCATACTCAGCCTCTCCAATGACCCTAAACTTTGGAGGCAAGTTTGCCATGGCCTCACGCACCAGTTGTTCGTTGAATGGCTTACATCTGTCCAGCGTCCAGAACAGATCCGACTCCTTCAGCACCTCAACCACTTCCTTCCCTTTGTAGCTCGATGCATCCAGCAGCCTCTCCGGTATGATTTTCCTTTTCAGCACACATTCCCATTTCAACGCAGCTTCTTTGTTCACGAACCACACACCTTTCTTGACCTTACCGACTGGGACATCCTCAGATTCAGGGGCTGGGACTTCACATCTCCCAGCATCTTCAGAGATGGGAACTGCAGTAACCCGCTTTCTTTTCTTTGAAGAGCCAGCTCCCCCAGCACCACTGCTGACCTCAGCAACCTTCGGAGCTGGTTTCTTTGTAGACGTAGCAAAGGCAACCTTTTTCTTTTCCTTCCCCTTCGTTGTCCTCTTGAGGTTGACAAGGGGAACACTGTCTTGGTCATCTTCTGAAAGGGTAACACCTTCTGCTGCTGATATAGGGGCATCCTTACGAATGGATGGTTCATCCTCCTTCAAATGATCCCGACGACGATCATCTTGAACTGTCATTGTTTCTTCACTCACTGCTTTCTCTGGAACTACTCCAGTCTTATCTTCAGTTTGAACACTCTGTTCTACTGTTGGAGTACTTGAGGCGTTTTTGGTACCAGACTCTTCTGCTTCAACACCCCGGTTACGCAGACCTTCCTCTAGAGCTGGTGCTGTTTGAGCTCTAGTCTGAACAGAGGGTTCCACAGTGGAACCGCTTGCAGCTTTCTCTACAGCTCTTCCAGTCTCAACACCAGACTGAACACTTGGTTCCATAAGTGGAACACTTGTAGCTTCTTCTACATCAATTTCTTTTGCCCGAACAGCCTGATCATACTGAGCTTCTTCCGGACTTGCCACTCCCTGATCCTTCTCCTTTTCCAGGTCTTCCATGACATCATCAATGTCTTTGTATAACTTCTCCAATTCATCATCCTTTTCTGCTGGGTTAATCTCCTCTGCCACAGCCTCATCATGCATACCGGAACCTTCTTCAGTGATTCCTTCTTGATTTTTAGACGGATCAGCATCACTCAACACCACATTCCTCTTCCCCGAGGACTCGATGAACTTCTATGTTTCTTCATCGGACATTGCGATTTTCCTACCTCGAGTGGCATAGATCCGGGCGAGATATTTTCTGGGAGAGTCACTGGCCCGCTTTACCTTCTTCCTGCGACCAGCCTTCGGAGGAATGTATCCTGTGGCGAAAATCTTTTCTCTCCACGTTCCTGAGCCTCCAGCCCCCTTGCTGGGTTCCTCTACTTCCACACTCTTGACAGACTTTTTCTTAGAAACCCCACTACCGGCTTTGTCAACCGTCGCAGCCCTACTACTCTCATTATCTCCACCAAGAATCACCTTACTGGTTTCAACACCATCGGCTTTAACACCACTAACAGCCTTACCACCATTATCGCCAATTACAGCCCTTCTGGCTTCAACACCGCCAATCGACTCAACAACCTTCTCACCCTCCACACTTGTTTCTTCATTCAGCACAGATTTTTCAACAACGGGAATATTCGCAGAGACAGAAGGAATATTGGGATTTACCTGAATCTGTGGAGTTTAATCCACTGTGCCCGGCTGAGGGATTCCAGCGGTAACTCCTTCAACAGACTTCTCTTTGGCCAAAGATTCGGTGAATGAGTGTAAAGGCGACGCCTTTTTCATCTTCGCAGCTTTTGATTTCGGAATCTTTGATTTCACCGCCAACGCCTTTGAGGTCTGCACGCTTTCTTTGATTTTCTCCGCAGATTTAGCACTGGATTTTGCTGACTTCCTGGTGTTCACCATTGTCGGTTGAGGAAAGAGCAGTTGAGAGGGAAGTTCCGTTCTAGGGTTTTCGAGAGAGAGAAGATGATACTCAGGGAATGAATTTGATTTTTCAAAAATCAAATTTGTCTAAATGACTCTTCAGCTTTCCAAAACCGTCAACCGAAAAAATCTTCAAGGATATTTCAAAAAAAATATTTTGCTGAGACTTCTGTTCCAGCTCTCTTTATTAGGTGGTCAGTCCAACTGTTTCAGCTGGAATTCGACTATGATCGACCACCGTCGGATGCTTTTAGTGGTTGACACCACATAGACCCCCTGGGGATCTGGGTGTTCCACTCCGTGACCTGCCATATGGTTTGACACAAGTATGCTGCCTCAGAGTTACCATCTTTCGTGAGCATTCATATTTTCTTGTACGGCTCCAAGCACATTTCTGTGGGTAGTGTACGAACTCCTGTTGCAACTGTACCACCGTCTGATTCAACAGCTTCCTGGGACACCCGACAACCTTGATTTGTGCGCATCGACAATCAGATCTTGTGTGCAAGGTCTTATCCACTCCCCCTCGCAGAAAACTAGGTTGTGCGTTTGCACATGGGAGAGCAACCGGTTGCTGGCCATGGTTCTCATTGTTCATTGACTCCGTCAGACCCATCCTAATAGTATAGCAGTTGTTGGCATCCCTTTTTCCTTTCATCAGTGTATCGCCATTCTGGTCTAGTACAAGACATGAGTAGCTGGAGAATGACACATAGTGTCCATCGTCGCATAGTTGACTGATGCTGATAAGATTCCTGGTCAGTCCCTTAACAAGGAGGGTGTTCTTGAGTGCAGGGAGATCCGGAACCATCAATGTCCCACAGCCGATCACCTGACCCTTTTCACCATCCTCGAAGGTGACAAACCACATATGCTCAACAGGTCTAATATGGGTAAGATATTGAGAGTTACCTGTCATGTGTGCGGAGCATCCGCTGTCGAAGAGCCAACTATCATGTGATGAGTAGTTTGAGGTGTAACAGGCTACCATGCAAACGGTTCGGTCTGCCTTTTGGACTCAGACTTGTTTCTGTTGCGATGTGGTTCGTTGCTGGAAAGCACGTCGTTCGGCTAAAAATAGGCGACACTTTAGTTTAATGTGTCCCATCTGATTGCAATACCAGCAAGTGCGCCATTCTTTCCTTTGCGCTGAATGAGAGCCGAAGTGCATCGTACCATCCCTTCTTTGACCACTGTTGGGTTGTTCTTGTTGCAGATCTATTTTCCGTCTGGGATGCTGTCTTACCTTCTGTTCTGTCTTCTGTTCCGACACCGGTCTGGTTTTAACAAGCGTCGTACCTTTTGAGCTGCCTTCTTATGTGAACCCCAATCCTCTGTGTCCGGACTCCATTCTCTGGGATCTAAGAATATCATTTAAGTTTTTAGTGCCAGAGTTAAGCATTCTTACCGACTGTTTGAGGTGATTGAGTTCCTCTTTAGTGTCAGAGTGTTCCATCTTCTCGGATTCTAGCTAAAGTTTCAGCTGTTCCACCCTCCTTAGTTGGAACATTTCTTTGCGCTGTAGATCAACGATGGTTTTTCTCAGGCCCGCCATGCCTACAGGATGAGTGTCCTGATCCTTCTCTATTTCGACTTTTAGGGAGGAGACGGTACCCAGGAGTTCTGT
Source organism: Rhodiola kirilowii (assembly GCA_033675215.1). Classification (NCBI taxonomy): domain Eukaryota; kingdom Viridiplantae; phylum Streptophyta; class Magnoliopsida; order Saxifragales; family Crassulaceae; genus Rhodiola; species Rhodiola kirilowii. Next base: position 12,960,599 of record CM066195.1, on the reverse strand, counting down.
TTTCTGAACAAGAAGATCCAGCCTTTCCTGTTTTATCTCAGCCAGTTGAGAAGTCAGTGAGTTAACTGTGCCTTCCAGTTCTGCTTTCACTGTCAGCAGTATCTCGACCTCCTGCCATACCTTGTCCTTTTCCATAGTGACGCTTGCCACTGTGTCATTTAGCTTCTTGTTTATTTTGATCAGAAGCAGCCACTTCTCATATAGATCTTTATATGTCTGTGCCAGAGAGTCTTGTGTGAGTTCTTCATTGTCACTGTCCGAGGGGTCTTCACCTGGGAGTTTCGGCTGAGGTCGAACAATTTCACTTGTGCTGCTGCATTCATCCAGAGTTGTGACAAAGGCCACAAAGTTTGTGGTTTCACCTTTTTCTTCGTCTGACTCACTGTCGCTGAAGCTTACCACCATCGCCTTCTTCTTCATGAGAGTGTTTTCACACTGTGAAGCAATGTGGCCGAAACCCTTGCATTCATGACACTGAATCTCTTCTTTTCCTTTGTCAGACATGTCTTGCCTTGAATCGGTAGACCTCGGCCTGCTGGATTTCCAGTTTCGGTAACCAGTTGATGAAGACTGACCTTGTTCTGGACCACGTCTGTTGATTTTCCGCACCATTCTTCCAAAGTTTTGTGCCATCATGGCTAGTTGCTCAGTGGTGCACCCAGAATCCAGTTTGTCTTCCGTTATATCTGCTTTAAGAGCGATTCCCTTCTCTTCTCCAGTTTGGAAGTCATGATTGATCTCGTAAGTTTTGAGAGAGCCTATTAGCTAGTCTAGCTTCAGTGTGGTGATATCATGCATTTCCTCAATGGCCGTGACTTTCATGGCAAATCTCGGAGGAAGAGACCTTAGGACCTTACTGGCCAATCTTTCTTCATCGATGGGTTTCCCTAGTGCAGATGCCTCGTTGGACAGTTCCAGGACTCTGGTGTTGTACTCAGTGATGGTTTCACTCTCCTTCATCTTCATCTCTTCGAACCTGGTTGTGACAGCTTGCATGCGGGAGTTGCGAACTTTGTCTGTTCCTTCAAACGATGTTTGGAGGATATCCCATGCTTCCTTGGCCACTTCACAGTTGATGATTAGCTTCATGACGTTTTCATCTACTGCCGAGAAAATTGCGTTCATTGCCTTTGAGTTGCCCATGGAAGCTTTGTCCTCCTCTTCTGTCCACAGAGCTTCTAGTTTGGTGATCGGTTCTCCAGTGAGATTGTTCATTATGGTTTCCGTCCACCCTTTCAGAATAGCCTTCCACGCCTTTTTGTCTAGCGATTTCAGAAAAGATCTCATCACAGGCTTCCATGTGGCATAGTTCGATCCTTCAAGCAGCGGGGGTCTGGTTATGCTTTGTCCTTCCTTCAGAGTCATCTTGAACAGTTCAGGATCCCACTCAGTGTGTCGAGTGATCTGCTCTGATACCAAATGAAATTATGTCCCCTGTTCAAGCATGTGTCCAAGGTAGTGTTGCGACAGACCTGGGACTCTTTGCACAACAGTTCAACACACCGAGGTTGAACTCTTATCACAACAGTTCAGCGGACAGATAAAGGCAGTAGAGACACACAGACTGATAACCCAGTTCGGCTCCGCCTACTCTGGGGGGTTTCCCACACCCGAAAAAGGGACAACAAATCTTTATTACGAGTATAGGGTTTCCACAGGGACTTACACTTACACCTTGTAATAGCCTAACCTCAATACTCCGTCTCTCAGATTTGCAACCGAGGTTCACCGCAATTCCCCTCGATCCCCTTCGTTCAGAACCTGCAGTCTGAACGTTCTCGACCTTCTCCAGAAGCTCGGATGCTTTCTCTCGAAAGCTTGCTCACCTTTATTGTGTACGGCAGTTGATACGCTTCAGACAGTCTGTGTTGCACTTGAACAGACTGCACTTGCACCGGTGTATTCTCAATGAGAAAACACAACCGGCCGTCGCTTTCTTCTTCTCCAATCAGCAGGATATGCTCGTGTATAATTGATCTTTGAAAGCGATAAGAATTAGGGTTGCCCTTGCATTGTATTTATATGCTCGAGCGAAACCCTAATTCGCACAAGATAATCCCATCAAATATTTCGGAATTGATTCCTAAATATTTGATGTATATCTTTTGAATCGGTTGGAAGACACTCCGAAGTCTTCTTTCCCAAGTAAGCTTTGCCGCCTTAATGTAGATATTCATTCGAATATCTAATACTCGAATAAGTCGCAGGCCGACTTCCACTTGTCGAAATCTTCGTTGCCAATATCTTCCGAGAAATATCCTCGCGTCTTGATCACGCTGTACAGGAGTACCAGGATATTGTTCGAACTCCCCCTGAACACCTGCTCGAACTGTCTAAGCTACGTTTTGCCGAATACATGCCACTCAAGGGAACATCATCTTGCCACTAGGCTAGCCCCTTATGGGCAAAAGAAAGAAGAAAATTTACCAAAAAGAGTGCAAACTAGCGCTATTCAAAAACTATTTCCCAAGATTATTTTCGTCAAATGATGATGGAGAGATCAACTGGACTAAAGCGCCTGAAGTTGTTCTCAGAAAAGTATCAAATGAGATGGATCATACACTGCCGTGGCAGTTATATAGGAATTGAGGTACTGAACTTTCTAAATTATGATAATGTCCTAGATAATTCTCTTAATAACACAAAAATTATTTTGATTCCAAAAGGTAAAGATTAAAGAGCCCCAAGAAATTGGAGACAGAGTTGAGACAAAATGAGAATCCTGATTCCCACAAACTATAAAAATCACTACTACATAAGGGGATTATGCATCGGTTCCGTGTAGGGATGCACAAAATTGACCCGGACCGGACCGGAAATTACGGGTCGGTCCAGGACCGGACCGGATCCGGGTCGGTCCACGGGTTGTATTTTCTGAAATTTCCGGTTTCCGGTCGGTCCCGGTCTGGACCGTAATAAACCGTATTATTTTTAATTTTTATTATATTTCATATTTCTTGTATTTCCTGCTGTTCGCATTCGCAATTCACAATCGGCAATCGCAATTCGCATTCTCTCTTTCATAAACTAAACCTAAATCGAGCCCACTCCATTCGGATTTCCCGTCTCCCACTCCGACAGTCCGACACCGACTCCATCTGCGAAGCGATTTTACGAATCTCAAATCAATCAGAAAGGCAGGGTTGCGACTTGCGACTCCGAATCCAAATGCGACTCCAACCGGTTGCTCAACCACTCTCGAATCAGGCACGGACGCACGGTTTCGATTCGTATTCGAATCAGGCACGGACGCACGCCATTCCATTCGCTCCACTGTGGTAGCTCAATCGGGGTCCGCCATTCCATCACGGTCGCTCAATCGGGGTCGCTCACGCTCAGTCACGGTTTTGCATCACTAATCACTATCAGATAGTTTAATTAGAATCAGCTTTCTTTTCTGAAATTCATTTGTCGAGGGTTACTATGTGCAGATTTTTTTGATTTCGTTGTTGAAATCTATCCATGGAATGTTCAACGAACGTATCTTGCAACAAGACTTCTAACTCTGTAAGTTGGTATGCCAGGTAAGGTTTCTTGCCCATAATTATCTAATATTCGACTGATCATAAGCATTGTTTCTTGTTGACAGATGTCTGACACTGGTATAAATGGATGCCCTGACCCTGCTGAGCTAGTTATAGTTACTGGTGCAGCTGCTGCTGCTGCAAATGCTCCAGCAGACACTGTTGTAGACGAATCTCCAGTAAATTTGTCAAGACAAGCTGTTAAAAAGAGGAGAGGAACAAGAGCCGAGTATTGGGTTGCATATGAGGAATATAGGGATGAAAAAGACTGTCAAAGGGCTAGGTGCAAGCACTGTGGGACAACATATGCCTGCGATTCAAACAAAAATGGCACGAAGAATGTGAAGAACCATTTTCAAACTTGTGAAAAAAATCCGGCTAATAAGGGGAAAGGTACTCAATCTCAAATAATCTTTGACAATATGAATGATAGCAGTGGTGTGAAAATGAGAAATTGGAGTGTTGATGAAAAAGCTATAAGGGAGGTAGTGGTTGAAATGGTGATTAAAGATGAGATGCCATTTACATGTGTAGAGAAGGATGGCTTGAAAAAAGCATTTTTTGCTGCTTGTCCAACATTTAAGATGCCCTCCCGTACGACCATCCAACGTGATTGCTTTAAGCTCTACAAAACAGAAAGAGAGAAGATGAAAGAGCTATTTAGAACATCTTGCCAGCGTGTATGTGTGACTACGGATTGTTGGACATCCGTACAGATGGTTAATTATATGTGTGTCACTGCTCATTTCGTGGACAAGGATTGGAAGTTACAAAAAAAAATTATTAATTTTTGCCAAATCAGTAGTCACAGAGGACAAGACATGGGTGGGGTTCTTCAGGATTGCTTGACTTATTGGAATTTAGATAGAAAGCTGTTAACAGTGACAGTTGATAATGCTTCTGCCAACGATGTTCTATGTGCATATATCTCAGAGATGGTTTCGAGTAGGGGTAGTATTACCGAGGGCAAGTATGTGCATATTCGATGCATGGCACACATTCTTAATTTGATTGTGCAAGATGGTATCAAACAATGTGGTGTGCATGTGGATAAGCTTAGAGCTGTAATTAAGTATGTGAGAGGCTCTCCGACTAGATTACATGGTCTCAAACTACAAGCTGAAAAGTTTAAGGTGAATTGTAATATTTGTTTGAGACTTGACGTGTGCACTCGGTGGAACTCCACTTATGAGATGTTGAGTAGTGCAATTCCTTATAAAGCTGTCCTTTCTCGGATGGATATCCCTCGACTTGATGATTCAAATTTGGGTCCTCTGAGCTCTTCTGATTGGAGTAAGATTGAAGTGCTCGCCTCTTACCTGAAGGAATTTTATGAGTTGACAAAACGGATGTCAGGTTCCCATTATATCACGAGCAACTACACGATTTTCCATATATCTCAAGTTGTTAAGGTGCTTACTAAATTGGTTGCCAGTGATGATCCCGCTTTAAGACAGATGGCCGGGGAAATGAAAAAGAAGTGTGACAAGTATTGGGGTTCTTTTGATAAGTTGAACATGCTGATTTTTGTTCCTACAATACTTGATCCTTACTTTAAGCAGCAAGGGGTGGGTTATGCTCTTCAAGTGATGTATCCTCAGGATAATGTAGAAAATATGCTTGCCAAAGTTAAGGATAGTGCTTATGCATTGTTTGATCGATACGTGAGTTTGTATGCTGTGTCCGAAAGTCAAGATACTGGCTCACAATCAAATCCATTGATTGATAGTACCCCTGAAAGTTCAAGTTGGCTACAAGATTTCAATGCGAACACGGATCGGGATGATAATTCAGATCGATCTGAGTTTGATTTATATCTTCGTGAACGAAATGAACCAAAGGAGGTTGATGTTTTGAGGTGGTGGAGGCTTAATGGACCTAGATACCCCATCCTTTCACGTATGGCACGTGATGCACTGGCCATTCCAATCACTACAGTTCCTTCCGAATCTACATTTAGCACTGGGGGACGTCACCTAACAAGTTATAGAAGTCGTTTGAAGCCTAAGGTAAGCCATTAAAATCACTTATAATTTAACTTGTACTCTTTGACATTGCTTACTACATGTTGGTTATATGACATTTTGTTGTTTTTATGCTCTGAGAAGTTGGTTGCTGCTGTTTGAAGTTGACATTGTGACATTGAAGTTGACATTGTTTTTATGCTCTGAGAAGTTGACATTGTTTTTATGCTCTGAGAAGTTTGTTGTTTATATGACATTTTGTTGGTTATAGAAGCCTCATTGCTTACTACAAGTTGCTTACTACTAGTTGGTTGCTGCTGTTTGAAATGCTCAGTTTATCATGGCATTTACAACTTTTAGAATCTTGAGTAGATAGATTCTTTTGACAGTGCTCTGTTTGTCATGGGCTCATGGCATTTGCAACTTTGAGAATCTTGATTCTTGAGTAGATAGATTATTAGATTGTGGTGACAGTGAGATAATTACAGTGACATAATTACTACTTGTTTTATGTTATTCTTGGCGACAGATTGTACAAGCACTCGTTTGTACTCAAGATTGGTTGCAACTACGAAAGAATTCCGATTCTGATTCAACTAACAGTGACGGTGACACAGGTAACACTTTTTTCTTCAATAACGTTTTTTATTATTTTCGATGTTGTGAATTGTGATATGATTATTGAGACTGTCTTTGATCTTTGTTGGCTTGTAAATGTTAGATGAGGAAGATGAAGGCACATTTTGTGCTTGATAAGTGGACAGTCAATCTCAATCTTATTGGGGTAAGAAACTAAGAATTTAGCACAAGGTATAAGACACTAGTATGTTTTCTCATATGTCATTAGTTAGTTACTTTTGATATTTCATTACTACTGACTCATTAGTTAGTTGATATTTCATTATTTCTCATATGTGATTTGATTAGTTTGTTGATATTTCATTATTTCCTAATGCAGCACAAGGAAGAAGGAAGAGGAACTGAGGAAGAACTGAAAGTGAAGAAGCAGTGAAGCACTGAGGCAGGGGCAGTCAGCACTCAGCAGTAGACTTTGGACTTTGTTGATACTATGTGCTTGTGCTTTGTAGTTTGTTTCATTGTTTGTATCACTATCACTTGTTGCATTCAGATTCATTTTCATTTTTCAGTGTTAGAATGAATTAGGACATGGTTAATTATTTTGGAATTGAAGCATGTATCAGAAAATTCAGAATTATACATTTTCCGGTCTGATCCGGTCCGGTCCCATTTTCGGTCCGGTCCCGGTTTCGGTCCGACCCGAATATACCCGGTCCGGTCCGGGTTTCGGTCTGAATTTTCGCACCATTTCCGGTCCCGGTCCGGTTCCGGTCCATAATAATCCGGTCCGGTCCGGTCCGCGGTCCAAGGTGTCAAAAAATTCCGGTCCACCGGTCCGGTCCGGTCCGGACCAGATGTGCATCCCTAGTTCCGTGTTCCACCTTTCGCATCGGTTTGGATCTTATGCATCGGTTATTCTAAAACCGATGCATAATCTTGACCTTATGCATTGGTTTTAGGCTAACCGATGCATAACGTCGTGCTTATGCATCAGATTTGGGCCAAACGATGCATAAGGTCAAGATTATGCATCGGTTAGTCTAAACTGATGCATAAGGTCACGCTTATGCATCAATTTTAGAATAACCGATGCATAAAGTCGAATACAAATTTACCCTAATTTCATTTTTACTTCTGCAGTTTTCATCCTCCGATGCGAAATCAATCAATTTACTGGAATTTCAAACTTTCCGTGCGCGCCTACCCTGTTGACCTCGCTCCGTCTCGCCTTCCCGTCGTCGTCAACCTCGCTCTGTCTCGCCTTCCCGTCGTCGCCGAGCTCACTCACCAGTCCCGTTCTTGTCGAGCTCACTCCTTGTCAGTCCAGTCATCGCCGCGCGAGCTCCGTCTCGCCAGTCCCATCGTCGCCGAGCTCACTCGCCAGTCCCATCTCGCCTTCCCGTCCTCCAGCAACATTCCACTCCTTGTTCACTCGCTAGTCCTCCAGCAACACTCAAAGGTATGTATTGATGATGGATTTATTAGGGTTTATAGGTTTATTCATCTGTTCAAATCTGTTAGTGATTCCTTATTATTAGTTAAAGTGCTGTCACATAATTTTGCCTATTAGTTATTGATGTTTGGTTTCATTGGCATTGTTCAATCTTACCGCCGTCTTTGTAGGAATACAGTTGATTAAGTGCTTCTGATCAACCACTTGTTTTTTAACGTAAGCATATCTACTTTCACCATTATCAACTATCGTATATTAATCCTTGTACTTTATATAGTTTTCATTTATTGATTTAATTATTTTTTTGGTTTAGGTCTTGTATTGCATTCTCGTCCCCTTGCATCTCGGTGAAAGTTTTGCTGATTCTCCGAGCACCATCTCATAAGGTATGTATATGTTTAGTTCTTTTGTTCATGTTTCATGATTTTTCTTGTCCAATTCCTTCTTAACCTATGTTTTTCAAATCCAATGTCCTTCACTCTTTGCTCATTGCCTTCCCTAACCTTCTGCTACATTTCTTATTGTTGTGTACACCTATGTATTTACATATCTATTGAACTAACATTTATGGGATATTTCAGGAATCATGGCACGTAGTACTAGCAGCGGCGAGGAAGACTTCCGTGTGGAACAACGCACCACCAAGAAATCTAAGAGGGGCCCCTCGTTAATGCTAGATTTGATTAGGAGACACAGGGAGGATGGTACCAAGATCACAGTGGAATTTAACGCCACTGGTTACCCCTTAGGGAAGGCTGGTGACAACTGGAGGAGTTACATGGGCACTGTGGTCCGTACTCGAGTTCCCATCGACTACACTGATTTGAGGAAGGTGCCTCAAAAGGTCAAGGATGTTATGTGGAACGAAGCAACGGTATTATATTCTATAATTCCATTAACATAGTGATACCAACATTCCATTATCATATTCTAATTATAACTTGTTATATTTTTTTCCCAGGAAGTGTTTCTTGGACCAGAAACACACAAAGAGCAAGAGGTTAAGTATGCATCCAGTGCGTGGAGGAACTTCAAAACGAGACTCGCAGCAGACTATATATTCGGCAAATGAAAGGACGAAGATTCCACGAAGGAATATCAATACATTGATTCTGTGCAGTGGAAGAAATTTGTAGAGCAGAGAATCGGTGAAGATGCGAGGAAGTTATCTGCTCAGAATAAGGCTCTAGGTACTAAGAATGAATATGCACACACCATGGGCCGAGGAGGGTATAGAAAAGTGAAGGAGGTGCTAATAAACGAGAAGATAGCTGATTTAATTGTGCAGGGCGTAATTGAAGAGGGAGAGACACCTTCTATCACTGTGGAGAGGTATGAGGTGTGGAAGAGGGGATGCCTCAAGAAGAATAAAGAGTTCATTGCCCCGGCAGCTCGGCATGTGGCTGAAAATATTGTGAGTAGTTAATCTTTTTTTCCAGTAGAATAACCTTTTTCGTATACTAACCTTTGGTACTAATTTCTTGATAATATGATCAATTAGTGGTAAAATCTGGTCAATGATCTTTTTCACCACATGGTCGAAATGATATATTGACTGAGGCGATTGGAACGCTTGAGTATCCTGGATGTACCAGAGGAATAGGTACACACGTTCCGTGGAAGATTGGGTTTCTGAAATCCACATCTTCTAGGACGAGACCGAGTTCCACCACTTCTAGCGTAGAAATGCCTGATCGCCTCGGCCGTCAATGTCATGTCGATATAGACCCGAGTACGAGCATACCCGAGGTACGTTTAGAATTTTTCGCTTATATTTTTGTGATTATTTGGTTTATTTTTCGGAACGTATGTAACATCATTTCTTCGTGCTAACAGGGTGGCTTGAAATGCGTATTATTCATCGAGGGGGTAGACGAAGGTAACCGAGAGCAAGTGGCCATTGGTCGAGTCATGAAAGTTCAGTTTATTAATTATCGACAGATACCATAACATACATTGAAGGTGATGTCCTCTCTTAGTCCTTATAGCCTCTCAATGTATCTTCCCAATCTTATTCATATGTCATTCTAACCCTAAACATTTGTTCTTTATATATAGGTGAAGGTTGAAAAAGCACTCATTCGAGGAGCAATATTGCCAGTACCCCATTCGAAGTATAAGAATGTTATTGAGGTGGAGACTCACCATGTAACATAGCCCAAAGACTTGGTCGTTGTCAGTGATAGGGTGAGATAATCGAATAATACAAGTTCATTTGAATTTTCTATTATACTATATATAAAAAGTAATTTCATATCATTAATCAAATTCAACATGCAGGAATATGATAACGTATTATGTCATCATTTGCCATTTACCGACAATGATGAAATAGAGTGTTTGCCCCTGTATTGTCGACTTTTAAATGAGGTGTGGACACAGTTGAACAGACATATGTTTATAGTAGACGTCGACCAGAATGTCTTCGGTGATGACTACGGTATCGTTGTGACCACATAAGACCTGAAGGAATTAAACAAGCTAGCAGTGTTGGGGAACTTTACTTTTGAATTATTTATATGGTAACGTTCACGATTATTTTGTGGTGATCATTTGCCCTAATGCATGGTCTAACTAGCACAATTTTTTTTACTTTGTAGTTCTTTATACAATGAGATGATTGGTTGGGATATTAAGTTTTGTTTCTTCAATCCTTCCATCATGATGCCGTCAATCAACAGAGATGAGAGGTTGATGACGTTTGTAGCAAGGTTGAGTATGCCGGACCGAGATCGCAATTTTTGTTACTTCCTACCTTACGTGGATCATGTAAAGTAAGTTCATAACTTAATGATAATGTTTTATATGCTTTTTTGTATTCAATTTTTTAATTGAGTTGTCTTTGTTAGGTGGCATTGGATGTTATGTGTCATCTTCCCTAAACAACATGTAGCGCATTGCTTGATCTGCCGTCAAGTGAAGAAGGAATAAACGTCGATGCAAAGGATTTGGTGGGCACGTAAGTTTTAGACTCACTTTTATCTTGTAACTTGTATATTAACAATCACTAATTATGTTATGTTATTCATTTTAGGGGAATGTACCGACACTATCAAGGATGTATACCGAGAAATACACAAAGTGTACAATGGAAGATAGTTGAGGTACGAAGTCTCATATCAACTATCTTTTTTAATAGTGTGATAAGAGATTATTGATCGTGCAGTGTCCAAAACAACCATCGGGTTACTTATGTGGTTCTTATGTTTTGAATTATATTCGGGACATAATCCAGTTTATACGAGCTAATAACGGAGGGGAGATTGATGATCTTAGCCAATTAAGCTTTTAGACTTGTATTATTCATTAAGTTGTAGTTCATTTGGTTGGTTTTGAACTTTATTGTGTTGATTTACTTTTCTCTTGCCTTTCATTGTTTGTAGTGTTTTCTTTATGGACTTGAATCATACGAAGACTCGAAGATCAATGAAGTAAGGGAAATAAGCGCCGCCTACTTGTATGACTATTTAAGCGATCGTTCCTCAGTCGGTATAGGATATCAATTTTAGTTTTGTTGTATTGTATTACAAATATTAACTTTTGTTGGCATTGTTGTATGAAAGAAGATCTTTGAAATGAATGTCTGTCGATTATGAGCACCAGTGTATTTGTAATTGAATAGCAGGGTATTTTTAATTGAATGACAGGTTATTGATGTTGGTAAAAATTTCATGTGGATTCGAGCTATAAGAAGCCAAAATTTGCCAAAATTTTTTAAGACATTATGCATCGGTTATTGGCTAAACCGATGCATAAATTCTGACCTTACGCATCGGTTGACAGAAACTGATGCATAAGGGTAGACCTTACGCATCGGTTCAAAAAAAACCGATGCATAATGTGTGACCTTATGCATTGATTTAGACAAAAAAATGATGCATAAGGGTAGACATTATGCATCGGTTATTTTGAACCGATGCATAAGGCCTGAACCTTACGCATCGCTCGATTATGCATCGGATCAAAACCGATGCATAATCCCTTTGAAAACCGATGGATATTCCCCAGTATGTTGTAGTAAATGATCAAATTTTTGAGCTTAGTGGTGCTCACTTTTGCTGTTTTATGCCAAGCAAAACTGAATCTCAGGTAATCAAATTAGGTCTTTTTGAGTCAATTGGGATAACACCTTTCTCTCCTCTTTTTCTCTCCCCACCACCTCGACTCACCACCTCTTCCTCTTCCTCCATCTTGTGCTTCGGTTTCAGTCGATTTGTTGGATTTCACTATTCTTATGCTCCTAGTTTCACGCTCAAATCAGGTTTGTTATGGCAGCTTTGACGGGGAATCTCGATTGTACTCAGATATGAGGGTTGTGGAGATTTAGGAGGACTGGCGGCGCATTGGTGTTGTCTGTGGTGGCGGTTTTGGCAGATTATAGGGGACAGGGGGAGTCATGTGGCGTGTTAGGTTTGTAGTTTCTTGTTGTTTTTCCTCTGCTTTGTCACGGAGCCAGCGACTGTCCAGCTGTTATGTATAGATTTTTGGGTCTTTTTTGGGTTTGTTCACATATGGTTGCACTTGTGGTTGCGAGTTGCTTTCAGTCAAAGGTGGTATGCTCACTTCTTTGGGCGTGAGGTTAAGTGGAGCAGTTGACTGTTCTCAGCTAGATGGTTTTTCCTAACTTTTAAGTCCTCCGTTATGCCTTATATTGAGTTGAGTTGGCGTCCTTCCCTTGGCAGGAAGCTGATGAACTGAAGAATACATGTGTATCCATGATATGAAGGCTTGAGCATAAGTAAAGATTGCAGAAGAGTGCCTTTCTCTGTTAGGGCCTGGCAGGCGTGGAGTTATTACAGGAAGCAGCTGGGAAGTTTTATTGAGTCTTGTATGTATGTATTTAGTTGTTGTCCGACAATTGGTCATGTTATTGGTTGTATCCGTGTTTACATTGCTGAGTCTACTATGTTGGTTGTGTTGCTTAGCTTTGGTCAGCCCTTGTCAAGCTGTGTTATTTGGTTTGGTCTTTTGGTTGGTGTTGCGTTTAGGTTTAGTTGTGTTGTTCCTAGGGTGTTTCTTGTGAGTCTCCTTGCAGTTTATCAAAAATTAGGTCCTTTTGTATCTAGGAACAAAGCGTTGTAATAACTAGTTTTGATTAGTTAGTTGTTTAGGCGTGTTCCTTCTGCTTCTCCAAATTGAAGACCAACATATTTGGGTCGTGTCAAGTTTCAGCTCAGCAAGCCCATAAAATAAGGATGAAAAGAAGACAGTTGTGTTTCCCTTAAAACGCACCTTTTGGTAGGGATGCACAAAATTGGACCGGAGCAGATTTTTACGGTTCGATCCATCCTTTCAAAAATTTCCGATCTACCGTTCGACTCGGTCCTTAATATTTTGGTCCGGACCGAAAAAATTGAGTGATAATAACATGAAATTCCGATCCATTTTTAAAAAAATATTCCGATCCAATCTTTGGTCCATATTTTCAAAAAATTCCGGTCTATCGGTCCAGACCGGACCGTAAATTTCTGGTCCTGTCTGGGTCGGACCGGATGTGCATCCCTACCGTTTGGAGTCAAAATTGGCCAAAGATATTTAAAGGGTTTCTTCTTCAGTCGACTTCATTTTTTTGGAAAACCCCCCAGAGAGACTGAAGTGAGACGACGCCGCGAACGAGTTCAAAGCGATTTGAAGGTGATTTTGGCTTTGTGCATGGCGGTTCACCCGGTCCCACTCGTCCGTCTTTGTGGCTGACAAGCCGTCTCCGGCGACTTGTCCCACCGGCACGGTTCATGCTCTTCAGGGGCCGATTTCTTCTTTAATTATCATCTTGTTATTCTAGGATTTACTAGAGTCCAATTTAGGTTGCCTGAGATTATTCTGAGTGTCACTTATAAACTCTAATTGCTCATATTGGATTGGTTTGGCTGGATCTCTCATCTGACATCCTAAGGATTGACAAGTACCTTAGGGTGCTTGGAACCTTCTAAAATTCCCAATACTCAATTTTTCTCGATGTAAAATTGAACATGAATTGAGACTATTGAAGTAAAAATTAATCTGCTTGCTTTAGATTAATTCTACACTCCCATTAACCAAACCAAATCATAGCACTATTTTTTTCGATTGAAAATCATAGCACTATTAAAGGAGAATGAATGTGATGAACGTGGGAGGATGACTGACATGGCAGATATTTTTCCTTTTCTCTACTATAGTTGATAACAAAGTTATTGAGTGGGTAATTGATAATGTGGGGGCAACTAACCATTTTACATGCAATCCTGATGTTCTATGTGATGTCTACAAAGTGTCTAGACTTGCACTCTTCTTTTACCTAATGGTGAGGCTGATTGTGTGAAGTTTGCTAGTAAGGCTACCCTGAACAAGAATGCTGCACGATGTTCTCTATATATATATAGTTATGAAGTTGATCACTAAAGCAGTAGCTACACTACACCATCTTACATCCTACGCAACAAATTTTGAATGCCGTCGCAAAAGCTTTGTCGCATAAAACGGTTTATACGACTACGATTTGATGTGTTTGTCGCAATAACACAAATATGCGACATAATTTTACGCGACGCAAAACATGTTGTCACATAAAGCGGATTAAGCAACTTTACTTTAAGCGACACGAAATTTATGTCCCGTAATATGGTTATTGCGACATTATTTTAAGCGACACGGAAAGTTTGTCACGTTAAACCTATTATGTGACTTAATTTTTGCGACAACTGAAAATATGCCGCATAATAGTACGAATTAAAATCCCCGAAGCAGGTGCTGGCATGACAACCCTTAAATGTTTCAAATTTTATGTGCATTAAAGAGAGGTGACCTACCGCGTTTGGATTAAGCGACATTTGTATCCAAAGTAGGTCGCGTAAGGGTACAAAGTAAATGCAGAAAAACAGAACACCCCAGTACCGTACTCTGCCTTCAATTCGACTCAACAACCTTAAATCTTGTCTGAAAACACCATTTGTCTGAAAATATACTCTGCAAGATCCATGGTGGGGTTTTCCATAGGTTTTTGCTCAGATCTTCACGTGTTAACGACACACTTTGTTGAAGGTATATAGATCAAAACTCTCACACTCACACACATTCGCATACAATTAATTATAGCTTGTCATGTTTTTTATTTCCATTTTCTTCACACTGTTTTGTTGGAGTTAAAACTCTGTATTGTGTTGCCAATATGTCAACTTTTGGGGGGAGGATATGAGTGTGTACGAGCAGAGTAGATCATTGAGAGAGCGCAGCTAGCAGGGGAAGGCAAAGTTGTGCCAAATTTTACTATTTTTCAGGAATAAGAAAGGCACAGCATGCGCAGCTGCCCTTTTTGCTGTCTTCATTGGGCATTGGCCAGCACCATATATATAATATGATGTACATGTGCTTAATTGCAGAGAATCGGGGATTTGCTTTTGGTAGGATTTTTGGGTATAGAGCAGCAGGGCATTTTGGACGTTAGGAAGCAGCTAGCAGCTAGCAGCAGCATTTTTCATTTGGGCGGTATTAGCTTAAGGCCTTTGTGTGTAGATAGCAGCACGTACAGCAGCATTTAGCTAGCCATTTGGGCTGCATTTTGCATGATATTTGGTTTCCATTTTTTCAGATTGTTTTTTGTTGGAGTTGAAACTCTGTAATTATGTTGGGGTGAGTTGCCATGTCAAATTTCTGGGGAGGAATAAGAGTTAAGTCTCCCCCTGGGAGTTGGAGCAGCAACATGTTTTAGTACATTGCTGCATTAATTATGTGTAGAGAATTGGGCATGTGATAGGCAAGTTAACATTTTGGGCGTGTAGAAGCAGCTAGCAGGTGTAGCAGTATTACGTTTTGGGCATGTAGGAGCACATCAGGTAGCAGTTTGGTGCATGACACATATATGATTGAGTCATGTAGAATTAGCTAGGCATTTGCTGCATTCTATGTAACTCTCGGCATCCTTTGATGGAATAATATGCTTTGGCTTAACTCCCCTAGAAGACGATGCTTCATCATCAATATACACACAATGACATCGCTATGTTATGGTAAAAAGTTGTGGCACGGTTGAAGAAAGTGGTGCTTATTACATGGATCCGACAATAGAGATGCTTAACGATGCTTTCCCTTTTCCGGAACCACAAGATGGCCTAGAAAATGAATATTTGGGCAAGGAGGCATATGATAAGTATCAACGACTTCTTGCGGAAGCACACACTCCCATATATATGGGGAATGACAAAACTGTATTGGGTACAATTTTAAATGCAATGAAAGTTAAAGTCGACAATGGATGGTCCGACAAGAGCTTTAACGATCATTTGAGACTCACACAAGATCTCCTTCCGAGCCCAAATAATTACCCCGGTTCATATAATGAGGTTAAGAGACTTTTGAAGAATTTGGGGATGGGATATGAGATTATTCACGCATGTGAATTTGGTTGTGCGCTTTTCTATAAAGACTTCAAGAACCTTGAGCATTGTCCGATGTGTAATGAGTCGAGATACTTAGACGGCGATGTTGATAGACAGATTCCAAGAAAAGTGGTACGCTACTTTCCCTTAACTCCAAGATTACAACGTCTTTATATGTCACCGCATATAGCTAAGGAGATGCGGTGGCACCGGGAGAGAAAAGTGAAAAATGGTCATATTAGACATCCCGCAGATGGCGAAGCATGGGAAGAGTTTGATAAAAAAAATATCCTAACTTTGCACGAGACACTAGGAATGTGCGTCTTGGAATGGCTATAGATGGCTTCAATCCCTTCGGAGCAGCAGGTCTTTGTCATAGCACATGGCCAGTCGTGGTGATGCCTTACAATTTACCACCTTCAATGTGCATGAAGAAGGAATTTAATATTCTTGCTTTATTGATCTCGGGTCCAAAACCTCCCGATAAGTGCTTGAATGTGTTCATGCAACCCCTGATAGATGAATTGAATATTTTGTGGGACACATGTGTACTTACATTTGATCGACATTCAACATGAAAGTTGCGGTGATATGGACAATCAGTGACTTTTTGGGTTTGGGAATGTTAGGAGGTCTAAAGTGTAAAGGATACAAAGCTTGTCCATTGTGTTTAGATGATATTGATGTTAAACATCTAGCGGGGAGAATGTCTTACCAAGGCCACCGCAGATGGCTTGATAGGGATCATTCGTGGAGGCATCAGACTACTAAATTTAATGGGGAAGTGGAATTACGAGATGCCCCACCTACATTAACAGGTGAAGAGAATTTATCTTCTGTTCTTAGCCATGAGTACCCCACAATTAGCTTGCATCCAGATTTCAAATCTAGAGGTGTGAATAAGGAGAAGTTGTGTTGGACGCATATGAGCATTTTCTACGATTTGCCTTATTAGAGCACATTGAGACAACCATATTCGTTAGATGTAATGCACATAGAGAAGAATGTGTTTGATAACATCATTGGTACTATTCTTGATCTTCAAGGAAAGATAAAAGATGATATTAAGGCTCGAGAAGGTTTGGAGCACAAGGGAATTCGGAAGGAATTGTGGTGGAAGAAGATAGGGTCATCTTCCCGGAAAGATAAGGTTTCACATGCACCTTATACCGTTTTACCAGAAGAGAGGGTAGAGATATTTGAGTTCATGAAGGATGCTAAGTATCCTTATTGTTATGCCGGTGGTTTGAAGAACAAAATCAATGTGGAAGACAAAAAATTCAATGGGTAAAAACTCATGATTGCCATGTCATGTTGTAGCGTTTACTTCCGGTGTTCATTCAACCATACTTGCCACATTATGTAGTTGAGCCACTTATATCATTATCACGATGGTTTCAGCAGTTATGTTGTAAGGAGTTCACTGTCAATGACGCAATTCAAATGAGTGTGTACTGTATTGTAAAATTATAAGAGATCGGTTCGGAATACTAGATATCCAGAGGGTTGTATTGCTGAGCAATACATTACACATGAGTGTGTACTGTATTGTAAAATTATACATGAATGATGCAACGGAGATGGACTCATCAAAAGAAGCCCGATTATATGTCCTCGATGTGTACTCTCCTCTTATCAAGGTTAGTGGTCATTGTCCGAGGATCAAGTTGAGTAAGAAACAACTTGACATGGCGCACTGGTGCATGGTGGAACACTGCGTACAAGCAAAAAGTTATATTAAGAGGCATGTTGAAAAGTTTGACCTCGAATGCCCAAACATATCAAAGAAAGAACGTGTTAAGCATTTTATTACATATTTTCGCGGCTGGGTATGACTACTAAATTGTGTATTTACTTTACTAAATTTGTCATTCATTTCTATAATTCTAAGAGACATTGTTTTGATATCGGTTACATGTACATCTTTTTCAACTGCATAAGGACATCTTGGAAAGAGAGCGTAGCGAATCATATTCTAGTGAATTGCATAGTTTATCACGCATGCTGACAGAACCGCTCGTCGTCAAAGCGATTTGTGCAAATAAATTTATAATAGTCCGCTACTAGCAACTATACTACTGGGTAGTACTTGGTAAGTAGGGGTCGAACCCAAGGGAACTAGGGGAATAATTGTTCTTCGGGGGGATTACGCAGCGTGGGAGCGTGTTTAAGGTCGGTTGGTTGGTTTTAAAGCTACCAGCTATTTTGATTGATTGATTGGTTGGTTGGTTGATTTTAATACTGGAAAGTAAATTACAGTTTATAATTAAAGAGAAATGTTCGGTTTCAGGGGACTTGTATTATATCCTGTTTATCATTGACCTTTAGTGACTCTCCTAAGTATTCAAACGGTGTATCAAGGCCATTCCAAGCACTCGATTTGCGTACACTGTCTAGCCTATTCCAAGGACGTAGAACACTTATTCTATTTAGACTAATACTCCATTCCCGGTTATATTAGCCTATGTGCATCCATTTGATCAATCATTCCCGATCAACCAAATGGTGTTTAAGATGAGTCAAACTTCTCAGATAAGCTTTGCCATTCCAAGCATCCACTTATCCGTACAAGTTTACGAACCCCGCTGTAGAGTTTTGCCATTCCAAGCATCCACTCTACCTTGGACGTTCTGACTTAATATATGGCACATAGAATAAGTTTTGAATACTTAGACTAGACACTAAGTTAATAGTCTAAAACATTTTATAATACAAGTGCGCCCCTTAGACCGAACTACAAGTTTAGCTACTATTCATCGCGCTAAACATTATAACTAAGGAAATAAAACAGTTGAATAAATACTAAGAATTACTTACAACCGTTGAAGCGCCAAGGGAGCTATCCTTTATTTCCAAAGCAAGATTACAACATTACAAATATTACAATTTCTAGAGAGAGAAGTGAAATGAGATTGAAGTGTGTTGAAATGAGGAGGAGGAGGCCTCCTTTTATAGCCAAAAGGGGAGGAGATGGGTGGTGGAGATGGTGGACATGTGCATTTGATCCAAGGGAGGAGAAGGGAGGAGGAGGAGGAGGTGACATGTGGAGGAATAGTGAAGCCGCCGGTCACTCCTCCCATAGCCGCCGGTTGCCGGTGGCCCAAGGGGGAGGAGCTCCTCCCTTGGCCACCACTTCATCAAGTGGCCGGTCATCCTTGCCCATATGTGAGTTTTGTACAGTTTTGTGCAGTCTTTTCACAAAACTGTCAATGTGTTTCTTCCCCGAACTGTCTTGACTCCACTCCTGATTCTTCTGATTAATTTGTTATGGTCAATTCAACGTCAGGATCCTTGATATTTCTTCAGTCGGCATATGATCTTGACCTTGGATTGACTCTTGTTATCTTTTCAGCTTAAAATCCTCTCCTTAGCGTGTTTTCACTTCAGTCTCTAAAATGCCCTGTGGAAATATATCGGGACTAACACGTAGAAGTTAGATAGACAAACAGTCTAATTTGGTGGGTTTAACTGCATTTATGTTTCATACAATTATGGTCCATCAGATTACCCCACACTTTTAGTTGTTCGTCCCGAACAATGCTATTAAAGGGCGTAAGTTCTAAGTTTGGCTTTGGAATATGAAAATTAGACTGTGGTACTCGATCTATCCTAATTCATGCATTGCTTACTTATTACCAAATTAAACTGCGTAAATAAATAGAAGAAACTTAATACTTGTACCTCCGTGCTGAGATGCAAATTATATTGGATGTCTCGGGAGATAGCCCTTTTTTGGCTCCTGGACTGCAACCTCGGGATCGTCTCTTACTATATGGTTTTCTGGTAGCTTTCTCTAGCACGTGATTCGGTTCAGGTTTCAGTGGTTTGAGTACTTCGATTTTCTTTTGGCGAGGGACTGCTTTTGTAGTGAGTCGGCATTTGGCCTTTGTTTTGACTTTTTGAGTTCTTCACTTTTTGTTCGGTTAAAACCTTCACAATTTTGGGCCTTTGGCCTCTTGATTTGCTTCATTGAGCTTTTTGCCTTTTTGTGACTGCTAGTCCATTTTCTCGAGCCTTTTTGGGAGGTCCAATCATCGCCCGCAAGCCTATGGAAATACCTCCCCGCTCCTCTCGTTTTTGCCGTTTTCGCGCGGGTCAAGGTGAGGGTCGCTCATCTATTTTCTCGGCTACTTTGACTATCGTTTTCGCGCGGGTCAAGATGAGGGTCGCTCATCTATTTTCTCGGCTACTTTGACCGGAGATAGGACGGTCTGATTCCCGTCCTCGCCTTTTGCATTGCATGGCGGAGATGACTTCAATTTTCACTGAAACCCGAAGTGCAGCCTCCACTGACTTCGAAAACCATATAGTTTGATCTGATCCTTTGATTGCTTGCCAAGCCTCTTTAGGGCAGTTTATGTCAACTCCACATCCCTAGTTATCTCAGCACAAAGGACAAATGGAAAGTTACATTCTAAGTTTTTAAACAGTTGAATTTTTACAAGGTTAATGCATGAATTACGATTTATCTTTTTCACATTCTTAAGTTCATATTTTCAAAAAGATACTATTACTAAAAAAAGAAAAACAGCCGCATGGGGATGAAGATGCCCACTAACATTACAAGTGATGTACAACCTGCAGCTCGGTATTCCATTGAGGAACATATTAATCAACATATTCCAAGAGCAAGGAGGCAATTGTACTTGGACGAAGATGATGATGAAGCAGGGGATGAAGATGATGAGGAAGTAGGGGATGAAGATGATGATGAATCTGGGGACGAAGATGATGATGATAGTATATGTTATGAGAATGATGATGAATTAGGGGACGAAGGTGAAATGAATCAAAGTGACGATTCAATGCAATCGAATTATGCAACAGATGATGAATGTTGATCTGCAGGTGTTGGTGTGTTATGTTGTGTCTCATTTAGAACATGTGTAAAAGTGTTGACAAATTTCTTGTGGTGTTGTTCATAATGTAATGGAAACAGGGGGAGTTGAAGTGTTTGATACATGTTCTATTCTGTTCTGTTCTGTTTATGCGACAAACTTAGGTTACTCATGTCACTAAATACCATTTCATTTTGGGGCAGGGTTGGAGGGAATTTGAAATTTTCATTCGAGTTGGCAAAAATTCAATTTTTGTAATCTTTACGCGACGTGGATGAGCATGTTTTATCGCATAAACATATGGCCTGGGCCAAAAAAATAAACGGCATGGGCCTAATCAGCTTGGCATCGAACCCTAACTCCTTTTGTTTCTCACCCTAACCGCCGCCTCTTGTTTCTCACCCTAACTCGCTCCTTCCCAATTCGCGATCTCTCGCACCGCCGCCGCTCGATCCGACTAACACCAATGGCGAAATTGAAGAACAAGCCCACTTGTAGACGTCCCAACGATGTCACCGTAACCAGTCGTCCACCCCCGATGAAACTTAGGTCTCCTTCCGCCCATCGCCCATCCACAAAGTTACTTAACACTCCACCACTGAAGCCCACTACCGGAATCGTACGCTGTCAGTCACCTGTACTCCCCACTCCACCACCTGAACGCTCTGAGTCTCTGGTTACCCGGGAAGAGCGTATGCCTTTTATTATTCCTGATGTCAGGTAGACCGAGCGTTCAAGGGCAATCCTGCATGCAATGGCGGAAGAAGAAGGACCGTCAAGGCACCTGAAGAAGCTGGATGCGATTAAGACACCACCTCTGCCGAAGATGACCAACAAAGTCCCCGTGCCCGTAGCCACTCCAACTCGGAAGAAGGAAAAGCTTTGCCCTACTGTTCTGGTTCGACAAACTCTAAAACGCAAGGCAAATGAACTACCTACAGAAGCCCTGCCCGAGTCAGAACCACCGGCAGACGTTCAGTTGAAAAAGAAGACCATCACTACAATTCAGAAACCTCCAGCACCTTGATGGACCATATTTATATGATTCATTAAGACAGTTAAACCCACCAAATTGGATGCTTTATCTTGACAACTTTTACTTGTTAGTTTCACTTTTGTTCTACAGGCCATTTCAAGGAGTAAAGATGAAAACGAGCTAAAATGGAGTTCTTAACACTGAAAGTGGATTACAAGTCAGAACTGACCATACTCCGACAGTACTCCGATCAAGCCACAACTAAGTCCCAATGACTGATTCCAACAAATATCAAGAACACAAGTGAAATGTCAAGTATAAGTGACTTGTCTTTTGATGTCAACTAAGGAGCAACCAAAGGGCAACCGAAGAGGCAACTAAAGGGCAACTGGAGTTACATTCCAACCGATGGCTTTTTGGAGAAAAGATCTCATTCCACTCACACATATCCTCCCCTCCTCCACCACATGGGCGGCTCAGCCCTCCACCTCTCCTCTCAAGCCATGTGGCCGGCGGCTATGGGGAGAGATGACTCACCTCCGATGGCTTTTGAGCTCTCCTCCCCCCTCTTGACATGTGGATGCTTCTCCTCCACATCTCCTCCCTTCTCCATGCCTATAAATAGAGACATCCTTCTCCTTTGTAAATCATCCTCAAATCCACAATCACTTGTCTCTCTAGATTGAGAGCACAATCCATGTAAACACTTCTCTTTGATATCAAAAGCTTTACAGTTGTTCTTGAGTACTCTTGTCGGTTCTTGAAGTACTCAAGCTTGTCTTTACTTTTCCTGTTCTTGAGTTTACTCCTATCGGTTCTTGAGTATTCTCCTTTTACTTTCCTTGTCTTGATTTCCAAAAACCTTTACTTTCCTGTCTTTCAAAACTGCAACTTTACTTTCCTTGTCTTTACTTTCCAAAACCTTTACTTTCTGTCTTTCAAAACCTTTACTTTTCCAAGTACTTAGCTATGGTATCCACCTCTATGGATATTCGTAGCTAAACTCTTCATTCGGTTGAAGGGGTGTACTTGTATCATACAATGTTTTAGACCCTTCTCTTAGTGCCTCTTTGTGTTCAACTTGTTCTAGGTGCCATATATTAGGTCAGAATTCCATTGGTTGAGTGGATGCTCGGAAGAGCAAAGCTCTGCCATGGGTTCGTGATCTTCCGTGGATAAGTGGAGGCTCGGAAGAGCACAGCTTATCTGTGGAAGTCAACCTCTGTAAAACACCATTTGGTTTATCAGGAATGATGATCAAATGGATGCACATACTAGAACAAGAGTTCTTTTTCTTGCAAAAGACTAGACGGTGTGGCAAGTCATGTGCTAGGAATAGCCTTGATTCACTTTTGAACACTTAGTATGATCATTAGAGGTCAATGATAAACGGACTATGATACAAGGCCCCTGATACCGAATCTTTCCTTTAATTAAAACATCACCTGTCACTTTACTTTCAGTACCAATATCAATTGTTTACTTTCAGTACCCATATCAACTGCTTACTTTCCGCAAGT
This sequence comes from Rhodiola kirilowii, assembly GCA_033675215.1. Lineage (NCBI taxonomy): Eukaryota > Viridiplantae > Streptophyta > Magnoliopsida > Saxifragales > Crassulaceae > Rhodiola > Rhodiola kirilowii. The sequence goes on along the minus strand of CM066195.1, from coordinate 12,937,391 downwards.
CTTGTCCTTCAAGCAATTACTTTCTGCAAGTCTTGTCCTTCAAGCAATTACTTTCTGCAAGTCTTGTCCTTCAAGCAATTACTTTCCCCAAGTCTTGTCCTTCAAGCACTTTACTTTACGCACTTACTTTCAGCAAGTCTTGTCCTTCAAGCACTTTACTTTCAGTATTACTTTTCAGTACTAAAATCACAACCAACCCACTTTACTTTCAGTACTAAAACCAAAACCAACCCCCCAATAGTTTTATTTACTTTTCCTTTTCAAAAGAACAACTATCCACTAATTCCCTTGGGTTCGACCCGTACTTACCACTTACTACCCAAAATAGTAAAGTCGCGAGTATCGGAGATATAAATTTATTGAGAGCACAGAGAACATCGCACCTTAACGACAGTGCGGTGGGCTCCGTCAAAATTGGCGCCGTTGCCGGGGAATTAGAGCTAACTGTTCTTTCTTTTAAACTCGCTTCTACGCAACCATATCTCTTGAAGAAAGCCACCATGACTATCAGGATGACGACAAGATGAATCTCTTCGATCGAAATAATGAGGCGCTGCCTCCATTTCCAATTCTTGACGATCCGGGACAGCTCATCCGAAACCAAAGAGCTCGTAATCGGGAAGGCGCCCGAAGAAACCAAGAACCACCCGGGGACCGAAATGAAGCTGGTCCAGTACCACCCCCTAGATATCCCCCACCTCCTCGACATCAATAAGTGCCAAGACGGGAACCCATCTTCGATGATTACTATGGGGATAACAACTACCGCGAACCGACTATGGGAGAACTTAATGCCCCAGATTTCGAAAATCAGCCGTGGTGCATTTACGAGGGCCCTGAACTGGAAAACATTACCATCGACACGTTAGTGGCCCACAGTTTACCCAAGTTCTCAGGAGCTCATGGAGAATCTGCGACAACTCATCTCCAACGCTTACATGGCATTTGCCAAAATCTTAAGCCCAATCGAGTGAATATAGACGACTTCAAGTTGAAGGCGTTTTACTTTTCCCTCATTGACTCGGCAAACGACTGGTTCCTTTCATTGCCTTTGGGAAGCATCAGAACATGGGTTCAGATGCAAAAGAAATTCCTGGACAAATACTACCCAGCGGGAAAAGCGATGCAAGTAAGGAGGCAACTGCAGGACATAAGGCAGGGACCTAATGAAACCATGTATGACTACCTGGAGAAATTCAACCACCTGGAGAGAAGCTGCTGCACTCTTGGATTACCCGAGAAGCTCATCATCGAGTACCTGATTGATGGACTGAATCCCTTAGACAAAAAGCTCCTTGATGCTTCAGCTGGAGGGTCAATGATGAGCCTACCATTAAGCGGCATACGATGACTAGTCACAAAATTTGCTGAAAATGCCCGGTTCAGAGAGGAGACCACTCGGCAGGATGAGTTTACCCGAACCAAGAACGTGGCAAGTGCCGAGACACCGGTAAACTCAATGCCCAAGCAAATGGAACAGATGAAGGAAATGATGATGCAAATCCTACGAAAGCAGACAGTTCGAGTAAGACCTTGTGAGTTTTGTGGCTCTACGGACCACAAGACTGATGCATGCCCAACTTTGATCGAAGAGGACCCGGTGGAGGCCAATGCAGTAGAGGGATATCAAGGGTACAACAACAATAACAACTACGCCGGTCCAAGCCGGCAGTATGGTCAAGCAACCAACCCGAGCTGGAAAAACGAGAACCACCCTCCAAGGGTGACACAACAAGTCGCACCTCAACCAGCTCAGTCATTCTATCGACCGCCCCACCAGCAGTACAACCAGAACGCCCCACCAGCGGGCTAATACCAACAAAGGGGACCAAACCAGTACCCGACGAGCCAATATCAACAGAAGGGACCAAATCAGTACCAAGCCAGCTCAAGTAATCAGCAAGGACCGAACAAGTGGCTGGAGGACATGATGAAGGAACTCTCAAGTACTATGCAACAATCCTCGGGTACTGTGCAGCAGTTGTCAGGCACTGTGCAGCAGTTGAGTACTACTGTGCATCAAAACCAGGCAAAAAATGATGGAGCAATAGCCGACCTGAAGAAGCACATGTCCCAACTCGCTACCGCAAAGTCCGCGCTCACTAATGAACCCGGCAGACTTCCTTCACAAACCATCCAGAACCCGAGGGGAAATGTGAATGCCATGACTCTTAGGAGTGGAAAAAAGCTAGACGTTGCACCCATGGAACAAGAGGAAGACGAAAGCCCAGAGTTGCCCGAGGAAAATAAGGACGCGCCCGAGGAACACAGGCCTGGCCTGATACCAGCGGCCAGCCCGATTCCCACGTCCGAGGAGCACAAGGAACGCCCGGTGCCCAGAACCGAGACCTCCAAATTCAGCACCGCGCTCCCATTTCCAGTGCCAGCCCGAGTACCAAAACAGCATGTCATGGACGAGGATGTATTTGAATTGTTCAACAAAGTCGAGATCAACATCCCCCTCATGGAAGCCATCAAGCATATCCCTCGATATGCAAAGTTTTTAAAGGAGCTTTGCACCAACCGAAGGAGTACTAGAAATGATCAAGAGCTGATGAGTAGAAACATCTCCGCGGTCATACAAAGGAAGGTGCCCCCCAAATGCGGCGACCCGGGTACTTACACCATTCCCTGCACAATCGGGAACATCCGAATTGAGAACTGCATGCTAGACCTAGGAGCTTCGATCAACGTTCTTCCATTTTCACTCTATTCGTGCCTCAGGATTGGACCCCTCGAACCCACCGGTCTCACTATCCAGCTGGCAGACCGATCTTGCAAACAGCCCGAGGGCAAAATAGAAGACGTCCTGGTTCAAGTGGGCGAATTGGTGTTTCCAACAGATTTCTACGTCCTAAAGAAGGAGACTGGCGGGCCAACAGACCATGCACCTATCCTTCTCGGCCGTCCATTCCTCAAAACATCGAAAATGAAGATAGGCTGCGGTAGTGGCATGCTCTCAATGGAGGTGGAAGGAGAGGTGTTCAGCTTCGACATATTCCGAACAATGAAACATCCCATAGAGTTCGAGGAAGTGCACGCTCTCGATGCTTTGGACGACCTAGTCCAAGAAGTTCAACCAGAACCAAGAGCAGATCCCTTAGAGGCAGTACTCAATGGAGCCGAAAGCTCATACGAATTGATCGAAGGCTTGCATGAAACGGTAGCCCACTTAACAATCTCGGAGCCTCTCACACCAGAATATGAAGTCAACGAGATAAAATTATTCAAATCAAATAATTTTCTGCCCTCAGTGATGCAAGCTCCCAAAATAGAATTGAAGCCCTTGCCCGGGCATCTGAAGTATGCCTTCCTAGGGGATAATAACACACTTCCAGTGATCATCAAAAGAGGCTTGGAAGCAGGGCAGGAACATAGTTTGATAAAAGTGCTGAGACAACACAAGTTGGCTATTGGATGGACTCTAGCCGACTTGAGAGGAGTCAGCCCGGCTGTATGCATGCACCGTATTCTACTTGAGGATGGAGCAAAACCATCAAGAGAGCCTCAACGACGACTCAACCCAATCATGATGGAGATCATCCAAAAGGAAATATAGAAGCTACTAGATGCGGACGTTATCCATCCCATATCAGATAGCCAATGGGTGAGTCCTGTCCATGTGGTCCCGAAGAAAACTGGGATCACGGTCGAAGAAGATACCAAAGGGAATATGGTAACAACAAGGGTCAAGAACGGCTGGAGAAAGTGCATCGACTACAGAAAATTGAACGCCGTCACAAGAAAGGACCATTTCCCTCTGCCATTCATCGATCAAATGTTAGACCGACTGGCGGGCAAACCATACTTTTGCTTCCTGGATGGATTCTCAGGCTACAACCAGATCCCCATAGCGCCTGAGGACCAAGAAAAGACTACATTCACCTGCTCATTCGGTACATTCGCCTTCAGAAGGATGTCGTTCGGCCTATGCATTGCCCCGGGGACTTTTCAAATGGTAGTAACCAGCATCTTTACAGACATGATCGGAGAATTCATTGAAGTCTTCATGGACGACTTCACCATCTATGGAGACACATTCGACGCTTGCTTAAGCAATTTGAGCACGGTTTTGGCACGATGTGTGTCCATGAACTTAGTGCTCAATTACGAGAAGTGCCACTTCATGGTAACACACGGAATAGTCTTGGGACATATCGTCTCACAAGAAGGCATGGAAGTGGACAAAGCAAAGATCGACCTGATCATGACTCTACCATACCCATCCACGGTCCGAGATATCCAATCATTCCTTGGCCATGCAGGATTCTACCGATGATTCATCAAAGACTTCTCCAAAAAGGCGTTGCCTCTATCCACTCTTCTCCAAAAAGAAGTTCCTTTTGAATTCACCAATGCATGCAAGGAGGCCTTTGATGATCTAAAGAAAGCCCTCACTAGCACACCTATCATCCAAACGCCAAATTGGGAACTCCCATTCGAAATCATGTGCGACGCAAGTGACTTTGCTGTGGGAGCAGTTCTCGGGCAAAAAGTTGATAAGAAGGCAGGTGTGATCTACTACGCCTCAAGAACCCTAGATTCTGCCCAACGAAACTACTCCACCACCGAGAAGGAACTCCTGGCAGTAGTGTTCGCTCTGGAAAAATTCAGATCCTATTTGCTTGGGGCAAAAGTGATAGTCTTCTCTGACCATGCTGCCATTCGATACCTGATGAAAAAGAAGGAGGCCAAGCCAAGGCTCATTCGGTGGATATTACAACTGCAAGAATTCGATGTGGAAATAAGGGACAAAAGGGGATCGAGAATACTGTGGCCGACCACCTAAGCAGGATTGTCCGAAAGGAAGAAGAGGGGCACATAACCGAGTCATTTCCAGACGAGCACCTCTATGCAGTCTCAACCAAGGTGTCGTGGTATGCCTCAATCGTCAACCACCTTGTAGGAGGTACATTTCCTCGCTCTTTTACTAAAGCACAATGCATGAAACTTAGGCATGATGCTAGACACTACTTATGGGATGATCCTTATTTATGGAAAATAGGAGCAGATCAAATACTTAGGAGATGCATCCCCGATAATGAAATAGCTTCTGTCATTAGCTTTTGCCATGAGTTTGCATGTGGAGGACACTTCGGACCTAAGAGAACCGCTAGGAAAATTCTAGATAGTGGCTTCTTTTGGCCGAGTGTATTTAGAGATGCTTATGAGAAGTGTAAAAAGTGCGATAGGTGTCAAAGAGTAGGAAATATGTCATCTAGAAATGAGATGCCTCAAGTACCCATATTGGTCAATGATGTTTTCGACATTTGGGGCATTGATTTCATGGGTCCATTCCCAGTTTCATGCGGTTATACTTACATTCTAGTTGCTGTAGATTATGTGTCAAAATGGGTAGAGGATAAGGCCACAAGGTGCGACGATGCAAAAACTGTCATAGATTTTTTGCGCACTAACCTGTTTTGTAGGTACGGGTTACCCAAGGCCATAATCAGCGACCAAGTAACTCATTTCTGCAACCGCATGATGGCTGCCACCTTGAAGCGCTACCATGTCCACCACCGAACATCCACGGCATATCATCCCCAAACCAACGGTCAAGCGGAGATCTCCAACCGCGAAATCAAAGGCATTCTGGAAAAGATGGTGAAACCAGGTAGGAAAGATTGGAGTCAGAGGCTAGACGAAGCTCTTTGGGCTTATCGAACGGCATACAAGACGCCAATTGGAACCTCTCCCTTTCGGCTTGTTTACGGGAAGGCATGTCACCTTCCGATGGAATTAGAACATAAAGCCTATTGGGCGCTCAAGCATTGCAATCCGGAGTTGAAGGCTACCGGACTGGATAGGAAGCTTAATCTGTGTGAGCTTGAGGAGTTGCGACTTGAGGCCTATGAAGGGCGAACGGACTACAAGGCGCGGACAAAATTGTATCATGACAAATTCATCCTCCGGCGCTCATTTGAGGAAGGATAACAAGTACTACTCTTCTCCTCACGGTTGATGTTGATGCCAGGCAAACTAAAATCAAGATGGACCGGTCCTTATACCGTGACTAAGGTATTCAACCATGGGATGCTTGAGTTGGAAAGCATGGAGGATGGAAGACGATTCAATGTGAATGGGCAGCAAGTCAAACACTACCATGGCGAGGTCAACTTGACAACAGCAAAATTTGACCTGAGCCACCCATGGGATCCCACCTTATGATCCAGGAATGAGGTACTGTCGAGCTAACGACGTTAAACAAATGCACTGGTCGGGAGGTAACCCGACATCTATCTTACTTTCAGTCATTTAATTTCTATCATTTAGTTTTTTGCCTTAAGTCATTCTCACCTTGCCTGTATATATTTGCTTGCAATTAACTTTTGAACTAAGTTGTGCTGTGAGGCACGCCTTCGTTCAAAAGTGTGGGGTGAGAACTGCCTTTGTACATAGTTAATTAACATGTTTTTCTTTTTCCTTTTCCCTTAATATTATCTTTTTGAAAATATGAACTAGAGAATGTGAAAAAGATAGATCTAAATTCATGCATTTACCTTGTGAAAATTCAACTGTTTAAAAACTTAGGATGTAACTTCTCATTTGTCCCTTTGTGCTGAGATATACAGGGGATGTGGAGTTGACATAAACTGCCCTAGAGAGGCTTGGCAAGCAATCAAAGGACTGAATTTCACTATATGGTTTACGAAGTCTGTGGAGGCTGCACTTCGGGTTTCAAGAAGATCAGAGTCATCTCCGCCATGCAGCGTTTATGCAAGAGGCGGGACGGGAATCAAACCTTCCTCTCTCTAGTCCTAGTAGCCGAGAAAATAGATGAGCGACCCTCATCTTGACCCGCGCGAAACGGCAAGGATGAGAAAGAGCGGGGAGGTATTTCCATATGCTCTCGGGCAATGATTGGACCTCCCAAAGAAAGGTTGAGAAAATGGACTAGCAAGTCACAAAGAAGCAAAAGCTCGAAGAAGCTAATCAAAGGCCAAAGGCCAAAGTATGTGAAGGTTTTAACCGAAACAAAAGTGAAGAAGCTCCAATTCAAAATCAAAGGCCGAAGGCCAATTCACTTCAAAAGCTGTCCCTCACCAAAAGGAAATCAAAGTGCTCAACTCAGTGAAACCCGAACCGAATCATGTGCTAGAGAAAGCGACAAGTTAACCATATAGTGCGAGTCGGTCCAGAGAATGCAGTCCAGGAGCCTAAAAAGGGCTATCTCCCGAAACATCCAAATTAATTTGCATCTCAGCTCGAAGGTACAAGTATCAAGTTTCTTCTAAGTATTTACACAGTTTAGTTTGGTAATAAGTAAGTAATGCATGAATAGGATAAATCTAGTTCCATATTCTCACTTTCCTATTTGAAGTTTTTACTTGGATTGTGTGCACATCTCTTAAATGGCATTGTTCAAAACGAACAACTAAAAGTGTGGGGTGATCTGATGGACCATATTTATATGATTCATTAAGACAGTTAAACCCACCAAATTGGATGCTTTATCTTGACAACTTTTACTTGTTAGTTTCACTTTTGTTCTACAGGCCATTTCAAGGAGTAAAGATGAAAACGAGCTAAAATGGAGTTCTTAACACTGAAAGTGGATTACAAGTCAGAACTGACCATACTCCGACAGTACTCCGATTGACAAATGCTTGTCGTCAGAGCAAATGTACAAATAAATTTATAATAGTCCGCTACTCGCAACTATACTACTGGGTAGTACTTGGTAAGTAGGGGTCGAACCCAAGGGAATCAGTGGGATAGTCATTCTTTGAGGGGGTTTATCCAGCGAGAGAGCGTGTTTTAGGTTGGTTGGTTGGTTTTAAAGCTACCAGCTAAGTGATTGATTGATTGATTGGTTGGTTGGTTTTAGTACTGGAAAGTAAATTGCAGTTTATAATTGAGGAGAAATGTTCGGTTTCAGGGGCCTTGTATTATATCCTGTTTATCATTGACTCTTAGTGAATCTGCTAAGTATTCAAACGGTGTATCAAGGCCATTCCAAGCACTCTATTTGCGTACACTGTCTAGCCTATTCCAAGGACGTAGAGCACTTATTCTACTTAGACTAATACTCCATTCCCGGTTATATTAGCCTACGTGCATCCATTTGATCAATCATTCCCGATCAACCAAATGGTGTTTAAGGGAAGTCAAACTTCTCAGATAAGCTTTGCCATTCCAAGCATCCACTTATCCGTACAAGTTTACGAACCCCCACGGAAGAGTTTTGTCATTCCAAGCGTCCACTCAACCTTGGACGTTCTGACTTAATATATGGCACATAGAATAAGTTTTGAATACTAAGGCGAGACACTAAGTTAATAGTCTAAAACATTTTATAATACAAGTGCGCCCCTTAGACCGAACTACTAGTTTAGCTACTATTTATCGCGCTAAACATTATAACTAAGGAAATAAAAACAGTTGAATAAATACTAAGAATTACTTACAACCGTTGAAGCGCCAAGGGATCTATCCTTTATTTCCAAAGCCAAACAAATATTACAACTTACAAAACTTTAGAGAGATAAGTGAATTTGGATTTTGAGGTGTGTTCTAAATGAGGAGGAGGAGCTCCTCCTTATATAGCCATGGGAGGAGGAGATGGAGGGTGGAGATGGTTGCATGTGGAGGCCATCCATGGAGGAGGAGAATGGAGGGTGGAGGAGCCACCACATGTCTTTTGATCCAAGGGAGGAGGAAGGAGGAGCAAGGAGGAGGAGACATGTGGAGGAGCCAAAAGCCGCCGGTCAAGGGAGGAGGAGCCGCCGGTTGCCGGTGGTGGAAGGGGAGGAGCTCCTCCCTTGGCAACCTTCTCATCAAGTGGCCGGTCACTTTGCCCATATGTGAGTTTTGTACAGTTTTGTGTAGTCTTTTCACAAAACTGTCAGTGTGTTTTGTCCCGGGCTGTCTTGATTCCTCTTCTGTATAATTTGTTATGAGTGATTCAACGTCAGGATCCTTGATATTTCTTCAGTCGGCATATGATCTTGACCTTGGATTGACTCGTAACTTCTTTTCTGCTTTAAAAGCTCCTCTTTAGCATGTATTCTCTCTAAGCTCTAAAATACCCTGTAGAAATATATCGGAACTAACAAGCAAAAGTAAACTAGACAAAGTGTCTAATTTGGTGGGTTTAACTGTGTTTATGATTCGTATAATTATGGTCCATCACCGATCAAGCCACAACTAAGTCCCAATGACTTATTCCAACAAATATCAAGAACACAAGTGAAATGTCAAGTATAAGTGACTTGTCTTTTGATGTCAACTAAGGAGCAACCAAAGGGCAACCGAAGAGGCAACTAAAGGGCAACTGGAGTTACATTCCAACCGATGGCTTTTTGGAGAAAAGATCTCATTCCACTCACACATATCCTCCCCTCCTCCACCACATGGGCGGCTAAGCCCTCCACCTCTCCTCTCAAGCCATGTGGCCGGCAGCTATGGGGAGAGATGACTCACCTCCGATGGCTTTTGAGCTCTCCTCCCCCCTCTTGACATGTGGATGCTTCTCCTCCACATCTCCTCCCTTCTCCATGCCTATAAATAGAGACATCCTTCTCCTTTGTAAATCATCCTCAAATCCACAATCACTTATCTCTCTAGATTGAGAGCACAATCCATGTAAACACTTCTCTTTGATATCAAAAGCTTTACAGTTGTTCTTGAGTACTCTTGTCGGTTCTTGAAGTACTCAAGCTTGTCTTTACTTTTCCTGTTCTTGAGTTTACTCCTGTCGGTTCTTGAGTATTCTCCTTTTACTTTCCTTGTCTTGATTTCCAAAAACCTTTACTTTCCTGTCTTTCAAAACTGCAACTTTACTTTCCTTGTCTTTACTTTCCAAAACCTTTACTTTCTGTCTTTCAAAACCTTTACTTTTCCAAGTACTTAGCTATGGTATCCACCTCTATGGATATTCGTAGCTAAACTCTTCATTCGGTTGAAGGGGTGTACTTGTATCATACAATGTTTTAGACCCTTCTCTTAGTGCCTCTTTGTGTTCAACTTGTTCTAGGTGCCATATATTAGGTCAGAATTCCATTGGTTGAGTGGATGCTCGGAAGAGCAAAGCTCTGCCATGGGTTCGTGATCTTCCGTGGATAAGTGGAGGCTCGGAAGAGCACAGCTTATCTGTGGAAGAACCTCTTTAAAACACCATTTGGTTTATCAAGAATGATGATCAAATGGATGCACATACTAGAACAAGAGTTCTTTGTCTTGCAAAAGACTAGACGGTGTGGCAAGTCATGTGCTAGGAATAGCCTTGATTCACTTTTGAACACTTAGTATGATCATTAGAGGTCAATGATAAACAGACTATGATACAAGGCCCCTGATACCGAATCTTTCCTTTAATTAAAACATCACCTGTCACTTTACTTTCAGTACCAATATCAACTGTTTACTTTCAGTACCCATATCAACTGCTTACTTTCCGCAAGTCTTGTCCTTCAAGCAATTACTTTCTGCAAGTCTTGTCCTTCAAGCAATTACTTTCTGCAAGTCTTGTCCTTCAAGCAATTACTTTCCGCAAGTCTTGTCCTTCAAGCACTTTACTTTACGCACTTACTTTCAGCAAGTCTTGTTCTTCAAGCACTTTACTTTCAGTATTACTTTTCAGTACTAAAATCACAACCAACCCACTTTACTTTCAGTACTAAAACCAAAACCAACCCCCCAACTGTTTTATTTACTTTTCCTTTTCAAAAGAACAACTATCCACTAATTCCCTTGGGTTCGACCCGTACTTACCACTTACTACCCAAAATAGTAAAGTCGCGAGTATCGGAGATATAAATTTATTGAGAGCACAGAGAACATCGCACCTTAACGACAGTGCGGTGGGCTCCGTCACACCTCCTCTTGTGAAAAGAAAAACGACCAACACAAGTCATCATAACTCAAGGCCTGAGAAATAAAGAAAAACTACTACCACTAGCAGTCAACCTCCTCCTGCCCAAAATTCCCCAGAAGATCAGCACAACAACCCTCCAGCACCTGCCAATTCAAGCCCTGCATGACGACCAAATCCCTTACTACCTCGAAGGTCCCCATGGAGTTTAGCAAAGTCAGCTGGTCCACGTAATCCTCCTCCACCAGAACCCACAATTCCAAATTTTGTTCCACCCCCTGCTACCATAAATCTAGTAGTACCTTCTAACCCTCCTCCTCCACCCCCTGCTCCCGAACCCACAGCTCCAGAGTTTAAAACAATGCACTCATTCGATAATAGTTCATTGGATGATGATGAGGATGACGAAGACAGTTTGCAGCATATTCTGAGCATTAGATGTAAGAGCACTGGTTTTGTGCTAACAGGTAACAAGGCTGTTTGTTATTGTGTGGTTGTTAGTGTATTTTTTTAATGATGAAGTTATGTTATTATTGATTAGGTAGTTTTTTAAATACATAATGAATTTGTCAATGATAGGGGATGAAAGTGGAGAGAAGAGGAAGGTACGTGGAGTCGTGAATGGTTCAAAGGTGGCCAACTATAAGCAGGCGCATAATATAGGGCAGCCCATCAAGGTAGAGTTTTTACCCAATGGGACTGGGCCTGCTAAGCAAGCTGTTAATAGCCTAATTATACATGAGATTGGTAGTGCTGTGAGGGACAAGGTTCCAATGATAGCCTTGCCATTCAAGAAACTTCAGGAACAGGATTGGCGTATTATGTTTGTGAAAGTTGGTCTTCATTTACTTTGCTGGTATTTATGTTAAGCCAATGGGAATGTGCATGTTTATAAGTCTCAGTGTGGTGGAAAGGTTTGTTTGCTGGATGAGTCTATATACAGGAAAAGGAGGCTGGGAAATACAAAGGATTTTAGACCAGTTTGTTTCCCAAGCAACGGCGTCGTTTTGGGCCGAAGGCAAATAACTGGGCTTCGTGCGTGATGGAAACGCCGACGTTTGCTCCTAGGCGCGAAGAATAATGGAAACGCTGTTGTCTCGTTTGGTTTGGACTTCAGTATAAAACGAAGTCGTTTCGTCTCGTCTCTTGCAATTCATTTTTTTCCTGGAAATCAAAAGCAATTAGGGTTCCTCAGCAGTTAGGGTTCTTGAGCTCCGAATTGGGGATTTCTCTTCCTGGAAACATTGATTCATTCAAACTGTTGTAATCTATTCGTGTGATTGTTCCAATCGTTGCTGTACTTTCAATTGCCATTGGGCTTAATAAAACTCTCATATTGGTGCTGGAGTAGGAACAGAAGGTTCCGAACCAAGGTAAAATCTTTTGTGTCTTTTTCATTTTAGTTCTTCGATCCATTGATTGTATTGGTCACTTCCGCTAGCACTTCTACAATTGGTATCTAGAGCTTGGGGTGCATTCATGGGTCCGATGAAGATCGAGATCGATCGGTTTGACTGGAAAGGGGATTTCAGCCTGTGGCGCCAGTGGATGCGAGCGATTCTTGTCCAGATGACGGTGGTCAAGGCTCTTGACGGTGAAAAGGCTTTCCCAGCTACAAAGACGCAAGATGAAATTGATGAAGCCAAGGAGTTGGCCTACAGCTCCATAATTCTCTACCTCGGCGACAAAGTACTCCGGGAGGTGGCCAAGGAGAAGACAGTTGCGGCAGTACGGCTCAAACTGGAGTTGATGTATATGACCAAGACATTGACCAACAAAGTCTATCTTAAAGGTAAACTTTTTGGTTTCAAGATAAGTGAGGATAAGGATCTTGATGAGAGTTTAGATGAGTTTTCAAAGATTATACTTGACTTAGAGAATATTGAAGTCAAGATTGATGATGAAGATCAGGCCATTATGATCCTTAATGCCCTGCCCCCTTCATATCATTCTTTTGTGGAAACTATGAAATATGCTAGAGAGTCTATATCCTTAGAAGAAGTCATATCAGCTTTGAAGTCAAAACAAATGGATGGAAGTTCATCCAATGCAGCTGCTGAAGGGCTAAGTGTACAAAGGAAGTTTGAAAGGAAGAATTTTCAGTATAAAGGGAAAGGTGGATTCAAGCCAAAACAACAAAGTTCTCAACAACAGTCTGGGGCCAAGAAGCTAAAGTGTTTCCTGTGCCATAAGGAGAGACATTTTAGGAGAGATTGCCCAGAGAAAAAGAAGCAAGGTTTTCAGAAGAATGGGAAAAAAGCTGAGGCGGCAGTTATGGAGGAAGAAGGCTATAAGAGTGCTGATGTCCTGGTTGCAACTGAGGCTGCTGGAGCAAAGGGCTGGATTCTGGATAGTGGGTGTTCCTACCACATGACTCCAAATAGAGCCTGGATCCAAGATTTCAAACAAATGGATGGAGGGATGGTGTTGCTGGGGAACAACAAGGCTTGTAGGATGCAGGGAGTTGGCTCAGTCAAGATCAAGGCTGCTGATGGGCAGGAGACACCCCTCCAGGATGTCAGGTATGTCCCTGATCCAAGATTTCAAAAAGGCTTGAGAAAATGGACTAGCAAGTCACAAAGAAGCAAAAAGCTCAAGGAAGCAAATCAAGAGGCCAAAGGCCCAAAATTGTGAAGGTTTTAACCGAAGAAAAAGTGAAGTACTCAAAGAGTCAAATCAAAGGCCAAAGGCCAATTCACTACAAAAGCTGTCCCTCGCCAAAAGAAAATCAAAGACCAAACCATTGAAACCCGAACCGAATCACGTGCTAGAGAAAGCTACAAGAAAACCATATAGTGCGAGACGGTCCCGAGAATGCAGTCCAGGAGCCTAAAAAGGGCTATCTCCCGAAACATCCAAAATAATTTGCATCTCAGCACGAAGGTACACGTATCAAGTTTCTTCTATTTATTTACACAGTTCAATTTGGTAATAAGTAAGCAATGCATGAATTAGGATAAATCGAGTCCCACAGTCTAACTTTCATATTTTAAAAGCTTACTTAGTGCCGCCCTTTAATAGCATTGTTCGGGACGAACAACTAAAAGTGGGGGGCTTGCTGATGGACCATAATTGTATGAATCATAAACACAGTTAAACCCACCAAATTAGACTCTTTGTCTATTTAACTTTTGCTTGTTAGTTCCGATATTTATCTACAGGGTATTTTGGAGTCTAGAGAGAATACAGGCTAAGGAGGAGTTTTTACGCTGAAAATATATTACGAGTCATTCCAAGGTCACGACCAGATGCCGACTGAAGAAATATCATGAACCTGACTTGGAATCACTCAAACATGCTTAATCCATCGGCATTTGGACAAGAACGCAATGCAAAGGCACCGAGCCCGGTAAAGGCCAAACAAGGGCAATTTCAGCCGATTTGGGATTTTGACCATGTTCCAAGCAGAATTTGGCTTAGGTTCCTTCTTGAGATCATCTTAGAGTGACATTTTCATTTACAATACACTCTCCAAAATCCAAGAAGCTCCGGTCAAATTCCGGTCAACCCGATGGCTTTTTGGAGACAAATATCTCATTCCACTCAACTTCTCCTCACAAGGGAGGCTCCTCCTCACATGGGCGGCTAAAGGAGAGATGCTCCTCCTCACATGGGGCGGCTAGCTTGCTCTCCACTCCTCCTCCTCCATGGAAAGCTTGCCAAGTGTCTTCTCCTCCACCACATCCTCCTCCTCCCTTAGCCTATAAATACAACCTCCCCTCCTTTGTAATCTTCACCCCAAAATGTGGAGATCTCATCTCTCTACACATTCCAAAATCACAAATCACTTATCTCTCTAGCTTTTGTGGGCACAATCTTGTAATCACTTTACTTTGGAATCGAAGCTTTAGCATTTTCAACGGTTTTTGTAAGTATTCTTGTCTTTACTTTACTGTCTTTTCAATTCAGCAACTTTATTTTCCTGTATTTACTTTCGAAAACTTTACTTTACTGTCTTTCAAAGTACTTTACTTTCCTGTCTTTACTTTCGAAAACTTTACTTTACTGTCTTTTCAATTTAGCAACTTTACTTTCCTGTCTTTACTTCCGAAAACTTTACTTTACTGTCTTTCAAAAACCTATACTTTTCAATGCACTTAGCTATGATGTCCTGTTCTATGAATAGTTGTAGCTAAACCCTTCGTTCGGTTGAAGGGGTGTACTCGTATCATACAATGTTTTAGACCCTGCACCTAGTGCCTCTCTGTGTTCAAAACTTGTTCTATGTGCCACATATTAGGTTAGAACTTCCAAGGTTGAGTGGATGCTTTAACGGGCAAAGCTCTTCCGTGGGGTTCGTGAACATACTCGGGTAAGTAGATGCTTTAACGGGCAAAGCTTATCTGAGGAGTTCGACCTCTTTTAAAAACCATTTGGTTGATCGTAATTGAAGATCAAATGGATGCACATAGGCTAAGATACTTCGAAAGGAGGAATTAGTCTAAATAGAACAAGTGTTCTAAACGATGTTGCAAGTCTTGTGCTAGAAATAGCCTCGATTCATCTTTGAACACTTAGTATGATCATTAGAGGTCAATGATAAACAGACTATGATACAAGGCTCCTGAAACCGAATCCTTTCCTTCCATTAAAATCTCAACTGTTTACTTTCTGTACATTTACCTTCTGTCATTTACTTTTACGCACTGTAATTTACTTTCTGTATAAACCACTCAAAACAAATCCAACCCCAATCGCATTTTAATTTATGTGTAAGCTTCATTAAAGAACAACTAATCCACACTGACTCTCTTGGGTTCGACCCCTACTTACCACTTGCTACCCAGTAGTGAAGTCGCGAGTAGCGGTTTTATAAATTTATTTGTACACATTGCCTCGCGACAAGGCAGTGCTGTCACTTGCATTTTATCTTGATTTGCAAGGAGCTTGGCAAACATTGCTTCAACCCCGGAAAGTTCATTAGAAGGTTGTGAGGGAGCTTCAACTTGTTGGTAGGGCCTTTGAGCTTGAGTTGGGTATTGTTGCCCTTGGGTTTGGTTCCTTTGAAGCAAAGTCGGTCCTTGACTTTGATATTAGTTCCTAGGTTGGAACGCTTGATTCGATTGAGTAGGTTTCGGACCAAATCTGGGAGGTGTAGATCCAAAGTCGGGACGAGTGGGATTTGTGGTTTTGTATGAGAAATTGGGGTGATTTCTCCATCCCGAGGAGAACTTTGGTGTAGTGTAATTTGCTTGAGAGCTTTGCCCTTGATTGGTACTACCTCCATAGTCTCTACCTTGATTTCCTCCCACAAAATTCACGTCTTCATACCCTTGCCTATGCACATCCCTTTGAACCAAGGGGCAAGAATTCGTCTCGTGCTCATAGACCTCACAAATATCACAACCTTGATTTGTTGAAGGTTCTTTCTCCGGGTGTTTCAACTTGAAGACTTCATCCGAAAGGCTATCAAAATCCTTCCTCAAAGCATCGTAGTCACTTGTGCTCACCGCTTTCACCTCATGCCTTTCATGTCTCCTTCTTGGGTTCCCCCTCTCACTTCCCCACATGAAGTAGTTCTTCGTGATTTTCTCTATCACCGCAAACCCCTCATGTGGTTCTAGTTCCATAATAGCTCCGCCCGAGGCGGTGTCAAGTGCAAGTCGTGAGGCACTATCAACACCGTGGTAGAAGGTGTGGAAGACTTGGAGATCGTCGAGGTTGTGATGGGGGCAAAGCCTTTGGTACTCCTTATATCCCTCCCATGCATCGTAGAGATTGTCTTCATCCATTTGTGCGAAGTTTGTAATTTGATTTCTATAGAACGCCGTCTTGGAAGGAGGAAAATACTTGTTAAGAAATGCTACGGCAAGCTCCTCCCAAGTGGTGAAACTATCCGGGGTTTGACTTCTCAACCAATCTTTAGCTCTTCCCGTGAGAGAGAAAGGGAATAACCTTAAAAGCTTAGCATCTTCCGAGAACCCATTTATCTTGAAAGTGGCACACACTTCAAGGAAGGTAGTCAAATGAGAGTTCGGGTCCTCATTGTCTCTCCCCGCGAATTGGTTGGATTGGACCATTTGGATTGTGGAAGTCTTCAAATCAAAATCTCGGTTATCAACCGTCGGTACAAGGATTGGGGAACAATATCCATAAGCCGTAGGAGTGGCATAATCCTAGAGAACCTTTCTAGCTTGAGGGCCTTGTGGTAGTTGACCTTGAGGTGGAGGAGGGAGTCTATTATCTCTATCTCCCATGCCTTGGGTGGTGGTCTCTTGATTTCTTTGAGTGTTCGATGTCGTTCCCTTGTCTTTTGTTGTTATACTCCTTGTAGGGTAGGGGTTAACGAATTCTCTTATCGGTTGATTCAAATCTCTATCCACAATTTGAATAAGCTTCTTTGTCTTTGGTGGCATAAACGAGATGTCCCTACAAGAGGAGAACAATTAAGACAAGTGAGAATAGTGGAAATAAGTTCAAGAATCACAAGTAGCAAGGTAAATAAAGAAAAACATGGACTAGTCGGAGTACTAAATGATTCTTCCTAGGGACAATCTAGCTATTGCTCCCCGGCAACGGCGCCATTTTGACGTTGTAGAATTATACCAATTCAATTAGTCAAAAACAATTTGTATTTTAACCGGTAAGACCGGTGTCGAACCCAAGGGAGCAAACGGATTATACGCTAGGTCTATCAATTTCTAACTCGGCTATTCCTTCAATTCAAGTATGATGATGATTATCAATGATGAAAACAAGTGATGAAATGGTTTTTAGGGGAATTAATTCAATTAAAGCGAGTTTCGAGAGGTTAATCCCCTCCTTGGCAATTTTCCAATGATGGTGTATACAAGAGTTTAATCATTTAAGAGTTGATAAGTTTAAAACCTAGCTTAGGCTAAAATTAGACAAACTATCATGCAAGTCTAATCCTAGTCAAGCCTTCTTATGTAGAATCTCACTAATCAAAGATTTTGATTCACTATATAGCACCTATTTTCACAAATGCTATATGCATAAAGTCTTGGTTAGCCTCTCACACATGCATTTACTCTCATAAATGCTTGATAAGTTCATTTTTACTATATCCAAACCATCACTAAGCTCTCTCAATACTTAGATCATAGTTCTAACACAAACATGTCCCTTAGACATTTTATCAAACACTTAGCAACATGTCTAAAATGAAGACCATAGTAAAATGAAATCAACTTCATAAATTGCATGTTAATGTGTATACAATGATCATTGAGTACCAAGGAGGATCATAAGACCCTCAAAACACAAGGGGACTACTCACACATCATGTAAGACAACATGGTGTGAGTAGGGTTTCTACAAAATCTAAAGAGAAAGGAAGAGGAATAGAATAGGATGGTTAATCCTAATGAACTCCCTTGATCTTCAATCCTCCTTGATTAGATGATGATGGATGCCCTTGACTTGCTCACTTTTCCTTGTCTTTTTCCCCAAAGAAGCCAAGATGCTAGGTCAAACTTACCACTTTCTATTTATAGGCTCGCTGAAAATCCGACACTGTAGCAGTCCCAGTCGACCGATTGGCGTTGTGCTTGTGGCCCAGTCGACCGATTGGAGGAAGAAGTGGCTGTTGAGAGGCAATTTCCCAGTCGACCGACTGAAGAATCCAGTCGACCGACTGCGGAAACAAAGATTTTTGGCCCTCCTGAAGCCTTCCCCAGTCGACCGACTGGCACACAGGGGAGGCACCCAGTCGACTGACTGAGGTCACGCGGTCTGCATGCTCTTGATGGAGTACTCTCCAGTCGACCGACTGAAGGGTCCAGTCGAACGACTGTGGAAACACAATTTGCAGGACCTCCTAAGGCACTCGACAGTCGACCGACTGGAGCAGGGGAGCTTCCCAGTCGACCGACTGAGGACCATTTCTGCTCACTTTTTGCTCTAGTCTTCGATTTTCTCCGAGTTTCCTTATATTGGTTTTTGACACTGAGACATCTAGTGTTGTACCTGAAACGCACGAAAAGGGGGTCAAATGACATCAAATGATCGTCGGAAACGAACTAAAGTTATAGTGAAAATGGGTATTAACGAGTCGAAAACTCGACTCATCAAACCCAACACATCTCACAAAGACATAGTAATTCGCGAAGCCAATGTTATTAAACTCGGGCCGAATTAGTCGGTTCGATCGGTTGGACCGGTCACCGGATCGATTCGGTTTTATTATTAGACCGTTATGCAGTTGATCCAGTTTTTCATTAAAAAGGTGATTCGATCGGTTCGATTTAGTCTGAAAATTTATTTATTTAATTTTGACTTTGACAAGACTTGAACCCAACGCCCACTTAATAGTTATTCTCTTTCTTTCCACTAGGCTAAAGATGATTGTTGTTTTATTATTTGTTTCAATAATGTATATTCATTTATCAAATCTATAAAATTAATTACTTATTATCAATTTAACTAAAAATTCAATTAGTCTTAAAAATCCCATATTGTTGTGACTTGCAAATTAAGACTAAAATTGTTATTGTTGTTCTATTATTGTTGTATTATTGATTTGTACTTTATCAAATTCTAAATTTGTTATGGTATGTTGTTGTAATCAGATCATAGAGGCGGGATCTGGTGCAAAGCCCAGAAACGGTGCGAAATACAAACTCATCTAAATCCTTCATTATGACAAATCAATGGCTGATTTTAATTAGATTTAATAAATTAATATTTTAATTCTATACGTGTATCTCTCCATAGAAGGGTATAATTGACCCAACAAAATTCAAAACCAACCCCGTATCTCTCCTCCCAACGATTTGGGAAACCAGAAACCTACGCATCTTTGAAGATTGACGAAGTTAGGGTTTGCAGTTCACACGACGAATTTAGGGTTTGTGATTCATCCAAAATCTCTCCGCACATCGACGAAGTTAGGGTTTGCAGTTCACGCGATTCTTGAAGAACGATTTTTTATGGTTTTGGGACAATGTCGACGAACGATGGTGAGTTGATTTACTGGTTTCGGACCCTAATTCAGTTCGTTTAATTTACTATCCGTATATACTGTACCTATGATATATAGTGAGTTTTCGAATTGTTGTTTTTGAACGAACGAACGATGGTGAGTTTTCGAACTGTTGTTTTTGAACTAACTAGCCAACTGTATAATTCATCAACACCATAGTATAATTCGTCATCTTATATGGTTAGGTAATTCAGTATAAGTAAATATCATAGGTCCAAGGGCATAATTTGTCAAGAGTATTATATAATTTGTCATCTTGGATTTGAACTTTAAACTATTTTCCATTTGTCTGATAGCGCGCAAAAGCGCTTCAATTTGTTTGAACTTTAAACTATTTTCCATTTACTATATAATTAGCCCTTCAATTTCATTTAGTTAATCCATCTTATTATTAATTGGAATCAATTGGTTTTTCATGAAAGAACATCTATATCACGAAACTGTTTTATAGCCTATGAATGAAAGAGTAGAATTATCCTAGGACGTAAAAGAGCTTATTGATTGTGTATTCCATGACTTGCATAGTTGATAGATTACTCATTAATGTATCATTCTTCATCTGTTGTCTTTGCAGGGATATGCCTACAAACAAGAACAGAATCAGACCACTAGTTCTGCTAATGATCCTGGATATTTTCAACATGTAGCAGTTGTGCTTTTTGTAAGAATTACATTACATCATTTCATCGTCAAATATACTAATATACAAACTATTGTACAAGCCCAAGCAAAAGAACGGAGAACGAACCACAAAAAGACAATGCTCAAAAGAATCCGAGAGTACGTTATTCAAACTTCACTACTGTTAGAATGCAGTTTTGAAACAAAATAAAGCCTCATATCTGGCATTTGTGTCTCGTAGTGACATAATTCGTCATTTGGCATTTATAGTTTGTCAATGTTTACTACCCACTAAACTGATCAAAATTGCTGTCATTTGAGTCTCATAGTGACATAGTTTGTCAGTTACTACCCACTACTGATATTTTCCAATTGAAGGTCCAAACTATTGATTTTTCCAATCAATGGCAAAATAAAAATTAAATTGACAATTTTTGAACATCGAGCATTGTAGCTACACCTTGATTAAATTGCTATCTCAATCATGTGAACCCCGTTAATAACGACTCAATAAAAAGGTCTATTGGTACTAAAGAATAAAGATCAATTTAATACGTTGAGAGTTCATATGGCGAAATTGTCGGGTGATTTTCAACGGGGTTCACATGGTTGAGTTCACAACTAAATATGAGTAGAAGGCGTTAATACGTATATGATGAGCGATGACCAATAATATGACTTAGGGGTCGACAAAGAGTCAGGTCGGGTAAGCCATAGCCCTATCGAGTCGGGTAAGCCTTAGCCCTATCGGACTAGGCCGAGTAGGTCTTTTGGTGAGCCCTAGCACTAGCCCTTTGCACATTAGGGCCAGGTTGGGCTGGGCCCTGAGATAATTCATCGGCCCCAAAGTCGTTATCGGCCCTTCTTTTCATAGGGTCGGATTCGGGCTAATTTCGGCCCTAAATGGATGGCTAATTAATCGACAAATAACTCTTTAAACGCAAATGCTACTTGGACGCGTGGGATTTGATGGATGTGCAAAATACATTCTTTTTACGTCAAGAACGTCCTTAAATCAATGACATGCAATTTTAAATCGGCTTCGTATTTCAGACCATAATCAAAGTCTTAGCCCGACTCTAAGCGTGAATCGAATTATAATAGGGCCTGCATAGAGATAGGGTCAGGATCAACCTCGGACCGTCTTATAGAGCATTTTGGCTTTGGGCCAAATGTTAAGGCCTATTAGGGCATCCGCACCCGTTATCTCATTGAGATAGACCTCACCAAGAACTTCCTCACGAATAGTGATAAATAAGCATAAAAAGTTTGTATTATGTTGTAGGATGTTGTATGAGATTGCTAGCATATACACCCACCGTCTCATTGAGACGGACCTCATGGAGAACTTCCTCTCTCGATTCTTGCACCCACTCACAAAAAGTAAAGTGAAGTTCTCCTAGAAATGCTCCAGGAGAATTTCTAAGAGAACTTCCTCAAACTTTTTGTGAGTGGGTGCGAGAATCGAGAGAGGAAGTTCTCCATGAGGTCCGTCTCAATGAGACGGTGTGTGTATATGCTAGCATTCTCATACAACATCCTACAACATAATACAAACTTTTTATGCATATTTATCACTATTCGTGAGGAAGTTCTGGATGAGGTCCGTCTCAATGAGATAACGGGTGCGGATGCTCTTATGACTAGCAGTTGGTGACACCAAAAGCACAAACCCAATTAATTTTCGGCGTGAAATTGACTGACAACCCTTTGAATATTTAAATAAGATGATCATGATTTTCTTCAAAATAAAATAAAATAAGATGATCATGATCATGATCATGGTCACTACCACGTTGTTATCGCTGGTATAACAACTCTTTTTGTTTTTACTATACCTGACAATTTGCTAAATTCTAAAACTTCAGTGAAACAATGCTTCGCGCCAGTGTTATAACACCCGGATCGAATCGGTTGGTTTGATCGATTGGATTGGGAACCGGTCATCAGATCAGTTCAATTTTGTAATCAGATTGTTTGTGCAATTGATCCGGTCAAAACTCGGCTGACCTTGTCAAGATTCGATCGAATCGGTCTGTTTTTAGTTAACCTGGTGACCCAGTTCAAGCGGTTCAATTTGGTCTAAGAAAATATTTATTTTTTTGACTTGGATAAGACTAGAACCAGTCTTCCTCTAGAATTATCTCCTCTCCTTCCACCAAGCTAAACATGATTCTTGTTTCAAACTTGTTTATATAATGTATATTCATTTTCAAATTTAAAAAATTTATTACTTATTATCTATTTAACTATCAAATCAATTAGTCTAAAAATCTATCAAGATTGGATAATATAATATAATTTGAGATCTTACATTTTCCAATATTGATGGATATCAGTATTTTTCTATATGATATTGTAAAATGTAGTGTTCAAGAAAATGCTAGGCGGGCATCGGGCGGACGAGGGTTGCTAAGGATTAATCGGGCCCTAGGCAGGGATTAATCGGTTTCGAATTTTTATATATTTTAAAAATATATGTATTAAATATTGTCTAATTTTATTTTAATTCAATTTAACTTGATTTTAATAATTTTAATACATTGGAGGATAAGTTTAAAACGTTATTTTAAGTTAATAGGGTCAATTTTATATATTAGTTTGAGTTTTTTATTGTTATTCATATTAGTTTGAGTTTTGATAGTAAAACTTTAAAACTTAAAATAAAGGGCTGAATAATGGCAAGTATTTTGTTAGTTCAAACTTGATGGGCTGTAATTGGGCCAATGTAACACATATATCTGACTGTTTTTTTCTAATTAAACAATTATTAAAATAATCAGAAATTATTGTTTATCATCTCTTCGGGTGTAGGGTTTCACTGCAACAAGCACCATTGAAGCAGCCGAGCATTTCATCTTCAAACACGCAATTTGTTCGACGATTTGGGCGAAACAAACTCAAAAACACAACTAACTATTCCCATCGCCGATTAATTGAACAAATCGGAACGAATTCAAGAAAATGGCCGCCTAGGCGGTCTAGGCGGCCGTTTTCTTGAACACTGGTAAAATGAGATTTCATGGTTCCACCCCTTGTTGTTGTGACTTGCGAATTATGACTAAAATTGTTATTGTATTTTATTATTGATTTGTACTTTATCAAATTCTAAATTTGTTATGGTATGATGTAGTATACTTGTATTCATATCATAAACATGTAATATTTAATTAAGTCATAAATATGTCAACTTATAATGTCATATATATATATATATATATGTATTTTTTTTAAGATGTGCGGGTTAATCCGGGTCAAATTGTTTGAACCACTGACCCATTAACCCAGTGATTTGACCGGATCGTTCTCAGGGTCAGTTTTAATAACACTGTATTTAGTACATATATATTAATTTTCAAAGCTCTTAACAAGGTATCTTGTTCGGATTCGCAAGCAACTGATATATCTTTCCACTTCTGAAGCGCATCCCACGTTCGATACCTTTTACCATGAATCCGCACACATCCACCCAAATCATCGGTACATCTTTGACACTTGAAGCTCAGGCCACATTTGAGGGAGGAATTGTTAGCCTCGAGACTCAAACCGAGGACGTAAAGATCCAACCATCTTAAAGTAAGCATAGTAATTCAGCACCTTATAAAAGGTAACCCGAAACTGTCTTTTCATAAGAATATGGCAACATTTTTATAATATTTATCCATGACTGCATCACTAATTAGCATAGTTATTAAAACCGGACCGGATCAGTCGGTTCGGCTGGTGACCGGTGCTGTTTTGTAATTCGATCGGTTTACATTCGATCCGATCAAGACCCGTTGAACCGGTTGACCCAATTTTTCATTAAAATGTGATTTGATTGGTTCAATCGGTTCAATTTGGTCTAAAAATATATATTTATTTTGACTTGGACAAGACTCGAACCTAGTCTTCCTCTATAATTATCCCCTCTCCTTTCACCAAGCTAAACATGATTCTTGTTTTATTATTTGTTTCAATAATGTATATTCATTTATCAAATCTATAAAATTTATTACTTACTATCAATTTAGCTAGAAATTCAATTAGTCTTAGAAATCCCTTATTGTTGTGACTTACAAATTAAGACTAAAATTGTTATTGTTGTATTATTGATTTGTAATTTATTAAATTCTAAATTTGTTATGGTATGTTATTGTAATCAGATCATAAACATGTAATATTTATCCAATTCATAAATATGTTAAATTATAATATCATAATATTTAAGTTTTTTCTTTTTATTTTTAAATTTGTACGGATCAAACCGGTTCGACCCAATTGAATCACTGACCCATTGAACCAGTAACTTGACCGGTTCGATTCCCAGTTCAATTTTAATAACACTGCTAATTAGTAATTAAAGCCATTTTTAATTGTAATTGCAGCCAATTGATTTTGTTTTGGATGACGTGTGATGGAGAATTTCTTGAAGATGACTGCAAGTCGAGTCAGCTATTGTTGCTGATGTCTTTGTGAATTCAACTATCTCAAGCAACAAGTTTTGACCGGAAATACTCAAGTTTTTTTAATGGGGGGAATACGAAAAGGAAATATGACACAAAATCTGTTTTATTTAGGTTAAATAAAATAACTAAAAATTATATTTTAAATTTGTCCTATTACATTTACATAGTTCTGAATTAATATTCAAAATAGGGAATGACTTACTGAATCTTTTTAATTATATGATCTCCGGAAATTTTATAGAGTAAAGAAAATGTGCAAAGCATATTTTTGGTGCAAACTGTAAATTCATCAAAATTGGGTTATAATTCGTTGCCGAAACATCAAAAATACGACATAGTTCATCAAAAGGTGATCTATGATTCGTCGTCAAAAAAATCATACATACGGCGGGTTCTAATCACATCCATCCAAATAATCAAATCAATGACCATCATTAGTTTGTATTTTTCACGAAAATATATCGTTTGCGGATCCTTTTTCAAATTCTATAATTAAAAGAATATCACTCTTTTTAAACATTATTTTGAATACCTAATGCTTAAATCTCGTCTGTCATCTCCAACTTTCGATGATAAACATATTTTATTTGTGCGTGCAATTAAATATAATAAGGACACATAAGCATTCTCTAAATGTGCGTAGCTAGCCACATTTCATTTGAATGGATGTTATGAACTATATTAGCTCTAGGCATAAATGATCACTCTAACTAATGCTCATATCTTTTGAAGATTCGATAATGTACCTATTTTAAATTTAACCTATATCCAAAAGTTTCATGGACATTACATTAGTATCGTTCCTTTGTTTGGAATTTGATCTTCATATCTTGATACAAATTCATTCACAAATGAGATGAGACATCTGCTAGTGTAATTGTTCATCAAGCACCTGCCTGTTGAATTTTTACATGGATACAAATGCTCTAATGGAAAGTCATTTTATGTTTATAGCTACACATTATAATCTTAAGACACAAACACAAAACAATGTTATCAACATATAACACAAGCATTAGGATTTTCTTCCATGCTTTGCACATAATAATACTTAGTCATCTGCGGATTATAAGCTCTATAAGCTTTAACCATTTCCGACACCACCATATCAACTTTCCTCTCCTCCTCCCCCTTCGTCTTGGCCGCCTCCTTATGGTCTTCGGCTTCTTTCTTGGGCTCCTCCTCCGCCTTCTTCTCCTCACCACCTGATCCCTGTTTCTTAGCCTCATCCGCTGATGGTGCTGGCTGCTTTTTGTCCGTTACAGCTTCTTCTACTTTCTTAGCAGATTCCTCCTTCTTCGGTTCCTCCTTAGGGTCTTTCACTGGACCGACCGACACTAGCTCGGTTGTCCAGTACTTGCGAAGCCTGCTGACTACCTTTGTTGGGTCTACCGTGCCGATGATTGTTAGTTTCTGCTCCTTCATGTCTATCGAAATTGAGTCTATTCCTGATCGCAAAATTCAGTATAAAATTTCTTCAAAATTAGGCTAATTGCAAGTAAATAAATATTAGTGCTGAATGAGCAGCTGCTGCAGTTTGTTTCTATTTTTGAGCTACAGTTATCATATCAATTATTGTTTTAACAGCTAAAGCAACAGCTGCTCAAAAATAGATATAAACAGTAGCAGCGTCCAACACACTTGTTCAACTTTTACATGGATGCAGATTATGATCTTATGGCTGAGTCACACATACAAATAAGCGTAGAGGAATGGATGATGAGACCTGGGTAACCGGCGACGGTCTTCATGGCCTTGCGCTTGGCTCCATCATCCGGCATGTCGATTTTCAACACCAACTTCTGCATAATTTCAACATCACAGAATCTCAGAACACTAGAACCGAGCTAGGCCTGCTGCTAAAAAATATGACAACTTTAATCAAACAATAAGATCAACTTGTGAATCAATTTCAGCAAACCCACCTTCATTTCCAGAACAGAGCTAGAATTGCAGAGTTTTAGAGATGGAAGATGAGAGAGAGAGATGATCGGTAATGGATTTGGGGGTAGATAGGGAAAAAGTAGATATTGAAAGACAATGAGGTGTGGTGAGTGGCTGTGGAGAGTAAGAGAGAGAAAGTGAGAACAGAGAGCAGATATGTGGAAGACAGATTTTGAAGTGGCAATTTGCGGTGGTTTCCTAATTTATTAAGACCGTCCGTATAACCTACGGAGTATCATGTTTTGACAGTGGATGGATTTGTTTTTTTATTGGGGTTATGGATTAGAATTAGTTTGTTAGAGGGATTTATCAACCTTGGACATTCTTGTGCCGGGTGTGGTGCCTTTTTACCAGGATACCACGTGCGTCCTTAACAGTGGATGGATTTTAATTTTACAGTACTGGAGGCAGAAGTTGTTTCAAAATAAACACACAAAAATCACCAGACCACATTTTTTATTTATTTTTAGCTATCAGCATTGCCTGCTTGGTGATATTGAAACAAAAGTTGCTCTGTTATATGGTGTTTATTTACTAGTACTCATTATGTAGTCATCAGATACAATGTGACATATGGGTTCCTAGCAATACCAAAGTTAGAACACTCTCGAACTTTCTCGCACCCCTGCACATCGTCTTTCACCGGAGTTGTTGATTCGCTCACCGGCGGCCGCCCCTTTTGACACCTTTAGTCTGTTCATTTTCCTGCCGCAGTCTCCTCCACCATATCCCTCTCCTCCTCGGCCTCTCCCTTCCGCTTGTCTCCCCTGTCTCCTTTTATTTCCCCCTCCCCCTGCCGGCTTCTTTCCCTGTCCTATGTCGCTTTCATGTGCCGCGTTATCATCGTGTTCGCACAGCTGCTCGGGAGGTGATGTGCGTGAGCTCGTAGTTGGGAGCGGTGTTGGTGATTTGGGTGGGAGTATCCGATGGTGGTTGTGTTGTGGCATCGATTGGTCAGGTGGTTGGGTTGTTGACTTGGGTGGTTAGGTGTTGACGGTGGTGGTGTTTGGGGGGTTTTTTTTTTGTTTTTCTGGAGGGCTTATTTTGAAGGTGGGACGTTGATGGCTATACGATAGGCTTGGGGCTTTTGGCGGCTTGCTGGTGGTTTTTTTGGATATATATTTAGGTTTCTTGTACAGTTCCTTTGTTGTTCGGTTTTAGTTTTCGTTTAGGTCTTCGTTGTAACTTTAGTTTTAGTGTTAGATTTATTTGGCTGCACTCGCTGCATTTGGTGTTTCCCTGGCTTTGGTGGTCTGCTCACCTCTCTCGGCGTGAGGTCAAGTGGAGCATCTCATTGCTCCCGGCTAGTTAACTCGTTCTAGCTTTCAAATCCTCGTTGTCGCCTTTTCTGAGGTTCAGGTGACGTGCTTCCAGTGGTAGGAAACCGGTATATGAAGATCGCTTGTGCAGCTTTGTTCTGTGATTCGGTGGAAAGTGGCTAGTGCTTCATCGTCGTTTCTTCAGTTTGGCCATTTTGACATGCATTGATTTTTAAAGCGTGAAGATGCATCATCAGTGAATGGGTTACTTAGCTGTGTTTGGATTGCATTGCTTGTTTAGATGTTCTGTTCCAGTACACGTCGGGCATCTGTTTGTTGGTGTTGTCTTTCTTTTTCCTTCATCACTTTGTATGTCATTGTTCTTTTATCAAAAAAAAGATACAATGTGACATATGGTGTTTATTTACTAGTACTCATTTTACCGAACCCTCCACCTTTTTCCCCAACTTTCCTTCGCCGCAGAACTCTTCCGACCTCCGACATCAAGTTTTTCTCCACAGCCTCCATCTGATCCACCATCTCTCCCACCATATCCACCAGTTCCAAAATACCTTCTTGACCCAACCTGGCCCACTCACCACCAGCACCCCAGCCGATTTCTCCCTCTTATCCTCCTCCTTCTCATCTTCCACCCGTCAACTAGCGATGGAGGTATTGGTTGGAGGATTGGGATGGAGTTTTGGGGTGATGTTGGTGATTGTGGGGACGTTGGGTGGTGGGTGGAGACATGGGTGGTTTTGGGGGCGGTGAGGATTTGGCGTAGATGGGGCGGTTGGGGTGTCGCTGATGGAGGCGTGGTGGTTTTTTGCTGGTTGTCGCGCTTCAGGTGGCCATTTTGGGTACCTTCCGGTTGTGTATATGTATGTATCCGGGATGCGTCTGCCTTTCTATTTTAGGGAAGCTTGTGTGTCAGGATTCTCCTAGCTAACGGGTTGTCTGGTTGTTTAGAGTTTGTTTTTTTCATGCTTTTAGTTTAGTTTGTTGCACTTGTTGCAATAGTCCTTTTCTGTCTTTGGTGATCACCTCCCTTGGCGCGAGGCTAAGTGGAGCATCTCACTGTTCCCGGCTAGTTAACTTGTCCTAGCTTTTAAGTCCTCTTTGATACCTTTTATGGAGTTCAGGTGGCGTGCAACCATTGACAGGAAGCCGATTTATGAAGCAGCTCACTTGTGTAGCCTTGTCCAGTGTTTCAATGGAATCTGGCCAACGCTTCATCGTCGCTTCGGAGTTGACTGACGAGTCAATTTCTTCCGTTTGGCATGTCTTTGACCTTGGAGCGTGAAGATAACTAAGCAGTGGATGGATTGATTAACTATGCATGGATTACTTTTCTTGTTTCGATATTATGTTCCAGTACTAGTTGGTCGTCTGTTTAGCTGTTGTTGTTTTTCGATTTCATCAGGTCTTTGTATGTCATTTTCTTCTATAAAAAAAGATCAATTGACACGTCTAAATGTGAATTTTTTTTTGTAGATTTATATGGAACATATATATAGTAAGAGGAGCGCTCAAATGAGAACCTCATATTTTTTCGAAAACTTGAGATCCTAATCTTCACCTTCCAAAATGCAAGATGCATTTTCTAAGATGCATTTTGGTGGTGACACATGTCTCATGTGCATTTTCCAATATGCATTTAATACAACGTCAAAACCACCTTTTTGACTTTGCTTTTTGGACATGTGTCACATGCAGATTCAAAGATGCATCATGATCCAATGGTGAGATTTGAATTCTCAAGTTCTCGAATTTTTAAGAATTCTCAACCAAACGCTCCCCCATATAATAATACATTAAATACATATGTGAAATATAGGGGTAGGCATTTGACCCTAGGGTCAAAATGACCTTGGGGCCACCCTTACCCTGCCCGATCTGTACTCTGCCCTGCCCTGCCCTATCATTGTACCCTAACGTACCCTGCCCTTCTACCCTAAGGCATGGTAAGGGTCATGAAAAAATAGACTCTACACTGCCCTTCTACCCTAACATCACCCTCCTACCCTATCTCATACCCTGTCTTGCCCTACTATTTTCATTCATATTATGATTTTTTTTAAATTTGCTTAAATTTGCCTTACTTGACCCTATCCTAGCCGACCCGACCCTATCCTACCTGACCCTACCTTAATATTACCCTGCCCATGGGTACCCTACGGGCTTAGAGAAATTGTTCTACCATGCCCTTACCCTGTCTTGTACTGTTCATAGGGTCAATGAAAAATGATCTTACCCTACCGTTAGATAAGAATTACCATTATTCTGTCCATTACCGACCCCTATGTGAAAATAGGAAAATCCACACAATTTGTGAGAGAAATATGTCATAAATGAGATTTAAACCCTTGACTGTCTGAATGTACTGGTCGTCACCGTTTAGTTATGTTAGCTTAGAAAACATGTCAAACCCCAAACGCATCAAGTTGCTTCTCCCCATGGGCCATGTGCCACCTTAAAATTTCAGGTACTGTTTATTAGATTTGACTGAAGAGTTGAAAACGAAGTCTCCAAATATTACACTTTTGATTTTCTGATTTGAATCTTTGATGTAAATGCCCTTCTGCTAGTAGGGCAGGCTGCAGCCTTTGATGTGGGCCTCTATGTTTGGGCCGTGTATTAATAATGGGCCCTATGCGGGGCCATGATATGATACCGTAGGTCCGTAGTAACCGTCCTAAATTAGAGATGGGTGGGTGGGGTGAGGCAATCGGGTTGAAATTGGAGATAGGGTGAAAGCAAATTGGAGTTTGGAGAAGGAGCGAGCGGAGATAGAAGTGGAGTAGAGCTCAATTTCGGAGGATTGGGTTTTGTGAGCTCAATTTTGTGCTCAATTGAGTTTTGTGAGCTCAATTTCGGAGGATTGGGTTTTGTGAGCTCAATTTCGGAGGAAGCCATTTTCGGAGGATTGGGTTTTGTGAGCTCAATTTTGACTTCAATTTGTACAACTCTGCAACTTTTGGACTATAAAGTTTAATTTTATGTTCAATTATTAAAGGAAAAGATCATACGAGAATAATACAACTTTATATTTAAATGTAAAATTAATTTTGTCATACAAATTTTCGGTTATTTTACTATATACAAAGATAATTTTTTGAAAATATTTATGGTGACAACTGACAAGTGACGTTCAAAAATTTCTATTGTCACACTATTGTATTTAACGTTCAAAAGTTCATCATTTTATTTTTATCATGTCCATAATTTTAAGTTGGATCGTAGTTTCAAAGAGATGTCTCCACGACCCATTTTGTACTTTTCGTGACCGTAAATAATGGAAAAAGTACGTATTCCGAACTATCAAATGTTTCTAATTGAAGGTTCAAACTATTAATTTTTCCAATCAAGGGCAAAATAACAAATAAATTGACAAAATTTTGAACACCGAGCACCGTAGCTACACCGTGATTAAATTGTCAACTCATTTATATGAACCCCGCTAATAACGACTCGATAAAAAGGTCTATCGGTGCTAAAGAAGAACAGTTCACGATGAGATCGTCGGATTGTTTTCAACGGGGTCCACATGGTTGAGTTCACAATTTGATCACGGTGTAGCTATGCTGCTCGGTGTTCAAAAATATGTCCATTTAATTTTTATTTTACCTTTGATTATAAAATCGATAGTTTGGACCTTCAATTGGAAAATGTCAGTAATTCGAGACACGAATATGAATGTATACTTTTCCCTAAATAAATTGTCTCATAACACAAAGAGTGCTACAAACTGGTTCTTCAAAAATCAAAACAAAAGGCATAAGTTTCCACTAGGGATGCACATCCGATCGGATTCGGACCGGAATTTTTTGATAATATGAATCAGGGACCGAACCGGACCGATATTTTAGGGACCAAGGACCGGAATATTTTTTTAAAACGGACCGGGACCAGACCAGAATTTCATGTTATTATCACTCAAATTTTACGGTCCGGACCAAAATATTACGGTCCAGGATCGGAAATTTTTGAAAGGATGGACTGTGGACCGTACCATAAAACTTTGGTCCGGTTGGAATTTACGATCCGATCCAATTTGTGCATCCCTAGTTTCCACATGTACTAGGAAAGAGTTAATATATCTTACGCAAGTATAATTAATATATTTGTGCATCCCTAATTTTTTTTAGGAAAAACTATAAAATAACATTAAAATTATCACAATCAAATTTTAAAATTTGAAAAATAAGCCACCAAACTATTAGATTTTGGAATTGATGGCTCCCTAATTTTTGGAGGAGCAGTTGCTAAATGTGCAAATTTTTCTTCTCTCTTTCAAATTATTTAAATGATTTTTAATGGACTGAACCTAAATATATGGCCCTTAGACCATCTACATTAATGATAAAAAAATTAGTCATCCATCTCTCTCATCATGTTTCATTACAATATTAAAAGTTCAACTCTCTAATATTTTCTAGTTTAGTTGTACGAGTATATTTTTGTTTCAGTACAACAAATCAGTTGTTTTCTTACTATACAATCCACTAAAAATAGTGAAAATTGTGTGCCATAATTATTGTGATCATTAGGAGTGTGCAGAACTTGTCCTGTCCCACGGACACGTCCCAAGCTGACTAAATTACATGAACTCGACTCGCACAAGGTTTAGACAAATCGGGTTACCGGTCCCCATAGATATGGAACCAAATCTAACTAGATACAATATATAATAAAAATAAAAATCTCCAAAGAGGATGATCACCAAATTTTACCGACTTGAATATTGCTTTTTAGAAACTTCAAATCTTTTGTTAGTGTGTTGGATGTTTTTTTAAGCTTGAAGATTTATTTTTGTTTGCGATAATATATGTACTAGATTTTGTCATTGATTTTTTTATAATTCAACTTTTAAGGTTGTGTTAAGGTCAGGGCCGTCTCAAGGCTTCGTGGGGCCTGAAGCGAAACAGAAAAAATGGGCCTTCTTAGTCTTCGACGCACAATAATAAAGATTCAAACCAACATTCAAAAAGCCCTGTTATTTTACAAACTTGTGCATACCTTGTTTTGTCATATTTTCGTGTCACCAAATACAATTTTATCAGCCATGGAAAGAGGGAGCAGTAGCAATTTCAGCAGCAAACAGAAGCACATTTCAGTAGCAAACAGCAGCACATTTCAGCACCTTTCAGCAACATCAGCATTAAACAACATCACCATTTCAGCAGCATCAGCAGCACAATTTCAGCAGCATCAGCAGCATCTAAAAATCAGCAGCCAAGACAAGAGACAACGGCAATAATAGTAGCTGCATTTTCAGCAGCTGCAGCAGAACAATTTTAGTAGCTGCATTTTCAGCAGCTGCAGCAGAACAATTTTAGTAGCAACAGTGCAGCAATCTCAAGCATCACAAGAAAGCCTGCAAACTCAAATGTCAATGTAGAAGCAACTTCAAACGGAACACCAATCTCAAATGTATTTTTATTTAAATTTTATCCTCCTAGCTTTTTGGGAAGCAAATTTATTTATCAAGTCTTCATAGTCAACTTGTTGTAGCATTTCTTTTTCAATTGATAACATAGCCAAACCATTTAATCTTTGTTGAGACATTGTTGATCGTAAATAAGCTTGGATTCTCAGTTTCTTCAATCAAAGAAGACCTAACAATAAACTTATCAAGAGCCCCCTTTTGAGAATCCATTAAAGCTTCAATCTTTCTCTTCTTTTGGAGTTTTGAAAAACCATATTCAAGTTTACGGCTAGACATTATAAGTATTCTAATGAGTAACAACCTATTCACACAAAAATCAACAACAAAATACAATTAGGACAGAGAAACGATGAAACCTGGAAAGCTGAAGCTCGGACGAAATTAGGGATTGCAGCGGATGCCAAACTTGGGACTGGCGAGTGGCGAACTTGCTGTATGTGAATCGATTGAAGATGCGATGGAAGTTTGTTTTGTGATTTGTGTCCTGTCGATTAGAGTTTGAGCTTGCTTTGGAGTGCCGATTTTCCCAATTTCCCGTTGCGATTGCGAGATGCCGAGATGTGTAGATGAGAATTGAGAATCTGTTGTATTTCTTTTAATTTCTATTATTTTATTTATTATATTTATTAAAAAAAATATTTTTTGGCCAAATGGGGCCTGAATCACCCGCTTCACCTGCCTCACATTGGGGCCGGGCCTGGTTAAGGTTTACCCGATCAATGTTTATAGTCGGGTTCAGATTCTACTAAGTGACCCGTCTATATTTTAGATCGAATTAGGGACAAGAACAAGATCAACCCGTCCTAATCCGTTCCGCGCGCACCGATAGTGACAATGGCAGGATTAGTTATATCCTACACTTTTGTATTCTTTAAATTCATAAATAATTAAGAATTATAAATACTATTGATATTTATTTTATAGTATCTCAAATAAATCAAAAATAACAATTAGGAAAAGCGCTCTTCCTTCCCTCTAGGTTTCATGTTCTCTTCCAACCGTTTGCCGGCAGCGACGATCATCTTTCACATGGACCCTCTATTTGTGAGATGGGGTTAATTGAGCGACTTTTATTTACCAATCGTCATCTTCAAGCCTTGCCGACAAAATTGATCTTTCTCAAGCGACCGTTTGCTTGCGCGAGGGGGCTTAAGTGTCCCTCTTTTTGGAGGTTTTTTACATGTAATTGCTGAGATTACAGTCGACTTTTTGTTCGGACTGTTTTTTCGGGGTCTTTCTTCAAGACGTCTAAAGAAGCTCCTATGAAAGTTAGCAGTGTTTCGACAGCTGTTGTTTCTTATAATTTGATGTCTCTTACCGGATTGTTCGAATTCCGTTCGGTGATGACAGCCGGAGTACGAGCTGTTTCTGTCTCTTGCCGGGATGTTTGAATTCTGTTCGGTGATGACAGCCGGAGTACGAACTGTTTCTCGGGATAAGATGGACACGTGTTGGATGATCCTACTTCTATGCATGCTTGCCAGCTCTTTCATATAAGATGGACAGGTGTTGGCTGCCCGTTGGCAGCTTGCTTTTTCAATGTGTGACAGTTGTATTGGGATAAGGCAAAACCATATATATGATTGATGTCTGTGAGTCAACTAGGCTCACTTAGCTCGGCGTGAGGCAAAGTGGAGCAGTGGGCTACTTATTTAATTACATGTTTTTTATTATCTTAGATGGTCCAGATGGATTTTGTTTCCAACTTCTTAAGTGCTCTTGTTCGCCTTGTATCTGCTTTACGCAAGTTATCAAAAAAAATCAAAAATAGATATATCTTTAAAAGGTGTATCAAACATAAAAATTAGTAAAAGACTTTAAGTTAAAAGCATAATCATTATTTTAAATTCAATAATTGATATGAATAAGGTAGTATTCCTACATCTCTTGTGGATGCCTTTTTCGTGACCATCATGATGGACGTGTCATGGCTTACAATGGTAAAAGTGCCCGATGTGGTCGGTGCTTCAGTTATCGAGAAATGTACCAATGATTTCAGGGGTAGATGTGTGCGCGAATCCATGGTAAAGGTGTTGGACCTGGCCTATGCTTCAAGATGCGGAAATATGTACCAAATATTTCAGGATCTGGTCGAGATGCCTTGAAGAACTTGAAGATTAATAAAAATATGTACTATGTACTAGATGATAAATGTTATCGCACTATGCATTATGTATCGTTGTACTCCTTTATCAAAAAATATAATTGATATGAATAAGAGTTTATGAAGCGTCAAATTGGTCACCATTTCATTACAACATTATTTTTGTTAACAAAAGTCAAATTAACTCCATTTAATTAACTCTTTTTTTTTTATGGAACAACGGCATACAACGACTTGCAAACAACAACAACTCCATTTAATTAACTTTGATATAAATAAAAAAACTCCATTTAATTAATACACAAAAAATAAGAAAAGCTATTACCTGGATAATGTATATGACTGACTGTTCAGAAATCGCGCGTGAGATTCAACCGCGTCAAATCGAGGTATTCCTTTCTGCGGAGGTCAACAAACCTGGCCAAACCCAAATACATCCCTTCGCTTCCACCCGGAGACGACGCCATCCTCGTCGCCAAATCTCCAACTTGGCGCCGCCATTTACGCTTTCCGATCGATTTCCAACCGGCTACATACTCGGCTAGCCATCATCGCCATGAATTTCTATCCCAGCCGTTAGATCTAGATTGCAGTTTTCGATCACGAAAGCCTGAGTTTTGTCTGATCAGCGCTTGGCCACACGATTCCTTGTAAACCTTATAATTTTCTCGTTGTTATGTATGCGCGCGTTATTGAAGCTTCTTGACCAGTGTTGATGGCGATTTTATGCGGTTTTTGATGAGCGGAAGTTGTGGATTGTGCAGGGAGAAGGGACGAGTATTGCCTGAGGTGCTGCTGGTTTGTGTCTAAGAGTTGGTTGGCGCAGGAAGGTTGTGATCGGTAGGAGGTTTGATGTTTTGGTTAGG
This sequence comes from Rhodiola kirilowii, assembly GCA_033675215.1. Lineage (NCBI taxonomy): Eukaryota > Viridiplantae > Streptophyta > Magnoliopsida > Saxifragales > Crassulaceae > Rhodiola > Rhodiola kirilowii. The sequence continues at coordinate 12,900,940 of CM066195.1, read as the reverse complement.
GTTGTGGGATTGATGGTATAACGGAGTTTGCAATCATTTCTAGTTATAATTGTGTTTAGTTGGTAAAAAGCTGATTTTAGTAAAGATTTAGGGATTGGCATTGGAGCTGATGATGATCTGATTCTGGAGATAGGGTTTTTGGGTTGTAGTTGATCCGTTTCTGCTGTTAGGAAGTAGATTTTGAGAAGGGGAGTGAGGGCAGTTCCTGTGATTCAGCTAGGTAGAGGAAGATTTTCTGTGATTTTGATCTGCAGAATGGGATTGGAAGATGATATCCTGCAGAATCCTGACCAGCCTGCAGATGCAAACCAGGAAGTGCCAAAGTATATATTTTAAGTCCTCATTTCTATTATACCTGTTCTGGAAGAAAAAAAATTAGTCTTTTATAATTTTAACGTGGAACATTTATTTGAAATTCATTTTGGTTGTATGTTGATTATCCAGGAAACTCAAAGTCACATATGCAAGAGATTTTCTACTTTCATTGAGCGAGCTAGATCTGTGCAAGCAGTTGCCTAGTGGATTTGACAAATCAATTCTCAAGTAAGATGCTTTGGATCAGCTTCAGTCAAAGTTGTTGTTGAGTTTCACAATGTTTTCAGATAACTTTCAGTTTTACGAGTTGCGCGTGCCCTGGCAGTCAGTAAGTTTCTTTAGTCAGCATGAGATTTCAATCTCGTCACTAACAAGACCCTGAGAATAAGCTACTTAACTTTTAGACCGACTGAATTTTACTTCGTCGATATCAAAGCATTAGCATTCATAAGACTGTCTTTGGAAATTTTGTGTTTTAATTTGTTGCAGACTATAGCTACTCAAAAATTGATTCATAGTAATTGAAACACGTATTCTGTTCATATTTCGACCAGTGAGTTTCATGATGCTTTCCATGGTTCTCAAGAAAAGACTAGGACCTCAGGCGGTTTTGCGGCACAGAACTTCAAACGTACTGAATATAGTGCATCCCCACCGACTAGGCGAGATGCAAACAGTTATTCTCGGGGGTCAACTGGAAAGTGGGAGAGCCGATCACGAGATGGTGACTCCCAGACCGATCGAGATTCAGGTAGTTCTAGTATTTGTGTATTTCCATTCAAATTCTATTATTTCTTTGTAAATTGCTGAGACATTTTGAGTTCAAATTTCTAATAACACTCAGGGTAGTGGTAACATTTTTAACTTCAAAAAATTTAGTAGTAATTTCAATGTTAAGTCATTTGACTAATTTAGGAAAGTAGCTGTAAAATACACTGTCTAGTTTCCGTTTGCATAGTTCAAGAATACATTTTTACAGACAATCATGGCCATAACTACTGTGCTGCTTTAGTGCCATAGGGGATCAGATGTTTTGTCATATGGTGTGTAGTGTACACTGTACAGTATCATATCCTATACTTTGTGACTGCTCGCAATTATTGCATTAATACATAATTTTATTCATTGAAACAGATACATCGTTGCCAGCTTAGGCCAAAAAATATCTCTATGGATCAAAATTTGAAATCCAAATGAATGTGTTTACATTGTGATTCTTATTTTGCGTGCTTTGATTACAGCTTTGTTTTGATGATAAATCTTCAAATAAACTGTAACAGTAACTAGTGGCAAAGAATTCTTATGTAATTATATTTTATCAGAATCCGGAAGACAAATAGGAACCCATCCTCGGCGACCTTGGCAGAACTCTGAGCATGATGGGCTACTTGGAAGTGGTTCCTCACCAAATTTAACTGGATATACATCTGGGACTTCTGCACCTAAGTTTAGAGCTAATGATCAATATCATCTCAATAGAAGTAACGCTCCGTATCAACCCCCTCGACCTTACAAGGTTAGTCATAATGTTTCACAATTTTTGTGATGTCTGCGAAAAGCAATTGTTATAGTTGGTCTTTATATTGATGCCTTGCAAATACATTACGTTACTACCCTCAAAAGTAACGAGTCTTGGCCATCATCTGCTACAGGCAGTTCCTCATGGTCGGACTACCACTAATGACCTTCACAACGATGAAACATTTGGTTCTGCAGATATCACCAGTGAGGATCAAGCTGAGGAGGAAAGAAAGAGGAGAGGTAAGGACATGTTATCCATATTTCTTTGTTGGGTCCATGTACCAAACTAGCTTTGCTGTTTATAGATGTAGTTCCGCATATTTGCAGCTGAATTTGAACTGATGAGGAAGGAGCGATACAACTCTGGTCAAGAGAAGCAGCATTCGAGTTCTGTTGATAGTAAAGATGACCTTATTTTCAATGCTACTGATTATGAGGGAAATATCAATGATGGAAAGAAGATTTTGATTGAAGGCAACGAATCACATGAGTCGTCCAAGATTCTGGCTCAACATAATGGCTCTATAAAACCATCCACAATTATGCAATCTCCAGCACCCCGGCCGGTTGTGCCCCCTGGATTTGTTCCTCCTGGATTTGGAAACACTAATACTGTGGCTAAATCTACAATTAAGCTTGATACCAAGGTACTATTTGAGGCTATATGTACTAAACTATTGGGCATTTGGTCACAGTATTGGTGAAATTGTTCTTCGTAACTAAATATCACTAAAATCCTTGGCAATGATAAAATCAGACTGATCTGGCTGAATATGGTTCTTGTGTCGCATTCTCATTTCCATTTGCCAACTAGCTTTAAAAATCCATGTGCAATGGTACTTGATACTTGAACAATGCATGTAAATTTTTTTCCAAGCAAGAGAAATCTCGCTTGTCCTTTTCTCATAGTATTGGGCAACTCTTAACAACAATGATAAGTGAGACATAAAGATACTTAGGTACACGGCATGATCGTGCCTTTGTGATTTAGTTTTCATGTTATTATGAGCAGTGACTTCATCATTTAACTCTTGATTTGTTACCTCTGCAGGTTCGAATCTCTGATATAGACAATAAACTGGTCCATGGTACTGTTAACTTGTCAACGGAGAGAGACCCTGCTAATAAAACAGCGAAGCAACCAGATGGTCCATCACACCTTAATAAAAGTAACCATTCAGGGTCTGTTGAACTCTTAATCATGGGGGGCGGTCTTGAATCCAAAATTGGGGAAGTACAGAATACTGCGGCTGCGGCCAGTCAGGAATTTGTAACATCATCTTTGAAAGACATCTTTGCCAATTCCTTGAATAAGAATAACAGTGGTTTATCTATTTCGAACGAGGTAAACTGAAGTTGCATGTTTTTTACTTTGTTAAAGAGTATGCCTTCTGACTGTGATATGAAAATCTTAAATACTATGTTGATATCAGATATCAATGCATCCATTGATGATTGATTGCAGTGATGCCTATCAAAACCATAATGGATGTAATATGTGCTGCTTAGCAGCTTTTAATGGCCTCGTTATTTCAGTTATGAGAACAACCGTTTTTTACAGGTGAAATACTTCAACTGTCAGCATTAACTGTTACCTATTATATTTTCGCAGCGTCCTAATGATAACTTTCATGATAACTGGAAAGGTAGCACCATGGAGGCATCTAAGTTCGCTCACTGGTTTGTTGAGGATGATGGTAAGCGCGCTATCAATTTATGAATATGGACATAGAACTATTTCCTATCTTTTGATTGCCATTTCTTCATTAACTTTTTCCAGGTAAGAGACCAGAGAATTGTCAGTTATCTGAAAAACTAGTTGATTTGTTTCCGTTAATTGGTGGAGGGCCAACTAGCGTACTTAATTCTCGTGATGGAAACGCTGCTAAAAATAATGACACATCTGGTCCATTCCTTACTTGTGAAGATCTCGAACAGTCAATTTTATCAGAACTGAGTCACCATAAGGTACCATCAGAATCACTGCAACAAGGTTCAGTCAGCCATGATACAAATATAGCGCAAACAAAAGCTGGTATTGATGCTCTGGCATCCCATCACCTTCTTTCAGTGTTGCACAAGGGACCTGCCCCAAAAGATGTGGCTCCACCTCTTAATATTGATAAAGGGTCCTCTGAGGGACTTCATCTGTTCGAGTCGACAAGCATGGGCATCTCTACCGACGGTTTTAAACAAGGGAAAGTTGATAAAACCTCTGATATAGGAAAGAACCCTACTCTCGAAGCCCTTTTTGGCAAAGCCTTCATGAAGGAACTTCAAGCAGTCGATGCTCCAGTTTCTTCCAAGAGGGACTCTTTCAGTAGTGGTATGCCTTCTTTAATCAGTAATAATAGTACTATTACTTCTTCATTTTGAGTATTCCAAAATCTGGATGATGCTGATAATGGACACAAGCCATATTTTTTATGGTTATCATTCTTGTGCAGACTCGTCAAGACTTCGACTACCTGAAGATCAGAGCTTAATCAATGCCAGTGATCCTTTAAATCCCTCAAACTCCTTCCTTGGACATGTTGAAGCTTCTAAGAATGCTGGGTATGCATCATCACACTTGCCTATTGGCAGTACTGACAGGCTAGGTGCGCTGAGTGCTATGTTCAGAGATGGAAGATCTGGTCAAGATAATCCTGCATTTCCCTATAACCCTGATAGGATGCCGCACAACAATGCCTATCATAACATACATGCTCACTCATCTCTGCCTCAGTTCCCTCCACACACGAGCCTAGGGCGGCCAATGTTTAATCAATTAGACGCACATCATACACTCCCCCCGATGAGGTTCCCAGACAACATGATCCGTCGTGATCAACCACCAACTCACCAGTTTTCTCCAAGTCGCCAAATGCTCCATCAGCCAAGACCAATGGGATTTGACCTCTCGAGTCAGCAGCCGATGATGCAGCAGGTGCACTTGCAGAGTAATGCCCCTCCGTCTCACCTATTAAGGCAATATTCTGGCAACCTTCCCCAACCTTCACACCCAGACAGTCAAGTGCTTGGCTTCAGACAAGAATTAGACCCAATGCAAAGGCTCCTTGTTGGCCACCAGCAACCAGGATATGGAAGGTCTCCACCAGGTAATCTCTTCGTGACTTGTCGGTGCTCACTAATTTAATTTTTGAGGCCATCATTCTGCAACAAGTTTTCTCCCTCTCACTTGTTCTGGACTTCATTAATTATGTTGTGGCAAAACATCCTTTAAATCTTTAGCATCATCCAAGAACCCATGTCAACTGTTTCTCATGTCATTACTTGTTTTCATACCCGAGCTCGTTTAATTATTTGGACAACATCATAACATTTTATTTCTAGTGTCTGATATTGGCTCAGGCAATCATCATCCAGATGTTCTTCAACGACTCATGGAGATGGAACTGAAATCAAAAGCAAAACCAAACCACCCTTTCGCAGGACACTTCGGGGGACTACCGAACTTTTAGCTTTCTGGCTACTGAGTGAACTACTACTCAGTTTGTGCTACAACCATACTGATGGTCAAAACTGTCTTGAATAGTTCCCCCTCATTTGAGGACCAGTAATCCTTGTTTGACAATTTTGTTCAATTTCCGAGCATGGAAACTGCCTCCAAATTTTCATGTCCATATGTGGCCAATCTCAATCTATACAAAGAAAACCCAGGTAAAGGAACAGAATAGAATTGCTGACATTCAGGTGTCGTTCTTTTGAACTTAATTTAATTGGAATTTTATTGTACTGAATTTAATTAAACTATACTGAACTTAATTAAACTGTACTGAATTTTATTAAACTATACTGGACTTAATTTAATTGTATCGAATTTTATTTAACTTTACTGATCTGTACTGAACTTAATTTACTGTATCGAATTTAATTTAACATAACTTTACTGAACTTAATTTGCTGAAATTGAAAAATTATATATATGTATAGTGGGGAGCGCTCGGTTGAGGCAAAGTTGTAAGAATGAGGCAAGTGCGGCATGATATTGGTCATTGATCATATTGATCTAATGGTTGAGATGTAAAGGTGTTGGTAGTGGGATTTTACTATTTGTTTTTTACTGTTGGTAGTGGATTTTACTATTTACTACGTGGCGCGTCCATAATACAGAGGTTGATGGATGGATGAGATTGTGCCTCACGTTGCCTCATTCTTGTTTGTCTTGCCTCATTTGAGCGCTCCTCTATGTATAGTATATATATATATGTGTATTTGTCATCATTTTTCAAAAAGATAAAATTATATAATTCATTAATTAACTTGCTCAAAAAGTTTCATCATTTTTTCAAACTGATAAATATATATGTATATATGTATTTTTTTCTTTTTTTATAAATTATATAGCTAAAAAATTGCGTGAAGCCCTCATACATCTTTGGAAGAAGTATCTCCGAAGATACTGAACATCAGCTTGTATTCATCTTATTTTAAGGTAAATTATTAAGAAATAAAAAATACTGTGGAATTCGATATCATATGCCAACGTTTCATAACGGTGATCAACCTACCGGAATAAATGAAAAATTCAACTATCGACACTCATCTTTACGAACTACCATTGAAAGAGCATTTGACATCTTAAAGAAATCGTGGAAGATACGCAAAGTCATGCCTCGAGTATCTGATGAGCACCAAAGTGATATAATTACAGCTATATTTACTATGCACAACTTGATTCGCATGCATAATTTTTCAATACCCATTTTAGCTAATGAGACCGTGCTGGGAAGATCAGATTCAAATTTATTAGATCAACAGCGAAAAGAGCAGATGAATCAAGTACGCGACATGATAGCGTTTCAAGTTAGTGAGGATTGTCCAGATGATGTAGTGAAAATGAACATGGATGAAGATGATGATATGTAAAATTACACTTGAATGCCATTGACGTTCCCATGTAAAAAATATATTGTATTCATATGTTTATTTCCACATGTTCTTTAAATTCATATCAAGTGCAACAAAGTTTACTTCCATTTTAAAACGGATGCAATAGTTTCCGAAGAGGTGTGGACACAAACTTGAAAAATCGTTAGATCATATGTCTTATGCTTTTCTAAAAATTATTTTAAAAATTAAAAATAATTAAAATTTTGAATAATAAGGTTGGAAACTATAAAAAAAACTGGATTGACTTGAAAAAAGTTATATTACATTTTTTAACTTAAATTAATTTAAGTATATTTAATAATACTGAACTTCATTAAACTGTATTGAACTTAATTTAACTGTACTGAACTTTATTAAACTGTAGTGCACTTAATTTTTTTGATTACAAATGTTAGTATGTTAGTAGGTTAGTATGAGGAATCGAACCCGGGCACCATTAGGCGCCGGGTGAGCACCAATCCACTGCGCTAATATTGAACTTAATTTAATTATACTGAACTTTATTAAACTGTATTGAACTTAATTTAACTATACTGAACTTTATTAAACTATATTGAAGTGCAAAAGAACAGAGCTGTCTCATTATGTGAATGTCACCATCACCATCCATTTAATTAAATTTAAGTATGTGTATCGACTAAGCGTTCAAGAAAATGGATTTTTGGACGCTCAGACGATCTTTTTTTTTTGACCCGCCCAATTAAAACGGATTAGTTAATCGGTAAAATGCTTCTTTGCGTCGTCCAAGCGGTCTAAGTGGCACCTAACAGCTTCCAAGCGAGGATTAGGCCAAACAGAAATTATATTTATATTTTCTGTTTTTGAAATATATTTTTAAAGAAAAATCGAAATGATAATATCTTAAAAATAAAAGTCTAATAAAATGTGTTTATATTTTTACATGATAGTGAATTGTATTATGACTTATAATTTATATTTATGATATAATTGTAAGAGTGCGGTTTGGGTACAAACCGACTTTATATATAAAAATTACAAACCGAATTTTAAGATGACACGTGTCCCATTTAGTCGAAATCCCGAACAAACACACGGAGGGGTATTATAGTCATTCCACACGGAGGGGTATAAAACTAACAATGTTATTTTCAATTTAGTCCTCAAATTGTTAATGATCAGACTTAAACTTGGAAATGATCAGACTTAAAACTGGTAACTAAAAGACTACAAATTGAGAATGAGCAGACTTAAAGAGAGAATGATCAGACTCAAAAATTGGTAATAATCAGACTTAAAATTAAGAATGATCAGACTTAAAGAGAGAATGACCAGACTTGAAAATTGTTAATGATCAGACTTAAAATTGAGAATGATACGACTTAAAGAGAGAATGATCAGACTAAAAATTGGTAATAGTCAGACTTAAAATTAAGAATGATCACACTTAAAGAGAGAATGATCAAACTTAAAATTGTTAATGATCAGGCTACAAATTAAGAATGATCACTTAAAGAGAGAATGATCAGACTTAAAACTGGTAACTAAAAGACTACAAATTGAGAATGATCAAACTTAAAGAGAGAATGATCAGACTTAAAATTGAAAACTAAAAGACTACAAATTAAGAATGATCAGACTTAAAACTGGTAACTAAAAGACTACAAATTGAGAATGATCAAACTTAAAAATTGTAGCAAATTTTACTGTAGCAAAAGTCAAATTTTATTCAAAATGATCAGACTTAAAAACGTACTGTAGCGAAAGACGAATTTTACTATAGCAAAAGTCAAATTTTTTTCAAAATGATCAGACTTAACGCATGTTGATCATACTTAAAATGTACTGTGCCGAAAGTCGAATTTTACTGTAGCAAATTGTAGGACGATTATACCCCTCTTTTTTAATGTATTTTTAAATAAGTCCGCGCGTGTTTTTTTTATTTACAAAAAGAACCCAAACGGGATGAATTTTGATTGGTCGATTTTTACACGTATCAATTTTTTTATAAATTTGTAGTTTTTATTTATAATTTTAGTTTGTATTTGATGCAATTCCTAATTGTAATATATTAAAAAATATAAACACACAAAAAAAACTGATTAATTTTCCATTGATTCCCTATTAATCCTTATGAACCTATAGGTTACTGCCTACCATTTTTTACATCGATAGTACTCGCATATTAGTACGCGCAGGCCCGAAGAAATGGGGGGCAACTTGTCAATTACTTGGTGTGTTCTTTTCTACAATTGCTTCTACTCATGTTGATTCCGGGCACAGAGGACTGGACCACTCACATATTAGATGCTTTGGTAAAACTTGAGAATATGGAAGACTCATCTTGCAAAAGGACTCGTGGATTTCCTTGTTCAACAAGTTGGCCACCACTAAGAATTAGGACATCATCCATCATAGCAATCGTGGAAATTCTATGAGCAATTGTGATCACAGTAATCCCCCTGCATTCTGAAGAAATCACACTCTGTATAATAAATGCAGTTTCCGTGTCAACGTTGGATGTGCATTCATCCAAACACAAAATCTTGGAAGATCTAAGGAATGCACGAGCGAGGCAAATCAGTTGCCGTTGCCCTATAGAGAATAACGTCCCTGCTTCTTTTAAACTAATATCAAGCCCACCTGCAGATTCCACTTTGTTCTTCATTTGGCACTTTTTGAGAATGTTCCATATTCTTATATCATCATTCATAAGGAATGGATCTAAGTTTTCCCGTAGAGATCCTTCGAATAAAAACGGAGTTTGAGGAACGACAGCAAAGTTCATGCGAAGATCTCTAAGTGAAACATCAACTATGTTTTTGCCATCAACTAGAATTTGTCCAATGGAAATTGGGGCAAGCCGAAATAAAGCGTTCAGAATGCTCGATTTCCCAGCTCCAGTTCTACCAATAATTCCAACATGATTACCACTTTCAATAGAGAAAGTAAGATCGCGCAGTGCCGCTGGTAAAGATGGCATATATCTCAAAGTAACATGTCGAAACTCAATATGTCCCTCCCGAGGTCGCCATCCTGATGATTCTACTGATAACTCTGTCTCGTGCAGTTCTTCTTCCTGGGGGACATTCATGTACTGTATGACCCTCTCAACTGAAACCATTTCCTTCTCCGTCTCAGCAAAGCTTGTTAGAAAACTTCCAAGTAGGGACACAATTGGAGCCGCATAAGAAAGAGCCAGTCCAACCAGTCCTGGCGTGCCCATCCTTATAGGTAAATTTCCACGAGACCCAACCACAGCCATCACCGCCACAAATGTAACAACAAAAGCTCCTAACAACTGAAGACGCAATGAAAGCCACAAACTTGCTGTTATCTCAGAATACGATGTTTTACTATAAAGTGCAACTTGTTCATTGAAGATCACTGAGAAGTAATCCTGACATTTTAAGGCCCTTATAGTTGATGATCCATCCAAGGTTTCCATAAATGATGCGTAGATAGGAGAACGCGAAACACTGTCCAGTCTTCGTAGTTCCCTTGACGTCGACCAATAGTAAAACTGCAGTTTGCTGTAGAGAAACCAAAAGGGCAACAGTACAACCAAAAAAATGACCTGCACGTATGACAAAACTGCAACAATCCCTAAGAGAGCGACAGAGTTAGCCAGGAGAATGTTTGATATAAAAGGTAGAGAATCGTCGATGGTATAAAGGTCCGACGAGAATCTGTTCAAAATTCTTCCACCAGGAGTTTCATCAAAGAAAGATACAGGGGCTCCCGCAAGTTTAATAATTAGTTGATCATGCATGAGGACTGCTGCACGCAGGCCACCGTAAGCAAATGAAAAGGCTCTGATTAGTGTCAGCAAGGAATTCACGAGACAAAAGGTTGAAAGTACAACCAGGTAAGGTAGTGTAGAGTACATTTCTGTGGCAGAATCAACCCAGTAAGATAACCATAGATCATTTCCATTACGGGTAGCTTGCATTGCAATTGCTGACACGCATATTATGACAGTGATGAACCAGCCACAAAAACCAGCATATTTTTTGTAAATTGACATCTCAACTCTCCCCTTCATCCTTTGTTCTTCTTCTTCAACCATTTCTTTCTCAGATTCATTTATATGAACAAAATCCTTCTCTAACGAGGGAGTCTGTCCTACTTCAAGGGAACTTTCAATTTCTGAACTGATATGATCACCTACTTGTAGTGAGGGATATATCGAAGACGTGATGATATATTCTCGTGAATTCCCAACCCACTTGACATATCCGTTGTCCATAATAACAATCATATCAGCAGAAGAAATAGCGTGAGGACTGTGAGTGCAAAGAATGCGGGTTTGCTGGTTCATCAGGGGTCCAAGAATTGCATTATTCAGAATCCACGAAGCAACATGTGTGCATCAACAGCACTGAGAACATCATCAAGAAGAAAGATATCGCATCCATGATAAATTGCCCTTGCTAAGGCAATACGCGACTTTTGGCCACCTGATAAGTTACTCCCTTTTTCTTGCACAAATGTCATGTCACCGGCAACAAGGTGTGAAATATCAACATCTAATGCGCAACCGCTTATAATACTTGAATACCTCTGAGGATCATATGCTTTTCCAAGTAAGATATTACTGCGTATGGTCCCGGACAATATCCATGGCACCTGGGGAACATAAGCTTTAGATCCATGGGAATAAATTGATCCACAGGAAATCAAAGTTTCTCCCAGAATAGCATTCAAAAGTGATGATTTTCCACAGCCAACCTCTCCCGTAATAGCCACCAAAGAGCCCTTTGGAAGGCTGAGAGTCACATGATCTAATGCCCATATTTTTCCCTTTTCATCATCAATGGACCAAGAGCAGCAAGCATCGTTAATCAAAACTGCATAATTTTCATCACATTCAGAGACAAATTGGGTGCTGGTAGAAATTTCATTTTCATTTTCCATATCCTCCACTACATTTGCCATGAATATGCTCAGCCTTTTGGTGGATATGACAGCATCAATCAATCCATTAATAACCCACGGGAATGAGTTTAGAGGAGATATCAACATATTAAACAAAGCAAGGCAAGTGAACACCGTAGGCGCATCAAGTTGATTCCCATTAAGTACGAATAACCCAAATGTACACATAGAGAAAAGAGTTGGTGTTGCTGCCCAGAAAAACACACACCACGCATCAAGGTACTTCCTTGTAGATAAGTGCTTCACTTCTAGACATCTCATCTTTATCAACCAGTTTGTGAAAAGGAGCTCCCAGCTATACATCTTCACAGTGCGGATGTGTGTCAAAAGCTCTGCTGTTCTTCCAATCCTCCCATCTTTCTGTTTCATCATTTCTTTAGTAGCCGTTGCGATGAGATTAGAAATCCATTTATTTACCGGGATAAGCAATACGATTATCGCAACTCCTGCAATAAAAGCAAATCTGACTTGAGTATATAGCATATAGAGTGCAATACCGATTTGCAACGGCAAACTCCACATATCATGAAAACTGTTGAGAAGGTTGACAACACGATCATCATCCACTGACATATAAGTCTGGATCTCCCCTTCTGATATTTGTTTTCTTTCGGCAATCGTAATAAATAAGCACTTATGATAAATCATGACCATGATGCCTGATCTCAACTTCAGCTTCAACTTTGAAATATGGTATGTATACTGTGTATCAAGAAATGACTTTAAAACAGAAATACATCCAATACTGATTGCGAGAACAACTCCGTTTGAACCAGACGAACCTCGTTGAAGAAACCGAACCAGTTTATTCAGAAGTAAAGGCCCCGCAAAGCCAATGCTATCGTTAAACAACTTCAGTACACCAAGTTGAATGTATTGCCATCCATATGCTCTACATATTGACTTGAACAGGGAAGGATGGAAGGACTGACCATTAAAATTATTCTGCTGATCAGCTTTCCAATAGCTTGACAATTTAGAGTAGCATACAGAAGGTTCCATTTCAGAAGGTAGCTCAAGCAAATCTTCCAACTCAAGCTGCTTCACCGCACCAACAGTTAAAACAGGGTCAACAAATTTGAATGTCAACATGCTAGTAAAACTGTAATTACTGGGGCCTCTTTTGGAACTACACTTCTCCGGATCTCCTAGAAGTGGTTTCTCCATAGCCAATAAAACAGTCTGATCGGTAAAACCAGTTTCAATCAAGTCCAGGGGCGACCGAAATAACACAATCTTCTGAAAATGAGCATGTTTTTTTATAACTGAATCGAATTAGGGCAGAATTGGGTCCCAATAGAGAGAGAGAATCTTCTTGGGAATTGAGACGTTTGTGCCATCTCGTGCAGTCCAGTGGAAACCCACTCCACTTTCGCGAACTCACTTCACATGGGTAATCTTCACCTCCTAAACGCTCTTTGAATCAATTTTCACACACACACCAAAACCCTAGCGTAACGTTTTTATCAACTTTTTTTCTTTTCTCATAAGGCTGATGGATTTTTTTTTTCTTTTTGATAAAGTTAATAAGAGCTTTAAGAAAAGCAAGAGGTTTTTTCTTTTTTGACAAAGCTAATAATAAGAGCTTTAGAAAAAGAAAGACTATTAAAAGTAAGCTAGATAAGAATGTGCAAGCACCTAGCAACTAGCATCCTCCACCTCCAATCATATTGTTCTGCATGTTTTGCAATTAGGGCAGTCGTAACATTCGCCTCTCGTCTTATTTAAAATCATGCTAACTACAAATCGACGAATTATGATACATTTCTTATTAACTATGTCATAGTTCAGAAAATGTAGTATATAATTTTGTAGGAAATAGATCATAATTCGTCGGTTTGTAGTTTGCACCAAAAATCATATGTGATTTTTGACATAAATTGCAAATGTTGAAATATGTTAACAACTTAGACTCAAAATACAACCAAAACTGCATTTGGTAACTCGATGAGGTCAACTTAATAACTACTCACTGCAAAATGAATTAAATGCCATGGAAATTGTTGCAAATCCAATGGATTCCTGGGCCAACAAGCAGGATTGAGCCGAGAAATGCTAAAGGCAGCTTTGCAGGTAGCACTGACCTATTTAATATGACTTCAAAGTTTGGTCACTGAGTGTACCCTGTGCAACAAAGCTTCTTGTATAATATTGTTGACTGCAAAAATGGTGTCATGTTAATTAATGTGTTATATTTGTCAAACATAAAGATGAAGAGCTCAGCTGTGTGTGTATGTGTTCTGATCACATGGTTTAACGTTGAGGGTAGCTGGGAGTTTGCGAGGGTGGTGGATAGCCGTAGGCTGGCTGCCCATATGCCGGTTGTTGTTGTGTGTAGAAAACTGGGGGATGGACTCCTTGGTCTATTCTTTTTTTTTTTTTTGAAGATAATGTGTATATATTCAAAGAAAAGGCAAGACACGAACAATCAACAACCACAACCAAGGAAAAAGAACCGTACAACACCGACCCAACGCACAAGCGACAGGCAACAGCACAATACAGCACCGCTCTGCCACTCAACAAAGCCAGCAGCAGAGCAGCCCAGACCACCAAAAAACAAGAACACACAGACAGACTAATCACCAAAAATTATATGCTTGTTGACAAAAAAATTATGTAAACAAGCCCCTGTTTTAGTCTTCTTGATTATCTCCATCTTCATTCTGATAATCTTCAGGATTAAGCTCCACAATTGATCCTTGCTCGTAGCTTCATCTCGAAAAATTTTGTAATTGCGAGCTTTCCATGTCTCATAAGTCGCTAAGGTAATAATGAAGAAGACCGCGCTCTTCTCCGCTTTTGATCTCCACCTTCTGTTCTGCTGCCATTGAATCACATCTTCCCATTTACTCCACTTCGTATGTATACCTATCATCTCCAGATACATATGAAGAGGTATGAGCCCCCTGCATTGAAAGAAAATGTGGTCCACGCTTTCCGACTCCAAATTACAGCAACTGCAGATTCTTTGTTCCTCCTCCAAGCCCCAGATTCTATCTCTAGTATACAGCCTCTTATGGATTGCCAACCAAGTGCAGAAACTGTGCTTGGGGTGCGCCACTCCGTTCCAAACCAACTTGTTCCAATTTACTTTCTCCTCCGGCTCCGCCATTAACACATAGGCTCCCTTAGCTGAAAAAGGGTGGCCATCGTTAGCCCAAGAGTACTCCCCACTGTCATCAATCACTATGCACTTTTGCGCATCTTGTCTAAGCCTCAAAAGATTCTTTAGAACCCAAGAGTGATGGTTCTTCTCATCTCCTTGGTCTATTCTTGACATCGTCTGTTGAATTGGAGGTACTTGAGGGGCCAAGTTACCATCTCTTTTATCCATTTCAATCATGTGTTGAGTCTGAAATCTGAATCACATCAATGGAATCGCAACAAAAATCACTAAATCAGATTACAGGCTAATAAGAGGCAAGAAAAAAAAAATGGCATATGCACATCAGGCAAAGCATGGAATTATCCTTGGGCAAAATCCACAGATGGTAACTGGTAAGTGTTAAAAGACACTATAAAGATGACCGGTATCATAAATTCAGTGAAATCAAAATTTAGATTCAAGCCACTCAACGTTCAGTTAGCAGTCAATTTATACGAAATTTCTATGAAGGTAAATCTAGGTCTTCTGCACACAGAAGAACAAAATCCAACCAGTTAAGATATATACAGTTTTCGGTTGCGCTTACCTGCATGCAGGCACAAACCCTAGCGAAAGAGCAAACCGAGTATCAGTAAAGGGTCTTGTATTCTTGAAAGTTAATAATCAAAAGCATACCACTGCCTTACGTGCAATAAGACATATCAGCCAAGCAGTTCAGTAGCTGGGAAGCCTCTGTGATTTCATCACTTCCAAATATCATAGCAACAATAGAGAATATACATGCCAATTGTTGGAGGCAAAGCATAAACCCCTGTTAGATATATATAAAAAAAAAGTTGTGAATATATTAATTTTAGCACAGGACACAAAAGCAAGGGGAAAAAGGTGGATTGATTTACAATTATGCAGTTGTCACATTTTGTTGTTTGTATGTTGAACTCATCCTGCAGTAGGAAACGGGTTGAAGCCACTGAGTTACAAAAGCAAAGGATAACCTGTGTAGAGAAACAACCATGGTGAAATAAAGTGGATGATGAACCAGCTATACTTGAAAATGCAATGGCAAGATGCATAGGTCGTACTTCTGTGCAAAGACAGAACTCAGGGCAATTTCTTTCTCCGCACTTTCCACTGCACCTTGACATTTCATTATAAAGGGCACGCTTGCGCAGCAAATATGATGCACAGGGAGGACTGCAAGAGTCAACAAACAAACTCATCAAACGAGATAAATGATCCATCCCTCAGACGTGGGTTTGCATCTACACCACAGTTTTATGCAACTCAAAACTTTAAGATATTCTCTACAGCTCTAAACCGTATGAGATATCCTCCTGAGTCGTGACCAATTTTCTGTATAACCTAGATTACTACTCACCGGAACCAAATACATGACCAATCATCTCGGAATGTCTGCTATCTACAACCATGTATCTTAATTAGAGTGTTGGGAATATTGCACTTGAAAAAATTGTTCCACATTGCTAAATGAGGAGAAGAATTGCTAGCTTATATATGATTACCAAACCATGACTCTCAAGCCTAGACTTTTGAGTCAATATGGGAGGTAATTCATATGAGTTAGCAATTTCTACATAGAGGTTACTTGAGGTACACTTACCACCACATAGCAAAGCAGCAATCTGAAAATAAATTCAAAAAAAATCAAATTAAATTAATACACACAAAAATTAGAAAAATTGGGAAACACCAGATTCGCCCCACAGCAATTTCTGACATATATTTTATAACAAAATTAATCACAATATCGAGAAGTGAAGAGGCCTCACACGGTGTATCGGCGGTGATGGTGTTCATCAGATCGATGTGCCAGACATCCCGGTAACTCTGGCGCGCCTGCGCCTTGTCCACGTACTGATGAGACGCCATTTCGAGTCTCTGAGACACCTTAAATAATCTTTTATCACGTAACCCGAGTGCGATCATCGTCGTCGCTGCAATTTACGTGGGAATATGTTAAGGGCAAACTTTTAGGTGTACCCTGTTCGCAAACTGATTGTTTTAAAACGACACAAGTGATAAATATTTAATAATTAATTAATTTTATAGTAACTTAATTATCTTTTTCGAGTCTTTTCTTTGAGTAAAAAAATGTTACTTTGAAATAGCAAAACAAAAGTTGACTGGTTTCAATTCTTTTGCTAAAATGATGTTTTTTCTCGAGCAAGTTCGTTGTACCTAAAAACGATAGTATGTTACCAAGTGGTACATTAGCACATTTACTCGGTGTTAAGTGTGTCAAGACATGTTTTGAATAGACAGACACGCGAGAATGTGTTTAGGTGAGATGTGAACTTTGTCCAATTAATGCTTCATTCGATCTTTTAACTGTTGGGTCCAAATTCAAAACAACATCAACTCCAGAGGGACGTTATGTAAAGTTTCGTTTGGACATTGTGCAACGGTATAGAAAACCGATCAAAATAGCGTTTCCTTGAAATCTCAACTGTAGTAGTATCCCATAAAAGTTGGCGCAAAATTCAACTGCAGCGAAACAACAATCAAAATGGCGTGGCCTGAAAATCCTTCGAGACAATCCCCATGTCTCACATAGGAGGAAGCAGTGAAAACCTCTTAAGTTTCTCGTCACCGAGGTTCCGAGACAGCGTAATAACACAAGCTACAAACTTGCCATGGGAAGGAGAGCGCGGAAGATCAGCAGAAAGCAGACATAAAAAAGTGTCTTCTAGAGGCTGGGACAGTGTGGAAGAAGGGTTAAATAGGAATTATAAGCAAGCTTTGTTGTTTATTTCCATTAACATTATAGGATGTTCGACAACTAAGCAATCATATATATCAACATATATACTAGACATGCGCTTAATAGTGCAAACAGTGTCGGAAGTGAAGGATGCCCAATAATATAAACGACAGCCAAAGCAACACACATCTCACACCATCATTGTTGTAACAACATAAAACATACTTTACCTGAGTTAACAACCATGGTAGAATCAAACCCAATACTGCATACAGCTAGAGTATGTTAAAGTCTATATCAGAAGACAAGAAACTAGATTTCGGGACCAGGTGATTCCATAGAACTGTCCCGTTTCAGATACGAATGGAGGCATGTTTGAAACAACAATTCTTTTTTCACTTGAGAACACTGCAAAAGTAAAGGTAGATATAGTCAACAAGAGTAAATGAGATGGATCCGAAATGCATATGAATGCATAACCGCAAGAGAGTAACAATGACAAAGAAAAAGTTGATGGTTGTGGCATCTCAATATGCAAAAAGTGAATGAATGGTAAGAAGCTTCTTTCTGCAATATAAATCATTAATTTATCTGTATGGTTCAAGGATAAACACTTACTTGTACAGATATGCAGCAATTCCAAGGATTACGCATAATAGGATGATGTCGATGCAGAAATTTCGACTGGACCTCAGCTGAAGTAATACACGCGCAAACGTGTTAAGAACGTGTAGTTAAGAAAAAAGTGCAGATGTCAAATTTAAATGTTAAAAACTTACTTGGTTAACTGTATCTTTAAGTCTCACATTAGTATTTTTTAGGTCAGAAGTTGCTTTGTCCACCTAATACCAAGTTAATACCAGATTCCATAAAACATCATCGCCATGTAAAATGGCCAACATCAAAGTAATACAACCAGAAAAAAAAAACTCAGCGAGCTTGGCGTAATGAATTTGTATTTGTAAAGAAGCAAAAGTACTAAAATGTGACATGCAGCATGCAATGGTGCAAAGAAAGTTGCACTCGCACCAATACATGCAGATCTGGGAGAATGAAAATCTGCATCAATACTGGGTGACCAATTAAATTAACTTTTCACTCTGTAAGATATCCAAGTCAATCAGTATCACTGTCGAATAAATGTGCCAAGTAAATAACACGATGGAAATGGTCATGAAAAACTACGCATAAAAGCCAAAATACTGCGCTTCAAAGCCAAATCAGATTTGAAGCCCAACAGGAGCTCCACTGGCTTTTGAATGAGCAAATAGGATCGAGTATAGAAATATCACCTTGTCGTCAATTTCATCCATTAGAGGAACTTGTCTATCTATTTCCTGGAAAATAGAGGTGAAAAGAACCAATAATAGTGTCACAGAATATCTCATTTGTAATACTTAATCCTTTAACATGAATGCAAAACCACATTACAGCACACCTCATTCATGTCTTTTGCCATGTCTTTCAGAGTATCCAATCCTTCAGCAATATAATCGAGACCTTCATCCTGTAAGAATTTGCAACCCAAAAAAAACAGAAGTTTAATCGTTAAAAGCTGATCACATCTCTGTTAGCTTATCAGGCGGAAACAGATTTAATTATTTTTAAAAAAAGGGACACTGACTGCATACTAAACAAGTTGACAGTAAGTGTATCGGAAAGACCATCAAACAGAACATATAAAGCAACTGCACACCACTAGAAACTTGCCTGTTTCATTTTTCTCATTTCATATTCCTGCCTAAACTGATTTGACTCCTCAGTTCTCTGAAAGTATTCATCATCAAACTTTCCATCTAAAACACATCCAGGATATTGATGTCAAGAGATCAGATCATCAGACCACTTTGTTCCCTAAACACATAAAGTAACCAAGCAAATACTTTCCAGGAAAAATGTAAAATATCTACCATAGCTTGAATTAATTTTAATTCCAGTGGTTGATGCTGAAGCTGTCCAGCCATTGTTTGGCTTAGATGCACGGGTGGTTCCGTCAGGTATGTCCTCGATGCGCTCTTTCAATGCAGTCACCATATCACCTCGATTCTCATGCTCTTCTTTCGGCAATCCTTTGACCTAAACATGCAAAATTATATAAAACAACAGACAGTGCCTACAGAGAAGGTTGTCTCAGATGAAAAGAATTAAATTATAATAAACTAGTACAGAAAAATCCAACAGAATACTTTAACTCGAAATGAAAAAAATCGAGAGAATGTAATAACAAGGTCATTTTTTCAAACAATCCCCTCTACAGCTGAAATGGTCACCTTCTTAAAAGCTAGCCTCTGTAGTTTTGGAATCTCTTCAAGCAAGCGCGCTTTCGTCCTCCGAATCTCTGCATTCATAGCAACCACAGAAGCCCTACTCTTCTCTGATGATGCAGCCTCAGATTTCTGCAATTTCAAAATCGATCAATATATTAAATTTCAAATTCAAAATCAACTCCAAGAATACACCCTAGAAGAACTCAAAAAAATCCAGTTTCTTTTCACCACAATTCTCAGCTTCACAGTTAAACATCAATCTAGAGCAACACAACCAGCCAATTAACAACAAAGTCCGATTCAAAACGCCAACCCTAAGACACACAATCAAACACAGAACACCCTAACTCCCAAAATTGAACAATTAAATAGTCAATATACAATACCTTAACAGTCTCTTCAACTTCAGACTCAACCGCCGAGTACGATCTTGCAAAAGCATCGTCGCCGGCGACGTTGCCGTTGTCTTTGTGCTTGTCGATGTCGTACTTGTCGTACTTTTTGCATATCGTATCAACTCTGGTAAGCAAGTCGATCACACTCATGACTAACCGCGATGCGTTCGAAACGAGAGGTCGCAAGCTCGCACTCGTCGCAGTTGAGAAAAGTAACGCACTAGAGATGGCGGAGACAACAGCGAGAAGGGTTATTCACCAAAGTACAACAGTTGAAACTGGAATAGCCGAAATACATCAAACGAAACTCAAATAACTAAATACCTTTTTTTTTACAATCACGGTTTACAGGGAACCGGCACTCCTAATCCCGATTTTCCCAATCCCGAGAAATATAAAAAATGGAGACGTGTCATGGTTTGGGACCTACGTGGACCAAAATGTGTGAAGTGTCATCCAGGTGGAATCCCGGTCTTTAAGGAACCAGGAATGTAGTTCCAGTTTGGGCGAAACCAAGATTAACGCCATGTGCTTCTCCGTCTCGCCACCAGAATTAAGCCAACTATGTTGTTTGTAAGTCATCTTTCATTAACGTAATGTGTTCAAGTTGAAGACGTTTCGAAAAAACTATGATTACTGGTGGATAAACCATGAAGAATTTGATAAAAACTTCAGTACAAACCAGTATTCAACTACCATCAAATGACAAAACAAGGTAATCAACAAAACATGGTCCTCATTCTTCGACTCCCTGTCCATCTCGCCCTCCCCGTCCACCTCGCCCTCTCCGTGGTCTCTTCCCTAAATTTTGCATGAAAGACCATCTAGACGGTGCATGTTCGCGCTCGCGCACTTGTTGTTGTGAAGAGCTAGAAGGTCGGTACTGATCATCGGTCACGTCTTCAACATGTGTATCGAAATCCTCCTCTCCTCCGATATCAAGATCAGTTGCATCACGTGAATCATCTTATTAAATTACTCAAACCTCGTTGAAATTCAGCTGCGACTTTCTCATCACATGCTCTCCTTCTACCGGGAGCCAGTAAGTAACGACACGTCCTGAAACATGATTATCGCCTAACCCTCATTGAAATGAAAGGTGTGAGTCTCTGGCCTCCACCTCTCTATCACGGCTGTCAATAGTGATGAATCACTCTTCACACCGCAGACCTGCGTCCATGGATAAAATCCAGCAGCAACCACATAATGGCGTATTCGATGATCAAGGGGCAATGCACCCCCTTTGTAAATTTTAAGAGGTATGTTGATGAGTCGTATTTATACGACTCATCGAATAAATTAATCCCATTTATTTCGACACTTTTATATGCGAACGTTTACTTTTTAGTATGGTTTCGCATTTCAGGTGTTTCGGAAGCTTTAGGAGGAAACGCGCATAAAAGATGGCATTTTGTGCCAAAAACATCACAGTTTCAGATTAGACCTTTGGACAGTCGACGGAGTGCTCGGAATGGACCGCTGATCAGAAAAATATGAGCCACATGCCATTGCAAAGGTGACTCAATTCCCTACAACTCTCTAGTTCACACCAAGAGCATCCGAGATCAAATCCAAAGTTGAAGTCGAAACAGGCACTTAGAAGGAGAATCAGACTTAGTATGTATCGCGTTCGAAGGAGACAGTAGCAATAACGTTAACGTAAGGGCCGAACGCGACCGATAACGTCTCTACCGAAAGCAACGATGACATCATCAACGCGTGTTGATGATGTCAGCAAGGCCGAAACTTGGAAATTGAGCCCAAAAACAGACTTGGAAACCCTAATTTTTGCTATAAATAAGATCTCTGGGTTAGAGTTTCCATGATCCATCATTCTACGAAGACCAAGACGGCTCTGGAGGAGAATGCGAAGCTTTTGACGAGAGAAGAGAATTTTCTTACTATTCATCATGTGTTTTATTTCAATCATGTGTAGCTAAACTTTTAATTCAGTTTAGGGTTTTGTTCATTGTGACACATGTTTTGAAACTTCGTTCTTAATGCTATTTTATGTTTTACTAGTTCTTGCTTCATCACATGAATTAACTTGTTAGATTAAGTGGAAGCTTTGTCGCAAAGCTTAATTGAGCAATTAATTATTACCGTTAATATCTACTGGAAACTTTATCGTAAAGATAGATCGTAACACCTAGGCTAAATAATACCTTTGTCGGATTATTGAGTTTAGGAAAGAACTAGAGTCTAACGCCTTTGTCGGGTTAGGTTATGGCGTATCACCTTTGTCGGGATACTTGGGTTGTTACCTTTGTCGGAACAACCACACTTAGAAACATGAAATTAGATATTTAGCAGTCAATGATAAACATGTCACAATAGAAACCCTAAGCTGAATATTCTCTCTGATTGAAACCTTTTGCTATTTTTCTCTTTTGCACTCTCAGTTACTCACAACGCCCCTTTTTAATTATTTGCAGTTACAGCTTCAACAACACCAGCTCCCTTGGGTTCGACCCCACTTGCCCCTTACTAGTTTCTTACAGGAGAATATAAATATTAAATTTGACGCGTCAGACGATACGCGTCAAATTTTGGCGCCGTTGCCGGGGAGCTGCGCTTCAGTGAAGTTGTTTCGTTTCGTTTCGTTTTTATTTAATTACTTTAGTTAGCTATTGTTGCGCTTGCTACTCGTTTCGCAATGTCTCACGCAGATAGTCGGATTGGCGATGATGACAACAACAACGAGATCGCTCCAGTTGATGAGAACGAGGTGATACCTACAATCTATGATGATCCGGAGCAGCTCGTCCGTGCTCGCAACCGTGTAGTCAGAGAGGCTGGACAGCTGAATCAGAGGGCACCTGTTGTACAGAATGGTGCTGGTGTGAGGCAATCGCCTCCACCGCCACGACCGCAGCCGCCAGTCTACAGGAGGCCAGAAGACAATGAGCATAACTACTACGAGCCGACCATGAGGAAGCTGTCTGCCCCTAATTTTCAGAATATTCCTTGGTGCATCCATGAGGGGCCAGACATGCAGGAAATCGTGGTCAATACTGCAGTGGTGCATCATCTGCCCAAGTTTTCGGGTCGGTAAGGCGAGTCAGCCACCAAGCATCTTTAGGGCCTTCATGGCATCTGCCAGACTCTCCGACCCTATGGAGCCACAGTGGAGAATTTCAAACTCAAGGCTTTTCATTTTTCTTTAACTGATGCAGCTCACGCTTGGTTTTTATCTCTCCTTTCAGGTAGCATCAGAACTTGGGACCAGATGCAGAAAAAATTTCTTGACAAATACTACCCAGCAGCCAAGGCAGAACAGGTCCGTAGGCAGCTGCAAGATCTCAGACAGGGGCTGAACGAGACGATGTACGACTATATGGAGAAATTTAACACCCTAGAACAGAGCTGCTGCAACCTTGGAGTGCCAGAGAAGCTGATTATAGAGTTCATGCTTGATGGGTTGAGGCCACTTGACAGAATGTTGCTTGACGCTTCAGCTGGAGGGACAATCTTAAATCTATCCCCAGCTGGAGTGCGAAAGATGATTGCAGAGGTGGCCGAGAACGCTAGGTTCAGAGAAGAGGCCAGCAGGCAGGAGGAATTCAGCAAGACTAGACACGTCGCAAAGGCTGAGACACCGTCAAACCAGATGACTGAGGAGCTAAAACAGATGAAAGAGATGATGCAAAAGCTCATAATGAAGCAGCCGGTCTAGGTGAAGCCTTGTGAATTTTGCGATGCAACGAATCACAAGACGTATTCATGCCCCAGTTTGCAGGAAGAGGAACATGGTTATGTGAATGCAGTGGGTGAATTTTAAAATTACAATAATTATGCACCCCACCAACCTCAGCAGCAGTATTATCGTCCGTCATATCGCCAGCACCAGGGCAGCTACAATAATCAAAACCTGTATCAACAGAGAGCGCAAAATTACAATCAAGCAGGCCCTAGCCATCAGAGTTCCAGCAAGTCTCTGGAAGATGAGGTGAAGGAGTTAGCGATTACCATGCAGCAAAATCAGGCGAAGAACGATGAAACTTTAGCGGAGCTGTCCAAGAGATGTCCAACTTAGCCCAGACCGTTTTCGAGCTGAAGAAATATTCAGGGAGGCTACCATCGCAGACAGTGCCTAATCCAAGAGGGAATGTCATCACATTGGCAGTAGTGGATGTGGACGCGGCACTGAAGGAGTCTGCATATTGGGTGAACAAGATGCTCGCGCTCGACGAGCACATTGATGCAGAAAATGAAGAAAACGAGTCGGAATCAGTGTCGATCGCGTCCGAAGGAGAAATTAGCTCGACGCTAATGTCTGAAGTGAACGCGCCCATAATGTTAAGGCTGGACGCGTCGCTAACGTCTATAGCGGATGCGACCCACACTGATATGCACTCGAAAACTGATGCTTTTCCTTCGTTTTGTATATAGGTGATAGCTCCTAAAGACCATATGATGGACAAGGATGAGCTAGGAGGCAGATTAGAGGCGAGGCATGAGCAACACGACCCAACGATGGAGCGCCCAGTTACTGCGAGTCATGAGTCACCAGGAAAAAGTAAAGACCCAGGTGCCTTCACAGTCACCTGTGGTATCTGTGAGACTCAAATACATCATTGTTTAATTGATTTGGGTGCTGCCATTAACGTTATGCCTTAAGCATTATATTGCTCTTTGAAATTAGGACCATTGAAGCCTCCTAAGCTGTTGGTAGAGTTAGGAGATAAATCATGTGTTCGTCCGGTTGGTTTACTAGAGGATCTCAAACTCCGAGTAGGAGACCTTGTTGTTCTTGCAGATTTCTATGTCTTGTAGATGGGAGATGCTAGAGACGATGATCCTCCAGCACTTATCTTGGAACGGCCATTCCTCTTCGACACCAAGACCAAGATTGACATGAGCTCAGGCTTGTTGTCACTTGCGTTTGGTGGCAAGACATCGAATTTTGTATTTTATGAGGATGCTGACCGTCCATGCATGAAGAACCCACCGGATATCGTGAATACATCATACCTTGGTGCCCTAATTCTAGACCCATCGGATGAGACTGGCTGTGCAGCTAGACCAGTAGCTATGATCAAGGTGTCCTCGCAGACGAAGGAGGATGTGAAGGCAAACCCGCCTGATCGATGGAGAGCAGAACCGAGCACACCATTATTTGAGGATTTTGGGCAGACTGAAGGAATAGCTGAGGCAAAATTTGACCTCACACGCCCATGGGATCCTAACTTGTGATCCCTAAAGAGGTACCGTCGGGCCAACGACGTAAAACAAAGGCGCTCGCAGGGAGGCAGCCCGACAAAGTTTTTGTTTTTCTCATTTTTTATTTTGTTTTATGTTTGTTTGAGTCTTGAGTCATGTTTTTCACATTAACCTTTGAGAAAAGAGATGTTTTTTCATGCAGGAAACAGGTGCGACTCAGTGCGGATCGCGTCCGCGCTTAACATTATCTGGCCGCGTTCGGTGTGAACATTACGTTAACGTCTCTATCGGACGCGGTACGTAACGTCTGGAGAGGATGCGGTTGACCATTGACCAGCGTTGACCGACTCGTTTGACCAGAATTTACACTATCATGCGACAACACGAGGGGAGTGCCTGTTCATTTTTTATTCTCTATTTGTTTTTCCCTACATTTGTGTGTCTTGCATTGTTTGTGTCTTTGAATTTATGTCGTACCATGAGGACACGGCTTAGTTCAAAAGTGTGGGGTGGGAGAGTCAGTCAGTCTGTTGTGTCAGCATGTTTATTTTTTGCACCTACACTGTGTCAGCACGTTTCCCTTTTAAAAAAACTGAAAGTATGAATTTCTCACTATTTCCTGGATATGCAGTATTGAATTTTGATAATGTGAAATAGATGATGCTGATTAGATGAATTTCTCTCGTGAAATTCGAATTGCGCTTATACATGTGAATTTAACCTAGTACGTATCCTTCCGAGTTGAGATAAGCAGGGATGTGGAGTTGATAGAAATGTCCTAGAGAGACTTGACGAAGCATTCAAAGGACCAAATTTCGAGTTATGTGGTTATCTGGATTTTGTGGAGGCTAGCACTTCAAGACGATATGGTTCAGAGTTAGCTCCGTCGCTGCAGTGTTTATGTAGGTAGGCGGGACGGGAAAACAGACCGTCCTATCTCTAGTCCGAAGTAACCGGGAAAATAGGTGGTGGGCCCCCATCTTGACTCGCGTCAAAAAGGTCGAGGATGAGAAAGAGCGGGGAGGTATTTCCATATGCTTGCGGGCGATGATTGGACCTCTCAAAAGGAAAGAAAGACAAGCTATTCACAATAAGGAGCAAAGCTCAAGAAAAAGTCAGCCACATTGTGAAGTCTCATACAACAAAAAGTGAAGTACATCATTCTTACATCAAGAGCCAAAGGCCAAAGAAAGTCACTACAAAAGCTGTCCAACAAAAAAAAGTAAAAGAAAAGCTCAGAACACCTTGAAGCTCGAATGAATCACGTGCAAGAAAAAGCAATGAAGTATAACCATATAGCTAGAGTTCGGAACAACGAATGCAGATCATGGGTCTAAAGAGGACTATCTCCCATTCATCCGAATTGATTTGAATTTCAGCTCGAAGGTAACATGTATCAAAGTTAATTCTGTGTTGAGCATGATGATTTTTGTAGCGATTGAGTTATGCATAGAAATGCGAGTCTAGACTATCAATTCATATTCATGTCGCATTATCTAGGACGTCGAAGAAATTGTGGTGTTGCATTTATTTTCCTTCTATGACTTAGTTCTTGTTCGGGATGAACAAGTCTAAGTGTGGGGTGGTTTGATGAGTCGTATTTATATGACTCGTCGAATCAATTAATCCCATTTATTTCGACACTTTTATATGCGAACGTTTACTTTTTAGTATGGTTTTGCATTTCAAAGGTTTCGGAAGCTTTAGGAGGAAACGCGCATAAAAGATGACATTTTGTGCCAAAAACATCACAGTTTCAGATTAGACCTTTGGACAGTCGACGGAGTGCTCGGAATGGACCGCTAATAAAAAAAATACGAGCCACATGCCATTACAAAGGTGACTCAATTTCCTATAACCCTCTAGTTCACACCGAGAGCATCCGAGGTCATATAGAAGGTCAAATCCAAAGTCGAAGTCGGAAAAGGCGCGCAGAAGGAGAATCAGACTCAGTGTGTATCGCGTTCGAAGGAGACATTAGCAATAACGTTAACGTAAGGGCCAAACGCGACCGATAACGTCTCTACCGAAAGCGACGATGACATCATCAATGCATTTTGATGACGTCGGCAAGGCAAAAACTTGGAAATTGAGCTCAAAAATAGACTTGGAAACCCTATTTTTTGCTATAAATAAGATATTTGGGTTAGAGTTTCCATGATCCATCATTCTACGAAGACCAAGACGGCTCTAGAGGAGAACGCGAAGCTTTCAACGAGAGAAGAGAATTTTCTTACTATTCATCATTTGTTTTATTTCAATCATGTGTAGCTAAACTTTTAATTCAGTTTAGGGTTTCGTTCATAGTGACACATGTTTTGAGACTTCGTTCTTAATGATATTTTATGTTTTACTAGTTCTTGCTTCATCACATGAATTAACTTGTTAGATTAAGTGGAAGCTTTGTTGCAAAGCTTAATTGAGCAATTAATTCTTACCGTTAATATCTACTGGAAACTTTGTCGTAAAGATAGATCGTAACACCTAGGCTAAATAATACCTTTGTCGGATTATTGAGTTTAGGAAAGCACTAGAAGTCTAGCACCTTTGTCGGGTTAGGTTGTGGCGTATCACCTTTGTCGGGATACTTGGGTTGTTACCTTTGTCGGAACAACCACACTTAGAAACATGAAATTAGATATTTAGCAGTCAATGATAAACATGTCACAATAGAAACCCTAAGCTGAATATTCTCTCTGATTGAAACCTTTTGCTATTTTTCTCTTTTGCACTCTCAGTTACTCACAATCCCCTTTTTAATTGTTTTCAATTACAGCTTCAACAACACCAGCTCCCTTGGGTTCGACCCTGCTTGCCACTTACTAGTTTCTTCCAGGAGAATATAAATATTAAATTTAACGCTTCAGACGACGCGCGTCATATGTTCACCTTCCTTTTTGTATCCAACTATCAAGCAAAAATGTCATTCAACATTAGTAACATATTAAATTATGAATGATAATTAACTTAAATTAACATACTTACCGCTGGGTTCCAAATTGCCTCAGTACGATGAGTACTCTGCTGACGGAGGACCGAGTTGTCATTCGGACCAGGATGAGTAATGTCATCTGCATCCATATTCGGATGCTAAATAGCTTATGACAGTCTTTGTGAGTATGATGGTCTATGTGAGTCCATATCTGCATGACCAATTTCATCAAAAACCAAATTCAACGATCAACAATCAAAATCAAAAATTCATCAATTCAATCAAATGCTTCAATTCAAAACAACAATTTACAATTGAGATCAACAATTATGTAACAAAATCAACATTAACAATACCCTATTCTTCAAATTCAACAATTAACCAAATCCAGCAAGTAATCAAATCCAACAATTACACAATCTAAATTAACAATTATCATCCACATTACACTATTAACAATCAATTTCACCAATTAATATTCATATTCTTCTAAAACCCTAACATATGTAAAAAAAACTAACAATTAACCTTCGAATTAACAACTAACAAATCAATTCAACTCATTACCGGTTTAGGGCGAACCGAGATCGTCGGAATTGGTCGGAGATGGCCGTTTTTTGGCTAGGGTCGGCGGAGGCGGCTGGGAGGGGCGGATGAGTGGCTTCGGCGGAATGATTACGAAGAAGAAACCCTCGAGTTTTGATTCAGAGAATACCACTTCCCTTGAAACCGGTATCATGATGATTCCGGTTCTTGTGGTACCGGTATTGACGTGTTTCACAACTAAACACCACTTGGTCCACGTATGCCCAATATCGTGCCACATCAGCCCTTTTTTTAATGCCGGCACCTGTGCTACCAGGATTATGCAAAAACCATAATCCTGGTTCCCCGTAAACCGAGATTGTAAAAAAAAGGGTACTTTAGTTAATTGAGTTTCGTTTGGTGTATTGGAGCTTACACAACTATCCTGGGAAACTTTTTGCCGATCGAAACCCAGCACCTACGGGAGGCAAATCTGCTTTAAGGACAGCGTCTGCGACGTGACTGAACCACCCCTTCGGGTTGCTATCCTATTTTCGTTTTATTTCAATATTCCGTATTCAATTCAGATTAATGAATATGCATTCAGATTAATATTTATTACTGATGCATGTGTATTCAACTGTATTCAAACTGCAGATAATTATTGTTATTACTGCATGAGTACTTAGAATAATATTAAGAGTAATTGATCCAACAGCAGCTTCATGCCGTGTCGGCGCGACCTTTGATAACCAATCAGACTAGTTGCTTTTGGTTATCTTGAATCTCATACATTGTATTTGCTTTGTTGTTGTAGTTCATGGAACGACTGCGAAAGTATGCTGGGAAGCAAGTATCCCACTTGCGACCATTGGAATTGGTGCCAGAGGTTTTATGTCGTATGGTGTTCTGACGTTTAAGGTGGCAAGAAAGCAATCCGACGATCTGATTCTCATTTTCGAGATGGCTTGCTGGCGGCGACATCACGTGATAATATGCAAGGCATTTTGACAGTTTGTATCGTGCTGATGGATGTCGATAGTGCCGCGGAAAATTTAGACGGCTGATGCTGCACCATCTTGACTGATAAACCCTAACTTTGTTTGGCTTAGATCAATCAAGTTTTTTTTAGATTCATAAGTGGAATTTCACCACTGAAAAATAAAACACTGAGGTCCATAGGACCACAACACTAAGAGGAAACAAAACGCTAAAAAGCCACACCCGAATACTAAAGACTCACTGAGATCCCAGAGACCGACCCCAAACTCAAAAGCTACGAGCTCACTCGCACACTGAGAACTCTAGAGACAAACCACTAGCACAGCTCCGATGGGCCCAGGAGAGCTCACACTGACAACTACACACCCAGACACCGGCTAAAACTGACAACTACTCACACTGACAACCACTTGGTCCACGTATGCCCAATATCGTGCCACATCAGCCCTTTTTTTAATGCCGGCACCTGTGCTACCAGGATTATGCAAAAACCATAATCCTGGTTCCCCGTAAACCGAGATTGTAAAAAAAAGGGTACTTTAGTTAATTGAGTTTCGTTTGGTGTATTTCAGTTATTCGAGTTTCAAACTGGTGTACTTTGGTGAATAACCCCAGTGAGAAGAACAACAAGGAGTGATAATCCTCTGCATCTCAGGCTCACATAACAAATATTTTAGTTAATGATTGTCTACCACGTGTTCAATTAGAAATAGTTTTATGTTCTGCTCCTTAATTATGAATTCGTTTTGATTTAGACACGAGTTTTAATTTTAATTTTTTTTGATTGTGTGATTACATTTCATATAATTAAGAACTATACAAATACATCATGAATATATTGCATGAGTACATTTAATTCAGGTACATATGAATTACTTACATGTTGGAGCACAGACCACGCAAAACATCCATCCAGATTGATACTTGAAATCGTATGCTCAAGCACAGTTTTAATTTTAACTGATTCATAGATATTTTCATATATATTTTAATTTTGGGCCGAAAATCTAAATATGAGTGGGAGCTCTCCTGAACTGAGCAGGTAGATGTGGCAAATAGGGCGGGCGGGCGGGTTAATGGACGGGTTCTTAATGGACAAGGGTTAATAGGGTTGAACCCTTTAAAACCCTTTTAGCTTAAAGGGTTAAATGGACGGGTTGTTAATGGGTAGAGGGTTAAAGGGTTAAACCCTTCTAACCCTTTAAGAGCCCTTTTAATCATTTGGACTCTTTTAACCATTTTAAACCCTCATATCCCTTTTAACTTTAATCCTTTTAATCTATTTAAGCATTCATAATCCTTTTAACTCATTAAATGGAAAATTAAATAAATTTAAAATCCAATATGTTCTATATCTTTTATTTGTTTATTTGTAAATTTTAAGCACATATGTCCACCCGCATGGAAAAAATTGCGGTCTGGCCTACTTTAACTTGATTCAAAAGATTGAAATTAGAAAAAAGAGA
The DNA here is from genome assembly GCA_033675215.1 of Rhodiola kirilowii. NCBI lineage: Eukaryota > Viridiplantae > Streptophyta > Magnoliopsida > Saxifragales > Crassulaceae > Rhodiola > Rhodiola kirilowii. Next base: position 12,869,731 of record CM066195.1, on the reverse strand, counting down.
GATTAAAATCGAATCTGTGGAAACCGAATGTGTGAAATGAATGGATTAAAGGTTGATTTTTTTTATTTTTGAAAAATCTTACAGATTCGATTTGAAATTAAGAAACTGAAATATGTAAATTGATATTTTTTTACTTTTTTATATTTACATTTTAGCCCAAAAGTATGTAAATTGAAAATTAAGAAAGTCCGGTACTTGATTTGAAATAGACCGGTAGTACAAGCGATGTTTTTGAAATTTTTCCTTTTTATATATTTATTATTAATATTAGTTAAAAGGGTTCTTAAAGGGTTAGAGGGTTATCCGGGTAAAAACTCTTAAACCCGTTTATAAAAGGGTTCTTAATGGACAAGGGTTTGTCAACCTTTTATTAAAAGGGCGGGCTAACGGGCGGGTTTTAAAGGGCGGGTAAAGGGCGGGTTGAAGGGTTTAGGGTTTATTTGCCACCTCTATGAGCAGGCATATGTGAAGTCGTCCCACTCCCCGTGACCACCCGAAGAACAATCTCTGCTCGCTGCTCCAGTTACTCATGTGCTCGATGAAGGTCATCAAAATGCTGCGAAATTTGAGAAATGATGGTCACCACCTCATCTCATGAGACAGTGTCGGGATTTGACTAGTAGCCTGACAATGAGTGGGAAAGTTCACGCTAGACTGGCTTGAGGGAGTCTAGTACGTAGTACCGCGAATCTGGTGCTTGAGTAGCTACTGAACCCACTACTCTCGTCGGCAAACAAGCCTCTGTGAAAGCCCCAAGAATAGGTGCGGCTGCCTCCAGCTGTTCTGCCTCCAGTATGAGTTCACTTTCATACCTCTCCCTCAGCATATTCTAAAAAAATTTGTGTAAAGCAAAATGACTTGTTGAAAATAAGAGAAGCCGGAGAACCAGTCGCCGGTGAGAATTTGATAAGCGGAAGAGTGATTGAGAAGAACGGAGAAGAAGAGGATTTGACAGAAAAGATGTCGAAAGCATCAGGGCCATTTTGAATTTATAATGAGCCCAAAAGTGCTTTATTACACATTAGTCCTTCTAGTTCAATTAGGTTACATTACCCCCCTCAAGCTTATCGTGTAGGAAATTCAAAACGCCAAGCTTGACAGTGAGGCGGCAAAGCAAATCTGCCGGTAGCGGCTTGGTGAAGATGTCCATCGGTTGATCAATCGAACCAATGAAGCGCGGAGAGATGAGACCACTCACGAAATTCTGACGAACCATATGACAATCGATCTCAATGTGTTTCATCCGCTAGTGGTAAATGGGATTCCGAGCAATGTGATTGGCCGCCACATTGTCGCAATAGAGAGTGATAGGGGTTGAGACAGGCACACGAAGATCCTTGAGCACGGCCACGCGCCATACCAGCTCACAACAAGTTTGCACCATGGCGCGATATTCAGACTTGGCTGAAGAGCGTGAGACCACCGCCTATTTCTGGGTGCGCCAGTATATTAAGGAAGGACCTAGTTTGATGCTATACCCAGTGGTGGAGCGCTGAGAGACAAGACAGGAAGCCTAGTCAGCATCACAGAATCCTTCTAATGCCAGAGAGGCACGAGCTGGGTAGAACAGGCCTTGAGCATGCGCCAGTTTAATGTAACGAAGGACTCGATGAGCATCCTAGAGATGATCCTCAGTGGGAGTGGTAGGAACTGACTGAGGATATGCACCGAGAAGGTAATATCAGGCCTGGTAACATTGAGGTAAATTAGTTTTCCCACAAGTTGTCTATATGCAGTAGGATCCTCAAGTTTAAGAGTTGTAGATAGCGCAAATTTCTGTATGATATCCATATGGGTAGATTATGCTTACAGCCAAGAAGTCCAGTCTCCGTTAGCAAGTCTAGAGCATACTTGCATTGATCAATAAAGATACCCGAAGATGATCTAGCAACCTCAATGCCTACGAAGTATTTGAGAAGTCCCAGGTCCTTAATTCTAAACTCAGCATGAATGAATGCCTTGATAGCTGAAATGAGAGAGATAGAAGTGCCAGTCATCACAATGTCATCAACATAGATCAAGAGGATAATAAAATCATTGCCTCTGCTGAGAGTGAATAAAGAGTGATCATTGGGACTTTGAATGAATCCATAAGCAAATAAAGAGTATGCAAACTTGCTAAACCATTGTCGAGGTGCTTGTTTGAGACCATAGAGGCTCTTATTTAGTTTGCAGACCAGCCCCATTTGTTTTTTCTTTAGGAAATATCCCGGGGGAATAGTCATATAGACTTCTTCATTTAAATCACCATAGAGAAAGACATTATCAACGTCAAGTTGATATAACGGCCACTCCTTGGATGCTGCCAGTGCAAGTACCATGCGCACAGTTGGCATTTTAACAACTGGAGTAAAAGCCTCATTGTAGTCCAAGCCCTCCTCTTGAGTGAAACCCTTAGCAACTAGGCGTGCTTTATAGCGTTCAATGGTTCCATCAGAATGCCTCTTGACTTGAAAAATCCATTTTGAGCCAATTGGATTTTTGCCATGAGGGAGAGGCATAAAAGTCCAAGTGTTATTGGACTGAAGGGCAATAAGTTCCTTCTCCATAGCAGTGTGTCATAAGGGGGTCTTTGTTAGCTTGAGCAAAGGTTTTAGGTTCAGGAGCACTAGAGGTCTGCAATATATAGTGCTGATGTTGAGAAGAACATTGAGTATAATTCACAAAATGCTCAATAGGATACTTGACAATTGTAGAACCACACACAAAGTCTTTCAATAGCACTGATGATTTAGGCACTCCAGTGGACCTGCGCACAGGAGGATCATGATGTTGCAGAGACTGATCAGAAACTTCTGGAATGCAGGGACCAGCTAACTGAGATTCTGAGCTTACTGGGACAACCAGAGGAGATGTGGTGACAATGGATGGCTCAGAAAAAATATCTGAAGTAGGAGACTGAGGCAGGGGCACAACAAGCATACCAGGTAAGGCCTGAAACTTTTCTGCAAATGGAAATTTATGATCATGAAATATCACATATCTACTGACCAAGTAATTGTGATGTTTGAGCAAAAATAACTTGTATCCTTTTTGAACATGTGGATATCCCACAAAAATGCAGGCCTCAACTCTTGGATCAAACTTCCTTCTACCAGCAGCAACTGTGAAAGCAAAACACAGGCAACCAAACACTCTGAAGTTGTCATAGGTTGGAGGATGACCATACATCAACTCATATGGTGTTTGATCATGTAAAAGACCCGAGGAAAGCCTGTTAATCAGATAAGTGGCTGTCAATACACAGTCACCCCAGAAAAAAATCAGGTAACACAGCATTAAACTTATGGGCTCTTGCAACTTCCAATAAATGTCGATGTTTACCCTCCACTACCCCATTTTGTTGAGGAGTGTATACACACAATGATTGATGTAAGCAGCCCTCGACAATAAAGAACTGGGATAAAGTGTTGTTAAAAAAATTTGAACCATTATCTGTTCTGAAAATTTTAATCTTCTTCCCAAACTGATTTTTCACCATTTGGAAAAACTGCAGAATGGAGGAAATTGCTGCATGCTTATCAGGTACCAAGAAGGTCCATGTGGTACGAGAATGGTCATCAACCAAGGTAAGGAAGTACCTTGGCCTGTAAAAGTGTTAGTGTGATAGGGACCCCATACATCACCATGTAATATCTCAAAAGGCTGAGTACGTAGAATGAGTAGAACTAATAGGGAATTTAAGCCTTGTCTGTTTAGCAACTGGACAAATGGCACATTACAAATCAGTCTTATTACAAGTACCAATTGGTAAATGTTTGCTGAGATTAGTCACAATATTTTTGATAGATGCATGCTCAAGTCTGCAATACCATAGGGATAGAGAGTCTGTAGGTTTGATAGCTGCCAAGCTAGCTGACTGAACCTTGCTCTTAAGCTGATATAAGCCTTGCACATAGTTACCAGTCCCCATGATAAAAGACCTGACTGGATCCTGAATATGGCAGAGATTGTCAACAAACTTGACAGCATAGGAAGAGTTAGAAACTAGTTTACCAACTGACATCAGATTAAACTGAAAGGCATGGACTAGGAGAACATCAACAGATAAGATGTGAATTAATTACAGAACCAGTGTGAGTAACCATGGCTTTGCTCCCATTAGGCATGACAACCTCATAGAGAATTTGAAGTAGTTTGACGTCAAATAAGAGATGAATATGTGGTGTAATATGGTCAGTTGCTCCACTATCTAAAATCCATGTATCATGAGGGACTTTAGTTGCAGTGAAGCAAGATATACATGCCATATGAAATGAAGACTCATCCTTGTTGTCTTTTTTATTGAACAGGCTAAGAAGCTTGCTCAAATGCTCTTGAACCTGAGACAGCTGACTGGGAGCAGAATCATTAGATTCACCAGGTAATGAACTATCTCCTGCACTACCAGAATTAGTGCCAGTAGGATAGGAATGACCAGCAACACTGTTAGCAATATGTTTATTTGCTCCAGAAGGTTGTGAATTGTTATCCTTGTGCAATCTGTGTCCAGGAGGGAATCCATTTAACTTGAAGCAAGTTCCTTTACATGACCTGAAACTTGACAGTGTGTACAAAATGGCCTCCTTAATCTTTTATTGTTTGGATAACTGCCAGTGGTTGCAGAATAATTTCCTGGAGAGTAGTTCTTAGTTTGACCAGATTTTTTGTCATAAGATTGACTGGATTGAACTTTATTTTGTCTATCATGTTGCCTAATATGTGCGGAGTACAAAGCTGAGGCTTCAATCACCTTAGGTTTGGATATCATGTTTTTCATCTCATCATCCACTACTAAGGCATATGATGCATCTAGTCCTAGTCTAGGTCTTGTTGCAAGGATTTGAGTCCTAACTTGTGCATGAACTTCATTAAGTCCCATTAGAAATTTCTGAATCCTAGCTTTCAGTTTCTTATCCTGTATACACTTAGTTGATTTGCAACTTTCTCCAATAGTACATAGCACATCATTTTCATAGGAGTCCTCATCTCCCCATAGTTGTAGCAGTTTGTTAAAATAAGAAGCAGTAGTGAGCTCACCTTGCATAAGAATAGTGATTTCCTTGGCAATAGAGTATTCTCTCATGCTATTATCTCCATCGAATCTGTTTTGCAGATTGTTCCATGCCTGAACACAGCTGACAGAATGAACCAGAGAGGCAACGATCTCATCTGAAACTGAGTTGATGATCCAGGACAGAACCACATCATTGCATCTCTCCCAACGAGCCAACTTATAATGATCATCGGTAGGCTTTGAAAATAGGCCTTGAACAAAGCCTAGTTTCGCTTTGATTCCAAGAGATCGGATCATAGATGATCGCCATGGGATGAAGTTATCAGCGTTGACAAGCTTTGTTGATACCAGTGATGCGCCAATGTTCTCATTGTTACCGACGAACATTGGATCATCAGCTGGATTGAAGAATTCATGTCCATGTGCGACGATCGGAGTAGAGGTATGAGGAGGACGAACATCAGTGACTAATTCTGAAGTTTCAGCCATGAATTAAGACCGGAAACACAGGACGCGGATGAGCAAAAATCGCCAGAAAAAAATATTGATGGATGATGATCAAATACCGATCGATCGATGCGCATCAGCATTGCAGATCGCCGGCTCTGGTGAGAACAAGAGAAGCCGGAGAACCAGTCGCCGGTGAGAAATTGATGAGCGCAAGAGTGATTGAGAAGAACGAAGAAGAAGAGGATTTGACGGAAAAGATGCCGAAAGCATCAGGTTCATTTTGAATTTATAATGAGCACAAAAGTGCTTTATTATACATTAGTCCTTCTAGTTCAACTAGGTTACATTACTTGTAACTTTACAACAATTTTTGAATATTAGTTGCCACATACCTCAATCCTTCTTGTCTAGATGTGTACCGTCCTCCGCAATTTTTAGCCGCATGTACATGTCATTACAGTCCACATTCTTCTTCAGCGCGTGGCCTGCACATCCAAGTAAAAATGAAATGAGACAAGAATACTGTCACAGAGTGTGTAACCTGAGGATCCCACCTTGCAAGAAGCTGCTGCACATTTGTAAATTCCAGATAGAAAGAAAATATTGATTACATAAAATAATTATTTTTGAAGGCTGTTCTTGGATAAATACTCTGATCAGTCTTTGTCTGGGAATGTTTAAAAGACAATGTCTACAGCAACTCCCATTAACTAATACAAACTATTTTGCAGACCCCTGTTACTTCTACCATCAGCAGTTCACAAATCTTTAATCCACTGAGACGGGCTCCATCTTCAGAGCCTCATCTCTCAGCTCCTGGAATAGGACAGATGACAGGTACCTTTCTCCGAAACTCGGATGAATTGTCTGAAACATTAACATCAACAGTTACATAGCAAGAGATCAGAATAGGTAGTGTAAGTTTCAGCGTTAGATGCATAAACTCATACCACAATAAGTTTGCCTTTGTTCTCTGGTCTGCTGGCAAGCCTGAGCGCAGCAACTGTGTTCGCTCCTGATGATATCCCGACCTAATAAAGCCAGCATGCTTGTTAGCAAACTTGTGAACTGCAATACCGAGAGTTATTGGTTTAGTATGTGAGTGTGGTGCTCGTATAATTTAATACCATGAGCCCTTCCTTCAAGGCCAACTGCCTCGCCATTGCTACAGCCTCATCACTATGCACCTGGTCAAAAGCATTGGATTTTTCAGATGGCAAGGTCAACTGAGAACTGAATGAAAAAAACTCTATCAGCTGCAACTCTGTGTCAATTAAGTAGCGCTTACCATGAGAACTTCATCCATCACGTCCATGTCCAGTATGTCTGGCTTGAAGCCAACACCGTTTCCGGTGATATGGTGTGGACCTATTCTCATTGCAAAACATATTTAAATACTTATTTTCTTATAATGAAGAAATACATTCTCTAGAGTTTCGAGTGATCACCTGGTTTGCCGCCGTTGAGGACATTGCTTTCAGCTGGCTCAAGTCCATAAATCTATCATATTAGACATGTTACTGTTAGTGGCCGATGCAATCTTCAAGAATATCTTGAGGTAATGTCATTTCATATACCTTGACATTAGGATTCTGAGACTTCAGATATCGGCCAACACCAGACACAGTGCCACCACTTCCTATTCCCATTACAAAAATGTCAACTTGTCCATTCGTGTCCTCCCATATTTCTGGTCCGGTAGTCTCGAAGTGAACCTATTTCCAAAACCACAGGCTTCATTAAACTCGTCATGATCTTGGAAAAAGTTTTAACCAGACTCGTCTGCAAGTTAGAAACCTAAATACCTGAGTATTAGCTGGGTTGTTGAACTGTTGCAGCATATGAGCATTTGGTGTCGATTCCAACAGATTATAAGCCTTCTTCACCGTCCCTCCCATCCCCTTGGTGGGATCAGTTAGGATCAATTCAGCTCCGAATGCACGCATTGTGACCCTCCTTTCTAAGCTGGTGTAAGACGGCATTGTTAAAACCATCTTGTACCCTTTCATCGCTGCCATGAATGCCATACTGATCCCCATGTTGCCGGATGTTGGCTCAATCAAAACAGTCTATAAATGGCAAAAATAAGGCCACCAACCAGCAAGGAATTAATGTTGAATACTGCACGATGGAATAGAATAAGATATTTCAAATTCCAAGAGTTGTTAAATGTTATTTCTGACCTCTCCGGGCTTGATCAGGCCTTTCTTTTCAGCATCATTTATCATAGCCATAGCAGGTCTGTAATCAAAGAAGTGTATTCATACGAGCAATCTCAACTACAAGGTACTCAACAAATATGTTCAACAGTAAAACAATACTAATCTGTCAACATTAGTAAATCGACCTGTCTTTGATGCTAGAGGTGGGCTGCATCATCTCTTGCTTAACAGCAATATAAGCTCCACATCCTTCGGTCACTTTGTTCAGAAAAACCAGCGGAGTTCTCCCAATCAGCTGAATTATTAAGGAAAGAAAAAAACTCAATTGTTTTACCACTCCTAAGTAATCCAATTCCAAAAACACAGTACACACAGACACAGACTAGCAAACAAGAATTACCACCAGATGCGGAATTCAATATCGTATTCCCCAGGAATTTCGACAAGCACAATTACAAAACAATCATTCTGCACCCCGGCAAGCGAAGCTTGATAAAATGAGTTCATCAGTTATCAATCAGCTGTAATCAGCGGATACTGTTGAGCTCATTTCCATCTCGTTCTATTATATTAAACAAGTGTCGCAGGAGCTCAAATCTATCTAATTCTAAGAAACTAAACAAGTATGGTGGAACCCTGCTAGCAGTGGAATTTCAGTTTTCAAATCCTCTAGCTAAGATCTACACCACAGGACTTCCCAAATATAAATTCAACGCAGGTCAACATACACAAATATTTCTAACCACATAAAGCAGATTTCTAGCAGGCACAACATTTATTACAAATTATCCAGTTTTAGTTTCGCAACATAACAGGTGGATTTTCTTATCTGCAATTACAATTCTAAAGTTCCGGCAACCGACTTAACCACGATGATACTAAAACCGAGCTTCAGTTTCAGAAAATACAAAACACAAACCAAAATTAGCAAACATAATTCAAACCGACGGCAAAGGAGAAGCAAGCTTCTAATTAAATTGTAAACTAATCAATTACATGAGCGACTTCCTTCTTGATGTTAGTCCCTGGAAGTTCCTTGGGCAGATCTCTCAGACGCTGAGCAAACGACGGCGAGCCGGCGACGGTATGAGTGCTGGAGACGTTTCGGACTGCGGCTCGAGCGACAGAGGAGTGGTGCTTGAGGAAGCTGGCTAGCGCGGCAGACATGACGTAAGCAATGAGGTAAAAGAGCTGGAGAAGCGCAACAGTGTCTGAGGATGATGAGCAAGTGAAACACGATAATGTTGCTCGATACTGGCCGGCTGCTGATATTTATACACACTTTTTATTTAATTGTTTATTTTAAAGGTTCAACTAAAGTGTTTCTATTTCTTTATTAAAAAGATTTCTTTCCCGATCATCTTCTTTTTTCGTCAGGCACCTATTTGCTATCCATGCATTTCAATTTGAATGACGGATTGAAATGTGGCGACAAAAAGTCATGCAAGTAATCGAGGTGCATTACAGTATACAGTGATATTTTACTTCAATAAAAAAAATAGTAGGAAATATGAATGCACCTTCATTTAGGTGGAGTAGATCATGGCATGTCATGATCGAATTTCAAAAAGCTTGTAAGGATGTGGCCTAATGGTTGAGTTCCTACATTGCATTCACATGATGAAGGGTTCAAACCTCACTCATGGCAATTTCCTCTCACAATTGTGCTTCAAAACGGATTAGAAATATATGTGTACCCGAGAAATGTGAAGTATGATGTGATGTTTTCCTTATACTGTCCGATGTAAATTCATAATAAAAAAAGAATAAATAATCAAAAAAAAACATTCTTCACACAAAAAATAACAATTATTCTCGATCAACTAAGTGCATCCGTGATTATTACGTTAATTCTTCATCACCATTTATTAGTAATAAATTAAAATTAGGTAAAAATAGCTAAATTTTCGGATTTTATTTAGAGTGTAAATTTAACAAAATTATTAGTTTTTAAAATGAAGTCTTGCATGGTTAACATGAGACTAACTCCGCGAGTTAAAAAAAGAACATGAACGCAAACAAACATCATGTAGTCAAAACATTTTAGACTTGATAACCAAAAGGTAATTTATGGGCTTTTTAATTATAGGACATGTTCTTTTGAGCTTAGAAAATTAGTTTAGGTACCTATCATAGCTGAATTTAGCTTGAATTGGATGAGGTGAGATGAATTTTTATTTTTTTGATAAAAAAAGATGAGATGAACTTAGGTTGTCTTAGCCTTCTTACCTTAAACTTATCTTTTGATTGAAATTGCAGATTTTTGTAAGTTTACATTCAATTATATCATACTAAAATTTCAGTTAAATATATTTATAATTTAATTGTAATTAGATTTTAAAATATAAATATAAAATAATGTAATATAGATTGGATTGTTTGTTGTGTATAAAAGAATTTTTTATTTAGTCCTAAAATTAACATTGACTGTAATATGAAAACAGGTATATATAGTTTGGACAAATATTTACAAAAAGGTACTAGTTCATACCACCTTTGTATACTTTCCCAAAATTTTAACTTAAGTTTCTCATTTAAATATTTACCCTTTTTTTATAATCATTTAAATATTTACCTTGAGAGTTTACAAGTTCAAACCATTAATTAGCTTTACTTTTAGCCTTGTTTGAGTTTGTCATATGGCAAGATCCAAACCACTAGAATAAATCAAAGTAATTAACTTATGACATTCTTTTAGGTTTCGAGTTCCATTCATGAATCTATCAGGGCCGCCGGGCGCCGGCTCACGCTTTAGGTTGTGCAGCAGCCGTTCTTTTTTTCTTCTTTTTTTTGATAACGGGGTAGAGCCGTTCTAGATCCCTAAATTTTGTTTAGTATTTTGTAGTTCTTATATTACACTATAAATTTTGGGGAAAACGTGCGATAACAGGAATCTATCTTACAGTTATCGCAAAGTTGCGTATTGCGCGTGATAACTTTACGTTAAAAATAGATGTTTGATGGACCATAATTATACGAATCATAAACACAGTTAAACCCACCAAATTAGACTGTTTGTCTATTTAACTTTTGCTTGTTAGTTCCGATATTTATCTACAGGGTATTTTGGAGTCTAGAGAGAATACACGCTAAGGAGAGGATTTTACGCTGAAAATATATTACGAGTCATTCCAAGGTCACGACCAGATGCCGACTGAAGAAATCTCAAGATCCTGACTTGGAATCACTCAAAACAAATCCAACCGAAGAGCAACCAAAGTCAGTCCGGAGACCAGATGTACCGATAGTTTTGTGAAAACTTCACAAAACTCACAAAAAATCCCTCCTTTGACCTTATGACCGGCGGCTTTAAGGAAAGGATGAGTCATGAGGGGAGCCTCCTCCCCCTCATGCCGGCCACCGGCGGCTCCTCCCCTCCCCTCCCATGTAGACCGGCGGCTTTCCTCCTCCATGGAAAGCTTGCCATGTGTTGCTCCTCCAAACCACACATTCCTCTCCCCTTAGCCTATAAATACTCCACCCCATATCATTTGTAATACATCCAAAAAATCAAAAACACTTCTCTCTCTAAAGTTTGGCACTTTGTAAGTTTGGTTTTCAATCTATAATACTCCTGTTGGTTCTTGAGTATTATAGTTCGCTCTTGAGTACTCTTGTCGGTTCTTGTAGTACTCAAGCTTGTCTTTACTATTCTTGAGTACTCTTGTCGGTTCTTGAAGTACTCACCCCTTTCCCTTACTTACTGTCTTTCAAAAACCCTAAGTACTTAGCTATGGTATCCACCTCTATGGATATTTGTAGCTAAACTCTTCATTCGGTTGAAGGGGTGTACTTGTATCATAAAATGTTTTAGGCCATCTTTTTAGTGCTTCTTCTTTTTATTCAAAACTTGTTCTATGTGCCATATATTAGGCCAGAACCTCCAAGGTTGAGTGGATGCTTGAAATGGCAAAACTCTTCCCTGGGGGTTCACGAACATACTCGGGTAAGTGGATGCTTGAAATGGAAAAGCTTATCTGAGGAGTTCGACCTCTTTTAAACACCATTTGGTTTGATCGGAAATGATTGATTAAATGGATGCACATAGGCTAGAACATGGGCTCAGATGCAAAAGAAATTCCTAGACAAATATTACCCGACAGGATGGGCGATGCAAGTACGGAGGCAACTACAAGACATCAAGCAAGGACCCAATGAAACAATGTACGATTACCTGGAAAAGTTCAACCGCCTTGAGAGAAGCTGCTGTACCCTTGGACTGCCTGAGAAACTCACCGTCAAGTATCTCATTGATGGATTAAGACCCTAAGATAAAATGCTCCTGGATGCCTCAGCTGGAGGATCCATGATGAATCTATCATTAAGTGGCATAAGGGATCTCATCACCGACGTTGCTGAAAATGCCCGATTTAGAGAAGAGACGACTCGTCAGGAAGAATTTTCCCGAACAAGGAATGTGGCAAAAGCTGAAACACCGATGAACTCCATGCCAGAAGAGATGAAACAATTGAAGGAGATGATGATTCAGTTCCTACGAAGACAACCAATTCCAGTTAAGCCTTGCGAATTTTGTGGTTCTACGGACCACAAAACCGACGCATGCCCGACATTAATAGAAGAGGAACCGACAGAAGTGAATGCAGTGGGAGGATACCAAGGATACAACAACAACAGGAACGACAGAGCCAGACAAAACCGACAGTATGGTCAAACAACCAACCCGAACTGGCGTAACAACAACTATCCTCAGAAGGAAGCACAACCAGCTGTTCCTCAACTAGCTCAGTCATTCTACCAACCCCCCACCGACAGTATAACCAGAACGCTCTATCAACAGGCCAATATCAGCAAAGAGGACCAAATCAGTACCAAGCCGGCCCGAATAATCAGCAAGAACCAACCAAGTCACTCGATGACACAATGAAGGAGCTCGCGGTAAGCATAAATCAATTGGGTGCTTCGCTACACCAATACCAGGCGAAAACTGACGGGGCAATTTCAGAATTGACCAAACAAATGTCCCAGCTCGCCACGGCAATGTCAACACTCACTAATGAGCCTGGCAGACTTCCTTCACAAACCATCCAAAGCCCAAAAGCGAATCTTAGCATGATAAAGAGGTCAAACGTAAAGGCGACACTGGGAGAAGTAGCACGATCCCCAACTTACAAACTTACAAACAAGCACTTCACCCGGAGGCGTCGTCCTGATTGGAACCAAGAGGAAGACCGACCCAATGATGGAAAAACATGGGTTACGCATGCTGACAATGGACGGTACGCATTCACCGTTTGCATAACACCACCACCGATCACACACTCTGACATACTAGCACCTGGATGGGATGACAATAACGATTTAAAGTGGGACTCTCCAACTAATATTTATGCTCCGAAGCAAAATATTAAGGGGCCCGATTATACAAATCCTAAGCCAAGAATTGGGCAGAATGGCCCGACAATAGAAAGAGTCCTCACTTCAGATCATGAGTCACGACCGGAAAGAGATAAAGACCCAGGGGCCTTCACAGTCACCTGCGGTATTAGTGAAACCCAGATTCATAAGTGCTTAGTCGATCTTGGGGCTGCTGTCAACGCCATGCCTTCCTCCTTATATTACTTATTAAGACTTGGTCCATTGAAACCGCCCAGGTCAAATATCGAGCTAGGAGATAAATCATGCATCCGTCCGGTTGGAGTGCTGGAAGATGTAATACTCCATGTGGGAAAGCTCGTCGTTGCTGCAGACTTTTATGTAATACAAACGGGAGAGACCAGCGAAGACGATCCTCCAACAATAATATTGGGACGACCATTCCTCTTCGCTACTAAAGCAAGGATCGATGTGGGCAAGGGCTCATTATCGCTTAAGTTCGGCGGCAAAATTGCAAATTTCTCCATTGATAATAGCCGCACGGATACAAAGAAACCGCCAGACATTATACCTATCTCAGATCACGGTACACAAATTTCTGACCTGCCAAAGGAGACCGAAAGAGTATCAAGACCAGCAGCTATGGTCAAAGGTCCCTCGCCTTCTCAAAAGCAATGGAAAGAAAAAACACCAAAACCATGGGGTTCTAACCCAAGCAAGAAATCAGGAAGAGTCAAGGCCAGAATCAACACAGGAACAGTGGCGAAATACGACCTGAGCCACCCATGGGATCCAAACCAGTGATCCAGGAATGAGGTACTGTCAAGCCAACGACGTTAAACAAAGGCACTGGTCGGGAGGTAACCCGACACCTATCTTACTTTCTGTCTTTTATTTTTCTGTCATTTAGTTTTTTCCGTAAGTCGCTCTCACCCACTTGGTGCATAAAATGAAATGACTATTTAGGAATCGGTTTTTGGAGCAAGACCGGATCAGCCAGGCAGCTTCCGTGAATTACCGGGCCTGCGCTGAGAGTTCAAGGCCCCAGCCGAACTCCCTCTATTATCCAGCCTCATGCCATGTCGTCCACTCGACACTTTAAAGGGAGTTCTGTTCTTCCCTTTTCCTTAATGTCATTTCCTTCTCGTATAATATCTGCTTGCATGGCTTTTGAACTAAGTTGTGCTGAAAGGCACGCCTTCGTTCAAAAGTGTGGGGGTGAGATCCACCTTTGTAAATAAATAACATGTTTTTCCTTTTCCCTTAATAATTATCTTTTTGAAAATATAAACTTAAGAATGTGAAAAAGATAAATCTAAATTCATGCATTAACCTTGTGAAAATTCAACTATTAAAAAACTTAGAATGTAACTTCTCATTTGTCCCTTTGTGCTAAGATAAACAAGGGATGTGGAGTTGATAGAAATGCCCTAGAGAGGCTTGGCAAGCAATCGAAGGACTGAATTTCGCTATATGGTTTTCGAAGTCAGTGGAGGCTGCACTTCGGGTTTCAGTGAAGATTGAAGTCATCTCCGCCATGCAGTGTTTATGCAAAAAAGAAAAAAAGGCGAGGACGGGAATCAGACCGTCCTATCTCTAGTCAAAGTAGCCGAGAAAATAGATGAGCGACCCTCATCTTGACCCGCGCGAAACGGCAAGGATGAGAGGAGCGGGGAGGTATTTCCATATGCTCGCGGGCGATGATTGGACCTCCCAAAAAGGCTTGAGAAAATGGACTAGCAAGCCACAAAAAGGCAAAAGCTCGAAGAAGCAAATCAAGAGGCCAAAAGCCCAAAATTGTGAAGGTTTTAACCGAACAAAAAGTGAAGTACTCAAAGAGTTAAATCAAAGGCCAAAGGCCGATTCACTACAAAAAAAGCTGTCCCTCGCCAAAAAGAAATCAAAAAGGCTCAACTCAGTGAAACCCGAACCGAATCACGTGCTAGAGAAAGCTACAAGGAAACCATATAGTGCGAGACGGTCCCGAGGATGCAGTCCAGGAGCCTGAAAAGGGCTATCTCCCGAAACATCCAAAATAATTTGCATCTCAGCACGGAGGTAAAAGTATCAAGTTTCTTCTATTTATTTACACGGTTTAATTTAGTAATAAGTAGTAATGCATGAATTAGGATAAATCGAGTCCCACAGTCTAACTTTCATATTTTAAAAAGCTTACTTAGTGTGCCGCCCTTTAATAGCATTGTTCGGGACGAACAACTAAAAGTGTGGGGTGATCTGATGGACCATAATTATACGAATCATAAACACAGTTAAACCCACCAAATTAGACTGTTTGTCTATTTAACTTTTGCTTGTTAGTTCCGATATTTATCTACAGGGTATTTTGGAGTCTAGAGAGAATACACGCTAAGGAGAGGATTTTACGCTGAAAATATATTACGAGTCATTCCAAGGTCACGACCAGATGCCGACTGAAGAAATCTCAAGATCCTGACTTGGAATCACTCAAAACAAATCCAACCGAAGAGCAACCAAAGTCAGTCCGGAGCGGGAATGTACCGATAGTTTTGTGAAAACTTCACAAAACTCACAAAAACTCCCTCCTTTGCCCTTATGACCGGCGGCTTTAAGGAAAGGATGATTCATGAGGGGAGCCTCCTCCCCCTCATGACCGGCCACCGGCGGCTCCTCCCCTCCCCTCCCATGTAGACCGGCGGCTTTCCTCCTCCATGGAAAGCTTGCCATGTGTTGCTCCTCCAAACCACACATTCCTCTCCCCTTAGCCTATAAATACTCCACCCCATATCATTTGTAATACATCCAAAAAATCAAAAACACTTCTCTCTCTAAAGTTTGGCACTTTGTAAGTTTGGTTTTCAATATATAATACTCCTGTTGGTTCTTGAGTATTATAGTTCGCTCTTGAGTACTCTTGTCGGTTCTTGTAGTACTCAAGCTTGTCTTTACTATTCTTGAGTACTCTTGTCGGTTCTTGAAGTACTCACCCCTTTCCCTTACTTACTGTCTTTCAAAAACCGTAAGTACTTAGCTATGGTATCCACCTCTATGGATATTCGTAGCTAAACTCTTCATTCGGTTGAAGGGGTGTACTTGTATCATAAAATGTTTTAGGCCATCTTTTTAGTGCTTCTTCTTTTTATTCAAAACTTGTTCTATGTGCCATATATTAGGCCAGAACTTCCAAGGTTGAGTGGATGCTTGAAATGGCAAAACTCTTCCCTGGGGGTTCGCGAACATACTCGGGTAAGTGGATGCTTGAAATGGCAAAGCTTATCTGAGGAGTTCGACCTCTTTTAAACACCATTTGGTTTGATCGGAAATGATTGATCAAATGGATGCACATAGGCAAGTATACCTTGAAATGGGGTGCTAGTCTAAATAGAACAAGTGCTCTACGACCTTGAAATGGGCTAGACGGTGTGTGCAAATCGAGTGCTTGAAATGGCTGATGGACCATAATTGTATGCATCATAAATACAGTTAAACCCACCAAATTAGACTGTTTGTCTATCTAACTTCTACGTGTTAGTCCCGAAATATTTCCACAGGGCAATTGAGAGATAAAAGTGAAAACACGCTATGGAGAGGATTTTATGCTGAAAAGATATCAAGAGTCAATTGAAGGTCAAGATCAAGCACTGAACGAAGAAATCTCAAGATCCTGACGATGAATTACTCAAATTAAATCCAAATGAGGAATTATCAAAGACAGCCTGGAGTGAAATTGGACTGATAGTTTTGTAAAGACAGTACAAAACCGTCAAGATTCATCCATGTGCATTGGTGACCGGTGGCTTGGGTGAAAAGGATGAGTCATTGGATGGCTTCCCCCTCCTCCTCCATGGGATGACCGGTGGCTTTGGCAAAGGGTGGCCAAGCCACCTCCTCTTCCTCCCCTTTGGACCGGCAAACGGCGGCTTTTGGGAGGCTCCTCCCCTTGTGCCACTTGTCTCCTCCACAAGCTCCTCCATCTCCACCCTTGGATGCTCCTCCACATGCCTCCATCTCCACCCTCCATTCCTCCTCCCTTGGCCTATAAATACAAGCACCCCTCCTCCCATTTGTATCATCAATCCATACACAAAACACTTATCTCTCTAAGTTTCGTTACTTTGTAAGTTTGTTCGGTTTATGAAATAATACTCCTGTTTGTTCTTGAGTATTATACTATAGAGAATACTCCTGTTGGTTCTTGAGTATTCAGTAGGAAATTGGGAATACTCCTGTTGGTTCTTGAGTATTCCACCCCTTTCCCTCTTACTGTTTTCAAAAACCCCCGAGTATTTAGCTATGGTATCCACGTCTATGGATATTTGTAGCTAAACTCTTCATTCGGTGGAAGGTATTTTCTTGTATTATATAATGTTGTAATATCTTTTAGTTTCATTTCTTTGTATTCAAAACTTGTTCTATGTGCCATTTATAGTCAGAATTTCCAAGGTTGAGTGGATGCTACGAAAGGGCAAAACTCTTCCGTGGGGTTCGTGAACATACTCGGGTAAGTGGATGCTACGAAAGGGCAAAGCTTATCTGAGGAGTTCGACTTATCTAAAACACCACTTGGTCAATCGTAACTGTGAGATCAGGTGGATGCACAGAAGGCTAAGATACTTCGAAAGGAGGAATTAGTCTGAAGTAGAACAAGGGTTGCTTTAAACGATGTTGCAAGTCTTGCGCTACGAAAGGGCCTCGATTCATCTTTGAATACTTAGAAAAGTTACTAACGGTTTATTATATACATGTTATAATACAAGAGTACCTGAAACCGAATACTTTCTTTCAATCACAAAAACCCCCTGTATTTACTTTCCTAGTATATCTGTCCCGATCAACCACAACCATCAACTGCTCAACAACCGGAGGAATCGCAATCACGCATCACCCACTGTAAGTCTTCTAACCCTTATCTCTTTACTTTCAGTATTTAATTTCTGTATTTACTTTTCCGCACAAAAAACCCAAAAAAACAAAAAACAGTAGTTTAATTACTCGCGCTAAAATCTCAATCATCCTAAAACACGTCCCTATTAGTAAAAGAACAACGTATCCCCCTAATTCCCTTGGATTCGACCCCTACTTACCACTTCTACCCAGTAGTCGCGAGTAGCGGACTTTATAAATTTATTTGTACAATTTGCTCTGACGACAAGCGAATTGTCAATGGCCTTGATACATTTTTGAATACTTAGAAGGATCACTAAAGGTCAATGATAAACAGGCTATGATACAAGGCCCCAGAAACCGAATGTTTTCCTTAAATTTAAAAAACCCCTTGCACTTACTTTCAATTTTAGTATAAACTGTATTATCAACTGCTGACGTTCCGGAAGGCTTGCCAATCACGCATCACCCGCTGTAAGTCTTCTCTTTTATTTTCAGTATTTACATTTTCTGTCATTTACTTTTCCGCACTAAAAACCAAAACCAACCTACCAATCACTTACTTTTCCGCACTAAAACCTCAATCAACCTAAAACACGCTCCCTCGTTGTACAATTCCCTCAAAGAATAGCTTATCCCCCTAATTCCCTTGGGTTCGACCCCTACTTACCACTTGCTACCCAGTAGTAAGGTCACGAGTAGCGGAATACAAATTTGCTTTTGCACAGAGAACACCGCACCTTAACGACAGTGCGGTGGGCTCCGTCAATGTTATCGTAAGAAATTTACGATAACATTCTGCGATAACATTGCGATAACTCTTTGGAGTTTATCGTAGTGTTATCGCACAGCCTCTGCGATAACAATACAACAACTATGTGATAACATTATTAATTTAATAATTTATATATTATATTCTTTTGTTTTGTTTTTTTATATAATTAAATTTAATAAAATTAAACCGAAATAAAATGCGGAAACACATGTGCACCAAAAAATGTATTTCATTTCACAAAATAAAGAATTTAAGTTTCAACCAAAAATGTAGACTAGAAAATGTAATACAAATTGAGGAAATCTGAAAACTAATCAAGGCGGAAATTTTTTATCTTCTTCTACGTCATCCCAACGACTCCAACATCAGCATCATCGATCAAGGCAAATCCGAGCTTGCTGGTCCAGCTCCAAACCACCTCCATAAGAAAGACAACAAAGACACTTCAATCCAAACATTAATTAAAATTAAGGGGGCATCAGGTTTCAGGTACCAATAGAGAGGTGGAAACATCATGCTCTCACAAACCACATTGATAAAGTAAAGTTAGAATGTTTAAAATCCTGAACAACATAAGCCAACATATGTCAATTTTATGCATTATCGAAATTCTTATGCATCCAATGTCCATGCATAGCATGAAAAACAAATAAGAGAAAGCTAAGACACTATCCTCATTCTTAAGTTCTCCATATTTAGTAGTTTGAATTTAATAGGCTGGGCAAAAAAATTGAGGGTACGTGCAAGAAAAAAAGAAACCCAATCAGATTACCTGGGCCTCTTGATTCTCAAGCTCTTCCAGTATCTCTTCTTCTTCACTAGATAATTTCTCTTCCAATTGTTGCATAAATTTCCTATCATATAAGACCAAAAATTTATGATTGAATAACTCCAAAAGACGAGACATAAGAAATATCATGACGGAAGGTCACCCTTGTAAATAAAGTCAAATATCCATCTTTGAGACTACTAAACAAAACTGAAGAGCCGGATTAGATATAAATAATTTACAAACCATAAATATATATATATTCCAAAACAAAGTATCTGTAGGATCCTTGTATCACCAGCAAGTTGTTCAAATACATAAATCTCAATATGGGAAGGATACTGAAAAAATACAAAAAACATTATTAATACAGTGCAATTTTTTCTCCAAAGCTTACCTGTAACTTTAGGCTTTTGTTTTCCTTCCTGTCATATGAAGTTTAAATCAACACAGGAGATCTAAGAGCAATTGTCAAAGAAATGGTGTTCCGCGCAATCAAAAGCACTTAAGATCATGTCCACCAGTTATTTCCAAAGAACATTCACACTCAAAAATTCAGAGTTAAATGGTAAACCAAAGACCATATACACACACTATGAAGGAAGGAACCTTGTGTAAGTACTGATCCCCCAAACAATACTGAATTCGCAGGCCAAGCTAACTTATGCAACCATATGAACGAGAGACATGCTAAATTCATCACAGTTTATCTCCGAAGAATAAAAACTGGCATACACAGCATATGCTAACAAGTTTGAACCATTCACAAAAGCCAACAAATAAAAGTAGCCACTTTCGTCACCTGATTTTCAGAATCCAATAACAGGAAGCCAGTATACTTCAGCACAAGTATTTCTAGAATTTCTCCAAGATTGGCCTCCAACTGAGTTCTACACAAATCGCAATACTGAAAAACTAACACAAGTCAATTGGGTGGAGTAAGAATGGCACATGGGAGAAAAGATTAGAAATCACTAAGTCCTCAAACTCGACACAGTTGGTAAACTGTGTTCAAACTTAATTGAATTAGTGGTATTTTAGCATATTTCTTATTTGTATTAAGGTTTCTATTTTATACAATTACACTATATGATACTATATGATAATGCAGATGCAATGCAGACATATGGTAATAAAGAGGTCCCTTGTTTGACAATTCCTAAAGATGAGAGCAAGCAGATGAAAGAAAATCATAGTTAAGTTAGAAAGATTGATTCACACCTCACTAGCTATCTTTGCTGAGCACAAGGGCACAGACAATGGCTGTAATTATTACCCATATCAAAGCACTCTTGTTCCTCTTTTCAGGCTCCCGCAATCCTACCAAAATTATCAATCGGATTAGTCAACCTCAAGCTGAATCAAATGAACCACCATTTTCATTCAAAGGAAATAAAACATGGCGAACGGAATAACAAAGAAGACCAAAAAGCGCATTAATAGTATATATCGCCAGCCATATCAGCTTCATGGGCAAAGTGAGGTTAGAGCCCCATTACTAGCAACACTGAGCCCCAAAGCAACGACGATCTTGGGAAAATACGTTTGAAACTTTACCAGCCGTGCGGGGATAAAAGCCCTAAAACTCCAATATAATCTATTTCATCTAAAATCAGAATGAGAATAAAATCCCTAAAACTGAACAACTAACCTCGGAGGGGCGGCGCATCAGATGACAACCGGTGACGGACTAGCAAGTTGCGGGCGGCGAGCCCGGCCGTCGCGGAGGGCGATGGACGGGCGATAGCGGATGATGATGCATTGATAGAGGAGGAGAGCAGTGCAGTGGAATGAGAGAAATGAGCATGGAATTTCGCTTCTGTGTCTTGATTAAGTTGAAATGTGCGATAATGGTACGGTAAAGCAGACGTTATCTTACGACTTGTTATCGCAAGCTTATCGCGTAATAATCGCAAAAACAATTAAAAAAATCCAGTTATCGCATACACTAATGCACGGTTACAGTATATATTGTGCGATAACCCTTGTTATCACATATGCCTTACTGTACAAAACTCCCAAAATTTGTAGTGTTAAAAATTAATAAGTAACACTTTTCAGGGTTTTAGTAGTCAAAGTACTTGCAGACAATCGGAGGCCGACCTCCAAAATATATTCTTACTAAACTAGATGTGTATCCTTTAAAGGAAAATACTAATATGACAACTGACAAATTTGATTAGAAATGAGAATTAATCATAACCATTCAATCTTTGATCAAATGACTTTTATTTATCGATTTCTTTTGAATGTGAATACTATATTATATATTCGTAAGGGCATTATTGTAAGTTTCCATCACCGTAATTTGAAATACACGATTTAATCTAAAAACAGATACTCGTGCGCACTTACAAACTTTACTATTTGACAGTATGAATTTTATTTGGTCATCACGAAGCCATTAACAATTACAAACCTTACTATTTAACAGTACCAATTTTATTTGGTCATCACAAAATCATTAACAATTACGAACTTTACTATTTAGCTGTATGACTTTTATTTGGCTTTTGTAACTTGACTGATGTAACTTTATTTCATATATAGCGGGAGGATTAAACGGGATACATTTTTTTTATAATAACCAGATACAAACTTGAATTTGAATGAGGATAATCTAGACCAGTGTTATCAAAACCGGACCGGACTGGCCGGTTCGACCGGTTGGACCGGGAAACCGATGGTTGAACCGGACGGATGAACCGGTTGACCCGCTGATTGACTCAATTTTGCATTAAAATGGTGATTTGATCGGGTTGATTTGGTCTGAAAAAATATTTATTTATTTTGACTTGGACAAGACTCAAACCTAGTCTTCCTCTATAATTATCTCCTCTCATTCCACCTAGCTAAACATGATTCTTGTTTTATTATTTGTTTCATTAATGTATATTCATTTATCAAATCTATAAATATTTTTACTTATTATCAATTTAACTAGAAATTCAATTAGTCTTAGAAATCTCGTATTGTTGTGACTTGCAAATTAAGACTAAAATTGTTATTGTTGTTCTATTATTGTTGTATTATTGATTTGTACTTTATCAAATTCTAAATTTGACAATTTGTTATGGTATGTTATTGTAATCCGATCATAAATATGTAATATTTATTCAAGTTATAAATATGTTAAATTATAATATCATATATAAGTATTTAATTTGTCCGGGTCAAACCGGTTAGACCCGATTGAACCACTGACCCATTGACCCAATGACTTGACCGGTTCGATCACCGATCCGATTTTAATAACATTGATCTGGACCATCAAATAATCGACAATCCAATATAATTTTTATTTATCATGAAATTTACCCTTCTCGGGATAATCCACTCTTTAAATACATATAAATTCTACATGCAAAAATACATATATATTCTTATAATGAAAAAAATACTCAGTACGAAATTCCACAAAATTTAAAAAGTTTCAAATGAAACATAGACTCGTGTCACTCGGGAGGGACGTTAAACCGTGCGTCACGTTTCCAACTCTTGACTAGGGTCAAGAGTCGCATAGAGCAGTGTTATTAAACCGGGCCAACCTAGTTGGTTCGACTGGTTGGTCCGGGAACCGGTCATCAAATTGATTCGGTTTGTAATCAGACTGTTTGTGCAATTGATCTGATCAAAAATCGGTTGACCCGATCAAAATTCGGTTGACCCGGTTGAACTGGTCGATTTTTAATTAATCCGGTGATCCGGTTCAATTTGGTCTGAAAAATATCTATTTATTTTTCACTTGAACAAGACTCGAACCTAGCCTTTCTCTATAGTTATCCCCTTCCATTCCACCAAGCTAAACATGATTCTTGTTTCAAACTTTGTTTCTATAATATATATTCATTATAAAATTTATTACTTATTATCTATTTAACTAGAAAATAAATTAGTCTAATAATCTATCAAGATTTTATAATATAACTTAATTTGAGATCTTACATTTTCTAATATTGATGGATATCACAGTGTTATTTCTATATGATATTGTTAAATGAGATTTCATGGTTCTACCTCTTGTTGTTGGGACTTACGAATTAAGACTAAAATTTTTATTGTTGTTTTATTATTGATTTGTACTTTATCAAATTCTAAAAATTTTATGGTAAGCTGTTGTGTACTTGTATTCAGATCATAAACATGTAATATTTAATTAAGTCATAAATATGTTAACTTATAATGTCCTATATTTGTATTTTATTTTTATTTTTTAAGGTGTGCGGATTAATCCGGATCAACCCGGTTAAACCACTGACCCATTAACCCAGTAACTTGATCGGATCGATCCCCAATCGATTTTAATAACACTGGTATAGTCCTCGGTCACGGTTGTCGTTTCCATGTCACGTGCGAGAAAACAAAAACTCACCACACCCACAAATCACACACAAACACCATGTACGTCTACTTAGAGCATCCCTCACCATGCTTTTTTGAATCATAGAAAGTGATTATAGGAGATGATAAAAAAACCATGCATCCCCACCATGATTTTTTTGATCATCAAAAAGATCATCCCATGATTTTTTCTAAAAAAGATCATCCCATGATCTTTTTGTGTGTTTTGATCATGAGAATGAGCCAATCGCAACGCGACACGTGTCCTGTGTAAGAAACAGTACAGTTTTTATTTTGATCTTGCAACGAATATATCATCTAAATTACAAATTAAAAAAATCAAAATAAATACCAATATTCATAATTTTTTAGCTCTATAAAACGAGATACACTTTGATATATTTTTATTAATCTTAACATTTATGAACTATAATTTATGTAGTGATGAAAGAGATTGATGATAAACTTTTTTTTGGATCATGAGTGGGATGCATGTGATTGGAAAACGAAAAACTATGAAGGATGATTAGATGAGAGAGAAAAAGGATGAGAGAGATTAATGATATGATTTTTTTGATCATGGTGAAGGATACTCTTAGTCTGTCGTTTCACGTCTTTCCTGTAATCAATTTGTATCAAAGATCTGGGTCTGGCATGGTTAGTTGTCTTGGACCAGGCTATAAAGGGCCTACAGTCTAAAGGGCTCTTATTTATTTATTTATTTATAATTATATGTTATTATTTTAAATTTTGAATACAGGCATATTTACGAAAAAAATAAGAATCAGAATGTGTTAATTTGTTTATGAGCTGACAAAAAAAATTCAAGCACTAATTAAAACATGTGAAAAAACTCAAAAAAAAAAATCACTGGTTCGTTTTTTATTTTTTTTCACAGGATCCAAAATTTTTTTTCTTCAAGGTCAGTGAAATGTGAGGAACGCCCATGTCAAAGTTTAATAATTTAACACGCTTTTGGTTTATAAATAATTAAAGGTTGAGATTCTATGAGAAAGCCTTCTCTGTTGAAAATGAGAAATAATCTTATACATCCGTTCTAATTAATGTACGGTCATGATTAAACGTGATTGGTTTTAAAATTCGTAATTATTTAATGATTAATTATACTTAAAGGGAAAATTAGGTACAAAAAATATAAATCAAAATCGTATTCCCATTCAGACGACCTAAACTAAACATAATTGATCGAATAAAACTACGACTCTCTCCGAAATCGGCGACCGCAAAACTTCCGTTACTCTTCGATCCCGAAATCGTAATCCAGATTTCTAACTTGAATTTCGTGTCGACCAATACAAGTAGGGGACAAAACACTGTTACTCTTTAGTTTGTGCACAAACTCAATTTGAATTTGTGGATGTTGATTTTTGATGATCTTAAGCAATTTTGGAGCTATGTTCTGTGAGGCCAATTTGTTGAGTATGGAATATGTATGAGTTGCTATTTGCTATGGATTGTTGATTTGTTGTTTCATTTTAGTGCAGTACTGTTAGTAGCTTCTAGTTCATAATTGGTACCCTTGGAGCATAAACTGCGTAGAATAAATTTTTTAAGCCTAGTTGTCTGTATGTTATGTATTATTCGTAATCTAATACTCTTCATTCGTAGCTTCTAACAATATTTCCATTGACATGCAACAAAACGAACAACTGACAGCGATGCGTGACACTTACATGAACGTGACTGTACGCTCACTGAATGGAGGAAAAGGAAATCTCATGAAAAAATGATGATTAGATTACTGTTTTCCATCAGCTGCAAAACTACATTTCCCATATGTTGCTCATCATTTTAAAATAGGGGAATTAAATTCGTGATATTGTCTGTGCACCTCACTACAAATTGTACCGGTTATCCTACGAATATTATGTACTTGGTATTTTTATTTCAATGCAAAAGTTATCATTTCTTTGTAGTATTACTTCATACAGGGTAGTCTCATAATTCACATTAAACTATGTAAAAGACTACGAATTACGTTAACTGGACTATGAATTGTGAACAAGTCTACGCATATATGAACTACACTACGAATTTTAACTAATAAACTACGCATTATAAAAAAGGGGTAAATGTCATGCTACACATTTTAAATGACGAATTACGAATTTTAATTTAAATGCTACTCAATTTAGAATGCATATTTCATGATAAAATTCGTAGTTATTGAATTAAAATTCGTAGTTATTTCATATTTCATTGGTTATGGATTCACGATAAAATGCGTAGTTACTAAAACCAAAATTCGTAGCAGTTACAATAATACAGGAAATCACTATGATAGTATCGATTTTGTGAATTCCTATTTATTTAGAACAATATTCGTAATAAAATAGTGTAGCTTATTAAAGCTAACATTCGTATTATAACTAGAAAGCTACGAATTTTGTGCACGACTGAACGAATCTTTTCGAGAACCGAGAAAAAAATGATATGAGCTTAACACAATTAATGTATATAACATTTGTAGCCTTGTATATAACATTCGTAATACAACATTCATAGTCTTGTATATAACATTCGTAGCCTTGTATATTACATTCGTAATACAACATTCGTAGTGTTGTATATAACACACGTAGCCCTGATCCATGTCGCCTCCTGTTAATGAACAAAATGCGTAGTTTAAATACCAAAATTCGTAGCTCGGCAAGTCTTTACATGATTGGCACCAATGTGAATTTTCAAATGCCTCTACTTGCCATTCGGATCATCTGAACATATCTAGTCTTTCAAGGGAGCATCATATATAACATGAACATATCAGACTACGGATTATGTTAACTGGACTACGAATTATGCGAATAAGACTACACATATTATAAAAAAGGTAAATAATAGGCTACGAATTTTAAATGACACGTTACGAATTTAATTAAAATGCTATGCAATAACTCCATTGTTAGCGCAGAAAAATATCTGCGTTGTCGATTAATTAGCAGGAATCTTAATGTGAAATCACCTTCACAAATGCAGGTTCCCCAGCCCCTGGACTTTTGTAAAATGTTCCAGTCATTGGGCATTTAAGAGGTGGTAGAGATTATTTTCCTGACCTGGCTGCAGGAGCGGAAGCAGGTGCTGGTACCAGGGCAGTAGAAGTGGGAGCTTGAGAGGTTGAAGGTGGAGGTTGTTTGGTTTGCTGGTGGGGGAGGTGGTGGTGCCTGCATTATGTATGAGGGGTGGGGAGGAAGAGTGGCTGGTTGCGGCAAATGGTCCACTGCCACTCCTCACAAATCATTATAGGCAAATGGTCCACTGCTACTCCAATAAACTAACAAACTAATCAAGGCGTCTGTTCTGTTTCATGAGAATATTACAGTAAACTTCAAAATATGGAAGAAAAAAAAATAATGATTCAGAATTTGAATTTATAGCAACAGCAACAATTATAAGCTTATATTGTAGAGCTACCACCACACAGTCGGAGGAGAAGAGGGGAGGCTGCGGGTTTGGATTGGTCTTTTTTTTGTTCTCGTAAAATATTTTGAAATGCGTAAATGACGAATTTACCCTTAAATGCGTGTTTAATGCATAAAAATAGGATATTAATTACGAAAATTAAGTAACGTTCGATGAAAAATCAACGGCTGTTATTATTTCTCATTTCTCATGAAAATTACTGTTCCTCATATGATCCTAACTCAATTAAATACAAAGAAAATTCTTTTAGAATGACAATTTTTTAGTATGACAATTGACAAGTTCGTTTCCCCATCTTTTTGTATCCGCCTTTTTTTTGTATATTTTTTTTTTCTTTTATTGATGTGAATAGAGATTCGGGTTAAGATCCGGTGAGAAGTGATGTTATGGTAGGAAATAAGAATTAATTATGTCCATTGATCTATCTTAATCAACAGTCCAGATTAAACACCAAATAATTTTTAAAATCACCCAATGTACGCTTGTGGGGTAATTTAGTCCCAAACAAAATCTGCAAAACACCCAATCCCGATAATTGCAAAACCCTAGATGAGTGCGAAAACTGACCTGATTGGTTGCAGGAGAGGGATCTCGAGCTTCTACAGCGGGAAATCGAAGTCGTTTGCGAGCATGTCGTGTTTGATGTCGGTGAAGGAGATACCGAAGCCGGAGAATGCTTACAGCAGGAAGCGGCGGAACTTCATGGTGTCGGCAAGCCATGTGTGGGACAGGAATCACCGCAGCGTTGCGACGTTGAGGAGCAGCGGTGAAGGAATTTATAAGAAATCGATGCAGACGAGCCGCAGCACGCTCGCGTTGGGTGTGGCGATGAGTCGGAGCAGTAGTTCGGATATCAATGGGAGTAGCGAGGAGTCTAGCTGCTACGGATCTCAGTTGCATCTTCCACCTCTGCATCCGAACTGAAGAAATTCGCGTCTTGAACGGTTGCGACGCCGTTTAAGTGTTTGAAGTTGTAATTGTGTGGATTTTTTTTCATCACATGAAATGCTAACCTGTTAACTTTTTACCAAAATCCAATCGAGAAAAGAAAAAATAAACAATTGACTTGTAATAAGTAATTTATAAGACGTAAAAGTCCATGGAGCTAACCGAGAATGAATACCTGCGTACAACTATAACATGGTTCCACAAGTAACAGCTTATGTACACAAAGCAGCAACAACCTTGCTGCTATCTAATCTAGAGAGCCTAACAATCAGGAGATAAACTGCTATCCTAGACCAGTTGCTACGTATTATAATCCATTTGCTATGTATTATAACACAGTTGTTACGTATTATAGTAACACAGTTGCTACGTATTATAATCCATTTGCTACGTATTGTAATACAGTTGCTACATATTATAATCCATTTGCTACGTATTATAATACAGTTGTTACGTATTATAATAACACAGTTGCTACGTATTATATTCCATTTGCTAAGTATTATAACACAGTTGCTACGTATTATAACACAGTTGCTACGTATTATAACACAGTTGCTACGTATTATAATCCATTTGCTACGTATTACAATAACACAGTGCATAACTGCTATGTATTTTAACAAGAAATGCGAATGAATTCATTCAATCAAGATTCAGTTACAATTCTAGCAACTGGAAACATTTTTGCATGCAACAAACTGAAAGCAACAAAGTTGATCACATCACTAAGGAAAGAACAAAAAGGAGGCGATATCAGCCATTTTAGACAGCCAAACTCAGTTTACACTTTACACCGAAACTCCACAAACTTTACATTGAACAGTTTAACAAACCAAACTCAGAACGAATTGCCGCCGTTTGATCAGAATAAAGAACAACAACAACGGCATTTGGCATTTTCCTCAGCTTGCTGCAATTTAGTTTCTATCAAAGTTATTGTTTCTGTACACTGCTTGCGCTATACAGTAATAGCCACTTTCTCAGCTTGTAACTCAGCAAGTTCTTGCTTGAGTAGTTGGGCATCATTTTTAGCGCATCCTGCTCGATCATTGGTCTCTTTGGCTGCCATCTCTTCACTCACATCTCTTATTACTCTCAAATCTACATCACAAACACAACAAAATAAAAATCAAATGCTAAACCGGTCCACAATGATCCGTGTACAAGTAATGGAATTAGTGATTAAAAGCCAAAAGTTCATTCAGATATGTACCTGTAACACCTAGGGCAGACAGATCCCACAAGCCCTTGAAAATAAAACACCATGAACAAAATATAAAACATGAACTTTGAAAATAAAGCAACCCTTAATCTATATATTACATCAACAACACACATAGCTTAAATCCACTGTGACAATCCTCACTGCGATCATCACTAAAGAATAACCCAAGTTTTGCCTTACCTTTACCACTAAAATAACTCCATTAGTGGTCTGCCGCTTCAAATTCAATCACCACCCCGGCAAGAAGAAAAATCAACGAGCCCTAATCCTCCCCATATCAACAGTCCTAATCCTCATATTCCTATAAAAAAACAGATCCGGCAAAAATTCGAATATGAGGATCCGGCCATGGAAGTCCCACACCTCTCTTCGAATTCAACGAGCCCTAATCCTCCCCATATCCCGGAGCTCTCGGTGCTCATGCATCGAACCCCTCCTTTACTTTCCTCTTCCAATTCGTCGCACAGCCGGAACCCTAGAATCCCCCAAGCACGGAAACCAAACAATACAAGCGACGAATTCAACACGAATGTGTTGGAGGACGAGATCAATTCTGGCAAAAAAATAGGATCAAAAATACACTTTTTGTTTTTCTGCCCAAAGTACCCTTTAGCCATTAATTTTTATTTAATTAAATATCAAAATTACTATTTATTTACAACCGTCCGATCTTAGATCCAATGGTCAATTTAAATTCCTATTTCTTACCAAAACATACACTTCCTACCTGATCTTTTCCCTAGAGATTCAGTACTAATTAACACTGTTTAATACACTTTTCTATTAACGGAAATGTAGGTCTTACTTAATAAAAAAAGAAACGTAGGTCTTATTTGTGTTCTCAAAAGAAAAATGTAGGTCTTATATTGGATTCTTCTTTACATCCAAATTTCAAAATTTAGCAATGTATCAACAATCCAATACGCAATTATAGAATTTCACCGGCACCATCAAAGAGTTGACACATCTGTATAGTATCACAACAGAAAATTTATGAACCAAACAGAACCAAGGGAAGCAAAATGTTACAACTAAAAAAAATGTCATCACCAAAAATCAAACTCAGAATACGAGAATTTGTTGTCCACCACACAAATGGCCTTTCACGTTTGATTGTACAAGGAAAGTTTATGTATTTTTTTATTAGACTCGTTGGGAGCAGTTCAAGCTCGATACTGACATTCACGGCGGTTCTTTGGACCGAGCCTGAGTGTAGCTGAATTTGTTGTTGACCTTTCATGGGCAGTTGCTAACCTCCCACATTTTTATGTCGTGATCAGTTCCACTCGAGACTATATAAGGAAGTCTAATCTTCACTTCAGAAACACGAACGAAACACACAGATTCACCCCACACACTCGATTGTTTTTCTTTTTTCGATCAGCGATAGTGGAAGATCAGAATAGGTTCGATCAGCAAGGCGACGGTGCAAGTGCTTGCTGAGGTTTTTTTTTATCCTGGGAAGCTTTTTGCCGATCGAAACCCAGCACCTACGGGAGGCAAATCTGCTTTAAGGACAGCGTCTGCGACGTGACTGAACCACCCCTTCGGTTTGCTGTCCTATTTTCGTTTTATTTCAATATTCCGTATTCAATTCAGATTAATGAATATGCATTCAGATTAATATTTATTACTGATGCATGTGTATTCAACTGTATTCAAACTGCAGATAATTATTGTTATTACTGCATGAGTACTTAGAATAATATTAAGAGTAATTGATCCAACAGCAGCTTCATGCCGTGTCGGCGCGACCTTTGATAACCAATCAGACTAGTTGCTTTTGGTTATCTTGAATCTCATACATTGTATTTGCTTTGTTGTTGTAGTTCATGGAACGACTGCGAAAGTATGCTGGGAAGCAAGTATCCCACTTGCGACCATTGGAATTGGTGCCAGAGGTTTTATGTCGTATGGTGTTCTGACGTTTAAGGTGGCAAGAAAGCAATCCGACGATCTGATTCTCATTTTCGAGATGGCTTGCTGGCGGCGACATCACGTGATAATATGCAAGGCATTTTGACAGTTTGTATCGTGCTGATGGATGTCGATAGTGCCGCGGAAAATTTAGACGGCTGATGCTGCACCATCTTGACTGATAAACCCTAACTTTGTTTGGCTTAGATCAATCAAGTTTTTTTTAGATTCATAAGTGGAATTTCACCACTGAAAAATAAAACACTGAGGTCCATAGGACCACAACACTAAGAGGAAACAAAACGCTAAAAAGCCACACCCGAATACTAAAGACTCACTGAGATCCCAGAGACCGACCCCAAACTCAAAAGCTACGAGCTCACTCGCACACTGAGAACTCTAGAGACAAACCACTAGCACAGCTCCGATGGGCCCAGGAGAGCTCACACTGACAACTACACACCCAGACACCGGCTAAAACTGAAGCTCCAACCAATTCAACCGCCTACAACCAAAGCCAACCCGCTCAATAGGAACCTCCCGGGCCAACTGCTCACTACCAAAAAACTACACCTCCCGGGCCAACCCTAAACTACATCTACTAACCGAGCCAAGCGGATCCACCAAAAACTCAAACGACCCAAGCCCAGCGAATCCACCAACTACCGCACTACCTCATCTTCTCTTACCTTTCATCCGCTCCACATATTTTCCTTATAACAGGTTATCGAACAATTGAATCATTCCTTCCTTCGGTAAACTACCCCTTATCCCCACTCTCCAAGCAAAGCGAAACGTCTTCTCGGCCTCCTTTCTTTGATAAATTCTTATTTCAACCTCCTCAGCATCCATTTCCTTCTCACCGAGCAACTGAGCAGGAACCGCCCCTTTTTCCAACAAAAGATCTGCCGAGGCAAACTTTCCCAACTCCGCTGCTTCCTCCAAATGACACAAATTCCTCGAATCTTCTTCCAAACCGACTCTTTCTACTTCTAGAAGTCTATTCGATTTTCCCAACTCCTTTAAGTAGGATTTCTTAAGACGCTCTAACTCTGCCTTCTTCTTTCTTCTACGAAGCTTGAAAGCTTCCTTCTCCTTTGATTCTCTTCTTTCCACACGTCTACTAAAGACCTCCTCCAGAGAGAAGTCGTCTTTTTGAGTGAACTCAGCTTCATCCTTGTCCATAGCATCAGAAAAGCTACCTTCTCTTCTACCAACTCATTGGGCATCTTCGGCGAAAACCGAATCTGCCACAACCTCGGCCTGCTTGAGAGAAATCGACTCGCCACACTCCATAAGTCCATGCTCTTTTGCTTTGCCCTCTGTCCCATTAAAAGACAAGCACACGCCCAACCCCGACTGCTCTTTAAACCTTCCCCGCACTCCTTTTACCTTTAAGCAGCAAGAAGGATCTTAGCGTAGCATCTCAACTACTCACTGGCACATCCCCAACAGGAGTTGTCTTCCCAAAATCCTCTTCTTTCCCTGCCTCCCGCGCCGAAGACGAAACACAGACCACCTCCTTCCCCGAAGGAGAATCCAACACTACTTGGTTAAACTCCATAGAACCCTGTGCCTCAAGCCCACGACTAGCAGGCTTGACAGCACCTGATTCCCAACAATTCTCGACCTCGACTGACTCCCCACGACCGACTTCCCAGCATCTGACACCACATGTGTCTTCAGAATTTCCACCCACTTCAAGAGACTCAGGGTTGTCTATCCCGCAACCTCCCAAACAGCAATCCTCACATACTCTGATTTCATACACTCTACCAGAGATTTCTGCTTCTAAGATCTCGTGTATTCTCTCCACCAAACAAGTTTCAATCAGCATCCTAGCCCTTACAACCCCTACAAACTGCACATCCCTATCGTCCATCTTTAGAAAGACACCGTAGGGGGCAGAAAGGCGTTCACAATTGCTCTCCGTCCACGCCTTAAAGGGTAACCCCAAAATGCTGATCCAAACAGATCTGGTAGTGGGCAAATTCTTCTCACTCCATCGCTGCAACATGGAGAAGTTCCGCAGAACAGAACTGAAATTTTTGGTAAGGCATCTCTCCAAGTCTTCGACACAAGCGAACTGAATTAGCACTTTTCTTTTGGTTTATTTTTTTTGCCATTCTATGTTTCAATCTAATCTCCGGTTGGGTTTTTGGTATCACCATGTCAGGAACGAATGATGAGGATGGTTTAATCAAACATGGAGCACATGTTCTTCGAACCGGATGATATGAAGGATGGCAGTGGCAGCTGGGCGGCAAGGAAGAATCGTGTGGTTCATTTCCAAGGTCATCAGCTGTGATGTAAACCTAAATTAGGTTTTGGTTTTAAGAAAAGAACCAGTTTGGTCCAATTTTAACTTGGTCCTATCAGGTACTGTTTGCTTAATTTTATTTAATCACCTTATTGGATTATGATTAATTGAGATTAGTTTGGAGTTTTAACTCATCCAGTGCAAGTTGATTGATTCAAGTTCGGTTGAATCAGTGTGTATGCATAAGTTCAATTTGGAATTTATTGCATTTTGGATTGTGATTCAATCATATCAGAGAATCTGGACATGAAACCCGACGAGATATTTCGGTGGATCTCAATATTGGGGCAGCATTTGCTGCAATAAGGTGTTGTACCACCTTGATGCTAGCTACGGCCGGGAACAGACTTGCGAGTCTGGTTCCAGGAATAGACTTACAAGTCTAGTTACAGGAATATACCCGCGGATATGATTCCAAACGATTGAGTGACATGATTGTCTGCCGTAGTGCTTGACGAAGTTGGATTATGTATCCAGATGTCAATTCAAAAGCACAAATGTAAATCTGCATTGAAGCAAATATAATAGTAACTCCTTTCATAGTGTTGAAAGTGTGAAATCCCTCGAGTCAATCCATAGTGAGCTATGTGATTTGAGATATAGGGTGATAACAAGGATTTTGTGACTTTCATTAATGATAGTACAAATTATTGTTATAAATATTTGCTTAAATAGCAAAGTTGTGACAATTGAGGAAAAACATGTCATGGGAAGTTGAATATCAACTTCAGAGATTGAGTGGCAACTTGATGAATAATAGAAAAGTGATAGTGGAAGTGAGCATGATCACTTCATCATACTCTCTCAAGTCGAACAATGTTTCGAAGAGAAAAAGTTGTACTCAGAAAAATATGTTGAATGTACTGATGGTAAACTCCGTGTTATCCCAAGGAATGTGGAGGATACCATCTTATCAGCAGAGAATCTTTTGAATGAGATACCTCACAAAGAGCATAAGTAGCTTTATAAGTGATTCAATGGACCGATGTCTTATTGAAAATACTTGTAAGTGTGGTTGCCTAGAATGGCATCGCTGAACGTAAGAATCGAACTATCAAAGAAATGATAAATGCGATGTTGCTTAGTTCATGATTACCACAGGGAATGTGGGGGGAGGCCGTTCTGTCGGCTAATTATATCCTGAATATGATACCTCGGAAGAAGAAGGAAAAAGCTCCTTATGAATTATTCAAAGGGAGAAAACCCTCTTACACACACTTGCGAGTGTGGGGTTGTTTAGCCAAAGTGATGACTCCCATTCCCAAGAGAATGATGAGTACCAAAAATTATTGACTATGATTTCATTGGTTATGCGCAAATTGAAATGCGAATGATTGCTTGTGAAAGTATTCAAATATACACAAGAATACTATAATGGAATCAAAGAACGCGTCGTTCTTCGATAATATATTTCCTTATAAGTATACAGAAGTATGTTAAGTTCTTCTCAGTTATTGGAGGATATTAGATAAATACCTCAAGAAGAAGAGAATGAGAAAGAACCTGAACATGAGATCGATTTGAAGAAACCCACACAAAGTAAGCGAGGAAGGATAGATAAATCATATGGACTTGATTTTCTAACCTGCATGCTTGAGACTGAACCTCAAACGTAGAAAGAGAATGTCAGTCAGTGAAGGGTCCTTTATGGAAAGAAGCCATAAAGAGAATTAGATTCTATTATGCTTGGGAACTAGTTGATCTTCTTCAACGATGCAAACCACTTGACTCCAAGTGAAAAATGAAAGTAGACGGTACTATTGAAAAGTACAAGGCTAGACTTGTGATCAAATGGTATAGACAAAAGGAATGTCTTGACTATTTTGATACATTCTCGCCTGTGACAAGGATCACTTTCATTAGAATGATAATTGCCATTGCACCATTGCGCAATTTAGAAATTCATCAAATGGATGTGAAGACTGCTTTCTAAAATGGAGACCTTGATGAAGAGATATATATAGATCAACCTGAGGGTTGTATTGTACTAGGACAAGAGAGAAAAGTTTATAAACTTGTAAATCTCTCTATGGTCTGAAACAAGCACCTAAACAGTGGCATGAGAAATTTGACAAGGTAATGTTGTCAAATGGATTCAAAATCAACGAGTGTGACATATGTATATACATCAAAATCACTGAACTTGGATATGTGATTTTGTGTCTATATGTAGATGATATTCTCATTGTAGGGAGCAATGAAATATTGGTCAAATCCACTACGGGCATATTAAACTCAAGGTTTGATATGAAGGATATGGGACTAGCCGATGTGATTTGAGGGATTAAATTACAAGAACGGCAGATGGATTTGTATTAGGCCAATCACACTATGTTGATGAAATCTTAGACAAGTTTGGAAAAGAAAACTTGGGAGTATGTAGAACTCTGATGGAGCGTATTTCTACGATTCATTGAGTACGCTAAACCCACCAAATTAGGCACTTTGAGCGCACGAACATGTGCTTGTTAATGTGTATTAGCATTTCAGGCCATTTTGGAGTTTAAAGAGGAATCACGCCTAAAAGGGGAGATTTGCGCCCAAAAGCATGCCAAGTCATTTTCGGCCGAGCCAAGGACCGAGAAGCCCGGACGGGATTGAGGAATGTTGGGCCGCGTCCTGGAAATGCCGGACGCGTCCGAGAACTTCAGCCGGGCCGGCCGAGAAAACCAGGTCGCGTCCGAGTTCCAGCGTCCGCGTCCGAGGCCGAGTGCTGAGAGTGCCGAGCGCCCGAGCCGGGGGTGCCGAGAGCGCCAGGCCCGCATCCGAGAAAGTCCGGACGCTTGCGTCTGAGTGCCGAGAAAACCAGGCCCGGCAGGAAGAACATAGGCCACGGCCTATCTCCGGCGGCATTCCGACCAAACCACTTTGAGCATTCAATTTCCATGAAGTTTGTCGTTCCAAATCCACACTCAAAAGGCAAGGAACGCATGGTCCAAAATTCAAGCCATCCTAGGCCAAGGGACCGAGTTCTAGGCCATTCTAGGGAACGACCATGCTCCGACCATATTCCGGCTTAGCAACCTTCTTGGACCAGTATTAAAATCACTTCAACATGCTAGAACCATCGCCCAAAGGTCAAGAACGCAATGTCAAGGCACCGAGCCCGGTAAAAGCTAAACAAGGGCAATTTTGGTCGTTTTGGGATTTCGACCATGTTCCGGGCATAATTTGGCTTAGCATCCTTCTTGAGATAATCTTAGAATGACT
Organism: Rhodiola kirilowii; assembly: GCA_033675215.1. NCBI lineage: Eukaryota > Viridiplantae > Streptophyta > Magnoliopsida > Saxifragales > Crassulaceae > Rhodiola > Rhodiola kirilowii. The sequence goes on along the minus strand of CM066195.1, from coordinate 12,832,977 downwards.
TTTTCGTTTAGAATACAGTCTCCAAAATCCAAGAAGCTCCGGCCAAGATTCCGGGCAGATTCCGGCCATATTTCGGCGAGCTCCGGCCATGCTCCGGCGAACCTCCGGTGATGCTCCGATCAAGCTCATCCAACCACCACCATGCTCCGGTCATTTGTTGCTCCGGCCACACTCCGGCGAAGTCCAACCAAATCCAAACTACTTATTTCCCGGTTGGCCTTACTATTCACTTCGGTTTGCATTTGGAGTTCGGTTGCATTGGGATCCAACTAGAGGTGGCTTTGAGGCCATGTGCAAGTTGCCAAGTAGTTGGCTCTTGGAAGCAAAGCCATGTGCAAACACAAGTGGGGAGGTTCTTATCCTCTTCCACAACCCATGTGGGTGGCATATGGGAGAGCCAATCAAATGGCTAGCTTTTGGGATATTTTCATTGTCAAACTTAGTCTCCAAGTCTTCCCTAGCCTATAAATAGAGGCCTTGCCTCATGTAATAAGTGTCCTTCGAAATCCCAAAGTCCTTAGAGAGAAGGGAGCTTAACTCTCTTCTCTTCACTTCAATGCAAACACACTTTTGTTCTTTGTTCTTCACTTGTTCTTGAGCTTCAAGCTCTTTATTTTCCAGCAAGCTCTCTTTACTTTGTTGTCAAGTTCTTGATTTGGATCTCCTCTCCCTTTACTTTCCTTGTTGTTCTCTTTACTTTCTTGTCGGTTTGCTTACTTTCCTTGTTCTAGCCAAAACTACTTGTATTCCTTGACATGAATACAAGTAGTTAAAGCTATTGTTCTTGTTACAAAAAGCTCACGGTTTCCTTTACATAATTGCTCACGGTTCCTTTACAAGTTTTTGTTTTCTTTTTGTTTTCCTTTACTTTTGTGAGTATGGTGCTTCTATTCCTTACCATGAATACAAGTAGCTAAGCATATTCGGTCAAAGGATGTTCATACTTGTGTATGCATCTTGAGACTAGAACTTAATGCTATTTTGTGTCAACTAGTTCAGTGCCATTATTCGATTGAACAACAAGGCTAAGTGGATGCTCGAAAGAGGAAAGCTTAGCCGAGTAGTTTAATCTTCCTTAAGTCGCTTGGTTGATCGTAACTGAAGATCAAGTGGCTGCACTTAAAACTAGAAGTCTATGTCTTGATTTTGGAGTAGATTGTGGTGTAAGCGCTTGAAAAAGCCTTACTTTAGGGGTTAAGTCTTGAAAAGGAATAATTCCACACTTATGAACACAAAGTAAGATCTTTGACGTCCATGATGGTTGTCTCACAAGTAGAGACCCTAGACTGAATATCTTTCGTCCTTACTTACCTGTCATTTACTTTCAGTACTTTACTTTTCAGCACATTTACTTTTCCGCACTTTACTTTTCAGCACATTTACTTTTACGCACTTACTTTACGCACTTTACTTTCAGCACTTTAATTTCAGTCTTTACTTTCAGTCATTTACTTTCTGCACTTTACTTTTCAGTCATTTACTTTCCGCACATTTACTTTCAGTCTTTACTTTCCGCTTACTACAGACTCTTTCAATATCAATCCAACATACATTTGGTACGGATTGCGCTTGAAATACAGCGTGCGACAAACCAAAAGTATGTTGTTTGGTTGATATTGAACTCGACTGTTCCAGCAATTTACTTTTCAGCACTTACTTTCAGTCTTTACTTTCAACACTTTAATTTCTCGCACTTTACTTTCAGTACCTTTACTTTTACGCAATTTACTTTCTGTCTATAAAACCCATAAAACCCAATCTGTATTTACTTTCTTTTTCTTTCTTTTTAAAGAACAACCATTCCACACTGACTCCCTTGGGTTCGACCCCTACTTACCGCTTTGCTACCCAATAGTGAAGTCACGAGTAGCGGACTTATAAATTAATTTTGCACATTGCCTCACGACAAGGCTCTGTTAAACTCCTATAGATATGAATCAACATTTGTCTAAGAACAAAGGAGAAAGCGTCTCCCAAGTAGAGTACTCAAGAGTAATAGGTAGTCTCATGTACATAATGAATTGTACAAGACTTGATATTGCCTATACTGTGAGTAGGTTTGCACGATATACGAGTAATCCACTAACAGAACACTGGAATGCAATGGTAAGAATACTGAGGTATTTACGATTTACTCGTAACTACGGTCTACATTATACAAGTTATCCCGAAGTCATTGAAGGATACACTGATGCAAGTTGGATATCTGATATACAAGACTCAAAGGCTATAAGTGGATATGTATTCACTTTGGGAGGTGCAACCGTGTCGTGGAAATCCTTGAAACAAACTCTAATAACCCGATCCACGATGGAAGGTGAGTTCGTGACATTAGATAATTGCGGCGAAGAAGCAGAGTGGTTAAGGAAGTTTGTAGAGGATATTCCTTGTTGAAAAGCCCTGTGCCACCAATATGTTTATATTGTGACAATCAATAAACAATTGGTAGAACACAGAATGTCACGTATAATGGTAAGTCTAGACACATACGTCGAAGACACAATACCATTAGACAACTTCTCTCATCCGGAGTCATAAGAATTGACTACATGAGGTTCAAAGAAAATATATCGGATCCGTTAACCAAAGGGTTAAATAGGGACCAAGTAGAGAAGACGAAAAAGGGAATGGGACTGAAGCCTTTTGATTGCTATTATCAAAACATTGGCTTAAGCCCTTGGGCAATAAAGTCAAGACAACGGAAAACCCTACCATGATGACTGGAGATCCCAAGAACTTGGTTCAAATGGCAACCTAACTACTAAGACTATGAGGTCACTGTGGGGTTAACACCTCTGTCCTATTCCTTGATAAAACAGTGACTCCTGCACGAGGCTAAACTCGAAGCTTTTAATGATTCTAGTAATTTGAATAGTGAGATTCAAATGGGTAACGCATGATTACTTTGAAAAAGAATCACCTATGTGAGAGAGAAGTGAGGCCGCTTCAAAGGAGAATTCAAAGGGCTTAATTCTTTAGAAACTCTTGCAGAACCAAGAAAGGGGTGTCATGGCCAGAAATGAACCCATCTGTAAGAACCAAGTATGGTCAGGAAGATATCTGTGGGGGACATGGCTTTCGTTTACATTATAAGACGAACAGTTCAAGGACTATCACGTCTACTGAATAGTCAGTAAAGAGAACATGTCTTCCTAAGGGAAGGTTCAAGGGTATAGCCTACCTATCCTATGTAGATATCAACCGTAGAAGCTATCACCACATTGAGTCGAGTCTTGATTATCGAGTTTATTTGTTTTATCGTTTCACTACTCGATTTTCTTCATGTGGGGGATTGTTGGAATTTGTGTGAAATATGTGTGAAGAAAATGATGATAAAAATCATTTAAATGAGCTTGGATGCATATGAGTATTAAGTGTGCGCATTTAATAAAAGTTATGGTGCATCAGAAATATCAAGAGACGTCTTGGTATACGTACGGACTCATAATGTCTAGTCTTAATGACTATGACCGTTGATTTCCAAAGGAATAATACTCTCCTATAAAAGGAGGAGTATTGTGGCTCATTTAAAAACACACAGAAAAACACAAAACAACTTTCCTTCTCTGGTTTTCCATTCGTAATCATGTGGTGGTGATAGTTAAAGATCATTCAGTGTTCGATCGGCAAAGCTTTGGTGTTTAAGTGTTTGTCGAGGATCGTTTTATCCTGGGAGGCATATTCTCAGCGAGTCCCAGCACCTACGGGCGGCAATCTTGCTTTAAGAACAGCGTCTAACGTGACTCGTTCCCCTTAATTCGGTTTGCAATTGGTTTGATATAAGTCATATCTGTTTTCATATATTTGTTCAGTAACTTCTGTTAATCTGCCGTTATTAAGCACTAGTTCTGACATTTGTAATGCATTAGCAAGATAGGTGATCTATATTTATTAAAGTCCTGGAGAAAGGAACAGAGTTCTAATTTCATACCAAATGAAGATGAAGAGTTGAGCGCTTGTATGGAATGAATCACCCAGCGAAATATTATTTCAGCTTTGGTAATAAAGTCATCTAGCTGGAGAACATGGATCTGTGAAATGATGTATGCCTTGTCTTCTTACAACCCCAATCACCTGATCAGAGATATAATGTCAGAGACATAAAATGGAGTTCTTGAAAAAATTTACATTTACATTCCAATAGACATGGCATGTAGTTGCTTGGTAGTCAGATGGGCATGAAAATGCATTGCGAAGGATTGCCAATATCAAGGGGGCCAAGCTGTATAACGACTGATCAAATTCAAATATGAGTTAGTGAAGAATTTGTTTAGTTGTACTCCGGAAAGTGCAAACCTCAAAGCATCAGCAACACCTACAATAAACTGCATGAATTACCTCACGTTTATTTACTTAGCAGCAAATTTTTATAAGCCGGAGTTCACATCAAGTCGAATCAATCCACTTGTCCCTAATCTTTCGGAATAGGTCAACTAAAGGATCCATCTATTCACCCCACTCGTTCATAATAACAGGTTTTAACAACTATCTCATCAATAGTGAGCCCTTCTGGAACTTCGAACCTTAAACGACGATCTTCAGTTTCAATCTTAACTTGATAACAACTGATTGCCTCATTTTAAAAACAAACCAAATTGTCAAAGAATTTCAGTTAAATGAAGTTTCCAGCTTTGCCTGCACAAACCGATGCGACTTGTTGTGAATTGAACTCGACTGAGCTCCGATCAGTTCGACATTGAAGCCGATCAATTGCAGAGAACGCAAATTCAATTTGGGAAAAATTCTATTAGGGCATTTATTGAACAGTAGCTGTGTTTTAAATACAAAAGAGGGAGAGCTCGAGCTTTAGTCAAACGACGACGTTTGAACTCGAGTTGTACTTGTAACAGAACGACGACGTTCTACACTAAAGGAAAAACAGTTTCTACTGTTCAAACGGCTAACTCCCTAATACAAAACTCTAATTCTACTTGCATCTTCCGGGATAAAATCAACCTGTAATACCTCCCTCAAGCTGCGGAGTGGAGGAAATTCGAGACTCCCAGCTTGGAACACTAATATCGAAGTTGCTCCAGGCTCAGCGGCTTCGTAAAAAGGTCTGCAGGTTGATCCGAAGTGGGCAGATGCAATGGCTTGATGAACTTGGAACATACATGTGACCTGACCAGGTGACAGTCCAGTTCGACGTGCTTGGTCCTCTCGTGGAAGACTGGATTGTGGGCAATATGCATGGCTGCCTTGTTGCCGCAATGGAGAGGAATCGGCTGGGCAACGGGAACATTCATATCAACTAGTAACCGAGCCAACCACACCAATTCACATGTAGCTGCCATGGATCTATACTCCAACTCAGCAGAAGATCTCGAGATCAGTGTTATTAAAACCGACCCGGGGATCGACCCGGTCAAGTCACTTGGTTAACGAGTCATTGGTTCAACCGGATTGACCCGGATTAACCCGCACACCTTGAAAAATAAAAATAAAATACATATATATATGACATTATAAGTTAACATATTTATGACCTAATTGAATATTACATGTTTATGATATGAGAGTTCGGTTCTGGTGAGAAGTGTATGTTACGGTGAGAAATGAGAACTAATCTCATCCATTCATATTTGTAATCAATGACTACGATTAATAAGAATTAAATACATTATTCGTAGCTTTTCATTTACTACGAATAATGTATTTAATGCATAATCTTTTGAAAAGATACGAATAATATATTTAATTCTATTTAATCCTAGTCATTGATTACAAAATATGAATGAATGAGATTAGTTCTCATTTCTCACCGTAACATACACTTCTCATGTGATCTTTACTCTATGATATGAATACAAGTATACAACAGCATACCATAACAAATTTAAAATTTGATAAAGTACAAATCAATAATAAAACAACAATAACAATTTTAGTCTTAATTCGTAAATCACAACAACAAGGGGTGGAGCCATGAAATCTCCTTTAACAATATTATATAAAAAAACATTGTGATATCCATCAATACTCGAAAATGTAAGATCTCAAATTAAGTTATATTATACAATCTTGATAGATTATTAGACTAATTGATTTTCTAGTTAAATAGATAATAAGTAGTAAATTTTATAAATTTTATAAATGAATATAGATTATATAAACAAAGTTTGAAACAAGAATCATGTTTAGCTTGGTGGAAGGAGAGGGGATAATTACCTAGGAAGATTAGGTTCGAGTCTTGTCCAAGTCAAAATAAATAAATATTTTTTTAGACCAAATTAAACCGCTTGAACCGGGTCACCGGGTTGATTAAAAACCAACCGCGTCAATTGCACAAGCGGTCTGATTACAAAACCGAACCAATCTGGTGACTGGTTCCTGGTCGAACCGGCCGGTTCGGGTTTAATAACACTGCTCAAGATGACTGGCTGTTTATTTGTCTTCTAAAAGATTGCACACGAACCCAGTGTAATTTAGTATCCAGTGACCGACTTCTTGGTTATGGGGCAAGAAGCCCAATCTGCATCACAGTAGGAATTAAGGAACTCTATGAATCTCAAAACCCTGTGAACTGCTTTTAGATGTTTAGTGGTAGGATGCTGCATAAATTGACTCAGCACATGGACAGGATATGCCAGGTCCGGTCGGGTGATAGTCAAGTAAATAAACTTGCCAACTAGCTGGCAATATTCCAGAGGATCAGCCAAGACAGGAGATGTAGATAAGCTGAGTTTGTGTTTCATGTCCTTAGAAGATTTAGCAGGTTTACAAACAAGGAGGTTGCTGGTTTCCAATAACTCTAAGCATATTTTCTTTGGTTGAGAAAGATGCCCTCAGGAGACCTGGCCACTTCAAGGCCCAGAAAGTACTTTAAGTCTCCCAAATCCTTAATCTGAAACTTCTGGTGGATATAGCTTTTGACTTGATCAATTAGAACTTGGGACGTGCCAGTCAATATTACATCATCAACATAGACTAACAGGATGATAAAAGTCAGGTCCCCTTGTAAGTGTAAACATGGAATAATCATTTAAGCTCTTGTTGAAACCAAAATCCACCAATGATTCACTGAACTTGGCAAACCATTGCATGGATGCCTGTTTGAGACCATAAAGGCTCCTTAGTAATCTGCACACTTCGCCTTGGGACTTTTCCTTCTTATAAAAACCTGATGGAAGCTTCATGTAAACTTCTTCTTCCAAAGTTCCATGAAGAAAGGCATTATTGACATCTAATTGGAAAACAGGACACCTCTTAGAAGCTGCAACTGCTAGTAGGCATCTTACCGTGTTCATTTTTGCAACTGGAGCAAAGGTATCTTGGTAATCTAGGCCCTCAACTTGAGTAAAACATTTGGTAACCAACCTGGCTTTGTACCTTTCAATGGTTCCATCTGCGTGAAACTTGACCTTGTAAATCCACTTGCAGTCTACAATAGTCTTCCCTGCTAGTAAATCAGTGAAGTGCCATGTCTCATTCAACTCTAGAGCAGAAATTTCTTTTTCCATAGCTGTCATCCATTTACTGTCTAGAAGCTTGAGTAAATGATGTAGGCTCTTTGATATCTGAAATTTGCAGAACAAAGTGCTGATGAGCATGTGAACACTTCTGATAAGTCAAGAATTTGTTCATCTCATGAGGAGAAGTAATTCTGGTAACATTTTGACATGCATGATCTTTAGTCTAGGTTGGTGCTTTAGTCTGTCTCTGAGATTTTCTTGTTGCAGGAACAACTTCAGTGTGAGTATCAGCTGCTGGACAAACAGTGTCTAGGGGACTGGTATCAGTAGTAGTCTCATAGAAAATATCATCACTATCATCCAACGATGAGTCAACAACTGGAGGTCAGGTGTCCCTTAACAACTGGATTATAATCAATATCATCAGCATCATCTGAAGGAGAAGTGTCTACTGAAGCAGGTACAATAGGAAGACTGATAATGTTTTTGGGAACTGTTGTAACTGATGATTGTCTGTAAGGAAAAACATCTTCCCTAAATACAACATGTCTGCTCACAGTCACCTAGTTGTTAGTCAAACAATAAGTCTTGTATCCCTTCTGCCCCATATGATAACCAAGAAATACACATTGTAAAGCTCTATGATCAAATTTATCTCTCTGAGGTGCAAGAGTTGTAACATAGCAAAGGCATCCAAATGATTTCAAATGATCTATAGAAGGAATTGCTTTAAGCAACAACTCCCAAGGTGTTTTTCCATTCAGTATCTGAGTAGATAGTCTATTGATTATGTAAGTGGCAATTAAAATACTATCACCCAAAAACATTTAGGCAAACCTGATTGGATCATGAGTGCTCTAGCCATTTCCAGCAAATGCCTATGTTTCCTCTCCACTACACCATTTTGTTGATGTGTGTAAGGGCAACTGGACTGATGAATGCACCAATGATGCCTGAGAAACTGAGCAAGCTTATCACTGAAAAATTCACCACCATTGTCAGTCGTCAAAACTTTTATTGCTGTAAAAAATTGAGTATTAACCCTAGCATGAAAACCAATGATACTATCAGCAACTTCTAATTTCTGTCTCATCAAAAATGTCCAGGTAGCCCTAGAAAAATCATCAACCAATGTCAAAAAATACTGGGCACCAGTGATAATAGATTCATGGAATGGTCCCCAAACATATCCATGAACAAGATCAAAAGGAGAATCAGCAATATGATTACTTATAGGAAAAGGTAGTTTTGTTTATTTGGCCAAAGGGCAAAGTGAACAAGTAAGTTTGATGTCTTTACAAATCACTTTGTGTGAGGTCTGTTGAAGTAAACTATTAATAATATCAACTGGAGCATGTCCCAATCTTCCATGCCAGACATGAGCCATTTCTTTTTGCCATTGAGCTGAGTTAACTTGAACTACTTTATGATCAGGAGCACCAAAGAAGAACAGTCCATTAGCAGGTCTACCAGTCTCTAGTATGGTCCTGGATTGTAGGTCATGTATAATACAGCTTTTATCAGTAAAGATGACTGAGTAATGAGAAACACTGATCAACTTGCTAACTGAAATCAAATTGATCCTGAACTCAGGAACCAACAGAACTCCAAATAAGACTAAACCATTACTGAGATGGCAAGTGCCATTCTATTTCACAAGAACCTTCTCACCAGTGGGCAATATAACACCACAGTTCTTTTCCAAATTATGTATATCACTCAACAACTCAGGCTTGAATGTAAAGTGGCAAATGGCTCCACTATCAACTATCCATCAATCAAGATCAGTGAAAGTAGCATAAGATTGAGTTAACCTGCAGCATATGAGAATGCAGTACTGAAGGAGCCCACCGCACTGTCGTTAAGGTGCGATGTTCTCTGTGCAAAAATAAATTTATAATACCGATACTTGCGACTTAACTATTTTTGGTAGTCAGTGGTAAGCACGGGTCGAACCCAAGGGAATTAGGTGATAGTTGTTCTTTCGAAAAGGGGGGAATTAAATAAAACAGTTGGGGGGTTGGTTTTAGTTTTTAGTACTGAAAAGTAAAGTGCTTGATGGACAAGTCTTGCAGAAAAGTAAGCAGTTGATAAGGTACTGAAAGTAAAGTAACAGTTGATATTACAACTAAAGGAAAGTATTCAGTTTTAGGGGCCTTGTATCATAGTCTGTTTATCATCGACCTCTAATGATCATACTAAGTGTTCAAAAGTGTATCAAGGCCATTTCAAGCACTCGACTTGCCACACTGTCTAGCCCATTTCAAGGTCATAGAGCACTTGTTCTATTTAGACTAGCACCCCATTTCAAGGTCTACTAGCCTATGTGCATCCATTTGATCAATCATTTCCGATCAATCCAAATGGTGTTTTAAAGAGGTCGAACTCCTCAGATAAGCTTTGCCATTTCAAGCATCCACTTACCCGAGTATGTTCACGAACCCCACGGAAGAGTTTTGCTCTGTCAAGCATCCACTCAACCTTGGAAGTTCTAACCTAATATGTGGCACATAGAACAAGTTTTGAGCACATAGAGGCACTAAGAGTAGGGCCTAAAACATTGTATGATACAAGCACACCCCTTCAACCGAATGAAGGGTTTAGCTATGAATATCCATGGAACAGGACATCATAGCTAAGTGCTTTAAAAAGTAAAGGTTTTTGAAAGACAGTAAAGTAAAGTTTTCGAAAGTAAAGACAGGAAAGTAAGTTTTCGATTTGAAAAGACAGTAAAGTAAAGAAGAGAGTACTTACAAGAACCGATAAGAGTGCTCAAGATCAAGCTTCGATTTCAAAGTAAAGTGATTACATGATTGTGCCCACAAAAGCTAGAGAGATAAGTGACTTGTGATATGAGATGATTGTTGATTTTGGAATGAGATACAAAGGGAAGGAGGAGCTCTATTTATAGGCATGAAGGAGCCATGAGATCACAACACTTGTCATGAAATGGGAGGAGAAGCAAAAGCCATCGGAGCAAGGTGGCACTTCCCTTAGCCGCCGGCCACATGTCATGAGGGGAGGAGAAGCCCTCTAGCCTCCGGCCACATGGAGGAAGGAGAGTGAGTGTGAGTTGAGATCTTTTTTTCCCAAAAGCCATCGGCTCTCTTTCAGCTCCGGTCTGACTCTGGTTGCTCTTCGGTTGGACTTGTTTTGAGTGATTCCATGTCAGGTTCATAAAAGTTGTACAGTCGGAATCTGGCCGTGTCCTGGAGTGACTTGTAATCCATTTTCAGCTTTAAAACTCCTCCTTAGCTTGTATTCTTTCTAGACTTCAAAATACCCTGTAGATAAATATCGGAACTAACAAGCAAAAGTTAAATAGACAAAGAGTCTAATTTGGTGGGTTTAACTGTGTTTATGATTCATACAATTATGGTCCATCAGATCACCCCACACTTTTAGTTGTTCGTCCCGAACAATGCTATTTAAGGGCGGAACACAATCTAAGTAAAAACTTTTAAATAAGAAAGTGAGACTGTGGGACTAGATTTATCTTAATTCATGCATTACTTACTTATTACCAAACTAAACCGTGTAAATACTTAGAAGTAACTTGATACTTGTACCTTCGAGCCGAGATGCAATTTAATTTGGATGTTTAGGGAGATAGCCCTTTTCAGGCTCCTGGACTGCATTCTCGGGACCGACTCGCACTATATGGTTTAACTTGTAGCTTTTTCTGGCACGTGACTTGATTCGGGTTTCACTGAGTTGAGCATTTTGATTTCTTTTTGGTGAGGGACAGCTTCTGTAGTGAATCGACCTTTGGCCTTTGGCCTTTGATATTGAGTTGTAGTTTCTTCACTTTTGTTTAGGTAAAACCTTCACAACTTTGGCTTTTGGCCTTTGATTAGCTTCTTCGAGCTTTTGCTTCTTTGTGACTTGCTAGTCCATTTTCTCAACCTTCTTGGGAGGTCCAATCATCGCCCGCGAGCATATGGAAATACCTCCCCACTCTTTCTCATCCTCGCCGTTTCGCGCGGGTCAAAATGAGGGTCGCTCATTTGTTTTCCCGGCTACTCTGACTAGAGATAGGACGGTTTGATTCCCGTCCCGCCTCTTGCATAAACGCTGCATGGTGGAGATGACTCTGACTTAACTGAAACCCGAAGTGCAGCCTCCACTGACTTCGTAAACCATATAGTGAAATTCAGTCCTTCGATTGCTTGCCAAGCCTCTCTAGGGCAGTTTATATCAACTCCACATCCCCTGTATATCTCAGCACAAAGGGACAAATGATAAGTTACATCCTAAGTTTTTAAACAGTTGAATTTTCACAAGGTAAATGCATGAATTATGATCTATCTTTTTCACATTCTCAAGTTCATATTTTCAAAAAGATAATATTAAGGGAAAAGGAAAAGGAAAGCATGTTAACTAACTATGTACACAGGTGGTTTCTCACCCCACACTTTTGAACGAAGGCATGCCTTTTAGCGCGACATAGTTCAAAAGTCATGCAAGCAAATATTTACAAGAGAAGGAAATGACATTAAGGAAAAGAGAAGAACTGAACTCCCTTTTACGGTGTCGTTTCATGTTGTGGAAAGATAATCGAGGGAGTTCGGCTGGGGCCTTGAACTCTCAGCGCGGGCCCGGTAATTTCTCGGAAGCTGCCTGGCTGATCTGATCTTGCTCCAAAATTCGATTCCTACATGTTAGACATTCCTTCTATACAAAAAATGGGTGAGAGTGACTTGCGGTAAAAACTAAATGACAGAAAATAAAATTACTGAAAGTAAGATAGGTGTCGGGTTACCTCCCGACCAGTGCCTTTGTTTAACGTCGTTGGCTCGACGCATGGGGATCACAAGTTTGGATCCCATGGGCAGCTCAGGTCATAGTGTTGTGGAGTGCCTACTTTCATTTTTGCCTTGCCTTCCCCCGAGTTTTTGTGGGATGATGGGTCATGACTTCCTTGTTTCGGTGGTTTTTCTTTCCAACTCTTCCGATTCTTTTGGTTCTTCCGAGAAGGTGAGGTTCTTTCGATCGTAGCTACTGGTTTAGTCACCCTCTTGGTTTCTTTTGGTAGGTCAGAAACTAGTGCGCTGAGATCAGCGGTATTTACAATATCTGGCGGTATGGCTAGGTCATAGTCCAGCGGAGTTAAGTCGACCTCGCCGTGGTAATGTTTGACTCATTGCCCATTTATCGTGAATCTACTTCCATTATCCGGGCTTTCCACCTCAACTGCCCCATGGTTGAATACCTTAATTATTGTGAACGGGCCGGTCCATCTAGATTTGAGTTTCCGGGGCATCAATTTCAGTCGCGAGGAGAAGACCAGCACTTGTTGTCCTTCCTCAAATGAGCGTCGGAGGATGAATTTGTCAAGATACAATTTGGTCCGCGCTTTGTAGTCCGTTTGCCTTTCATAGGCTTCAAGCCGCAATTCCTCAAGCTCGCATAGATTAAGCTTCCTATCCAGTCCTGCAGCCTTCAAATCAGGATCGCAATGCTTGAGCGCCCAATAGGCCTTATGTTCTAATTCCACCGGAAGGTGGCATGCCTTCCCATAAACAAGTCGAAAGGGGGAGGTTCCAATTGGCGTCTTGTATGCTGTCCGATAAGCCCAAAGAGCTTCATCTAGCCTCTGACTCCAATCTTTCCTACCTGGTTTCACCATCTTTTCTAGAATACCCTTGATTTCGCGGTTGGAGATCTCCGCTTGACCATTGGTCTGGGGATGATATGTCGTGGACGTTCGGTGGTGGACATGGTAGCGTTTTAAGGTGGCAGCCATCATGCGGTTGCAGAAATGAGTTCCTTGGTCGCTTATTATGGCCTTGGGTACCCCGTACCTACAAAACAGGTTAGTGCGCAAAAAATCTATGACAGTTTTTGCATCGTCGCACCTTGTGGCCTTAGCCTCTACCCATTTTGACACATAATCTACAACGACTAAAATATAAGTATAACCACATGATACTGGGAATTGTCCCATAAAATCAATACCCCAAATGTCGAAAACATCGTTGACTAATATGGGTACTTGAGGCATCTCATTTCTAGCTGACACATTTCCTACTCTTTGGCACTTATCGCATTTTTTACACTTCTCATAGGCGTCTCTAAATATACTTGGCCAAAAGAAGCCGCTATCTAGGATTTTCCTAGCGGTTCTCCTAGGCCCGAAGTGTCCTCCACATGCAAACTCATGGCAGAAGCTAATAATAGAAGCTATTTCATTATCTGGGATGCATCTCCTAAGTATTTGATCTGCTCCTATTTTCCACAAATAAGGATCATCCCATAAGTAATGTCTAGCATCATGCCTAAGTTTCATGCATTGTGCCTTAGTAAAAGAAGGGGGAAATTTACCTCCTACAAGGTAGTTGACGATTGAGGCATACCACGGCACCTTGGTTGAGACTGCATAGAGGTGCTCGTCTGGAAATGACTCGGTTATGTGCCCCTCTTCTTCCTTTCGGACAATCCTGCTTAGGTGGTCGGCCACAGTATTCTCGATCCCCTTTTTGTCCCTTATTTCCACATCGAATTCTTGCAGTAGTAATATCAACCGAATGAGTCTTGGCTTGGCCTCCTTCTTCTTCATCAGGTAACGGATGGCCGCATGGTCAGAATAAACTATCACTTTTGCTCCAAGCAGATAGGATCTGAATTTTTCCAGAGCGAAAACCACTGCTAGGAGTTCCTTTTCGGTGGTGGAGTAGTTTCGTTGGGCAGAATCTAGGGTTCTTAAGGCGTCGTAGATCACACCCGCCTTCTTATCAACTTTTTGGCCTAGGACTGCCCCCACAGTATAATCGCTCGCATCGCACATGATTTCGAATGGTAGTTCCCAATTTGGCAATTGGATGATAGGTGTGCTGGTGAGGGCTTTCTTCAGTTTATCAAAGGCCTCCTTGCATGCATTAGTGAATTCAAAAGGGACTTCTTTCTGGAGAAGAGTGGTTAGAGGCAACGCCGTTTTGGAGAAGTCTTTGATGAATCGTCGATAGAATCCTGCATGGCCAAGGAATGATTGGATATCTCGGACCGTGGATGGGTATGGTAGAGTCATGATCAGGTCGATCTTTGCTTTGTCCACTTCCATGCCTTCTTGTGAGACGATATGTCCCAAGACTATTCCGTGTGTTACCATGAAGTGGCACTTCTCATAATTGAGCACTAAGTTCATGGACACACATCGTGCCAAAACCGTGCTCAAATTACTTAAGCAAGCGTCGAATGTGTCTCCATAGATGGTGAAGTCGTCCATGAAGACTTCAATGAATTCTCCGATCATGTCCGAAAAGATGCTGGTTACTACCCTTTGAAAAGTCCCCGGGGCATTGCATAGGCCGAACGACATCTTTCTGAAGGCTAATGTGCCGAATGGGCAGGTGAATGTAGTCTTCTCTTGGTCCTCAAGTGCTATGGGGATCTGGTTGTAGCCTGAGAACCCGTCCAGGAAGCAAAAATATGGTTTGCCCGTGATGGACCATAATTATACGAATCATAAACACAGTTAAACCCACCAAATTAGACTGTTTGTCTATTTAACTTTTGCTTGTTAGTTCCGATATTTATCTACAGGGTATTTTGGAGCCTAGAGAGAATACACGCTAAGGAGAAGTTTTTAAGCTGAAAATATATTACGAGTCATTCCAAGGTCACGACCAGATGCCGACTAAAGAAATCTCAAGATCCTGACGTGGAATCACTCAAAACAAATCCAACCGAAGAATAACCAAAGTCAGTCCGGAGCTGAAATACACCGATAGTTTTGTGAAAACTTCACAAAAATCACAAAACCTCTTCTCCCTTGCATAGTGACCGGCGGCTTTGGGCATCATCCATCCACCTTGTGCCACCTAGGGGGCGGCTCTCCTCCTCCTTCACCTCCAACCGGCGGCTTTTGAGCTCCCCTTGGATGCTTGCCATGTGGTTTGATCCAAACCACATCTTCTCCTCCCCTTTTGCTATAAATACCCCCCTCTTCACTTGTAAATCTCATCCCACAATCCACAAATCACACAATCCTAAAATCCATAAGCTCTCACTTCTCTCTAGATTTTGGGCACTATTGTAAACACTTGCTTTAATCTATAATACTCTTGTTGGTTCTTGAGTATTCTAGTTTATTCTTGAGTACTCTTGTCGGTTCTTGAAGTACTCAAGTTTGTCTTTACTTTTCACTGTTCTTGAGTACTCTTGTCGGTTCTTGAAGTACTCACCCCTTTCCTTTACTGTCTTTTACTTTCAAAATCTTTACTTTCCTGTCTTTCAAAAATGCAACTTTACTTTCCTTGTCTTTACTTTCAAAAACTTTACTTTCCTTGTCTTTACTTTCAAAACCTTTACTTTTCCTGTCTTCCAAAACCTTTACTTTTCAAGTACTTAGCTATGATATCCTCTTCCATGGATAATCGTAGCTAAACCCTTCATTCGGTTGAATGGGTGTACTTGGATCATAAAATGTTTTAGACCTTACTCTTAATGCATCTTTGTGTTCAAAACTTGTTCTATGTGCCATATATTAGGTTAGAACTTCCAAGGTTAAGTGAATGCTTTAACGGTTAAAGCTCTTCCGTGGGGTTCGTGAACATACTCAGGTAAGTGGATGCTTTAACGGGCAAAGCTTATTTGAGGAGTTCGACTTATCTAAAACACCATTTGGTTGATCGTAACTGAAGATCAAATGGATGCACATAAGGCTAAGATACTTCGAAAGGAGGAATTAGTCTAAATAGAACAAGTGTTCTAAACGATGTTGCAAGTCTTGTGCTAGAAATAGCCTCGATTCATCTTTGCATCCATCAGCCCGCCAGTCGGTCTAACATTTGATCGATGAATGGTAGAGGGAAATGGTCTTTTCTTGTGACGGCGTTCAATTTTCTGTAGTCGATGCACATTCTCCAGCCGTTCTTGACTCTTGTTGTTACTATTTTTCCTTCGGCATCTTCCTCGACCGTGATCCCACTTTTCTTCGGGACCATATGGACAAGACTTACCCATTGGCTATCTGATATGGGATAGATAACGTCCGCATCTAGTAGCTTCTGTATTTCTTTTTGGACGATTTCCATCATGATAGGGTTGAGTCGTCGTTGAGGCTCTCTTGATGGCTTTGCTCCATTTTCAAGTAGAATACGGTGCATGCATACAGCCGGGCTGACTCCTCTTAAGTCGGCTAGAGTCCATCCAATAGCCAACTTGTGTTGTCTCAGCACTTTCATCAGACTTCTCTCCTGACCTGCTTCCAAGCCACTCTTGATGATCACTGGAAGTGTGTTATTATCTCCTAGGAAAGCGTACTTCAGATGTCCGGGCAGGGGCTTCAATTCTATTTTGGGAGCTTTCATCACCGAGGGCAGAAAAGTATTTGATTTGAATAATTTTACCTCGTTGACTTCATATTCTGGTGTGAGAGGCTCCGAGATTGTTAAGTGGGCCACCGTTTCATGCAAGTCTTCGGTCAATTCGTATGAGCCTTCAGCTCCATTGAGTATGGCTTCTAAGGGGTCCGCTCTTGGTTCTGGTTGAACTTCTTGGACCAGGTCGTCCAAAGCATCGAGAGCGTGTACTTCCTCGAATTCCATAGGGTGCTTCATTGCTCAGAATATGTCAAAGCTGAAGACCTCTCCTTCTACTTCCATTGAGAGCATTCCACTTCCACAGTCTATCTTCATTTTTGATGTTTTGAGAAATGGACGGCCGAGAAGGATGGGTGCATGATCTGTAGGTCCGCCATTCTCCATCTTTAAGACGTAGAAGTCTGCTGGAAACACCAATTCGCCTACTTGAACCAGGACGTCTTCTGTTTTCCCTTCGGGCTGTTTGCACGACCGATCTGCCAGTTGAATAGTGAGGCCGGTGGGTTCGAGCGGTCCAATTCTGAGGCATGAGTAGATAGAGAAGGGAAGAACGTTGATTGATGCTCCAAGGTCTAGCATGCAGTTCTCGATCTGGATGTGGCCAATTGTGCATGGAATGGTGTAAGTTCCCGGATCACCACATTTTGGGGGCACTTTTCGTTGTATAACGGCCGACATGTTCCTACTCATTAGCTCTTGATCATATCTAGTACTCCTCCTCCGGTTGGTGCAAAACTCTTTTAAAAACTTAGCATATCGAGGAATTTGCTTGATGGCTTCCAAGAGGGGGATGTTTATTTCGACTTTGCTGAACAATTCAAACACGTCCTCATCCATGACATGTTGTTTTGGTACACGGGCTGGCACTGGAAATGGAAGTGCGGTGCTGATTTTGGGGGTCTCGGTTCTGGGCACCGGGCGCTCATTGTGCTCTTCGGACTCTGGAACCGGGCTGGCTGCTGGTACTGGGCCAGGCCTGTGATCCTTGGATGTGTTCCCTTCTTCTTCGGTCACGTCCTCCTCTTTGTCTTTCTCAAGAGTTTCGAGAGCCTCGGGCCTTACTTGTTCTTCTCCGGGCAACCTCGGACTTTTGTCCTCATCTTGCTCTGTAGGTTTGCTGACAAGTTTTTTCCCACTCCTTAGGGCCACAGCATTAACATTTCCCTTCAGGTTTTGGACGGTTTGTGAAGGTAGTTTGCCTGGTTCATTAGTGAGCACGGACATTGCGGTGGCGAGCTGGGACATTTGTTTGGTCAATTCTGAAATTGCCCCGTCAGTTTTCACCTGGAATTGGTTTAGCGATGTTCCCAATTGATTCACGGTTCCTGCGAGCTCCTTCATTGTGTCTTCAAGCGACTTGCTTGGTCCTTGCTGATTATTTGAGCTGGATTGGTATTGATTCGTTCCCTTCTGCTGATATTGGTTTGTCGGGTATTGATTTGATCCTCTCTGCTGATATTGGCCTGCTGATGGAGCGTTCTAGTTGTACTACCGGTGGAGCGGTTGGTAGAATGACTGAGCTAATTGTGGTGCGGCTTGTTGTGTCTCCTTCGGAGGATGGTTGTCATTTCGCCAGCTTGGATTGGTCGCTTGATTATACTGCCGGATTGGTCCTGCTCTATCGTTACTGTTGTGGTTGTTGTATCCTTGGTATCCTACCACTACATTCACTTCTTCCGGTTCCTCTACTATCAGTGTCGGGCATGCGTCAGTCTTGTGGTCCGTAGAACTACAAAACTCGCAAGGCTTTATCTGAACTGGCTGCCTTCGTAGGATTTGAATCATCATTTTCTTTATTTGTTTCATCTCCTCTGGCATAGAGTTCATCGGTGTTTCAGCCTTTGCCACATTCTTCGTTCGGGAAAATTCTTCCTGCCGAGTTGTCTCTTCTCTGAATCGGGCATTTTCAGCAACGTCGGTGATGAGATTCCTTATGCCACTCAGTGATAGATTCATCATGGATCCTCCAGCTGAGGCATCCAGAAGCATTTTGTCTAAGGGCCTTAATCCATCAATGAGGTACTCGATTATGAGTTTCTCGGGCAGTCCAAGGGTACAGCAGCTTCTCTCCAGGCGATTGAACTTTTCCAGGTAGTCGTACATGGTTTTATTGGGCCCTTGCTTGATGTCCTGCAGTTGCCTCCTTACTTGCATTGCTCTTCCTGCTGGGTAGTATTTGTCTAAGAACTTCTTCTGCATCTGAGCCCATGTTCTGATGCTACCGGAAGGCAATGAAAGAAACCAGTCGTTCGCTGAGTCAGTGAGGGAAAAGTAGAACGCTTTTAGCTTGAAGTCGTCTACGTTCACGCCATTGGGTTTTAGGTTTTGGCAAGTGCCATGTAAGCGTTGGAGATGAGTCGTTGCTGATTCTCCACGAGTTCCTGAGAACTTTGGCAAGTTGTGGGCCACTGAAGTATTGATGGCGATGTTTTCTAGCTCAGGGCCTTCGTAAATGCACCACGGCTGATTTTTGAAATCTGGTGCCGACAGTTCTCCCATAGTAGGTTCGCAGAAGTTGTTGTTATCCCCGTAGTAGTCATTAAAGACGGGTTCTCATCTTGGTTCTCGTCGAATTGACAACACTTGTCATGAAATGGGAGGAGAAGCAAAAGCCATCGGAGCAAGGTGGCACTTCCCTTAGCCGCCGGCCACATGTCATGAGGGGAGGAGAAGCCCTCTAGCCGCCGGCCACATGGAGGAAGGAGAGTGAGTGTGAGTTGAGATCTTTTTTTTCCCAAAAGCCATCGGCTCGCTTTCAGCTCCGGTCTGACTCTGGTTGCTCTTCGGTTGGACTTGTTTTAAGTGATTCCATGTCAGGTTCATAAAAGTTGTACAGTCGGAATCTGGTCGTGTCCTGGAGTGACTTGTAATCCATTTTCAGCTTTAAAACTCCTCCTTAGCTTGTATTCTTTCTAGACTTCAAAATACCCTGTAGATAAATATCGAAACTAACAAGCAAAAGTTAAATAGACAAAGAGTCTAATTTGATGGGTTTAACTGTGTTTATGATTCATACAATTATGGTCCATCAAGTACCTGCCATCTCCATATTATGCCCAGGTTGATCCTTTCATCAAGCTTTGATCATAGCCATAATTTGGTTGAGCTGCTCATTGGTGAAAGAAGTAGCTGACTTGCTTGAAGCATCACCCTTGTCAACAGTGGAAGTTACACTATTAGCTGATAACTTTCTGCCAGCACCTGGCTTATAAGAGTTGGAGTCCTTGGACAGCTTGTGGCCTGGAGGGTACCCAACTAGCTTGTAGCAATTCTCCTTCAAATGTCTAGTCATTTGGCAATGGGTGCAAATAGTCTTAGTTTATTCTTGGTGAAACCTCCTCTATTTGCACTCATTTGCCTCATTTGATTGTCATTGCTCTGGACATTTTGATAAGCATTGTTACATTGTGGACTCTGGTTGTTCCCCTGGCCACACTGATTATGTCCCACATTCTGGCCATATAGAGCAGAAGCCTCTACATATCTAGTCTTGGTGGCATTTCTCTGGCACTCTTCTCTAGTGACCATTTCAAAAATAATGTCCATATCAAGGACTCTAGGCATTGCAAACACATGAGTTCTAACCATGGAATAGCACTCATTCAACCCCATAAAAAAACTAGACTACTCTATCCTCATTCTCATCATGAGCTTCCACACAACATGAGCAATTACCACTGTTAGGACATAACTGGCCTTCTTAATAGAATCAAGCTCTTGCCAAAGCTTAGTTAACTTACCATGATAGGTAGTAACATCCATTTCTCCTTGGACTAGATCGTTGGCCTCTTTCAGTAAGCCAGATTTTCTAGCCAGGTTTGTTCAAGCAAAACGAGTACGAAGTATGTTCCAGGTTGTCATCACATCCTTGTCATGGAGGATTTGTCCAACAATATCATCCGAAACCGAGTTCATCAGCCATGACATAATCACATCCTTACAACGTTGCCACTTACCTTGCATCTGCCTATCAGTAGGCTTGGGATACTTCCCTTGTATGAAGCCTAGCTTCAGCCTAGCGGACAAAGCAATTTCCATGGACTTCTTCCAAGAGACAAAATTATCTCTACTAGTTAAAATCTTACTCACTATAAGATTTCCAGTCACCTCATTCTTATTCACGTAATACAAATCATCATCATCAGTATCACTATCAACGATCAATGCAATATCAGACCGTTTTGAGCTATCACCAACCGGAGTCGCCATTTTCAATCTACACAACCGATTTCAATAAAAGGGGAGAAAAGGTTAGATGTACTTACTAACAAGTCGATTAAAGCTCTGATACCATGTGAATTGAACTCAACTGAGCTCCGATCAGTTTGACATTGAAGTCGATCGATTGCAGAGAACACAAATTCAATTTGGGGAAAACTCTATTATGGCATTTTGATGAGTCGAGTTTTCGACTCATTTATTATCATTCTTCACTATAGTTTTGGGTCGTTTCCGATATTATTTTGATGTCATTTGAACTCTATCTCTACATTTTAGGTAGAAAACAAGTTTCCCCCATGGTCAAGGCCTATATATGAAGATTGGTTGAAAAACAGAAGTTTCGGCGCAAAATATGGAGTTTCGGGGTCAATACCGAGCATATTGACCTTTGCGTCTTATTTTGGACCTATAGGGCTCATCCGGTGTCCGATTTAGCTGATCTTTATCTTGTTGGAAAGGTATTTCAAAGGGCTACAACTTTGTAGTTTACGCCAAAGCCAAATTCGGACGGGAAGACAACCAAAAAGGCCCCAGTAGATCGACTGAGAAGTCCAGTCGACCGACTCGATTGAACTTCAGGAGCTCATCAAAACTTGCACTTCCCAGTCGATCGACTGGGCATCAAGCTTCAGCCAGTCGATTGACTGGATGAAAAACTCAATTTTTATGCCCAAATTTCAGCCGAATCTATAAAGGGAAAGTAAGGGTTTTTGACCAAGTGTGGAGGCTTTTGGGGAAAAGAAGAAGGGAAAAGAGGTCCATACAAGGTCATCAATCAACATCCAACCAAGGAGAAGTGAAGATCAAGGGAGTTCAAGGATTAATCATCCTATTTCTATCCCTCTTCTATTCTACTTGTTGTTGCCATATTACCCTACTCACACCATGTTGTCTTACATGATGTGTGAGTAGTGGATCTTGTGTTTAGAGGGTCTTATGACTCTCCTTGGTACTCTTGATCATATATATACATTGATATTCATATGGATGATTGTTGATTTCATTTTCTCTTGTGTTATGAATGTTATGCACTCTAGGTGTTCGACAAAATGCCTAAGTGACAATTTGGATCTAAAACTTAAACCTAGGACTTGGAAACCCTTGGGATTAGTTCTAGGATGGAGAAAATGATCTATATCTTGGATCATGTAAATGAACCTTAGGATATGGATGCTTGACTAAGGATTGAATGTTTGATTTATTGGAGCTAGTCATTAAGCGAATCATCAATTTATCCCATCTAATGGTGTCAAATTCATGTTCTCTATGCACTTCATGTTGAATCTAGTTTGAGGTTAACAAAGACTTTATGCATATAGCATTTGTGAAAATAGGTGCTATATAGTGAATCAATAACTTGAGAGAGTGAGATTCTACATAAGAAGGCTTGACTAGGATTAGACTTGCATAATAGTATTGTCTAGTCTTAGCCTAAGTTAGGTTTGAACCAATTTGACTACCATGAAATGTTAGAATATCGTGTATGTGATCATTGGGAAATGCCAAGAAGGGGAGTAATCCCTCGAAACACCTCTTACTTAACGTTTATCCCCAATTAATAACCACATAGGATTAGATATATTCACTCTTTCTACATTTTTGTTTAGAATAGCCGAATGGAAACACAATCTTAAATAGCGCATGTGCTTGGCTTGCTCCCTTGGGTTCGACCCGGTACTTACCGGTCAATATAAATGTTTTGACACTATATTCGATCATCTCTTCATTGATACTATTCTAGAGGCCAAAAAGAATTAGTTCGTCACATTTATTGAACAGTAGCTGTATTTTAAATACAAGGGATACTGAACTACCACCTCATTTCAAATCAAGTACCGAACTATCAAAAACTTCAATTGAAGTACTAAACTATCATCTCGTTTCAAATCAAATACCAACCTATCAATTGTTTCAATTTAAGTACCGAATTATCAATTCGTTTTCAATTCAAGTAACGAAACATAAACTTATTATAATTTAACATTTGAATATTAAAAACATACTAAAATGTAAATATAATAGTAATACAATATTATAATTGAATTGAAACACACAATTCACAATTATAAGCATAAAACTTTTGATTGAAATTTGTAAACATATTTTGTCTAATTTAGGAGAAAAGTTTGTCATTTGTAAGTATTTATAATTTATATGGTCATTATATAAGTTTTATTCCTCAATTGATAAAATTAAAGATAAATATATTCATTTAGTTATTTAATCGGATTAAAAGTTAACGTATAATAGTTTATTAATTATTTTACTTAATAATACTAATTATTCAGATAGTAAATATGAGTTTTAATTAGTGGGTACTTGAATTGAAAAGAATTGGTAGTTCGGTACTTGAATTGAAACTTTTGATAGTTTTGTACTTGATTTGAAATGAGGCGGTAGTTCAGGTACTTAAGCTGAAACTTTTGATAGTTCGGTACTTGATTTGAAATGAGGTGGTAGTTCAGGTCATGTTTTTGTAGTTTTCCCTAAATACAAAAGAGAGAGAGCTCGAGCTTTAGTCAAACGACAGCGTTTGAACTCGAGTTGTACTTGTAACAGAACGACGACGTTCTGCACTAAAGGAAAAAACATGTTCTGCTGTTCAAACGGCTAACTCCCTAATACAAAACCCTAATCCTACGTGCATCTTCCTGGATAAATATCAACCTGTAAGCAGGGGCGAATGCTAGATTTGAAAATAACCCGGGCTAATTTTAGAGAATTTTTTTTGTCAACTCTGTGGATGATTTTTGAAAGACTTTGTGTGTATGGGTATACAATATATGCATACATCACAAAGATTATGACTACTACTGCTGCCAATACAATTATGCCTACAATCTCTTAATTGTATACTGCAAAACATGAGATATTAGCAGCCAATCTTAAGAGCTTAGGATTTGGGAGTTTGCTACTCTGATGTTTCTCATTCACCTTAATTGTATGCCTCCAATCTACAATGGTTGGAGTAATCTTATACTCAGCAAAATAACATGACAACTAGCTGAAATGGACATATATATATATAGGATGTCAGAAAAGAAGAGGAAGTAGTGGATGGAGTGCCATATGCCAATGAAATATGAATAAGGAAAATACCTAGAATAAAAATCTGGTAGCTAAACGAGATTCCATAGGCCGTGTCTGATGTCCACTCCCATGGCATCAAAAGCTTCTACTGAAGAAGAATTCTCATCAATCATCGGGCAGGCCAATGTCCTCGGATTCATCTTCTGGACCTCATCTTTGGTGTAGATGAAGACCTTAATCATGCCACAGAATTTCCGAGGTAAAGTAAAGAAAAAGGTATAATAATTCAAATGTTGCTCAAAAACAGTTCAGATACTCAGGAAAGCAAACATATGGAATGCATTGAAACAGTTACTGCCAAGGATCGTCCCCTACAAGAATCATATCACCCGACCCTCATCATCAGTATACAATACACAAGTAACCAATTCTGGAAGCTAACAATTCCCCTTCAAATTCAAACAACTGGTCAAATTCTAATTTTAGTTCTTAATGGTTGCTAAATTTTAGATCCACTGACATGCCGAGAAAAATGGATGGATCCAATCTCTCCACTTTGAATGGATCAACATCAACTTATCCCCAAAATCATAACATTACAACAAATAACCCAACCCAACTCACCATATTCGAGCAAAATCGAGTTAGTGGATGCGAGAATTGACCTATCGAACGAGTACGCAACCCTAACTAACCTACCTCAGTCTGTGTCCCAACACCCCAACCCTAACCAAACTTCAAAATTCAACAGTCAATCAATTCGCAGAAAGTGAAAAGCAAGAACTGGTAACTCACGAGCAAATAAAGCGAGCAGCTCGATAGTCGTATCGCGATACAACTGAAGTAGAGTGTTGCCTACTGTTCATTTCTTCGCTTCGCTATCTGCAATCTGTAAAATAAAAAAAATTAGGCCAAAAAACTATCCGGGCTGCAGCCCGTACAATCCACTAACTACCTCCGCCCCTGCCTGTAAGACTGTAACACTTGTGATCTCCTCATCTCCATACCAACCTCACAACTTACAACCTCCCGTTTCCACGATAGACCTCACCTTCACAATATATCACTTCATCCGTTTAGTTCTTTATTGGATGGAAATATAATTTAAAGGGAAAGAAAGGATTTTATGTTTGATTTATCATGGAAAGAAAGCAAAATATAAAAACACAATACAAAATTCCCCTATCATATCCATGAGAAAAACACTTTTTGTGTGTGTTTCATTTCAATTTCTTTCTGCCAAATTTCGTAATATCCAAACGTGGTTTAAATTTGCACTTTAAACGGGGAGCCTATTTTTTTTTGATGGGTAAAAATTGTACAGAAGTAGGACATCGATTACACAATGACTCTATTCAGTACATACACTCAAATTGAAGCACATGCCTACAGCGACCAACCCATCCTCGTCATAATAACTATCAAAGGTTGCGAGTCCATGCTCTAGCAACCTTCAGCAAGCACTAAAATCCCCTGGCCGTAACCGGTGAAATAGGAAAACTAATGAGATTATAACTCAGTCCGCGGAATGGCTGAGAACTACCAACTCAGTCCGTAAACCAACTGAGAATAACCTCTTATTAAACTACTAAACTTAACTGGAAAACTAAATCTAACCTACACCTACACTACAACACATCCAACCAAGCGGCTCCACCACCTCCACCCATCCAACAGCAACCGATCAGATGACCAGCGGCCCAACAAAAATTAACAACGCCCAGCACCTCCACAGAGCATACCGAAATCGCCGGCCCAACCATAGCCTCCAACCACCAAAACCAAAACCAGCAATCATCCAAAGCCACCTTCACTGCCGGAAAACGCCGCCATCGCGCCCCCCGAATCTATCCCGCCGAGGCTACACCGTTCCACCCCCGCCAAGACAACCCACAAGGACGCTCGCCGGCGGCTTTAGGAAACACGCTCGACTTCGACTTCTTCTGCAAGCTTCGGGAGAGTTTTTCTAAACGGGGAGCCTATTTAAGACTAGAAGAAAACTATACGCAACTACATACATTTACACGTAATTATATTCACATTAAACACATATGGTACAATTTCACACCAAAGATGCGCCTTAATTGGCAAATACTCTATACAAAACACAAGCTTACATGGAACAGGGAAGGACCCAACCTTTAGGCTCTGTTTGATTCTTGGAAATTGTGAGGGATGCAAACTCAATTAGAAAATTCAAACAAGATAATCGAACACAATACACATATTTTCATATAATTTTCTAATTTCCATGAGAATTTTCATTTTCACCAAATTTTTCATAATAGAAACGGATAAACAAAATAGAAATGAAAATAATCTAATGCATTTTGTCGATACCTTCAAGGTATATGTAACACAGCGGAAACTTAATGTAGAAATATAAAGTACAGCGACACGATGATTTATAGTGGAAACCTAGATACTGGAATCAGTACCTAAGAAAAATCACTACCTTCGAGTGAAACTAGAATTCTAGAAGGATTTCGAAGTAATCCCTTGTATTATAGTGTTCTCGGTTACAATTGAATATATCACTCACCCAACCACACTTAGTAGTGTACCGCCATACTTTCAGACGCACCTTAGTTCGTGATCTATCTTCGGTGTCCCTGCACAACAAGTGGATACTTCCCTTCTGGCTTAGATCGCACTGCTGGTCCCATCCAAGGTATCCGTTAGATCTTCCAATTCTAACTTCACCTCGATCACGCGATCTCTTCTGGTAGTTTATCTCAAAACTCCGACGCCGAGGATCTCTAACCATGAGCTGCACTTGCAAAGGTCGGCCATAACCTCCTTATATACTGCGCACTCTAGAGTTAACCCCTAGATTTTCAAGATCGAAAATCTCTGATCTTGTCGCTTTAGCCAATATCATCAAGTAATTAAGATATTACCATAACTACCGTGCCCTACTGTCCAATCAGATCGTCTCATACCGATCAGATTGGATTTCCTAACTTGTAGCAAAGAATCTAATCCAATCTTCGTGAATATCCTACAGATATTTCACCGGATCTCCCAGATCTTTGGAGCATAAGATCTGTCAAAAATATCTCCATCGATATTCTTGACTTGCAGCTATATCCCAAGACATGGTAACCGTGCGGGGTGCGAATCCCTTCATGAGACCAGTCCCTAATCCTGCACACTCAATTAGTTCATTAACAAGATATTTGTCATATCAAAATATATTGGAGTACATGTGCCTCAAAGTCAAAGGTACACATGTTCCGACACATTTCTTCACTAACTACCCAACTAGGGCTCACCTCACCACAAACTTAAGCTTATATGATTGGGCGCTGTAGAGAAATAACTTACGGTGTGCATCTGATCAACTGTCTAACTGATAGAGCATGGGCCAGGCTGGCGGTGCTATTGGGCTCAGGGACTCTGTACTCTAGACATTTTGGCCCGCTCCGCTCCCGCCTCTCAACTGCTCTTTGTTAAAGGATGCCTGAGGTCAAATCCCACCACCAACATCCTCTACCAAAGGTTGGGGTGTACGGCCTGCATGCCTGATAGAGTTGGGGTTTAAAGGGGCACAGTTAAGGAAAATTTTCCAAAATGCTCAAAATTCAAGATTCAGTTCCACTTGTACTCAACTTGCCATATTGATTTTCCAATTTACACACGTTTCTTAAGACGTTGTGGGTAATGGCGTCTTAGCTGTAAAACGCTCCAAACAACGGCGGCTTAAGCCGCGTGACCTTCTTTCTTGATACTAAAGTGAGTCAACAGCTCGATGTGCCTAAAACGCTGTCTATGACAGCGACTTAAAGTCAAAAGCTAAAACGCTATCGACCACAGCGGCTTATTCCTGTTACTCGAGTGAAATCTTGATTCTTGCTTCAAGACCAATCTCCATGCAAATCCACGCATTCGACGAGTTCCTCCCAATTCTAAAAAACCTAAAACACCCTCCTTGCTTCTTCATCCTCTCCTGATCATCATCTTCCATTTCTCATTTTTCACTAGCATTTCTCTAACCGTGATGATACCATGACCCTCATGCTCCTCCTCGTCATCATCGACGTCAGTCGAGTTCGGCTCTTGAAATGGACAGTGGCCGGTTTCTCTGAGTTGGTGGTGCTACGGGAAGAGGATGAGTAGCGGGAGAGGATGAATAGAGAGAATCGGGAAGACTCGGGTATTGTTGCAAAGGGTAGCAGAGGCCACATAGATTAATGAAGCAAAGCTTGAACTGCAATGGATGCTCCAGGACCATTTCACAGGTACAATATTCAAGCTCTAGTCCAACATCTTCATCATGTGTGAATGGGACATCATGTTACTGAGCGAGTTGAGAAGCGACTCAAGGCCACCGAGGACACCGGCTCAAACATCCAACGTCCCATTCTCTGAACGAGAGTTGTGAGTATTAGTGTGACATGTGGACATGCTTTATGTGAGTATTATAATGACATGATGTCCGCCGTATGTTTGAGTATGGGACGCCGAATGGGACGTCGGATGTCAGCTTGGACGAAGATTATCGGGTACGGATTGTTCGGATCGGATCTGGTGATGGGTTAGAGGCCGCCATTGTTGAGTTGAGTGTTTGAGGAGTGTAGGAATGATGAGTTTTTGATGTCGAATGGTTTTGGGAAGTTTGCCATTGATGGGTCTGTTCAAGCTCCAATAATCATCACTGAGTTCTTGGCTATTAAGTCATGCTTAAGTCGAGCGGCTTAGGTTTGGCCGTCGTAGCCAACAGCGGCTAATGCCTCTTTGGCAATATTATGTCACATAACTGGTATTTGGGGCGCAAAAAGGCCACGCAGCTTAAGACGCTGCTGCTTCGAGCGTCCTACAACTAAGACGCCGTTGACAACGGCGTCTTAGAAAAAGTGTGTAAATTGGAAAATCAATATGGAAATTGAGTACAATTGGAACCCAATCTCCAATTTTAAGCATTATGGAAAATTTGTGGCGGGAGCGGAGCGGGCCAAAATGCCCAGAGTCCAGAGTCCACAGTCCCAAAGCCCAATAGCACCGCCAGCTTGGTCCATGCTCTATCATAAAAGTGCAGATCAATTGGTGACAAAGACCTCACGAGGTTTTTGTTAAATGGTGTCTGGGGTCAAATCTCACCACCAACATCATCTACCAAAGATTGGAGTGTACGACTTACAGACCTGATAGAGTTGGGATGTAAAGGGGCCTAGTTGAAAAGCGAGAGCAGAGCGGACCAAAATGCCCAGAGTCCAGAGTCCACAGTCCCAAAGCCCAATAGCACCGCCAGCTTGGTCCATGCTCTATCATAAAAGTGCAGATCAATTGGTGACAAAGACCTCACGAGGTTTTTGTTAAATGGTGTCTGGGGTCAAATCTCACCACCAACATCATCTACCAAAGATTGGAGTGTACGACTTACAGACCTGATAGAGTTGGGATGTAAAGGGGCCTAGTTGAAAAGCTAGAGCAGAGCGGACCAAAATGCCCAGAATCCAGAGTCCCAGATTCCAATAATACCGCCAGCCTTGCCCATGCTCTATCACCAACCCTCCACGCTCGAATTCCATGCCACCTCACCTTCGCAGTCTAAACAACCAAATCATTCATCAATCACCAACCGATTAATTACAATAATTAATAGACGAAACCTTTGACAGAAGAGAGATAACTCTCGCCGATCAATCCATCGGAATCGAGCGCGAACATATGACACATTCCCCATTCCCATTTTCCATCCAACAATCGGTCATCACAAAAACATGCTGCTTCTTGCCCTCCACTTGGACCGAAGCTTTAACGGCCTGATGGTCCACTCGTCTCGGTTTAACCAATGAATTCTGTGAATTGCAAGAATACTCGGTTCGATTTAATCTCTTACACATTTGATTTCTCCAGTTTCCGAGACTTTGACAACTTTGTACGGTATTGATTTTCGCTGCGGACAGTTTTGAAACTGCCACGGAGCTTCGAGTCTCTCTCATCGCCTCCGATCCTTATCCATCCGGTAAATTCCCGAGCACGCACACCGATGACTAGATAGAAACGATTTTTTCTTCTTATAGGTTTTCGGGTATTTGATCATAATTGGGATTTGTTTCGTCGTTTTAGGTTGTTGAATTATGCTGATTTCCAGGCGATGATGTTTATATTCCGTTGATATGTTCGGATTGTTGCAGAAAGATTATTAGGGATTTGTACTCGTAGTTTACTTGGGTGGACTTGTGTAGATTTGTGGTTTATGAGATGTGTTTTTATGTGAATCCGTGATAATCTCAGTCCGTTTCTATTTTTTCTGTTGCTACTGTGAGTACCATTTGCTTGTTTGACTTTTGTTTGATCTGATTCAGGTGGTTGTTTGGGGAGTTAAAGATAATATTAGGTAGTTGGCCTTCCATTCCTAGCTATCCTTCCTGGTCTGTTTTGGTATCTGTCGTCAATTTATCATGTGATTACCTTATTTATGTACGTATAGTTGGGTAATTGTCTCATTCTGGTTTAGTGTCATCCTTATAGTTATAGGTGGACTTGTTTGATGCATTTCCTTTTGACTTGTAGTATTCTGACTTCATGTTCTCCCTCTATCTTCCTTAACTTGATGCCCTTGTGTGAATTCTACTTCAAGCCCTGTTTACAAAGGGGTTAAAGATATTTATAAAAAAATCACTGAAGATAAGTTGAACATTATTTATGTTGATTGGGAGTCGATGATATTATGTATTAAATACTTCGTAGATGGCAGAGCGCGGAGAAGGGGAGGAGATAGCGCCTCGTGGGAATGACTGGGAAGTTGTTTCGCTTACTGCGTCAGCCTATGCTGCTGATCCTGGTCCGAAAGCTGTCGAAGAGATAGTTGGTGACAAGCAAAGTACATATGAAGAGGACAAGGTGGAAACGTCTCAATCTCAAGCAATGTTTATGTCTGGTCACTTTGTGTTTCCAGTAAAACAACCCAAGGATGTGCTGGTAGGGCCTGAAGTTGATAATTTCGAAGTACCGAAGGAACATAAAGTTGAAGAGTTGGGTTCAGTACAAACCAGTGATGGAATTGATGGATCTGTTGACGATGATGAGGATAAAAGAGGCTTGGCTTTAACCGTGGATAATTTAGAGGCTGATGATGGGTTGGAAGGGAAGGACAATGCAATAGGAACTGGAAGTGCTGAGGTTCAAGTAAGCACAACTCAGTCTGCGCCGGGTATAGTGGAGCCTCGACAAAGTATTCACGATTCTTCTCTAGAAACTGGTAGGGCCCATTCCTATGATATGAAAACCATGATTTCTGAATTGGCTAGTCCTTCTTTTGAACCTAATGCTGATGGACATGCAGATGGTACCGCTTCAAAGCAAGTAAAAGACAAAAAGAAAGTACGGCCAAGTGTTCCTTGCGGGCCTTGGTGGAAAAAGCAAGCAGCCTCCTTATATGATCATGTAAAAGAGGCTAATCCACTTTGGTCTATTGTCATTGCTGCTGCGGTGATGGGCCTTGCTGTTCTTGGGCAGCGTTGGCAGCAGCGGAAGTCCTATGTTTCAGGGTTAAACTTGCACTTTAGTGCAAAAGAAGAGGTGTGTCTTTCATTTATTTTGATACCTTTAAGATTTCAACTTTGCACTTTCAAGGAGAGAAAACATTGCACTTTCCTCGCCAGATCTTTTTGTTAATCCTATTAAGGGCAAGTTGCAGCTTTGATGTAGGAATCATTTTAATGATTTCTGTTTTTATCCGGAAAGTCTTTTGTCCAGGATTAAAATTTAGAATAACTAGGTTGTTCCATTTAACTTTTAGTATTTTCTAGGTGGATCTTAGTTCCTACATGTCTTTAGTGCTGTTATATTTCCTCTTTACATAATTTAGTTTTTGTATGCTAACTGTGTAGTATAAAAGGAAAACAAATGTAACATCTTGCATTAAACCATATTCAATCAAACTTAAATATAAAACTTTGAATTAATAATTATTGCTGCAGCATTATAAAAATTTGTATCCATAATTGGTACATCATAGGGTACTTATCAAGCCTAGTTGCATCCCAACGGATCTTTAAGGGAATGTCTTTGATTCTTTTTGCCCGTTCACATTTAGAAGTTCTTCTTAAAGTTGATGCTTCATTTGCTCAAAACACTCTTGTGACCTTCAATCACTTGAAAAATACAACCTGAATGATGTCGTTGGTGCTTCATTTGCTTAAATACAAATTGCGACATTCAACTCTATGTTACTAAGTCTGTTTTTCATTTATTTTTATCTTCCAGAAACCGGGCAAAATGTTAGGTCCTATATCTCGACTTAAAGAAGCTTTTGTGACTGCCAATCAAGGTACCACCTCTGTCAGGAGCAACATCTCAAGTGAGATCTAAGAAAACAATCACACAGAAAATATCCCAAGATGTGGAAGATGATGGCGAAAAAACCCAATCGAAGCAATGACAACATAAAGCAGGCCTCGTGCATAACTATATGAAGCCCATCATGTCATTGCTTTACAGAATCACATAGATTGTGAACTTTAAATTGACAAGTTGCAAGTCTCAACAATTTGTTTATAGTCCTGGTCATGATGTTTCTCTTTCAAGGATTGTAATGTAAATAATTCACACTTGCACTTCTTTGTATTTTTGTCAAAACATGTCTTAACTGCAGTCTAAATATTAGATTAAGTATTCAATCGCTCCTAATTTGATTTAAATATTTTTTTGGATAAACTAATTTGATTTAAATATTTATATAAAAGATCAAAAAACTAGTGAGATTACCGAACTGGCTAGACGGGAAGGGACACTTGCTTGTCCTTGCTGGAGAGTTTCTAGCCAAAATAACTTAATTCCAAACTCAAAATGCCCAATTGCACCAGTTGAAACTCAAATAACATGATTATCTTTTTTTTTAAGAATCCCGGTTCCTTAGGAACTGATACTCTTCCTTTTTTTATAATCCCGGTAGGAGATACATCGGTACCATTATTCCCGGTTTCTCTCCTACCGAGAATGTACAAAAATGAAGATGTGGCTCGATTTTGGGTACGTGGACCAAAACGAGATGAACTGGCATATACGTCAATACCGGATTTTGGGCCTACGTGGACCAAAACGAGATGAAGTGGCATACACGTTAATATCGGTTCCAGGGAAACCGAGGTCATTGAAATTAAAAATTCGAAATAATTTAGTAATAAATTTAATTCATTAAAGAAATTTTTTTGTAATTGAAATATACAAATCAAAAGGTTATGATTAAGAAGTAGAGGGGCATTTTCGTAATTAACTGAGAATGTAAGAAAGCAGAGGAGCGGAGTAGCAGCTACTAGGAATCGAAGAAGGAGGCAGCGCAGCGACGATCTGAGGAGAATATTCAGGCTGCTGATTCGGGTGGGTCCCATACTGACCGTATCCAGAGCCGATTCAGAGAGTATTTTATTGGAAAGAGGCAGGAGGTGGTGATCCGGAGAAATGTCAGACCTAGACAGGCAAATCGAGCAGTTGAAGAACTGCGAGCCGCTCACGGAGTAAATTTATTTTGATTTTTAATTTTAATGATCCCGGTTCCTGGCAAACCGGGATTATTTGTTACGACGTGTATGCCACTTCATCTCGTTTTCGTCACGTAGGCCCAAAATCGAGCCACATCTTCATTTTTGTACATTCCCGATAGGAGAGAAATCGGGAATAACGGTACCGGTGTCTCTCATACCGGGATTATAAAAAAAAATGAAGAGTACCGATTCCTAAGGAACCGGAATTCTTAAAAAAGGATAATCTGGTTATTTGAATTTCAACTGGTGCAATTGTGCAACTTGAGTATGAAATTGAGTTATTTGGCTAGAAACTCCTTGTTGGAGAGCAATATGGTCTCCCGTAACGGTTTATTTCTATAAGCTATGTCATATTAACATAGAATAATAGTCCCAGTTTGCCAGGAACCGGGATCATTGAAATTAAAAAATTGAAATAGTTTATTAATAAATTTAATTCATTAAAAAAACTTTTTTGTAATTGAAATATACAAATCAAAAGGTTATGATTAAGAAGTAGAGGGGCTTTTTCGTAATTAACTGAGAATGTAAGAAAGCAGAGGAACGGAGTAGCAGCTACTAGGAATCGAAGAAGGAGGCAGCGCAGCGACTATCTGAGGAGAATATTTGGGCTGCCGATTCGGGTGGGTCCCATACTGATCGTATCCAGAGCCGATTCAGAGAGATATTTTACTGGAAAGAGGCAGGAGGTGGTGATCCGGAGAAATGTCAGACCTAGACAGGCAAATCGAGCAGTTGAAGAACTGTGAGCCTCTCACGGAGTAAATTTATTTTGATTTTTAATTTCAATGATCCGGTTCCTGGTAAACCGGGATTATTTGATACGACGTGTATGCCACTTCATCTCGTTTTGGTTCACGTAGGCCCAAAATCGAGCCACATCTTTATTTTTGTATATTACCGGTAGGAGAGAAACCGGGAATAATGGTAACGGTGTATCTCCTACCGGGATTATAAAAAAAATGAAGAGTACCGGTTCTTAAGGAATCGGGATTCTTAAAAAAGGGTAATCTGGTTATTTGAATTTCAACTAGTGCAATTGTGCAATTTGAATTTGAAATTGAGTTATTTGGCTAGAAACTCTTTATTGGAGAGCAATATGGTCTCCTGTAACGCTTTATTTTGATTCTAAAAGCTATGTCATATTAACATAGAATAATAGTACATTTACATAATTCCATTAGTTTTTTTTCTTTCTATAATTTCATTATCTCAAATTTTTATCTCCATCACTCAAAGTTTTCAATATCCAAACGGGCTGTGCATGATGATGGAGCCCATTATATGATTACGGAAAAAGTAAAAAACATCATTTGAACTATTATCAATAGTTTCAATTTAAATACTAAACTATCATTTCATTCAAATCAATTTAAGTACTGTTCATCATCCTCGTTAGCAGCGGCTCGAGCTTTCCGAGGCTGACGGCATCTCCATCCCCCTTCGGCCCCTCTCCCTTCTCCATTCCTCCACCTCGCTGTCCTCTTCCCTCTTCCGTCAGTTCCTATGGCCGACTTCTTCTGGGGATGTGGCGGTATAGGTGAGCAGGGTTGGCGGTGGGTGATGCACGGCGGGTGGGCGGGTGAGGGAGGCCGTGATGACATATGTGAAGTACTTTTTGTGTAGCTGTTAGCGCTGGTTTGGCTTCTGGTGATGTTGGAAGGGGAGAGGGTGTTTTGTTCTCTGTTGGTGTTTTGCTTTTTGGTGGGCTGTTGGCAGTCGTCAGTTGTTTTGTGGTTTGAGCTGGCGGGATTTCTTCCCTGTGGGAGATCTTGAGCGGCGGTGGATGGGCGGCGGCTCCAGTAGGTGTGCCTGTTTTGGGTGTACATATTTGTGTGTAAGGTTATAGTTTTGGCCGGGTCAGTTCGGGTTATTGTTGTCTGCATAGGTTGTAGTTGTGGCCGGGTAAGCCCGGGTTGTTGTTGTGGCCGGTTAAGACCGGATTGTAGTTGTGGTCGGGTAAAATTGGGTTGTCGTTGTCACTGGATACGACCGGACTTTAAGCTGGGCATATTGGTCTTTTATTTGTGTCATGAGTGTCGGTTTCTTGTACCAGTCAGCTGTCTGTTGTGCCTACTCAGGCGTGAGGTCTTGTTGTTGTAACCGTTTGGCGTACTTATAAAAAAAAATCAATTTAAGTACTGAACTATAATTACACCAATTATCAGTCCCAACAAAAAAAGACTTACCCCTCCACTGATTTTCCCGCCATTTTCATCCTCTTAGTGACCCGTTCCATTCCAGGAAACCCTATCGCTCATGGATCCTGGTCAGCAATTTGTAAGGGTTACTTTCCTCTATTTCTTTTTCGTCAATTCCGAATGCGGAGGATTTGCTGTCAATTCGATTATCATCGCGATTGATGCTTCCTGCAACTTGCTTTTGGAGAGCTTTTTTTCTCTATCTATGTTTGATTTTGTTGCAAATGTATACACAAAAGAATCCCACGACAACCAAAAGGCTGCAGGCGAGCTCGACCGATCAGTCAGATGCTGCCATTGCGAACAAATTCGCGTTGAAAGTTGAGGATTTTGTGTTTGGAGATGAAACCATCTGTTTAGATGATTTGATTGTGAATTTCTCCCTGACCTGTAGGTAATGGCAGATTGCTGTTGGTCCGATGAAATCGCTTCTGCAGCTGTTTGTGAATTGAAATGCCTCCACTGAAAAACCGGCACAGTTTTTCAAGTGTTCATGCATCACAAGAGGCGGTTATATCCTTTTCAGACTGTCTTGTAAAATAAAGTAGATGAAAGAGAGTGCGAAACCAAGAACAATTTTCCTCTCAAAAGGTTTTTAGTTATATTTCAGTACATCACATCCATGAGTGAAGACTCAATTGACTCAGAAATAGAAGTTGGAGACAAGAAACTAATGATTGACATTGATTTGCAGCTCTACACCCTCTGCAATGCTAATTGTATCAGTGAGGTAGCTGACATTCGGAAACTTTCACTTCCAATTCCACAGCAAAATGGCTGTCCAAAGGTAAAATTAAACTTCTGTGTGAAGCGACCAACTAAGAATAACTCTTAAGTTCATGTTTGCAGGTCGCGAGGAATCTGAATTTCCCCTTTTCAAAGAACCTATACAGATGATAGCCCACAATGGACAGCCTAGAAAATATTTGGCCAATTGACTGCACAGAGATAAGATATGGATTTCGCTTGGTATACATAATTATGTTCCAGTGTATGTTCTGCAAAGTTATTTTAGTTTATGATTGAAAATTGAACAACAGTTCAGAGTTCACACGAGATCTGGAAGCATGGTTGCAGTTCGAAGACCAGATTCTAAAGACAGTTGCTAATGTTTGTGGTTTCTTCAAAAAGTTGAACAAATAGAAAAGGCCAATTGATTGCACAAAGATAAGATATTAGTTGTATCGTCAGTGGGTGCAGGGGATGGAGGATAGTTTCTTTAGTAACTGCCTAACTCGAAAATGAATGTTTGCCACCTACTTTGAACATGCGATGGAGCCTCAGAGACAATATGGGGCAAGGACATATTGGCACTTTGGCAGGTGTATATATGAGAATGCTCATTAATTCTGCTTGTGTTGGCTCACACTCACAGCCTGGATGACACATGATTGATCATGTGTCTGCTGGTAGAGGACTCATATTTACCAGTCCTGAATTCTTGCTAGGATAAAACTTGTACGTTCTCTCCTTTTTACTTTTCACAACTCATCATTATCACTTACTCTTCTGGTATTGTTGAAGTCGCTTTACTTATTGCGTCTCTGTTGCTTGGGCAATGAGGACCATTGCATTTCCCTAGAGAATCAAAGGTCAAGAGTTTGGTGCTTCGATGGTCATTCCTTTTTTCATAATTAAGAAGGTAACCCATGGTGTCAATGTCTTATTGTTAAAAGTGGCGTGTAAAACCTATTAATTGGTACTTCTAAGGTGGGCATAAATTATATTCATGTGGAATAGAAATGGCGGTATAGGGTGATCCAACATGCATTGGTGGTGTATCTTCTTAATCTTATATGAGAATTCTGGTTCAACCAAATGACACGGTTAGTCTCACAAGTTCACAACTCAATTCGTTTCAAGCAAGTTATCTACCTTGTGGTCATGAGTGTTAGGAAACCAAACATAACAATAACAATGTGTCGGTTAATTATGACTTCCACTACCCTGTAATTTTACCGGACAAGTGATGTTTGTTAAATAGCTTGAGGTTCTAGATTGATGGTGATGGTGGCTACATATATAAAAACACCAAAAATGGGGATAGACCACTTTAATTGGGAGTGGTTAATGACCATCATATCAAATAATGTGTGCATATTCTCAAACGTAATAGTCACTTACTGAAAAGAGGTTTCACAATGTAGATGACAACAACCCTTTATGCTAAAATCCGTTGACTGTGATTGATTGCATGTTCCTCGTCTTTCTTACAAAATTTTC
This sequence comes from Rhodiola kirilowii, assembly GCA_033675215.1. Taxonomy (NCBI): domain Eukaryota; kingdom Viridiplantae; phylum Streptophyta; class Magnoliopsida; order Saxifragales; family Crassulaceae; genus Rhodiola; species Rhodiola kirilowii. The sequence goes on along the minus strand of CM066195.1, from coordinate 12,795,076 downwards.
AAGTTAACTTAGCATTCATTTGAATATTTTTTCCCCTCTGCACACAGATGCTAGTTTCCTGTCATCTGCTGTGTCCATAGAAAGCACGGTGTGGACTGTGGAGGAAGTTAAGCTAACACCAGCAGAACATTGAAACTTTATTGAAAAAATGTATGTGTTACAGTATTATGGTATGAAATTAAGGAATCATCTTACTGTAACTGAGTAACACAGAGCTCTAGGAACATGCAAACCTTAGAAAATGATAAATACCAACTAGAAACTGATAAGCAGAGGATGCCAGACAACAGCTACTAAATAAGTCAACCTTCTTAGGCCTATCTCTACAACACAACACTGCATATAAGGAACTTGGGTTCTTGAGTGAAGTTTCTGCGTTGACTTGGTCTGTATTTATTATATAAGTTGACTTAATTAGCTCATGTATTTATTACGTATACAAGTAGCAGGAGACTCTGTTGGTAGTCAGCCAAGTGCCTGTAGAACTTTTTTCACAGACAGGAAATATGTTCTGATCACTACATATGAAATGCCTAGACAGATGAATCAGTGCTCATGTCTAGTTTATTGGCCAAGTTAAAAATACTGATTCAGTGGAAGTGTTTTGCAAAGTCAAACTATCTGCGTGATGTCATAACTGCATGCACCTCATTTGCAGTTGCAGGTTGCAAATGAGAAAGGTATGTGTATAATTAATAAGCCCACAAGTTTTTAAATACAACTGTGGATGAAGTTGCTCACCAAATTAACCCCTAACTGGCTTATCAAGCCAACAACATTTTGCATCTTCATCTAACTTGTATATTGAATAGTTTCAAGCATTTCTAAGCATAATACTTTTCCACGCTTTTGAAAATTATGTAGTTTAATGTTTTGATTTCTGTTTTTCAGTTGGCCTATAATTATGCTGGATTCGGACAGTTTTATCACTTGACTTGGACACCTTCTGGTACGAGAAACTTAATAGTTGATCAATTATCTGGAGTATTTAAGCATCCCATATTTTTTCTTCCTCCATAATTTCCGATACATATCAGAAGTAAAAGCTAGGCGTTCTGCTTAGGAAAAGAAACAGTTTTTATTTGTTACCTAAAACGGTATAGAACATACTTGTAGGTAATGTATTCTGCTAAGTACATGCGTAAATGTCGTAGGGGTTTGTATTATAATGTTGCTTCACTCAATACATAATCTTGACCGGATAGCTTAGGCTACCTAGCTCGCCAGTTTCTCAACTAATTTCATAAATATTGTGCTGCATCCCCATACATTGACCTGTGTCTGATGTATATGCCTTGCTATTTTTTAAATTTTATAGTTGATCAGTTTTAAGGATTAATATATGCCAAAAGTGTTGCAAAAAGTACAACTTTTCAAACTATTTGTTTACATATTTGCTGTTAAAAATGAAAGGAGTTAATTGAAGGTGGTTCAGTTTTTCTTGTTATTGAATCTGAGAATTGAAAATTGAGCTTTATTGACTTGTTGGGGAGGAGTATGAGTTGTGTAAGCATGTAGTCTGTCTGTAGATCTCACCACCCTCATAAAAAGCCCTCACCAACCTTCCAGCATCCCCATTTATGATCTCCCCTAGTACATAACACCACTACGTACCATTCTTATATATGTGTTAAAATAAAAGGTGGTGGACTGGTCGTGAATGGCGCCTAGCTAGCTCCTCCACCTCCCTTCCCTCTTGCCAGACTCACATGTCATCTATATCTGTCTTCATTACTCATTTAAGATTTAACTCTCTCTCTCTCTATCTCACACTATAAATCCTCCTCAGCTCCTTCCTCTCCCCATTGCATTATACACCATTGTAGACACATTGCCTCTCTCCTTTCACTTATAGCATATATACAGTGATCTTAACTATCTCATCATCTTCTACATTTCTTAACAGGGTTTAGAAGAGGTAGATTTAAGGTACTGGAGAGGGATGGATGTATCCACAGCCTTGTTGCTATTCACCGCAATTACTGCTTATCTCCTCTGGTTCACCTTCATCTCCAGATCACTCAAAGGTCCGCGAGTCTGGCCTCTCCTTGGCAGCCTCCCGGGCCTCATTGAGAACTGTGACCGCATGCACGACTGGATAGCTGACAACCTTCGTGCCACGGCTGGTACCTACCAGACCTGCATCTGTGCTATCCCACTCCTTGCAAAGAAACAAGGCCTTGTTACAGTCACCTGTGACCCCAAGAACCTTGAGCACATTTTGAAAACGAGGTTCGACAACTACCCAAAGGGTCCAACATGGCAAGCTGTGTTCCATGATTTGTTAGGCGAAGGGATCTTTAATTCCGATGGGAGTACGTGGCTGTTCCAACGTAAGACGGCAGCTCTCGAGTTCACCACTAGAACGTTGAGACAAGCTATGGCTAGGTGGGTGAACAGAGCCATTAAGCTTCGGTTCTGCCCCATTTTAGAGCAGGCTATGCTTAAATCAGAGCCAGTTGATTTACAAGATCTCCTTCTCCGTCTCACATTTGATAATATTTGCGGCTTAGCTTTCGGAAAGGACCCTCAGACTCTTGCACCCGGCTTACCTGAAAATGCCTTTGCATCAGCTTTCGACAGAGCCACTGAGGCATCGTTACAGAGGTTCATTCTACCGGAGGTACTGTGGAAGGTAAAGAAGTGGCTTGGATTAGGCATGGAAGTTGGCCTGAGCAGGAGCCTCGTCCAGATCGACGACTACATGTCTTCTGTCATCAATGCCCGTAAGAAGGAGCTTAACAACAACAACAACAACAATCCTCACGACGATCTTCTCTCCCGCTTCATGAAGAAAAAGGAATGCTACACCGACAAGTTTCTCTCCCACGTGGCTTTAAATTTCATACTTGCCGGACGCGACACCTCCTCCGCCGCCCTCAGCTGGTTCTTCTGGCTAGTCACCCAGAACACCAGAACCGAAGACAAGATCCTCCGAGAAATCTGCATTGTCCTTTTATCAACCCGTGGCGATGATGTTACTGTCTGGTTCGACGAGCCTCTGGAATTCGAAGAGCTCGAGCAGCTTGTGTACCTCAAAGCAGCTCTGTCAGAATCCCTCCGGCTCTATCCATCAGTGCCGGAGGACTCTAAACACGTCATCTCAGATGACGTGTTACCGGACGGGACATTTGTCCCGGCCGGTTCATCCATCACGTACTCTATCTACTCAGCCGGGAGAATGCGCTCTACATGGGGAGACGATTGCATGGAGTTCAAGCCGGAGCGGTGGCTGTCGACAGACGGCAAGAGGTTCGAAATGCAAGACTCGTACAGGTTCGTGTCATTCAATGCCGGCCCGAGAATTTGCCTTGGGAAGGATTTAGCTTATTTACAGATGAAGTCGGTGGCTGCTGCCGTGCTAATGCGCCACCGTCTCACGGTGGTCCCCGGCCACAAAGTGGAGCAGAAAATGTCGTTGACGCTTTTCATGAAATACGGTTTGAAGGTTCACGTCCACAATCGGGACTTGACGGACTTGATCGCCGCAGTTAAACAGCAAGCAGCACATGACTCTGTCACGGAGCCAATGCTAGCGGCTGGACATGAATAATGAGCCACAGGCGGTGGCGACGGTCAACGATTAAAATTTGGATTATAAGAGAATGCCAAATAAGCCGCCATTGGAGAGAGTATTTGTTTATAATCATTTCTGCTTAATTACTATTTGATTTTCATTTCGTTATTAACTATTCAATTGATTTACAATTTTTTTTTACTTTTTGTTATTTAGTAAGATGATGAAATAAATAACGCAGTTCGCAATCGCAAGCAATAAATATTTACAATAATAATGTGCGAGTTGGTGTGGTTGTAATGTAGGTCACCTGTGAAACATTGAATTAATGACTATCACATGGGACCATGAGTATCCAACGTTATGGTTAAATGAAACATTATTTCAATTGTAATAGTCTCAAGATGTCGTTGGGAAATTGGTTTGACTATGATGATGCGATGTTGATTTTTAATTGGTAACTCATTCTTAAATTGATTTTAAGGCTTATCCAATCATGCTCAAATGTACATGAAAGTAATGTGTGGATGCTGCTTGGGTTGCTACAACAAGATCCATACATTAAAGCGTGTATGTGTCATTGATCAGTATCTTATATAATTATACAAAAAATAGAATGATAAGAGATTCATAGTAATAATAAATAACTACTTTAATTTATGTATTTAATAATAATAATAATTATTATTAATGGATTGATTTGGGAAGAGGAGTGAGAGGACCAACTCTTCCTGGCGGGTGAGGACTTTCGATCCAGCCTTTTTGGATCACAATAAGCTAATAAAAACACTTCTGTCTAATTTATATAATAATAAAAAAGTGTGAGATGCAGGTGAGAAGCAAGGTTGTCAGAATTGAGTTTTTATTTTGATTTGTTTTGCCTAGGTAGAATCGGAACATAAAATCGAATCGTAAAATCGTCGAGTTTATCTTTTATTAAAATAATATTAATATATTAATATATTTTTTAAACACTATAAAAATATAAATGAATCAAATTTCAACTTTATAATTTAATTATAAGGATAAGAGAAAGGATCAGGTGCAAAGTGATTTATTGTAAAAAAATACAAACTAATCTTAACTCTTTGTTATATATTTGAATGGATATGATTAACTGAAAATAAACCTCTTTTAATTTAAATTGATATGTAAATAGGGCAAATATGGTATATCACATCTTTAATAACTACCCATCTCTCTCCTCTCCCCAATGAAAAAAATCAGATCTCCATGGATGAATGAATCGGAGGATGAACTATCTCCATGGATTCCGTCGATCTCATCGATCTCCATGGATTCCGTCGACTTGACTTGTTTCATCACAGCTTAAATTATTGTGAGTTTTCCCAATGATTCGTCATGTTACTTAGGCTGAATAAACACTGAAAGTGTTGATAGAGACGCAAGCAGATGGTGTCTATATGAGAGGCTCATAGTGTTGGTTGTTTATTTCCATTGTAGAATGGTTGGTTATCTGACTTGCAACCGATTTCACATGGAACTACTCTTTGTCAAAGAAGCAGAGCCTCAAAGAAGCTGTGAAATTGCATAAGGCAGGAACAGAGAAGAACAAATTAAAGAAGAAACTGATCAAGTATTGTTGAGTTGTTTCCAGTCCTATTGAAATTGAAATCTGAGAAGAGGATTGATGAAATCAGCATCAAATAATCAGCATCTGGTCTCCATGGATTCTGTCGATCAGAGCTTCACATGGACAAATTTTTAACGAATTATAGTCCACTTTTGACAAATTATGTCATAGTTCGTCAAATTTGGACTATAATCCATCAAGAATTCGACGAATTGTAGTGCACTTCGACGAATTATGCAATAATTCGTAAAAAATAAACTAAAATTCGACACGAATTTGACAGTATTATTTATAGTTCGTCATAATCTGTTTATGACGAACTATGTCATAGTTCGTCAAATTTGGGTTATAATTCATCAAGATGTCGCCGAATTGTAGTGCACTTCGACAAATTATGCAATAATTCGTAAAAAATAAACTAAAATTCGACACGAATTCGACAATATTATTTATAGTTCGTCATAATCATTTATAGTTCGTCATGAACAATTTATAGTTCGTCATGACCCGGTTCGTCAAATTTGGGCTATAATTCATCAAGATTTTGACGAATTGTAGTGCACTTCGACGAATTATGCAATAATTCGTCAAATATAAACTAAAATTTGACACGTATTCGATAGTATTATTTATAGTTCGTCATGAACAATTTATAGTTCGTCATGTCCAGGAAACGAATTATGTATTACTTTGAATCGAAAGTTTTTCTGTTCGTCCTTTTTTGAATCGGAACACCGTCAGATGAATTGTGATGTCGTGATGTTGTGCCATTGATCAACTGCATCGCAAGCTTGTCCAATCCACCATAAAGCCCATCGCAGAACCTCATCATATGCTTGATATCATATACCACTGGAAAAAACACCTTGATCAAATCAAAGAACCCTGTTTGTGTCTCGGGAAGATTCTTGCACGTAAGTAACTTCACCAAGTATCCAAAGTCATAAGGACTATGGAAAGTAACCCAATGCACATCTTCATTCAGCACCACCTCAGAAGACATCAGTAGTTCTCCAAACCGATTTACATCCACACCCTTCCTCACATTTTCCTCAAAATTAATCTCACTCGCGCGCAAAAGATCAATCAGAACACCATTGGATAACAAATCGGACCCCTGCAGCGTCGTCGGTGTTCATAGATATTCAGATCTGGGTTTCAGATCTGGATTTGTTCATGGGGAGGAGAGAGAGAGATGAATTTTGGGTTTTTGTGTGGTCAATTATGCCCTTGAATGAGTTATACACGTTCAAAATTCTTTTATTAATTTAATTATTCTCATTAATTTACAGCCACATGATTTTACAAATGAATGGTACTGATGATTTTGTATTTTGTATCAGATCTGGGCTTTGCACCAGATCTGGCCTCATAAGGATAAACATGTTAAAGATTCTTAACAATCAATTATTATTTTTAAAAAAACTTTTATATAATTTTATCAATTTTTTTTCTTCCTATTTTAACGATTTTATCCGATTTCACCCGATTTTACAACAGTAAAATCGTGCTACAATACGATTTTACCCCAAAACGATTTTACATGCGATTTGACTCGAAATGTACATCTAAAAACATAAAATCTTATGATTTCACGATTAAATCACGATTTTGACAATCTTGGTGAAAAGTTCCACCGTTGTGTTAATGACCATGTGGGACTTGAGAAAAGCTAGAAAGCTAGCAGCAACGACTAGAGTATCTAGTGTACACTGTAGTGCGAAACTGCGAATCCATCCATGGGATATGTATGTATCTTGTAGTAGCAAATCGAGTAGATTCGTAGTAGAATATCTAACAAAAATATCAACTTATTTGTTTTCTGTCTTATAATAATGACACACGGTTTATTTATTGAGTCATGAATAAGGTGGTAGTAATGGTTGACAACTTAGGGCTATCACATTGCCTACACTAATTATTTGGGCGAGAATAAGAAAAATTACATAAATTGTGAGAGAAAAGTGTTTTGTGTGGGGCTTCAACCTTCAAACTTGTAAGTGTAATTAGGGGTGGGCGTCCAGACCCGAAGACCGAAAAAAAACCCGAACCGAACCGAAAAAAGACCGAACGGGTCGGTTTTTATCGGACCGAAAACCGGACCGAAAAAAACCCGAACCGATTCTCAACATTCGGTTCGGTTTTGATTTTTCCTCGGACCGAAAGCCCGAACCGAACCGAATATAAGTTTTTTCTGTCAATTTACAGAAAAAGACCGAAAACCCGAAAAAAGACCGAAAACCCGAAAAAAGACCGAAAAATCGTGAAAAGCCCGAAAAAAGACCGAAAAAGGACCCCAAAAAAGACCGAAAAAGGACCCGAAAAAAGACCGAAAAAGACCGAACCGAACCGAAACCCGAAAATCGGGCTTTGATCGGTTTTCAATTTCAAAAAGACCGAACCCGACCCGAACCGAATTTTCGGGTTTCGGGCCGGTTTTCACAAAATTTGGGCCCGAACCGACCCGAGCCCACCCCTAAGTGTAATGTTGTAATTCTATCACTAGATCACACTTTTGTTGGCCGAATGGGTCGCCATTTCAAATCGACCATTTCTCTCAAAATCCACTGTTTATTGTCATCTCTTCATTCCGGTTGCTTCTTCACTAATCCAACTACCGATTCGATTGAAACTAAACTGAATATCTATCGCAACAAATTTTTACATATCCATAAATTACCAGTGTTCTAAAAGTCCCCGCCTAGGCCCAAAATTTATGAATTCGCCCGATTAATTGATCCGCCTAGTCGTCGCCGTCTAGATCCGCCTAGACCCGCCTAGACCCGCCTAGTCGCCCTCTAAATCTGCATAAGCGTTAACCAGATGACCAACTTTTTGATCAAAATGAAAAAATTTCTTTATTTTACATAGTTTACATATGTCTGTATATCATTTTAATATTTGATAAACTATTAAAATATCTTTATTATCAGATTGCTTTTTATATATATTAAAATAAAATAAAATATATACCATAATAATATTATATGATTATTAATTATTAAAAATATTAAAAATTACAAATTTATTAAACCTAGGCCCCGATTAATCCTCAAGGACCTTTTCCGCCCGACTAGCGCCTAGCGATTTTTACAACCTTGGAAATTACAGCTCGATCCCTAAAATGAAATACTATGACAATTGAAAACAATGAAAACACGTACTCTTTGTCGAAATGACCCGACCGTATTGTGACTCGGCTGATCTGCCCGGGTCATACTTGATTTCCAGCATGACTCGCCCGAGTCATGCCCAAGTCCAACCTTCTTCTCACGCACATTGACTCGCCTGGATCGCTCGCCATACACCTTGTGACTCGGCTGATCTGCCCGGGTCATACTCGAAATACCAGATTTTTAATCTTGAACTGCAAATAGAAGAAGGGGCCGGGTTTTGACAAAAGGAGAGCTCGTTTTTTAGGGAAAAAAACATCTAAGGCTCTAAGAAGACTCATCAATCATCATCAAATGATTGCTTGGAGGAGAAGAGAGAAGCTCAAGGAAGGAACCTAGAGCTTGGATCATCTTATACTTGGGTTTTCCTAACCATTTACCTCTTCCTTTATAGTTTTTCATTGAATCATCATTTTTATTTCATTGATCATGATGATGTGCCAGATGTGTGAGTAGTCACATTGCTTTAGGGTCCTATGATCCTCCTTGGCACTTTATTACTAAGTAAACACTTTGATATCTATAAGTATGTTTGGTGATTTCATTTTCACAAGAATTCTAATTTTCTATGCTTGCTAGATGCTTGATAAAATGTTTAAGTAACTATATGACTGTAAATTCGAACCTAAGTATCGAGAGAGCTAGGTAATGATTTTTATGAGGTGGAAATGATCCATACCTTGTATATCATGAAAGTGAATACAAGAGTATGGAAGCTAGTCTAAAGCTTAATGCCTACTTCACTCTATTTGACTTTGAAACAAAAGTTACAAGTCAAATTAGTGTTGTCGAATGATTTACTAAACTCGAAAAAGTGAGATTTTATCTAAAAGAGTTTATGATTCGGGTAAGAGGTCAACGAAATTTGATCTTCCTAAGTTCTAGACTAGGTCTAAGGGCATCCACACCAATGAGAGCAATAAGCAATAATAGAGTGATTTTATTGCGTATTGCTCTCATGCAGCAGGTGAGTAAAAAAGAGAGCAAAAAACAATGCTTGATAGGTGAACAATAATGGAGATGGTATTAGAAAGGAAAGCAATAAGTGGGGCCCGCATGCATATATCAAGATAGGGAGAATAAAACCTATTTTTTATTAGTTTTGAAAGAAATAAAAATCAGAAATGTCATATTATGAATGTTAGACGAACATTCAACTATTCAAATTCAAACTCAAAATATAAAAATAAAATATTTTAAAATAAAACAATAGAAAAATTAAAGAATCTTGAGACAAAACAAAAAAATGAAATAATAGAAGTGATAATGCCGGATAATTGAATGGTTATGAGTAAAGCTTTTTGCTTTTATTGCTCCAGAATAAAATATTGAGTGGTTGCTATCTTTGCTCATAGCTCTTTGCTCTCTTGCTGCGTTAAAATATATAGAGCAAAGAGCCAATTTTGCTCATTGCTTTTAGCTCTGCTTGCTACATGACTTTTATTGAAAAATGTTATTTTTGCTTATTGCCCATTGCTACATGCTTATTGTTTCCGAGAAATGTGATGTATTTCTTGTAATGTTCGATGTAAACTCACAATCAAAAAAATTAGCAATTTAATGTAATTTTAGCAATTGAGAAAATATATTGGTTTAAAAAATGTAAATAGTTTGTAAAATGGCGGTAGTTTTTACCACCTTTTGTACTCTTTCTTTTTTTAATCCTCTTTTCTTTTAAATGAAAAAAAAAACAGACAAACCCCCAAACTAAATTTAAATTGTTTTACTCTCACTCAAGTTTCATCAAAAATCGAATCCCTAACTTGATGAATTAAATAGACGCAGTGGCTGGATCTGGCACTGCTTTAGTATGAGCTTGGATAATCTAATTTTATTGTGCTATGATGCAAGATTGATATGGCATAACAGGAATCTGTGTTCACATGACAAACATGGGCTTGACATAGACGCAGCGCAGCATGTATTTCTACAAAGACGCTTGCAAAGTACTACAACCAGTCGGATTACGAATTCTCTATCTCAGATCTTGAAGGAAACAGTGGCTGGATTACCCCAAAGAAGTCGTATCTGAAGTTCAATACTGATGGAGCTTGGGAAGACATTCATGGAATAACTGGCATCAGTTGTGTATGCAGAGACGAGGAGGGTGTGATCATGGGAGTTCTAGCAGAACCTATCTGTAGTTCTCCCAACTCCTCTGTCGATGCTTCAATATACTTAGACTTGGAATCTGCTTGAGTCACGAACGAGTGTCGCTTTCCAAATTCTACATTTCTCCGGTTAGGAATCCGAAATATGAGAACTGGGATAAAACAAGTGATGTTTGTACTGGAATAAGAAATGGAAAATCTGAGTAAACCCTAAATTGAGATCAATCGATTGATTTCACAATTTGAAGGAGAAAACTTGTTATCACTTCTGGAAAAAACTCCTTTGTGTTTTTCTCAGCATATGGATTTATCAAAAGCCAACCGTCACCTTATGATTTCGTCCATTTTGAACAAATACGTCGATTCAACACATCACAGCGCGGATCGCGTTTTCCCTTTACATTACTCGCCGCGTTACGTATAAACATTAAGGCTTAATGTTAAGGGAAAACACGGCTCCTAATGTTGATGCTAAACGCGATCCACGCTGATGCTCAAACTTGGAACACGCTCAAATGAATTCTGAATTGTTCCAATTATTCATGAAATAATCTTTACATGGTCTAGACATGTTTTAACCAACAATTACCCTAAAATCTCCAACAATCCTCCCCCATTTTAGGGTTATTCTCTTGAACACTAAAAAGTGTTCGAACTGAACAAAACATTGTGCACAAGTGAAGTGTCCATTAGGTTTGAACTTCACATAGTGTAATATTTTCCAATACTCGAGAATCGGGGTGTTCTAAGAATTGTACCCTTCAACCCATTTGAGTACGGGAAAATTAAAACACACACAAGTTTACTACTATTCTACGTACAACTTGACACTATTTCAGCCATGTGTCCCTATCCATTCATAAGTGTATACTTAGCCAAGCACCAGCTAATTAAAGCGGCTCACTTCACACTTACATAGGTGGATTCTTTTTGCATGCACCTGCAATGCACTTTTCCAAAAGATTCATTAAGAAGGAAAACTTCATCCTCCCTTTCTCTGTAGGAAACAAGCACAACTTTGGGATGGATATAACCATGTCCTTCAAGTCTCTCAGAATAGACTTGTACTTAACTCAGCTCTTAGCGTCATACTAAGAGAGAATTAAGGTGTCCTACGATAAGCGACTTAGATGTGCTTTTAAGCCCATCCCTAAACATGACTTCTTTACCAAGTCCTTAGCCAATCCTTTTGTCAAGTGATCAGTTAGATTATGCTGTGTCCGAACATAGTCAATCGATATCACCCCGTGAGTGATCAGTTCATGAACCGCGCTATGTCTAACGCCCAGGTGTCTCGATTTACCATTGTACATTTGGCTATACGCCTTAGCCAAAGTCGCCATACTATCACAATGGATAGAAATGGGCGCTATCGATTTCGGCCACAGTGGAATCTCATATACCAAATTCCTTAGACATTCCGCCTCTTTACCAGCGGCCGCTAAGGCTATGAATTCAGATTCCATAGTCGAGCTGGTGATGCAAGTTTGCTTCTTCGATGCCCAAGATATGGCACCTCCCCCAAGCAAGAATACCCAACCACTTGTAGAAGAATGATCTTCTAAATTGGTAATCCAACTTGCATCGGTATATCCCTCCAAGACCGAGGGAAAACTAGCATACACCAAGCCATAACTCATGGTTCCCTTAAGGTACTTAAGTACCCGCCTAATAGCTTCCCAGTGATGAGTACTAGGATTACTAGTATATCTACTCCATTTTCCCACTGCATAAGCTATATCAGGCCTTGTACTCGTCATTGCATACATTAGGCAACCAATGACTTGAGAGTACTCAAGTTGTGAAACAGGTTCACCTGTATTAGGCAAAAGCTTCACACTTGGGTCCATGGGAGTGCTCACCGGTGAACAATTCAAATAATTAAATTTCTTAAGCACTTTCTCAACATAATGAGACTGTGACAGTGCTATACTCTTGTTCTCACGCTTGATTCTAATGCCAAGAATCACATCCGCTTCTCCCATATCTTTCATAGCGAAGCTTGATGATAAAAAGTCCTATGTAAGGTCTACTTGTTTTTGGTTAGTACCAAAAATCAGCATATCATCAACATACAGACAAATGATTACTCCATTACCGGAGTTGTCAAATTTGCTGTAAATACACTTGTCTGTTTGATTCAACTTGAATCCACTAGACAAGATTACCTCATCAAACTTTTGATGCCACTGTTTGGGTGCTTGTTTTAGCCCATACAATAATTTGATTAATTTACAAACTTTATTTTCATTTCTCGGCATAATGAATCCTTCCAGTTGCTTCATATAGATTTCCTCATCCAAATCACCATTCAAGAATGCTGTCTTGACATCCATTTGGTGTACAACCAGATTGTTAATTGCAGCAAGTGCAATCAATAATCTAATAGTGGAAATCCAAGCAACCGGAGCATAAGTATCGAAAAATCAATACCCTCCTTTTGCCTAAAGCCTTGGATAACCAATCAAGCTTTAAACTTATCAACTGATCCATCAACCTTCATTTTCTTTTTGAAAATCCATTTACAACCCAATGGCTTGCAACCCGGTGGGAGATCAGATAATATCCATGTATTATTATTCCCAATAATAAAATCCATTTCATCGTTTATTGCCTCTTTCCAGAATGACACGTCTTGAGACTTCATAGCCTCATCATAGGTTCTAGGATCATCATCAATGTGATAACGATATGAGTATTGATAGTCAATATCATTTCTAGAACCCTCAATCAAATAAACTTGATAATCTGGTCCGAAGGATTTTTCAATCCTTCCCCGTTTGCTTCTACGAGGCTCAAACGATGTAATTTTAGAAGATGTGCCCACATCATCTTCCAACCCTGCTCTTGTAGAGCTAGAAATCAAATCTTGAGGTCTGGGTATCGATGAGAAATGGTTCTCATCAAAGATTGCATCTCGTGATTCAATTACGGTGTGAGCCAAAATAGAATCATTTGTTCCAGTTACATAGAACCTATATGCTTTCGAATGTTCAGCATATCCAATGAAGATACAATCAACACCTCTTTCTCCCAAAGATTTTATTTTGGGAGCCGGTAGTCTCACTACCGCTCTACATCCCCAAACTCGGAGATAATTCAGATTTGGTTTCTTTTTGCGCCAAAGCTCATATGGGGTAGTATTGTTCCTTTTGTTAGGAACTCTGTTAAGTAAATAACATGCTGTAAGCATAGCCTCACCCCAAAATCCATTACTCAAACCTGAGTAGGATAGCATGGAATTAACCATCTCTTTTATGATTCTATTTTTCCTTTCAGCTACACCATTTTGCTGTGGTGTATATGGTGCTGTAGTCTCATGAATGATACTATTCATCTAGAAATATGTAGGATCGTAATATTCCCCACCTCTGTCAGTTCTAAGTCTCTTAATCAAATCATGCATCAATTCTACTTCAGCTTTAAACACTTTAACCTTGTCTAAAGCTTCATCTTTAGCAAGCAACAAGTATACATAGCAATATCTAGAACAGTCATCTATGAATGTTATGTAATACTTCTGATTCCCTAAAGATGGAGTAGAATGTAAGTCACCCAAATCACTATGAATAAGTTCTAGCAGGTTTGATGTTCTTGAAATACTTTTGAATGACAACCTAGTGATTTTTGTAAGCATGCATGTATTGCATTTATCAACATTCACGTCAACTGTAGGTATCAAACCTTCCTTAGACATTAATTGCAATCGCTGATAATGAACATGTCCTAATCTAGCATGCCACAATTTTGAATCATCACTAGTAGAAGATATGTAAACAGAATTCACCACTTTATTTACATTTAACATAAACATGCCATTACAAAAGTAGCCAAATCCCACAAAGACACCACACTTTGAGAATACATATTTGTCGGATTCATACACTTGCTTAAAACCAAATTTGTTCAACAAACTATCGAAAACCAAGTTTTTCGAATTACAGGTATATGTAAAACATTTAACAACTCAAGAGTCTTTCCCGAACTGAATTCTAACACTACAGTTCTTTGGCCAAGTATTGGTGCGGTTGACTCATTTCCCATATGAAGGACAGCTCCTTCTTTCATTGTTTCGTAAGTCTTGAAACTATGACGATCTTTGCACACGTGCTTGTTTGCACCCGAGTCAATCCACCATGCCACTTCATCATCCTGAACATAAAACGCTTCAGTGATAAGTGACACATAATTCACACTAGAATTACAATCAGAAATAGAAAACTGACCTTGAAGGTTGGAAGGGCATTTATCTTTGCCCTTATCCTCAACATTCACTTTTGCTTTCCCCTTCTCATTCTTAGCCATCCTACAATCATTCTTGTAGTGTCCTGGTTTACCACAAATCCAGCAAGAACCCTTAGGTTTCTTGTTGAACTTGCTACCAAAGTTCTCATTTGCACGTTTCTTTCCCTTGAATTTTCGAAAACCTTTCTTGTCTTCCACCATATGCACAGAAGATGACTCAATTGTCTCTTTCTGTTTTGCCTCCTCTTGAATCCTAATTGATTCCTCCACTTGCAACTCTCCACCGAGTTCCTTAAGAGACATTTCCTCTTTATTATGTTTAACCTTGTGCTTGAAAACCTTTCACAAAGGTGGCAACTTGTCTATGATACTAGACACAGTAATGGAGTCATCCATTTTCATATTGTACTGAGCAAATTGCCCCAATATGTGAGTCAATTCATTGAATTGCTCCGACACTGCTCTAGAATCGACCATCTTGTAACTATTAAAGTTACTTACGAGAAACTTCTTGCTAGAAGCATCCTCTCGCATGTACTTTGTCTCAAGTGCATCCCACAGTTCCTTTGCGGATTCAACATTTTGATAAACATCAAACAAGTTATCAGCCATACCATTGAGAATGTGCCCACGGCAGATGTAGTCTTCGTTCACCCATTTGCTCCTCTTCCTGACATCAATTGGACCATTATCATCAGCAGCCGGCATCGGGGTAGAGAGAACATGCACCACCTTCAAACTTGTCAGCAAAAAATGCATCTTCTTTTTCCATCTTCTGAAGTTAACACCTTCAAACTTTTCCAATTTCCCAAAGTTAGCAGTCATCTCCCTTACTGAAGCAGCAGACATCTTGAAAATATAGAATTTGACTGTAGTTTTCCCAACTCCCCTGTCAATGCTTCAATATACTTAGACTTGGAATCTGCTTGAGTCACGAACGAGTGTCGCTTTCCAAATTCTACTTTTCTCTGCTTAGGAATCCGAAATATGAGAACTGGGATAAAACAAGTGATGTTTGTACTGGAATAAGAAATGGAAAATCTGAGTAAACCCTAAATTGAGATCAATCGATTGATTTCACAATTTGAAGGAGAAAACTTGTTATCACTTCTGGAAAAAACTCCTTTGTGTTTTTCTCAGCATATGGCTTTATCAAAAGCCAACCGTCACCTTATGATTTCGTCCGTTTTGAACAAATACGCCGATTCAACACATCACAGCACGGATCGCGTTTTCCCTTTACATTACTCGCCGCGTTACGTATAAACATTAAGGCTTAATGTTAAGGGAAAATGCGACTCCTAATGTTGATGCTAAACGCTATCCACGCTGATGCTTGATAAGTCGAGTTTTCGACTTATTAGTACTCATTTTCACTATAGCTTTAGTTCATTTCCGGCGATAATTTGATGTCATTTGATCTTTTTTCATACTTTTCAGGTACAAAACAAGATATCTCAGTGTCAAAGCCAAAATATGAAAACTCGGGGGAAAATCGGAGACTAGAGCAAAATTTGGGCAGAAAAGGAGTCGAGCCGACCGGCTGGGAAATACCCCCTGTACCAGCCGGGCGGTTGGATGGATGACGCAGACTTAACAATATCCTTTGCACCTCGACCCGATCGGGTGGTCTTGCCAGCCGATCGGGTGGATAAGGCTCCCAGACTTCCTGCATCAAGAAGATGTCCAGCCGATCGGCTCATGAACCCACCGGTCGGGTGGAGAAGGGCTATCAGGCTACCTTACCAAGACCACTCTCAGCCGGGCGGCTCAACTGACCACCCGACCAACTGGATAAACATCTCAGAACCGACTGATCTCTCCCTGCTCCAGCCGACCGGCTGAGCTCCGAAGGCCCTGTCCAGCCGACCGAGTGGGTCTGTCATAGCAGAATTTTTGCCCGAGGCTATAAATAGAAAGTGGCTATTTTGACCTAGGGACTTGGCATCTTTGGGAGATTTTTCCAGAAAAAGTGATCAAATCAAGGGCATCCATCATCATCCTACCAAAGGGGATTGAAGATCAAAGGGAGACATCTAGGATTAACCATCCTATTTCTATTCCTCTTCTCTTCTCATTTGATTGTGTAAAAACACTACTCACACCATGTTGTCTTACATGATGTGTGAGTAGTCCCCTTGTGTTTTGAGGATGTTGTTACCCTCTTTGGTACTCAATGATCATGTATACACATTTATTATGCAATTTATGGAGTTGATTTCATTTCACTGTGCTCTTCATCTAAGACATGTTACTAAGTGTTTGATAAAATGCCTAAGTAACATGTTTGCAGTAGAACTATGATCTAAGTATCGAGAGAGCTTAGTGATGGTTTGGATATAGTAGAAATGAACTCATTAAGTATTTATGACAGTAAATGCATGTGTGTGGGGTTAACTAAAACTTAATGCCTATAGCATTTATTACCTTGGGAAATGTTCCAAGGATAATAGTGCTATAGAGTGAATCAATATCTTTAATAGGTGAGATTCTAATTAAGAGGGCTTGACTAGGATTAGACTTGCATGATAGTTTGTCTATTTTTAGCCTAAGCTAGGTTTTAAACCTATCAACCCCTAAAATGATTGAATTCTTGTATACATGATCGTTGGTGAAATAGCTACGCGTTAGATCCGATCAACTGTACTAGCTAGATGTGGAACACACCGTGGTACAGTTGGTCACACAGATTAAGATAGTCAGAATAAGATGCAGAACAGTAAAAGACACAAAGCAATTGGTGACCCAGTTCGGCTCAATGTAGCCTACGTCTGGGGGACTTCTCCCAAGTCCAAGGAACAATCCACTATTACAATGTATAGTACAGATTAACGTTTGAACAGTCTTCCAAACTACTGAACCACCTATACTACCCTCCAAGTGAATTGGGTGATCTAAGCTTCCCTTAGATCCAGCGACTCCCGTCTTATACGCTCGGACCTTCTTCCGAGGCTGGTTGTGGTGGTCGTCTTGTTGTGTGAGTCAAACTACACGCACAGAACAGTACAGTGCAGCGACGAGACCTCTTGAACTCTGAAAGAATTTGTGCGCAGCAACTATGAATGAGTTCAAGTAAAATAAGAGCAAGTTGCTTACCAACTTGCGGCCCTCAATCCTTCTACGACAGCACGAAGACTCGTAGATTAGAATGGTGTAATCCGCACAGTGATTGATGGCTCTCTCACACAGTGTATCTCAAGTGTTGCTTCCGGAAGAAGAAGCCCTGGGCTCCTTTATATAGCCGTGTGAGACTAAGGGATAAGAAAACCCTAGATTTGATTTCCTAATCCGAATCTGAGATAAAGATAATTGTTGTTGCGTATTTAAACTGAATCCATATCTCATTATCTCTTAAGAGGCGGTTTGATGATGTGGCGGTCGAGCAGAAACGAATGCAATCTATCAGTCCGAAAAACTAGGAGCAATGCAGATTTTCCGGAACTGAAGGATATGTCTTTCACAGATGCTAGCACAGATTTGATCTTGCACAGATTGTTGTTTTTCCTAGATGGCACTTTATACTCCAACAATCTCCCCCTTGACATTTGAGGCAAAACACCTCTTCTGCATGACCGATTAGACCTAAGCTAGCACAGATAGAGATTAGAAGCTAGCACAGTTTCACCCAAATATTATCTTCATTCATTTAGGGGCGGATCTTAAACACAGTACTTTAACACAAGTCACACATCAGCAAACCAGCAAAAAACAACAAAACAACGCCACACATGCAGATTCTCCCCCTGTTTGTCTCAAGTGGCAAGGGCCGGTTGCACAGACTACTCTTCATCGGATTCAGAATCAGCCTCCGTCGGAGCATTAGCAGAGAGACTTCCCAGGTCGGCAAGAAGATCCTGGAGCTGAGCACGCTGAGTTTGCATCCGTTTGATCTCACTTCCGAGGAAGGAAATCTGGCCTCGGACTTCCTTAGCAAACTTCTTGTGAAGAGAGACTGGCATCAGGATTGTGGTAGGGAGTTTCGCAGACGCTTCGCTTGGTACATGAATAACTCTAGCACCCTCGAACAGTTTGTGATCCATGGCAAGCACTTTGGGCTCTGCTGATAGCACTTCCCCAGATGTCAGGATGTCGGGGCACTGTTCCAGAACAAGCTGATAGAGGAGGGAAGGAAACCCAATTGGCAGCTGATTCCTTTTTGACTCCGCGTGTTTCCCTATGTGAGTAAACACAAGCTCTCCCAGGTTGACCCGTTTCTTCATCCCAACAGCATATATTAGCTTGGCCAGATCTTTTGTCACAGACCCACGATGCATTGACGGCATCCAGTTGTAGTGAGCAATCTGGTACAAAAAGGAGTACTTGGTTGATAATTCTGAAGCCTTGAAATTTGCTCCTTTCCAGTGCACCTTGACGCCTTGAGTTATTTCCCGGACAATAGTGTTCAAATCCTCTAGAACAGTATCAGCAGCCCACTGAGGGGCGTCTACGAATGCATTAATCAACTCAGGTGTTAAGTACACAGCCTTTCCTCTGACACGGAGTTGACCATACTGTTCACTCCCCTGTACTCCAAACTTAGCGGGCAGGTTGACCATTACTTCTCGTACTAGCCTCTCAGAAAACTTTCCAGCCTTTCGCAACGACCCAAGCAACTTGCATTCACTAAGCAGATCCACCACAATTTCTGGATATTTCTTGACATTGATGACCTTCTCAGACACAATGGTCCTGTGCATGATAACTTCCCACTTTTCAGCAAGCACCTTGTAAGCAAACCAGGTGCCTCTTATCAGATTGCCTTGTACGGTTGATGGCTTTGCAACACTTTTGACCTTCAACTCTTGGCCAATTTAGCAGCCCCGGTCTCTTCTGACCTCGTTTCACATTCGTTTTCAGCTTGACTAAGGGGGAAAGTTCGTCAGAATCCACACTTGCCTTTTCTGCCACAGATGGTAGAACAGTTGGCTTCTCTGAGACAAGGTCAGTCACCGGCACTGAAACTTCCACAGCTGCCTCAGTCCTGTCCTCAGAAGAATCATTCACAGACATGGAATGCACATCTGAGTCATTCGCAGAAGTTTTTGGAGACCCCACAAGGCTTGTTTTCTTCTCCGACTCAGTCTCCTCAATCGAATCATCTTCTTCTTGAGCATCACTGACGCCAAACAACTCATCGGTATTACCGTCTGACTCCCCAGACTTAGCAGCCTCATCCTTACTCTTAGATGAATCACATTCCACAGACCCCACAATATCTGATTGACCCACAGTCGGATCTTTAGATGGTGCAGGAACAGAATCTCTGACAACAGGCACGGAGAGCTCCTTGTCCTTCTCAGTATCCAGCTCAGTCTGCTCAGCTTCTTTGTTTTTCTCAGAGACCTGCTCAGTCGGTGCAGCCTCTCCTTCTTTCTCGGGTTCAGTAGGTATAGCTTCTCTTACTTGCTGCTCTTTCGTCAGATTAGCCATAACCGCTGCTTGAATTTGTGACACCAAGTCTGCAACAGAAATAGAACCCCCTCCGACCACTACTTGGTCCCCAACAACACTATCTGCCACGCTCTTTTTCACCAAATCGTGCACCATACATTCTTCACTAATAGGCAACCCAGAGGGTGCAGCAACACTAGAAGGTTCAGCAACGGACTCAGAAGACATACCTTTAGGTTGCACATGAGAAACCCCTTTTTCTGCAGATGAGGCCTGTCCAGATGATGTCTTCTTGATGCGCAAAGCGCCGATCTGCACGGTCTCCCCCTCAAAGGCAGACTCTTTCTTTGAGGAATCGACGGCCTTGGCAGCCCCCATCGATGGAATCTCCGTCGGACTGACAGTCTTTGGAGGCAAAGGAATGGCCTTCTTGTTCTTCAAGATGTCTCCTTTCACAAGAGACGCTTTGGTAAGAGTCTTTGGGCGAGAAGTAGGCTTCTTGCTTCCTTCTTCAGCGGCGGAGGATTTGCTCTTCCTGGTGTTCACCATCGTGGATTGAGTTGAGAGAAATTTTCTGGAGAGATTAGACTTGTGAGAGGCAATTAGGGTTTCGATTTGAAGGTGTGAGAGTGAATACTTTCCAACGACGCCTCCTCCCTCTTAAATAGGCCTGCAATAGAACTGGACAAGATTTGAATTTTAAAAAAATCAAATTTGGAAGATGTACAGCCTTTTCGATCGTCGGGAGATAAGAGACGTTGAAGCTCTCTTCTTCTTGAAGAAATTCCACGTCAGCACAGAAGATAGGAAATACTGCTTTGGCTGACCTTTCAAGGAGCTTGCACAGATTGAATTGAACACAAAAGCTCCCTCTTGGCACGTCAGCAACTATTTGGAATTTTGCTCAGCTGACTGCCCCTGGCGTCAAGATCTTCTAGTGATTCATGACACAAAGGCCAAGTGCAGACCTTAGTGTCTCAAACCTCTCAGCATCCAAAGGCTTTGTCAGAAAATCCGCCAGTTGTTTCTCTGTTGGCATGTGGAACAGACTGATAACTTTATTTTCAACTAGTTCTCTAATGAAGTGGTGCCGGATGTCAATGTGCTTTGTCCGCGAATGCTGTACTGGATCCTTGGAGATGCTGATTGCACTCATGTTGTCACAGTACAATGTCATAGTATTCTGATCCAGTCCCACTTGCTTAAGCATTTGCTTCATCCAAAGCATTTGAGCACAGCAGCTCCCTGCAGCCATGTATTCTGCTTCAGTAGATGACAATGAAATATTGTTCTGCTTCTTACTAAACCAGGATACAAGGTTATTGCCCACGAAGAAGCATCCACCAGAAGTACTCTTTCTGTCCTCGATATTGCCAGCCCAGTCTGCATCCGAGTAGCCAACAATACATCCGCTTGTGTCTCTAGTGTACCACAAACCATAATCAGCAGTACCACTTACATATTTGATGATTCTCTTTACCTGCAACAAGTGACTGTCCTTCGGATCGGCCTGATATCTTGCACAGACTCCCACAGCTTGACAGATATCTGGTCTGGTCGCAGTCAGGTATAGCAGGCTCCCGATCATGCTTCTGTACAAGGTCTGGTCTACTGAGGCTCCTGCATTGTCCTCACATGTGTAGCAGCGGGAGTTCTCTTGTGGGTAGCCTTGTCCAGTCCAAACTTCTTTACTAGATTTCTAGCATACTTGGCTTGAGTCAAGAAAATCCCTTCCTTCGACTGTGCAACTTGCAGCCCCAAGAAGTAGTTCATTTCACCCACCATGCTCATTTGAAACTCGCTTTGCATCTGGGCCACGAACTCATCCACCATTTTTTGAGAGTTAGAACCAAACACTATGTCATCGACGTAGATCTGAGCAATGATAAAGTGTTTGTTCTCCTTTTTCACGAACATCGTCTTGTCAATTCCTCCTCGAGTGTACCCCATGCTTATGAGGAATTGAGGTAACCTTTCATACCAAGCTCTAGGGGCTTGCTTTAGCCCGTACAGCGCCTTCTTCAGTTTGTAAACATAATCTGGAAAATGAGGGTCCTCAAAACCTTTAGGCTGTGCCACATACACTTCCTCGTATAGCAGACCGTTCAAGAAGGCACTCTTCACGTCCATCTGGAACAGTTTGAACTTGAGGTAGCATGCCACTGCAAGTAGAAGACAGATAGCTTCCAAGCATGCTACCGGGGCGAATGTCTCGTCAAAGTCAATCCCCTCGACATGAGTGTATCCTTGAGCAACTAGCTTGGCTTTGTTCCTAGTAATGTTGCCACCTTCATCGGTCTTGTTTTTGAATATCCACTTTGTTCCAATGATGTTGATTCCACTTGGGCGAGGAACAAGATCCCAAACATTGTTACGAGTGAATTCTCCCAACTCTTCTTGCATGGCCGTGATCCAGTGGTCATCTTGCAAGGCTTCCTTCACATTCTTGGGTTCCACCTTTGACAAATAGCAGCTATGGTTAATCATATCTCTGTAATTAACATGGGGTTTACCTCTAGTTCTGATCTTGTCATGAGGATTGCCAATAATACTTGACAGGGGATGATTCTTTTGAATTCTGCTAGACGGTTGCAAGCTATTTTCACCGCTTCCTGATTGAGTTTGATTCACCTCACTTTCATTAGCATCTTGCATGTGAACGTCATTATCGTCTAACACAGTCTCAGGCACAGCTTCCGAATTCGTATCTGGTACATACCCTTGCACAGGTTGCTGGCAAGTATCTTCAGAATCTTACATATGTACATCATCCTCCTTGTCCGCCGATTCTGACACAGTTTCAAGCACCATCTCAGAATTTGCATCTGGTACAGATTCTTGCGCAGGCTTGCCACCAGTATTACGAGTTTCCATATCATCATCTTCCTCCTTCCTCAGAAGAGAATCCTTGGCATCGTCGATCACCACATTGATAGATTCAACCACTGTTCTAGTTCTCTTGTTGTAGACACGATAGGCTCTACTGTTTGGAGAATAACCCAAGAACAGTCCTTCATCACACTTCCTATCCAGCTTCTGTCTTTGTTCCCTATCAGTCAGAATATAGCAAATACTTCCAAAGACATGAAAGTGCTTGACTGTAGGCTTTCTTCCTTTCCATAGCTCATAGCTAGTCTTGTCCATCCCTGGTCGAATCAGGACTCTGTTCAGGACGTAGGTAGCAGTTAACATAGCTTCACCCCACAGGTTCAAGGGAACGTTCTTTGCATGCAACATAACTCTCGTCATCTCTTGTCCAGTTCGATTTCTCTGCTCTACTACTCCGTTCTGTTGAGGTGTGATGGGAGAGGAGAATTGGTGAACAATGCCTTGCTCATCACAGAACCGAGCAAACTTCTCATTCTCAAACTCCCGCCCATGGTCACTTCGTATGGACAAGAGATTTTCTCCTCGACTTCTTCTTTCATTAATCAGACGGTGGCAAGTTGTACGAAGGCCTGCACAGCTTCAGACTTCTCTCGCAAAAACATAATCCAGGAGTATCTGGTGTAGTCATCTATACATACAAAAGCATACCTCTTACGCCCAACACTTTCCACCTGCATTGGTCCCATTAGATCCATATGCAGTAGCTCAAGGGGACGCTTGGTGTAAATTCTGTCCACTTTCTTGTGCGCTGCTCGGGTTTGCTTTCCTGCTTGACAGTCACCACAAATAATTTGCATATCTCCTCTAATATTAGGAATACCTTCAATCAATCGCTCGTTGGCCAAGAATTTCAGCGTTCTGAAATTTATGTGTCCCAAGCGTTGATGCCATAGATGTACTTCATCAGACTTGCTCAACATGCATGTAATTGCTGCTGGGGTTGTGGCACGGCTCAGGAGATAACAGTTGTTGCTGGCACGATCTCCTTCCATAACGCATACACCATGTTGGTCATAGACTTGGCAGGAATTTCTTGTGAATTGAACTTGATTTCGACCATCACACAGCTGGCTAATGCTGAGCAAATTTGCCTTTAGCCCATCAACCCAATAGACATCATCTAGCTTTGGCATACCTGCCACATTCAGGGTTCCTTTGGCGAGAACTCTTGCTCTTTTCCCGTCACCAAAAGTCACATGGTGCCCGTCGATCGGTCTCAGATTAGTCAGGTTTTCTCGAACTCCAGTCATATGTCTTGAACAGCCGCTGTCGAAGAACCAGCTCTCCTCATCCTCCTTGTCAGTTGAGCTGTACGAGACACAGCAGTATTGATCATTCTTCGATTTCCATATCATGCTGGTTCATCTCCTTGGTGGTTCTTTGAACTGACTGTCACGTCTATAACGATAGCAATGACGCTTGATGTGTCCAGGCTTGCTGCAGTAGTAGCACACCCTAGTACGTTGCCATCCACTGTCTCTAGGGTCATGAAACTGGGTGTAGGTTTCTCCGGCACAGACGAACTTATTCGCTGTCTTGTTTTTGTTGTCTTTAGGAACTGTGCCACTAGCTTTTACAAACTTTGTTTCACCACTTTTCTTTTCACCAGTGAATCCAAGCTCTCTAGTATCTTTTATTTTCTTCTGCACAGACAGGATCTGGTCCAGATTCTTGGACCCTGTGTTCAGGCTGTTCAGGAGCTTCTTGATTGACCCCATCTCCTCCAAAAGCTTCTTCAATTCTAGTTTGTCTTCTTCAGCCTTTTGTTTCAGCTCTTTTACTTCTTTCTCCAGATTGTCTTTCTCCTGTGCAAGTATGTTGGCTTTGGAATCTAGTTCCAGTTTTTCCAGTTTCAGAGTGATAGCACCTGCATTCAGTCTCCTGTTGATGTCTACCAGCTCAGTCCATTTTGAGAACAGCAGTGCATATTTTTTAGCAATGCACTCATCAGTGATTTCTTCTTCATCACTTTCTTCACCTTCGTTCTCTTCCACATCAGCATCTGCCTTTTTGTCACATTCTGTGGAACTGATTCTGGCAGGGTTTGTGGTACAGTCTATCATGCATGTCAGAGCGACAAAGTTGCTTGTTTCCTCCTCCTCTGTGCTCTCCTCAGTTTCATCATCACTCCAACTGACATTCAATGACTTCCCATTCTTCTTTTTCAGGGTGTTGGCACACTCTGCTTGTATGTGGCCAAAAACTCCGCATTCCCTGCACTTTATTCCTTTGGTTTGAACGCTTTTGTCGTTCTCCTTCTGGTCTGACTGTCTTTCCCGCGGCTGGAAGTCAGCTCTTCTGACATCTTGAGTTTTTGACTGATTTAGGCTATTCTGGCCTGTACCCCTACGGTTGATCTTCTTCAACAATTTGTTGAAGTTCTTTGTGAGTAATGCCAGTTCCTCGCTTACTCCATCAGTGGATTCATCGTCAACTCCAGTCTCAGCTTTCAAGCCTACATATTTAACCTTGGCTTCTGGTACAGTTAGATGTTGTAGTTCATAGGTGCACAGATTTCCAATCAATTCTTGCCAGCTCATAGTCTTTGTATTGTGTGCCTCCTCTATAGCTGTCACTTTCATAGCAAATCGTTTAGGCAACGACCTCAGGATTTTTTGCACAACCTTCTCTTCGGGCAGAGCTTCACCAAGGGTAGATGCCTCATTCACAATATCACAGACTCTGGCATTGAAATCCTTGATGGATTCATCCTCATGCATCTTTAGCTCCTCAAATCTGGATGTCAGCATCTGAATCCTGGACTGTTTCACCTTGTCAGTTCCTTCAAAGTGAGTGGACAAGATATCCCATGCCTCTTTAGCGCTTTCACAGTTCAGGATGAGTTTGAAAATTGACTCGTCCACAGCTGAGAAGATGGCATTTAGAGCTTTGGCATTCCCCATAGCGAGACGCTCCTCCTGTTCAGACCGCTATGTTTCTGGTTTAGGAACGAACTTTCCTTCATTAGTTGCTAACAGGGGAGCGGTCCAGCCAGTTAGCACAGATCTCCATGCTTTCTCATCCACATTTTTGATGAACGCCTTCATCCTGGCTTTCCAGTAACCATAATTGGGCCCTTCCAACAGCACCGGTCGAGTAGTGCTTTGTCCTTCCTTGATGCTCATCTTACAACGGTAGCCGGCTTCCCAAGATCTCACTCCGCATGTTGAGAACCTGCTTTGATACCAATTGAAATAGCTACGCGTTAGATCAGATCAACTGTACCAGCTAGATGTGGAACACACCGTGATAGTCAGAATAAGATGCAGAACAGTAAAAGACACA
Organism: Rhodiola kirilowii; assembly: GCA_033675215.1. Classification (NCBI taxonomy): domain Eukaryota; kingdom Viridiplantae; phylum Streptophyta; class Magnoliopsida; order Saxifragales; family Crassulaceae; genus Rhodiola; species Rhodiola kirilowii. Next base: position 12,768,871 of record CM066195.1, on the reverse strand, counting down.
AAGCAATTGGTGACCCAGTTCGGCTCAATGTAGACTACGTCTGGGGGACTTCTCCCAAGTCCAAGGAACAATCCACTATTACGATGTATAGTACAGATTAACGTTTAAACAATCTTCCAAACTACTGAACCACCTATACTACCCTCCAAGTGAATTGGGTGATCTAAGCTTCCCTTAGATCCAGCGACTCCCATCTTATACGCTCAGACCTTCTTCCGAGGCTGGTTGTGGTGGTCGTCTTGTTGTGTGAGTCAAACTACACGCACAGAACAGTACAGTGCAGCGACGACACCTCTTGAACTCTGAAAGAATTTGTGCGCAGTAACTATGAATGAGTTCAAGTAAAATAAGAGCAAGTTGCTTACCAACTTGCGGCCCTCAATCCTTCTACGACAGCACGAAGACTCGTAGATTAGAATGGTGTAATCCGCACAGTGATTGATGGCTCTCTCACACAGTGTATCTCAAGTGTTGCTTCCGGAAGAAGAAGCCCTGGGCTCCTTTATATAGCCGTGTGAGACTAAGGGATAAGAAAACCCTAGATTTGATTTCCTAATCCGAATCTGAGATAAAGATAATTGTTGTTGCGTATTTAAACTGAATCCATATCTCATTATCTCGTAAGAGGCGGTTTGATGATGTGGCGGTCGAGCAGAAACGAATGCAATCTATCAGTCCGAAAAACTAGGAGCAATGCAGATTTTCTGAAACTGAAGGATATGTCTTTCACAGATGCTAGCACAGATTTGATCTTGCACAGATTGTTGTTTTGCCTAGATGGCACTTTATACTCCAACAGTTGGGAAATTGCCAAAGAGGGGAGTAACCCCTCGAAACTCTCTCTGAATAGAATTTGAATCCCCTTGAAACCATTTCATCATTTGTTCTAAATTTGAAACCATTCTCATAATTGAATTGAAGGAATAGCCGAGTAGAAAATTTGATCCACCTAGCGTATAATCCAATTGCTCCCTTGGGTTCGACACAGGTCTTACCGGTCAATTAGAAATTCTTTTGACTATACAAAAAATACAATTGTCAAAATGGCGCCGTTGCCGGGGACCAATGGCTAGATTGTCCCTAGGAAGAATCATTTAGTACTCCGACTATTTGATAAGTCGTAGTTGTATGACTATTTTCTGTGTTAAAACCCCGTCTCTTAGTGGTTGCCTGTATATTATTTCACTACCTGTGTGTAGTTTTCGTTCCAGGTGCATTCGGAGACCATGGAAGGAATATCGGCTAAGGGGAGTCTGTTAGAAGATGTTTTGCATAGAAGAAATGAAGTCCGAAGTGCTTGAAGTTTGAGTCAGTGCAAATCGCTTAGGCCTAGAGGATTAAATGCGCTTAGGTCTACTGAGTTTCAATAATTATTCAGAACCTCGTGGAATTAAATAAAGAGACGTCCGCGGGTCCAGCTGGTAGTCAAATTTCATTATTTCTAATTTGCAATCTCGGGAGGAAACAGACAGAATTCGAGGAGACAAAAGGAGAGGCGGCTGGCTCTCGTCTTAAAAGAAGAAAAATCAGAAAAGCCAGAAGTTCTAGAGTTTTGACGTTCGGAGTAGAGGATTTGAGAAGAGAACTCTCGGAGTAGGGTTCTAATTGAAGAAGCTTGAGCGTGGATTCGTTGCTGGATTCAAGTATTTGAGTTGAGCTGCAGCTTGGGGAGAATTCATCATTAGTAATTCATTTCATTCTATTCAAAAACTTGATGATGTATTCCCTTACGATGAGTATCTAAACTCATATGTGTAGGCTAGAACTCGACATTGTGATGTTTTGACTTGAGACCTATATTGATTTCTGTGTTTTGTGTCATATTACTATGCATTGTTTATGGAGTTGATTTTGCTAACATGAGTGGAACCCTAGCGGGGGAGCTTTTGTTTGTTTGTTGATTCCGATTGTCAAGTTTACTAGCAACCTAGCGGGGATAGCAAACTAGGACACGAGTAATATACCACTAGGATTAAACACCCTAGGACAACTTGTTTAAATCTTCATGCAACTCTAGCGAGTTAGGGTCTTGATTATCGCTAGCGCGAGATTAAGTACTAGAACAAGAGCGGGGAGTATAACCTTAGCGGGGGAGCTCTAAGTTGTAGAACATTAGAAATCAAAACGGATTTGTCAATGATTTGGTCTTGCATCACAGTCGAAGGTTCTAGCTTGCACTACTCTTTGATATTATATACTTGAATTTGTGTGACGATTGCTCTCTTGATAAGTGATCATTGTTGCTTGCTTTTGGTTTTTTATTTACTTGTTTTAAATTTCCAACCCCTTTGTCACTCTCGTACTTAGTGAACAGATTCTTATATCGATCTCTGTGGATACGACCCGACTTACCACTTGCTAGTAGGAATTAGAAATATTATTTTTGACGGGTACAACGACACCTGTCAAATTTTGGCGCCGTTGCCGGGGATCGGTAACGAAGAATCTCACTAAGTATTTCTTTCTTTTAGTTTTATTTTATTATCTTTTATTTTGTCACTTGATTATTTTCTATTTAAGTAACAATGTCACAGAGAAGTATTGAACATGATCATGAAGAGCGAAGTAGTGTACTAGGAGATAACATGCAAGAACAGAGGCAAAGACTGCCCGCTGTTAATCAAAGAGTACCACCCCCCAGAAATCAGCGATTCGTGAATGAGTATGCTAGACCTCGTGCAGCTAGACACGAGGATTACGAGGATGAGTTGGATCGAGAATACCTCGGTGGAGGAAACCAATATGGATAGTTAGCTAGGCGTCGGGATTTGGGACGCACTATGAGAGGAGTTTGTGCGCCGTATATTGATGAGGCACCTTGGTGTATTAGGCTGGATGAGGACGCAGAAGATATCGAGATAAAGGGTGGGGTGATACACCACTTGCCCAAGTTTGGAGGAATGCCCGATGAGAACCCCCTAAGGCACTTGAAGGAATTTCATGGAGTTTGCATGTCCATGAAATCGGCATCAGTTTTGGAAAATATTTTTAAATTAAAGGCATTCCCTTTTTCTTTAGTAAGTCAAGCTAAATCTTGGTTAATGTCTTTGCCTTCAGGTTCGATTATTTCATGTGATCAAATGCAAAGAAAGTTCATGGACAAGTACTACTCCCATTCGAAGGCGGCTCAAACAAGAAAGGAGCTCTCTATGCTTAGACAAGGACGTGGAGAAACATTGTTCGATTATTTGGAGAGGTTTAAGCAATTGGAAGAGAGTTGTCCGAATCATGGAATCCCACAAAGGATGTTGCTTGAATACTTCATGGATGGGATGATTCTAATGGAAAGAAGAATGCTAGATGCCTCCGCTCAAGGGTCTATCCTTGACATGTACCCCGAGGAGATATGGGAGTTGATTGAGAGAGTTGCCGAGAGCACATGGTATTTAGAAGAAACACATAAACCTGCACCAGTTGCTAACGTGAATGTACATTCTGAATTGCAGGAACTGAAGAATATGATGGCTCAAATAGTGATGCAACAACCTCAAAGGAATCAACAAGTGGAGTGTAAGGTAAACAAGTCCACTTTTAATTCAATGAATAATGATAACGCTGTTTTTCAGGAAAGAACAGAAGACGTGAATATAGTGGGCTACATGAACAAGGGAGATTTGCCACCAAGGAGGTATGATGGATACCAAGGCAACAACAAATGGCAACCTAGGCAAAATGATGGTGGTTGGCAAGGGAACAACAATTACGATGTGGGGCAATCCTCGTACCCACAAAAGCAGTCGTACAAACCACCACACATCAGACAAGGAGACGAGGACCCGATCAAGGAATTGAGAGAGGAAATGAGAGGCATGTTCAAGGAACTCACTCAAAAGATGGGCCAACAAGCTGGAGACGTTAACGAGCTAAAGAAGCAAGTGTCTCAAATTGCCAGTGCCATTTACGAAAAGCGAGAAGACAAAGGGAAGCTGCCGTCGCAAACGATCCCCAATCCAAGGCAAAATGTGAGTGTGATTGTGATAAAGGATGAAGAGGAGATGAAGGCTGAAGGAAAGAAAAAGGAGCAAAATTTGGATTCAACATCAGTGAATTGGGCGGACGTCTCACCAATTAAATTGTGGATGCCTCAGCAATTACAAAATGAAGAGACCTCCGCGGAGGATAATCAAGAGACGTGCGTGGAATTCCCAGTAAGCGAATTCCAGATTTAGAATTCTAACCCTCTTGCGCCATCACCATTTCCCATGCAGGTTATTGAGCGTCACGAAGCTATAAACAATGAGATTCAACGGAAGGGGTATGAGGACACGAGAACCAACGCACAAATGCAAGAATTGGAGCGAGAGCAACAAGGAGCGTTGACCAATCGAACTAGAGACCCAGGTGCCTTGATGCGAACCAGGAAGATGTGTTGAGATGAAATGGGGGAAGAGTAGAAGAAGATGGGAAGAGAAGAGAAGAGTTAGGGTTTAGGAAGTTGTATTCATTGATTGATTAATTCCTTTCTTTTGATACATACTTCATTCTTATACTAACACTCTCAACATTATGAGTATGGCCCAACTCAGCAGCCCAAAGCCCACATTATTTATTCCCATCATTCCTCCCTTCTTCAAAATGACCTTGTCCTCAAGGTCGTCAACTTCCGGTGGTCTTGGCAATGAAAATAATAAAAACTCGCATCGCCAAGTAGAGATGGAAGTAAGGAGATTCCATGCAAAATTCCTCTTAAAAATGACTCGGTTGTGGGAGTCAATCCGAGCCTGTGTTTGATTGTCTGTTATCAAAGCTTCAATTTCCTTCTTCAACTCACCAATGGTAGTCCTGCATGCATTTGCTTGCATCCTCATATCAACAAACATAAAATGGTAAACACACTGAATAACAGCGTCCTCATGAACTTGCTCATATACAGTCTTCACATGGCCACTCTGATTGCTGTCAAGCAACAAGTTTGACCTGTTGTCACCAGGATAAGCAAGGCATAATGTGTAATGGCTTGAATAAAAGTTAGTTATGAGCTCCCTCACTTCAGAAACAAGCTCTAGAAATTTGTTGAAGTTTGAATTGTTTATCACTTTATTCTTCCGCTCAGTCCAATCGAAACTTGCCAGTGCACACCATCTCGCATAAGACGCAACATCTTGTGGTGTTACAAGTCCAGAATTGTTATTCCCCGACTCAATGCATGTCTCACGCTTCTTGGTCTCTAAATATGTCAGTTCTGCAACAATTTGCAGCTTTGCGAAGGTAACTGGATCACAAGCCGCAGCCAGTGGCTCTACTTTGGTGACATAGCTAGGTGCATGGAAAAACTGATCCATCTCAATGCTTAAAAATATACTCCGCTTAGTAGCTCTAAGCAGTGGATGTTGGTCATTGGAGCCAATTTTCTTCTGCAGAACATGATTTTCAAAGGAAGTGCACCAAGCATAGTGTTGGAACCCTTTAGTTTTGATGATTACAAACACTTAGCTAATGATTTGTTTTAGCGTGCAGTAATCCATCCAACAGATTAAAGAGCTAATTTCCATAATAGGAACTTACACTACGGATTAGTCATGGCAAGCTTTGGGTTATAAACAAACAGATTTTAGAAGAATCCAGAAAGAAAAGGTGTCATGTCTTTTGGGGACAAAGACCCTAGGGTTTTGGAAAGCAAGACTGGGCCAGGGTATTGGGCCCAGATATCAAGATCCAGCCGACCTATAAAAGGAGCTAGGTTTAGCACATGTAAAGTGCGGTTTTTCAAAGAGAGCTTCTAGAGAGACTTGCGGCGCTGATCTAGAGAGCAGAACAGCAGAGAGCTCCTGAGTGCAGAACCGAGCAACCGACTGAAGGAGGAAAGCTTGTCAAAGACACACGAAGGTTTGTGATCGAAACAGATTATTCCATCCGGTTGAGTAGAGATCATCGAATAGAATCTGTGTGATCTAGTTTGTAAATCCTACAAGCATACCAGGAATAAAAGGAATAATCTGATTTCGAAAATCCTTTCAGTGGAAACTGAAAGGTAGTGGTTTTTAATCTTATCATAGTTTTGATAAGGTTTTCCACTATAAATCTCTGTGTTGTCATTTCTGCTGTTATTTTCTTGCAACAATATTCCGCTGCTACGTTATCTATTAAACGGAAAACAGTATAGAATCAACTCTCAACTTCCGTCTGATAGATTATCGTATTTCGCTAACACTTCGATCCAACACGTGGTATCAGAGCCGACGGTTCTAGATTTGTGTGTTAGCTTTGCAGGAAAAGGATGTCATCCATCAGCGATTCATTTTGGAAACCGCCGCTGCTGAAGCCTGGACAGTTCGACTGGTGGAAAGACCAGTTTGAGGCTCATGTCTGCTCGCTGGATGGACAGCTCTGGAGCATATTTGAGTCAGGCCCCCTCACCATCCCACTTGACACAACAGATCCGGAGAAACCAGTAGAGAAAACCAAGGATAAATATACGGATGAGGATTACAAGAAGCTTGAAAAGAATGCTAGAGCAAAGAAAGTCCTCTATATGGCCCTTTCTCCCGGAGACCAAATCAAGGTGGCTATGTACAAGACCGCGAAGGATATGTATGATGGATTGGTAAGGTTATATGGAGGGAACGAAGATATCAAGAGAAATAGAATCTTGGCCGCGATAAAGGACTACGAATCTGTCGTACAGAGGAAAGATGAATCTCTTGAAGATTTCTATACTCGGTTCCAAGTTATCATCGGACAGCTGGAATACCTAAATGAGAAGCTCCCAGAATGGAAGATCACACACCAGTTCATACAAGCCTTGAACTCAAAGTGGGATCATGTGACCTTGGCGCTGCAGGCTCAAAAGGGAATAAAGGATATCACTCTTGAGGAACTGGTTGCTAATCTTCAAAGCCAAGCTGGGATCGCTGAAAGGAAGATGGCTAGGAGACAGTCGGACAAATCCCAGGCCATAGCTTTGAAGGTAGAAAAGGCTCTTGATCTGGCACATGGAAATGGGTCACCAAAGGATGATGACGAGATAGCTCTCTTAACGAAAGCATTGAATTTAGCCAATCTCGGCAAGGGGAGGAGAGATTTTAGAGCTGGAGGAAGTCGTGGAAGATTCTTCAAAGGGAACAAGGGTGCCGCCTCAAGTGAAGACAAAGGAAAGTCAAAAGAAAGGGAAGATAGAGTATGCTATCACTGCCAAAAGAAGGGGCATCTGTCCGCGGACTGCTACAGCAGAAAGAAAGGAGAAGAACCTGCTCCAAAGCCAACCCATGCTATGTTTGCAGCCTGGGGGGATTCTGACAGCGACGATGGAAAATGCACCAAGGAGCCCTGCTTGATGGCTCACTCCACATCAAACCAGGTAACGGATACGGACTCCTTTACTGATGAAGTATTTTCTGAATCTGATTTTGCAGAAACGATAACCAAGCTCCTTGAGAAAATTCGAAAGATGGAGAACAGAATATCTAGTATGCAACAGGAGCATCACGCTGACATAGAAGAGAACAACCTATGGGCAAACAAAGCTATGCGCCTTGAGAAGGAAATGGCAGAACATGTGTGCAGATGTCTTACTTGTGCTAGAAATGAAAGACAGATAGGAAAACTGAGTAAGGAGTTGGAACGCATGACAATAGGAAATATCGAGATGATGGACTTCAACACCAAGGTTGAAGAGTTGGAAAGGGAGCTAGCAAATCACAAACAAAATAATGAAGAACTTCTCCATATAGTAGCTGAACTCAGATGCGAGGAAGCTGCAAAGAAAGAAAAATGGCTCCGTGAGCTGGAAGCTAAGAAAATTGAAGAAGAAAAGGATGAGTTCAAAAGAAAGTTCATCAAATCAGGACTTGGATACAAAGAGGAAGAAGAAGTACATGAGAATGATACCAAAGGAAAGAAAGCAATGATGGAACAAGGAGAATGCTCCTGGCGGAACAGAGAACCTCAGGCCATCAGACATATGAGAAGGGAGACAAGTCCACAGCGTAGACTTGATATCCATGACAAAGATTCTGTTCCTTACAAAGCCAGAAAAGCCTATGAAATATGGCTGAAAATGAGTCAGAGACGTAAACCCTCAAAGATAGAATTCCATGAGAAAAGGACGAGGAAATTTGTTCCACCTGGCAGAAGTAAGTATGTTGATCTGCCATGTCACAGAACCTGCTGGGGTTGTGGTAAAGCTGGACACTACAGATCCGAATGTCCATGGTCAAGAGAAGTAGAAGAAAGAAACCGTGACTGGACGGCTACATGCTATCAAAAGAAAGTCCAGTCCATCAGGAAGAAAGGAAGAGTAGAATACTCTCGTCCGCACTACGACCCAGAAATCCGCGGCAGACCAAGATATGCTCCCAGGAGAAAGATTGATACAACTAACCAATATACACAATATCAATCTTACTATGTTCCAGCTGCTAGATTTGTTCCCAAACCCAGTAAGCCCAAGCTTATCTGGGTTCGCAAAAACTAACTCCTTTCTTACAGGTAGGAGTGAGGTCCCATCCGTGGTACCTGGACAGTGGCTGCTCAAGGCATATGACGGGAAACCCAGTATGGTTCGACTCGCTCCGAAAACATTCCGGAGAAAGCATAATCTTCGGAAACAAAAGCAAGGGAACGGTGATAGCTATGGGAGAGGTAAGAATTTCGGAAACCATCCGGATCAAGGAGGTAAGTCTGGTTGAAGGGTTAAGATACAACTTGCTAAGTGTATCTCAACTCTGTCAAAATGGTAAAAATCATGTCCTATTCAATTCTAATGATTGTTTGGTAAGGAGTAATGAGACAGGTAAGACGATTCTGAGAGGAATTCGCGTAAATGAGATCTACACCGTGGATCCAGATTTCACTCCTGAAGAAGACCTGTGCCTGGCCAGTGTTGCTGACGATTCCATCTTATGGCACAAGAGATTTGGCCACGCCAGTATGAAGCTGCTTCATAAGCTCCATCTGAAAGAACTGGTTGTCGGCCTGCCCAAAGTGGAAAGCGCCTTTGAACAGATATGCAGTGCATGTGCCACGGGAAAGCAAGCAAGGATCTCATTTCCATCAAAGAAATCTGTAAGCACATCTGCCCCTTTGGATATGATCCACATGGATCTATGCGGCCCTGTCAACGTTATGAGTCGTGGAGGAAACATGTACATTCTAGTCATAGTAGATGACTACTCCAGGTATACATGGACTATCTTTCTATATACTAAAGCTCAAACTTACGCTGAATTTGAAGCATGGCTAAAGTTAATAGAAAACAAGTTAAATCGAAAATTGGCTTCTATCCATACTGACAATGGAACTGAGTTCCGAAACGTGCAGTTTCTTTCGTTGTGCAGGGATAAAGGTATCGATCATAATTTTTCTGCCCCACGGACACCACAACAGAACGGTGTAGTGGAGCGGAAGAACAGAACCCTAGAGGACATGTCACGGACAATGTTAATTGCCAGCAAAGTCCCAAAAAGCTTCTGGGCAGAAGCAGTGTATGCAGCATGCCATATCCTTAACAGAGCGTCTCTTAGAGTCATGTTGGATAAAACTCCTTATGAATTGCTGCGAGGAAGAAAGCCGAACATCTCCCATCTAAGGGTTTTTGGATGTAAATGCTTTGTCCACAACAACGGGAAGGAAAGCCTGGGAAAGTTCGACGCAAGGAGTGATGAAGGAGTATTCATCGGCTACTCTAGTCACAGCAAAGCCTATAAGATCTACAATCAGAGGCTGGAACAAGTTGAAGAAAGTGTGCACGTGAAGTTCGATGAAACGGCGATGGGTGGTCACCTAATACGGGTCTCCTCATCAACGGATTTGCTTGATGCTGGGGAGCTTCAGTTCTTCGACGAGTCAGATCCTGACTGGGAACCCCCTCAAGCACCTACTACTGAAGCGCCTCACATGGATTTCCACCAGGCAGATGATGCTCTACCAGTCCATCAGGCTGATCATGAGGAAATAACTGATCCACCAGGAGGAAATGAGAATGCCGACCATGTGGTGGAAGCAATCCAAGAGATTCCCGGAGAGGAAGATGTGGAAGTTGAACCTACGCCAGCTAACCCTGAGGGGGAACACAGGATCACTCGATATGGACGAGCGGTTCATCGACCATCCAGACTGGAGGACTACGAATGCTACATTTCTCTGGAACAGGTAAATTTCAACTGTTTACATCAGTTCTGTGGATTCGCTTCTTTTGTCTCTTTTGCAGAACCGAAGACGGTGATTGAGGCACTCAAAGACCCCGAATGGATCACTGCTATGCAAGAGGAGTTGCACCAATTTGAAAGGAACAAGGTCTGGCGGTTGGTTCCTAGACCCAAGGACAAGAATGTGATTGGCACAAAATGGGTCTTTAGGAACAAGATGGATGATAAGGGAGTAGTCGTGAGGAACAAAGCACGTCTGGTGGTTAAGGGATACAACCAGCAAGAAGGAATAGATTATGACGAAACCTTTGCGCCAGTTGCAAGACTTGAAGCCATCAGATTGCTCATAGCCTACTCAACATATCATGGCTTCATATTGCAACAGATGGACGTAAAGACAGCCTTTTTGAATGGAGTCCTAAAGGAAGAAGTTTATGTAAGCCAAACTCCAGGATTCGAGGACAAAGATCATCCCAACCATGTCTATGTCCTGGATAAGGCTCTTTATGGACTAAAATAAGCTCCTCGTGCTTGGTACGAAAGGTTGTCTGTGTTTCTTCTATCCCATGGATACGTCCGAGGAGAGGTGGACAAGACACTATTCCTTCTGAAGGAAGGAGCAGACACTCTTGTGGTTCAGGTATATGTGGATGACATTATATTTGGTTCAACTAACCCCATGCTTGTCAAAAGATTTACAGATTTAATGTCAAGCGAGTTCGAGATGAGTATGGTGGGAGAATTGAAATATTTTCTGGGGCTTCAAGTGATACAAAGTGAGGATGGAACTCGGATCCATCAGCAAAAATATGTGAGGGAAATTTTAAAGAAGTTCGGAATGGAGGCTGCAAAAGTGTGTGCCACACCGATGTCGCCCAACGACTCCTTGGGAAAGGATGAGTCCTCACTTCAAGTGGATCCAACCCTATACCGTGGAATGATAGGTTCTCTCTTATATCTGACCGCTAGTAGACCTGACATTCTATTCAGTGTTTGCCTATGTGCCAGATTTCAAGCAGATCCCAGGGAAACGCATGTCAAAGCTGTGAAAAGGATTCTACGTTACCTAAAGGGGACGGATGATCTGTGCCTATTCTACCCCAAGGGAGGAGATTTACGCCTAACTGCCTATACAGATGCTGATTACGCTGGATGCAAGTCAGATAGAAAATCCACCTCAGGGATGGCACAATTCCTTGGACCCTGTCTGATCTCATGGGGATCCAAGAAGCAGTCTTCCATTGCACTATCCACTACAGAGGCTGAGTATATTGCCGCCGCCGCATGCTGCGCACAACTCCTCTGGTTAAAGCAACAGCTAAGTGATTTTGGTGTCTATCTTGATTGCATTTCTATTCTATGTGATAACACCAGTGCAATAAACATCTCTAAAAATCCAGTACAATTTTCACGCACCAAACACATAGAAATCAGATATCACTTTCTGCGTGATTGTGTAGAAAAAGGAACTATTGCCATGGATTACTGCAGAACTGAGGAGCAGATCGCCGAAATCTTTACGAAGGCATTGCATAGGGAGCCCTATGAGAAGCTAAGACTTGAACTAGGTATGACCTCCCTTACCTAGTCTGTATTACATGGTAGATTTCCCCAATGATTGGCTAGATTAGGCTGCATACTAAGTTGCCATTGTATGGAGTTGCTGCACATGAAGTTGAAAAAATGTGTGAAAGTTTCTCTGTGTGCTCACCATGCTTGCTTGATAATGAAACTACCTGATAGCAAAACCTGAACATGCCACATATCTCTTTGTAGCCCAAAAAGAGACTTCTATTTTGAACCCTCATTACATGCCACGGAAGTTCTCTAAGACCAACCTAAGCCTATAATATGTGGAGATTGTTTGGTGACTGTTTAGCCCTTTGATTTATGAAACATCACATCTCTTTTTACTATCTCCACATTGCATGATAATGACTTGCTTAGACTCAGTAAACTGGTTGCTTCATAAATAAGTAGTGTTTTCTTTGTACCTTTCGGGTAAACCGAAAACACTTGACCCTTGTGTAAACCATGAGACAAAAGAAACCGGGTTAATCGCAAACTGGCTCAATGGACTCAATCAAGTTTTTGAACGGTTCAATCTGTGTGTACTTCTGAGAGAAAAATGCTGTATTAATGGGTGCAAGCTGTGTGATAGTAAAAGCAAGCCTTAAAGGCGATTTGACTGGTCAGTACAACAGTGAAAGGCTGCAGAACAGACCACGCAGATAGCGTGTGTTGTCATTAATGTCTAGCACGGGAAAACAAACAATGAGAAGGTGAACGTGCTAGAAGATGTACAATTGAAATCACATCTCATCCCAGACGAACACGTGGCAGAATTCCACTCGTTTTAAAAGAATTCAAGGCGGCTATTGATTACTTGGAAAGGCAGATTTTCTGCATAAATTGATTCACCGAATCAAATTTTGAAAGAATTGGTGCGACGGTTTGGATTTTCAAATTTTGAAAAGTGATCCCTAGGGTTTTCTTCTCAGTATTAAAGGAAAGCGTGACGGCAAAGCATCAAAACAATCCGCTCTCTCTCAACAGAAAACCCTAAACGCCAAAACCCTAGTTCAGCAAAATTGTTCAATGGCTACACCCGGACAAGCATATGACGCAGAAACTGCAGATCTAATCGCCAAGCTTAGGGCGAAGGGCATCCACGTCGAAGAAGATCTGACGGAAACAATTAAATCTCCGACCTTCTCCTCTCACTCAGTTCGTCTGGTCACAAAGACTGAACCAGCAGTTGCAACCGAGGTATCCTCTCAGCGGAAGAGAAAGGCAAGCACCGCTGAAGGGTCCGGCATCAAACAGAAACAATCTGCCCCATCCAAAAATCCTACCCAAAAGAGCGAACGAACCAAAAAGGCTCGTATTCCGGTTGTGAAGAAGGAGCAGTCTGCTCCTAAAGAAAACAAGGAACAGCCTACTCCGGAGAAAAAGATGGATGAGTCGTGGAAAGGACGGTCTGTAATTCCAGAGGTGACCATCGATCGAGGGTTCTTGGCAAAGTTTCAACTTATTGAGATTAGTAACATCTTGATAGCTCAAGGATGGGACCATATGTTTCGTGAAGAGGTCATAGTGGACGAGGATAAAGTGAGAGAGTTTTATTCCACGTTCAAATTGGAGGAGCTACGGGGAATGCCCCTAGCGACGTTCGTTGTTGATGGAGTTGAGTACGTGCTCTCCGGCAGAGAACTGGGAGATCTACTGGATGTTCCACCCAGAGGCTATGGAGAGTATACCAAGGGCAACTGGCCCGAAACAGTGGCTAAAGGCGATGTGATCAAAAGAATAGGAGGGGATCCGAACAATGCTTCCCATCAAGGGAAAGCCAATACCTTGAATCTAACAAACAGGATACTCCACAAACTCATCTGCGCGTCGGTCACTCCACGGTCCCAAAAGCATGACGTGGTAAATTTCCAAGATTTCCTTCTGCTGGATAAACTCCAAAAGAAGACTCAAATCAACCTTCCAGTGCAGATCTTCAAACATATGGATAGAGCAGCCAGCAGCGGGAAATATGGACTACCATACCCAGGAATCGTCAAGAAGATATTAGTCAAGCTTAAAGCCTACAGGCCAGGAGAGGAAAGCCAGCTATCTACAGCTCTGGGGGAGCAGACCCTTGTTGGTTGGAACTGGAAGTTTGTGAAGGAGACTGGTTGGCAGAATGATCAGTACGTCCCTGCCCCTACTATAGAAGAAGCACCTCAAGAGGTGCATCCTCTGGATCAACAACCGCTGGATCCAGATGAGGAATTACTAGCGGTGATAGAGGTGCTGAGAAGCCTGTCTGAGAAAGTGGCTATGTTATCTGAAAAGGTGGGAAGTCTTGAAGAGTTGTGTGAAAAAATGTTACAGAAATCTGTTGTTGATGGGGTGGAGGAATTGAAAGCTAAAGTGGATGTGCTCGTTTCGCTACCTGCCATGTTGATGGAGTTGGATGAGTCTGCCAAGATAAATATGATTCATGGAACGCAGATCAAGGAAGAGATCAGAGAGTTGAACCGGCAGTTGAGGTTCGTTGGGACAGAATTGGTTGACCAATTGAAGACTCTAGTGAGAGATTAAACCAGTTTCTGTCTCATGGTTCCCTTCCCTTGACATTCACTCCACATCATCCCTTTTCTTTCATAACTTTTCCTTCGTGGCTTTGCTCTGTTTCTGTTTAAAAGTATTTTTATTGTCTGCTTGCTATGTGTCCCTCGGGGTACTTTTGCCTGTTTCGAAATGACATTTGCAGTTTATCTTCCATTACTTGGTTTGCTTAACATTGCGACCTTTTTAATGATGCCAAAAGGGGGAAGATGACATGTATGCATCACCTGAGGGGGAAGTCATCACTAAAAATCAATTCTCGATGCCAATCTAAGGGGGAACTGTAATGAGTTTGTAAATGTGTCTGGCTTCTGTCTAACAGATCTATTTGCTGGACTAGGTGGTGAATTGAATTGCTTATGTGGAATCAGTGATGAACTGAATTACTTGTGATGGATTCCTGTCTTGTTGAAGAAGTGTTTGTCATCATCAAAAAGGGGGAATTTGTTGGAACCCTTTAGTTTTGATGATTACAAACACTTAGCTAATGATTTGTTTTAGCGTGCAGTAATCCATCCAACAGATTAAAGAGCTAATTTCCATAATAGGAACTTACACTACGGATTAGTCATGGCAAGCTTTGGGTTATAAACAAACAGATTTTAGAAGAATCCAGAAAGAAAAGGTGTCATGTCTTTTGGGGACAAAGACCCTAGGGTTTTGGAAAGCAAGACTGGGCCAGGGTATTGGGCCCAGATATCAAGATCCAGCCGACCTATAAAAGGAGCTAGGTTTAGCACATGTAAAGTGCGGTTTTTCAAAGAGAGCTTCTAGAGAGACTTGCGGCGCTGATCTAGAGAGCAGAACAGCAGAGAGCTCCTGAGTGCAGAACCGAGCAACCGACTGAAGGAGGAAAGCTTGTCAAAGACACACGAAGGTTTGTGATCGAAACAGATTATTCCATCCGGTTGAGTAGAGATCATCGAATAGAATCTGTGTGATCTAGTTTGTAAATCCTACAAGCATACCAGGAATAAAAGGAATAATCTGATTTCGAAAATCCTTTCAGTGGAAACTGAAAGGTAGTGGTTTTTAATCTTATCATAGTTTTGATAAGGTTTTCCACTATAAATCTCTGTGTTGTCATTTCTGCTGTTATTTTCTTGCAACAATATTCCGCTGCTACGTTATCTATTAAACGGAAAACAGTATAGAATCAACTCTCAACTTCCGTCTGATAGATTATCGTATTTCGCTAACACTTCGAACCAACACATAGTCTCCCATCCGTTGGGTTACCAGAGATGTTGTCGAAATACCCCGACTTCCATATTTTACTACAACAGCGGCCACCAGAACACCATAACTTGCAACATATATAAATTTCAATGAATTGAAAGCCTCTTCATATTCTGCTTGTTTTTCAGATTCTGACGACTTGAATAAGATACGCTGCTGAGGATTTGTTCCATAAATCTGAGTGCCTTCCATTTTGTCAAGCTTCAAATTCATAGTTGCAAGTATCTGAGAGAAAAAAGTTGTCCACTGACTAGCAAAAAATGGAACCCAGTTAGAAATTTTACTAGGGAAAAAGACATAGGCCTTTTGGTGAGCCAAGAAACACAAAAATTGCAGCTTATGAGTCCCAAAAATCTGTCCATCCTTCTCAATTCTTTGTAATGTCACCATGAATTCAATCTTGCTATTCATTTGTAAATGCCAATCAACCATCCTGGTACTGTTGGCGTTCAACATCAGAGGTTTAATATAACATCCTCTAGAAATGAATGAGATAGAATCCAACAAGCACCTCATCACTGAATTATAATGTGTGTCCAAAATTTTATCAAATACTAATCGGAACAGTGACCAACCCCACTCGATTGGCGAGGAGTGTGAAGTTAAATTGCAACAGCAGAAATTGACACAACCCTGCCCATGGATGTACCTTCTCAATCCACTTCGCTCTTGATAAACTTTTACAGCTTCAGAGTCTTGTGTTAAACATGTTCGGACCCATAGCATCACTTTCCAAATGAACTTACAAATCTGTTTGTTAACCCAAACAGTGTCAAATGTCAAGCTGAATTTTGATGGATTTGTGCCCTCTGTATCTATCCCAATAATTATCATATCATGTTCAAGCTTTGCTTGTTTATTGCATAATAATAATTTTGTGAACCCCTTGGGTATAACTTCTCTAGACAAGACCATATTTATTGGCTGCTCAAGGTTTGCTGAATCTGCCTCAAAATAGCTCGCATGACCAGCTACTATCAGCCCATCTTCATAAGCTCCATTAAACCAAAGGACAAGATTGAGCACATGTTTACCTATAAGATTCAGATGCAGGTAATGCGTAACGACAGCCGAAACGATAAGAAACACCACAAAGCTGCCTGAAGAACACAAGTAGGGTGAACGCTGTCTACCTTGAATCTTATGGGTTATAACCTCTTCATTCTTCAAGACAATAACAAAACAACTCATGTCCAAAGACTTAACAAAGTTTTCAGCCTCAGTGCACAGGAACAATCCATGCCATAAAAGTATATAACTGGTGACATCGGTGGGCAGCCAAAGAGGTTTTTCAAACCAAGACCAAATGTTTTGAACATCATTCCATTCACATAAGATGTGGTAATACCCCATGAAATGCCATCGCGTATCAGAACTTGCAGAGGATACACGAGGGGCATTTTCACCAACAATTGAGATGCATAAATGCAAATAGTTAGGGAAGTGCTGGTCGGAACTCCAAACCTTTGATCCATAGCCTCAATCACAACTTCAGACTTAAGGGACCCGAATACTGAAGAAAAATCAACAGAAAATACCTTCTGTAATCTTGAGATCCAAGTATTAAGATATTCTAGCCTAACCAAACTGAGCAAGTCGAAATCTGATCTCTTGACAGCAAGCACTCCTTCAAGAACATGTAAGATGACATACTTCATCCTCATAAGAATCATCAAAAAGATTTTCTTTACAGCAAACTCCTTTTCATTTCCTTTGTAAAGCACCACATTTAGACACACTGGCTCATTCTTCTCCTCAAGTCCACTTACACCTCCGCTCTTCTTTGGATCAAACTCACACATGTTGAAGCTCAAACATTCAAATATCATATCACAAGATTTTGGATGCACATTTGTATAACTAGTCACAATCTCTATCCAAACCTTCACATCCAGTGGAGCACAAATGAAAAAATCATCAGGGGGTTTAGCTGGTGGTTTCACAAAAGTTGTCTCTATCTTTGGATTAGATATGCAATTGAAACCGCCGACTGAATCCATTGGAACACTTGAATGCAAGGGCCAGACCATTAAAGCATTTTTACAAACACTTGGTGAGCACAAATTCAAATACAGATATGAGGCACCAAATGATAGCTTCAAATCTAGTGTTTCATCCAACTTTATAACATCTGGTGGTTTTGGAGGTGGTTTCATACATCTCGTAACAATCTTAAATGGATGAGTAGGACACCAACTTCCAACAAAAGCCATTTTGGTGACAAAATCAGAAGTGAAATCCACTAGGTAATTTTCACAAACAGCTAGAGGGCATGAATGCTCAAGACCATTTAAATCACAAAATATGATTTTAGATTTCATCACACCTTGCCACTTACCGACTGTTTCAAGGCTGACCCGTTGATGATTCGATCCAAACTCGGCCGAAATCACTTCCTCATTTTCGGTTGACACCGTAGGCACAAGCGGGGTTAGGTTTTGTCGAATGGGTTGGTCGTGAGGATTTGGGGGTTTTTGGACAGAAGCTTTTAGGTTATCAATCGATCTAGCCAACTTCTCGATCGCCAAAAATACTTGCAGCATATCAGACGATTGCTTTTCCTCCATGGCTGCCATCCTGGTTCCCATCGCCTCAACTCTGGCGTTAAGCCTTGCAATGGCAATAGAGTCAGAGTCGAAGCTAGGCATATCTACTGATTCTCTCAGTGAAAGCACCAATTGATGCGAACCAGGAAGATGTGTTGAGATGAAATGGGAGAAGAGTAGAAGAAGATGGGAAGAGAAGAGAAGAGTTAGGGTTTAGGAAGTTGTATTCATTGATTGATTAATTCCTTTCTTTTGATACATACTTCATTCTTATACTAACACTCTCAACATTATGAGTATGGCCCAACTCAGCAGTCCTAAGCCCACATTATTTATTCCCATCATGCCTTCACGGTGACCTGTGGCATTGGTAACACGCTTATTCTCGACTGTTTGATTGATTTGGGAGCGTCTATTAATGTGATGCCTTATGACCTTTTGATGGAGCATATTTATATGATTCATTGAGTACGCTAAACCCACCAAATTAGGCACTTTGAGTGCACGAACATGTGCTTGTTAATGTGCATTTGCATTTCAGGCCATTTTGGAGTCTAAAGAGGAAAACACTTAAAAAAGGGGAGATTTGTGCCAAAAAGCCAGCCACCGCCTGAGGACCCAGCCGAGTACCGAGCGCCCCAGGTCCCTGACCGAGGCCTGCGCTTGAGCAAAACTTCAAATCTGGCCACGACCACTCTCCGAATGCGTTCCGGCAAATCTAGCTCGAGCATTCATCTTAAAATCACTTCAAAATGCTAGAACCATCGCCAAAATGCTGAGAACGCAATGCCGAGGACTCAAGCCCGATCAAGGCCAAACAAGGGCAATTTCGGCCGTTTTGGGATTTCGACCATGTTCCGGGCAGAATTTGGCTTAGCATCCTTCTTGAGATCATCTTAGAATGACTGTTTCATTCAGAATACACTCTCCAAAATCCAAGAAGCTCCGGCCAAGGCTCCGGTCAGATTCCGGCCATATTCCGGCCATATTCCGGCGAACTCCGGCGAACCTCCGGCGATGCTCCGATCAAGCTCATATCCTCACCACCATGATCCGGTCAAATCTTGCTCCGGCCACATTCCGGTGAAGTCCAACTAAATCCAAACTACTTATTTCCCGGTTGGCCTTACTATTCACTTCGGTTGACCTTTGGGAGGAAACTAAGCCACAACTAAGTCAAGTGACTTGTCCCAAGCCTCAACCAAGTCCAAGTGACTTGCCCAAGCTTCAACCATAGCCAAATTCGTGGCTCATGGAAGAGATAAGATCAAGTGGTGGCTTGAGCTCAAAATATCCCAAGTGGTGGCTCTTATCCTCTCCCACACCCATGTGCAAATTGCCAAGTGATTGGCTCTTGGAAGCAAAGCCATGTGCAAGGGGGTGGAGTGCATGTGGGTTGGCTTGCGTGGTGGCTTGTGGTTGGAGGAGAAAATGGATGGCTTGGATGAATGCAAGTGTGCTCCAGTCCAATGGTTCCCCCATAGATATTTCACCTCCAATACTTAGCTCCCAAGTTTCCTAAACCTATAAATAGAGGCATTGCCTCATGTAAATAATCATCCCTTGATCCCACTCCTCTTGTTCGAATTCCTTAGAGAGATAGAGAGCTTAACTCTCTTCTCTTCATTTTCAATACACACTTTGTTCTTACTTTGTTCTTGCTTGTTCTTGAGTTACTCTTGTTTGTTCTTGAGTATTCTCTCTTGTTCTTGGGTTGCTCTTGTTTGTTCTTGAGCAACTTCTCTCTTGTTCTTGGGTTGCTCTTGTTTGTTCTTGAGCAACTTCTCTCTTGTTCTTAATGAATATTCGTAGCTAAACCCTTCATTCGGTTGAAGGGGAGTACTTGTATCATGCAAATGTTTTAGACCCTTTTCTTAATGCTTCTTTGTGTTCAAAACTTGTTCTATGTGCCATATACTAGGTTAGAACATTCATGGTTGAGTGGATACTTGAAATGGCAAAACTCTTCCATGGGGTTCGTGAACATACATGGTTAAGTGGATGCTTGAAATGGCAAAGCTTTTTCATGGAGTTCAACCTCTTTTAAAACACCTCTTGGTTGATCGGAAATGATTGACCAAGTGGATGCACATAGACTAATATACCTTGAAATGGGGTATTAGTCTAGATAGAACAAGTGTTCTATGTCTTGAAATGGACTAGACAATGTGGCAAGTCAAGTGCTGGAAATGGCCTTGACACATCTTTGAACACTTAGTATGATCATTAGCGGTCCATGATGAACGAGTTGTGATACAAGGCCCCTAAACCGAATCCTTCCTTCACTTACTTGTTGTTGCTCACGGTTACAAAAGCTCATGGTTACAAAAGCTCACGGGTACACAAAGCCCACAGGTACGTTTACTTTCCTTGTACTTGTCTTTACTTTCGGTGTTTACTTATAGTTCAGTATTTACTTTTCAGTATTACTTTCTGTATAAACCACTCAAACCCAACCCCAATCGCACTTTAATTTATGTGTAAGCTTCATTAAATAATAACCATTCCACACTGACTCCCTTGGGTTCGACCCCTACTTACCGCTTTGCTACCCAATAGTGAAGTCACACGTAGCGGACTTATAAATTTATTTTGTACACATTTCCTCGCGACAAGGCAGTGCGTGTCACCTATACTGTTCATTGAAACTTGGACCGATGAAACCGGCCAAGTTAACTATTGAGTTAGGCAACAAGTCATGTGTTCATCCCTATGGTTTGCTTGAGAATTTAACCTTGAATGTTGGAGAAGTTGTTGTGCCTGCAGATTTTTATGTCTTGCAGATGGAGGACACTTAGACTAAGGAGTTGCCAACACTCATTCTAGGACGACCTACCTTGTTTGCGATGAAGGCAAAGATTGATGTCGCTGAGTGACGGAGCCCACCGCACTGTCGTTAAGGTGCGATGTTCTCTGTGCAAAAATAAATTTTATCTCCGATACTCGCGACTTTACTATTTTGGGTAGTAAGTGGTAAGTATGGGTCGAACCCAAGGGAATTAGTGGATAGTTGTTCTTTCGAAAAGGAAAATTAAATAAAACAGTTGGGGGTTGGTTTTGGTTTTAGTACTGAAAGATAAAGTGCTGGAACAGTCGATTTCAAGATCAACCGCAGACACACGTTTGATACTGGCCGCACGCTGTGTTTCAAGAGTGTTGCGTACCAAAGGTTATGCCGTGCTGATGTTGATAAAGTCTATAGTAAAAGTAAAGTACAGAAAGTAATTGCTTGATGGACAAGTCTTGCGAAAAGTAATTGCTTGAAGGACAAGACTTTACAGAAAGTAAGTGCTTGAAGGACAAGTCTTACGGAAAGTAAGCAGTTGATATGGTACTGAAAGTAAAGTAACAGGTGATATTACAATTAAAGGAGAGATTCGGTTTTAGGGGCCTTGTATCATAGTCTGTTTATCATTGACCTCTAATGATCATACTAAGTGTTCAAAAGTGTATCAAGGCTATTCCTAGCACATGACTTGCCACACCGTCTAGTCTTTTGCAAGACAAAGAACTATTGTTCTAGTATGTGCATCCATTTGATCATCATTCCTGATAAACCAAATGGTGTTTAAAAGAGGTTGACTTCCACAGATAAGCTGTGCTCTTCCGAGCCTCCACTTATCCACGGAAGATCACGAACCTATGGCAGAGCTTTGCTCTTCCGAGCATCCACTCAACCAATGGAATTCTGACCTAATATATGGCACCTTGAACAAGTTGAACACAAAGAGGCACTAAGAGAAGGGTCGAAAACATTGTATGATACAAGTACACCCCTTCAACCGAATGAAGAGTTTAGCTACGAATATCCATAGAGGTGGATACCATAGCTAAGTACTTGGAAAAGTAAAGGTTTTGAAAGACAGAAAGTAAAGGTTTTGGAAAGTAAAGACAAGGAAAGTAAAGTTGCAGTTTTGAAAGACAGGAAAGTAAAGGTTTTTGAAAATCAAGACAAGGAAAGTAAAAGGAGAATACTCAAGAACCAACAGGAGTAAACTCAAGAACAGTAAAAGAAAAGCTTGAGTACTACAAGAACCGACAAGAGTACTCAAGAACAAACTTAAAGCTTTTGATATCAAAGGAAAGTGTTACAAGGATTGTGCCAAAATCTAGAGAGAAGTGAGAGCTTATGGATGATGGTTTGGAATGAGATTGTGGGATGTGTGGATGATTTACAAAGGGAAGGGATGTCTCTATTTATAGGCATGGAGGAGGAATGAGGAGGCAACACATGGCAAGAGGGGGATGGAGGAGCTTAAAGCCGCCAGTGGTGAGGTGTCTCTCCCCATAGCCGCCGACCACATGGCTTGAGAGGAGAGGTGGAGGGCTTAGCCGCCCATGTGGTGGAGGAGGGGAGGATATGTGTGAGTGGAATGAGATCTTTTCTCCAAAAAGCCATCGGTTGGAATGTAACTCCAGTTGCCCTTTGGTTGCCTCTTCGGTTGCCCTTTGGTTGCTCCTTAGTTGACATCAAAAGATAAGTCACTTATACTTGGCATTTCACTTGTGTTCTTGATCTTTGATGCAATAAGTCATTGGGACTTAGTTGTGGGTTGATCGGAGTACTGTCGGAGTATGGTCAGTTCTGACTTGTAATCCATTTTCAGCGTTATGAACTCCATTTTAGCTCGTTTTCATCTTTACTCCTTGAAATGGCCTGTAGAACAAAAGTGAAACTAACAAGTAAAAGTTGTCAAGATAAAGCATCCAATTCGGTGGGTTTAACTGTCTTAACAAATTATATAAATATGGTCCATCAGATCACCCCACACTTTTAGTTGTTCGTCTCGAACAATGCCTTTTAAGAGATGCGCACACAATCCAAGTAAAAACTTCAAATAGGAAAGTGAGATTGTGGGACTAGATTTATCCTATTCATGCATTACTTACTTATTACCAAACTAAACTGTGTAAATACTTAGAAGAAACTTGATACTTGTACCTTCGAGCTGAGATGCAAATTAATTTGGATGTTTCGGGAGATAGCCCTTTTCAGGCTCCTGGACTGCATTCTCTGGACCGACTCGCACTATATGGTTAACTTGTCGCTTTCTCTAGCACATGATTCGGTTCAGGTTTCACTGAGTTGAGCACTTTGATTTCTTTTTGGTGAGGGACAGCTTCTGAAGTGAATTTGCCTTTGGCCTTTGGCCTTTGATGTTGAATTGGAGTTTCTTCACTTTTGTTTCGGTTAAAACCTTCACAATTTTGGCTTTTGGCCTTTGATTAGCTTCTTCGAGCTTTTACTTCTTTGTGACTTGCTTGTCCATTTTCTCAACCTTTCTTTGGGAGGTCCAATCGTCGCCCGAGAGCATATGGAAATACCTCCCCGCTCTTTCTCATCCTCTCCGTTTCGCGCGGGTCAAAATGAGGGTCGCTCATTTGTTTTCCCGGCTACTCTGACTAGAGATAGGACTGTTTGATTCCCGTCCTGCCTCTTGCATGAACGCTGCATGGCGGAGATGACTCTGATCTTCTTGAAACCCGAAGTGCAGCCTCCACTGACTTCGTAAACCATATAGTGAAATTCAGTCCTTCGATTGCTTGCCAAGCCTCTCTAGGGCATTTTATGTCAACTCCACATCCCCTGTATATCTCAGCACAAAGGGACAAATGAGAAGTTACATTTTAAGTTTTTAAACAGTTGAGATTTCACAAGGTAAATGCATGAATTATGATCTATCTTTTTCACATTCTCAAGTTAATATTTTCAAAAAGATAATATTAAGGGAAAAGGAAAAAAGAAAGCATGTTAACTAACTATGTACAAAGGTGGTTCTCACCCCACACTTTTGAACGAAGGCGTGCCTCACAGCACAACTTAGTTCAAAAGTCATGCAAGCAAATATATACAGGAAAGGTGAGAATGTTTTAAGGAAAAAAACTAAATGATAGAAATTAAATGACTGAAAGTAAGATTGATGTCGGGTTACCTCCCGACTAGTGCATTTGTTTAACGTCGTTAGCTCGACAGTACCTCATTCTTGGATCATAAGGTGGGATCCCATGGGTGGCTCAAGTCATAGTGTTGTGGAGCGCCTACTTTCATTCTTGCCTTGACTTTCCCTGATTTCTTGTGAGATGATGTGCTCGGGTTAGAATTCCATGGTTTTGGTGGTTTTTCTTTCCATTGTCTCTGAGAAGGCGAGGGACCTTTGACCATAGCTACTGTTTCATCAAGTCGAGCTCTCTTGTTCCTCCTTCCCGGCTTCCATTCCACCGGGCCATGTCTTTGCCGCTTCTTCATGTATGGCCGGTTGGCATCTTTGCAGTTTTGGAAGTTCAGTCTTTTGCCAAGCGACCTCAAGCATGCGCCCTTGCTAACCCTCTTCTTTGTGGCAGAGATGATTGGCCGTCCTTGGTCCCTACACCTTTCAGGAGGCTGTTCTTGGCTTGTGACGAGTGGGAGCTCATGCGTTGATTGTTTTGGCTCATGCTTCTCCTCCAACTCGCCTATCACTGCATCATCATCGATCATCTCATCTCTGGTGGCTGTGATCTTCATAGAACATGAAGGGTTAAGCAGGGGCTTCTTGGCCATGAGGACAGGGCCTTTCTCGAGCAGCTCTTCAGTGAGGACCGGGCCTGCCGTGATTTTCTCGGTCAGTTCGGCAGTGAGGTCCGGGTATGTCTCGGCTAGTTTGGTAGTGAGGTCCGGGACTTCATTTGGTTCATCAAGTAGGGCCGGGACTTACTCGGGCAGATTAGTGATGAGGACCGGGTTTGAATTAGGCAGCTCGGCAGTGAGCTCCCAAGTAGGCTCCTCTTTAGTTATCCATGCGTCCTCATCCTCTGTCAGCTTTGTGGGTTCCAATGTTGGTTCCTTTAGAGCCGCTGACGGAGCCCACCGCACTGTCGTTAAGGTGCGATGTTCTTTATGCAAAAATAAATTTATATCTCCGATACTCGCGACTTAACTATTTTGGGTAGTCAGTGGTAAGTACGGGTCGAACCCAAGGGAATTAGGTGAATAGTTGTTGTTTCGAAAAGGGGGGATTAAATAAAGCAGTTGGAGGGTTGTTTTTGGTTTTAGTACTGAGAGTAGCGTGGGTTGGTTGTGATTTTAGTACTGAAAGGTAAAGTAACAGTTGATATTACAATTAAAGGAAAGCATTTGGTTTTAGGGGCCTTGTATCATAGTCTGTTTATCATGGACCTCTAATGATCATACTAAGTGTTCAAAGATGAATCAAGGCTATTTCTAGCACAAGACTTGCAACATCGTTTAGAACACTTGTTCTATTTACACTAATTCCTCCTTTCGAAGTATCTTAGCCTTATGTGCATCCATTTGATCTTCAGTTACGATCAACCAAATGGTTTTTGAAAGAGGTCGAACTCCTCAGATAAGCTTTGCCCGTTAAAGCATCCACTTACCCGAATATGTTCACGAACCCCACGGAAGAGCTTTGCCCGTTAAAGCATCCACTCAACCTTGGAAGTTCTAACCTAATATGTGGCACATAGAACAAGTTTTGAACACAGAGAGGCACTAAGCGAAGGGTCTAAAACATTTTATGAAACAAGTACACCCCTTCAACCGAATGAAGGGTTTAGCTACGAATATTCATGGAACAGGACATCATAGCTAAGTGCGTTGAAAAGTAAAGGTTTTGAAAGATAGTAAAGTAAAGTTTTCAAAAGTAAAGACAGGAAAATAAAGTACTTTGAAAGACAGTAAAGTAAAAAAGAGAGTACTTACAAAAACCGTTGAAAGTGCTAAAGCTTCGATTCCAAAGTAAAGTGCTTACATGATTGTGCTCTCAATCTAGAGAGATAAGTGATTTGTGATTTTGGAATGAGATGAGATATGGATACAAGGGCAAGGGAGCGCTCTATTTATAGGCTTAGAGGAGCCATGAGGAGCCAACACTTGGCAAGATGGGATAGGAGGAGAAGAAAGCCATCGGAGTGACTCATCCTTCCCAAAAGCCGCCGGCCACATGTCCATGGAGGAGAGGATTGTGAGCTTAGCCGCCGGCCATAGGTGGCAAGGGAGTGGGTGAGTGTGTTTTGTGATCTTTTTCCCAAAAGCCATCGGCTCCTTTCAGCTCCGGACTGACTCTGGTTGCTCTTCGGTTGGACTTGTTTTGAGTGATTCCACGTCAGGTTCTTGAAAGTCAGAATTTGGTCGTGACCTGGAATGACTCGTAATTTATTTTCAGCTTTAAAACTTCTCCTTAGCTTGTATTCTCTCTGGACTTCAAAATACCCTGTAGATAAATATCGGAACTAACAAGCAAAAGTTAAATAGACAAAGAGTCTAATTTGGTGGGTTTAACTGTGTTTATGATTCATATAATTATGGTCCATCAGATCACCCCACACTTTAAGTTGTTCATCCCGAACAATGCTATTTAAGGGCGAAACACAATCTAAGTAAAAACTTCAAATATGAAAGTGAGACTGTGGGACTAGATTTATCCTAATTCATGCATTACTTACTTATTACCAAACTAAACCGTGTAAATACTTAGAAGAAACTTGATACTTGTACCTTCGCGCCGAGATGCAAATTAATTCAGATGTTTTGGGAGATAGCCCTTTTCAGGCTCCTGGACTGCATTCTCGGGATCGACTCGCACTATATGGTTTCCTTGTAGCTTTCTCTAGCACGTGATTCAGTTCGGGTTTCACTGAAGTTGAGCACTTTGATTTCTTTTTGGCGAGGGAAAGCTTTTGTAGTGAATCAGCCTTTGGCCTTTGGCCTGTGATATTGAGTTGGAGTTTCTTCACTTTTGTTCGGTTAATACCTTCATAATTTTGGGCTTTGGCCTTTGATTAGCTTCTTTGAGCTTTTGCTTCTTTGTGACTTACTAGTCCATTTTCTCAGCCTTTTTGGGAGGTCCAATCGTCGCCCGCGAGCATATGGAAATACCTCCCCGCTCTTTCTCATCCTCGCCGTTTCGCGCGGGTCAAGATGAGGGTCGCTCATCTATTTTCCCGGCTACTAGGACTAGAGATAGGACGGTTTGATTCCCGTCCCGCCTTTTGCATAAACGATGCACGGCGGAGATGACTTCAATCTTCACTGAAACCCGAAGTGCAGCCTCCACTGACTTCGAAAACTATATAGTTAGATTCGATCCTTCGAGTGCTTACCAAGCCTCTCTAGGACAGTTTATATCAACTCCACATCCCCTGTTTATCTCAGCACAAAGGGACAAATGAGAAGTTACATTCTAAGTTTTTATACAGTTGAGATTTCACAAGGTAAATGCATGAATTTAGATCTATCTTTTTCACATTCTCAAGTTCATATTTTCAAAAAGATAATATTAAGGGAAAAGGAAAAAAAGAAAACATGTTAATTAACTATATACAAAGGTGGTTCTCACCCCACACTTTTGAACGAAGGCGTGCCTCACAGCACGACTTAGTTCAAAAGTCATGCAAATATATACAAGAGAAGGAAATCACATTAAGGAAAAGAGAAGAACTGCACTCCCTTTTACTGTGTCGTGTCATGGAACGACATGCCTCGGAGCTGGATAATCGAGGGAGTTCGGCTGGGGCCTTGAACTCTCAGCACAGGCCCAGTAATTTCTCGGAAGCTGCCTGGCTGATCTGATCTTGCTCCAAAAATCGATTCCTACATGTTAGACATTCCTTCTATACAAAAATGGGTGAGAGCGACTTGCGGTAAAAACTAAATGACAGAAAAGAAAATTACTGAAAGTAAGATAGGTGTCGGGTTACCTCCCGACCAGTGCCTTTGTTTAACGTCGTTGGCTCGACGCATGGGGATCACAAGTTCGGATCCCATGGGTGGCTCAGGTCATATTTTTGCGTTATCAAGTTGACCTCGCCATGGTAGTGTTTGACTCGCTGTCCAATCACATTGAATCGGCTCCCATCCTCCATGGTTTCCAACTCAAGCATCCCATGGTTGAATACCTTAGTCACAGTATAAGGGCCGGTCCATCTTGATTTTAGTTTTCCAGGCATCAACATCAACCGTGAGGAGAAGAGTAGCACTTGTTGTCCTTCCTCAAATGAGCGTCGGAGGATGAATTTGTCATGATACAATTTGGTCCGCGCTTTGTAGTCCGTTTGCCCTTCATAGGCCTCAAGCCGCAACTCCTCAAGCTCACACAGATTAAGCTTCCTATCTAGTCCGGCAGCCTTCAAATTCGGATTGCAATGCTTGAGCGCCCAATAGGATTTACGTTCTAATTCCACTGGAAGGTGGCATGCCTTCCCATAAACAAGCCGAAAGGGGGAGGTTCCAATTGGCGTCTTGTATGCCGTCCGATAAGCCCAAAGAGCCTCATCTAGCCTCTGACTCCAATCTTTCCTACCCGGCTTTACCATCTTTTCAAGAATACCTTTGATTTCGCGGTTGGAGATCTCCGCTTGACCGTTGGTTTGGGGATGATATGCCGTGGATGTTCGGTGGTGGACATGGTAGTGCTTCAAGGTGGCAGCCATCATGCGGTTGCAGAAATGAGTTCCTTGGTCGCTGATTATGGCCTTGGGTACCCCGTACCTACAAAATAGGTTAGTGCGCAAAAAATCTATGACAGTTTTTGCATCGTCGCACCTTGTGGCCTTAGCCTCTACCCATTTTGATACATAATCTACAGCAACTAGAATGTAAGTATACCCGCATGAAACTGGGAATGGACCCATGAAATCAATGCCCCAAATGTCGAAAACATCGTTGACCAATATGGGTACTTGAGGCATCTCATTTCTAGCAGACATATTTCCTACTCTTTGACACCTATCGCACTTTTTACACTTCTCATATGCATCTCTAAACACTCTCGGCCAAAAGAAGCCGCTATCTAGGATTTTCCTAGCGGTTCTCCTAGGTCCGAAGTGTCCTCCACATGCAAACTCATGGCAAAAGCTAATAACAGAAGCTATTTCATTATCGGGGATGCATCTCCTAAGTATTTGATCTGCTCCTATTTTCCATAAGTAAGGATCATCCCATAAGTAATGTCTAGCATCATGCCTAAGTTTCATGCATTGTGCTTTAGTAAAAGAAGGAGGAAATGTACCTCCTACAAGGTAGTTGACGATTGAGGCATACCACGACACTTTGGTTGAGACTGCATAGAGGTGCTCGTCTAGAAATGACTCGGTTATGTGCCCTTCTTCTTCCTCTCGGACAATCCTGCTTAGATGGTCGACTACAGTATTCTCAATCCCCTTTTTGTCCCTTATCTCCACATCGAATTCTTGTAGTAGCAAGATCCACCGTATGAGCCTTGGCTTGGCCTCTTTCTTTTTCATCAGGTATCGGATGGCAGCATGGTCTGAGAAGACAATTACTTTTGCTCCAAGTAAATAGGATCTGAACTTTTCTAGAGCAAATACCACGGCTAGGAGCTCCTTTTCGGTGGTGGAGTAGTTTCATTGGGCTGAATCCAGGGTCCTTGAGGCGTAGTATATTACGACCGCCTTCTTATCAAATTTTTGGCCGAGAACTGCTCCCACAGCAAAATCGCTCGCGTCGCACATGATTTCAAATGGTTTTCCCCAATCCGGAGTTCGGATGATGGGTGTGCTAGTGAGGGCTTTCTTCAGTTTATCAATGGCCTCCTTGCATGCATTAGTGAATTCAAAAGGGACTTCTTTTTGGAGAAGAGTTGTTAGAGGCAATGCCGTTTTGGAGAAGTCCTTGATTAATCGTCGGTAGAATCCCGCATGGCCAAGGAATGATTGGATGTCTCGGACCGTGGATGGGTATGGTAGAGTCATGATTAGGTCGATCTTTGCTTTGTCCACTTCCATGCCTTCTTGTGAGACGATATGTCCCAAGACTATTCCGTGTGTTACCATGAAGTGGCACTTCTCATAATTGAGCACTAAGTTCATGGACACACATCGTGCCAAAACCGTGCTCAAATGGCTTAAGCAAGCGTCGAATGTGTCTCCATAGATGGTGAAGTCGTCCATGAAGACTTCAATGAATTCTCCGATCATGTCTGAAAAGATGTTGGTCACTACCCTTTGAAAAGTCCCTGGGGCATTGCATAGGCCGAACAACATCCTTCTGAAGGCGAATGTGCCGAATGGGCAGGTGAATGTAGTCTTTTCTTGGTCCTCAGGTGCTATGGGGATCTGGTTGTAGCCTGAGAATCCATCCAGGAAGCAAAAGTATGGTTTGCCCGCCAGTCGGTCTAACATTTGATCGATGAATGGCAGAGGGAAATGGTCCTTTCTTGTGACGGCGTTCAATTTCCTGTAGTCGATGCACATTCTCCAGCCGTTCTTGATCCTTGTTGTTACCATTTTTCCTTCGGCATCTTCCTCAACCGTGATCCCACTTTTCTTTGGGACCACGTGGACAGGACTCACCCATTGGCTATCTGATATGGGATAGATAACGTCCGCATCTAGTAGCTTTTGTATTTCCTTTTGGACGATCTCCATCATGATTGGGTTGAGTCATCGTTGAGGCTCTCTTGATGGCTTTGCTCCATCCTCAAGTAGAATACGGTGCATGCATACAGCCGGGATGACTCCTCTCAAGTCGGCCAGAGTCCATCCAATAGCCAACTTGTGTT
Source organism: Rhodiola kirilowii (assembly GCA_033675215.1). NCBI lineage: Eukaryota > Viridiplantae > Streptophyta > Magnoliopsida > Saxifragales > Crassulaceae > Rhodiola > Rhodiola kirilowii. The sequence goes on along the minus strand of CM066195.1, from coordinate 12,738,361 downwards.
GTTTCAGCACTTTTATCAAACTCTGTTCCTGGCCTGCTTCCAAGCCACTCTTGATGATTACTGGAAGTGTGCTATTATCCCCTAGGAAGGCGTACTTCAGATGTCCGGGCAGGGGTTTCAATTCTATTTTGGGAGCTTGAATTACTGAGGGCAGAAAAGTATTTGATTTGAATAACTTTACCTCGTTGACTTCATATCCTGGTGTGAGAGGCTCCGAGATTGTTAAGTGGGACAGCGTTTCTTGTAAGCCTTCGGCCAATTTATATGAGCTTTCGGCCCCATTGAGTATGGTTTTTAAGGGATCCGCTCTTGGTTCTGATTGAACTTCTTGGACCTGGTCGTCCAAAGTATCGAGAGTGTGCACTTCCTCAAACTCCATGGGGTGCTTCATTGCTCGGAATATGTCGAAGCTGAAGACTTCTCCTTCTACCTCCATTGAGAGCATTCCACTTCCACAGTCTATCTTCATTTTCGATGTTTTGAGAAATGGACGGCCGAGAAGGATGGGTGCATGGTCTGTAGGTCCGCCATTCTCCATTTTTAAGACGTAGAAGTCTGCTGGAAACACTAATTCACCTACTTGAACCAGGACATCTTCTATTTTGCCCTCGGGCTGTTTGCACGATCGATCTGCCAGTTGAATAGTGAGACCGGTGGGTTCAAGCAGTCCAATCCTAAGGCAGGAATAGATAGAGAAGGGTAAGACGTTGATTGATGCTCCAAGATTCAGCATGCAGTTCTCGATCCGGATGTTGCCAATTGTGCATGGGATGGTGTAAGTTCCCGGATCACCACATTTGGGGGGCACTTTTCGTTGTATGACGGTCGACACGTTCCTACTCATCAGCTCTTGATCATATCTAGTACTCCTCCTCCGGTTGGTGCAAAGTTCTTTTAAAAACTTAGCATACCGAGGGATTTGCTTGATGGCTTCCAAGAGGGGGATGTTGATTTCGACTTTACTAAACAACTCAAACACGTCCTCGTCCATGACATGCTGTTTTGGTACTCGGGCTGGCACTGGAAATGGAAGAGCAGCGCTGATTTTAGAGGTCTCGGTTCTGGGCACTGGGCTGGTCGCTGGTACCGGGCCTGGCCTGCGTTCCTCAGGCGCATTCTCTTCTTCCTCGGTTGCGTCCTTGCTTTCCTCGGGCAACTCCGGGCTTTCGTCTTCCTCTCGTTCCATGGGTGCAATGACTAGCTTTTTTCCACTCTAAGAGCCACGTCATTCACATTTCCCCTCGGGTTCTGGAAGGTTTGTGAAGGAAGTCTGCCGGGTTCATTAGTGAGCGCAGACATTGAGGTAGCGAGTTGGGACATGTGCTTCTTCAAGTCTGATAATTCTCCCTTTGTTTCGGCTTGGTTTTGATGCATAGTAGTACTCAATTGCTGCACAGTGCCCGACAATTGCTTTATCATGTCCTCAAGTGACTTGTTCGGTCCTTGATGATTGCTCAAGCTGGCTTGGTACTGATTTGGTCCCTTTGTTGGTATTGGCCCGTCGGGTACTGGTTTGGTCCCCTTTGTTGGTATTGGCCCGCTGGTGGGGCGTTCTGGTTGTACTGCTGGTGGGGCGGTTGGTAGAATGACTGAGCTGGTTGAGGTGCGGCTTGTTGGGTCATCCTTGGAGGGTGGTTCTTGTTTTTCCAGCTCGGGTTGGTTGCTTGACCATACTGCCAACTTGGACCGGTGTGGTTGTTGTTGTTATTGTACCCTTGATATCCCTCTACTGCATAGGCCTCTACCGGGTCCTCTTCGATCAAAGTTGGGCATGCATCAGTCTTGTGGTCTGTAGAGCCACAAAACTCGCAAGGTCTTACTTGAACTGTCTGCTTTCGTAGGATTTGCATCATCATTTCCTTCATCTGTTCCATTTGCTCGGGCATTGAGTTTACGGGTGTCTCGGCACTTGCCACGTTCTTGGTTCGGGTAAACTCATCCTGCTGAGTGGTCTCTTCTCTGAATCGGGCATTTTCAGCAAATTTTGTGACTAGCCGCCTTATGCCGCTTAATGGTAGGATTGCTATTGACCCTCCAGCCGAGGCATCCAGGAGCATTTTGTTCAAGCGGTTCAATCCATCAAGCATGTACTCGATGATGAGCTTCTCGGGTAGTCTAAGATTGCAGCAGCTTTGCTCCAATCGGTTGAATTTCTTGAGGTAGTCGAACATCGACTCGTTGGGCCCTTGCTTTATGTCCTGCAGCTGCCTCCTTACTTGCATCGCTCTTCCTGCTGGGTAGTATTTGTCTAGAAATTTCTTTTGCATCTGAGCCCATGTTCTGATGCTTCCCGAAGGCAATGAAAGGAACCAGTCGTTTGCCGAGTCAATGAGGGAAAAATAGAACGCCTTCAACTTGAAGTTGTCTATATTCACTCGATTGGGCTTTAGATTTTGGCAAATGCCATGTAAGCGTTAGAGAAGAGTTGTCGCAGATTCTCCATGAGCTCCTGAGAACTTGGGCAAGCTGTGGGCCACTGACGCGTCGATGGTAATGTTTTCCAGTTCAGGGCCCTCGTAAATGCACCACGGCTGATTTTTGAAATCTGGGGCATTGAGTTCGTCCATAGTAGGCTCGCGGTAGTTGTTATCCCCGTAGTAGTCATCAACGACGGGTTCTTCTCTTGGTATTTGTCGATATTACGGGGGTGGAGGATGTCTAGGGGGTTGTTGTGCTGGACCAGCTCCATTTCGGTCCTCAGGTGGTCCTTGGTTTCTTCGACTGCCTCCCTATCACGAGCTCTTCGGTTTCGGATGATTTGTTCCGGATCATCGACAAATTGTGGCGGCGCTTCTTTATTTCGATCGAACAGATTCATCTCGTCGTTATCCTGATAGTCATGGTGGCTTCCTTCACGAGACATGGTTGTGCAGAAGCGAGTTCGAAAGAGAAAAGAAAAAGAAAAGAACAGCTAATCTGAAGCTAATTCCCCGGCAACGGCGCCAGTTTTGACGGAGCCCACCGCACTGTCGTTAAGGTGCGATGTTCTCTGTGCAAAAATAAATTTATATCTCCGATACTCGCGACTTAACTATTTTGGGTAGTCAGTGGTAAGTACGGGTCGAACCTAAAGGAATTAGGTGAATAGTTGTTCTTTTGAAAAGGGGGGATTAAATAAAGCAGTTGGGGGTTGTTTTTGGTTTTAGTACTGAGAGTAGCGTGGGTTGGTTGTGATTTTAGTACTGAAAGGTAAAGTAACAGTTGATATTACAATTAAAGGAAAGCATTCGGTTTTAGGGGCCTTGTATCATAGTCTGTTTATCATTGACCTCTAATGATCATACTAAGTGTTCAAAGATGAATCAAGGCTATTTCTAGCACAAGACTTCCAACATCGTTTAGAACACTTGTTCTATTTAGACTAATTCCTCCTTTCGAAGTATCTTAGCCTTATGTGCATCCATTTGATCTTCAGTTACGATCAACCAAATGGTTTTTGAAAGAGGTCGAACTCCTCAGATAAGCTTTGCCCGTTAAAGCATCCACTTACCCAAGTATGTTCACGAACCCCACGGAAGAGCTTTGCCCGTTAAAGCATCCACTCAACCTTGGAAGTTCTAACCTAATATGTGGCACATAGAACAAGTTTTGAACACAGAGAGGCACTAAGCGAAGGGTCTAAAACATTTTATGACACAAGTACACCCCTTCAACCGAATGAAGGGCTTAGCTACGAATATTCATGGAACAGGACATCATAGCTAAGTGCGTTGAAAAGTAAAGGTTTTGAAAGACAGTAAAGTAAAGTTTTCGAAAGTAAAGACAGGAAAATAACGTACTTTGAAAGACAGTAAAGTAAAAAAGAGAGTACTTACAAAAACCGTTGAAAGTGCTAAAGCTTCGATTCCAAAGTAAAGTGCTTACATGATTGTGCTCTCAATCTAGAGAGATAAGTGATTTGTGATTTTGGAATGAGATGAGATATGGATACAAGGGCAAGGGAGCGCTCTATTTATAGGCTTAGAGGAGCCATGAGGAGCCAACACTTGGCAAGATGGGAGAGGAGGAGAAGAAAGCCATCGGAGTGACTCATCCTTCCCAAAAGCCGCCGGCCACATGTCCATGGAGGAGAGGATTGTGAGCTTAGCCACCGGCCATAGGTGGCAAGGGAGTGGGTGAGTGTGTTTTGTGATCTTTTTCCCAAAAGCCATCGGCTCCTTTCAGCTCCGGACTGACTCTGGTTGCTCTTCGGTTGGACTTGTTTTGAGTGATTCCACGTCAGGTTCTTGAAAGTCAGAATTTGGTCGTGACCTGGAATGACTCGTAATTTATTTTCAGCTTTAAAACTTCTCCTTAGCCTGTATTCTCTCTAGACTTCAAAATACCCTGTAGATAAATATCGAAACTAACAAGCAAAAGTTAAATAGACAAAGAGTCTAATTTGGTGGGTTTAACTGTGTTTATGATTCATACAATTATGGTCCATCAGCCGCCTCCACGTCTATTACTGCGCTTGTACTGAGGTCTCCTTCCGGGTTTTCTGCGGGCAAGCGTGCAATGGGCGTGATGTCGGGCTCGTTCTGCACTGAGTCCACTTCCATCGTCGGTGCTTCATCATCAGTTTGGTACATCGGCCCTTGTTTTGTGCTTTCTGCCAAATCGTCTATGAGGTCCCAAGTTTCAGCCATGGTGAACTTCATGATCGAGCCTCCTGCTGCATCGTTAAGTCTTTTCCACTCAAGGGGCGTCATTCCAGCAAGAAACCTTTGAATAAGATTGTGGTTGGTGAATCCATGGTGCGGGCAGCGCGAAACAATGTTGTCAAAGTACGAATAGTATTCGTCAAAAGTTTCGTCCCGGGATTGCTCAAGGTTGAGAATCTTCTCGCGGGTTTCAAGTCGGAGAGATGACGGGGAAAACTCTTCTAGAAATTTGGCTCGTAGATCCCCATAATCGCCTTCATAAGCTGCACATGAGTAATACCAATCTATTGCCGAGTCAATTAAAGACAATTTGAAGCATTTCAGCTTAAATTCCTCTAACGTCTCATTCTCAGGTTTCATGTGGCGGTAGATGTGGTGAAAATGTTGGCAATGAATCACAGGGTCCTCTTCAATGGTACCTCCGAATTGGGGGAGACAGCCAAGCATTTTAAACATAAGGTTGCTGCCTCCATCATTCCAAGGCTCTATGTCGTAGTATGAAGGCATGGCGAATTATGTGCAACAGAAAAAAGAACAACTATCCATTTGCTAATTCCCCGGCAACGGCGCCAATTTTGACGGAGCCCACCGCACTGTCGTTAAGGTGCGATGTTCTCTGTGCAAAAATAAATTTATATCTCCGATACTCACAACTTTACTATTTTGGGTAGTAAGTGGTAAGTACGGGTCGAACCCAAGGGAATTAGTGGATAGTTGTTCTTTCGAAAAGGAAAAGTAAATAAAATAGTTGGGGGGTTGGTTTTGGTTTTAGTACTGAAAGATAAAGTGCTAGAACAGTCGATTTCAAGATCAACCGCAGACACACATTTGATACTGGCCGCACGCTGTGTTTCAAGCGTGTTGCGTACCAAAGGTTATGCCGGGCTGATGTTGATAAAGTCTGTAGTAAAAGTAAAGTACAGAAAGTAATTGCTTGATGGACAAGTCTTGCGAAAAGTAATTGCTTGAAGGACAAGACTTTACAGAAAGTAAGTGCTTGAAGGACAAGTCTTACGGAAAGTAAGTAGTTGATATGGTACTGAAAGTAAAGTAACAGGTGATATTACAATTAAAGGAGAGATTCGGTTTTAGGGGCCTTATATCATAGTCTGTTTATCATTGACCTCTAATGATCATACTAAGTGTTCAAAAGTGTATCAAGGCTATTCCTAGCACATGACTTGCCACACCGTCTAGTCTTTTGCAAGACAAAGAACTCTTGTTCTAGTATGTGCATCCATTTGATCATCATTCCTGATAAACCAAATGGTGTTTAAAAGAGGTTGACTTCTACAGATAAGCTGTGCTCTTCCGAGCCTCCACTTATCTACGGAAGATCACGAACCCATGGCAGAGCTTTGCTCTTCCGAGCATCCACTCAACCAATGGAATTCTGACCTAATATATGGCACCTAGAACAAGTTGAACACCAAGAGGCACTAAGAGAAGGGTCTAAAACATTGTATGATACAAGTACACCCCTTCAACCGAATGAAGAGTTTAGCTACGAATATCCACAGAGGTGGATACCATAGCTAAGTACTTGGAAAAGTAAAGGTTTTGAAAGACAGAAAGTAAAGGTTTTGGAAAGTAAAGACAAGGAAAGTAAAGTTGCAGTTTTGAAAGACAGGAAAGTAAAGGTTTTTGGAAATCAAGACAAGGAAAGTAAAAGGAGAATACTCAAGAACCAACAGGAGTAAACTCAAGAACAGTAAAAGAAAAGCTTGAGTACTACAAGAACCGACAAGAGTACTCAAGAACAAACTTAAAGCTTTTGATATCAAAGGAAAGTGTTACAAGGATTGTGCCAAAATCTAGAGAGAAGTGAGAGCTTATGGATGATTGTTTGGAATGAGATTGTGGGATGTGTGGATGATTTACAAAGGGAAGGGATGTCTCTATTTATAGGCATGGAGGAGGAATGAGGAGGCAACACATGGCAAGAGGGGGATGGAGGAGCTTAAAGCCGCCGGTGGTGAGGTGTCTCTCCCCATAGCCGCCGGCCACATGGCTTGAGAGGAGAGGTGGAGGGCTTAGCCGCCCATGTGGTGGAGGAGGGGAGGATATGTGTGAGTGGAATGAGATCTTTTCTCCAAAAAGCCATCGGTTGGAATGTAACTCCAGTTGCCCTTTGGTTGCCTCTTCGGTTGCCCTTTGGTTGCTCCTTAGTTGACATCAAAAGATAAGTCACTTATACTTGGCATTTCACTTGTGTTCTTGATCTTTGATGGACTAAGTCATTGGGACTTAGTTGTGGGTTGATCGGAGTATTGTCGGAGTATGGTCAGTTCTGACTTGTAATCCATTTTCAGCGTTAAGAACTCCATTTTAGCTCGTTTTCATCTTTACTCCTTGAAATGGCCTGTAGAACAAAAGTGAAACTAACAAGTAAAAGTTGTCAAGATAAAGCATCCAATTTGGTGGGTTTAACTATCTTAACGAATCATATAAATATGGTCCATCACTGAGGGTATTATAATGCTCAAATATGGTGGCAAGATGGCTGAGTTTCGTGTCTTTGAGGATGACCACCAGCCTTGTGCGGGGAAACCACCCGAGATAGCTGGTAAAACTTGTTTTAATAATATAACTACTTAATCGTTGCGTTTGATTCAGGGTGTCAGTGAGTAGCTGAAGGTAATAAGGAAAACACGCCCACCAGATGAAAAGCGAGTAAAGAAACAAAAGTGTGGGGTAGGTGCACAAAAGTGGTGGACACCTACAGAAAAGAATTGGAGATCAAAGCCACCTGATGGCGGGCGGAGCATTGAGAAATGATTAACTTGTGGAAGTGCTGAGGAGAGGAGCATGCTGAGTGGTAAGTTTGACTTGGAGCAGCCTTGGGATCCTAACTTGTGATCCCGTTGAGGTAACGTCCAGCCGAGGACATAAAACAAAGGCGCGTACCGGGAGGCAACCTAGTGTGTTTTTACTTTACACATGTTATGATTAGATTAATTAGTGGAATTGGTATCCTGATAATGCGCCCCGAGTGCATTTTTTATTTCTAGTGGTTTCAGGTGATTGAATGAAGAAAGGAATTCAACATCAGTGGATTGGGCACATATCTGAACAATTAAATCGCAGACGCCTATACAATTATGCTAAATCGAAAGACCTCCGCGGAATGAAATGATGAAGACATCCGCGGTACATCGCAGAGTTAAAATTGGGCTCATTTTCCTTTTAGGGGAGTACCAGTTCCTCCATTGTTTTTCTATTTATTGTCTTTTATTTTTATTTGAGTTTCTTTTTTTTGTCCATCTTATCTCTTGAGTTGTACCGTGAGGACACGGGTCAATTTAAGTGTGGGGTGGGATGTTATAGAGTCAGTCGTGTGCTGTGTCTGTTTTCAATTTTTATGTTTCATGTTATGTGTCTTGATGAACTCGTGACGAACTGATGATGTACTGCTATGCTTTTCTCATATGTCGAAATCTTATTTCCAGCTTTGTATGACTATTGTGCTCATTTGACTAAAAATGCGAAATTTCAAAAAATTTCGATACTTGGTTCTTGTGAGTTGTGATATGCAGGGATGTGGAGTTGACAGAAATGTCCTAGAAAGGTATGGCAAGTTGCAAGAAGTTCTGAGTTTTGGTTCTGATGATTGAGAAAAGCGGTGGAGGTTGACGCTTCACTAGACTAGTCCTAAGAGTAGCTCCGTCACCGAGTTATACAAGTCTATTCATGCGTTCGCAGTGGTGGCGGGACAGAGAAAACAAACTGTCCATCTCTAGTCGGAGTAGCTGGGAATGGGTGGGTAACCCCTACCTTGCCTCATGCAGAAAGGACGAGGATGAGAAAAGAGCGGGACGCACTCCTATGCTGTTATCCGGAGGCTATGATTGGAGTGGTTCAAGGGCGCAAATGATTATGTGGATAAGAAACAAATTCAAAAGCCGAAGGCAAATCATCAAGTAAGAAGAAAATCAAAATCTGATTGATTCAAGCAAGATGTGTCGTTTATCAAAGTCCATACAACTTAAGGAATTCAAGACTCAACGGTATGAAAGCGGTGAATTAATCATGTGTCAGAGAAAGCCGCCAACTCAATCAAAAGACCAGAACTCAGAAAAGAATGCAGTGTCCGTGGTGCCTATAGGGGACTATCTCCCAATCATCCAAGGTCGTTTGGATTTCAACTCGCGAGGTAACAAGTATCGAAAAATCTATCTATACTCGCATTGTTAGAATCTCAAGCATGATAAGATTATTGGCTGGATTTGGGATTGAGATGTAAGGATTGGCATGACTAGTACGTTGTTAATTCTTTCTATGGCTTTGCTCTTGTTCGGGACGAACAAGTTCAAGTGTGGGGTAGTTTGATAAGTCGCAGTTGTACGACTATTTTCTGTGTTAAAACCCCGTCTCTTAGTGGTTGCCTGTATATTATTTCACTATCTGTGTGTAGTTTTCATTCTCAGGTGCATTCGGAGACCATGGAAGGAATATCGGCTAAGGGGAGCCTGTTAGAAGATGTTTTGTGTCGAAGAAATGAAGTCCGAAGTGCTTGAAGTTTGAGTCAGTGCAAACCGCTTAGGCCTGAAGGATTAAATGCGCTTAGGTCTACTGAGTTTCAATAATTATTCAGACCTCCGCGGAATTAAATAAAGAGACGTCCGCGGGTCCAGCTGGCAGTCGAATTTCATTATTTCTGATTTGCAATCTAGGGAGGAAACATACAAAATTCGAGGAGACAAAAGGAGAGGCGGCTGGCTCTCGTCTTAAAAGAAGAAAAATTAGAAAAGCCAAAAGTTCTGGAGTTTTGACGTTCGGAGTAGAGGATTTGAGAAGAGAACTCTCGGAGTAGGGTTCCAATTGAAGAAGCTTGAGCGTGGATTCATTGCTGGATTCAAGTATTCGAGTTGAGCTGCAGCTTGGGGAGAATTCATCATTAGTAATTTTGTTTCATTCTATTCAAAAACTTGATGATGTATTTCCTTACGATGAGTAGCTAAACTCATATGTGTAGGCTAGAACTCGACATTGTGATGTTTTGACTTGAGACCTATATTGATTTCTGTGTTTTGTGTCATATTACTATGCATTGTTTATGGAGTTTATTTTGCTAACATGAGTGGAACCCTAGCGGGGGAGCTTTTGTTTGTTTGTTGATTCCGATTGTCAAGTTTACTAGCAACCTAGCGGGGATAGCAAACTAGGACACGAGTAATATACCACTAGGATTAAACACCCTAGGAAAACTTGTTTAAATCTTCATGCAACTCTAGAGAGTTAGGGTCTTGATTATCGCTAGCGCGAGATTAAAATACTAGAACAAGAGCGGGGAGTATAACCTTAGCGGGGGAGCTCTAAGTTGTAGAACATTAGAAATCAAAATGGATTTGTCAATGATTTGGTCTTGCATCACAGTCGAAGGTTCTAGCTTGCACTACTCTTTGATATTATATACTTGAATTTGTGTGACGATTGCTCTCTTGATAAGTGATCATTGTTGCTTGCTTTTGGTTTTTTATTTACTTGTTTGAAATTTCCAACCCCTTTGTCACTCTCGTACTTAGTGAACAGATTCTTATATCGATCTCTATGGATACGACCCGACTTACCACTTGCTAGTCGGAATTAGAAATATTATTTTTGACGGGTACAACGACACCTGTCACTATTCCATGTTTTTCTTTGTTTGCTTTGCTACTCGTGATTCTTGAGCTTATTCCACTATCCTTACTTGTCTTATTTGTTTTCCCCATGTAGGTGCATCTCGTTTATGCCACCCAAGACCAAGAAGCTCACCCAAATTGTGGATAGAGACTTGAATCAACTGTTAAGAGAATTCGTTAACCCCTACCCTACAAGGAGTAAGACAATCAAAGCTAAAGGATCAACCTCGAACGCTCAAGAAACCACCACTCAAGACATGGGAGATAGACTTCCTCCTATACCACACCCTCCTCAATTACCCCAAGGTCAACAACCACAAGGCCCTCGAGCTAGAAGGGTTCTCAAGGACTATGCCGCTCCCAATGCTTATGGATACCGTTCCCCAATCCTTGTACCGGCGGTTGATAACCGAGACTTCGACTTGAAGACCTCAACAATTCAAATGGTCCAATCCAACCAATTCTCGGGTAGAGACCATGAGGACCCAAACTCTCATTTGACCACATTCCTTGAAGTTTGTGCCATTCAAGATTAATGGGTTCTCCGAAGATGCAAAGCTCTTGAGGTTATTCCCTTTCTCCCTCACGAGAAGAGCAAGAGATTGGTTGAGGAGCCAAACTCCGGATAGTTTCACCACTTGGGAGGAGCTCGCCGTTGCATTTCTCAACAAATATTTCCCTCCTTCCAAGACGGCGTACTATAGAAATCAAATTACAAAATTTTCACAAATGGATGGGGAAACACTTTATGAAGCTTGGGAGAGGTATAAAGAGTATTAAAAGGCTTTGCCCACATCACAACTTGGACGACCTCCTCGTTTTCCATACCCCCTATCATGGTGTTGATGGTCCCTCGCGGCTTGCACTTGATACCGCCGCGGGAGGAGCTATCATGGAGCTTGAACCTCCTGAAGGGTATGCGGTAATCGAGAAGATCACAAAGAATTATTTCATGTGGGGAAGTGAAAGAGGAAACCCGAAGTGAAGGCCGTGAGCACAAGTGACTATGATGCCCTAAGGAAAGATTTTGAGAACCTCTCGGATGAAGTATTCAAATTGAAACACCCGGAGAAGGACAACACAAGGAGCCAAGGTTGTGACATTTGCGAGGTCTATTAGCATGAGACCAACTCTTGCCCTTTGGTTCAAAGGGATAGACATATAATTGGGTATGAAGAGGCAAATTATGTGGGTGGAAACCAAGGAAGAGAGTATGGAGCTAGTGCCTCACAAGGCCAAAATTCCCAATCGAACTATACTACTCCAAGGTTTTCCTTGGTTTGGAAGAATCACCCAAATTTCTCATACAAGACTACAAATCCCACTCGTCTCGATTTTGGTACTACACCTCCCGGATTTGGTCGCAAGCCTACTTCCACTAATCAAGCTTTCCCACCGAAGAATCAATTCCAACCAAGGAACCAATACCAAGGGCAACAATATCAAGCTCAAGCTCAAACTCAAAGGAACTACCAACAAGTTGACCACCCTCCTCAACATTCTAATGAACCCTCCGGTGTGGAGGCAATGTTGGCCAAAATCCTTGCACAACAAGAGAGGGCAAGTAGAGACGTTCAAGCTCAACTAGAAGACATGCAAACCAAATTTGAAAGGTTGGAAACCCACAACAAAATGCTTGAGAACCAAATAGCTCAACAAGCTGAATCTTCTACAAGGGCACAAGGAAAATTACCGACTCCACCCGAGCAAGGGCAAAGGGAGCATTGTAATGCGGTTACATTGAGGAGTGGCAAGGAGTTAGAGGGTGAAGAACCGAAGAAGAAGAAAGTTTCTTTTGATCTAAGAGGCCAAGCTAGTGCCGAAATTGAAGAGCTAGATGAAGAGGTCCCTAACCCTCAAAACCAAAAGGAAAACGAAGTGGAAAAAGAGAAAGATGAATTAAGGCCATACACTCCTCCTATCCCTTTCCCACAAAGGCTAAAGAAGAAGAGCAATGACAAGAAATTCTTGAAGTTCGCCGAGATGATGAGGAAGCTTTATGTTACTATGCCCTTCACTGAGGTAATCACTCAAGCTCCATGATGGACCATATTTATATGATTCGTTAAGACAGTTAAACCCACAAAATTGGATGCTTTATCTTGACAACTTTTACTTGTTAGTTTCACTTTTGTTCTACAGGCCATTTCAAGGAGTAAAGATGAAAACGAGCTAAAATGGAGTTCTTAACGCTGAAAATGGATTACAAGTCAGAACTGACCATACTCCGACAATACTCCGATCAAGCCACAACTAAGTCCCAATGACTTATTTCATCAAAGATCAAGAACACAAGTGAAATGCCAAGTATAAGTGACTTATCTTTTGATGTCAACTAAGGAGCAACCAAAGGGCAACCGAAGAGGCAACCAAAGGGCAACTGGAGTTACATTCCAACCGATGGCTTTTTGGAGAAAAGATCTCATTCCACTCACACATATCCTCCCCTCCTCCACCACATGGGCGGCTAAGCCCTCCACCTCTCCTCTCAAGCCATGTGGCCGGCGGCTATGGGGAGAGACACCTCACCACCAGTGGCTTTAAGCACCTCCATCCCCCTCTTGCCATGTGTTGCCTCCTCATTCCTCCTCCATGCCTATAAATAGAGAGCTCCTCTTCCCTTAGTTCATCATCTCATCCTAATTCCATCCCAACATCCATAGTTCTTGTAGTGAGAGAAGCTCTCTAGATTCTACAACACAATCCATGTAAACACTTTACTTTGAATCAAAAGCTCCAAGTTTGTTCTTAAGTACTCTTGTCGGTTCTTGAAGTACTCAAGCATTTCCTTTACTTTTCGTTGTTCTTGAGTTTACTCCTGTTGGTTCTTGAGTACTCAAGTTTTCTCTTGTACTTGTTTTCAAAAACCTTTACTTTTCCTGTCTTTCAAAACCTTTACTTTTCCAAGTACTTAGCTATGATATCCACTCCTATGGATATTCGTAGATAAACCCTTCATTCGGTTGAAGGGGTGTACTTGTATCATAAAATGTTTTAGACCCTTCTCTTAAGTGTCTCTTTGTGTTCAACTTGTTCTAGGTGCCATATATTAGGTCAGTATTCCATTGGTTGAGTGGATGCTCGGAAGAGCAAAGCTCTGCCATGGGTTCGTGATCTTCCGTGGATAAGTGGAGGCTCGGAAGAGCACAGCTTATCTATGGAAGTCAACCTCTTTTAAACACCATTTGGTTTATCAGGAATGATGATCAAATGGATGCACATACTAGAACAAGAGTTCTTTGTCTTGCAAAAGACTAGACGGTGTGGCAAGTCATGTGCTAGGAATAGCCTTGATTCACTTTTGAACACTTAGTATGATCACTAGAGGTCAATGATAAACGGACTATGATATAATGCCCCTGATACCGAATCTTTCCTTTGATTCAAACATCACATGTCACTTACTTTCAGTCTTACTATCAACTGTTTACTTTCCAGTCATTTACTTTCTGTAACTTTACTTTCAGTCCATATCAACTGCTTACTTTCCGTAAGTCTTGTCCTTCAAGCAATTACTTTCCGTAAGTCTTGTCCTTCAAGCAATTACTTTCCGTAAGTCTTGTCCTTCAAGCATTTACTTTCAGCAAGACTTGTCCTTCAAGCACTTTACTTTTCAGTATTTACTTTCAGTCTCGTATTTACTTTCTTTACTTTCAGTCATTTACTTTTCAGCACTAAAATCACAACCAACCCACGCTACTTTCAGTACTAAAATCACAACCAACCCCCAACTGTCTTACTTTCATCTTCATCTTCGAAAGAACAACTATCCACTAATTCCCTTGGGTTCGACCCCTACTTACCGCTTTACTACCCAATAGTAGAGTACGAGTAGCGGACTTATAAATTTATTTGTACACATTGCCTCGCGACAAGGCAGTGCTTGTCAAATTGGCGCCGTTGCCGGGGAATTAGAGTTAACAATTGGATAACTGTTCTTTTTCTTTTTTTCTTTCAAACTCGCTTCTGCACAACCATGTCTCGTGAAGGAAGCAACCATGACTATCAGGATGACGACAAGATGAATCTGTACGATCGAAATTATGAGGCGCCGCCTCCAATTCTTGACGATCCGGGACAGCTCATCAGAAACCAAAGAGCTCGTAATCGGGAAGGCGCCCGAAGAAACCAAGAACCACCCGAGGACCGAAATGAAGCTGGTCCAGTACCACCCCCTATATATCCCCCACCTCCTCGACATCAACAAGTGCCAAGACGGGAACCCATCTTCGATGATTACTATGGGGATAACAACTACCGGGAACCTACTATGGGAGAACTTAATGCCCCAGATTTCAAAAATCAGCCGTGGTGCATTTACGAGGGCCCTGAATTGGAAAACATTACCATCGACACGTCAGTGGCCCATAGTTTGCCCAAGTTCTCAGGAGCTCATGGAGAATCTGCGACAACTCATCTCCAACGCTTACATGGCATTTGCCAAAATCTTAAGCCCAATCGAGTGAATATAGACGACTTCAAGTTGAAGGCGTTCTACTTTTCCCTCATTGACTCGGCAAACGACTGGTTCCTTTCATTGCCTTCAGGAAGCATCAGAACATGGGTTCAGATGCAAAAGAAATTCCTGGACAAATACTACACAGCGGGAAAAGCGATGCAAGTAAGGAGGCAACTGCAGGACATAAGGCAGGGACCTAATGAAACCATGTACGACTACCTGGAGAAATTCAACCACCTGGAGAGAAGCTGCTGCACTCTTGGATTACCCGAGAAGCTCATCATCGAGTACCTGATTGATGGACTGAATCCCTTAGACAAAAAGCTCCTTGATGCTTCAGTTGGAGGGTCAATGATGAGCCTACCATTAAGCGGCATACGACGACTAGTCACAAAATTTGCTGAAAATGCCCGGTTCAGAGAGGAGACCACTCGGCAGGATGAGTTTACCCGAACCAAGAATGTGGCAAGTGCCGAGACACCGGTAAACTCAATTCCTGAGCAAATGGAACAGATGAAGGAAATGATGATGCAAATCCTACGAAAGCAGACAGTTCAAGTAAGACCTTGCGAGTTTTGTGGCTCTACGGACCACAAGACTGATGCATGCCCAACTTTGATCGAAGAGGACCCGGTGGAGGCCAATGCAGTAGAGGGATATCAAGGGTACAACAACAACAACAACTACGCCGGTCCAAGCCGGCAGTATGGTCAAGCAACCAACCCGAGCTGGAAAACGAGAACCACCCTCCAAGGGTGACACAACAAGCCCCACCTCAGCCAGCTCAGTCATTCTACCAACCGCCCCACCAACAGTACAACCAGAATGCCCCACCAACAGGCCAATACCAACAAAGGGGACCAAACCAGTACCCGACGGGCCAATATCAACAGAAGGGACCAAATCAGTACCAAGCAAGCTCGAGCAATAATCAAGGACCAAACAAGTCACTTGAGGACATGATGAAGCAATTCTCAGGTACTGTGTAACAATTCTCAGGTACTGTGCAGCAATTGTCGGGCACCGTGAATCAATTAAGTGCTACTGTTCATCAAAACCAGGCGAAAAATGATGGAGCAATAGCCGACCTGAAGAAACAAATGTCTCAGCTCGCTACCTCAATGTTCGAGCATAATAATGAACCTGGCCGACTTCCTTCACAAACCTTCCAAAACCCGAAGGAAAACATAAGTGTCGTGACCCTAAGGAGTGGGATAAAGCTTGCCGTCAAACCCATGGAGCAAGAGGAGGACAAAAGCCCAAGGTTGCCTGGAGAAGAACAAATGAGGCCCGAGGCTCGCGAAACTCTTGAGCAGGACGCGGCCAAGAAAAATGGGGACGCACACGAGGAACACAGGCCTAGCCCGGTTCCACCGTCGGAAGAACACAGGCCACACCCGCTGCCCAGAACCGAGACCTCCAAGATCCGCGCCACGCTTCCATTTCCAGTGCCAGCCCGAGTACCAAAACAACATGTCATGGATGAGGACATGTTCGAATTGTTCAGCAAAGTCGAAATCAACATCCCCCTCTTGGAAGCCATCAAGCAAATCCCTCGATATGCTAAGTTTCTAAAGGAGCTTTGCACCAATCAAAGGAGGAGCAATAGAAATGATCAAGAGCTGATGAGTAGGGACGTGTCGGCCGTCATGCAACGAAAGGTGCCCCCCCAAATGCGAAGATCCGGGAACTTATACCATTCCATGCATAATTGGCAACATCCGGATCGAGAACTGCATGCTAGACCTTGGAGCATCAATCAACGTCCTGCCATTCTCTATCTACTCATGCCTTAGGATTGGGCCGCTCGAACCCACCGATCTTACTATTCAACTTGCAGATCGGTCGTGCAAACAACCTGAGGGCAAAATTGAAGACGTTTTGGTCCAAGTAGGAGAATTAGTTTTTTTAGCAGACTTCTACGTCCTTAAAATGGAGAATAGTGGGCCAACAGACCATGCTCCTATCCTTCTCGGTCGACCATTTCTTAAAACCTCAAAAATGAAGATAGACTGCGGGAGTGGGATGCTATCAATGGAAGTAGAAGGAGAGGTCTTCAGCTTCGACATATTCAGAGCAATGAAGCATCCCATGGAGTTTGAGGAAGTGCACGCTCTCGACGCTTTGGACGACCTAGTCCAAGAAGTTCAATCAGAACCAAGAGCAGATCCCTTAGAACTCATACTCAATGGAGCCGAGAGCTCATATGAATTGGCCGAAGGCTTGCATGAAACACTAGCCCACTTAACAATCTCGGAGCCTCTCACACCAGGATATGAAGTCAACGAGGTAAAATTATTCAAATCCAATACCTTTTTTCCCTCGGTGATGCAAGCTCCAAGAATAGAATTGAAGCCCCTGCCCGGGCATCTGAAGTACGCATTCCTAGGGGAAAATAACATGCTCCCGGTAATCATAAAGAGTGGCCTGGAAACAGACCAGGAGCATCGTTTGATAAAAGTGCTGAGATAACACAAGTTGGCTATTGGATGGACTCTAGCCGACTTGAGAGGAGTTAGCCCGGCGGTCTGCATGCATCGCATCTTACTCGAGGATGGAGCTAAGCCGTCAAGAGAACCTCAGCGACAACTCAACCCAATCATGATGGAGATCGTCCATAAGGAAATACAGAAGCTCCTGGATGCGGATGTCATCTATCCAATCTCGGATAGCCAGTGGGTGAGCCCAGTCCATGTGGTCCCGAAGAAAACTGGGATCACGGTCGAAGAAGATACCAAAGGGAATATGGTAACAACAAGGGTCAAGAACGGCTGGAGAATGTGCATCGACTACAGAAAATTGAACGCCGTCACAAGAAAGGACCATTTCCCTCTGCCATTCATCGATCAAATGTTAGACCGACTGGCGGGCAAACCATACTTTTGCTTCCTGGATGGATTCTCGGGCTACAACCAGGTCCCCATAGCGCCTGAGGACCAAGAAAAGACTACATTCACCTGCCCATTTGGTACATTCGCCTTCAGAAGGATGTCGTTCGGCCTATGAAATGCCTCGGGGACTTTTCAAAGAGTAGTGACCAGCATCTTTTCAGACATGATCGAAGAATTCATTGAAGTCTTCATGGACGACTTCACCATCTATGGAGACACATTCGACGCTTGCTTAAGCAATTTGAGCACGGTTTTTGCACGATGTGTGTCCATGAACTTAGTGCTCAATTATGAGAAGTGCCACTTCATGGTAACACACGGAATAGTATTGGGACATATCGTCTCACAAAAAGGCATGGAAGTGGACAAGGCAAAGATCGACCTGATCATGACTCTACCATACCCATCCACGGTCCGAGACATCCAATCATTCCTTGGCCATGCAGGATTCTACCGACGGTTCATCAAAGACTTCTCCAAAAAGGCGTTGCCTCTATCCACTCTTCTCCAAAAAGAAGTTCTTTTTGAATTCACCAATGTATGTAAGGAGGCCTTTGATGATCTAAATAAAGACCTCACTAGCACACCTATCATCCAAATGCCAAATTGGGAACTCCCATTCGAAATCATGTGCGACGCAAGTGACTTTGCTGTGGGAGCAGTTCTCGGCCAAAAAGTTGATAAGAAGGCAGGTGTGATCTACTACACCTCAAGAACCCTAGATTCTGCCCAACGAAACTACTCCACCACCGAGAAGGAACTCCTGGCAGTGGTATTCGCTCTGGAAAAGTTCAGATCCTATTTGCTTGGAGAAAAAGTAATAGTTTATTCTGACCATGCTGCCATCCGTTACTTGATGAAGAAGAAGGAGGCCAAGACAAGGCTCATTCGGTGGATCTTGCTACTGCAAGAATTTGATGTGGAGATAAGGGACAAAAAGGGGATCAAGAATACTGTGGTGGACCACCTAAGCAGGATTGTCCGAAAGGAAGAAGAGGGGCACATAACCGAGTCATTTCCAGACGAGCACCTCTATGCAGTCTCAACCAAGGTGCTGTGGTATGCCTCAATCGTCAACTACCTTGTAGGAGGTACATTTCCTCCTTCTTTTACTAAAGCACAATGCATGAAACTTAGGCATGATGCTAGACACTACTTATGGGATGATCCTTATTTATGGAAAATAGGAGCAGATCAAATACTTAGGAGATGCATCCCCGATAATGAAATAGCTTCTGTCATTAGCTTTTGCCATGAGTTTGCATGTGGAGGACACATGGACCTAGGAGAACCGCTAGGAAAATCCTAGATAGCGGCTTCTTTTGGCCGAGTGTATTTAGAGATGCATATGAGAAGTGTAAAAAGTGCGATAGGTGTCAAAGAGTAGGAAATTTGTCAGCTAGAAATGAGATGCCTCAAGTACCCATATTGGTCAACGATGTTTTTGACATTTGGGGCATTGATTTCATGGGTCCATTCCCAGTTTCATGCGGTTATACTTACATTCTAGTTGCTGTAGATTATGTGTCAAAATGGGTAGAGGCTAAGGCCACAAGGTGCGACAATGCAAAAACTGTCATAGATTTTTTGCGCACTAACCTGTTTTGTAGGTACGGGGTACCCAAGGCCATAATCAGCGACCAAAGAACTCATTTCTGCAACCGCATGATGGCTGCCACCTTGAAGCACTACCATGTCCACCACCTAACATCCACGGCATATCATTCCCAAACCAACGGTCAAGCGGAGATATCCAACCGCGAAATCAAAGGCATTCTGGAAAAGATGGTGAAACCAGGTACAAAAGATTGGAGTCAGAGGCTAGACGAAGCTCTTTGGGCTTATCGAACGGCATACACGACTGACAATTCGCTTGTCGTCAGAGCAAATTGTACAAATAAATTTATAAAGTCCGCTACTCGCGACTACTGGGTAGAAGTGGTAAGTAGGGGTCGAACCCAAAGGAATTAGGGGGATACGTTGTTCTTTTACTAACAGGGACGTGTTTTAGGATGATTGAGATTTTAGCGCGAGTAATTAAACTACTGTTTTTGGTTTTTTGGGTTTCTTGTGGGGAAAAGTAAATACAGAAATTAAATACTGAAAGTAAATACTGAAAGTAAAGAGATAAGGGTTAGAAGACTTACAGTGGGTGATGCGTGATTGCGATTCCTCCGGTTGTTGAGCAGTTGATGGTTGTGCTTGATCGGGACAGTTATACTAGGAAAGTAAATACAGGGGGTTTTTGTGATTGAAAGAAAGTATTCGGTTTCAGGTACTCTTGTATTATAACATGTATATAATAAACCGTTAGTAACTTTTCTAAGTATTCAAAGATGAATCGAGGCCCTTTCGTTGCGCAAGACTTGCAACATCGTTTAAAGCAACCCTTGTTCTACTTCAGACTAATTCCTCCTTTCGAAGTATCTTAGCCTTCTGTGCATCCACCTGATCTCACAGTTACGATTGACCAAGTGGTGTTTTAGATAAGTCTAACTCCTCAGATAAGCTTTGCCCTTTCGTAGCATCCACTTACCCGAGTATGTTCACGAACCCCATGGAAGAGTTTTGCCCTTTCGTAGCATCCACTCAACCTTGGAAATTCTGACTATAAATGGCACATAGAACAAGTTTTGAATACAAAGAAATGAAACTAAAAGATATTACAACATTATATAATACAAGAAAATACCTTCCACCGAATGAAGAGTTTAGCTACGAATATCCATAAAGGTGGATACCATAGCTAAATACTCGGGGGTTTTTGAAAACAGTAAGAGGGAAAGGGGTGGAATACTCAAGAACCAACAGGAGTATTCCCAATTTCCTACTGAATACTCAAGAACCAACAGGAGTATTCTCTATAGTATAATACTCAAGAACAAACAGGAGTATTATTTCATAAACCGAACAAACTTACAAAGTAACCAAACTTAGAGAGATAAGTGTTTTGTGTATGGATTGATGATACAAATGAGGAGGAGGGCACTTCTATTTATAGCCAAGAGGGGTGGAGATGGGTGGTGGAGATGGTGGCATGTGGAGGAGCATCCAAGGGTGGAGATGGAGGACCTTGTGGAGGAGACAAGTGGCACAAGGGGAGGAGCCTCCCAAAAGCCGCCGGTTGCCGGTCCAAAGGGGAGGAAGAGGAGGTGGCTTGGCCACCCTTTGCCAAAGCCACCGGTCATCCCATGGAGGAGGAGGGGGAAGCCACCTAATGACTCATCCATTTCACCCAAGCCACCGGTCACCAATGCATATGGATGAATCTTGACGGTTTTGTACTGTCTTTACAAAACTATTAGTCCAATTTCACTCCACGCTGTCTTTGATAATTCCTCATTTGGATTTAATTTGAGTAATTCATCGTCAGGATCTTGAGATTTCTTCGCTCAGTGCTTGATCTTGACCTTCAATTGACTCTTGATATCTTTTCAGCATAAAATCCTCTCCTTAGCGTGTTTTCACTTTTATCTCTCAATTGCCCTGTGGAAATATTTCGGGACTAACACGTAGAAGTTGGATAGACAAACAGTCTAATTTGGTGGGTTTAACTGTATTTATGATGCATACAATTATGGTCCATCAGATCACCCCACACTTTTAGTTGTTCGTCCCGAACAATGCTATTAAAGGGCGGCACTTAGTAAGCTTGTTGAAATATGAAAATTAGACCGTGGTACTCGATTTCTCCTAATTCATGCATTACTACTTATTGCCAAATTAAACTGCGTAAATAAATAGAAGAAACTTGATACTTGTACCTTCGTGCCGAGATACAAATTATTTTGGATGTTTCGGGAGATAGCCCTTTTCAGGCTCCTGGACTACACCTTCGGGACCGTCTCGCACTATATGGTTTTCTTGTAGCTTTCTCTAGCACGTGATTCGATTCGGGTTTCAGTGAGTTAAGCCTTTTTTTTATTTTCTTTTTTCTTCTTTGGCGAGGGACTAGCTTGTTGTAGTGATTCTGCCTTTGGCTTTATGATCTGTCTTTTTTGAGTGCTTCACTTTTGCTCGGTTAAAACCTTCACAATTTTGGGCCTTAGGCCTCTTTTGATTTTCTTCTTTGAGTTTTTTGCTTCTTTGTGACTTGCTAGTCCATTTTCTCAGCCTTTTTGGGAGGTCCAATCATCGCCCGCAAGCCTATGGAAATACCTCCCCGCTCCTCTCGTCTTCGTCGTTTCGCGCGGGTCAAGATGAGGGTCGCTCATTTATTTTCTCGGCTATTTTGACTAGAGAGAGGACGGTCTGATTCCCGTCCTCGCCTTTGCATAGATGCTTCTTGGCGGAGTTGACTTCAATTATTCACTGAACCCCGAAGTGCAGCCTCCACTGACTTCGAAAACCATATAGTTTGATCTGATCCTTCAAGTGCTTGCCAAGCCCCTCTAGGGCAATTTCTATCAACTCCACATCCCTAGGTTATCTCAGCACAAAGGGACAAATGAGAAGTTACATTCTAAGTTTTTAAACAGTTTGCATTTTCATAAGGTTGATGCATGAATTATGATCTATCTTTTTCACATTCTAAAGTTCATAAATCCAAAAAGATACTACTAAAAAAAAGAAAAAACATGCAGTTGGTTCTCACCCCACACTTTTGAACGAAGGCAAGCCTTAGTTCAAAAGTCATGCAATATATACAGGAGAAGGAAATGAAATTAAGGAAAAAGAAGAACAGAACTCCCTTTAAGGTGTCGAGTGAACGACATGGCATGAGGCTGGATAATCGAGGGAGTTCAGCTGGGGCCTCGAACTCTCAGCGCAGGCCCGGTAAATTCACGGAAGCTGCCTGGCTGATCCGATCTTGCTCCAAAAACTTAATTCCTACATGAAAGACATTCCTTCTAGACAAAAAGTGGGTGAGAGCGCTTATTGGAAATTTAAATAACAGAAAGTAAGATAGTGTCGGGTTACCTCCCGACCAGTGCACTTGTTTAACATCGTTGGCTCGATAGTACCTCGTTCTAGATCATTGGTTGGGATCCCATGGGTGGCTCAGGTCAAACTTTTGTGGGGCTAAGTTGACTTCGTCGTGGTACTGTTTAACTCGCTGCCCGTTTACCATGAACTTGCTTCCATTATCCATGCTTTCTAACTCAAGCATCCCATGGTTGAATACTTTAGTCACGGTATAAGGACCGGTCCATCTTGATCTCAGTTTGCCGGGCATCAACTTCAACCGTGAGGAGAAGAGTAGTACTTGTTGTCCTTCCTCGAATGAGCGCCGGAGGATGAGTTTGTCATGATATAATTTCGTTCGCGCCTTGTAGTCGGTTTGCCCTTCTTCTTCCTTTCGGACAATCCTACTTAGGTGGTCGACCACGGTATTCTCGATCCCTTTTTTGTCCCTTATTTCCATATCAAACTCTTGCAGTAGTAATATCCACCGAATGAGTCTTGGCTTGGCCTCCTTTTTCTTCATCAGGTAGCGGATGGCAGCATGGTCAGAATAAACTATTACTTTTGCTCCAAGCAAATAGGGTCTGAATTTTTCGAGAGCGAATACTACTGCCAAGAGTTCCTTTTCGGTGGTGGAGTAGTTCCGTTGGGCAGGATCTAGGGTTCGTGAGGCGTAGTAGATCACTCCCGCCTTCTTATCAATCTTTTGGCCGAGAACCGCTCCCACAGCAAAGTCACTTGCGTCACACATGATCTCAAATGGTTTTTTCCAATCCGGAGTTTGGATGATGGGTGTGCTAGTGAGGGCTTTCTTAAGCTCGTTGAAGGCTTCCTTGCATGCATTGGTGAATTCAAAAGGAACTTCTTTTTGAAGAAGAGTGGATAGAGGCAACGCCTTTTTGGAGAAGTCCTTGATGAACCGTCGGTAGAAACCCGCATGCCCAAGGAAGGATTGGATGTCTCGGACAGTGGAGGGGTATGGTAGAGTCTTGATCAAATCTATTTTGGATTTATCTACCTCTATGCCTTCTTGAGAGACGACGTGCCCTAAGACCACTCCATGAGTTACCATGAAGTGGCATTTCTCGTAATTGAGCACGAGGTTCATTGAGACACATCGTGCCAGAACAGTGTTTAGGTTATCGAGGCAAGCGTCGAATGTGTCGCCATAGATGGTGAAGTCGTCCATGAAAACTTCAATGAATTCCCCGATCATGTCTGAAAAGATGCTGGTTACAACCCTTTGGAAAGTCCCTGGGGCGTTGCATAGGCCGAACGACATTCTTCTGAAGGCGAATGTACCGAATGGGCAGGTGAATGTAGTCTTCTCTTGGTCCTCAGGTGCTATGGGGATCTGGTTGTAGCCTGAGAATCCATCCAAGAAGCATAAATATGGTTTGCCTGCTAGTCGGTCTAGCATTTGGTCGATGAATGGTAGGGGGAAATGATCTTTTCTTGTTACAGCGTTCAATTTCCTGTAGTCGATGCACATCCTCCAGCCGTTCTTGATCCTTGTTGTTACCATTTTTCCTTCGGTATCTTCCTTGACCGTGATACCACTTTTCATAGGAACCACGTGGACAGGACTCGCCCACTGGCTATCTGATATTGGATAGATTACATCCGCATCCAGGAGCTTTTGTATTTCCTTCTGGACGATTTCCATCATGATCGGGTTAAGTCGTCGTTGAGGCTCTCTTGATGGTTTTGCTCCATCTTCTAGTAGAATACGGTGCATGCATACAGCCGGGCTGACTCCTCTTAAGTCGGCCAGTGTCCATCCGATAGCCAACTTGTGTTGTTTCAGCACTTTTATCAAGCCTTGCTCCTGTCCTGCTTCCAAGCCACTTTTGATGATTACTGGGAGAGTGTCGTTATCCCTTAGGAAGGCGTACTTAAGATGTCCAGGCAGGGGCTTTAATTCTAGTTTGGGGGCTTGCGTCACCGAGGGCAAGAAGGTATTTGATTTGAATAATTTTACCTCGTTGACTTCATACCCTGGTGTGAGAGGCTCCGAGATTGTTAAGTGGGCCACCATTTCATGCCAGTCTTCAGTTAACTCGTAAGAGCTTTCGGTTCCGTTGAGTATGGCTTCTAAGGGATCTACTCTTGGTTCTGATTGAATTTCTTGGACTAGGTCGTCCAAAGCGTGTTCTTCCTCAAAGTCCATAGGGTGCTTCATTGCCTGGAATATGTCAAAGCTAAAGACTTCTCCTTCTACTTCCATCGAGAGCATTCCGCTTCCACAGTCTATCTTCATTTTTGCTGTCTTTAAAAATGGACGGCCGAGAAGGATGGGTACATCATCAGTAGGACCACCATTCTCCATTTTCAAGACGTAGAAGTCTGCCGGAAATACTAACTTGCCTACTTGGACCAGGACGTCTTTGATTTTGCCCTCAGGCTGTTTGCATGATCGATCAGCTAATTGAATAGTGAGACCGGTGGGTTTGAGTGGTCCAATCTTAAGGCATGAATAGATAGAGAAGGGAAGAACATTGATTGATGCCCCCAGGTCTAGCATGCAGTTATCGATCCTGATGTTGCCAATTTTGCATGGAATGGTGTGGGTTCCAGGATCTCCACATTTAGGGGGAACTTTTTGTTGCATGACTGCCGATACGTTTCTACTCATTAGCTCCTGGTCGTTTCCAGTATTCCTCCTATGGTTGATACAAAGTTCTTTCAAAAACTTGGCATATCGAGGAATTTGCTTGATGGCTTCCAAGAGGGGGATGTTGATTTCAACCTTGCTGAACAACTCCAACACTTCCTTATCCATAACATGTTGTTTTTGCACGCGTGCAGGTACTGGAAATGGAAGTGTTGTGCTGATCCTAGGATTTTCGGTTCTGGGCACCGGGTCAGGCCTGTGTTCCTGGGACGTATTCTCTTCTTCTTCGGACGCGTACCTGTCTTCCTCAATTAAGTCGTCGTCTTTATCGGTTGCTTCTTCCTCTAGAGTTTCGAGAGTTTCAGCCCTCGTACGCTCTTCTCGGGGCAATCTTGGGTCTTTGTCCTTCCCTTGCTCTAAAGGTTTGCTGGCAAGCGTTTTTCCACTCCTAAGAGTCAAGGCATTCAAATTTTCCATGATTTGGATGGTTTGTGAAAGGAGTCTGCCGGACTCATTAGCGTGTGCGGTAATTGAAGCAGTGAGTTGGGAGATGTCCTTCTTCAAGTTTGATAATTCCCCCCTTGTTTCGGCCTGATTCTGATGCATAGAAGTGCTTAACTGTTGCACAGTCCCCGACAATTGTGTTATCATGTCCTCAAGTGGCTTGTTTGGTCCTGGATGATGGCTCGGGCATGTGTCGGTTTTGTGGTCCGTCGAATCACAGAACTCGCACGGTCTTACTTGAACTGTTTGCTTTTGTAAGAGTTGCGTCACCATTTCCTTCATTCGTCTCATCTCTTCTGACATAGAGTTTACTGATGCATCGGCTTGTGAGACGTTTTTTGTTTGGAAGGGTTCATCTTGACGAGTAGTCTCCTCTTTAAACCGAGCATTTTCAGCAACATTGTTTATCAGCTGCCTAATTCTGCTCAACGATAGATTCATTATGGATCCTCCAGCTGAGGCATCCAGAAACATCTTGTCTATCTTAGTGAGTCCATTAATTAGATATTCGATGATGAGCTTCTCGGGTAATCCTAGAGTATAGCAGCTTTTCTCCAGGTGGTTGAACATTTCCAGGTAATCGTACATGGTTTCGTTGGGTCCTTGCTTGATGTCCTGCAGTTGCCTCCTTACTTGCATTGCTCTTCCTGCTGGGTAGTATTTGTCTAAGAACTTCTTCTGCATCTGAGCCCATGTTCTGATGCTTTCGGAAGGCAATGAAAGGAACTAGTCACTTGCCGAGTCAATGAGGAAAAAATAGAACGCCTTTACTTGAAGTCGTTTAAATTCACTCGATAAGGTTTTAGATTTTGGCAAATGCCATGTAGACGCTGGAGATGGGTCATTGCTGACTCTTCATTAGTTCCTGAGAACCTTGGCAAATTGTTGATGTCGACGATAATGTTTTCTAGTTCAGGGTTCTGACAAATGCACCACGGCTGCGTTTCAAATTCCGGGGCAGTGAGTTCTCCCATAGTCGGTTCACGAAAATGGTTGTTATCCTCATAGTAGTTATCGAAGACGGGTTCGCATCTCGGTACTTGTCGAGGGCGTGGGGGTGGTGGATATCTAGGGGGTTGTACTGGACCAGCTGCATTTCGGTCCTCGGGTGGTTCTTGGTTTCGTCTGTTAGCTTCCCTATCACGAGCTCTTCTGTTTCTGATGAGTTGTTCCGGATCGTCGATAAATGGAAGCGGTATCTCATCATTTCGATCGTACAGGTTTATTTCTTCGTCATCCTGGCAGTCATGGTGACTTTCTTCGCGAGACATGGTCGTTTTGAAGTGCGTATCGATTCAAACAACTTATCCGATTAATTAACTAACTCCCCGGCAACGGCGCCAATTTGACAATTCGCTTGTCGTCAGAGCAAATTGTACAAATAAATTTATAAAGTCCGCTACTCGCGACTACTGGGTAGAAGTGGTAAGTAGGGGTCGAACCCAAGAGAATTAGGGGGATACGTTGTTCTTTTACTAACAGGGACGTGTTTTAGGATGATTGAGATTTTAGCGCGAGTAATTAAACTACTGTTTTTTTTTTGGGTTTTTTGTGCGGAAAAGTAAATACAGAAATTAAATACTGAAAGTAAATACTGAAAGTAAAGAGATAAGGGTTAGAAGACTTACAGTGGGTGATGCGTGATTGCGATTCCTCCGGTTGTTGAGCGGTTGATGGTTGTGGTTGATCGGGACAGTTATACTAGGAAAGTAAATACAGGGGGTTTTTGTGATTGAAAGAAAGTATTCGGTTTCAGGTACTCTTGTATTATAACATGTATATAATAAACCGTTAGTAACTTTTCTAAGTATTCAAAGATGAATCGAGGCCCTTTCGTAGCGCAAGACTTGCAACATCGTTTAAAGCAACCCTTGTTCTACTTCAGACTAATTCCTCCTTTCGAAGTATCTTAGCCTTTTGTGCATCCACCTGATCTCACAGTTACGATTGACCAAGTGGTGTTTTAGATAAGTCGAACTCCTCAGATAAGCTTTGCCCTTTCGTAGCATCCACTTACCCGAGTTTGTTCACGAACCCCACGAAAGAGTTTTGCCCTTTCGTAGCATCCACTCAACCTTGGAAATTCTGACTATAAATGGCACATAGAACAAGTTTTGAATACAAAGAAATGAAACTAAAAGATATTACAACATTATATAATACAAGAAAATACCTTCCACCGAATGAAGAGTTTAGCTACGAATATCCATAAAGGTGGATACCATAGCTAAATACTCGGGGGTTTTTGAAAACAGTAAGAGGGAAAGGGGTGGAATACTCAAGAACCAACAGGAGTATTCCCAATTTCCTACTGAATACTCAAGAACCAACAGGAGTATTCTCTATAGTATAATACTCAAGAACAAACAGGAGTATTATTTCATAAACCGAACAAACTTACAAAGTAACCAAACTTAGAGAGATAAGTGTTTTGTGTATGGATTGATGATACAAATGAGGAGGAGGGCACTTCTATTTATAGTCAAGAGGGGTGGAGATGGGTGGTGGAGATGGTGGCATGTGGAGGAGCGTCCAAGGGTGGAGATGGAGGACCTTGTGGAGGAGACAAGTGGCACAAGGGGAGGAGCCTCCCAAAAGCCGCCGGTTGCCGGTCCAAAGGGGAGGAAGAGGAGGTGGCTTGGCCACCCTTTGCCAAAGCCACCGGTCATCCCATGGAGGAGGAGGGGGAAGCCACCCAATGACTCATCCATTTCACCCAAGCCACCGGTCACCAATGCATATGGATGAATCTTGACGGTTTTGTACTGTCTTTACAAAACTATTAGTCCAATTTCACTCCACGCTGTCTTTGATAATTCCTCATTTGGATTTAATTTGAGTAATTCATCGTCAGGATCTTGAGATTTCTTCGTTCAGTGCTTGATCTTGACCTTCAATTTACTCTTGATATCTTTTCAGCATAAAATCCTCTCCTTAGCGTGTTTTCACTTTTATCTCTCAATTGCCCTGTGAAAATATTTCGGGACTAACACGTAGAAGTTAGATAGACAAACAGTCTAATTTGGTGGGTTTAACTGTATTTATGATGCATACAATTATGGTCCATCAGATCACCCCACACTTTTAGTTGTTCGTCCCGAACAATGCTATTAAAGGGCGGCACTTAGTAAGCTTGTTGAAATATGAAAATTAGACTGTGGTACTCGATTTCTCCTAATTCATGCATTACTACTTATTGCCAAATTAAACTGCGTAAATAAATAGAAGAAACTTGATACTTGTACCTTCGTGCCGAGATACAAATTATTTTGGATGTTTCGGGAGATAGCCCTTTTCAGGCTCCTGGACTATACCTTCGGGACCGTCTCGCACTATATGGTTTTCGTGTAGCTTTCTCTAGCACGTGATTCGATTCGGGTTTCAGTGAGTTGAGCCTTTTTTTTATTTTCTTTTTTCTTCTTTGGCGAGGGACTAGCTTGTTGTAGTGATTCTGCCTTTGGCTTTATGATCTGTCTTTTTTGAGTGCTTCACTTTTGCTCGGTTAAAACCTTCACAATTTTGGGCCTTAGGCCTCTTTTGATTTTCTTCTTTGAGTTTTTTGCTTCTTTGTGACTTGCTAGTCCATTTTCTCAGCCTTTTTGGGAGGTCCAATCATCGCCCGCAAGCCTATGGAAATACCTCCCCGCTCCTCTCGTCTTCGTCGTTTCGCGCGGGTCAAGATGAGGGTCGCTCATTTATTTTCTTGGCTATTTTGACTAGAGAGAGGACGGTCTGATTCCCGTCCTCGCCTTTGCATAGATGCTTCTTGGCGGAGTTGACTTCAATTATTCACTGAACCCCGAAGTGCAGCCTCCACTGACTTCGAAAACCATATAGTTTGATCTGATCCTTCAAGTGCTTGCCAAGCCCCTCTAGGGCAATTTCTATCAACTCCACATCCCTAGGTTATCTCAGCACAAAGGGACAAATGAGAAGTTACATTCTAAGTTTTTAAACAGTTTGCATTTTCATAAGGTTGATGCATGAATTATGATCTATCTTTTTCACATTCTAAAGTTCATAAATCCAAAAAGATACTACTAAAAAAAAGAAAAAACATGCAGTTGGTTCTCACCCCACACTTTTGAACGAAGGCAAGCCTTAGTTCAAAAGTCATGCAATATATACAGGAGAAGGAAATGACATTAAGGAAAAAGAAGAACAGAACTCCCTTTAAGGTGTCGAGTGAACGACATGGCATGAGGCTGGATAATCGAGGGAGTTCAGCTGGGGCCTCGAACTCTCAGCGCAGGCCCGGTAAATTCACGGAAGCTGCCTGGCTGATCCGATCTTGCTCCAAAAACTTAATTCCTACATGAAAGACATTCCTTCTAGACAAAAAGTGGGTGAGAGCGCTTATTGGAAATTTAAATAACAGAAAGTAAGATAGTGTCGGGTTACCTCCCGACCAGTGCACTTGTTTAACGTCGTTGGCTCGACAGTACCTCGTTCTAGATCATTGGTTGGGATCCCATGGGTGGCTCAGGTCAAACTTTTAAGGGGCTAAGTTGACTTCGTCGTGGTACTGTTTAACTCGCTACCCGTTTACCATGAACTTGCTTCCATTATCCATGCTTTCTAACTCAAGCATCCCATGGTTGAATACTTTAGTCACGGTATAAGGACCGGTCCATCTTGATCTCAGTTTGCCGGGCATCAACTTCAACCGTGAGGAGAAGAGTAGTACTTGTTGTCCTTCCTCGAATGAGCGCCGGAGGATGAGTTTGTCATGATATAATTTCGTTCGCGCCTTGTAGTCGGTTTGCCCTTCTTCTTCCTTTCGGACAATCCTACTTAGGTGGTCGACCACGGTATTCTCGATCCCTTTTTTGTCCCTTATTTCCATATCGAACTCTTGCAGTAGTAATATCCACCGAATGAGTCTTGGCTTGGCCTCCTTTTTCTTCATCAGGTAGCGGATGGCAGCATGGTCAGAATAAACTATTACTTTTGCTCCAAGCAAATAGGGTCTGAATTTTTCTAGAGCGAATACTACTGCCAAGAGTTCCTTTTCGGTGGTGGAGTAGTTCCGTTGGGCAGGATCTAGGGTTCGTGAGGCGTAGTAGATCACTCCCGCCTTCTTATCAATCTTTTGGCCGAGAACCGCTCCCACAGCAAAGTCACTTGCGTCACACATGATCTCAAATGGTTTTTTCCAATCCGGAGTTTGGATGATGGGTGTGCTAGTGAGGGCTTTCTTAAGCTCGTTGAAGGCTTCCTTGCATGCATTGGTGAATTCAAAAGGAACTTCTTTTTGAAGAAGAGTGGATAGAGGCAACGCCTTTTTGGAGAAGTCCTTGATGAATCGTCGGTAGAAACCCGCATGCCCAAGGAAGGATTGGATGTCTCGGACAGTGGAGGGGTATGGTAGAGTCTTGATCAGATCTATTTTGGATTTATCTACCTCTATGCCTTCTTGAGAGACGACGTGCCCTAAGACCACTCCATGAGTTACCATGAAGTGGCATTTCTCGTAATTGAGCACGAGGTTCATTGAGACACATCGTGCCAGAACAGTGTTTAGGTTATCGAGGCAAGCGTCGAATGTGTCGCCATAGATGGTGAAGTCGTCCATGAAAACTTCAATGAATTCCTCGATCATGTCTGAAAAGATGCTGGTTACAACCCTTTGGAAAGTCCCTGGGGCGTTGCATAGGCCGAACGACATTCTTCTGAAGGCGAATGTACCGAATGGGCAGGTGAATGTAGTCTTCTCTTGGTCCTCAGGTGCTATGGGGATCTGGTTGTAGCCTGAGAATCCATCCAAGAAGCAGAAATATGGTTTGCCTGCTAGTCGGTCTAGCATTTGGTCGATGAATGGTAGGGGGAAATGATCTTTTCTTGTTACAGCGTTCAATTTCCTGTAGTCGATGCACATCCTCCAGCCGTACTTGATCCTTGTTGTTACCATTTTTCCTTCGGTATCTTCCTTGACAGTGATAACACTTTTCTTAGGAACCACGTGGACAGGACTCACCCACTTGCTATCTGATATTGGATAGATTACATCCGCATCCAGGAGCTTTTGTATTTCCTTCTGGACGATTTCCATCATGATCGGGTTAAGTCGTCGTTGAGGCTCTCTTGATGGTTTTGCTCCATCTTCTAGTAGAATACGGTGCATGCATACAGCCGGGCTGACTCCTCTTAAGTCGGCCAGTGTCCATCCGATAGCCAACTTGTGTTGTTTCAGCACTTTTATCAAGCCTTGCTCCTGTCCTGCTTCCAAGCCACTTTTGATGATTACTGGGAGAGTGTCGTTATCCCTTAGGAAGGCGTACTTAAGATGTCCAGGCAGGGGCTTTAATTCTAGTTTGGGGGCTTGCGTCACCGAGGGCAAGAAGGTATTTGATTTGAATAATTTTACCTCGTTGACTTCATACCCTGGTGTGAGAGGCTCCGAGATTGTTAAGTGGGCCACCATTTCATGCCAGTCTTCAGTTAACTCGTAAGAGCTTTCGGTTCCGTTGAGTATGGCTTCTAAGGGATCTACTCTTGGTTCTGATTGAATTTCTTGGACTAGGTCGTCCAAAGCGTGTACTTCCTCAAAGTCCATAGGGTGCTTCATTGCCTGGAATATGTCAAAGCTAAAGACTTCTCCTTCTACTTCCATCGAGAGCATTCCGCTTCCACAGTCTATCTTCATTTTTGCTGTCTTTAAAAATGGACGGCCGAGAAGGATGGGTACATCATCAGTAGGACCGCCATTCTCCATTTTCAAGACGTAGAAGTCTGCCGGAAATACTAACTTGCCTACTTGGACCAGGACGTCTTCGATTTTGCCCTCAGGCTGTTTGCATGATCGATCAGCTAATTGAATAGTGAGACCGGTGGGTTTGAGTGGTCCAATCTTAAGGCATGAATAGATAGAGAAGGGAAGAACATTGATTGATGCCCCTAGGTCTAGCATGCAGTTATCGATCCTGATGTTGCCAATTTTGCATGGAATGGTGTAGGTTCCAGGATCTCCACATTTAGGGGGAACTTTTCGTTGCATGACTGCCGATACGTTTCTACGCATTAGCTCCTGGTCGTTTCCAGTATTCCTCCTATGGTTGATACAAAGTTCTTTCAAAAACTTGGCATATCGAGGAATTTGCTTGATGGCTTCCAAGAGGGGGATGTTGATTTCAACCTTGCTGAACAACTCCAACACTTCCTTATCCATAACATGTTGTTTTTGCACGCGTGCAGGTACTAGAAATGGAAGTGTTGTGCTGATCCTAGGATTTTCGGTTCTGGGCACCGGGTCAGGCCTGTGTTCCTGGGACGTATTCTCTTCTTCTTCGGACGCGTACCGGTCTTCCTCAATTAAGTCGTCGTCTTTATCGGTTGCTTCTTCCTCTAGAGTTTCGAGAGTTTCAGCCCTCGTTTGCTCTTCTCGGGGCAATCTTGGGTCTTTGTCCTTCCCTTGCTCTAAAGGTTTGCTGGTAAGCGTTTTTCCACTCCTAAGAGTCAAGGCATTCACATTTTCCATGATTTGGATGGTTTGTGAAAGGAGTCTGCCGGACTCATTAGCGTGTGCGGTTATTGAAGCAGTGAGTTAGGAGATGTCCTTCTTCAAGTTTGATAATTCCCCCTTGTTTCGGCCTGATTCTGATGCATATAAGTGCTTAACTGTTGCACAGTCCCCGACAATTGTGTTATCATGTCCTCAAGTGGCTTGTTTGGTCCTGGATGATGGCTCGGGCATGTGTCGGTTTTGTGGTCCGTCGAATCACAGAACTCGCACGGTCTTACTTGAACTGTTTGCTTTTGTAAGAGTTGCGTCACCATTTCCTTCATTCGTCTCATCTCTTCTGACATAGAGTTTACTGATGCATCGGCTTGTGAGACGTTTTTTGTTTGGAAGGGTTCATCTTGACGAGTAGTCTCCTCTTTAAACCGAGCATTTTCAGCAACATTGTTTATCAGCTGCCTAATTCTGCTCAACGATAGATTCATTATGGATCCTCCAGCTGAGGCATCCAGAAACATCTTGTCTATCTTAGTGAGTCCATTAATTAGATATTCGATGATGAGCTTCTCGGGTAATCCTAGAGTATAGCAGCTTCTCTCCAGGTGGTTGAACTTTTCAAGGTAATCGTACATGGTTTCGTTGGGTCCTTGCTTGATGTCCTGCAGTTGCCTCCTTACTTGCATTGCTCTTCCTGCTGGGTAGTATTTGTCTAAGAACTTCTTCTGCATCTGAGCCCATGTTCTGATGCTTTCGGAAGGCAATGAAAGGAACTAGTCACTTGCCGAGTCAATGAGGAAAAAATAGAACGCCTTTAACTTGAAGTCGTTTAAATTCACTCGATAAGGTTTTAGATTTTGGCAAATGCCATGTAGACGCTGGAGATGGGTCATTGCTGACTCTTCATTAGTTCCTGAGAACCTTGGCAAATTGTTGATGTCGACGATAATGTTTTCTAGTTCAGGGTTCTGACAAATGCACCACGGCTGCGTTTCAAATTCTGGGGCAGTGAGTTCTCCCATAGTTGGTTCACGAAAATGGTTGTTATCCCCATAGTAGTTATCGAAGACGGGTTCGCGTCACGGTACTTGTCGAGGGCGTGGGGGTGGTGGATATCTAGGGGGTTGTACTGGACCAGCTGCATTTCGGTCCTCGGGTGGTTCTTGGTTTCGTCTGTTAGCTTCCCTATCACGAGCTCTTCTGTTTCTGATGAGTTGTTCCGGATCGTCGATAAATGGAAGCGGTATCTCATCATTTCGATCGTACAGGTTTATTTCTTCGTCATCCTGGCAGTCATGGTGACTTTCTTCGCGAGACATGGTCGTTTTGAAGTGCGTATCGATTCAAACAACTTATCCGATTAATTAACTAACTCCCCGGCAACGGCGCCAATTTGACAATTCGCTTGTCGTCAGAGCAAATTGTACAAATAAATTTATAAAGTCCGCTACTCGCGACTACTGGGTAGAAGTGGTAAGTAGGGGTCGAACCCAAGGGAATTAGGGGGATACGTTGTTCTTTTACTAACAGGGACGTGTTTTAGGATGATTGAGATTTTAGCACGAGTAATTAAACTACTGTTTTTGGTTTTTTGGGTTTTTTGTGCGGAAAAGTAAATACAGAAATTAAATACTGAAAGTAAATACTGAAAGTAAAGAGATAAGGGTTAGAAGACTTACAGTGGGTGATGCGTGATTGCGATTCCTCCGGTTGTTGAGCGGTTGATGGTTGTGGTTGATCGGGACAGTTATACTAGGAAAGTAAATACAGGGGGTTTTTGTGATTGAAAGAAAGTATTCGGTTTCAGGTACTCTTGTATTATAACATGTATATAATAAACCGTTAGTAACTTTTCTAAGTATTCAAAGATGAATCGAGGCCCTTTCGTAGCGCAAGACTTGCAACATCGTTTAAAGCAACCCTTGTTCTACTTCAGACTAATTCCTCCTTTCGAAGTATCTTAGCCTTCTGTGCATCCACCTGATCTCACAGTTACGATTGACCAAGTGGTGTTTTAGATAAGTCGAACTCCTCAGATAAGCTTTGCCCTTTCGTAGCATCCACTTACCCGAGTTTGTTCACGAACCCCACGGAAGAGTTTTGCCCTTTCGTAGCATCCACTCAACCTTGGAAATTCTGACTATAAATGGCACATAGAACAAGTTTTGAATACAAAGAAATGAAACTAAAAGATATTACAACATTATATAATACAAGAAAATACCTTCCACCGAATGAAGAGTTTAGCTACGAATATCCATAAAGGTGGATACCATAGCTAAATACTCGGGGGTTTTTTAAAATAGTAAGAGGGAAAGGGGTGGAATACTCAAGAACCAACAGGAGTATTCCCAATTTCCTACTGAATACTCAAGAACCAACAGGAGTATTCTCTATAGTATAATACTCAAGAACAAACAGGAGTATTATTTCATAAACCGAACAAACTTACAAAGTAACAAAACTTAGAGAGATAAGTGTTTTGTGTATGGATTGATGATACAAATGAGGAGGAGGGCACTTCTATTTATAGCCAAGAGGGGTGGAGATGTGTGGTGGAGATGGTGGCATGTGGAGGAGCATCCAAGGGTGGAGATGGAGGAGCTTGTGGAGGAGACAAGTGGCACAAGGGGAGGAGCCTCCCAAAAGCCGCCGGTTGCCGGTCCAAAGGGGAGGAAGAGGAGGTGGCTTGGCCACCCTTTGCCAAAGCCACCGGTCATCCCATGGAGGAGGAGGGGGAAGCCACCCAATGACTCATCCATTTCACCCAAGCCACCGGTCACCAATGCATATGGATGAATCTTGACGGTTTTGTACTGTCTTTACAAAACTATCAGTCCAATTTCACTCCAGGCTGTCTTTGATAATTCCTCATTTGGATTTAATTTGAGTAATTCATCGTCAGGATCTTGAGATTTTGTTCATTCAGTGCTTGATCTTGACCTTCAATTTACTCTTGATATCTTTTCAGCATAAAATCCTCTCCTTAGCGTGTTTTCACTTTTATCTCTCAATTGCCCTGTGGAAATATTTCGGGACTAACACGTAGAAGTTAGATAGACAAACAGTCTAATTTGGTGGGTTTAACTGTATTTATGATGCATACAATTATGGTCCATCAACGACGCCAATTGGAACCTCCCCCTTTCGGTTTGTTTACGGAAAGGCATGTCACCTTTCGGTGGAATTAGAACATAAAGCCTATTGGGCGCTCAAGCATTGCAATCCGGAGTTGAAGGCTGCCGGACTGGATAGGAAGCTTAATCTGTGTGAGCTTGAGGAGTTGCGGCTTGAGGCCTATGAAGGGCAAACGGACTACAAGGCGCGGACAAAATTGTATCATGACAAATTCATCCTCCGGCGCTCGTTTGAGGAAGGACAACAAGTACTACTCTTTTCCTCACGGTTGAAGTTGATGCCAGGCAAACTAAAATCAAGATGGACCGGTCCTTATACCGTGACTAAGGTATTCAACCATGGGATGCTTGAGTTGGAAAGCATGGAGGATGGAAGACGATTCAATGTGAATGGGCAGCAAGTCAAACACTACCATGGCGAGGTCAACTTGACAACAGCAAAATTTGACCTGAGCCACCCATGGGATCCCACCTTATGATCCAGGAATGAGGTACTGTCGAGCTAACGACGTTAAACAAATGTACTGGTCGGGAGGTAACCCGACATCTATCTTACTTTCAGTCATTTAATTTTTGTCATTTAGTTTTTTGCCTTAAGTCATTCTCACCTTGCCTGTATATATTTGCTTGCAATTAACTTTTGAACTAAGTTGTGCTGTGAGGCACGCCTTCGTTCAAAAGTGTGGGGTGAGAACCACCTTTGTACATAGTTAATTAACATGTTTTTTCTTTTCCTTTTCCCTTAATATTATCTTTTTGAAAATATGAACTTGAGAATGTGAAAAAGATAGATCTAAATTCATGCATTTACCTGGTGAAAATTCAACTGTTTAAAAACTTAGTATGTAACTTCTCATTTGTCCCTTTGTGCTGAGATATACAGGGGATGTGGAGTTGATATAAATTGCCCTAGAGAGGCTTGGCAAGCAATCGAAGGACTGAATTTCACTATATGGTTTACGAAGTCAGTGGAGGCTGCACTACGGGTTTCAAAGAAGATCAGAGTCATCTCCACCGTGCAGCGTTTATGCAAGAGGCGGGACGGGAATCAAACCATCCTATCTCTAGTCAGAGTAGCCGAGAAAATAGATGAGCGACCCTCATCTTGACCCGCGCGAAATGGCA
The DNA here is from genome assembly GCA_033675215.1 of Rhodiola kirilowii. Lineage (NCBI taxonomy): Eukaryota > Viridiplantae > Streptophyta > Magnoliopsida > Saxifragales > Crassulaceae > Rhodiola > Rhodiola kirilowii. The sequence goes on along the minus strand of CM066195.1, from coordinate 12,701,003 downwards.
AGGATGAGAAAGAGCGGGGAGGTATTTCCATATGCTCTTGGGCGACGATTGGACCTCCCAAAGAAAGGTTGAGAAAATGGACTAGCAAGTCACAAAGAAGCAAAAGCTCAAAGAAGCTAATCAAAGGCCAAAAGCCAAAATTGTGAAGGTTTTAACCGAACAAAAGTGAAAAAACTCCAATTCAACATCAAAGGCCAAAGGCCGATTCACTTCAGATGCTGTCCCTCACCAAAAAGAAATCAAAATGCTCAACTCAGTGAAACCCGAATCAAATCATGTGCTAGAGAAAGCGACAAGTTAACCATATAGTGCGAGTCTGTCCCGAGAATGCAGTCCAGGAGCCTGAAAAGGGCTATCTCCCGAAACATCCAAATTAAATTGCATCTCAGCTCGAAGGTACAAGTATCAAGTTTCTTCTAAGTATTTACACGGTTTAGTTTGGTAATAAGTAAGTAATGCATGAATAGGATAAATCTAGTTCCATATTCTCACTTTCCTATTTAAAGATTTTACTTGGATTGTGTGCACATCTCTTAAAAAAGGCATTGTTCGGGACGAACAACTAAAAGTGTGGGGTGATCTGATGGACCATATTTATATGATTCGTTAAGACAGTTAAACCCACCAAATTGGATGCTTTATCTTGACAACTTTTACTTGTTAGTTTCACTTTTGTTCTACAGGCCACTTCAAGGAGAAAAGATGAAAACGAGCTAAAATGGAGTTCTTAACGCAGAAAATGGATTACAAGTCAGAACTGACCATACTCCGACAATACTCCGGTCAAGCCACCACTAAGTCCCAATGACTTATTTCATCAAAGATCAAGAACACAAGTGAAATGCCAAGTATAAGTGACTTATCTTTTGATGTCAACTAAGGAGCAACCGAAGAGGCAACCAAAGGGCAACTGGAGTTACATTCCAACCGATGGCTTTTTGGAGAAAAGATCTCATTCCACTCACACATATCCTCCCCTCCTCCACCACATGGGCGGCTAAGCCCTGCACCTCTCCTCTCAAGCCATGTGGCCGGCGGCTATGGGGAGAGACACCTCACCACCGGCGGCTTTAAGCTCCTCCATCCCCCTCTTGCCATGTGTTGCCTCCTCATTCCTCCTCCATGCCTATAAATAGAGAGCTCCTCTTCCCTTAGTTCATCATCTCATCCTCATTCCATCCCAACATCCATAGTTCTTGTAGTGAGAGAAACTCTCTAGATTCTACAACACAATCCATGTAAACACTTTACTTTGAATCAAAAGCTCCAAGTTTGTTCTTAAGTACTCTTGTCGGTTCTTAAAGTACTCAAGCATTTCCTTTACTTTTCGTTGTTCTTGAGTTTACTTCTGTTGGTTCTTGAGTACTCAAGTTTTCTCTTGTACTTGTTTTCAAAAACCTTTACTTTTCCTATCTTTCAAAACCTTTACTTTTCCAAGTACTTAGCTATGATATCCACTCCTATGGATATTTGTAGCTAAACCCTTCATTCGGTTGAAGGGGTGTACTTGTATCATAAAATGTTTTAGACCCTTCTCTAAAGTGCCTTTTTGTGTTCAACTTGTTCTAGGTGCCATATATTATGTCAGAATTCCATTGGTTGAGTGGATGCTCGGAAGAGCAAAGCTCTGCCATGGGTTCGTGATCTTCCGTGGATAAGTGGAGGCTCAGAAGAGCACAGCTTATCTGTGGAAGTCAACCTCTTTTAAACACCATTTGGTTTATCAGGAATGATGATCAAATGGATGCACATACTAGAACAAGAGTTCTTTGTCTTGCAAAAGACTAGATGGTGTGACAAGTCATGTGCTAGGAATAGCCTTGATTCACTTTTGAACACTTAGTATGATCATTAGAGGTCAATGATAAACGGACTATGATATAAGGCCCCTGATACCGAATCTTTCCTTTGATTCAAACATCACCTGTCACTTACTTTCAGTCTTACTATCAACTGTTTACTTTCCAGTCATTTACTTTCTGTAACTTTACTTTCAGTCCATATCAACTGCTTACTTTCCGTAAGTCTTGTCCTTCAAGCAATTACTTTCCGTAAGTCTTGTCCTTCAAGCAATTACTTTCCGTAAGTCTTGTCCTTCAAGCATTTACTTTCAGCAAGACTTGTCCTTCAAGCACTTTACTTTTCAGTATTTACTTTCAGTCTCGTATTTACTTTCTTTACTTTCAGTCATTTACTTTTTAGCACTAAAATCACAACCAACCCACGCTACTTTCAGTACTAAAATCACAACCAACCCCCAACTGTCTTACTTTCATCTTCATCTTCGAAAGAACAACTATCCACTAATTCCCTTGGGTTCGACCCCTACTTACCGCTTTACTACCCAGTAGTAGAGTACGAGTAGCGGACTTATAAATTTATTTGTACACATTGCCTCGCGACAAGGCAGTGCTTGTCACTCCATCTTATGCAAGGTTTCTAAAAGATGTTATTACTTGCAGGAGGACGATCGAGGACGTTGACACGGTGTCCCTCAATGGAGAATGTAGTGCCATACTCCAACCACGCATGCCACCCAAACTTGAGGATCCCGGTAGCTTCTATAAATGATGTTAAAATTGAACGTGCTATGTGTGATTTGGGTGCTAGCATATCTTTGATGCCTTATTCTTTGTGTAAGAAATTGAACATGGGTGAGCCTAAACCAACTCAAATGATTTTAAGACTCGCGGACCGCTCCTCAAGATTCCCTAAGGGAGTTCTTAAGGATGTCCCGGTTAGAGTAGGGAATTTCTATATTCCGGGGGATTTTGTGGTGTTAGAGATGGAAGAGGACAATGAAATCCCCATTCTTTTGGGAAGGCCTTTCCTCTACACGGCGGGGGCTATATTTGATACTACTAAGGGGTCAATTACCATGAGAGTAGGTGACGAGGAAGTTGAATTTAATCTAGAAAAGGCACAAAAAGGTCCTAGTTCTACCATGAGTTGTAATTATCTAGACCTTGTTGATACTTATGAAATGTATGATGTGCCTAATTTGCTTATGGATGAAATTGACGACCTTGATTATGAGCTCCCTAAGCGTGTTGATTGTTGGGCTATCTTGAATGACGAAGATGAAGAGGGTACTCAAAGCGACAAAGGTAAGGAGTCTTGTTCGGTAGAGTTAAAAGCTCTACCAACAAGCATAAGGTATGAGTCCTTAGGCCCCAATTCTACTTTGCCTATCATTGTGAATGCCTCCTTGAATGATAATGAGACTTCGATATTGCTAGATGTGATTAGAGAGCACAAAGATGCTATTGGCTATTCTATTGATGATTTGAAAGGGATAAGTCCTAATTTGTGCATGCATAGAATTAATTTGGAAGATGATAGTTTACCATCTAGAGAGCATGCTAGGAGACTTAATCCCATTGTTGGTGAAGTAGTCAAAAAGGAAATTTTGAAAATGCTTGATGCGGAAATCATTTTCCCTATTGCGGATTCCAATTGGGTGAGTCCCATTGACAGCGCGTCGTTATACGCTGCAAAATTTACATTTATAGTTCCACTACTTTAGTGGCTCACTATGGATACCAAGCGGTAAGTAGGGGTCGAACCCAAGAGAGTCAGTGTGGATTAGTTGTTCTTTAAAAAGAAAGAAAATGAAAGTAAATACAGGTTGGGTTTGAGTGGTTTTAGTACTGAAAAGTAAATGACAGAAAAGTAAATTGCTGGAATTAAAGTGTGAGAAAGTAAATTGCGTAAAGTAAATACTGAAAGTAAAGTGCGTAAAATTAAGTGCGTAAAGTAAATTGCTGGAACAGTCGAGTTCAATATCAACCGCAACACACTTTTGGTTTGTCGCACGCTGTATTTCAAGCGCAATACGTGCCAAATGTTATGTCGGATTGATGTTGAAAACGTCTGTAATGAAAGTAAAGTGCGGAAATTAATGACTGAAAGTAAAGACTGAAAATAAAGTGCTGAAAGTAAAGTGCGTAAAGTAAATGTGCTGAAAAGTAAAGTGCGGAAAAGTAAATGTGCTGAAAAGTAAAATGCGGAAAGTAAATGTGCTGAAAAGTAAAGTGTGGAAAAGTAAAGGTACTGAAAGTAAATGACAGGTAAGTAAGGACGAAAGATATTCAGTCTAGGGTCTCTACTTGTGAGACAACCATCATGGACGTCAAAGATCTTACTTTGTGTTCATAAGTGTGGATTTATTCCTTTTCAAGACTTAAACCCTAAAGTAAGGCCATTTCTAGCACTTACACCACAATCTACTCCAAAATCAAGACATAGACTTCTAGTTCTAAGTGCAGCCACTTGATCTCTCAGTTACGATCAACCAAGCGACTTAAGGAAGATTAAACTACTCGGCTAAGCTTTCCTCTTTCGAGCATCCACTTAGCCTTGTTGTCTAATCAAGATTGAACTACTCAGCTAAGCTTTCCTCTTTCGAGCATCCACTTAGCCTTGTTGTTCAATCGAATAATGGCACCGAACTAGTTGACACAAAATAGCATTAAGTTCTAGTCTCAAGATGCATACACAAGTATGAACACCCCTTGACCGAATATGCTTAGCTACTTGTATTCATGGTAAGGAATACAAGCACCATACTTACAAAACGAAAGGAAAACAAGAAAAAGTAAAGACAAGTGACCGAAAGCTTTTGTAACCAAGAACAACAAGAAAGTAAAAGAAAAGTCGTGGCTTTGACAAGGAAATGAAAAGGAAAGCTTTAGCTACTTGTATTCATGTCAAAGAATACAAGTAACCGTGGCTTTATCAAGACAAGAAAGTAAGGGAGATGAGCTCCAAATCAAGAACAAGACAAGGGAAAGTAAAGGAGAGGAGCTCCAAATCAAGACAAGTAAAGTAAAGAAAGCTTGCTGGAAAGTAAAGAGCTTAGGAGCTCAAGAATAAGTGAAGAACATGAACAAAAGTGTGTTTGTATTGAAAATGAAGTGGAGAAGAGAGATAAGCTCTCAACTCCCTAAGTTTGTGGCACTTCACATCTAAGGCTAAGGCCTCTATTTATAGAAGAGGAAGACTTGGGGGCTAAGTTTTGCATTGGAAAATATCCCAAAAGCAAGTCACTCTCATTGGCTTAGCCAAAAGCAAAGCACATGGGTTGTGGAAGAGGATAAGAGCCACCACTTGGGATATGTCAAGCCAAAGCCACCACTTGCTCTTATCTCTTCCATGAGCCACGAATTGGTCTTGGTTTAAAGCCAAAGGGCAACCACTTGACTTGGTTGAGGCTTAGGCAAGTCACTTGGACTTGGTTGAGTGGCTTGGTTTGAGATCAAAGGTCAACCGAAGTGAATAGTAAGGCCAACCGGGAAATAAGTAGTTTGGATTTAATTGGACTTCGCCGGAATGTGGCCGGAGCAAGAAATGACCGGAGCATGGTGGTGAGGATATGAGCTTGATCGGAGCATCACCGGAGGTTGGCCGAAGTTTGCCGGAATATGGCCGGAATCTGGCCGGAGCTTTGGTCGGAGCTTCTTGGATTTTGGAGAGTGTTTTCTGAACAACAAAGTCATTCTAAGATGATCTCAAGAAGGATGCTAAGCCAGATTCTGCCCGGAACATGGTCGAAATCACAAAACGGCCGATATTGCCCTAGTTTGGCCTGGAGCGGGCACGAGCAGGTTCCACTCGGGCGTTTTGTATGGGAAGTGAGATTGTCCGAGTTGTTGGGCATTTAAAACACTTTGGTCAAGCCAGATTTGCCAGATTCCATGGTTTGGTCGAGCGACTTGGTTTCGGTGCCTATGCGCGCAGGGCCTTTGCTTTGGAATTGGGCCAACTGCCAATCTGCTCGAGCATTCTCCTTGGTTTTCCGACATTGTCCACCTTATTTTCCATTTTGATCACTTTGCTCGAGGTGGGTTCAACAGATCAGCTCGTTTGCCCGGGCAACTTGAATTCAGTGCTAGACAGCTCGGGTGTGGCCTGGGCGATGCCTGGGCGGGGACCTGGGCGCGGCCTGGGACTCTCTCGGGCGGGGACCGGTGTTTCTCGGTACTCGTTCTCGGGCCAGGGACCGGACCGTCAATGTTCCTCTCGGGGTATCTTCTCGGATGGGGTCCGCCATTTCTCGGACGTGGCTCGGCAGGTTTTCTCGGTCCACGGTGAGCTTTTCTCGGTCCCCGGTTGGGATCCTCGGGCCATGGTTGGCTTTTTGGCACAATTCTCCCTTTTTAGGCGTGTTTCCTCTTTAGACCCCAAAATAGCATGTATACACAAAATGGTATTAACAAGCACTTGTTCGTATCATCAAATGTCTAATTTGGTGGGTTTAACTGATTCGATGAATCGTATAAATACGCGCCATCAAATACCCCCACACTTAATCTTGTTCGTCCCGAACAAGTGTAGTCAATAAGAGGAACAAAAATACCCTAAGTCTTAGATGTAAATGTGAGATGTGAATCTAGACTTCACCTTAGCATGCATAACCTACTTGTTTCCAAACGAAATCATGCTCACATATGAAAGTAACTAGATACTTGTACCTTTGAGCCGAGATGCAAATCAATTTTGATGATTGGGAGATAGTCCTTTTTAGGCTTTTGAACTGCACTCTTGGATCCCATCTTACTATATGGTTATGTTACTTGCTTCTTCTAGCACGTGATTGATTCGGGCTAATGGGTTGAGCACTTTTTCTTTGTTTGCGTGGTTGGACAGCTTTTTGTAGTGAGGTTTTGGCCTTTGGCCTTTGATTTGACTCTTTGAGTACTTCACTTTTGCTTCGGTTTGGTTTCACCATTTTGGCTGAATTTTCTTTCTTTGAGCTTTGCTCCTTTGATGAGATTTGCATGTCCATTTTCTTCACTTTTGGGAGGTCCAATCATCGCCCGAGAGCATATGGAAATACCTCCCCGCTCTTTCTCATCCTTGCCCTTTTCGCGCGGGTCAAGATGAGGGTCGCTCATCTATTTTCCCGGCTACTTTGAACTAGAGAATGGACGGTTTGATTCCCGTCCCGCCTCTTGCATAGACGTTGCATGGCGGAGTCCACTCTTCACCAACAAGCCCGAAGTGCAGCCTCCACAATCTTCACATAACCGTATAGTAAGGATCTGGTCCTCTGAGTGCTTGTCAAGCCTCTCTAGGGCATTTCTTTCAACTCCACATCCTACGTTTATCTTGGCACACAAGGACAAGTAGAAAGTTAAATACACATGTCCTTACACAATTAAGTTTTCACAAGGAAATGCATGAATCGGGTCTATTTATTTTCACATCATGGAAGTTTGTATTTTCAAAAAGTTAATATTAAGGGAAAAGGAAAAGAACAAACATGTGGACTAATATGTGCAAAACTAACTAATATGTGCAAGACTACTCAATTACCCCCACACTTTTGAACGAAGCCGTTCCTCTCGGAACGACTTAGTTCAAAACACAAAAAACAAGTTTAATAATGGAAAGGAAATGACATGAAGAGTAAGGAACGAAGAGAACTCCCTTTATGGTGTCGTTGCTAAGTCAAGGCCATAGGAGCAAACGACAAGGCCTGGCCCGGCCAGATTCGGTTAATGTTTGAGGGAGACTCAAATTGGACGTTGTGGCGCGGCGTGCGCTTGCATAGGTTCAAGCATGCGCTCGCACAATATCGATCAGTCGCATGAAATCTCATGCGCTCGCACAAATGGCCCTGCACGCTCGCACACGGTCGAATTCCTTAGCTTGCAGGAGATCATGCGAACGCATGGTTAAGGCATGCGGTGCATTTGTTCCCTGCATAAGAAAAAACATCTCCTTTCCAAAATACAATGGGGGTGAGTATGAAAAAAAAACGACATAAGAAAAATAAAAATTGAAAAAAAAAACTGAATATGCCGGGTTACTTCCCGGCAAGTGCCTTTGTTTAATGTCGTTGGCTCGGTGGTACCTTAATTAGGGATCATAAGTTCGGATCCCATGGGTGAGTGAGGTCAAATTTCCTCTCGGCTGCCCTTTTACTCTGCCCAAAGAACTCAAGGAGTGATGTGCTCGGTTTGGTTCTTCATAGGTCCGGCAGGTTCTCTTTTACATGCATCCGAAAAAGTGAGGCTCCCTTGACCATAGCTGCTGGTCCATCGAGCCGTGCTCTCTTGCTTCTCCTTCCGGGTTTCCATTCTTTTGGGCCATGTCTTTGTCGCTTCTTCATGTTTGAATGGTTGGCACTTTTGCAGTTTTGGAAGTTCAGTCTTTTGCTTTCAAACATAGGCGACATCAAGCTTGTTCCCATGTCGAGCTTCTTCCTTGGGGAAGGGATGAATGTTCGCCTTGGAACGAGTGAGTTTTCTGGGCTGCTTTGTTGGCTTGTGATGAGAGCGAGCTCCTTTGTTGGCTGTTTTGGTTCATGCTCCTCCTCCAACTCCCCTTGCACCTCATCATCATTGATTCCATGATCTTCGGTGGCTATGATCTGCATAAAACATAAAGGGTTAAGTTAAGGCATTTCCACCACAAGGACCGTGTCTTTCTCGGGCAGCTCGGTAATGAGGTCCGGGACTTCCTCGGCTGGCTCGGCAATGAGGACCGGGACTGATTTGGGCAGTTCGGCATTGAGGTCCATTGTAAGCTCTTCCTCGGGCAGATTGGTAATGAGGGCCGGGACTTCTGTTGGCTCGGCAATGAGGACTGTGTTAGACTCGGCTGGTTGGTCCGGGACCGGCGTGATTTCCTCGGGTAGATTGGTAATGTGGACCGGGCCTGAATTGGGCAGTTTTTCTTTTAACTCCCAGGGGTAATCTGAGTGGAGCTCTTCTTCAGGCAACCATGGGTCCTCATCCTCGTCATTTATATGGTCTCCGGGGGCAATCACACAGAGGTCCGGGTCTGATTTGGGTAGTTCTTCTTTGGCCATACGAGAGTCCTCATTCTTTGCCGGCTCCGTGGGCTCTTCCTTGATGACCCTTGGCTTAAGCATCTCATTGATCAGATATGCCGTTTCTTTTAGAGCCGCCTCAACTATTGCCCATGATTTCTCGGCTTCGGCCTAGTTTTGGTGCATCGAGGCACTCAATTGTTGTATGTCTGCGGCCAACTGCTGGGTGCTAGCTGCCAGCTCCATGGGCTCCATTGTAAGCTCTTCCTTGCTGACCCTTGCAGCTTCGTTTTCTGCCACCCATGATTCGGTTTCGGCCCTGATTTGGTGCACCATGTTGGCCAGTTCTTCAAACCGTATGGCCTGATCTTGTTTCGCGCTTCTTGCCATATCTTCTATTAAGTTCCACAGATCATCCATGCTTAAGTTATCCACCGAGCCTCCTGCCGCATCATTAAGCCTATTCCACTCTTGTGGCATCATTCCACCGAGAAACCTTTGAAGAAGATCGAAGTTGGTGAATCCATGGTGCGGGCAGCTCGTCACAATGGAGTCAAAGTACGCCAAGTACTCGTCCAAAGTTTCGTCCCGGGATTGCTCTATGTTGTTGATCTTCTCGCGGACTTCAAGTTCGAAGGATGGTGGGGAAAACTCCTCATAGTACCAAGGCTCGCTTTCATAGTACAACGACATGGCAAACTGCAAAATAAAAGAAAAACAAATAGAACAACAATTCTGATTTCACGACTCCCCGGCAACGGCACCAAAATTTGACAGCGCGTCGTTGTACGCTACAAAATTTACATTTATAGTTCCACTACTTTAGTGGCTCACTATGGATAACAAGAGGTAAGTAGGGGTCGAACCCAAGAGAGTCGGTGTGGATTAGTTGTTCTTTAAAAAAAAGAAAATGAAAGTAAATACAGGTTGGGTTTGAGTGGTTTTAGTACTGAAAAGTAAATGATAGAAAAGTAAATTGTTGGAATTAAAGTGCGAGAAAGTAAATTGCGTAAAGTAAATACTGAAAGTAAAGTGCGTAAAATTAAGTGCGTAAAGTAAATTGCTGGAACAGTCGAGTTCATTATCAACCGCAACACACTTTTGGTTTATCGCACGCTGTATTTCAAGCGCAATACGTGCCAAATGTTATGTCGGATTGATATTGAAAACGTTGACGAAGCCCACCGCACTGTCGTTAAGGTGCGGTGTTCTCTGTGCAAAAGCAAATTTGTATTCCGCTACTCGTGACCTTACTACTGGATAGCAAGTGGTAAGTAGGGGTCGAACCCAAGGAAATTAGGGGGATAAGCTATTCTTTGAGGGAATTGTACAGCGAGGGAGCGTGTTTTAGTTTGATTGAGGTTTTAGTGCGGAAAAGTAAGTGATTGGTTGGTTGGTTTTGGTTTTTAGTGCGGAAAAGTAAATGACAGAAAAGTTAAGTACTGAAAATAAAAGTAGAAGACTTACAGCGGGTGATGCGTGATTGGCAAGCCTTCCGGAACGTCAACAGTTGATAATACAGTTTATTGAAAGTAAGTGCAAGGGGTTTTTTAAATCTAAGGAAAGCATTCGGTTTCTGGGGCCTTGTATCATAGCCTATTTATCATTGACCTTTAGTGATCCTTCTAAGTATTCAAAAGTGTATCAAGGCCATTTCAAGCACTCGATTTGCACACACCGTCTAGCCCATTTCAAGGTCGTAGAGCACTTGTTCTATTTAGACTAGCACCCCATTTCAAGGTATACTAGCCTATGTGCATCCATTTGATCAATCATTTCCGATCAAACCAAATGGTGTTTAAAAGAGGTCGAACTCCTCAGATAAGCTTTGCCATTTCAAGCATCCACTTACCCGAGTATGTTCACGAACCCCCACGAAAGAGTTTTGCCATTTCAAGCATCCACTCAACCTTGGAAGTTCTGGCCTAATATATGGCACATAGAACAAGTTTTGAATAAAAAGAAGAGGCACTAAAAAGATGGCCTAAAACATTTTATGATACAAGTACACCCCTTCAACCGAATGAAGAGTTTAGCTACGAATATCCATAGAGGTGGATACCATAGCTAAGTACTTACGGTTTTTGAAAGACAGTAAGTAAGGGAAAGGGGTGAGTACTTCAAGAACCGACAAGAGTACTCAAGAACTAACTATAATACTCAAGAACCAACAGGAGTATTATAGATTGAAAACCAAACTTACAAAGTGCCAAATTTCTAGAGAGAGAAGTGTTTGTGATTTTGGGATGTGATTTACAAAGGGGGAGGCATGTATTTATAGCCATGGGAGGAGGGAATGAATGGCTTGGATGAGAGCACATGGCAAGATCCAAGGGGAGAGGAGGAGCCTCCCAAAGCCGCCGGTTGTGGGTGGTAAAAGGAGGAGAGCTTCCTCCTTTGGTCACCTCCTCCAAAAGCCGCCGGTCACCATGGAGGGGAGAGTGAGTTTTGTGAGGTTTTGTGATGTTTTCACAAAACTATCGGTGTATTTCAGCTCCGGACTGACTTTGGTTGCTCTTCGGTTGGATTTGTTTTGAGTGATTCAATGTCAGGATCTTGAGATTTCTTCAGTCAGCATCTGGTCGTGACCTTGGAATGACTCGTAATATCTTTTCAGCGTAAGATCCTCTCCTTAGCGTGTATTCTCTCTAGACTCCAAAATACCCTGTAGATAAATATCGGAACTAACAAGCAAAAGTTAAATAGACAAACAGTCTAATTTAGTGGGTTTAACTGTGTTTATGATTCGTATAATTATGGTCCATCAAACGTCTGTAATGAAAGTAAAGTGCGGAAAGTAAATGACTGAAAGTAAAGACTGAAAATAAAGTGCTAAAAGTAAAGTGCGTAAAGTAAATGTGCTGAAAAGTAAAGTGCGGAAAAGTAAATGTGCTGAAAAGTAAAGTGCGGAAAGTAAATGTGCTGAAAAGTAAAGTGCGGAAAAGTAAAGGTACTGAAAGTAAATGACAGGTAAGTAAGGACGAAAGATATTCAGTCTAGGGTCTCTACTTGTGAGACAACCATCATGGACGTCAAAGATCTTACTTTGTGTTCATAAGTGTGGATTTATTCCTTTTCAAGACTTAAACCCTAAAGTAAGGCCATTTCTAGCACTTACACCACAATCTACTCCAAAATCAAGACATAGACTTCTAGTTCTAAGTGCAGCCACTTGATCTCTCAGTTACGATCAACCAAGCGACTTAAGGAAGATTAAACTACTCAGCTAAGCTTTCCTCTTTCGAGCATCGACTTAGCCTTGTTGTCTAATCAAGATTGAACTACTCAGCTAAGCTTTCCTCTTTCGAGCATCCACTTAGCCTTATTGTTCAATCGAATAATGGCACCGAACTAGTTGACACAAAATAGCATTAAGTTCTAGTCTCAAGATGCATACACAAGTATGAACACCCCTTGACCGAATATGCTTAGCTACTTGTATTCATGGTAAGGAATACAAGCACCATACTTACAAAACGAAAGGAAAACAAGAAAAAGTAAAGACAAGTGACCGAAAGCTTTTGTATCTAAGAACAACAAGAAAGTAAAAGAAAAGCTGTGGCTTTGACAAGGAAATGAAGTGGAGAAGAGAGATAAGCTCTCAACTCCCTAAGTTTGTGGCACTTCACATCTAAGGCTAAGGCCTCTATTTATAGAAGAGGAAGACTTGTGGGCTAAGTTTTGCATTGGAAAATATCCCAAAAGCAAGTCACTCTCATTGGCTTAGCCAAAAGCAAAGCACATGGGTTGTGGAAGAGGATAAGAGCCACCACTTGGGATATGTCAAGCCAAAGCCACCACTTGCTCTTATCTCTTCCATGAGCCACGAATTGGTCTTGGTTTGAAGCCAAAGGGCAACCACTTGACTTGGTTGAGGCTTGGGCAAGTCACTTGGACTTGGTTGAGTGGCTTGGTTTGAGATCAAAGGTCAACCGAAGTGAATAGTAAGGCCAACCGGGAAATAAGTAGTTTGGATTTAGTTGGACTTCGCCGAAATGTGGCCGGAGCAAGAAATGACCGGAGCATGGTGGTGAGGATATGAGCTTGATCTGAGCATCACCGGAGGTTGGCCGGAGTTTGCCGGAATATGGCCGGAATCTGGCCGGAGCTTTGGTTGGAGCTTCTTGGATTTTGGAGAGTGTATTATGAACAAAAAAAGTCATTCTAAGATGATCTCAAGAAGGATGCTAAGCCAGATTCTGCCCGGAACATGGTCGAAATCACAAAACGGCCGATATTGCCCCAGTTTGGCCTTGAGCGGGCTCGAGCTGGTTCCACTCGGGCGTTTTGTCTGGGAAGTGAGATTGTCCGAGTTGTTGGGCATTTAAAACACTTTGGTCGAGCCAGATTTGCCAGATTCCATGGTTTGGTCGAGCGACTTGGTTTCGGTACCTATGCACGCGGGGCCTTTGCTTTGGAATTGGGCCAACTGCCAATCTGCTCGGGCATTCTCCTTGGTTTTCCGACATTGTCCACCTTATTTGCTATTTTGATCACTTTGCTCGAGGTGGGTTTGTCAGATCAGCTCGACTTGAATTCAGTGCTAGACAACTCGGGTGTGGCCTGGGCGATGCCTGGGCTGGGACCTGGGCGCGGCCTGGAACTCTCTCGGGTGGGGACCGGTGTTTCTCGGTACTCGTTCTCTGGTCAGGGATCGGACCGTCACTGTTCCTCTCGGGTCATCTTCTCGGACGGGGTCCGACATTTCTCGGACGCGACCCGGCTGGTTTTCTCGGTCCCCGGTGAGCTTTTCTCGGTCCCCGGTTGGGATCCTCGGGCCATGGTCGGCTTTTTGGCACAATTCTCCCTTTTTAGGCGTATTTCCTCTTTAGACCCCAAAATAGCCTGTATACACAAAATGGTATTAACAAGCACTTGTTCGTATCATCAAATGTCTAATTTGGTGGGTTTAACTGATTCGATGAATTGTATAAATACGCGCCATCACCCATTCATGTGGTACCCAAGAAGCGGGGCATGACGGTGGTTAAAAATGATAAAAATGAGTTAATACCAACTAGAACCGTCACCGGTTAGCGAATGTGCATTGATTTTCGAAAACTCAACAAAGCCACTAAGAAAGATCATTTTCCACTTCCTTTTATTGATCAAATGTTAGAGAGATTAGCCAAGCATGATTACTTTTGCTATCTTGATGGATATAGTGGATTTTTCTAAATCCCTATTCATCCACAAGATCAAGAAAAGACTACCTTTACTTGTCCCTATGGAACATTTGCCTATCGGCGAATGCCCTTTGGACTTTGTAATGCACCGGGTACATTTCAAAGATGCATGATGGCTATATTTTTAGATTTATTGAGGAAATTATGGAAGTGTTTATGGATGATTTTTCTATTTATGGTTCCTCATTTGATGATTGCTTGGCCAATTTGGCAAAAGTTTTGAAAAAGAATAGTTTATCAAATGGCGCCGTTGCCGGGGAGCAACTAGTTAGCACATCCCTAGATTAGATTGTGTGGAAGTTCCGACTATTCTTATAAATATTTTTCTTTTTTTCTTATACTTGTATATTCCATTTTTCTACTCATATCCCTTGCTAACTTACTTAATCTTGTTTTGCGAGGATGGACCCCTACAACCAACACGTCTTATACAATGGAGAATACTACCAAGAGGAGGAGCAACCATATTCCTATTTCTAAGAGCATGACTATCAAACTAGTTATTATAATTTGGATATGGATGACCAAGAAGAGGAGCAACCAAACGCCTATTGGAAAAATTCTTGGTATCCATTACGTACCTACACTCCAAATTGGGATGATAGCCAAGGCTCTAAAGTTGAAGACTCCAACCCTCAATACCCTCAACCTCCTCAACCCACAAGTGAGCCCTCCAGTATAGAATCCATGTTCGCTAGACTTCTAGCAAGCCAAGAGAAGATGCAAGTTCAATTGAATAGATTGGAGGCTCAAAGCCATGAGTTAGAAAGCACAATGGCTCAACGAGCCATTGAATTTGAGAACTTGGAAGAGGAAGAGGAGGTTTTCGAAGAAGAAGAAGTCCTTGAATCTAATGCCTCAAGAGAAAAACGGGATCAAGAAGGGGAAGATATGTTTTAGAGAGTCGCGACCCAAGCTTTTAATGAAGGGCGGGATGGTGAACCTTGCAACGAGGACGAGATGGAACACATAAGTGAATTATCCTACACTACTAGCACATCTCAAGACCATTTGAGTGAGAATATGCAATAGTTCACCATTCCATCAACGCCTCGGCTCTCCAATGAGGAATTCTTCAATGATGATGCCTCTTACATAGAGGAAATACCTTTTATTGATGAAGAAGAACTCCTCCCTCCCGCTATGAGTGAGCTTGAATGTGAATCCAAATTTCTTGAGGAGGATAAGATAGAGGAAGAGCATATAGAGACAAAAGGATTTCAAAGGTATGAAGACTTTGTTGAGGTATACATGGAGCAACCCAAAGAACCTCCTCGCGCGCAAGAAAACACAAGTTTAATGAGGGATATTGAGGATTGGGTACCCATGGGAGTCATTGAAAAACTCAAGGAGGAGGTGCCCATCAATCTCAAGACAAGTTATGAAGACCCTTTCTTCACTACTTCGTCGCGAGACAAGTTTTGGAGCTTTGTGCCTTATTTTGCAAGATCTTTGGAAGGAACCTCCCATGACCCCTTATTTCTTAAGGAATGTTCATTATTGAAGGGGTCATGCTCCCAAAGAAAGTACATTGTAGACTTGATGGGAAGAAATTCAAATGAGACTTGAAGGTGGATTGACACGACCAAATCCAAGGCCCCGTGAGAAGGGATCCTAGCAAAGGACTTCTCAATGAGTAATTCTATTGGGCGCTTTGCTACGTCTTTGCCAAGACGGGAAAAAGTAGGCCCTCGTGGGAGGTAACCCAGTTTGTAAGTGGTTTCATTCTCGTTCTTCATATTTAAATGTTTGGTATGATTTTGAGTGGCTTAGGCTCAAAATATGGAATGTATGTATGATTAGTGGGCCAAATTTTAAGTGTGGAGTGAGGTCTACTCACTCCAATTCCACTTCACATTGCCAAGCCCCTCCACTTTTCCCTTGATTTCTCAATGTATGATGATGTCGCCCCCTAGTGTTCATGTGCCTTCTTGAAGTTGACTAGAGTGGAAATATTTTGTTAAATCATGCTATGACTCTAGTTTTACATTTTATTGGCACTTTAGACACCTTGTGCACGTGATAAAGGATGTAGATTACTTTCCTTGTTTGAGGTCTATTAATCTTATGTCATGATGTTATTATGTAACTAGTGAAGCTTACTTGCTCATACTTGTACTACCTTGTATGTCACTTATTACTTTTAACCTCTTATGTCTTCTTGTCATCAAGGAAGTTATTTGCATTATGTACAATCAAGCTTAGCACAATGGCGTCTTTTCTATCAGTGGGGCACATCTACAAATGAGGGGAGTTCCTATGCGCCTTTATCTCATTGTTCTTTATTGTTTGCGCTTAGGGACTAAGCTATGTTTTAAGTGTGGGTGGGGTAGTCGCATAGTTCACTCATATTATGCCATGCTTATCATTTTAGAATGGATACTTGCATTCATGTACCTGATCCCTAACATGAGAGTGTTTTTAACCACAAAGGCGTGTGACTATTGATTCTAAATCTCTATAAATCACATCTAGCCTATATGTCACATTTATTGGATCTTGAACCTAGAACCAACCTAGTCCCTTGAATGTGCTTTCTTGTGAATCAATATCATTGCTATCTCTTGTCTATCTAATTTTCTAAGTATTTTTGTTGAAATACCTTGGATTAAGTTTTAGCAAGCACTTTTAAAAACATTCATGAAAAACTTAGACCTTTTGTTTGCTCCTTGGTGACTTGAGTTTTTTAATTTAGTGTCATGCTTATGATTGTTTCCCGCGCATTCTATACAATATTCCTTGAACATATTGTCAAGTTTTAAGTGTGGAGTCAAAAACAAAAGAGTGCAAAAAATAGGCCCCAACAAAAAAAAGAAAAGAAAAATAAATGCTTCATTTTCATGGTCAAAGAGGGCAAAGCCCCGACTAAAAACTTTCTCAAGTGCACAAGAAGTTTTGTACAAAAACATACAAATGCCCTCGAAAGCATTTGTAGGCCAAAGGCCATTTGAAAAAGAAAATAAGAAACACTTAAAACTTGACTTTATGTTCTTCCATCATTCTACATTTGCGCGGGTGCATCGTTTGTATTGTGTGCTAGTTGGATTAACTCTTGAACGGTCCATGTGCTTGCACGGGAGCTATCATTTGGTTTATGCTTGTTTATTAAGAACTCTAGTGTCGAACTCCTCTTTCCTTATGGATTATGGCTTAAGCGCCTAAAACTTGGGAATGAGTTTCATATTGTGAACCAATGGACTAGCCCTAGCTAGCATAGGTAAGCGGTTGACACTCTTTGTGCAAACTAAGGACTCTACCTCCATTGTATTGCCTTGAAAATGAGTAGATCTTTGGATGAGACTTTTGATAGCCCAAATATTGATGATCTTGAATGCACAACCTCATGGGTACTCAAATGGTTCAAAAGTTCTTTTGATGATATTGTGATGGTAGTCCTAGTTTGGGGTGAGGGATTTGTTTTGAGAAATCATCGCCTTGGTTGAGCACTCAAGGTCATCAATACTAGAGGGATGTTCAAACTTGAAACACGCTCAAATGAATTCCGAATTGTTCCAATTATTTATGAAACAATCTTTACAGGGTCTAAACATGTTTTAACCAACAATTACCCTAAAATCTCCAACACTATCACGAATATACAATCTTCTCTTGAGGCCGAGGGTTTGGCCATCCTGAAATCGATGCAATGGGCAGCTTAACAAAAACTATTTCATTGTATTTTTGAGACATATTGCGCAGAAGCTTATTCAATCATCACACTTCGGAGTCACAGGCTCAGCCAACTTCCCTCATGGGCTAGAGAAGCCCTCGTCTTGCTTAATTCCATGGAGCACTGGAGAATGGCCTTGTCCCAAAGAAAAGTGAATGGTTTAGCGGATACGCTGGCAAAGATGACTAAGGAAAAGAGTTGGAAATGGAAGTCGATGATTGCTATACCTAGGATTCTAGGTATCTTTCCTTTGTTGTAGCCGAGCTTGTCTCGTGGTGTAGATCTTTAGCTAGGCTGTGTTCTCAGCTGGTTAGTTTTGAAGTGTCTTACTTTCTGGCTTTGTATTACGGCTTGGTTTTGCCATCAAAAAAAACTTGATTAATTAAATAGAGGTGTACAAATTCATTCACAAATGGGAAAATTAAAAGTTGGAATAGTATGACTATGATGTTATGAATGTTATGAATATTGTTGGATAACCTTTGGCCATTCACATGGCTATGCCCTTTAGTCTTTCATGTACCTCTCTTTAATCCTTACATTGATTCCTAGTATATCCACATATCTCATGTAACCCTATATAAATGGATCATTTGTAAAGATCAAGATCAATAAGAAATACTCTTTCACTCTACTTTCCTCTCATCATATATTCATGTTCTTCAATTGAGTTCTCACAAATCCTTATATTTCACAACACGTTATCAGCACGATTTATCTACGAAATCAAAGATAGGGATATACCATCTTCTCTTCTTCCTCCATTTTCTCATTGTGATGCTATGATGGCAACATTGAATCCTCTTCGGAGAAATCTCAAAACCGCCTAGCATTTGGAAAATCAATTTATTCTATGATCTTGTTTATAACATGTATATTTTTTTAATCATGTTCTTATAAATCATTCACATGCCTAATTTTATATGTTGAAAGATCATTTTATCTTATATTCATAACATGTTTATTCTCATGTTAAATGTCTTGTTTAATTTTACATGTGGCTAATTTATTTACATGTCATAACATGTTTATTTTCATGTTATATGTCTTGTTTAATTTTACATGTTCAAGTTCATTGTTTCATTTCATTGCTTGAAATCAAATCAAATCATATTATATTTATCATTATCATGTAATGTCAATTTTATGAAGCTCGAGTTCAATACTCTTGAGCATGAAAATGATTATTCGACGTTGATTATTAATATTGAAATCCGCCTAAGTGCCACGTATCTTTAAGATACTATAAAAGAAGGAAATAAAGCACTTGTTCATAAAAGATGGCTAAAGCCAAAATATCCTTCGGCATCATCTCAATGAGAGATTGTATATGAAATTTGAGAATCAATGATCCCTCTCTCCTTTGAAAGGGTTTGAAGTGATGTACGATCACCAAAAGACAATGATATAATACTTGATTTTATTATATACACTTGCAATTGCATGATTATAAAAAAGTGTACGCGAGTATTATTTCGCAATGTTATGAATTACTTGACAAGTGAAGTTATGAAATGAAAATATCATCAATAAAATGATGAAAATAAATAAATCATTGGGGTCGTACGCGTCGTACTTCTGAACACACCTTGATTTTTATCAAGTCTCTATGAAAGCAAAATGTGTCAAAATAAATTTCACTGAACAAGTGATTATCCTAAGGATATCACCCCTTTGGACATACATGAATCTCTTCAATTTGGATGTTAGAGATTAAATTTTAAAAGAGGTCAATGAAGAACTTGATAAATTAACCAATGATGGAAAGAAGACATAAGAGATGATGTCATACCTATGAATATATCTAATTCAAAGTATTTGAATTTCTATATTTTATTTTTTATTTCTCTTCCAAATAAAGAGATATGGATAATCATCTCTCAATTACGATAAAAGACGATGACGTACTTATTAAAGTTTGAACTTGTATCCCCCGTCTCATCAAATAAAAGTGTTCATAATCTTATTTATTTATCTTTCAAAGAGATATGGATGATGGTCTCTCTATTAAGATGAAATATGATGATGAATCATTATGTTTGCCGGATAGTGCAACGACACATACAATTTTGAGCGATAAATTTATTTGTCGCATCTCAAATTAGCTAAAGCTAATATCAACACAATATCTGGTGCATCAAATCCTATTGAAGGCTATGAAAGAGTCCAAATAGTGTTACATAATGGTACACAGTATATCATAAAAGATGCAATGTTTCAAAGATATATAACAAAATGACTATCATGTTGAGACGACAAATGAAAATGACGTAGAATATTTATATATCACGTCAATGGTCTCAGGAATGAAAAAAAGTGATGGAAAAACTTCCATCATACAACTCTGGATTATATTATACTTTCATAAATCCAGTTGAGTCATATATGGTGATAAACCAGAATTCAATATACCCGAAAAACTTTTTAATATGGGATGATCGATTAGGCCATCCGGGTTCAATAATGATGCAAAGAATCATTGAAAATTCACATGGACATTCATTAAAGAGTAAAAATATTCTCTTGTCCAAAATCTCTCAAGTGTTGCTTGTTTTCAAGGAAAATTGATTACAAGACCATCTCCACTGAAAGTTGAGACTGAATGTCCAGCATTTTAGAACAGATTCAAGGAGATATATGTGGACCTATTTCCCCAATAAGTGGACCATTTCAGTACTTAATGGTACTTATTGATGCATCGACCCGTTGGTCGCATATTTGTTTATTATCCACTCATAATATGGCATTTGCAAGGTTGCTTGCTCAAATTATTAGATTACGAGCACAATTTCCAGATCATACAATTAAGAAAATCCGTATGGATAATGCAGGAGAATTTACATCCCAGTTTTTTTAATGATTATTGTATGTCAACTGGAATTATAATTGAACATCCGGTTGCTCATGTTCATACTCAAAATGGTCTTGAAGAATCTTTTATCAAGAGACTAAAATTGATAGCAAGACCATTACTTATGCGATCTAAATTACCAAGTTCTGCTTGGGGACATGCAATTTTACATGTTGCATCACTAATTCGTATAAGGCCAACAACAAATAATAAATATTCCCCTTTGCAACTTGTTAGTTGCCAAGAACCAAATATCTCTCATTTAAGAGTGTTTGGGGGTGCAGTATATGTTCCAATATCTCCGCCCCAACGTACTAAAATGGGACTTCAAAGAAGACTGGGGATTTACGTGGGATTTGAATCTACATCAATTATTGAATTTTTGGAACCTGACAGGTGACATATTTAAGGCACGAGTTGCCGACTGTCAATTCGATGAGACAAATTTCCCTGCATTAGGGGGAGATAAAATAAAGTCTGAAAAAAGACAAGTAATATCGTGGAATGCAGAGTCATTGTCTCATTTTGATCCTCGTACAAATCAATGCGAACTAGAAGTTCAAAAGATTATCCACTTACAAAGTGTGGCAAACACGTTGCCTGATGCATTCACAAATGTTAAAACAGTGACAAAGTCACATATACCAGCTGTCAATGCTCCTTGCAAAATCAGTCTTTCTGATGAAGATATTGGAAATAAATTAGCAAGTGAGTCTAAAACACGACAGATGCGTGGTAGACCAATTGGGTCCAAGGATAAAAATCCAAGAAAAGAAAGGTTCAAGATAACCAAATTAATGCATCAACCACTATTCCAAAAGAAAATGATATGAATCATGAAGAGACTTATTTGAAAGATAATGAGATACCTGAAAATGATGACAATGAAGAAATTTCAATCAATTATGTCATTTCAGGGAAAAGGTAGAATAGAAAAGAAATTATAGTGGATAATATATTCGCCTATTCTATGGCTCTAAATATAACAGATGAAGATGAGGATCATGAGCCAAGATCGGTTAATGAATGCCGAAAAAGAAATGATTGGCCTAAATGGAAAAGTGCCATCGAGGCAGAATTGAATTCACTTGATAAATGCCAAGTCTTTGGAAAAATTTCCCTAACACCCGAGAATGTCAAACCTGTTGGTTATAAATGGATATTTGTGCACAAACGAAATGAGAAAAGTGAAGTCGTAAGATATAAAGCACGACTTGCAGCACAAGGCTTCTCGCAACGACCTGGCATTGATTATGAAGAGACATATTCACCGATCATGGATGCGACAACATTCAGATTTTTATTGAGTTTGTCAGTATTAGAAGGACTCCATATGCATTTAATGGATGTCGTGACAGCCTATTTATATGGGTCACTTGATAATGACATTTATATTAAAATTCCCGAAGGATTAAAATTACCTGAAGCATGTAGCTCAAACCCACGGGAAATGTACTCAATAAAATTACAAAGATCATTATATGTATTAAAACAATCCGGTCGAATATGGTACAATCGTCTAAGTGAATATCTTTTGAAAGAGGGATATATCAACAATGCAATTCGCCCATGTGTTTTTATTAAAAAGATAAAAACTGGGTTTTCTATTATTGCGGTTTATGTTGATGATTTAAATATCATTGGGACCCCTGATGAACTTACTGAGACAATTGCATATCTAAAAAGTGAATTTGAAATGAAAGACTTGGGGAAAACAAAATTTTGCCTTGGCTTACAAATTGAGCATTTATCAAAGGGCATTTTTGTTCATCAGTCCTCATATACTGAAAGGATCCTCAAAAGATTTAATATGGATAAATCACATACATTGAGTTCGCCTATGGTTGTTCGATCACTTAATGTGACAAAAGACTCATTCCGTCCTCGAGAAAAGGATGAAGAACTACTTGGTCCTGAAGTACCATATCTTAGTGCTATTGGTGCACTAATGTATCTTTCTAACTATACACAACCCGATATTGCATTTTCAGTTAATTTACTAGCAAGATATAGTTCTTCTCCAACTCGAAGACATTGGAATGGCATTAAGCAAATTTTAAGATATCTTCGAGGAACAACTGATATGGGCTTATTTTATTCAAAAGACTCAAAATCATGATTAATTGGATATGCCGATGCCGGGTATTTATCTGACCTCATAAAGCGCGATCACAAACAGGTTATGTATTTACATATGGTGATACCGCTATATCTTGGCGATCTACCAAATAGACTCTTACAGCCACTTCTTCTAATCATGCTGAAATATTAGCACTTCATGAAGCAACTCGTGAATGTGTATGGCTGAGGTCTTTAATCCATCATATCAGAGGATCCTGTGATCTTTCAGATGACAAAGAAAGTCCTACTGTTATATTTGAGGATAATGCTGCATGTATAGCTCAAATTAAAAATGGCTATATAAAAGGGGATAGAACGAAACACATATCTCCAAAGTTCTTCTTTACACATGACCTTCATAAGAACGGAGAGATTGATATTTGTCAGATTCGTTCATGTGACAACTTAGCCGATTTGTTTACAAAGGCACTTCCCACAACTCCCTTTGAAAAATTGGTCTGTAAAATTGGCATGTGAAAGCTTAGAGATTTATGTTAAAGGCCACATTGAGGGGGAGAATACGCGTTACACTCTTTTCCTTGTTTTAGGTTTTATCCCTTTGGGTTTTCCTAAATAAGGTTTTTAATAAGGTAACATATATGTGTAATATACAGTTGTGTACTCTTTTCCTTTCACTAGATTTTTCCCACAGGGTTTTCCTAGTAAGGTTTTAATGAGGCATAATATCTGTACGAGTTATCCAAAGGGGGAGTGTTATGAATATTGTTGGATAACCTTTGGCCATTCACGTGGCTATGCCCTTTAGCCTTTCATGTACCTCTCTTTAATCCTTACATTGATTCCTAGTCTATCCACATATCTCATGTAACCCTATATAAAAGGATCATTTGTAAAGATCAAGATCAATAAGAAATATTCTTTCACTCTACTTTTCTCTCATCATATATTCATGTTCTTCATTTGAGTGTTCACAAATCCTTATATTTCACAACATATGACACGTATTTTGATAGATTGGACTTTTTATTTGACGACTGTCTAGATGGGCCCAATATGGGTTAAATACGAACTTGGCCCAATAAGTTCCGACACGGGCTGACACACAAGATATTAGCTTTTTTTTCATCAACCCGCTGACATTCTACAAAGCCCAATCGCTTGTATAAAACTCAAACCCTAATTTCCAGCGGGGAGTACCTTAGCCCTAAATCATACCGCCGAATTATTTTCTCTCAGCGCTTCGTCAGGTGCGTTCGCTTGAATTTTGTTCCAGCAATTTTTGTATTTTCTGCGTGTGTAGGTTCATGTGTAGTGCAGATATGATCTAGGATGAGATGGATTGGAGTGAACATGTTTTTTTTTATAACAAACGACCAGTTTGATCTGGCTGAACTGAAAGTGTTGTTTGGATAAATTGGGCATTTTGCTGATTCGATTTATGTAGGGTTTTATTTGGTGTTTCATTTCATGAAATAAGTTTATTTACTGTAATAGTATGTGATACAATTGGTGTGTAGTGAATGTTGATTTTAGTTTCTGTCTAAGGTATGGAGGCTTTGTATGCTGGCTGATATTGGTGTGTATGTGCTTGGTATAGGGTTACAGCTAGGTAAACGGTCACGGTTATTTGGTTTTTCATTTCATTAAATAAGTTTATTTACTTTTATATTATGTGATGCAATCGGTGTGTAGTGAATGTTGATTATAGTTTCTGGCCAAGTTATGGAGGCTTTGTATGCTGGCTGATATTGGTGTGTATGTGCTAAGTATAGGGTCATGGCACCAAAACAGCCGAACACCGGCCTCTTTGTAGGTCTGAACAAGGGCCACATTGTCACTAAAAAGGAATTGGCTCCACGTCCTTCTGACAGAAAGGGAGTAAGTTGCCGATGCCCTCATATTTTATTATAATTTGATTTTTCTTGGTGGTTTTGTTGGTGGCATTGTTAAACCTTTGTGCTGTTGATATTCAGAAAACCAGCAAGAGAGTTCACTTTGTTAGGAGTCTCATCAGGGAGGTTGCTGGATTTGCCCCATATGAGAAAAGAATCACTGAGCTTCTTAAAGTTGGGAAAGACAAACGTGCTCTGAAGGTGGCCAAGAGGAAGTTGGGTACTCACAAGAGAGCGAAGCGAAAGAGAGAGGAGATGTCAAGTGTTCTACGCAAGATGAGGTATTTGAGTTCCATGTCAACCAAGTTACAATCAAATATTCAATGCAGTGTTTCCAATACTTTTTTTCTCATGGTTCGTAACAAATTGGTGTCTTGTTACAGGGCTGCTGGCGGTGGTGACAAAAAGAAGTGACATGTCTCTGAAGCAGCAGTTGTCATCCAGGAAATGTCACCTCAACTTATATCACTCCAAAGAATTAAGAGCTAGTTTCTTTTATTTGTCAAACATGTTCATGATTTCTGTTGGATCCTTTTCTATTGATATACTTAATTGGGTTTCGTCCAAGTGATTTTGATATCAATTGGAATCCTTTTTCATGCTAGTCTTTTTGATATCTCGTAAAAAAGGGATCGCTATAAGGTAGTGAAATAGCTTCTATTAATACGCTCTTTCCAGCAAGATGGGATTGGTGTTTGTCTGTAAAGAATTTTTATTAGGTTTTTTCTCAGCCCGCTGTAAATAACTGTGGCAGGACCATTCATCGACAACCAAAGTCTCATAAAGGGTGTAGAATACAACAACCGACTTCCCCAGAACTGTATGATCCTTATCCCTTACCATCTTTTTACTTGTCAATAATGAATTGCTCTTCCTGTGTCGGCATCTTCTTGTGAAACCTTATCCTAAATTATTTGCAATGCCCTCTCTATTATTGCCCAATCAGTCACAGAATCTACACTGTCAGAATATTACATGGGGTCTTTTGTTTTTCACTTTAAATGCAGTGATACTATCACTGCTGCTCTCAGTGATGGTCGGATACTCAAATTGCTAGTGGATGTTTAGGTGCTCAAATTGCTAGTGGAGGTTTAGGTGCTGCTTGATTGATCTTTAAAAAATTTAAACAGTGTTACGGTGGGGTTCGAACCCTTAATCTTGTCATTAAAAGTCAAGGAATTTTACCAACTCAACCACTACATTTTTTTTTTTGCAAATCCGTGATTACCCTAATGAAATTTCCTAGAAATCATTAGGAGAATTATGTACATTATTATATGGGATACTGAGAAAACAAGAAAAGATGCAATATTAAATGCAAGCTTTGGTCAAGAACGAAGTTTTCTATGGAGAATTTTCAGTCCCATTAGTCATGATCAACAACCTACAAATTAAAGGAATACAGCCTTTGTTTGGATAGATGAACCATTTTGAAGCCTCGGTATGCGATTTTGAATCACTGGGTTCTGTTCACAGATTCAAGAGCTTCCACAGTAACGACACTGTTCCCTCTGATTACCACCATGCCAATTTCATTTTTTTTCCTCCCCATTTACTTCAACTGTGTTGTCGTCAATCAAGTGGCACTACAAAATTGAAAATTGAAAAAAAAATTATTTAGTTATATTTAATTTAATTTAAAAATACTGAACTTTATTTAACTGTGCCGAATTTTATTTAATTTAAAAACATGAAATTTAAGCTCTACAGAACGGATGCGCCAAATTTATCTTATCTTGGCAGAATGATTTACGCAACTCAATGCAAGGGCAATTTATCTACTTGGAAGAGTCGAACCATTTACCTTGTTAAGAGATTAAGTCACTCGACCAAAACCGCTTTCACGGATGCTACTAATTCTTGATGGACCAAATTTATTACATTGATGATTTAAGTTGTCAAATGTATGGGCAAGGAAAAGTCCAACAGCAGCCAACTAGCCTCTACCAGGAATGGGATGAGTTTCTCTATAATATACCCCTTTCAAAACAACAGTCAACTAGCCTCTTCCAAGAACCGATATCATGCATTTTGTACAATATCAGTACACGAGAAACCGGAATCATGCTTTTTTACAATTCCGGTTCCTGAGAAATCGGGATTGTAAAAAAAGACCATATGTGTCACATTTCAATGGATATCGGTTGGTCCACGTAGGCCACAAACAGAGCCACATAATTAATTTTTACTCTTATCGGGTCCTCATGTACCGGGATTGTAAAAAATGCATGATTCCGGTCCTCGTTTGATGGGATTGTAAAAAATGGGATATTCTGAATATTTGAGTTTCGGACGATGAATTTTGGAGATGTGAGTTTCGAAACGGGTAGAATATAGAGAAACTCGAATGGGATGTGGCAAGCAATTTTGAGTACAAAACCAGAAGAAATGAGGGGATTAAGAAGCTCAAGTTTCTGCAAACAATGGCTGAAGCACCCAAGCGGCATGTTCTCTCTCAGAGAGACCTTTAAATCATTTCTCAATCATGGATAACATGTTGTTGTCAATTTTAGCTAAAATAAGCAAACAAGGGTTTTCAGGTATGCAGTGGTGACTGGTGGCAACAAAGGTGTAGGTTTTGAGATTTGCAAGCTGTTGGCTGCTAAAGGGGTTGTGGTAATCTTAGCAGCCAGAAATGAGCAAAGGGGTTCTGAAACTGTTGAAAAGCTGAAAGCTTGTGGCCTTTCGGACAACGCTGTCTTTCATCAGCTGGATGTGGCGGATCCTTCTAGTGTTGTTGCATTCGCTGACTTTGTCAGAACCCAGTTTGGAAAGCTGGACATATTGGTTAGCTCACTATTACCATTTTCTTCGCTTTATTAGTCTTAACAGCTCTTAAAGTAGGAAATCTATGAATGCACGATGAATTGGTACATAGAAATTTTAGCCTCTGGTAACTTCTGAGACCTGTAGTTATCAAATAATTAATAAACTTCTGAGACCTGTGATGCACCCTTAACAGCTTAAATCAGTCTTTTTTTTTTAAAGATAAATGTGTAGACATTGTGATGATATTGCAGGTGAATAATGCAGCAGTCACCGGAAACAATTTTATTCCAGATATTTTTCTGAAAGCTGTGGAGCTTGCTGGAGGAAACTGGGCAAGTGACTGGCTGGACCTCCATTTTTGTTCCATTGTTTTTAATTTCATTTGCTTCTCTTATTTTATTTACTTGATGAGCTATTTAACAATTTTGCTTGTCCAGCCATTCGAGCGACAAGGTGAAATAGCAGAGCAGACTTACGAAATGGGAGTAGAATGCATTTTAACCAACTACTACGGTACAACATCAATGGTCAAAGCACTTCTCCCTCTCCTTCAGTTATCAGATGCTGGCAGAATCGTCAATATCAGTTCTATGTTAGGAGACTTATCGGTAAGCTCACATAGAAATTCTGATAAATCTCGCAGATAACGAAACGCCTATACTAATTTTCCTATTGTTTCTTTCTTTTTCAGTTGATACCCAATGAATGGGCGAAAGGAGTGTTCACCGACATGGATAATCTGACAGAAGATGCAATCAACGAGGTCCTCGTCAAGTTTTTAGATGATTACAAAGCGGATTCCTTAAAAGCCAATGACTGGCCGCCGAGTTTCTCTGCGTATACCCTCTCCAAAGCAGCCATGAATGCTTACACAAGAATGATTGCAAAAACTCATCCAGGAATACTGACTAACTGTGTCTGTCCCGGCTTTGTCAAGACAGAAATGACTCTCAACACCGGGTTATTGACCGCAGAAGAAGCCGCTGCCTTCCCTGTGAAGCTACTCTTCTGCCCAATGGCGCGCCATCAGGTCTTTTCTATTCCAATGGAAAAGCTTCTCCTTTTTAATTATGCAGTTTACCTTGTTTTCTTCGTCAAGGATACTTCTGCTGAGTATTGTAAGAGGCTTTATTTAGGTCCGTTTTGTTGAACTTAAATTTCATGTTTTCGAATTCAATAAAGTTATAATTAAAATAAATTCAGTACAATTAAATAAAGTTCAATAAAGTTAAATTCAATTAAATTCAATTAAAATATTTATTAAGGTATATATGATCTTGACCATTAAGTGTGATCATATTTAACATCTATCAAATGCTTCTACGTCTCTACTGCATTCGTTTTAAAATATAAATATCTGATCTTGATAATTAAAATATATACGTCTCTTCATATGCTTCTACGTGTTAAGGTATATATATATGATCTTGGAGAAAAGATCACATGAGAAGTGTATGTTACGGTGAGAAATGAGAATTAATATCAGCCTTTAAATTATACATCTAACGGTCGTAAATAAACAGTCAAAATTAAATTAAAATGAATGCATGAAGGGTATTTTGGACAGAAAAACATAATTATGTAAATTGGATCCTTTTTTCGCCAGAATTGATCTCGTCCGATCTGCATTCATCCTCGCAGACCGGACTGGCGATGCAGATCTGAGTTATAGAGCAATCCCTCGTACTCGATCCGATGATGAAGCTACGGCGCTCGGACGCGGAAGCGGCGCTGCTGATGATGAAGCTACGGCGCTTTGAAACCGGCTTCCGGCAATTGGATCTCTGAATCTTGTTTCTGAGAATTGGGAGTTTCATGTCGATCATTTTCTTCCTGTATAATTTCTTTCTGCCGGTCATTATTGACCTAATGCTGCTTTGAAGTTGTTACTCTTTGTTGGATTTTGAATGTCAGTTTCATGGAGATTTCAGTGACATTTATTTTTTGCTGAGTTGCAGTTTCTGACTGAGAATACTGACTTTATTGTGGTCGGAGTGATTGGCCCTACTGGAGTAGGCAAATCAACCATTATGAATGAGATTTATGGTTTTGATGGAAGCTTACCTGGTCAGTCAGTCCATGCCTTAGTATCATTTGTTGTAGTCTTAGCTTTGTTCCATTGGCCTCTAAGGTCAATGCATAAATTATATTTGACGGCCTTTGTGCTATATGTAAATGTTATTGGGTGTATAAGACAAAAGCATCTGTACATTTCAGGGATGCTGCCTCCATTTTCTGTATAGAATGAGGATATTAGAATAGCATCAAGGCATTGCACCAATGGCGTGGAACCAAGGATCTCATCAGAACGGATTATACTTCTAGATACTCCAGTTTGGAGCTACTTGATAGATGGTGAATCTATGAGTTTTGTGGCATTGCTTCGGAACAATAGATTCCCTCAGTTTTTTCTCCGTTGGCATTGACCCAATTGGTAGTATGGTGTTTTGCCCTCTACTGTATATGTAGTCTCATTTTGATTTCGACTTAAGTAAGAAGTGTACTGTACTTGAGTTATATTGCTATTGATATGGTTGTCCGTATTCTGCAGCATTTATTTAGCCCCTCGACTCTATCTGAAATGATAAGACTTGAAGGTTCATCCACAATTTCGGTATTGAGTGGTGAATCATTAACTGCTGAGTTGGCTCATGTGCTTATGGCTATTCAGGTAACTATGGAACGTAGTAAAAACATTTAAGATTCAAGTTATTTCCTTAATAAGAAGCAGGCCTCTCGAAGATCCTATCAAATGTGTTTACCTGATGCTGCAAGGAATTCTTTTAGCTTGTCGTTTTCCTTACATCCCGTACCTTCAAATGCGCGGCATAGTTCAGTTGTGCTGCGAGATTTTGGTATTTTTTTCTCTAATCAGTTCTGCCATGCCATAGACTTCGTAATAACATATTGGTCTAATTCAGTACTATTATTTGTATTACCAGAATTATAATTTGTAGTAACAGATTTATCTTTCTTAATAACAGATTTATAATTTGTATTACCAGATTTATAATTTGTAGTCTCAGTTTTATCTTTCGTAATAACAATTTATGTGAAATTGACACTCATTACAATCTTTCAGGTTACTTTCGCTAAAATGCGAGATTTTTAACTGCAGGAGTTGGCAAAGAGGATATTCCCTTTGTGTAAGAGTTTTTTTGTTGATAAATCAATTTGTTGAATCAAGGTCTTAGTTCGAGAAAGGCTTGGTGAATCATGCTTTTGCAGCTGCACTTGGTGCACTTCTTCTGGTCTGTTTTGTTTCTTTTTCTTTGGATTGTACTCTTCAGCCTTCCAATTGTGGTTCACCAAGGAATTGATGTTCTCGTGAGTGTGTAAGAGGTTTTCTATGTGGTACTCTCTTTATGGTGTTCTCTTTTTATTCCAGAATTATCAAGCCATGGTTGCACAACTTGAGCACCAGTTTCGGCTTCGAAGACTTTCCATCCAGGGTCTTTTGTGCAGAGCAATAATGAAAAGCTGTTGGAAAACCCGTACCTTCAAATGCGTGGCATAGTTCATTTGTGCTGCGAGATTTTGGGATTTTTTTCTCTAATCAGTTCTGCCATGCCATAGACTTCGTAATAACAGATTGATGTAATCCAGTACTATTATTTGTATTATCAGATTTATAATTTGTAGTAACAGATTTATCTTTCGTAATAATAGATTTATAATTTGTAACCTGTAATTTGTAATCTAATACATAATTCGTACACTATAATACATAATTTGTACCCCTGTAATACATAATTTGTAACCTCTTACACATGATTCGTACCCTGTAATACATAATTCGTATTATAAAAAAACAACGAAGACATATATGTATTCAAAGACTGCATTCCTAACCCTCTCTTCAACTACTATGAGCTTGATTATGTCTGCACAATAAGAGTCTTCTTCCTTCAATCAAACCTAAAAGAACCGTTAGATTTTCCAGCTCGTCTACCCAGGCTCAACCTTGATTAAAAAAATTGCAACTTCTTCTGAGCTGCTAAATATCAACAGGTTGATAATTGTTGTTAGTCAAAGGACGGTGAAGCAATGTCCTTGCAATAGTCCCCCGATTGCTGAACCTAGCACAGTTTTTTTTCCCTTCTATTCACAAGCTTATCAAGCCATTTGTCGTGCTCCTGAGTACAGCTTAATAATCGGTCACTCATATATTAGCTTCTTTTCCTTATCCATGTACATAAATATCGCTCTTCAATCTTGGAAGGCATTCACTGAGGGAAAACCAAACAGATATAAAAGAACAACCAGTGAGAAAATTGTTGATGGAATATAAAGCAGCTTAGGCATTATAAAACCTAGATGTAGTAATGCTCCAAGCAAACCAAACAGCTAAGATGTCACACGAATTATTATATGTAATACCAATATGGAAGGGTTGTGGGATGATAATAACAATTTCAAAATAATAAAAATGAAAAAAATGTTTGAATCGGACATGTGTGATAATTAAAAATGTTACATTCAGCTTTAACATAGCAACTCCAAATTATAAGGAACGAACTACGTTTCACTATGAATAATGTGTCCTTCACTACGAACAAATAAGGAATGAACTAAGTTTCACTACGAATAAGACATCCTACACTACGAATAATGTGTCCTACACTACGAACAAGTTAGGAATGAACTACGTTTCACTACGAATAATGTGTCCTTCACTACGAACAAATAAGGAATGAACTACGTTTCACTACGAATAATGTGTCCTTCACTACGAACAAATAAGGAACGAACTACGTTTCACTACGAATAATGTGTCCTTCACTACGAACAAATAAGGAACGAACTACGTTTCACTACGAATAAGGCATCCTACACTACGTACAAATAAGGAATGAACTACGTTTCACTAAGAATAAGGCATCCTACTCTACGAATAATGTGTCCTTCACTACGAACAAATAAGGAATGAACTACGTTTCACTACGAACAATAATAAACAAGGACCTGAATCACATACGATCGATGTATCATATACGAAGATAAGCCATGTTCAGTCAATAGACGTTTTAACCCTAAAAAAATCAAAGATTTCTGAATCGTAAAGCTTGTAACCCAGATACGATTGAATTATGTAACCGCTTACCGTAGATGTGGTCGCCCTCTTTAGCCCTAGAATTCTCATTCTTCGTTTTATCAGTCATGTCACCGTCTGTCGTCGTCGTCGCTTTCACCGAGGGAAGCCGAGAATCGCCGTCTTTCGTCGAAGATATCGCTTGCTGTCGTCGTCGAATATATCGCTTGCTGTCGCCGTCTGTCGTCGCTTTCGCCGAGGAATCGTTTGAATGCGTAGTGTGAGAACGACGGATTATGAAAAACGTGGTCGACCGTCCTCTATGTCGTCGATTGTTGCCGACTCGCCGAGATTCAATTTTTTCGAATACGTAGTGTGAGATCTGTGATTAGGTTATTTGTCTTGCAAAATTAACGGGATTAGGTTTCTTAATGATATTTTGGTTCCGAAATTACCCTTAACATGCTATTTAACCGTATTTTAATTACGAATTATGATTTATATTTGGATTTATACCAGCCACAGATCTAATTAAATGAAAGGTTCAGATCTGTTCTCATTTCTCACCATAAAACCCCTTCTCATGGGAATCGAACTCATGATCTTGACCATTAAAGTGTGATTATATCTACCGTCTATCAAATGCTTCTACATCTATTCAGATACTACTGCATTCGTTTTAAAATATAAGTATTTAGCTTTGTTACACTTTGATATGATTCCTGTTTATCATGTTTTCTTAGCAAAATTTATTTTAATTGTTAAAATTTCAATACAAGTAAACCACACATATTTTATCTTATCAAACAAAAAAACCACTCATATTTTATATCTAAAAAAAGTAGACCAAACATGACACATGTAAAAAAAAAGTCCCATATAAAACAAAGCAGGAAAGAATATGCTCAGAGGTGGGGAAGGAAACTATTCAATAGATAGGGCAAATGGCTGAAGATTCATCCAGCTTTTTGGCAGCAAAGAGGTTTGCCATCTTACCAAGCTTTGATTTTCTTTTAAGTTGTTTGTGAATCCTCCTCAAGGTTGGTTTTCAGGTATGCGGTGGTGACAGGAGGGAACAAAGGAATTGGGTTTGAGATATGCAAGCAGTTGGCATCCAAAGGTGTTGTGGTGATTTTGACAGCAAGAGACCAGCTGAGAGGCTTGGATGCTGTTCAGAAATTAAATGCTTGTGGACTGTCTGAGCATGTTGTTTTTCATCAGCTCGATGTTGGAAATTCGGACAGTGTGGCCGAAGCTGCGGATTTTGTTAGAACTAAGTTTGGGAAACTTGACATTTTGGTATGTTCCGAAATCCCGGTTTGCTTTGATTGGTTTCACAATTTATATCATAAGCTGCAAGCTGAACGAATCTCAGTTAGGCCTTTGATAATAAAATCAAGTTTTTATCCAAATTTTCCTCTTTTTTGAAACTCACATATTCAAAATTGGGCGAACAAGTTTCACATATCTCGTTTTGGGAACTGGTGATATGCATATTGGGACAACACCGGTTTCTGTAGAACCGGTTAATTGTATTTCTACAAATACCAATTTGCCCAGAACCTGTATGATTCGAAAACGCATACACGTTTGGGGTCCTATTTAGACCAACTGGACGAAGAGGCCACCAATTGTGTTTCAGACTATTCTAAGTCTTATCAGGTGGATTCTTCCAAAGTGATTGTGCTGACTGTGACATTTTCAGGTGAACAATGCAGCTGTCAGTGGTGTGAATTTCAACTCTGAAGCTTTCATCAAGGCTACAGAGCTTGTTGGTGGTTGGGTACGTCTCGCTAACTTCATATATGACACCGCTGGAGTGGTCAGCCAGGATACATGTGATCGCTAAGTGCTGTCTGAAGTCTGATTCTTAATTTTGTTTGCCTAGTAGCCACGCGGGGCGCTAGTAGACTGGAGTGAACTCGCAACACAAGACTATGATATGGCGAAAGAGTGCTTGAATATCAACTACTACGGAACCAAAAGAATGGTGGAAACATTCATCCCTCTCCTCCAACTATCCGACTCACCGAGGATCGTTAATATTTCCTCCAATGCCGGCCTCCTACAAGTAAGTTGTGCAAGCAAAACTCATCTTAAACGTCATTGCAGTGAGATCCAATGAATTGTTCGTTCGTCACATTCTCTGGCAAAATATCAGGATGGGCTACCAGTAAGCAATACTCGTTACAACTAGACATAGTCCTTCGACAAAATTTTCTTATAACAAGAGTGCTATTGTCGTAATAGGTTATAAAATTTTTTTTAAAAAAGAAACGTCATTGCAGTGTTTCACTTAAATCCATTATTTTGTTCCAGAGGATACAAAACGAATGGGCTAAAGGGATTTTAACAGACGCTGAGAGTCTTACTGAAGAAAAAGTGGAGGAAGTGCTGGCAAAGTTCCTGCAGGATTTCCAAGGCGATTTGCTGGAAAGTAATGGCTGGCCGACGGATATCTCAGCATACAGTCTTTCTAAAGTGGCCATGAATGCTTACACGAGGATCGTTGCAAAGAGGTACCCTTCTATACTGGCGAATGCTGTCCACCCGGGGTTTGTCAAAACAGACATAACTTTGAACACTGGCATGCTTACTACCGAAGAGGGCGCTGCTGGTCCAATTAGCGTAGCTCTTCTGCCTGGTGATGCTCCATCGGGGCTGTTCTACTCAAATGGCGAAGTTTCTTCATTTTAAGACATTGTTGTTACATTTGTGGTTCATCTGTCAGACTCACTGAAATCAGTAGACTTATCGGTGTACACTGTAGTTTTATCTTTTCAAGACTGATGAAATGGAGGAAAATGAAACCAGCATGGATCAGGACTCAGGAGACTGCAATTAGTTTATACATCGAAGGTACAAAAAACCAAATACAAATGATAAAAACAGGTTTATCAGAGCAAGGTTTGATGTCAGACGTTGACTAAGCGTCAATAAAATAACAATAAACATCACTTGTTATTTTTATTTAAAAAAAATTATATTATGAAAGATAATGAATTAACAACCCCAAACATATATCATAATATACATACTAAAAAAATTTGAACATGTGATTTTCCGACCATTCGATAAACACTAAAACGTGAGACCTCCACTACTTCTGGAGTTTTTTTAAAATGATCCAAATGAGTTTGTGCATTTCAAAATTGATCCACGCGAGTTTCATGTTTCAAAACTGATCCATTTCTAATGAAATCGGATCTTGGTGATCCGATTTTTTACGATTTTCAAAAGATCGGATTCTGAAAATTCGGTTAGTTGCGTTTTGTAACTAACCAGATCCCCGGGATCTGATTTTTAGGAGATGTGGATGATGTGGACGACGGTCGAATACGTGGCTTCCACGTAGGACCGGAGTGCGGAGATCCGGTTTTATTTTAATGAAACCGGATTGCGGCGATCCGGTTTTTTGCGTCTTTAAATTTTCGCCGCAGCTTCTTCTCCCCCATTCGAAACCCTACCCAATCTCAGTCGCGGCAGCTACTTCTCCCCCGTCCGATTTCTCCCCAATTCCGTTCGGTTTCTCCCCAATTTTGAAATCCTACCCCAATTCCGTCCGAAATCCTACCCCAATTCGGCCCGATTCCGTCCGATTTCTCCCCCAATCACCACCTCCGAAGTTGTCCGAAATTGATAGGTAAAAAAACTTAATTGTGTAATTAGTGTTGTTGAATTGTTTGTTTTTGAAGGATTGTTGTTGTGAATTTTGTTATTAGTGTTGTTGAATTGTTTGTTTTTGATATTAGTCCGGTTAATTGTATGAATATTGTGAATTTTGTGCATTTTTTGGTTTGATATTAGTCCAGTTAATAGTTGTTGTTGAATTATTATCGTTGAATTAATAACGTTGATATTAGTCCGGTTAATTGGCGGTTGCTTGACATTGGTTTGATATTGTCTATGGATTATGGTTTTATATTCGTAAAAAGAGTGTTGTCGAATGTCATAGTTATTGAATTAGTATATTTGAATTTGGACAATTATTTGTTGTAGTTGAATTAGCGTATTGATATATTGTGTTTTTCTTCATGAATTAGTAATAATGAATATTTATTGTTTTTACAGAAATGTCGTCAGGTAACAGGCGAAGAAGCACTAGTCAACGCGATATGCCGTCTTCTTCACGAGCGACTACTAATCTAAACATGGATATGGATTATTATCTTCATCCTGGACCCATTGATGCATCCTTATTGATGATGCAAAGTGAGCATCGCACTGAGGCGATATGGAGAAATCAGGTATGATTTTCATTAATTAAACATTTTAAATTCATATCATATAACAATGTGTTATAGTAAGAAATTGTTTTACATATTATAGATGAATAGAGAATTTATGTCTGATAAGCCATTGCGGGTCGCGGGTCATAATGTCGTAAATATGAACCCTCGGCTTGCGGGGTATGTTGCAAATGCCGGATTTCTACCTTGGACCCAAGTATGCAACGTGAAGATTGATACTAAATTGTGCACCGCCCTAGTGGAGAGATGGCGCCCCGAGACACACACCTTCCATCTGAATGGAGGGGAGGCTACAATTACACTACAGGACGTGGCTCTGCTTACTAGTTTACCCATACATGGGGAGCCCGTGTCGGGATTAGGAGAGTTGGAATGCGAGCCCGTTTGTTTGAGTTTATTGGGTGCTGTGCCCGACCGTCCTAAGGTGAAATCGATGGGTAGCAAGACGTGGTTCGATAACTACCTGACTAATATTCCCGACGATGTGGATTAAGAAACATAGAAGAAATACGCTAGGGCGTACATTTTATGTCTATTGAGATTAACTCTCATGTCAGACTTGTACGGTGATCAGGTAGCGCTCCACTACCTTCCATTGTTGGCAGACTTGGATAACGTCAGGAGATACAGTTGGGGGAGCGCGGTTTTAGCTTTTCAGTACAGTCAGTTGTGCAAAGCAAGTAATTTTAAGAAGTCGCAAATTGGTGGATGTGCACTATTATTACAGTTTTGGAGTTGGGAGCGCATGCGTATTGGAGCTCCACAACCATATTTTAGACAGGCCCCAGACCTTGACGATGACATGCATCCATTTTTAAGACCTTGTTGGTCGTACTTGTAAGTAAATTTTATATTTATTTTGATATTGAAAATTGTTAACTAGTAATTAAATTTGTAACGCATTTTCTTATGCGCGGACATTGGGCCGGACCAAAACATTTTCAGGAGGTCCAGGTGCATTAGTCTTCTTTCGGGATCAGCTCGAGCGAATGGTCCACGGAGATTTTATTTTTTGACCATATGAGGAGGAGTTGATGGAATGACTGCATCCCGTGTGTCTCGATTCGTGGGAATTATAGACGGTTGATGTGCCACTTATTTGCTTCAATATCGTTGAGTTGCATCATCCAATTCGTGTTATGAGACAGTTTGGATGGAAGCAAATGATTCCACCTGCTCCTATAGCGTTTATGAATGAGCACCACAGATTAGAAAGGAAAAAGAAAGTTGATTGGAGAGTGTACCTCCACCAGTATGTTGCGCTATGGCGTAGTATACATGAGAGCTTAATATATGGGGATCCGGGCGAGGATGGCGAGGACATTGATATTCCCGGTGATGAATATGTGTATTGGTATTCAAGAATCACACGTCGCCTTATCCAGCCCAAATTGGAAGAAGATGACACTCAGGCATATCGCCTTAGTGCCCATGAATTACCTAGCAATGTAAGTTTTCACATGTTTCGAAATATTCCTATTTTATATTGTTTTACATGTTTAACTAACAATTTGTTTATGTAGATTTGCACGTTGCTCATCTGCGCATCGGAGGCTGCAGATGGATTCACCAGTACTGCAGACCCGAGACCGATTTTCCGTCGCATTTTCCACACCGTAGTGGAGGAACTACAGGTGTTGGGGGAGTTGCAGCTGCTGAATATTAACCCTGATAGTATTCAGTTTGGAAACGGTAAATTCATTTTTTTATTTGTAATTATTTAATTAATATACTAATACTTTTCAACGACAGGTGACGATGATGATTGAGTCTAGAGGAAGATCATGTCACCAACCTTGACTCACAGACATCGGGTTATTATCGTCCATCAAGCTCACGAGCACCACCTTCACCATCATTTCGGCAATCTACCTCACGGGCACCACCTTCACCACCATTTCGGCCATCCACCTCACAGGAGCCACCTTCACCACCAGCTCACGGGCACCAACTTCGTCCTCCAAAGTCACCGAAACAATCATGGCTGAAGAGGTTGCGTAGACATAGATTCGGTAGAGATTGAGAATATTTTCACTTTACTTTATTATTTTGTTGGACTTACGCAACATTTTGTACTTTCAATCTCTAAATTTAATGGACAAAATTAACTTATGATACATTTTGTACTTTCATTCTGTCAATTTAATCGACGAAAATAACTTTTGATACGTTGCATACTTTAAATCTCTCAATCTTGAAAATAAATTTCGCTATGAAAAATGAAATAAATTATTGTTTTTTAAAAACAGGACTCCCGGGATCCGGTTTTATACAGGTCCTGAATTTCTGACGCCTCGACTAGACCGGACGGGCACGGGTCGGGATTCCCTTAAAACCGGATTCCGACGATCCGATTTTCACCCAAATTTCAGGGAAAAAGACAAAAAAAATAGGTTTTTTAACAGACCGGTTCCCCGGGATCCGGTTTTCCATGGGACCTAAATTTCTGACGCCTCGACCTGAAGTGACCGGACGGGCACGGGTCGGGATTCCCCTAAAACCGGATTCCGGCGATCCGGTTTTCACCCAAATTTTAGGGAAAAAGACAAAAAAAAATAGGTTTTTAACAGATCGGATCCCCGAGATCCGGTTTTCTATGGGACCCGAATTTCTGACGCCTTGACCAGAAGTGACCGAGCGGGCACAGGTCGGGATTCTCCTAAAATCGAATTCCGGCGATCCGATTTTCACCCAAATTTTAGGGAAAAAGACAAAAAAAAAATAGGGTTTTTAACAGACCAGATCCCCGGGATTCGGTTTTCCACGAGACCCGAATTTCTGACATCTCGACCAGAAGTGACCGGAAGGGCACGGGTCGGGATTCCCCTAAAATCGGATTCCGGCGATCCGGTTTTCCACGCCCTATATATATTCTTGTTCTCTCGTTCATTTTCTACATCCAAATACACTTCCTACTATAAATTGATCGGTTGAAAATATAGCTAAGTATTCAAATAGAATCCAAACACTTGTGCTAAGTCACGACAATCAAAACATTTGTATTAACTCGGGTGAACCGAGGTCGTACCCAAAGGATAGGTGATTAAACCAATAATGCTAACGATCTAATTAGAATGTCTATGGTTTAGAGGGGGGTTTTTGTTCTTCTAAGAGAATGATAGTAGAGGATACTATCCAAAAGTGAGATTATATCTACTAAAAGTGGTTAACTATCAATTAAAAGATGACTAGGGATCACTTCTCCACCTAGACAATTATTGAGACAATGAAATGAGACGACAATGATGAAATCACATGCACATGCTTAGAAAATCTTAACCTCCGATATGGGTTGTCATGATGATCAACGCGAGCTACATCAAGCATGAAATCAAGCAGAATTCCTATTGAGGACATTTCACAAACACCTTATAGGCAACTCTAGAAATTAAGTTCAAAGGAAGAAGAATCATGTGCAAACTCATTCATCATTAGCATCCATGGTATTCACAATGTCACAAACATGTCTTGGGGATCCATTCATCCCCAATCAAAGTCACTACTCACTCACGGTGAGTTTACAAACAAAGTCAATAATAAAAATGCAGAAAAACATATGGAAAGTGGAGTTAGAACTTCAAAACCAATATGGAGATTCAAGAGCACTAGAGGATCCGATCTTCGATGTTGTTGAAGTTCTTCTTCTCTAAAATCCCAGCTTTTTCTCCAGAAAACGGCCTCCAAAATCCAGGAGGGCTGGTTCAAAAACCCTAAGTTTCTATTTATAGCCAGCGGTAAAAATCCTGTTTTTATGTCTTCCCGCAAAAGCATGCAAACGCATGCGTTGAACCATGCGAGCGCATGGTCTCCTACAGCAGGGAAGTTTGATCGAGTGCAAGCGCGCAGAGCCATGCGTGCGAACGCACGAGATTTTCATGCGTCGGGTATGGGTTGTGCGATCGCCTGAGATGAACTGTGCAAACGCACAAGGCTGTTTGGCAATCTTAACCTCCGATATTGGTCTTGGCGTCAACTGGAGAGTTGTAGCCCTTTGAGTTAGCTTTTCAACAAGCTTTGAATCAACCAAATCGGACACCATATGAGATCTGTGCGTCCAAAATAAGCCCCAAAGGTCAGTGTGTCCCGTATTGCCCGAAAATCCATATTTTTGCTCCGAAACTTCGGTTTTGCCCCAAAATCACTGCCTACTTGTGTTCTCAGCTTAAACTCTATAATTTGCCTGAAAAGAACCACAAAGCATCAAATAGCAAGTGAAATCGTAATAGAACAATCGGAACACTAAGCATAGAGGTCGCCTAAAATGCATATATTTCAGTGCTATCAAATCACCCCACACTTAATGTTTGATCGTCTCGAGCAAACTAATCAGAGAGATCAACAACAATAATGCATTTCACTCACTCAGGATCGGTTCAAAGAAAACTCCATATGGTCACGAAAACTAACTAAAAACACTAAGAAACAAATCCTACTTCTAACTAACCACTTTCGTAGGTAACACGAGTGCCTTTAGCGAATGCACTAAGCCTTTAAACCCCTAGGCTACCCTAGTGGAGGAGTTGTAGTCTCCTGAGAGTTTTCAGACATGGGAATACTCACAAATCCCACAACAAGAACAACCATCCAATTAGGCATTTTAAGTTCACAAATGTCAAAGTACTAGGCAAGGTGTTTTCCATGAAGTTCATAATGTATTCAAACTAGATATGTGCATTTCAATCACTACATGAAACCTTTTCAAATCCTTATGGAAACTCATGAATAATGACATTCAAGCAAATCAAAGCAAAGACTAACAAACCTTTAATCAAGGATTCTAGTCATTTTCTATATAAAAGATTTCAAGAAAACAATCTAACAGTCGCAAAGAAATCTCGTTGGACCACTCACTAATGCTATCAAGGAGGCTAGTACATTGGCTTGTGACTTTGAACTCATTCTCAAGCCTAGGACGCAAAGGTCACTTAGTCATAAGAGAAGAGGAGTTCCAACATTAAAGCTTTTATATACACTTGCAAATCATATCATGCCTAAGTATAAAAGAATACGAGGTTCGTCCCTTAGTGAATTCTTGCTAGTAAGTTTCAATTGTCTCATTAGTTTTCATGCTAGAGAATGGTGGAATAGCCGATTGTCAAGTCTAAGTGCAACTTTAAGGGGTAGCATGGCCTTTGGCCGTACTAAGCACTTTCGAGGGGGAACTTACCTTCCTAACCCTCGGCACTTAGCACATAATTCTTTAAACTCACTTCCTAATGGTGATCAATCATAAGGAAGAAACTTGGGGCTTATTACACATTTTGTTCTTCTCTTTTTTTTTCTTTTTTCTTGCCCTCTTTTGACCCCACACTTAGAACTTTGACAAAGGGCTAAGTGTTAAAAATGGAGCATGACAAACCAACAAGACAAATCCACAAGACAAGCAAAATCACTAAGGTCACCTAAAGGCAATCATGGCATGCAAGGTTTTTTTTTAAAAAAAATTTCTTATTTTTTTCTTCTCATTTTCATGCTTTCAAAGATCAACTCTCTAGTCTCAACAAGAAAAAGCTTAGAATAAAAGATAAAGAAGTGCTAGTAGATGCTTTGATCCTCAAGAATAAAAGTCAACAATCCAATCCATTAGTCATCTAAAGGATCAATTAAGTGAAATCATGCACGACTAGTTGAATTAGGAATGAAATTTTTCAAAAATGTAGCCTTGCCCAGACTTTTTGTTTTCATTAAAAATTCGAGTTTTTGGATGAATGTCACAGTAGTGTAAGTGTTTTCCTCTAAACATGCAAATTGATTGGATTCTAAACATGAAAGCACGGCAAGCAAAACATCTCTTGTAGTCAAAACATAGGCACCCCACACTTAGCAATTGCTTAGTCCCTAAGCAATGAATAGCATGAAAATCAAAGAGAAAGTTAAGAAAAACTTCTCTCGTTTGGAGGTAGCCAT
This sequence comes from Rhodiola kirilowii, assembly GCA_033675215.1. Taxonomy (NCBI): domain Eukaryota; kingdom Viridiplantae; phylum Streptophyta; class Magnoliopsida; order Saxifragales; family Crassulaceae; genus Rhodiola; species Rhodiola kirilowii. The sequence continues at coordinate 12,658,585 of CM066195.1, read as the reverse complement.
TTCAAAGTAAGAGATGTTGCTTTGCGTGCCTAGTTCTTGGGCGACTGAACTTGCGCAAAAGATTTGATTGATGATTCCCCTTTTCCCTCTATAAGATAAGAAACTCAAAAACGAGAGTGTTAAGTACACAAGGTAAAGAAATCATCATCGTAAACATGTCAACATCATGCAAGTCAACTTAAAACTCATCAAAAGAACGCATTATCGAACGCCAAAGGCATAGCAGTGAGTTGAATGACTGTGCAAACGCACGTATGATTTCGTGCGAACGCATGAAGGGATTTGTGCGAACGCATAAATGCATGGCAGTGGCACAGATTTAGCTTGCGAACGCATGCGACCAAAGCACAAGGTGAAAATAAATAGGGCATGCGAACGCACAGATAGCACTGTGTGAACGCACAGAACTGGGCAGTGGCATTGATTTTATGTGCGAGCGCATGAAATCTATGCAAGCACAACGAAATGGGGAAAAGGCAAACTATGCGAACGCATGAATGAAACTATGCGAACACATGGAGTTACGGACAAGATTTTCTAAGCCAAACTCAAATCGTACATCAACACTCATGCATAAAATTTCAAAACCCCACACTTATATCTTATCAAGACATCAAATTCACCAAGCATATGTTAAGAAAACATCATGCTAAAAGCATTCCAATCGCACATCGATCATCAAATATAGGCATTCACACATGCATAGTTCATATCCTCAAATTTTTGCACGAAGCAAATAGAAATCCAATCGAAATAGACATACTTAAAGATCAGGGTAGAAACACTCACAATCCTAGTTTAACGTCTTGGCTAAGACGGAGCCGAGGCTTTATATATTGAGAAGCACACTAAGAGAAGTCCCGAGCGGGATCCCTTCTCTAGCGGTATTGAAGATAGCATTCACGAGGGTGCTTCCAACATGTTATGATCTCCATCATCAGCATGATAGACTTTAACTCTCTGCCCATTTGCTTTGAACACATTTCCTTGGTTGTCAACTAGCTCTAGGTGGCCATCACTGAAAACATTATGAATTCTATACGGTCCAAACCACCTAGACTTGAACTTCCAGGGAAACAACTTGTACTTGGATTTAAATAGCAAGACTTTATCTCCTTCCGAGAACTCTTTCTTCAGAATAGGCTTATCGTGCCATCTCCGAGTTTTCTCCTTATAAATTTTTGAATTTTTGTAGGAGCCCAATCTGAGATTTGAAGGTAGAGGTTTTAACTCTCCTTCGAATTCCTTACCTCTCGGCACCGGGTCTTCTTCACCTTCATGAGCATCTAATACTTGCTCTCCTTCGGCCAAAGTCAAGTCGCACATTTCCTTATCTTCCATATCCATCAATGAGGTAAAGGGCATGCTAGAATCATCTAACTTCATGACTTCACTCTCAAAAGATGTTAGCTTAAGATTTTTACAAGATATATCAAGCAAATTGCATTCAGAAGATGAAGTAGGAGCTCTCACGGCATTTTTCAGAAATTTTTTTAACTTCTCATCCCCTATTTTCAATTCAATAGACCATTCGCCACATCTAATGACCACCTCAATGGTGTTAAGAAAAGGTCTACCAAGAATAACGGGTGTTTCTTGCTCATCCATTTCTAGCACATAGAAGTCTACGGGAATAAAGAATTTACCAACTTTAATAGGCACATCCCTAAGAACTCCCCTAGGAATTCTAGAGCTTCTATCGGCTAGTTTCAAAGAAATAGTAGTAGGATGGAGCTCACCCATATCAATTTTCTCAAATAACGAATAGGGAATTAAAGAGATGCTAGCTCCCAAGTCACACAGTGCTCTACCAATTTCAATTTTTCCTAAAGAGATAGGAATAGAAAATGACCCATGATCTTGCATCTTCTTAGGCATTCTACTTTGAACAAAAGTACTACACTCAACATTCAAGGCTACCATGCTAGATTCTTCAATAACTCTACGATTAGACACAATATCTTTTAAGAACTTTGCATAAGTAGGATTTTGAGTGATTACCTCATGGAATGGAAGAGTGACATACAATTTCTTCAACATCTCCACAAATCGTTGGAAGTGAGCATCTAACTTGCCTTTGTAGAGCCTTTGAGGAAAAGGTATCCTTGGCACATAATGCCTTGTCAAAACCGGTTCTTCCTCCTTTTTCTCTTCTTCCGTAGGAACTTGAAGTTCAACTTCAGAATTTTCGTTGGCAACTTCCGCTTCTATCTCCTTGTCATTAGGACTCGGTTTTCCTTTGGGAGTAGGCAAGACTTTTCCACTCTTTAATGTGATGGCATTGATATGCTCGGTGAAATTTACATCCGGTTGAGAAGGGAGCTTCCCAAAATGCTTCAAAGCTACGGCTTGTTGAGCCACTTGATTCTCAAGCATTTTGTTATGAGCTTCTAATTGCTCCATCCTTTTATTAGTCTCCTTTTGATTTTCTAGCATTTGTGCCATCATAGACATCATCGCATTATCTTGAGTGTTAGAAGAAGCTTGTCCTTGTTGATGAGAAGTCCCTTGGTCATTCATAGGGGGTTTGGCTTGATAAGGCCTTTGATAGTTCCCTTGGTAGTTGTTTTGCCCTTGATTTTGGTTGGAGCCATACCCTTGTCTTTGGTAATTCCCTTGGTAGTTATTTTGCCCTTGAGGCTTAGAAGGGAAACTGGGGTTGTTGGACATTCTCCTTTGAGAAGACTCATAGTTTCTTGTAGGAGGACTAGGATTTGGAGCGTAATTCCATTGTTGATTGACATAATGCCCCTCTTCACAAACATCCTCATCATCTTCGTATTTCCCATCGGGACAAGCACCCGTAGTGTGTTTCGTACTAGAGCATAGAAAACAAGGTTGTTTGATCGGATTCTTCCCTTTTTCATTCTTTGGTTTAGATACATCCAAAGCATTAACCATACTTATCATACTATCCATTTTCTTGACCAAGTCACCAAACTGATCTTTAGTCACATAACTGGAAGAATCTTCTCTAGACTTAGCCATCTTCTTGTGATCAACCCCTTGGTATCTATCAGAATTTGTAGCGATCTTATCTATGACTTTGAATCCTTGGCTTGCCGGTAAATCCATGATCGCACCGCCACTAGCTGTGTCCATTTGGCTTTTGGCATCTTTGTTCATGCCGAGATTAAAGTACCTCATAAGGTCCGCTTTTCAAAAATTATGGTGAGGGCACTCCCTCAAATAGTGCTTGAATCGGTCGTAAGCCTGATGAAACAACTCATTATCCCTCTGAGAAAAGGTCAATATATAATCTGTGAACTTCTTTGTTCTCGATGGTGGAAAGAATTTGGCAAGAAAAGCATTCGCTAGCTCATTCCAAGTCCTAAAAGATCCCGGTTCTTGGTTTTGCAACCATTATTTTGCATCTCCGTTCAGCGAAGAGGGAAAAAGCTTCAAGTATACATACTCCGTGGGCACATCTCTTGGCTTGTAAGTACGGCAATACTCTTGGAAATTAGCCAAGTGAGTAGAAGGATTTCCAATTCCGTGGTACTGATCATTGGTCACCATGTGGACTAAAGAAGACTACACATCAAAATCAAATGTATCCTCTTCCGGAGGTACTATAGCAGAACCATTCCCTTCAAGTGTAGGGGTCATGTAATCTCCGATAGGTCTCTCATCATCCTCATCATCGTATCTATAGTTTGGTCATTCCGGTTCCTTGGAGGAGCGGGAGGATTCGGTAAAGGATTCTGACCATCAAGGTTATTCCGTCGGCCAGGAGGATTCTCTACCTCATCTTCCATTCTAAATCTGGGTGGTGTATAATGTATCGGATTTAGGAGTGGAGGTGGACGAGGTCTCGGACCTTGGAAAGCAGGAGGAATAGGAGCAAGAGGCGGAGGATTCTTTCGAGGTCTTCCTCTCCTTCTCTTAGAGGTTGGGTGAGAAGGGCGAGAAGTATTTGACGTTGAACCTTACTCTATGTGTTTTTGTCCCTTAAATCTTGTGATCATTCGAATGCCTGCGAGAACAAAGGAAATTCTTAGCAATGAAAGGCAAGAGAAATAAGCACAAGTTAAGCACAAAACAAGCAATAACTATCAAGTAAGGGAAGAGTAGACAAACTAAACTATCTATTAGCACCTAGTTAATTAACCTATCCCCGGCAACGGCGCCATTTGATCAAGTTGAAAATATAGCTAAGTATTCAAATAGAATCCAAACACTTGTGCTAAGTCACGGCAATCAAAACATTTGTATTAACTCGGGTGAACCGAGGTCGTACCCAAAGGATAGGTGATTAAACCAATAATGCTAACGATCTAATTAGAATGTCTATGGTTTAGAGGGGGGTTTTTGTTCTTCTAAGAGAATGATAGTAGAGGATACTATCCAAAAGTGAGATTATATCTACTAAAAGTGGTTAACTATCAATTAAAAGATGACTAGGGATCACTTCTCCACCTAGACAATTATTGAGACAATGAAATGAGACGACAATGATGAAATCACATGCACATGCTTAGAAAATGGCTTATGCAACATTGATACTAAGTTCAACCCGCGCTACAACTTAGTACAAAGAGGTTACATCTCGCATAGTACCTCATACTTGCGTTCTATTGGCACAATAGAATATGAATGTCTAGCCTCACACTTGCGCTTTATTGACTAGATAATCATGTTCTTGTTAAGTTCAAGAAATTCTCATTAGGTTAAAAGTGTCATCCAACTAACACAAAATCCTAATGCTTCTTCATTTAGTTCATTGAAGTCATGATGATCAACGCGAGCTACATCGAGCATAAAATCAAGCAGAAATCCTATTGAGGACATTTCACAAACACCTTATAGGCAACTCTAGAAATTAAGTTCAAAGGAAGAAGAATCATGTGCAAACTCATTCATAATTAGCATCCATGGTATTCACAATGTCACAAACATGTCTAGGGGATCCATTGATCCCCAATCAAAGTCAATACTCACTCACGGTGAGTTTACAAACAAAGTCAACAATAAAAATGCAGAAAAACATATGGAAATTGGAGTTTAGAACTTCAAAACCAAATGGAGATTCAAGAGCACTAGAGGATCCGATCTTCGATGTTGTTGAAGTTCTTCTTCTCTAAAATCCCAGCTTTTTCTCCAGAAAATGGCCTCCAAAATCCAGGGGGCTGATTCAAAAACCCTAATTTTCTATTTATAGCACAGCAGTAAAAATCCTGTTTTTATGTCTTTCCGCAAAAGCATGCGACCGCATGCCTTGAACCATGCGAGCGCATGGTCTCCTGCAACTAGGAAGTTTGATCGAGTGCGAGCGCGCAGAGCCATGCGTGCGAACGCATGAGATTTTCATGCGTCGGGTCTGGGTTGTGCGATCGCATGAGGTGAACTGTGCGAACGCACAAGGCTGTTTGGCAATCTTAACCTCCGAATTTGGTCTCGGCGTCAACTGGAGAGTTGTATCCATTTGAGTTAGCTTTTCAACAAGCTTTGAATCAACCAAATCGGACACCATATGAGATCTGTGCGTCCAAAATAAGCCCCAAAGGTCAGTCTGTCCCGTAGTGACCGAAAATCCATATTTTTGCTCCGAAACTTCGGTTTTGCCCCAAAATCATTGCATACTTGTGTTCTCTGCTTAAACTCTGTAATTTGCCTGAAAAGAACCACAAAGCATCAAATAGCAAGTGAAATCGTAATAGAACAATCAAAACACTAAGCATAGAGGTCGGCTAAAATGCATATATTTCAGTACTATCATAAATTTCTCATCATTCCACTCATTCTAGCAACTTCCTTCGACATGGAAATGCCCACTCTTGATAATTTAGATGTTCCAATCATGGCTGAGTACGACCGGGATGAAATGGAGAATTTGGAAATGGTCGCTGTTGAGAATCCACATTAGGAGAATGCAGTACCCCGTTACGTATGGGATCATCTGGATTTTGAAGATATTTCGGCATGGGAAACCAATCAACCAGCCGATGAGTATATGGGAGGAAATTTTGGTTAACCGGATCTCCGCGAATCCCTTGGAGTTGGGACTGAGTTTGACTCAAAAGAACTTACCATACATGCGGTGCGGAAGTGGTCGATAATGAAACGGGTGGATGATGGACCATAATTATACGAATCAAAAACACAGTAAAACCCACCAAATTAGACTGTTGGTCTATTTAACTTCTGCTTGTTAGTCCCGATTTATTTCTACAGGGTATTTTGGCGCTTAGAGAGAAAACACGCTAAGGAGAGGATTTTACGCTGAAAAGATATTACGAGCCAGTCCAAGGTCACGATCAGACGCTGAATGAAGAATCTCAAGATCCTGACGTAGGAATTACTCAAATCAAATCCAACCGAGGAACAATCAAAGTCAGACGAAGCGAAATTGGACTGATAGTTTTGTGAAAAGACTGCATAAAACTGTCAAAACACACCCATGGACCAAGGTGACCGGACACCTTGCTTGGAGGTGGCCAAAGCCACCCTTCTCCTCCCCTTGCAACCGGCTACCGGCGGCCCAAAGCTCCCCCCAACCGGCGGCTTTTCCTCCCCCATGTGTTACCTCCTCCTTCCTCCTCCCTTCTCCTCCATTGGATCAAAAACACATGCCACCCATCTTAACCACCCATCTCCTCCCCTTGTGGCTATAAAAAGAGGCTTCTCCTCCTCATTTAAATCATCCAAAAATCAAAAAATCAACATTTCACTTCTCTCTCTAAGTTTTTGTTACTTTGTAAGTTTGGTTTGGTTTTGGAAATAATACTCCTGTTTGTTCTTGAGTATTATACTGATTGGAAATAATACTCCTGTTTGTTCTTGAGTATTATACTTTAGAGAATACTCTTGTTGGTTCTTGAGTATTCAGTAGGAAATTGGGAATACTCTTGTTGGTTCTTGAGTATTCCACCCCTTTCCCTCTTACTGTTTTCAAAAACCCCCGAGTATTTAGTTATGATGTCCTTTTCCATGGATATTCGTAGGTAAACTCCTCATTCAGTCGAAGGTATTTTCTTGTATTATATAATGTTTTAATTTCTTTTAGTTTCATTTCTTTGTATTCAAAACTTGTTCTATGTGCCATTTATAGTCAGAGTTTCCAAGGTTGAGTGGAAGCTGTAACAAGCAAAGCTCTTCCGTGGGAATTCGTGATCATACTCGGTAAGTGGAAGCTGTAACAAGCAAAACTTATCGAGGAGTTCGACTTATCTAAAACACCACTTGGTCGATCGTAACTGAGAGATCAGGTGGATGCACAAAAGGCTAAGATACTTCGAAAGGAGGAATTAGTCTGAAGTAGAATAAGTGTTGCTTTAAACGATGTTGCAAGTCTTGCGCTGCGAAAGGGCCTCGATTCATCTTTGAATACTTAGAAAGGTTACTAACGGTTATTAATAAACATGTTATAATACAAGGTACCTGAAACCGAATACTTTTCCTTGAATTACAAACCCCCCTGTATTTACTTTTATAAACTGCTCGACCAACTACAACCATCAACCGCTCATCTACCGGAGGAATCGCAATCACGCATCACCCACTGTAAGTCTTCTTCCCTTTACTCTTTTACTTTTAGTATTTTAATTTCTGTATTTATTTTTTGTATTTACTTTTCCGCATAAAAAACCAAAAAAACCAAAAACAGTAGCTTAGTAATTAGCAGTAAGTCCGCAATCGACCTAAAATCACTCACCATACGATCCCCTAAAGAACAGTTATCCCTCTAATTCCCTTGGGTTCGACCCCTACTTATCACTTACTACCCAGTAGTGTAGTCGCGAGTAGCGGAAAATATAAATTTATTTGTACAGAGAACATTGCACCTTAACGACAGTGCAGTGGGCTCCGTCAAATTGGCGCCGTTGCCGGGGAATTAGCCATCGGATAAGTTCTTTAAATCAATACGCGCTCGAAACAACCATGTCTCGCGAAGGAAGCCACCATGACTACCAAGATGACGACGAGATGAACCTGTACGATCGAAACAATGAGGTGCCACTTCCATTTATGGATGATCCGGAGCAACTCATCCGAAGCAGACGAGCTCGTGATAGGGAAGCCATCAAAAGAAACCAAGAACCACCCGAGGACCGGAATGCAGCTGGTCCAGTACGACAACCCCCTAGATATCCACTACCCCCGCAACCTAGACAAGTGCCGAGACGAGAATCCAGTTTCAATGACTACTACGGAGATAACAACAACTACCGCAAACCTACATTGGGAGAGCTCTCGGCACCATATTTCAGAATTCAGCCGTGGTGCATTCACGAAGGCCATGAACTGGAAAATATCGCCATCAACACTTCAGTGGCCCACAACTTACCGAAATTCTCAGGAACGCGTGGAGAATCAGTAATGACTCATCTCCAACACTTACATGGGATTTGCAAAAACCTCAAACCAAATGGCGCAAACGTAGACGACTTTAAGTTAAAGGCGTTCTATTTTTACCTCATTGACGCGGCAAACGACTGGTTCCTTTCATTGCCTTCCGGAAGCATCAGAACATGGGATCAGATGCAGAAAAAGTTATTAGACAAATATTACCCAGCAGGAAGAGAGATGCAAGTAAGGAGGCAACTGCAGGACATCAGGCAAGGACCCAACGAAACCATGTACGATTACCTGGAAAAATTCAACTGCCTGGAGAGAAGCTGATGTACCCTTGGACTGCCCGAGAAACTCACCGTCAAGTATCTCATTAACGGATTAAGACCCTTAGACAAAATGCTCCTGGATGCCTCAGCTGGAGGGTCCATGATGAATCTATCATTAAGTGGCATAAGGGATCTTATCGCCAACGTTGCTGAGAATGCCCGATTCAGAGAAGAGACAACTCAGCAGGAAGAATTCTCCCGGACAAAAAATGTGGCAAAAGCGGAAACGCCGATGAGCTCTATGCCTGAAGAGATGAAGCAGCTAAAGGAGATGATGATTCAAATCCCACGAAGGCAGCCAGTTTCGGTAAAACCTTGCGAGTTCTATGGTTCTACAGACCACAAAACTGACGCATGTCCAACATTAATAGAAGAGGAACCGGCAGAAGTGAATGCAGTGGGAGGATACCAAGGATACAACAACAACAGTAATGACAGAGCCGGACAAAATAGACAGTATGATCAAGCAACCAACCCGGGCTGGCGTAATAATAACTATTCTCAAAAGGATGCACAACCAGCTGTCCCTCAACTAGCTCAGTCATTCTACCAACCCCCCCCCACCGGCAGTATAACCAGAACGCTCCATCAGCAGGCCAATATCAGCAAAGAGGACCAAATCAGTACCAAACCGGCCCGCATAATCAGCAAGAACCAACCAAGTCGCTTGATGACATGATGAAGGAGCTTGCAGGAAGCATAAGTCAATTGGGTACTTCGCTACACCAATACCAGGCGAAAACTGACGGGGCAATTTCAGAATTAACCAAATAAATGTCCCATCTCGCCACAGCAATGTCAACACTCACTAATGAGCCTGGCAGACTTCCTTCACAAACCATCCAAAACCCAAAGGCGAATCTTAGCATGATAAAGAGGTCAAACGAATAGGCGACACTGGGAGAAGTAGCACGATCCCCAACGTACAAACTTACAAATAAGCACTTCACCCGTAGGCGTCGTCCTGACTGGAATCAAGAGGAAGACCGACCCAATGATGACAAAACATGGGTCACGCATGCTGAGAATGGACGATATGCATTTACCATTTGCATAACACCACCACCAGTCATACACTCTGACATACCAGCATCTGGATGGGATGACACTGACAATTTAAGGTGGAACTCTCCAACTAATATTTATGCTTCTGAGAAAAATATTAAGGGATCCAGTTATACTAATCCTAAGTCAAGGAGTGGGCAGAGTGACCCGACAATTAAAAAAGCCCTCACTTCAGATCATGAGTCACAACCGGAAAGAGATAAAGACCCAGGGGCCTTCACAGTCACCTGCGGTATTGGTGAAACTCAGATTCATAAGTGCCTGGTCGATCTTGGAGCTGCTGTCAACGCCATGCCCTCCTCCTTATATTACTTGTTAGGACTTGGTCCATTAAAACCACCCAGGTCAAATATCGAGCTAGGAGATAAATCGTGCATCCGTCCGATTGGAGTGCTGGAAGACGTAATACTCCATGTGGGAGAGCTCGTCATTGCTGCAGACTTCTATGTGATACAAACGGGAGAGACCAGCGAAGACGACCCTCCAACAATAATCTTGGGACGACCATTCCTCTACGCTACTAAGGCAAGGATCGATGTGGGAAAGGGCTCATTATCGCTTAAGTTCGGCGGCAAAATTGCATATTTCTACATTGACAATAGCCGCACGGATACAAAGAAACCGCCAGATATAATACCTATCTCAGATCGCGGTACGCAGATTTCCGACCTGCCAAAAGAGACCGGAAAAGTAACAAGACCAGCAACTATGGTCAAAGTTCCCTCACCTTCTCAGAAGCAATGGAGAGAAAAAATACCAAAACCATGGGGTTCTAACACACACAAGAAATCGGGTAAAGGCAAGGCAAAAAGCAACACAGCAACGGTGGCAAAATTCGACCTAAGCCACCCATGGGATCCCAACCAGTGATCCAGGAATAAGGTACTGTCGAGCCAACGACGTTAAACAAGTGTACTGATCGGGAGGTAACCCGACACTATCTTACTTTCCGCACTTTAATTTTCTGTCTTTTATTTTCTGTATTTTACTTTTTCAATAAGTCGCTCTCACCCACTTGGTGCATAGAAGATTTGACTATTCAGGAATCGGACTTGGGTGCAATATTAAGCCAGTTAGGGCTACGCTAAGAATTCAAGACCCCAGCCGAACTCCCTCGATTATCCAGCCTCGAGCCATGTCGTTCACTCGACACCTTAAAGGGAGTTCTGTTCTTCCCTTTTCCTTAATATCATTTCTTTCTCGTAATTGTCTGCTTGCATGGCTTTTGAACTAAGTAGTGCTGAAAGGCACGACTTCGTTCAAAAGTGTGGGGTGAGATCCGCATGTGTAAATAAATATATAACATGTTTTTCTTTTTCTTTTTTAATATTATCTTTTTGAAAATATGAACTTAAGAATGTGAAAAAGATAGATCTAAAATTCATGCATTTACCTTGTGAAAATTCAACTGTCTAAAAACTTAGAACGTAACTTCTCATTTGTCCCTTTGTGCTGAGATAAACTAGGGATGTGGAGTTGATAGAAATGCCCTAGAGAGGCTTGACAAGCAATCGAAGGATCGAATCAAACTATATGGTTTTCGAAGTTAGTGGAGGCTGCACTTCGGGTTTCAGTGAAGATTGAAGTCATCTCCACCACGCAGTGTTTATGCAAAAAGAAAAAAAGGCGAGGACGGGAATCAGACCGTCCTCTCTCTAGTCAAAGTAGCCGAGAAAATAGATGAGCGACCCTCATCTTGACCCGCGCGAAACGGCAAGGATGAGAGGAGCGGGGAGGTATTTCCATAGGCTTGCGGGCGATGATTGGACCTCCCAAAAAGGCTTGAGAAAATGGACTAGCAAGTCACAAAGACGCACAAAGCTCAAAGAAGCAAATCAAGAGGCCAAAGGCCCAAAATTGTGAAGGTTTTAACCGAACAAAAAGTGAAGTACTCAAATAGTCAAATCAAAGGCCAAAGGCCGATTCACTACAAAAAGCAGTCCCTCGCCAAAAGAAAATCAAAGTACTCAAACCATTGAAACCCGAACCGAATCACGTGCTAGAGAAAGCGAGAGACGATCCCGAGGTTGCAGTCCAGGAGCCTAAAAAGGGCTATCTCCCGAAACATCCAGAATAATTTGCATCTCAGCACGGAGGTACAAGTATCAAGTTACTTCTATTTATTTACACAGTTCAATTTGGTAATAAGTAAGTAATACATGAATTAGGATAAATCGAGTCCCACAGTCTAATTTTCATATTTTAAAACCAAACTTAGAGTGCCGCCCTTTAATAGCATTGTTCGGGACGAACAACTAAAAGTGTGGGGTGATCTGATGGACCATAATTATACGAATCAAAAACACAGTAAAACCCACCAAATTAGACTGTTGGTCTATTTAACTTCTGCTTGTTCGTCCCGATTTATTTCTACATGGTATTTTGGCGCTTAGAGAGAAAACACGCTAAGGAGAGGATTTTACGCTGAAAAGATATTACGAGCCAGTCCAAGGTCACGATCAGACGCTGAATGAAGAATCTCAAGATCCTGATGTAGGAATTACTCAAATCAAATCCAACCGAGGAACAATCAAAGTCAGACGGAGCGAAATTGGACTGATAGTTTTGTGAAAAGACTGCACAAAACTGTCAAAACACACCCATGGACTAAGGTGACCGGCCACCTTGCTTGGAGGTGGCCAAAGCCACCCTTCTCCTCCCCTTGCAACCGGCTACCGGCGGCCCAAAGCTCCCCCCAACCGGCGGCTTTTCCTCCCCCCCATGTGTCACCTCCTCCTTCCTCCTCCCTTCTCCTCCATTGGATCAAAAACACATGCCACCCATCTCCACCACCCATCTCCTCCCCTTGTGGCTATAAAAGGAGGCTTCTCCTCCTCATTTCAATCATCCAAAAATCAAAAAATCAACATTTCACTTCTCTCTGTAAGTTTTTGTTACTTTGTAAGTTTGGTTTGGTTTTGGAAATAATACTCCTGTTTGTTCTTGAGTATTATACTGATTGGAAATAATACTCCTGTTTGTTCTTGAGTATTATACTTTAGAGAATACTCTTGTTGGTTCTTGAGTATTCAGTAGGAAATTGGGAATACTCTTGTTGGTTCTTGAGTATTCCACCCCTTTCCCTCTTACTATTTTCAAAAACCCCCGAGTATTTAGTTATGATGTCCTTTTCCATGGATATTCGTAGCTAAACTCCTCATTCGGTCGAAGGTATTTTCTTGTATTATATAATGTTTTATTTTCTTTTAGTTTCATTTCTTTGTATTCAAAACTTGTTCTATGTGCCATTTATAGTAAGAGTTTCCAAGTTTGAGTGGAAGCTGTAACAAGCAAAGCTCTTCCGTGGGAATTCGTGATCATACTCGGTAAGTGGAAGCTGTAACAAGCAAAACTTATCGAGGAGTTCGACTTATCTAAAACACCACTTGGTCGATCGTAACTGAGAGATCAGGTGGATGCACAAAAGGCTAAGATACTTCGAAAGCAGGAATTAGTCTGAAGTAGAATAAGTGTTGCTTTAAACGATGTTGCAAGTCTTGCGCTGCGAAAGGGCCTCGATTCATCTTTGAATACTTAGAAAGGTTACTAACGGTTATTAATAAATATGTTATAATACAAGGTACCTGAAACCGAATACTTTTCCTTGAATTACAAACCCCCCTGTATTTACTTTTATAAACTGCTCGACCAACTACAACCATCAACCGCTCATCTACCGGAGGAATCGCAATCACGCATCACCCACTGTAAGTCTTCTTCCCTTAACTCTTTTACTTTTAGTATTTTAATTTCTGTATTTATTTTTTGTATTTACTTTTCCGCATAAAAAACAAAAAAAAACCAAAAACAGTAGCTTAGTAATTAGCAGTAAGTCCGCAATCGACCTAAAATCACTCACCATACGATCCCTTAAAGAACAATTATCCCTCTAATTCCTCTGGGTTCGACCCCTACTTACCACTTACTACCCAGTAGTGTAGTCGCGAGTAGCGGAAAATATAAATTTATTTGTACAGAGAACATTGCACCTTAACGACAGTGCAGTGGGCTCCGTCAGTGGAATACGTGGTAAAAAATCTAACCCTTCTTTTATGGTGTTTCAATGTCAAAAAGGTCGAGAAGTTTGTCCATGGGGCCTCCGGATAGCTGTACTGAGAGGAAGTCACCGTTGGGAAGTGCAAAAGCATCGTGACCTTCACATATGTCAGAACGACACAATTATGTCCAACAACGTTCATATGACGCCTAAGTACATCACTAAAGACTTGTGGGATGTGATGACAGAAAAATTACGGTTGAGTGGAGCAAAGATACAAGCAAGAATTTATAAAGACTATGGGCAAGAAATTTCCTCCTTGAAAGCTTGGCAAGCGAAGCAACAAACAATGATTAACTTATTTGGAACATAGGATGACTCCTTCGCAGACTTACCGCACTTGATGAAGGCTTTAGTTGATCATAGTTCGGAAACAATTGTCAAATGGGATACGGAAGAAATCGGTGAGTACATTCAGGTAAATTGTGTTTTTTGGGCATTTTCTGAATGTATTCATGCGTTTAAGCATTGTCGTCCTATATTATCCATTGACGGAACTCATATGTACGGTAAGTACGATGCGAAGCTCCTCGTAGCATGCTCATTGGACGCAAACAATGGTGTTTTACCTGTTGCGTTTGCTTTGGTCGAGAGTGAAAACACCTCCAGCTGGAGTTGGTTCATGAGTTGCATTTGAGAGGGTGTCACTTCACGTCAAGGCTTGTGCGTCATATCTGACAGACACGGAGGAATAATGGCTACTATGAAAGAACCATAATGGTCACCTCCTAACGCTTACCATCGTATCTGCGTTCACCACTTCCAGAGCAACTTCAACAACCTATTTAGCTATTCCGAATTGACAAAGGTTTTGTTGTGATGTAAATTGCAGAAATTAAATAGCAGAAAAATAAAGGTTTTTGTTTTATCAGAGAAAGAATTCCAGAATCGTACTTCACCCATGCTAACCCCAACAATCATGCAATCATGTCACGTAAATTATTCATGCTATCGAATAAACCAAAATAACACTAAGCAAGCTGCCCATCCATGGATCATTGTTTAGATTAATCTTAATCGTTGAACGCTGCCCATCCACGGATTATCAACGATCTCGATTTATTAGACTTAAGGTTTACAATTTCATATAATCCGATTAATACCTAGGACCCATCCATCTTTCGGAAATTAACCTAAATACGTTCTAGCATGCAAACATCCCATTCGATATAAATACTTGCATAGAACGATAAATTAAGCACAATGAAATTCAATATTTGAATCGCATAAATAAAACGTTAATTGATCACATGAGAGTTGGGTACATAGCACGGGATCCGTAGGATCCCGGAATAAGGAGACTACTCACTATTCATGGTAAATCTACCAAAAATAGTGTATAAAGAAATTAAGGACAAGGAAACAGTAAAGACGCGGGTGCTCGTTTACTCCTTGAATTCTCGTGATGAACTCTTTGTCTTCTCTCCCAAGTTAGGGTTTTTTATCTCAGAATAAGCATACAACTCTCCTCAATTCATCCCCTCTGATTTAAGTCAGCCAATTCTCTATTTATAGCTTTCCAAAAGGCCAAACAGCCTAAAACTGAAATTAGGAAATAAGTTCAAAAATCTGTCCAAAAAGCCCAAAAATCGATTTTGGAAATTGTCTTCAACAGGGCTGTGACACTTGTGTTTTGATGAAGTGTAGCCTTGAATCTTGGTCTTTCTTGAGCTCTTAGTCGTCCTCTTTCTTCAATTTAGGTCAAGATCGATCCCCAAAGTCAGCGTACTCAAAATCTGGTCCGAAACTGCTATTTATAGCTCAAAATATCCGCTGGGTCGTGACATACAACTTTGTCACGACCGTCACGACCCCCCAAAACTCTCTGGGCTATTTAGGGGCCGTTACACCCGTGACATGTTGATTTGTCACGGCTGTCACGGCCATGAAAAATGGCAGAGACTTCGGATGGCGTTTTCATGGTATTAACCTCCGAATTTGATATTGGCGTAAACTACAAAGTTGTAGCCATCTGAATTAGCTTTCTAACAAGCTTTGAATCAACCGATTTGGACACCATATGCGATCTGTGCGTGCAAAACAAGTCAGAAAGGTCAATCTGCCCTGTTTTTACCCAAATCTCTACTAAATGCTTTGTTTTGCTTCAGATCAATCCAAAAGTATTAGGAATGTGATATATGACCTGAAACACTAGAAAGAGGTTAAATGATAACATAATGTCCAGAAAACAAACCTAATCCATCATCGAATGAAGAGAATAATAGGTCAAGAATTCGACCGATCAAAACACTCCACACTTAGGATTTGTTCGTCCCGAATAAACATTAAGCACAAGTCAATAAATCGCAGAATAGTTACCCACTCAAGTATCATGTGATCAATTCTAACTAAAATAAAAACAAAAAGAAAACTCACTGTCGTAGAGGACATGAATGCATTTAGCATATGCATCAAGCCTTTAAACCCCTAGGCTGCCCTAGTAGGACGAGTATAGTCTCGTGAAGATTTTCAGGAATGAGACTACTGATGAGCCGTATTTATACGACTCATTGAGTCAACAAATCCCATCAATTCCAGCTCTTTATTATGCGAACAGTTACTTCTTAGTGTTGTTTTGCATTAAGGTGATTTGGAAGCTCTAAGAGGAATCACACTCAAAAGACGGCTTTTGGAGCCAAAAACATCACAATGAGTTCTAGACAGGCTTTTACACAAGTTAAAGGAGGAATGCCCGAGGAAATTCAAGGAACGCCCGAAGAAAGCAAGGTCGGCCCAAGCCGGGTCCGAATCCACAATTTCGGCTCGTGAAAAGTAATTTCCGGCGTGAACAGTGTTTTTGGGCCGTGAACAGTAACTTCGGAAAAAATCCAAATTCCATGCATGACGGTTTAAAAGGCTGTGGAACATTCTGGAACCTTCTAGGTGGCGTGATCTCGAAGTAAACTTGCACAAGAAGTTTGCTTAAGGATTAAGCAAAGAACAAGATTTGGAAACCTTTCCTAATCTAGTTTTGGGCTTGACCGACTTTAGGGGGATTCGAGGCCTCATTCCATTCTATAAATACAGCCTCTCCTCAACCCTTGAAAGCATCCCTCAAGCATCGAAGACCAGAGCTTCTCTCTCTAGGCTTCCTCCTCCTCCTCCGACGGTTCTTCACCATTCCGGCCCGGTTTCCTCCTTCGTTCGGCAATAGAGAAGACGCTCTTTATTTATTTATTTTTGTATTCCGTTTTCATGGCCATGTGTAGCTAAGCCCTCTATTCGGGCTAGGGTTTCATATATTGTGACTATTGTTTGAGACTTCGTTCTTAATGCTAATTCCATGTTTTACTAGTTCTCGTGCCTATATTCTGAATTATTGCTAGACTAGGTGGATGCTTTGTCGCAAAGCTTAGTTGATCAATATTTCTATCATTCTTATCATCTTAATACTTTGTCGTTTGGGTAGATAGCACATCTAGGTTAAATAGCACCTTTGTCGGGTTGTTTGATTTAGAAGAGAATTAGAAGTCTTTCACCTTTGTCGGGTTAGGTTGTGGCATAACACCTTTGTCGGGTTATTTGGGAAGTCACCTTTGTCAGGACGACCACACTTAGAAACATCGGTTTAGATTATTAGTAGTCAAGGATAACATGTCACAATTAGAAACCCTAGTCTGAATATTCTCTCTCTGATAGACATCTTTCATTTATTTCCTTATTCGCACTTGTTTCCTAATTTGCTCACAACCAACTGTTTTTCCTTTTTCAGAACAATAAGTAACCATCTAGCTCCCTAGGGTTTGACCCTTGCTTACCGCTGTACTAACCCATAGCCAAGAGTGAGGAAAATTATAAATTTAAATTTGCAGGTACCGACGACGACCTGTCAACTACCTACAAATCCCATGTACAACTAACTAACGGGTATGCATGAAATGATGCTCAACGAGTCACAGTAAAGTCATGTCATACCTCGGATTCATCGTATTACTTCGACTTCAAGTCAAAAATCTTCATCAAAGGTTTCAGACAATCATAGATTAACCAGGTTATACATTTAAATGGTCAATACACACGGCTAGCAAACGACTAATCACACGTTCTAAATAGTTCTATAGCAACGTATAAAGAACACGAATAGTTACACAAAACATGCTCGTCATTCACCTATGCTATCTAGGGATAGTCCATGGGTTCTTGGCGCAAAGCTCATTCTCAAGTGTCAAGGACTAGGTAATGACCCGTAAGAGAAGAGGAGCCTGGCTTAAGAATTTTCAGAAAAAATAATACAAAAATCACATCAAAATTTCAGTGCAAGCACGAGGATCGTCTCTTAGTTTCTAGTACATGAATTCTCAAGACAAGTCACGATTGCACGCAATGAGAAGATGGAATTACTCTACATCAAGCAAAAGGGGGCAGAAATTTCATTTTTTTCATACACAAGGGGTGACTTTTCTCACTTTGCCCTTGGTATTTTTTTGCTATTTTTTTTTGTTTTTTTCTCTTTAAAAAACAACTATGCTTGGGGTCAATTTTTTACCCTCTTTTGAAAATTCAGAACTTTGTTCTTGATTGAAAACCATTTTTTTTGTAACTCAACACTTAAAGCTTGACATAGTGTAGGAATAAAGGCGGGTGCATGCAGATCACAACAAGTATAGAGAAACACATACTAGTACTAAGGTCACCTATAAAAAGAGATGCAATTTAGGTTTTTGACATTTTGTATCCGTGCCTACTAATATCAAGTCACAAACATGCTTCAAGAAATACGTAGAACATGTGATAAGCAAAGGCTAGCAATGATACTGACTCGAGAGAATACACACATGAATAAAACTATTTCAAGCCCTAGACTTCGAATCTAAAAGAATGACAATCAATCAAGGAGTATCGTAGAAAACGAGGATTTCAATCGCAATACATAGACAGTTGAGCATATGCAAGAGTGAATATGATACGCGATGTGACTATGCGCTACCCACTCCACACTTAAAATGAGCATAGTCCCTAAGCGAATAAATAAAAGAAATAAAAATGTGCATAGGAACTTCACTTGTGTGTGATGGCGCGATATCTATGGAGATTAAGCGATGCCCGGGGAGTGAAATGCGACTCGTGAGCTGGTAGATAAATAGATAAAAACATAGAGCTGCACAAGTGATAGGTTAGCATCAAAAATCGTGAAAAAACAGGCAAGTGATAGGGTTCTGATTTGAAATTTGGGGGAGAAGAGACTGATTTGGTCGTGACAACCGTGACATCCGAGAATGTTACGGGTGTCATGGCACCCCCCCCCCCAAACTGACTAAGGAATAAGCCTAGCGTGACAGAGCCATTATGTCACGGGTGTCACGACCCCTTCAAAAACTCACTACCTTTTCTGCATGTCGTGACGGCCGTGACAGGTCCATTGTGTCACGGCACCAATAAACCCCAGTGGGTATTTGTCGGTCCAAAATCTTTTGTGCTGGTCTGATCGTGACACACTCCACACTTAGATTCCTGCAATAAGCACACACACAAAGCACAAAATGCAAATGAAAAATGTAAGTAAATAATACTTGCAGCGCGGGTTACTCCCCGAAGAGGCCTAGTTTAACGTCTTGGCTAGACTCAGCAAAGCGCCCCATATAGATCACTCATGAGAAGTCCTTTGCTAGGATCCCTTCTCACGAGGCCTTCAACAGAGAGAGGGGTGTCAATCCACCTTCAAATCCCAATGAAATTTACGTCCATCAAGACTGGCATGGACGTTAAGTAGAACATGCAGTTCCTTCAAAAATTTAAGACATTTAAGAACCAAGGGATTGTAGAAACTCCCTAACAACAGTTCCAAGACGTAAGGCAAGAACTGTCGAAACTTGTCTAGAGGCTGTGTATCAAGATATATATCTTCAAAGCTAGCTCCAGCAAGAACACTTCCTTTGTACTTTTTAGCTAGGAACTCACGTTCCCATACTTCAAAATTTTCCTTCACTATCACATTCATATGTATGCGAGGATCCGTCTTAGTTGAACTGAGGTACACATCAACAAAGTCTTCGTACCTATAATCCATTGATAGCTCATCAGCGCCCAGAGAAACTGGTGGAATGATGTTCTCTTCTGTGTGTTCAGCTAAATGACCTAGTGAAGCAGTCGTAGTGGAGGGAGATGTATCTTCATATTCTGAGATGTCATTAGTAAAAAAACTCATCGTCTTCCAACTCAGTGTAAGCCCAGGCAACCGTTCTCAACGCCTCAAAACCATCCTCACAAACAGGTTGCTCTGGTTTAGAGAGCATTCTCTTATCTTGATCATCTTCCACATGGATTGGAAATAAAACTGAAGATGAATGTGCTTCATAGACTTGAACTTCTTGATGATTGGCCATTACCATCTCGATGTCCTCGTCTCTGCATTCATTGGCGGCTGCAATGGCTTGTTGCTCCAAGTGATCCTTCAGTATTTTCTGTCTGACTGCGAGTTGCTCTATTGACCTCTCTACCCCCTGAAGTCGCCTATCTTGCTCTGCCATGAAACTAGTCAGCAGAGACTCTATACGTGATGATTCTTCAGTGTTCAGAGATTGTTGCTGTTGCTGGTCCTGGTAATTCTCATAATAGCAGTCATCTTGATAATACGATTGATCATAAAACTGATGTTGTTGCTGCGAGTCGTCCTGGTAATTCTCATAGTAGTGGTCATTTTGAAATAGGGTCGATCATAGAACTGATTTTGATTTCCTTCCCAATTTGTATCATATGAATATGTCTGACAATAAGGCTCTTCCCTTGGGTAGGCGTCTTGATGACCAAAAGAGAACATCCTCGAAACATACAAAATAAAAGTGATTAGCGAAGGTCAAAAGTATATAGAGTATGTACAAGGAAGTAAATATAAAAAAATGAAATAGTCTAAACTACACTAGTTAAATTTAATATCACACTAAACACTTCTCCCCTGCAACGGCGCCATTTTGACAAGCGTATTTTTAACCCTTTATAGTCATCAAATTATGGGTTTTAGGGGTCTAATTGCAGTCAAACAAAATTTATAAACCTTGGTAAGCCAAGGGTCGATCCAAGGAACAGTGTGTGTGAATATTACCTAACAAGCGACCTATTTAGCTATTCCGAATTGACAAAGGTTTTGTGGTGATGTAAATTGCAGAAATTAAATAGCAGAAAAATAAAGATTTTTGTTTTATCAGAGAAAGAATTCCAGAATCATACTTCACCCATGCTAACCCCAACAATCATGCAATCATGTCACGTAAATTATTCATGCTATCGAATAAACCAAAATAACACTAAGCAAGCTGCCCATCCATGGATCATTGTTTAGATTAATCTTAATCGTTGAACACTGCCCATCCACGGATTATCAACGATCTCGATTTATTACAATTTCATATAATCCGATTAATACCTAGGACCCATCCATCTTTCGGTAATTAACCTAAATACGTTCTAGCATGCAAACATCCCATTCGATATAAATATTTGCATAGAACGATAAATTAAGCACAATGAAATTGAATATTCGAATCACATAAATAAAACGTTAATTGATCACATGAGAGTTGGGTACATAGCAAGGGATCCGTATGATCCCGGAATAAGGAGACTACTCACTATTCATGGTAAATCTACCAAAAATAATGTATAAAGAAATTAAGGACGAGGAAACCGTAAAGACGCAGGTGCTCGTTTACTCCTTGAATTCTCGTGATGAACTCTGTGTCTTCTCTCCCAAGTTAGGGTTCTTTTATCTCAGAATAAGCACATAACTCTCCTCAATTCGTCCCCCCTGATTTAAGTCAGCCAATCCTCTATTTATAGCTTTCCAAAAGGCCAAAAAGCCTAAAACCGAAATTAGGAAATAAGTCTAAAAATCTATCCAAAAAGCCCAAAAATCTATTTTGGAAATTGTCTTCGACGGGGCTGTGACACTTGTGTTTTGATGAAGTGTAGCCTCGAATCTTGGTCTTTCTTGAGCTCTTAGTCGTCCTCTTTCTTCAATTTAGGTCAAGATCGATCCCAAAAGTTAGCGTACTCAAAATCTGGTTCGAAACTGCTATTTATAGCTCAAAACATCCGCTAGTGTCGTGACATACGACTTTGTCACGGCTGTCACGGCCGTCACGACCCCCCAAAACTCTCTGGGCTATTTAGGGGCCTTACCCGTGACATGTTGATTTGTCACGGCTGTCACGGCCATGAAAAAAGGCATAGACTTCGGATGGCGTTTTCATGGTCTTAACCTCCGAATTTGATCTTGGCGTAAACTACAAAGTTGTAGCCCTCTGAATTAGCTTTCTAACAAGCTTTGAATCAACCGATTTGGACACCATATGCGATCTGTGCGTGCAAAACAAGTCAGAACGGTCAATCCGCTCTGTTTTTACCCAAATCTCTACTAAATGCTTTGTTTTGCTTCAGATCAATCCAAAAGTATTAGGAATGTGATATATGACCTGAAACACTAGAAAAGAGGTTAAATGATAACATAATGTCCAGAAAACAAACCTAATCCATTATCGAATGAAGTGAATAATAGGTCAAGAATTTGACCGATCAAAGGTAAAAGACTCTTATTTGAAGAAAAAACTTGGCAAGGTTGCATATGACAAAAAAGAGTACAAGTTTGCAGCTCAATATGTGGAGCTGATGAAACTATTTAATGACAGACCTGACGTACGAACGTGGTTGCGCAACGTGGACGTTCATTTATGGTCTTTGGCAATGGATACTGGTGGTATGAGATGAGGCTCAATGACCACGAACACTTCGGAATCGTTCAATGGCGTTCTCAAGCACGGATGTGATTTACCAATTTTAGCATTGGTTATGTTCACTTTCAAACAGTTGAATAAATACTTCAACACCCGTCGTTATCGTTACGACAATACGGATTCGGCTTTTGCACCAAAGGTACACGAGAGGTTGCAGGAACTCCGACAAAGGGCACAGTTCCACAGGGAATTTATCAGGTTACCACAGGAATAAAGCATCATCTGTGGAAAGTTTGCCTACCCAAGAGAACATGTGAATGTGGAAAATGGACGATACTTCATATTCCCTGCAGTCATGCAATTGCAGTTTGTAAGTTCACGAACAGGGAATACAGCGACTATGTGCCTCATGAGTATACACTTGAAGCTTACAACATGACCTGGAGTTACCATTTCAGTCCATTACCTCATTCTAACTTCTGGGAACCCTATGATGGACTTCCTCATATGCCTAATCCTCACTTCAAACGTACAAACATCGGTAGAAATCCGACAAGGCGAAAGCGTACTATAATGGACTAGAGGGATGTTGGCCAGTCCAGTACTCAAGGAGAGGCTTCATAATCACAACCCCCGGGCAGAATTCAAAGGTGCAAATTATGCCATCAAACTGGTCATAACAGAAGGTCTTGTCCCTTCGCCAATGCAAGCTAAATCCAATATCCGAGTACCTATAGTACTGTTGTTGTTCACTTTTATTTTACTACAACTTTGTTTCTAATGTCCAACTTTCAATGATTTCCAAACTGCTGTATCTTTTTATTTTAAATACAGACCGTAATAACGGGCTTAAGAACAAAACAAAATTTAAAGTCGCCAAAAACCGGATTGCCGAAATTCGGTTCATTAAAATAAAACCGAATCTTTGCACTCCGGTCTTACGTGGAAGCCACGTATTCGACCGTCGTCCACATCAGCCACATCTCCTAAAACCGGAACCTGGGGATCCGGTTAGTTACAAAACGCAACTAACCGGAGTCTCAGAATCTGGTCTTTTGAAAATCGTTGAAAACCGGATCCTGTGGATCCGATTTCATTAAAAATGGGCCAGTTTTGAAATGTGAAACTCGCTGGGTCAGTTTTAAAATGCCCAAACTCGTTTGGGTCATTTAAAAAAAACTCCTACTTCTTCACATCTCTTCTGATTTGTAAGAAAAGTCAACGGTAACTGAGGAAAAGGTTATGATCTTAAATTTAATTTTGAACATGAGCAGAATTTTTATTCAGTGCAGTCAAGCTAAAAATAGTTATTCGAATAATCTTATTCCACATGAATAATGCGTGTGCCCCGTAGATCTGTGTCATAACGTTCACATCTAAAACATTGTCAATTGTCATGCAGGGACAACATGACATTGTAAACTACGACAAGAAATACAAATATGCATTAAAAATTACAAATATATAAATACAGTCTTTGAGAAAAAAAATTTGATAGTAATAGTCTTTGAGAATTATAAAAGAAAATTTTAACCAATAAATCTACTGCGTTGGTCATATTTTATTATACTCTAGTCGATCAGAATTCCAACAAAAAACAACCCGCAAACAGTGGATGGAGCTTTCCGGTACGTAGGTACAAATTCTTTTTCTTTTTGAATATGGATATAGTTCGGATTTGACATTTTTTTACGCATGCCTTATATTTTATGATATATGTTTTTTTTCTCTAGTAAAATATCATTAGAGTTAGACTCATATAAAATTCATTGACAGTGTAACTTCAAAAGCCTAGAGAACTCATGTCGATTATCATATTAGGTTGAGTCATACATCATCAGACAATTTGACCGACTACAACTTTTTATTTGATATCAAGATTTAAATCAGATATTAAAAAATCCGAAAACATCCACAAATTAAAGTTGCATAATAAGCGTAAATGGTTAACCACGTGTAATCAAGGACGGATGTTGGCTAGCGTCACTTGGGCTCAAGCCCTATCTCTTTTGGGCCAATTCAAAAAAGAACATTTTTTAAACATTTATACAAAAAGCCAATTGGATTTTAGCGACCCCAATTCATATTTTGTTAGCTTTAAATAGTTACTTTTGCTAAAATTAAGTACATTAAAAAATTTAAAATTGAAGAAACAAACACTAATAATGAAAGCTAGCCATACGTTGCAAATCTCAAAAAAAATTTAGCCATATATAGATTTGAATTTTGGCTACGTCTCTGCGTGTATGTAACCTAAGCAACTTTTGCGAACCTATAGAGAGCGAGTAGATCAACACCACCTAGGAAACCTAGCACACATGAAGCCAACAAAAAGGATACAAGTTTTGTTGACACCTTAAGATGGCCGAATCTACGCCGAATTAGGCTTTATGTTTGAAGTCTGCTAATGATCAATCAACCTTCTATAACCTATAGAGGCATTATCCCGTGTTCGTTGAAGATCTATATATGGTTTGATAGCGAATTGAAAAATCTACGACTTACATGTTAACACCAGAATGAATTCAAAAGTTAAACTAATAAAAGAAGCGACTAAATACACAACACCGATCAAAATTTGTTAAACTTAGGGATCATGTAACCCTCGTTGCCACAGACCGCAAGAAATGTATGCCTATTGGATTTTTAAGAGCAATGACACCCCCAATTGGGTCATAAGAAATGGTCATAGGACATGGTCAAAAAAATTATGAACTCCACTAATGACATTTTGGGTAATGAGGGATGATCAAACTCAAAATCAACTTTCAAAATTTCATCATGGGATAGGGCCCCGCATAAAAAGGAATGAACCAATAGGAAATGTACACACATCAGTTTAATAGAACTTAATCGATTTTATCTTACAAATTACAACTAAAAAATATAACAAATATCAATAATTATATTATTTTGAGATCTGTTAGAGTACGTTTACCATCAGAGTACGTGTACCTCGGAGTATGTGTACTCCAATGTGTTTTGATGCGACAAACATCTTGCTGATATGTTACTTGAGTGTGCACGTTGATGCACGAGTACTCGGTAAGTAACGGTTACTTGAGTGTGCAGCGTAAGGGACAGACCCTCTAAAGGGATCAAAATCCCGCACAGATACTCTGATGGTAACGATGCCTCAGCGCATAGCTGGAGAGCGTGAATATCAGTGGAGATATTCTTGAGAGATCTTGTGCTCCAAAGATCGAGTGATTTGGGTGAGATATCCGCAAGATATTCATAAAGATTGGATCGGATTCTTTGCTACAAGTTAGGAAATGATAAAAGATTTGCTGGAGATTCCCTTCGTAGTTACTAGGGGTAGAAGATCTGGTGGTGATCTAATTAAATCAGTATGGGATGATCTAATAGGAGAGTGGATGAGATAAGTATGGGATTTATCTCATCTACAAGAAGATCTTGGTTCGGATTTGGAATAAGATCCGAGATTTTTGGTTGAGAAAATTTCGGGATACCTAGCAGGGATCAGCAGTATATAAAGGATGCTACGACTGCCTTTCAAGCTTGCGGTTCAGGGTTGGAGATCATTGGCTTCGTGGTTTCGAGCAAAACTACGATGATAATCTAGATTCTAGTGCATGTACAACGACTCTCACTTTTGAAGGCAATCTAGATTCTGGTGCTAATTTGGTACGAATGTTCATCTCTAGCATATTTAGTCTCGCTTTAACTACATCCTTTGTTTTCCCAGGAACATTTAATAATATGTCGATAATACTGTCACATATTTATTTTCTACATGCATCACATCAACATAGTGTGTGATGTCAAGTGTATGCCAATAAGGGAAATCAAAAAATAAATACTGATCGCTTCTTCCAAGGAGCACATTCGGTGCGTGCACTGGGTTTTCCAAATCGATTTGTAATATTCTAAATTTTCTCAAGTTTTTGATAACCTGAACATTGTTGAGGTTCTATTGCGTGTTCAGTCTCACCGTTGAATGCAGCTTTCTTTTGCCTGTAAGGATGATGCCTCGGTAAGAAACATCAATGTCCCATGTAAACCATTTTTCGACAATTCTTTAGATAACATGAATGTGTCGCTTCCCCGCATATTGGACAAGCTTTGTACCCTTTAATACTATACCCGGACAAGTTACCATAAGCAAAAAAGTCATTGATGGCACATTAGCATGACACACATATTGAAATATTCTTGCCTAGATGCATCAAATGTCCGTACATCTTCATTCCATAAAGCCTTCAGATCATCTATCAAGGGAGCCAAGTATACATCTATGTCATTTCCAGGCTGTCGAGGACCCGATATCAACAAAGAAAACATCATATATCTGCGCTTCATGTTTAGTCTGGGAGGTAGGTTGTATATCACTAATATCACGGGCCATGTACTATGTTGACTTCTGAGATTTCCATGCGGATTCACCCCATCAGTACACAAGCCAAGGCGTAAATTCCTAGACTCTGATCCAAACTCTGAAAATGTGTTGTCTACTTTGGCCCATTGTAGTGAATCGGTCGGATGATGCATTTTGGTATCAACGACACGTTTCTCGATATGCCATCGCATATTATCAGAATCTTTTGCTTCAGTAAATAATCTTTGAAACCTGGGAATCGGTGGAAGATACCACAATACTTTGGCCGGAGTGCCTTTTGAGGTATCCGTCGGTCCTTTGTTTAACTTGTAGCGAGAAGATTTGCACACCGGACATTCAGTCAAATCTCTATGAGCATTACGATACAATATACAGTCATTGGGACGAGTACGTATCTTCTTGTACTCGATTCCCATGGGACACAACCTTTTTAGCTTCGTAAGTACTGTTAGGTAAAGTGTTTCCTTCGGGAAGCATGTCTTTCACTAACGTTAACATTTCAGTGAAACTCTTATCATTTCATCCATTTTTGGCTTTTAAATTGAAGAACTTCAAAGTTACAGATAACCTTGTATATTTGGAGCAACCTTCATACAATGGTAATTCAGAGTCATTCCTCAATGATTCCACAACTTGTGGTCTAGCAACAAACTCATCGGCAACGTTGTTAACAATCTCAATTAAATTATCCTCATTCCAATCATCATTATCTTCAGGCAAATTTTCTACGGGTTGAGGTTCAACGTCTTATAGTTCAACCTCACCATGCATATAACAAACCTTATATAGTGGATCAATTCCCTTCAAAAAAGATGTTTATGCAAATCTTTCACTTTGACCTTTATCTTATTGAAACACTCCTCACACGGACAGAAGACACGTTCAAGTGCATTTTTTAATGCATACGACGATGCAAATTCACAAAAATCCATTATCTCCTTTTCATACTCATCACTTAACCTATTACCGAAAATCCACTCTCGACTCATCATAAATCCACTACATGAAGCATGTAAATATTATTATTAGACTGAGAACAGGTTAGCTAACCATTCAATATATACACCATCTTGTTAAACAAAGAACAAATGGACATGAAAGAGCAACCTAACCAAAATGTTCATGTTCAAAAAAGAAACATAGTAAAAATAAAAGAATACCATAAGGAATATGGACAAGTATGCAATGGTAAGAAAAAATAGGTTTGGGAGGGTGTGAACCTTGTGTGAAATCGAGAGAGGATAAATGTAGCAATAGATTGAAGAAGACAATGAGCAAAGGCTAAAGTACGCTGGATTTGAAAAACACAAGTTAAGAAAGAATTGACAAGCAGAAATCATGAAACATGAACAAAAGAACTAAACATATACATACCGTATGTGATGGTGCTCGAAGAATAAAAAGAGCAATATATGACTGATATGCGAGGGACGAGAATACAATTTAAGACCTAAACCAATGAAACCAAACATCAATAACCGATAGGAAAAATTATGTGACTACACTTTGTACAAATATGAGTACATGGGTTTGTACAAAAATATGTTTTCTCTAATAATAACATGTACACTAACCTTCCTAAAAATCGTCTATCAATGGATGCAAGATACGTGGACATTAAATATGATTCCTAAAACATTCATTTAAAAAATAGTGATATCAAAATACTTGAACTTAAAACACAAAAATAGTGACATATAACAAAAAAAGCATCGCCTAACAATGTATCGAATCCTTGACAAGTTCCCAATTCGTAATCAATGTATCCCATCTTAACAAGGAAACATACACTAACAATGACATACGAACCCAACCAAATCCATAAAATTCATATTGAACAAAATGTAAACCATATAAACCCTAATAAATCAGTCAAATACATCATCAATCAATCTGAATCTGAAATACCTTTTACTGGCGGAAGCGGGCTGGTTTTGATATTTAGGAGAGCTACGAGGACTGGCGGAGGCGGGCAACGGTGAGGACTGGCGAAGGTAGACAACGGCAGTATGTCAGAGCGATGGCGGGCAATGACAGTGATAGTCAGAGCGAAGGCGGGGCAACGGTAGTGACAGTCAGAGCGAAGGCGGGCGAGACTTTGAAATTCAAGTAAGAAATCTTATGCATCGGAGGAAGAATTTGCAGAAGTAAAAAAGCCTAGGTTAAAATTTTATTGAACGCTTATGCATCGGTTCAAAGAGAAACGATGCCTAAGGGGAACAATTATGCGTCGGTTATATTGAAACGATGCATATGGTAGACATTATGCATCTTTTTTATTCCCAACCAATGCATAATGTCAAAACCGATGTGAAAACCTGAACACGGAACCGATGCATAATGTCTTGTCTGTAGTAGTTGATGAGTCGAGTTTTCGACTCATTTATGGTCATTCTTCACTATAGTTTTGAATCGTTTCCGACATTATTTTGATGTCATTTGACCTCTATCTCTACATTTCAGGTAGAAAACAAGTTTCCCCCATGGTCAAGGCCTAAATATGAAGATTGGTTGAAAAACAGAAGTTTCGGCGCAAAATATGGAGATCCGGGGCAAAACCAAGCATATTGACCTTTGCACCTTGTTTTGGACGCCCAGGGCGCGTCCGGTGTCCGATTTGTCTGATCTTTAGCTTGTTGAAAAGGTATTTCAAAGGGCTACAACTTTTTAGTTTACACCAAGACTAAATTCGGACGGAAAGACTACCAAAAATGCCCCAGTCGGTCTACTGGGAAGTCCAGTCAACCGACTCGATTGAAACTCAGCAGCTCATCAGATCTTGCACATCCCAGTCGACCGACTGGGAGTCAAGCTTGTCCCAGTCGACCGACTGGATGAAAAACTCAGATTTCTGCACCCAGATTTCAGCCGAATCTATAAATAGAAAGCAAGGGTTTTGGACCAAGTGTGGAGGTTTTTGGGGAGAAGAAGATTGGAAAAGAGGCTCATCCAAGGTCATCAATCATCATCCAACCAAGGAGGAGTGAAGATCAAAGGGAGACATTAGGATTAATCATCCTACTCTATTCCTCTTCTATTCTTCTTGTTGTTGCCATTAAACCATACTCACACCATGTTGTCTTACATGATGTGTGAGTAGTGGATCTTGTATTTTGAGGATCTTATGACTCTCCTTGGTACTCTTTGATCACATATATACATTGATGTTCATATGGATGATTGTTGATTTCATTTTCTCTTGTGTTATGAATGTTATGCACTCTAGGTGTTTGATAAAATGCTTAAGTGACAATTTGGACCTAAACTTGAACCTAGGACTTGACACCCCTTGGGAATAGTTCTAGGATGGAGAAAATGATCTATATCTTGAATCATGTAAATGAACCTTAGGATATGGATGCTTGACTAAGGATTGAATGTTTGATTTATCGGGGTTAGTCATTAAGCGAATCATCAATTTATCCAATCTAATGGTTTCAAATGCATGTTCACTATGCTCTTTAACGCCATGCTACTAAGTGTTTGAGGAAATGCCTAAGTAACATTATAAACCTTAAAACTAGACTTAAGAATCGAAAGACCTTAGGGATAGTTTGGATGTAGTGAATATGATCATTTCTACGGGATTGAAGTGAACTAGGAGTCGAGTTCATGGTATTTATTGCCATGGAATGAACCGAGAGGTTTGAGCTATAAGAGAGTTTGGCTAGGAATAGATTCAAGTGACGGTTGGTCTATCCTAGTTTAAACTAGGTTTAATACTATTTGACTACCATGAAATGTTTGAATATCGTGTATGTGATCATTGAGAATACATCAAGGAGGGGAGTAAGTCCTCGAAACACCTCTTACTTATCTTTTATCCCCAATTACTCGCCACTTAGGATTTAGAATTTACTCACAATCTTTTATACATTTTGTTTAGAATAGCCGAATGGAAACACAATCTTAAATAGTGCATGTGCTTGGCTTGCTCCTTTGGGTTCGACCTGGTACCTGATGGACCATAATTGTATGAATCATAAACACAGTTAAACCCACCAAATTAGACTGTTTGTCTATTTAACTTTTGCTTGTTAGTTCCGATATTTATCTACAGGGTATTTTGGAGTCTAGAGAGAATACATGCTAAGGAGGAGTTTTTAAGCTGAAAATATATTACGAGTCATTCCAAGGTCACGACCAGATGCCGACTAAAGAAATCTCAAGATCCTGACATGGAATCACTCAAAATAAGTCCAACCGAAGAGCAACCAAAGTCAGTCCGGAGCTGAAATGAACCGATAGTTTTGTGAAAACTTCACAAAACTCACAAAACCTCCTCCACCCCTCCTTGTGACCGGTGGTTTTGGGGAAATGATGAGTCATGGGGGGCGACTCTTCCCCCTCATGACCTCTAACCGGCGGCTTTTTGCTCCTCCATGGAGAGCTTGCCAAGTGTTGTGGTTTAACACCACATCTCCCTCCTCCCCTTAGCTATAAATACCCCATCATCCCATCCCAAAAATCATCCCATCTTCATTCCAAAACATCACTTATCTCTCTAGATTTTGGGCACTTTTGTAAGCTTTTGTGTTAAATCTATAATACTCCTGTTGGTTCTTGAGTATTCTAGTAGTTTTTGAGAATACTCCTGTTGGTTCTTGAGTATTCTCCTTTACTTACTGTCTTTCAAAAACCCTCGAGTACTTAGCTATGGTATCCACCTCTATGGATATTCGTAGCTAAACTCTTCATTCGGTTGAAGGGGTGTACTTGTATCATAAAATGTTTTAGGCTATACTCTTAGTGCCTCTTCTTTGTATTCAAAACTTGTTCTATGTGCCATATATTAGGTCAGAACTTCCAAGGTTGAGTGGATGCTTGAAATGGCAAAACTCTTCCCTGGGGGTTCGTGAACATACTCGGGTAAGTGGATGCTTGAAATGGCAAAGCTTATCTGAGGAGTTCGACCTCTTTTAAACACCATTTGGTTTGATCGGAAATGATTGATAAAATGGATGCACATAGGCTAGTATACCTTGAAATGGGGTGCTAGTCTAAATAGAACAAGTGCTCTACGACCTTGAAATGGGCTAGGCAGTGTGTGCAAATCGAGCGCTTGAAATGGCCTTGATACACGTTTGAATACTTAGTAGGATCACTAAAGGTCGATGATAAACATGCTATGATACAAGGCCCCCGAAATCAAATGCTTTCCTTAGATTTAAACACCACCTGCATTTACTTTCTTAGTATAAACTGCTTATCAACTGCTCACCTTCCGGAAGACTTGCCAATCACGCAACAATCGCTGTAAGTCTTCTCTTTTATTTTCAGTATTTACTTTTCTGTCATTTACTTTTCCGCACTAAAAACCAAAACCAACCAAAAAAACACTTACTTTTCCGCACTAAAACCTCAATCAACCTAAAAACACGCTCCCTCGCTGTACAATTCCCTCAAAGAATAGCTTATCCCCCTAATTCCCTTGGGTTCGACCCCAACTTACCACTTGCTACCCAGTAGTGAAGTCGCGAGTAGCGGACTTATAAATTTATTTGTACATTTGCTCTGACGACAAGCATCTGTCAAATTGGCGCCGTTGCCGGGGAGTTAGCCGTCGGATTAGTTGTTCTTTCCCTTTTCCTTCTCATCTCTTCATCACACTATGTATGCATGGACAACACGACATCTTCCTCTGTTCAGAGGTACGGATGGAGAAGACCCAGTACAACATTGTCGAAACTTTCACCATATTTTCCGCCACATAAAACCTGAAAATGAAATGTTAGAGGAATTTAAGCTTAAATGCTTCAAATTTTCTCTAACTGATTTTGCGACAATTTGGTATTACACATCAACCGCTAGTCGTGCAGAACATTTTGTGGATCTTTGCGTTCCATTCCTGAGGGAATTCTCCCCCCATCCTTACGACAAAAAACCCGTGAGAAGATCATGTGCCTGCAACAATCCCGGGACGAGACTTTGGACGAATACTACACGAACTATGACACCATCATCTCAAGCTGCCCGCACCATGGATTCACGAAGAAAGTTCTTCTTCAAAAATTTCTTCGTGGGATGAGGGCCGATGAGCTAACAAGGATTAACGACGCAATAAGAAGATCAGCCACGAACTTATCCATGGCAGACATGTGGAACCTCATAAATGACCTGGCCGCAGCCACAAAATGATTACCCCAAGCTGACAGAGGAATGCAGATAGAAAAGGCTGGTCCAGAAACAGATGAAGAAGATACTCCCGAGCCATCTGAAGAATCAGACATGGAAAGCATCGGAAGCAACGAGGAAAAATCCTCATGGGATCTCGAGGAGGTGCCAACAAGGGAAGAAGTCCAAAACACCACTGAAAACTACGTGATCCATGAAGAGGCTAAAAGGAGGACGGGAAAAGGGCCTGAGCAGAACGACTCCTCGATGGAGCATGTTTTCACCATAACTAGACAAGGCAGCCCTAAACACCAGAAAACCCGATTCAAGAAACTAGTAGTAAAAGGTCCCTCACCTTCTCAGAGACGTTGGAAGAAGAAATCACCAGAACAATGGGAACAGGACCCAAGCACATCATCTCACAAGAAATCGGGGAAAGGCAAGGCAAAAATCAACACAGGAACGGTGGCGAAATACGACTTGAGCCACCCATGGGATCCAAACCAGTGATCCAGGAATGAGATACTGTCGAGCCAACGACGTTAAACAAAGGCACTGGTCGGGAGGTAACCCGACACCTATCTTACTTTCAGTCATTTACTTTCTGTCAATTTTATTTTTTGTCATTTAGCTTTTACCAATAAATCGCTCTCACTCACTTGGTGCATAGAATGAAATGACTATTCAGGAATCGGTTATGGGTGCAACATCAAGCCAGCCAGGTGATGGACCATAATTATATGAATCAAAAACACAGTAAAACCCACCAAATTAGACTGTTGGTCTATTTAACTTCTGCTTGTTAGTCCCGATTTATTTCTACATGGTATTTTGGCGCTTAGAGAGAAAACACGCTAAGGAGAGGATTTTACGCTGAAAAGATATTACGAGCCAGTCCAAGGTCACGATCAGACGCTGAATGAAGAATCTCAAGATCCTGACGTAGGAATTACTCAAATCAAATCCAACCGAGGAACAATCAAAGTCAGACGGAGCAAAATTGGACTGATAGTTTTGTGAAAAGACTGCACAAAACTGTCAAAACACACCCATGGACCAAGGTGACCGGCCACCTTGCTTGGAGGTGGCCAAAGCCACCCTTCTCCTCCCCTTGCAACCGGCTACCGGCGGCCCAAAGCTCCCCCCAACCGGCGGCTTTTCCTCCCCCCATGTGTCACCTCCTCCTTCTCCTCCCTTCTACTCCCTTGGATCAAAAACACATGCCACCCATCTCCACCACCCATCTCCTCCCCTTGTGTCTATAAAAGGAGGCTTCTCCTCCTCATTTCAATCATCCACACATCCAAAAATCAACATTTCACTTCTCTCTCTAAGTTTTTGTTACTTTGTAAGTTTGGTTTGGTTTTGGAAATAATACTCCTGTTTGTTCTTGAGTATTATACTGATTGGAAATAATACTCCTATTTGTTCTTGAGTATTATACTTTAGAGAATACTCCTGTTGGTTCTTGAGTATTGAGTAGGAAATTGGGAATACTCCTGTTGGTTCTTGAGTATTCCACCCCTTTCCCTCGTACTGTTTTCAAAAACCCCAAGTATTTAGTTATGATGTCCTTTTCCATGGATATTCGTAGCTAAACTCCTCATTCGGTCTAAGGTATTTTCTTGTATTATATAATGTTTTAATTTCTTTTAGTTTCTTTTCTCTGTATTCAAAACTTGTTCTATGTGCCATATATAGTCAGAGTTTCCAATGTTGAGTGGAAGCTGTAACAAGCAAAGCTCTTCCGTGGGAATTCGTGATCATACTCGGTAAGTGGAAGCTGTAACAAGCAAAACTTATCGAGGAGTTTGACTTATCTAAAACACCACTTGGTCGATCGTAACTGAGAGATCAGGTGGATGCACAAAAGGCTAAGATACTTCGAAAGGAGGAATTAGTCTGAAGTAGAATAAGTGTTGCTTTAAACGATGTTGCAAGTATTGTGCTGCGAAAGGGCCTCGATTCATCTTTGAATACTCAGAAAGGTTACTAACGGTTATTAATAAACATGTTATAATACAAGGTACCTGAAACCGAATACTTTTCCTTGAATTACAAAAAACCCCCTGTATTTACTTTTATAAACTGCTCGACCAACCACAACCATCAACCGCTCATCTACCGGAGG
The DNA here is from genome assembly GCA_033675215.1 of Rhodiola kirilowii. Classification (NCBI taxonomy): domain Eukaryota; kingdom Viridiplantae; phylum Streptophyta; class Magnoliopsida; order Saxifragales; family Crassulaceae; genus Rhodiola; species Rhodiola kirilowii. The sequence continues at coordinate 12,623,571 of CM066195.1, read as the reverse complement.
AATCGCAATCACGCATCACCCACTGTAAGTCTTCTTCCCTTAACTCTTTTACTTTTAGTATTTTAATTTCTGTATTTATTTTCTGTATTTACTTTTCCGCATAAAAAACCAAAAAAACCAAAAACAGTAGCTTAGTAATTAGCAGTAAGTCCGCAATCGACCTAAAGTCACTCACCATACGATCCCCTAAAGAACAGTTATCCCTCTAATTCCCTTGGGTTCGACCCCTACTTACCACTTACTACCCAGTAGTGTAGTCGCGAGTAGCGGAAAATATAAATTTATTTGTACAAAGAACATTGCACCTTAACGACAGTGCAGTGCGCTCCGTCACCAGGCCTATGCCAAGAGTTCAAGGCCCCAGCTGAACTCCCTTTATTATCCAGCCTTATGCCATGTCGTTCACTCGACACTTTAAAGGGAGTTCTGTTCTTCCCTTTTCCTTAATGTCATTTCCTTCTCATAATTGTCTGCTTGCATGGCTTTTGAACTAAGTCTTGCTGAAAGGCACGCCTTCGTTCAAAAGTGTGGGGTGAGAACCGCTTGTGTACATAACATGTTTTTCTTTTCCTTTTCCCTTAATATTATCTTTTTGAAATTATGAACTTGAGAATGTGAAAAAGATAGATCATAATTCATGCAATAACCTTGTGAAAATTCAACTGTTTAAAAACTTAGAATGTAACTTCTCATTTGTCCCTTTGTGCTGAGATAAACAAGGGATGTGGAGTTGATAGAAAATGCCCTAGAGAGGCTTGGCAAGCAATCGAAGGACTGAATTTTGCTATATGGTTTACGAAGTCAGTGGAGGCTGCACTTTGGGTTTTCAGTTGAGTCAGAGTCATCTCTGCCATGCAGCGTTTATGCAGAAAAAAGGCGGGACGAGAATCAAACCGTCCTATCTCTAGTCAAAGTAGCCGGGAAAATAAATGAGCGACCCTCATTTTGACCCGCGCGAAACGGCAAGGATGAGAGAGAGCGGGGAGGTATTTCCATATGCTCGCGGGCGATGATTGGACCTCCCAAAAAAGGCTTGAGAAAATGGACTAGCAAGCCACAAAAAGGCAAAAGCTCAAAGAGCTAATCAAAGGCCAAAGGCCAAAGTTGTGAAAATTCTAACCGAACAAAAGTGAAGTACTCAAAGAGTCAAATCAAAGGCCAAAGGCCGATTCACTACAAAAAAGTTGTCCCTCGCCAAAAAAGAAAATCAAAAAGGCTCAACTCATCTGTGAAACCCGAACCGAATCACGTGCTAGAGAAAGCTACAAGGAAACCATATAGTGCGAGACAGTCCCGAGGTTGCAGTCCAGGAGCCTGAAAAGGGCTATCTCCCGAAACATCCAAATTAATTTGCATCTCGGCACGGAGGTACAAGTATCAAGTTTCTTCTATTTATTTACACGGTTTAATTTGGTAATAAGTAGTAATGCATGAATTAGGATAAATCTAGTCCCACAGTCTCACTTTCATATTTTAAAAGTTTACTTAGATAGTGTGCCGCCCTTTAATAGCATTGTTCGGGACGAACAACTAAAAGTGTGGGGTAATCTGATGGACCATAATTTTATGAATCATAAACACAGTTAAACCCACCAAATTAGACTGTTTGTCTATTTAACTTTTGCTTGTTAGTTCCGATATTTATCTACAGGGTATTTTGGAGTCTAGAGAGAATACAGGCTAAGGAGGAGTTTTCAAGCTGAAAATATATTACGAGTCATTCCAAGGTCACGACCAGATGCCGACTGAAGAAATCTCAAGATCCTGACATGGAATCACTCAAAACAAGTCCAACCGAAGAGCAACCAAAGTCAGTCCGGAGCTGAAATGAACCGATAGTTTTGTGAAAACTTCACAAAACTCACAAAACCTCCTCCACCCCTCCTTGTGACCGGCGGCTTTGGGGAAATTAATAGTCATGGGGGGCGGCTCCTCCCCCTCATGACCTCTAACCGGCGGCTTTTGCTCCTCCATGGAGAGCTTGCCAAGTGTTGTGGTTTTACACCACATCTCCCTCCTCCCCTTAGCTATAAATACCCCATCATCCCATCCCAAAAATCATCCCATCTTCATTCCAAAACATCACTTATCTCTCTAGATTTTGGGCACTTTTGTAAGCTTTTGTGTTAAATCTATAATACTCCTGTTGGTTCTTGAGTATTCTAGTAGTTTTTGAGAATACTCCTGTTGGTTCTTGAGTATTCTGATTTACTTACTGTCTTTCAAAAACCCTCGAGTACTTAGCTATGGTATCCACCTCTATGGATATTCGTAGCTAAACTCTTCATTCGGTTGAAGGGGTATACTTGTATCATAAAATGTTTTAGGCTATACTCTTAGTGCCTCTTCTTTGTATTCAAAACTTGTTCTATGTGCCATATATTAGGTCATAACTTCCAAGGTTGAGTGGATGCTTGAAATGGCAAAACTCTTCCGTGGGGGTTCGTGAACATACTCGGGTAAGTGGATGCTTGAAATGGCAAAGCTTATCTGAGGAGTTTGACCTCTTTTAAACACCATTTGGTTTGATCGGAAATGATTGATCAAATGGATGCACATAGGCTAGTATACCTTGAAATGGGGTGCTAGTCTAAATAGAACAAGTGCTCTACGACCTTGAAACGGGCTAGGCAGTGTGTGCAAATCGAGCGCTTGAAATGGCCTTGATACACGTTTGAATACTTAATAGGATCACTAAAGGTCGATGATAAACATGCTATGATACAAGGCCCCCGAAATCGAATGCTTTCCTTAGATTTAAACACCATCTGCATTTACTTTCTTAGTATAAACTGCTTATCAACTGCTCACCTTCCGGAAGACTTGCCAATCACGCAACAATCGCTGTAAGTCTTCTCTTTTATTTTCAGTATTTACTTTTCTGTCATTTACTTTTCTGCACTAAAAACCAAAACCAACCAAAAAACACTTACTTTTCCGCACTTAAACCTCAATCAACCTAAAAACACGCTCCCTCGCTGTACAATTCCCTCAAAGAATAGCTTATCCCCCTAATTCCCTTGGGTTCGACCCCTACTTACCACTTGCTACCCAGTAGTGAAGTCGCGAGTAGCGGACTTATAAATTTATTTGTACATTTGCTCTGACGACAAGCATCTGTCAGTACCCTACCGGTTAATATAAATGTTTTGACTACATTCGATCCTCTCTTCATTGATACTATTTAGAGGTGAAAAAGAATAGTTCGTCAGTAGTGACACTTGGAGCTCATGCTACCTTTACCACATAGCATCTCCACGAGGGAGGAAGAATACATCACGCGCGAGGCGTGAAGAGGAAGGCATCCACGACAGATGAAGAACACATCACGCGCAAGGCCTGAATAGGAAGGCATCCACGAGGGATGTAGGAAGCATCCATGAGCGAGGCAGGACAAGGTAGAGGAAAATGAGAATGAAAGAAGGTGGACTCGAACCCGTAAGGATCTAACCATCTTAAGGTGGACTCCTTAACCAACAGACCACCACCCATGTTGGTATTAAGACTAGTACTTAAGTTGTGTTCTACGAAAAAGGATCCGGTGCAAAAGGTATATTTTTGTAAAAAATAATCAATTACAGTATTTGATTAGGTCATTTGGACGGATGAGATTAAATCCCGTTTATGGTTAATTTCTCAGTGACGAGTTATAATTTATTTATGACGAATTATGTCGTACTTTTGATTTATCGTTGACGAATTACAGCCCAATTTTGACGAACTTTACATTTTGCACAAAAAATATGCTTTGACCTGATCTTAACTCGTCTTCTACTAAGAATAGTCCTCGAGTGTTTTCCACATGTCATGAAAATTATACAACATAAGATTTATGTTGATTGTTTCCAATGACAAGTTGAAGTTTCTAACCAAACCCTTGAAACATTAAGAGGGTCATTTAAACTTAACGGTTTAAGTCTTTTAAGTTCATCAATAAAAAAAAGTCGTTTAAGTTTATCTATAACGATTTAAACTGGATTTGATGTTAGCTGGGTCGTAGGACCTTTAGAAGGGCACGCCGGTCTTTTACCTGCTCATGTAGTGTCGGCTGCTTCGGCCAGTTGGCCAGCTTTATGTTGTGCCTTTCTTGGGCAAATTGTCCTGCTCTGTAGCCAGTTTGGCGTTTTAATCGGAAAAAAAAGACCTCACACACTTAAGACTATAATATTTTAATATGTTCATTCCATGAAGTAACACCCTCAAAATCAAAACCTGGATAATAAGTGAGGTTTGACCATTATTTTCTTCATCATTTAATGTTTTTCTAACATATCAATCGTAACTATTTGTTTCCCACCCGTCACCCGATGAATTTCAAGTGATTGGTACTTACCCTATCAACAACAAAAAAGTGATTGGTACTTTTTGAATCCTGCTTTTGCCACCAAAGAATGCACTCGGTGGACAACTATCCATCGTAACTAGTTTCATGGTAGCTTTATTGTTTTTTTGATATGGTAGCTTTATTGTTTTAGACTTAACTTTTGTAGGTAACATGTGATCACATTAACATATGTCATGTTCCGATTTCCATTTGGAGCAGTGTTATTAAAACCGAATCGGGGATCGAACTGATCAAGTTACTGGGTCAATGGATCAGTGGTTCAATCGGGTCGAACCGATTTGACCCGCACAAATTAAATAATAAAAATAAAATACTTATATATGATATTATAATTTAACATATTTATGACTTGAATAAATATTACATATTTATGATCTGATTACAATAACATAGCATAACAAATTTAGAATTTAATAAAGTACAAATCAATAATACAACAATAACAATTTTAGTCTTAATTTGTAAGTCTAAACAATAAGGGATTTCTAAGACTAATTGACTTTCTAGCTAAATTGATAGTAAATAATAAATTTTATAGATTTGATAAATGAATATACATTATTGAAACAAATAACAAAACAAGAATCATGTTTAGCAGTGAAAGGAGATGGGATAATTATAGAGGAAGACTAGGTTCGAGTCTTGTCCAAGTCAAAATAAATATATATTTTTTCAGACCAAATCGAACCGATTGAACCGATCAAATCACGTTTTAATGAAAAATTGGGTCAACAAACCAGGTCTTGATTGGGTTTGACCGATTCGATTGCATTTCGGTCCGATAACAAAACCGAACCGGTCCGGTTCCCGGTCTAACCGGTCGAACCGGCCGGTCCGGTTTTCACAACTATGATTTGGAGTTCACCTACACCAATGTAACATTTTTTCAAAGAAGTAAAGTAAAAAAATTCATCTTTTTCAGTATTTTAAATTAATACTAAAAAAAGATTCAAAATAAAAGTATAAACAAAAAAAGAATAAACAAAAGCACTATCAAATACACTTTTATATATTAACTTAGGAAAAGTAATTTTGTAGCAATAAATCTACTTTTATAAAAAATTTGTCTACAGAAAGTATTCTACATATGTCAAACAATAAAAATCATCTTCCCTTTTCATTCTGTTTTTAATAGAATATTGTGATGTTACCATTAGTATGACATATTTCATATAAATATTGCAAGAGTTGTGAAAAATAAGAATATATACAACCTTTCTATCTTAATACTAGCATGGATTGCAATGGCTGCAAAGTTACATTTTTCTCTCTTGTACTTGTCATCATTTGTCATCCTTTTTTCTTGTGTTATTCAGCAATCCGCAGCTTTTACCATCAAGCTAATTCATCGATACGCGCCTGATTCCCCATTTTACAACCCCAATCTTACTGATCAAGAAATAGTTGAAAGGCTAAATTTCCAACTAAGAACTCGTAAAATGGAGAACGCGACTTTACTTGATTTGCAAGCTATTCGTCCGCGGCTTAGCTTTGATGATACAATCTCAGCTTATTTAGTGAAGGTGAGCCTTGGCACAATTTTTGGTATAAGAGGGCCGTCACATAAGTCATATTATTTGTCTCTAGATACAGGCAGTTCAATCACATGGCTACAATGCGAGGACTGTAAAAAAAGTCGACATCATTGTTATCGTCAATACGAACCGCCATTTCCAAACAGCAAGTCTAGTTCGTACCAACCGCTTCCATATGGAGGAGGGCATCCTCTTTGTTTTCCAAATAAGTGTATTGGAGATTCATGTTCTTACCATGTTATATATGCCGATGATTCTTACTCTATCGGAATCTTAGCCCGCGAGAGGTTTGCATTTCCATCGAGTACTGGACAAGAAGAAACTATTTCATTTGTTTTTGGATGTGGCATAGACAATCATAATCCAGATGGCGAACGTCAAACCCTTTTAATGGCTGGTATATTTGGGTTAGGTTGGGGTCCTCATTCTTTTGTCGCCCAAACAAATTCAATCAGTCATGGTCGTTTCTCTTATTGCTTGCCTCCAGGAATCCAAGCCGCTCGAGGATCCCCCGTTTTTATGCGATTTGGCTCAGATATTCCTTCATATTCTACATTGCCTGGAACTAGATTGATACAATATCAAGGTGATAATTCTTACTATGTCAATTTATTAGATATCGCAATCAATGGTGGAAGACTCAATATTCCATCTAGCTATTTTCAAAAGGGAAGACATGATGGCGGAAGCATTTTCGACTCAGGATGCGCGATGACTCGCATTTCGTCACCGGCTTATCGAATGGTTAAGCAAGCTGTGGAAACACATATAGCAAGATATGTGAGAAGCTTGACAATTGTAGGTCCGATGTTCGGATTTGATTTGTGTTATCAGGCGTCCAAACCCTTTAGAGGACAAAGCAACCTGCCTTCTATTACGTTTTATTTTGAGGGGAATGCTCATTTGGTAGTAAAACCTGATACATCATTTTATGTGAATTCGCATGATGGTGAAGGTAGCCGATATGCACATATTTGTCTATCAATGATTCCATCAGACGCTCAAAGGATGACAGTTATAGGATCTGATCTACAAGCAAATCAGTTTATTGTATATGATGTTACTGGTCAAAGAATGTACTTTGGTCCTCGAGATTGTTCTCATGATCATTGAACCTATTATGTTATCTCTTTGACGTTCATGTGAAAGAGACACAATTAAATAAATAAATTTCAAACCTTGCTGAGATAAAGTGTTAGCGTAATTCGTTACATGCTAAACACGTGTCGGTGTTGGGTGCATCTATTTTTTTCAAGTTACAAAAACTGGAATTTTTTTTTTTGAAATGCGATGATAAGACAATAATTCTACTATGTTCAATAACTGAGCAGTAACATTCAAGTTTATGAGACCATAAGAAACAACCGAATCTAAGAAAAACCAAGTTCAAAGGCCAGAAATTAAACATGATCTCACCACACGTCCCAGATCAAGTTCTCTACTTGGATCTTTGCCTCATTTCCGCTTCCTCTTCAATCTTCTCATACACTTCTTCTTCCACTTAGTTCTCAATGTGATTGCTCTGTCGCTCTTGCGATCTCCGTAAAAATAAACTATAATCAGATGTGTGTCGGATTGTTGTCGAACCGTGTCAAATTGCTGTCAAACAGTCTGTGGGGCAGTCATTGTTTCGATATTTTCTTTGCTGTCGAACTGGCTGTTATAAAATTGTCAACATTTTGACCTTTGATGCTATTTTGATGTTGGTCAACATGTCCTAATTGTAGAAAAGGTGAGACCGGCGCCTGAGATGATCGCACGAGAAGATCGGAGTCGGTGGAATCGATCGAAAGAGAACGAGAGTAACTAACCTAACTTTTTTATTAAGACACGAAAACAGGCGCAAAAGTCTGTTATAAACAGGCGCAAAAGTCTGTTATAAATAGGCGCAAAAGTCTGTTATAAACAGACTTTTGCAAGTATACAAAAGTTACAATAAGACCCCCAGACTAAGCCTATATACAGACTCAAATGAAAAATAATTACAAAGATGCCCCAGCCGACCGACTAGCGACTGACTAAAGACTCAGCCTGAATATCCCTTAACTCATCCTGCCTCAATACCCCCCCCCCCCCCCCCCCCCCCCTCAAGCTCAACGTATGAAGCTTGTTTAAAATGTTGAGCTTACTAGACATAAAGAGGAGATGCTCAGCTGATAAGGACTTGGTTAAGAGGTCGGCTGGCGGCGCAGAAGTAGGAACAAAGCATGGAGAAATGAAGCCTGAGGAGCAATGTTGCCGAACCACATGATAGTCCAGTTCCACATGTTTGGTGTGCTCATGGAAGACTGGGTTCCTGGCAATGTGCATGGCTGCTGTATTGTCATAGTACAAAGCCACAAGAGTGGGAATGTCAACCTGCAGGTCCATCAAAAGCCGCCGGAGCCAAGATAACTCACAAAAAACATGGGCCATCGCCCTGTATTCAGCTTCAGCAGAAGATCTTGAAACCACACCTTGTTTCTTTGAGATTTCCAAGATATAAGAGCACCACCAAGAAGAACTGCATATCCAGAGATGGACTTCCTTGTCAAGGGGCAAGCTGCCCAGTTAGCATCACAGAAGGCTTCTAACTTCAGCTGCTGGTTGCTTGGATAAAAGAGACCTTGAGCTGGAGCCCCTTTTAAATACTTTAGAACCTTGTGAGCAGCAATCAGATGATCTTGAATTGGCTTATTCATAAATTGGCTGAGAATGTGGACTGCATATGCAAGATCAGGCCTGGTATTGGTGATGTAAATCAGCTGACCAACAAGTCATCTGTAGGAGGTAGGATCAGATAGCTCAAGAGCAGTGGAGAGGCCAAGCTTATGCTTTGGATCCATGGGTATGGAAGAAGGTTTGCAAGCCAATAAGCCTGCTTCTGAGACAAGCTCTAAAGCATATTTCCTCTGATTCAAGAATAGGCCATCTGAGGATCTTTCCACTTCAAAACAAAGAAAATACCTCAACTGACCAAAGTCCTTAATTCTGAACAAGTCATGAATATAAGCATTTACTTGTTGAATGAGAGTTGGTGAAGTTCTAGTTAGAATGACATCATCAACATACACAAGAAGAGCCAGGAAGACACCATTCTTGTTGTAAGTACAGAGTGAGTAGTCATTGAGACTTTGAGTGAAACCAAAGCTGAGTAAGGAATCACTAAATCTTGAGAATCATTGCCTTGGAGCTTGTTTGAGCCTATATAGACTTTTAAGAAGCCTGAACATCTTGACTTGAGATTTCTCAACTTTGAAGAAACTAGGAGGTGGTGTCATGTACACTTCTTCATGCAGTTGGCTACGGAGAAAAGCATTATCAACATCAAGCTGGAATAAGGGCCAATTCTTTGAGACTGCTACAACAAGAAGACTTCTAACAGTATTCATCTTCACCACAGGAGCAAAGGTTTCATGATAGTCTAAGCCTTCCATTTGAGAAAAACCCCTTGCAACTAGCCTTGCTTTGTATATTTTAATGGAGCCATCTGACTTCCTTTTAACTCTATAGACCCACTTGGAACTGACATGATTCTTTCCAACAGGAAGATCAGTAATCTCCCAAGTGTTGTTGGCTTAAAGGGCATCAAGTTCTTTGTGCATATCATCTACCCATTTTTTATCCTTGCAAGCAGATGTGTTACAAGTGGGCTCAGCATCTATTAGAACTTGAAGAGTATAGTGTTACAGATGAGAGGAAAACTTAGAGTAATCAACATATTTATGAATATGATACTCAGATTTGGTACTCGAAATGGTGTTGCAGACAGAGTCCCTTAGAGTAACATTTGGCCTGAGAACTCTTGCAGTTCTTCTTGGAGCAGGATGCCGAGTACTATGAGGCTCAGGTGGAGCAGTAACTGAAGCAGAACCAGCTGAGATAGATGCTGCATGAGGCATAGAATCATTGCCAAACTGAGTATCAGAAGTAGAACAATTGGGTAGAGGAACAGTAGTTGAACCTAAACCATTTGTAGTTGAATATTTCTTCTGATCTTTAGCAAAGGGAAAAACATTTTCAACAACTGTAACATCTCTTAAAATATACGTAAAGTGATTCTTATGATCCAACACTTTGTAACCTTTTTTACCAAAGGCATATCCTAAGAAAATGTAAGGCACATCTCTAGTGTCAAACTTTGATTTTCCAGGACTGATATTAGTCATGTAACATAGGAAACCAAAGGTCTTCATATGGGAATAGTCAGGTTTTCTTTGAAATAAAACTTCAAAAAGGAGTTTTACCTTGAAGAACTGAAGAAGGAAGTCTGTTGATGACATATGTTGATGTAAGAATACAATCTCCCCATAGATAACCAGGCACTTTTGATTGAAATTTAATGGCCCTGGCTACTTCAAGTAGATGCCTGTGTTTTCTTTCAACAATGCCATTTTACCGAGGAGTATAAGAGCAAGAAGTCTTTTGAACACATCCTTATGACTGCAAGAAGGTTGTGACTTTTGAACTGATAAACTCAGCACCATTATCAGTCCTTATAGTTTTGATGAAGGTATCAAATTGGATTTGAACCATCAAATAGAAACTGATCAAGTGATCAACAACCTCACTCTTGGCTTTCATCAAATAGGTCCAAGTGACCCTTGACATATCTTCAACAATTGTTAGAAAGTATCTGGCCCCAGTCATAGTAGGTTCCTTGTATGGTCCCCAAATATAAATATGAACTAGTTCAAAAAGACTGGGACCGGTAGTATTACTAACAGGAAAAGGAAGTCGGCCGTGTCTGTCTTGCTTAAGGACATACAGAATAATGTAAATGAGTATCTTTACAACTGAAATCAGAAATTGAATGTTTCAAAGTGCTTGTCAGCTTATTGAATGGGACATGACCCAGCCTAGAGTGCCAAAGCTCAGCCAACTTGGAATCTCTTGCAACAGCTAAACAGATGGAATCATCAGTAGAGTTGAAATGATATAAGCCTTAAACTAGATTACCAATCGCTTGTAAAATCTGACTTGCTTGGTCCTGTATAAAGCAACCTTTTTCAGTAAATGTAACTATCAACTTTGCATCCTCAACAAGTTTTGCAACAGAAAGCAAGTTAAATCTGATGTGAGGAACTAGTAAGACACCAGTGAGCTTAATAAACTCATTTAGTTGACAGGTGCGAGTATGAGTCACAAGAACTCTTTTCCCATTAGGCAACAAAACACTATAAGGAACTTGCAGACTTGTAACATTTGATAAGAGGTGAGCATGTGGAGTTATATGATCAGTGGCACCACTATCAATTACCCAAGTATCTTGACTCACTGTGACAGATGAGAGACAAGTGATACCTGCAATATGATCAGGGGTGTGAGCTCCATTGTCACCTAGAAACACCATTAGCTTGCTTAACTGATCTTGAGTCATTTTTAGGAGCTAATATGAACAGTAAGGGAATCATTTAGGATTGATTCCTTGTCTTTAGATCCTGCATTAGACATCTCACCAACAACATTATTAGCCACAGCTCTAGTTCCTCTATTGTTAGTATCACCACCTCTAGTATTAGTAAACTTGTAACCAGGAGGAAAACCATGTAGTTTATAACATGTCTCCTTCACATGACCATGAAGTTGGCAATGTGTGCAGAGCAAGGACTTTCTGTTCTTATTTTGAGTGTTGTATCTGGTAGAAGGGTGAAACTGAGCACCAGTGTGAGTAGTAACCTGCTGAGAACCTCCACCAGACTGACCAGAATAGTTAGACTGATTGACATATAAGGTAGAAATTTTGGGAACATGAGACGTTTTATCGTTTCTCTGATTTTCCTCTTACACAACCTACTTATAACACACCTTCAAAGATGGTGATGGTCTCATCTGCAGGATGTTAGACCTGGTAGTAACGTACACCTCATTTAGTCTCATAAGGAACTTCATCCTTCTGTACCTCATTTTCCTGTCAAAAGAGCACCTTGTGGCCTTACATCTTGAGCCAAGTTCACAAGAAACTTCCTCAGTTATGGCATCCTCATCACCCCAAAGTTGAATCAATTTGTTATAGTATTGAGCAATACTCTTATCTTCTTGCATAAGCATAGCTATTTCTTGTTGGGTAGAGAACACAGTAAAATCATTAGAGCCTGAGAATCTCTCTTCAAGATCTTCCCAAGCTTGCATACAATCGGCAGCATGAATCAAAGAGGAGCCATCTCAGGAGAAATAGAGTTTATTAACCAAGACAAGACTACATTGTTACACTCGTCCCATCTAGCACCTTGATAAGGATCAGTTCGCCTTGGGAATTGACCACGAACAAACGCAAGCTTCATCTTAATCCCTAGTGCCATTTTCATGGATTTTCTCCAATTCAAGTAGTTCTTGTCACCAACCAAAGGTTGCGTAACCAAAGATACAACAACATTCTCATTGCTACCAACAAACAAAGGATCATATGCTAAACTAGTGATCGTTTGCAAATATAGCGGAAATATTCAAATAGAATTTGAACACTTATGCTAAGTCACGGCGATCAAAACATTTGTAATGACTCGGGTGAACCGAGGTCGAACCCAAAAGATAGGTGATTAAACTAATAGTGCTAACAATGTGATTAGAATGTCTAAGGTTGAGGGGAATTTTCAATCCAAAAGAGAGGTTTGAAATACTAAAAATGGTGAACAATCAATTAAAAGATGACTAGGGATCTATTTTTCCACCCAAACAATTATTGTGACGGTAAAATAGGACGCTATTGATGAAATCACATGCACATACTTAGAATCTAGCCATGCAACATTAATGCTAAGTTCAACTCACGCTCCAACTTAGTATAAAGAGGTTGCATCTCGCATAATGCCTCACACTCACGCTCTATTGGCACTATAGAGTATGAATATCTAGTCTCACACTCACGCTCTATTGACTAGATAATCATACTCTTGTTAGGTTCAAGCCATTCTCATTAGGTTAAAAGTGTCATCCAACTAACACCAAATCCTAATGCTTCTTCATTTAGTTCATTTGAAATCATGGTTTTCAACGCAAGTTACATCAAACATGAAATCAAGCAGAATTCCTATTGAGGACTTTTCACAAACACCTTATAGGCAATCCGAAAATCTAAGTTCAAATGAAGAAGAATCATGTGCGAATCATTCATCAATAGCAACCATAGCATTTACAATATCACAAACATGTCTAGGGGATTCATAGATCCCCAACCAAAGTCACTACTCACTCATGGTGAGTTTACAAACAAAATCAACAATAAAAGTGCAAAAAACCCATATGGAAAAGTGAGTTTAGAAATCTAGAACCAATATGGAGATCCAATAACACTAGATGATCCGATCTTCGTGTTGTTGATGACTCCAAAATCTTTGGCTTCTTCTCCAAGAAAACTCCTCCAAATACCCTAGCTCCCCCCAATCTAATCTGGTTATGTTTCCTTTTATAAGCTTCGAACAAGGCCAAGGAAAGCCCAAAACAATTTTTGGAAATTTCCCGAGATTACTGTTCACGACGGTTGAGCCGGCCGGTTGAGAATTTGGCCTGAAGTTGAGCCGGCCGGTTGAGCTTGCTCCGGAGGACCTAAACTTTCTGAGGTTTTGATCTGGCCGGTTGGAAAATTGGCTTTGGGTTGAGCTGTCCGGCTGAGATGAGCTTCAAGGGACTCCAACTCTCGGACCCTTTGAGCCGGCCGGTTGAGATGTGTGCACGAATTTGAGCCGGACGGTTCGGATCCTCATAGCCTCTTACCATCTGAATCTGATCTTGGTGTAAACTACAAAGTTGTAGTCCTTTGAATTATCTTTCCACCAAGCTTTGAATCGACCAAATCGGACACCGTATGAGCCCTGGGCGTCCAAAACAAGGTGCAAAGGTCAATATTGCTCGGTTTGGCCCCGAAACACCATATTTTGCTCCGAAACTGCTCGGTTTTGCTCCAAAATGCTACTCACTTGTGTTCTCAGCTTAAACTCTGTAATTTGCCTGAAATGAACCACAAAGCATCAAATAGCAAGTGAAATCGTAATAAAATGATCGAAACAATAAGCATAGAGGTCGCCTAAAATGCATATGTTTTAGCGATATCAAATATGTTTTGACATGTTTTGACTACATGAGATGTTTTTGCTTACTTGACGTGCTTTCATGTGTGGAATCCAATCAACTTTTATGTTTAAGGAAAAACATTCACACTACTGCACAATTCATCCAAAAATTTCAAATTATTAATGAAAACAAAAAGTCTAGGCAAGGCTACATTTTTGAAAAATTTCATCTCCAAATTCAACTAGTCGTGCATGATTTCACTTGATTGATCCTTTAGATGACTAATGTATTGTATTGTTGACTTTAATTCTTGAGGATCAAAGCATCTACTAGCACTTCTTTATCTTTTATTCTAAGCTTTTTCTTGATGAGACTAAAGAGTTGATCTTTGAAAGCATAAAATCAAAAAATTTATAATTTTGAAACCCTTGCATGCCATGATTGCCTTTAGGTGACCTTAGTGACCTTGCTTATCTTGTGGATTTGTCTTGTTGGTTTTTCATGCTCCATTTTTAACACTTAGCCCTTTGTCAAAGTTCTAAGTGTGGGGTCAAAAGAGGGCAAGAAGAAAAGAAAAAAAGAAGAAGAAGAAACAAAACAAAACAAAAAGAAGAATATGAGATAAGCCCCAAGTTCCTTCCTTATGATTGATCACTATTAGGAAGTGAATTTAAAGAAGTATGTGCTAAGCGCCGAGGGTTAGGAAGGTAAGTTCCCCCTCGAAAGTGCTTAGTACGGCCAAAGGCCATTCTACCCCCTTAATGTTGCACTTAAACTTGACAATCGGCTATTCCACCATTCTCTAGCATGAAAACCAATGAGGCAATTGATACTTCCTAGCAAGGATTCACTAAGGGACGAACCTCGTATTCTTTTATACTTAGGCATGATATGACTTGCAAGTATATACAAAAACTGCAATGTTGGAACTCCTCTTCTCTTATGACTATGTGACCTTTGCGTCCTAGGCTTGAGAATGAGTTCAAGGCTCACAAGCTAATGTACTAGCCTCCTTGCTAGCATTGGTGAGTGATCCAACAAGATTTCTTTGCGACTCTTAGATTGTTTTCTTGAAGTCACTAACATAGAAAATGACTAGAATCCTTGATTAAAGATTTATTAGTCTTTGCTTTGATTTGCTTGAATGTCCTAATTCATGAATCTCCACAAGGATTTGAAGAGGTTTCATGTAGTGATTGAAATGCACATCTCTAGTTGAATACATTGTGAACTTCATGAAAAACACCTTGCCTAGTACTTTGACAATGGTGAACTTAAAATGCCTAATTGGATGGTTGTTCTCTTTGTGGGATTTGTGAGTATTCCCGTGTCTGAAAACTCTCAGGAGACTACAACTCCTCCACTAGGGTAGCCTAGGGGTTTAAAGGCTTGGTGCATTCGCTAAATGCACTCGTGTTGCCTACGAAAGTGGTTAGTTAGAAGTAGAATTTGTTCCTTAGTGTTTTGAGTTAGTTTTCGTGACCATATGGAGTTTTTTTTTGAACCGATCCTGAAATTAAGTCCCCTGTTCAAGCTTGTGTCCAAGGTAGTGTTACGACAGACCTAGGACTCTTTGCACAACAGTTCAGCACACAGAGGTTGAACTCTTATCACAACAGTTCAGCAAACAGATAAAGGTAGTGGAGACACACAAACTGATAACCCAGTTCGGCTCCGCCTACTCTGGGGGGTTTCCCACACCCGAAAGGGACAACAAATATTTATTACGAGTATAGGGTTTCCACAGGGACTTACACTTACACCTAGTAATAGCCTAACCTCAATACTCCGTCTCTCAGATTTGCAACCGAGGTTCACCGCAATTCCCCTCGATCCCCTTCGTTCAAAACCTACAGTCTGAACGTTCTCAACCTTCTCCAGAAGCTCGGATGCTTTCTCTCGAAAGCTTGTTCACCTTTGGTGTGTGCGGCAGTTGATACGTTTCAGACAGTCTGTGTTGCACTTGAACAGACTGCACTTGCACCGGTGTATTCTCAATGAGAAAACACAACCGGCCGTCACCTTCTTCTTCTCCGATCAGCGGGATATGCTCATGTATTATTGATCCTCGAAAGCGATGAGAATTAGGGTTGCCCTTGCATTGTATTTATATGCTCGAGCGAAACCCTAATTCGCACAAGATAATCCCATCAAATATTTAGGAAATATTCCTAGATATTTGATGAATATCTTTTAAATCGGTTGGAAGATAATCCGAAGTCTTCTTGCCCAAATAAGCTTTGCCGCCTTGATGTAGATATTCATTCGAATATCTACTACTCGAATAAGTCGTTGGCCGTCATCATATTGACGAGATCTTCGTAGTCCAATATCTTCCGGGAATATCCTTGCGTCTTGATCACGCTGTACAGGAGTACCAATATATTGTTCGAACTCCCCCTGAACACCTGCTCGAACTGTCTAAGCTACGTTTTGCCAAATACATGTCACTTAAGAGAACATCAATCTCCCCCTTGGCATTTTGGCAAAACCAAATCTACTAGATAACTAGGTCTATTCTAACTATCTAGACAGTAGACAACTTTGAGGGAAACAAGAATTGTCTCCTCCAAAATACTCCCCCTTTTTGCCACAAACTGGCAAGGGGTGAGATCCGAGTTCGAACAGACAATCAAAATATGCCAGAACAAGCACTAAGAACGATAGTTTTAAACAAAAAAAGTTCGGAGGGTTCAGTTTTTCAATGGACCTTTAGTCAGAAGCTTCTTCAACGGAATCATCTTCAGAGACTGTTGCTTCTGATTCATCATCGCTGGGATAGCTAAAGGCTCGAACGAGCCTGTTGATCCGACGGCGTTGTTCCTTGTCCGCAGAAATGATAGCCTGGAGGTCCTTCAGCAGCTTGCTCCTCTCATCCACGCCCATTCTGGCTCCCCCTCGACTGGATTCCCCAACTTCTTTACCTCTCCTGCTCCCCCCTTTCAGATCATTCACATGACGCCCTTTGAAAAGCTTGTGGTCCACTGTGAATTTGCTTAGAGCTTTGGTAAGACGGTCCAACGAGGCTTTCAAATCAGGAGCTTGGTGGATGATCAGCTCATAAATCAGAGATGGGAAACAGATCTGGTGCAGGGTTCTCATTGATGTAGCATGGTCAACAATCTGTTTGAACATTATTCTGCCCAGGTTAAACTTCAGCTTGTTCCCTATCTGATAAATCAGTTGGGCCATGTCCTTGTTGACAGTAGAGCGATGAGTAGACGGCCTCCAGTTAAACACTGCTATGAAGAACAGCATTGAATAGAATGTGGACAGATCCGCCGTGTGCACGACTGACTCAGGCCTCCACTGAACAGAGCCTGCAGTGATGGTGCTTACTATCTTCTCAAGGCTGGATTCTTCTTCATCAACAGCTGGATCGTCCATGGAGAAGTATACATTGATCAGTTCTGGATCAATCTTGATCCTTCTTCCTCTTACATAGAAGACCCCATACTCAGCCTCTCCAATGACCCCAAACTTTGGAGGCAAGTTTGCCATGGCCTCACGCACCAGTTGTTCGTTGAACGGCTTACATCTATCCAACGTCCAGAACAGATCCGACTCTTTCAGCACCTCAACCACTTCCTTCCCCTTGTAGCTCGATGCATCCAGCAGCCTCTCTGGTATGATTTTTTCTTTTCAGCACACATTCCCATTTCAATGCAGCTTCTTTGTTTACGAACCATACTCCTTTCTTGACCTTACCGACTGGGACTGCCTCAGATTCAGGGGCTGGGACTTCACATCTCCCAGCATCTTCAGAGATGGGAACTGCAGCAACGCGCTTTCTTTTCTTGGAAGAGCCAGCACCCCCTGCACCACTGCTGACCTGACAGAACCGCTCGTCGTCAAAGCGATTGTGCAAATAAATTTATAGTCCGCTACTTGCAACTATACTACTGGGTAGTACTTGGTAAGTAGGGGTCGAACCCAAGGGAACTAGGGGAATAATTGTTCTTCGGGGGGAATTACGTAGCGTGGGAACGTGTTTAAGGTCGGTTGGTTGGTTTTAAAGCTACCAGCTATTTTGATTGATTGATTGGTTGGTTGGTTGATTTTAATACTGGAAAGTAAGTTACTATTTTAATGATTAAGAGAAATGTTCGGTTTCAGGGGACTTGTATTATATCCTGTTTATCATTGACCATTAGTGAATCATCTAAGTATTTAAACGGTGAATCGAGGCTAGTTACAGCTCAAGACTTGCAACACCGGTTTAAAGCAACTCCTGTTCTATTTCAGTCTAGCGCCAATACCCTAAGGTATGCTAGCCTGGGTACATCCACCTGATCTCACAGTTACGCTCGACCAGCTGGGATTTAGGATGAGTCGAACTCCTCAGATAGCTTTGCTTGTTACAGCTTCCACTACCTGAGTATGATCACGAATTCCCACAGAAGAGCTTTGCTTGTTACAGCATCCACTAAACCTTGGAAACTCTGACTATATATGGCACATAGAACAAGTTTTGAATACTAAGACTAAACACTAAGTTAATAGTCTTAAAACATTTATAATACAAGTGCGCCCCTTAGACCGAACTACTAGTTTAGCTACTATTCATCGCACTAAACATTATATTAAGGAAATTAAAGACAACAGTTAAATAAATTAATACTAAGAGAAACTTACAACCGTTGAAGCGCCAAGGGAGCTTTCCTTTATTTCCAAAGCAAGATTACAACTTACAAGTATTACAACTTCTAGAGAGAGAAGTGAATTATGGAATTGGTGTGTGAAATGAGGAGGAGGAGCTCTCCTTATATAGCCATGGGAGGAGGAGGAGATGGCTACAAGTGTTGCATTTTGATTGGAGGAAGAAATCAAGGGAGGAGATGGCCACATGTGGAGGGGACAAGTGGCGCAAGGAGGAGGAGCCGGCGGCTTTTGGTGGAGGAGGGTGGCGCCGCCGGTTGCCGGTCACCCAAGGGGGAGGAGCTCCTCCCTTGCCCACCTCCTTGAATGGTGGCCGGTCATCTTTGCCCAATGTGTGATTTTGTACAGTTTTGTGCAGTCTTTTCACAAAACTGTCAATGTGTTTCTTTCCCGGGCTGTCTTGACTCCACTCCTGATTCCTCTGATTAATTTGTTCTGGTCAATTCAACGTCATGATCCTTGATATCTCTTCAGTCGGCATATGATCTTGACCTTGGATTGACTCTTGTTATCTTTTCAGCTTAAAATCCTCTCCTTAGCATGTTTTCACTTCAGTCTCTAAAATACCCTGTGAAAATATATCGGGACTAACACGTAGACGTTAGATAGACAAACAGTCTAATTAAGGGGGTTTTACTGTGTTTCTGACTCGTATAACTTTGGTCCATCATGACCTCAGCAACCTTCTGGGCTGGTTCCTTTGTAGACGTAGCAAAGGCAACCTTTTTCTTTTCCTTCCCCTTCGTTGTCCTTTTGAGGTTGACAAAGGGAACACTGTCTTGGTCATCTTCTGAAAGGGTAACACCTTCTGCTGCTGATATAGGGGCATCCTTACGAATTGATGCTTCATCCTCCTCCAAATGATTCCTACGATCATCTTGAACTGTCGTGGTTTCTTCACTCATTACTTTCACTGGAACTACTCCAGTCTTAACTTCAGTTTGAACACTCTGTTGCGCTGTTCGAACACTTGAGATCTTTTCAGTACCAGAGTCTTCTGCTTCAACACCTAGGTTACGCAGACCTTCCTCTAAAGCTGGTGCTGTTTGAGCTTTGGTCTGAATAGAGGGTTCCACAGATGAACCGCTTGCAGCTTTCTCTACAGCTCCTCCAGTCTCAACGCCAGACTGAACACCTGGTTCCATAGGTGGAACACTCGTAGCTTTGTCTGCAACCATTTCTTTTGCCCCAACAGCCTGATCATACTGAGCTTCTTCCGGACTTGCCACTTCCTGATCCTTCTCCTTTTCCAGGTCTTCCATGACATCATCAATGTCTTTGTATAACATCTCTAATTCCTCATCCTTTTCTGCTGGGTCTGATTCCTTCAACACATCTGTCTTTCCTGATGGATTAATCTCCTCTGCCACAGTCTCATCATGCAAACCGAACCCTTCTTTAGTGGTTCCCCCTTGATTTTCAGATGGATCAGCATCATTAATCACCAGGTTCCTCTTCCCCGAGGACTCGATAAATTTCTCTGTTTCCTCATCGGACATTGCAATCTTCCTACCTCGAGTGGCATAGATATGGGCTAGATATTTACTGGGAGAGTCACTGGCCCGCTTCACCTTCTTCCTGCGGCCAGCTTTCGGAGGAATGTATCCAGTGGCGAAGATCTTTTCTCTCCACGTTCCTGAGCCTCCAGCCCCCCTGCTGGGTTCCTTTTCTTCCACGTTCTTGACGGATTGCTTCTTAGAAACCGCACTACCGGCTTTGTCAACCGCCCTACCACTCACATTATCACCATCAAGAACCACCCTACTGGTTTCAACACCATCAGTTTTAACACCACTAACAGACTTACCACCATTATCGTCAATTGCAGCCCTTCTGCCTTCATCACCGTCAATCGACTCAACAACCTTCTCACCCTCCATACTTGATTCTTCATTCAACACCAATTTTTCAACAACGGGGATATTCACAGAGACAGAAGGAATGTTGGGATTTACCTGAACCTTTGGAGATGAATCCACTGTGCCCGGCTGAGGGATCCCAGCGGTAACTCCTTCCGCAGACTTCTCTCTGGCCAAAGATTCGGTGGCTGAGTGTCAAGGCGACGCCTTTTTCATCTTCGCAGCTTTTGATTTCGGAATCTTTGATTTCGCCGCCATCGCCTTTGAGGTCTGCATGCTTTCTTTGCTTTTCTCTGCATTTTTGACTCCGAATTTCGCTGATTTCCTCGTGTTCACCATCTCCGTTGAGTGTATGAGCGGTTGAGAGAGAGAGGATGCCGTTCTAGGGTTTTGGAGACGAGAGAGAGAAGAAATTGAACACACTCAACTGTTTTGTGTTTCAAAAATATCCTCCGGCCTTTTCAACTTCCCAAATTAGCCAACCCTTGATTCAAATAACGGCAGGAAAAATCTTCGAGAATATTTAAAAAATGATTTTCATGCGCTGTGCCTTCTGTTCCAGCTCTATATATTAGATGGTCAGTCCAACTGTTTCAGCTGGAGATTCGACTATGACTGACCACCGTTGGATGCTTTTAGTGGTTGACACCACATAGACCCCCTGGGGGTCTTGGTGTTTCACTCCGTGACCTGCCATAAGGTTTCACACAAGTATGCGGCCTCAGAGTTACCATCTTTCATGAGCATTCATATTTTCTTGTACGGGGCCAGGCACATTCCCGTGGGCAGTGTACGAACTCCTTTTGCAACTGTACCACCGACTGATTCAACAGCTTCCTGGGATACCCGGCAACCTTGATTTGTGCGCATCGACAATCAGATCTTGTGTGCAAGGTCTTCTCCACTCCCCCTCGCAGAAAGCTAGGTTGTGCGTATGCACATGGGAGAGCAACCGGTTGCTGGCCATGGTGCGACTGCTCATTGTTCAACGACTCTATCAGACCCACCCTAATAGTATAGCAGTTGTTGGCATCCCTTTTTCCTTTCATCAGCGTATCGCCATTCTGGTTTTGAACAAGACACGAGTAGCTGGAGAATGACAAATAGTGTCCATCGTCGCATAGTTGACTGATGCTGATAAGATTCCTGGTCAGTCCCTTCACAAGGAGGGTGTTCTTGAGTGCAGGGAGATCCGAAACCATCAATGTCCCACAGCCGATCACCTGACCCTTTGCACCATCCCCGAAGGTGACAAACCACATGTTCTCAACAGGTCTAATGTGGGTAAGATATTGAGAGTTACCTGTCATATGTGCGGAGCATCCATTGTCGAAGAGCCAACTATCATGCGATAAGTAGTTTGAGGTGTAACAGGCTACCATGCAAACGGTTTGGTCTGCCTTTTGAACCCAGACTTGTTTCTGTTGCGATGTGGTTCGTTGTTGGAAAGCACGTCGTTCGGATAAAAACAGGCGACACTTTAGTTTAATGTGTCCCATCTGATTGCAATACCAGCAGGTGCGCCATTCTCCCCTTGGCCTTACTAGTGAGAAATCTCGGCGTTGGACAGGAGTTCCATGAGTCTTTCCACCCCCGAGTGTTCTATGCGTCTCCTTGTGATCAGCTTGGTTGTTTCCTTTGGACTGATCTTGGGACAAATCCACTTTCTGTCTCGGGTGCTGTCTCACCTCCTGTTCTGGCTTCTGTTCAGACACTGGTCTTGCTTTAGTAGACATAGTGCCTTTGGAGCTGCCTTCTCCTGTGAATCCCAATCCTCTATGTCCGGACTCCATTCTCTGAGATCTAAGAATATCATTTAAGTTTTTAGTCCCAGAGTTAAGCATTCTTACCGACTGTTTGAGGTGATTGAGTTCCTCTCTAGTGTCAGAGTGTTCCATCTTCTCGGATTCTAGCTGAAGTTCCAGCTGTTCCACCCTCCTTAGTTGGAACAGTTCTTTGCGTTGTAGATCAATGATGGTTTTTCTCAGACCCGCCATGCCTGTAGGATGAGTGTCCCGATCCTTCTCCATTTCGGTTTTTAGAGAGGAGACAGTACCTAGGAGTTCCGTTTTCTGAACAAGAAGATCCAGTCTTTCTTATTTTACCTCAGCTAGTTGAGAAGTTAGTGAGTTAATTGTACCTTTCAGTTCTGCCTTTAGTGTCAATAGTATCTCAACCTCCTGCCAAACCCTGTCCTTTTCCATAGTGACGCTTGCCACTGTGTCATTTAGTTTTTTGTTCATCTTGATCAGAAGCAGCCACTTCTCATATAGATCTTTATAAGTCTGAGCCAGAGAGTCCTGCGTGAGTTCTTCGTTGTCACTGTCCGAGGGGTCTTCATCTGGGCGTTCCAACTGCGGTGGAACAGTTTCACTTGTGCTGCTGCATTCATCCAGAGTTGTGACGAAGGCCACAAAGTTTGTGGTTTCACCTTTTTCTTCGTCTGATTCACTGTCGCTGAAGCTCGCCACCATTGCCTTTTTCTTCATGAGAGTGTTTGCACACTGTGAGGCAATGTGACCGAAACCCTTGCATTCATGACACTGAATCTCTTCTTTTCCTTTGTCAGATAGTTCTTGTCTCGAATTAGTAGACCTTGGCCTGCTAGATTTCCAGTTTCGGTAACCAGTTGAGGATGACTGACCTTGTTCTGGACCACGTCTGTTGATCCTTCGCACCATTCTTCCAAAGTTCTGAGTCATCATGGCCAGTTGCTCAGTTGTGCATCCAGAGTCCAGCTTGTCTTCTGTCATATCTGCTTTGAGGGCGATTCCCTTCTCTTCTCCGGTTTGGAAGTCATGATTAATCTCGTAGGTTCTGAGAGAACCCATTAGCTCGTCTAGCTTTAAGGTGGTGATATCATGCATTTACTCAATGGCCGTGACTTTCATGGCAAATCTCGGAGGAAGAGACCTTAGGACCTTGCTGGCCAATCTTTCTTCATCGATGGGTTTCCCTAGTGCAGATGCCTCGTTGGACAGTTCTAGGACTCTGGTGTTGTACTCAGTGATGGTTTCACTCTCCTTCATCTTCATCTCTTCAAACCTGGTTGTGACAGCTTGCATGCGGGAGCTGCGAACTTTGTCTGTTCCTTCAAATACTGTTTGAAGGATATCACATGCTTCCTTGGCCACTTCACAGTTGATGATTAGTTTCATGACGTTTTCATCTACTGCCGAGAAAATTGCGTTCATTGCCTTTGAGTTGCCCATGGAAGCTTTGTCTTCCTCTTCTGTCCACAGAGCTTCTGGTTTGGCTATCGGTTCTCCAGTGAGATTGTTCATTATGGGTTCCGTCCACCCTTTCAGAACAGCCTTCCATGCCTTTTCGTCTAGTGATTTCAGAAAGGATCTCATCACAGGCTTCCATGTGGCATAGTTCGATCCTTCGAGCAGCGGGGGTCTGGTTATGCTTTGTCCTTCTTTCAGAGTCATCTTAAACAGTTTAGGATCCCACTCAGTGTGTCGAGTGATCTGCTCTGATACCAATTGAAATTAAGTCCCCTGTTCAAGCTTGTGTCCAAGGTAGTGTTGCGACAGACCTAGGACTCTTTGCACAACAGTTCAACACACAGAGGTTGAACTCTTATCACAACAGTTCAGCAAACAGATAAAGGTAGTGGAGACACACAGACTGATAACCCAGTTCGGCTCCGCCTACTCTGGGGGGTTTCCCACACCCGAAAAAGGGACAGCAAATCTTTATTACGAGTATAGGGTTTCCACAGGGACTTACACTTACACCTTGTAATAGCCTAACCTCAATACTCCGTCTCTCAGATTTCCAACCGAGGTTCACCGCAATTCCCCTCGATCCCCTTCGTTCAGAACCTGCAGTCTGAACGTTCTCGACCTTCTCCAGAAGCTCGGATGCTTTCTCTCGAAAGCTTGTTCACCTTTGGTGTGTGCGGCAGTTGATACGTTTCAGACAGTCTGTGTTGCACTTGAACAGACTGCACTTGCACCGGTGTATTTGACAGATGCTTGTCGTCACAGCAAATGTACAAATAAATTTATAATAGTCCGCTACTCTCAACTATACTACTGGGTAGTACTTGGTAAGTAGGGGTCGAACCCAAGGGAATCAGTGGGATAGTCGTTCTTTGAGGGGGTTTATCCAGCGAGAGAGCGTGTTTTAGGTTGGTTGGTTGGTTTTAAAGCTACCAGCTAAGTGATTGATTGATTGATTGGTTGGTTGGTTGGTTTTAGTACTGGAAAGTAAATTGCAGTTTATAATTGAGGAGAAATGTTCGGTTTCAGGGGCCTTGTATTATATCCTGTTTATCATTGACTCTTAGTGAATCTGCTAAGTATTCAAACGGTGTATCAAGGCCATTCTAAGCACTCGATTTGCGTACACTGTCTAGCCTATTCCAAGGACGTAGAGCACTTATTCTACTTAGACTAATACTCCATTCCCGGTTATATTAGCCTACGTGCATCCATTTGATCAATCATTCCCGATCAACCAAATGGTGTTTAAGGGAAGTCAAACTTCTCAGATAAGCTTTGCCATTCCAAGCATCCACTTATCCGTACAAGTTTACGAACCCCCACGGAAGAGTTTTGCCATTCCAAGCGTCCACTCAACCTTGGACGTTCTGACTTAATATATGGCACATAGAATAAGTTTTGAATACTAAGGCGAGACACTAAGTTAATAGTCTAAAACATTTTATAATACAAGTGCGCCCCTTAGACCGAACTACTAGTTTAGCTACTATTTATCGCGCTAAACATTATAACTAAGGAAATAAAAACAGTTGAATAAATACTAAGAATTACTTACAATCGTTGAAGCGCCAAGGGAGCTATCCTTTATTTCCAACGCCAAACAAATATTACAACTTACAAAACTTTAGAGAGATAAGTAAATTTGGATTTTGAGGTGTGTTCTCCATGAGGAGGAGGAGCTCCTCCTTATATAGCCATGGGAGGATGGAGATGGAGGGTGGAGATGGTTGCATGTGGAGGCCATCCATGGAGGAGGAGAATGGAGGGTGGAGGAGCCACCACATGTCTTTTGATCCAAGGGAGGAAGAAGGAGGAGCAAGGAGGAGGAGACATGTGGAGAAGCCAAAAGCCGCCGGTCAAGGGAGGAGGAGCCGCCGGTTGCCGGTGGTGGAAGGGGAGGAGCTCCTCCCTTGGTCACCTCTTCAACAAGTGGCCGGTCACTTTGGTCCAATGTGTGAGTTTTGTACAATTTTGTGCAGTCTTTTCACAAAACTGTCAATGTGTTTTGTCCCGGGCTGTCTTGATTCCTCTCCTGATTCTTCTGATTAATTTGTTATAAGTGATTCAACGTCAGGATCCTTGATATTTCTTCAGTCGGCATATGATCTTGACCTTGGATTGACTCGTAACATCTTTTCTGCTTTAAAAGCTCCTCTTTAGCATGTATTCTCTCTAAGCTCTGAAATACCCTGTAAAAATATATCTGAACTAACAAGCAAAAGTTAAATAGACAAAATGTCTAATTAAGGGGGTTATACTGTGTTTATGATTCGTATAATTTTGTTCCATCAGTATTCTCAATGAGAAAACACAACCGGCCGTCGCCTTCTTCTTCTCCGATCAGCAGGATATGCTCGTGTATTATTGATCCTCGAAAGCGATGAGAATTAGGGTTGCCCTTGCATTGTATTTATATGCTTGAGCGAAACCCTAATTCGCACAAGATAATCCCATCAAATATTTAGGAAATATTCCTAGATATTTGATGAATATCTTTTAAATCGGTTGGAAGATAATCCGAAGTCTTCTTGCCCAAATAAGCTTTGCCGCCTTGATGTAGATATTCATTCGAATATCTACTACTCGAATAAGTCGTTGGCCGTCATCATATTGACGAGATCTTCGTAGTCCAATATCTTCCGGGAATATCCTTGCGTCTTGATCACGCTGTACAGGAGTACCAGGATATTGTTCGAACTCCCCCTGAACACCTGCTCGAACTGTCTAAGCTACGTTTTGCCAAATACATGCCACTTAAGGGAACATCAGATCCTGAGTGAGTAAAATGAATTATTGTTGTTGATCTCTATGATTAGTTTGCTCGGGACGATCAAACATTAAGTGTGGGGTGATTTGATAGCGCTAAAACATATGCATTTTAGGCGACCTCTATGCTTATTGTTTCGATTATTTTATTACGATTTCACTTGCTATTTGATGCTTTGTGGTTCATTTCAGGAAAATTACAGAGTTTAAGCTGAGAACACAAGTGAGTAGCATTTTGGAGCAAAACCGAGCAGTTTTCGGAGCAAAATATGGTGTTTCGGGGCCAAACCGAGCAATATTGACCTTTACACCTTGTTTTGGATGCCCAGGGCTCATACGGTGTCCGATTTGGTCGATTCAAAGCTTGTTGGAAAGCTAATTCAAAAGACAACAACTTTGTAGTTTACACCAAGATCAGATTCGGATGGTAAGAGGCTCTGAGGATCCGAACCGTCCGGCTCAAATTCGTGCACACATCTCAACCGGTCGGCTCAAAGGGTCCGAGAGTTGGAGTCCCTTGAAGCTCATCTCACCCGGACAGCTCAACCCAGAGCCAATTTTCCAACCGGCCGGCTCAAAACCTCAGAAAGTTTAGGTCCTCCGGAGCAAGTTAAACCGGCCGGCTCAACTTCAGGCCAAATTCTCAACCGGTCGGCTCAACCGTCGTGAACAGTAATCTCGGGAAATTTCCAAAAATTGTTTTGGGCTTTCCTTGACCTTGTTCGAAGCTTATAAAAGGAAACATGACCATATTAGATTGGGGGAGCTAGGGTATTTGGAGGAGTTTTCTTGGAAAAGAAGCCAAAGATTTTAGAGTCATCAACAACACGAAGATCGGATCATCTAGTGTTATTGGATCTCCATATTGGTTCTAGATTTCTAAACTCACTTTTCCATATGGGTTTTTGCACTTTTATTGTTGATTTTGTTTGTAAACTCACCATGAGTGAGTAGTGACTTTGGTTGGGGATCTATGAATCCCCTAGACATGTTTGTGACATTGTAAATGCTATGGTTGCTATTGATGAATGATTTGCACATGATTCTTCTTCATTTGAACTTAGATTTTCGGATTGCCTATAAGGTGTTTGTGAAAAGTCCTCAATAGGAATTCTGCTCGATTTCATGTTTGATGTAACTTGCGTTGAAAACCATGATTTCAAATGAACTAAATGAAGAAGCATTAGGATTTGGTGTTAGTTGGATGACACTTTTAACCTAATGAGAATGGCTTGAACCTAACAAGAGTATGATTATCTAGTCAATAGAGCGTGAGTGTGAGACTAGATATTCATACTCTATAGTGCCAATAGAGCGTGAGTGTGAGGCATTATGCGAGATGCAACCTCTTTATACTAAGTTGGAGCGTGAGTTGAACTTAGCATTAATGTTGCATGGCTAGATTCTAAGTATGTGCATGTGATTTCATCAATAGCGTCCTATTTTACCGTCACAATAATTGTTTGGGTGGAAAAATAGATCCCTAGTCATCTTTTAATTGATTGTTCACCATTTTTGAAGATGAAGAAGTGAATTTTATTACTAGCCGTAGGGAAATTATAGGGGGGCTCAGAATGAAATTAAGAGCCATTGATTGTAGGAAAGCTAGTGAGTTAGATAGGCATTGGCTTAGTAGAATGGGCATGTTGCCATGATTTTTTTGTGTTGGCACGGTGGTGAGCTGGTTTTAGGGGAGTGCTCGTCTGGCCCGGGGTTGGGGTGTTTTGTTGGTTGCTGTGTTGGTTGTAGGGTGTTCGTCTCTCTTTTGAATGAAAATCGCTTTTTATTCAAAAAAAAATTCCCCTCAACCTTAGACATTCTAATCACATTGTTAGCACTATTAGTTTAATCACCTATCTTTTGGGTTCGACCTCGGTTCACCCGAGTCATTACAAATTTTTTGATTGCCGTGACTTAGCATAAGTGTTCAAATTCTATTTGAATATTTCCGTTATATTTGCAAACGATCAAATGGCAACTAGCCACAAGAACAGAAGCAGAAGGAGGTAGAGGATTACCATAATCGAAAGATATCGCCGCAGCAGACGCAGATGTTGACATCAACAAGTCGGAGATGAAACACAGCAATCGTCAATGAAAAACAACAAGAAGGAACACAGATAGCTACTACACATCTGATACCATATAGAAAAGGTGAGATCGGCGCCTGAGATGATCGCACGAGAAGATCGGAGTCGATGTAATCGATCGAAAGAGAACGAGAGTAACTAACCTAACTTTTTCATTAAGAAACAAAAACAGGCGCAAAAGTCTGTTATAAACAGACTTTTGCAAGTATACAAAAGTTACAATAGGACCCCAGACTAAGCCTATATACAGACTCAACTGAAAAATAACTACAAAGACGCCCTAGCCGACCAGCTAGCGTCTGACTAAAGACTCAACAGGTCGGTTGAATATCCCTTAACTCATCCTGCCTCAATACTAATTTGGCGCTAACCACTACTAATAAATCTTATTAAATGTTTCATGAAGAAGAAATTTCATTTTTTTTATCCAAGAAGAAATTTCATTTAAACATTTAAGTTATGTAAAAAGTGTAGTTGGTTGATAAAAGAAATCATTTTAGCAATATTATTTGTTTCACTTAATTGCATCATTACTCCAAATATGTGATTTTTAATAAAACTTTTGCCATTTCCTGCAAATGACCAAATTTTAATTACTAAATCACAAATGTAAAAGTTGGTCATTGGTTAATATGGACATAAAAATTCCTTCTTTCGTTGTCAGATTTTGAGGTGAAATCTCTTTTGTGCCTTTAACGTAACTATTTACTGAGAATTAAGGGTAAGTTAAAAAAAATATTATCTTGCTTACAAGTTGATTTCTTACGTACTAGACTTTTTAAATTTTCAGTTTAGTTACTTAAGGACAATACGCACACATCTGGTTTCTGAATTCAAGTTTTGGAAGATCTTTAAGCGGAAAACAAATGTTAACTTAGTAAGATTACTTTAATTTGATTGTTTTGCACTTCAAGCTCTTTAGAAACGTGAATTTGTAAATAAAATGTATGCAAATTGATCCAAAAATAACTAAATCGAATATTTAAAAAATCATGTATCTATGAAATCATATGATAGTCATTTTTGTAATTTACCCTGAAAATACGGTGCGATTGATATGGTACCTTCAGGTCTATTTGGTTCATGAAAAGTAATCTTACCAAGTTAACACCAAAACTTGCGAATACGGTGTTCTATAGCAAATACGGTGCATTAAATATCAAAGACCGAAATAGACATTTCACCAATACTGCAAGGTTTGTTCGGTGTTAACGGGCCTACTGGCATAGGTAGTCCGGTCTTTAATTATCCATACATTGGCATAAGTCCCGCTTTAAGCTGTTGATAGGCGTTTAGGGCTGTCGTATATGTTGTGGGTTGGTTAAAGATCTATGACTTCTACGTAGTAAGTGGTGACCATTATGAACCGACTGTAATCAGGGCTTTGTGCCTTTTACCCTTTGTGAATACGGTGTTCTATAGTAAATACAGTGTTCTATAGCAAACACGGTGTTCTATAGCAAACACGGTGTTCTATGTCGGCTGTGTCGGTCTCCGGTTGGGATCCAGTTCTCTCTTCATGGTATCAAAGCCGCGGTGGGGGTAGTATGTGGTGATGACTGAGATTTATCACATATTTTATTTGAAATGAATCTTTTCATAAACCAAAATATGGTTAAAAACAAATTAAAAGAAGAGTATGATATACCTACAAACATGGAAGCACTTAATAAGTGGACAATTCCTAAAATTGAACCCTGTTTAATATATAAACTAGGAACGTTTGAGAGATTGGGTCTCAAACAGGTTGTTAAGACAACCGAAGAAACAATTCCTCTGAACTCAGAAGAATTGACGATTAGGTTGCTTGAAGAAAGCGATCTATTATCTTATAAAAATTCTCATAAATTTATACAAATTGGTTTAGTACAAACACCAGAAGGATCGGTGAATCTTCAATTTGAAGATATAAGCAGACCTTCAACGTCTTCTCGACTTAGTCGGTCTAATTCAATGTTCTCTTGTATTTCACCTATGGAATATAGGATTGAAAGACCGCTTGAATCATCAAGAGCTTCAACATCTCAAATAAGAGATACAGATAGAATAGAAAAACTTATTATCGATCATAATAATATTGTTAGTGGAATCAACACTAAAGATCCGGAAATAACCAAATCAGAAATGAACTTTGATATTTAATCATGTTTAGTGAAATTATATGTTTTAGTCCTGGATCTCAGGCAAGACAAATAATTCAATTAGAATTTGATTCTGATAGATGGAAACGGTTTAAAAAATGGTTTTTTGAGTCTTATGATTTAACAGAGTTAAAAACTCTAAGTAATGAATTCTATAATACGTGTGAACAAAAAAAATGAAATATTATTCTTTGTTCTCTGGTTTATTTCTACATATATAGAACAATATGTTTCTGTATTAGAAAGAAATTATCAATTAAGCACAGGAGAAGTCATAAAACAGACTTATTCGCTGCAACAACCTTTTCAAATTGAAAAGAATGGAAAAAGTAATAGTTTCTTAGCTTTTGCTAAATTACTTGAAGATGAAACTTTACCAGTAACATGTCAACAAATTAATATACTTTTAAAAATGAATAATTATTCAAATCTTTATTTAAATGTTCTAGGCGAACAAGTTTTGTCGTTACAAAACAAAGTAGAACAATTATTTAAATTAAATGATGAAAAATTAGTATAGGTTGATAAATCAGTAGAATTAACTACACAAAAAATAGCTACGCCAAGCATTCAACCTCCTCCTGAAATAACCGGTTTTAGATTAAAGCCTATTAAGGAACTACAAGAATTTCTAGAAGAAAAAATTAAGAATTTAAAAATTAGTACTCTTGATAATAAACTAAGAGATACACTTATAGAAGAACCTGATAATAAACAAGTTTATCAATATCAGCTTAATAAAATTCATAAATGGGCAGCTAAGCCTACTACGGGAAAATATTATTATCCTAGGCCTACACCAACAGATATCTTAATTGAAGAATGGAATGAAATTATAACTAATAGTTATAGTGGTAGCCATATCTATGAATGGAATATAGATGCGTATGCCAACCAACCAATTCATAATGCAAGACACATAATGTTAATGTACTCAACTGTGTGTAAAATTAATAGTAATTCTGATAAGAACATAGCTAATATGATTATATCAGGTTTTACAGGCCAATTAAAAGACTGGTGGGATCATTATCTCACTCAAAAAGAAAAAGGTGAAATTTTTAATAAAGTAAAACAAGAAGATGCAGTTTATACACTGGTAATTAATATCATTGAACATTTTACAGGAAGATACTCTGAGAATGGTGCGAGTATCAGGACTTTATTACAAAATCTTAGGTGTAAAACACTTACGGATTTTAGATGGTATAAAGAAACATTTTTAAGTAGAGTCATGGAACTCCCAGAATGTAATAGCACTCACTGGAAATCAAAATTTATTGATGGTTTACCCAGCTTATTTGCTGAAAGAATTAGGAAAATTCTTAGACAAAATCATCCTTTGATTCCTTATGAAAGTTATACTTACGGTAAACTTATTGGAGTTTGTACCCAGGAAGGAATAGTTTTATGTAATGAGATTAAGTTGAATCAACAACTTAAAAGACAGAGTTTTACGGAGAAACAACAATTAGGTAAATTCGGTGATCAGTTTGCAATAGACAAACCCTTTTCTAGCAAACCTAGAAAACATAATAAGGATTATAAACCTTATTATAAAAAGATAAGATATTCTAAAAATAAAATTGAAGATAAAGAGCAGCGATAAAGAGCAGCGATAATTCGCTAGACAAGAAAAGAAATGGGATAAAAATAAATCCATTATTTGTCATAAATGTGGCAAAAGGGCCATTATGCTCGAACTTGTTGGGTTAAACAAAAGATTAATAATCTTAATGAAGATGAAAGAATTAAGGGAATTATTTCAAAAATCTTACTTAATTCTGATGAAAGTTCAGAATCAGAATTAACTGATTTCTCTTCAACTAGTGAAGATCTTAAGATTTTAAGAAATGAAACCGTAGAAACAGACTCTGAATCAGAGTGGGAACCTTGTATGAAAGGTCGACCTTGTCAAAACAAGGATTCTGATAATGAGGAAGCATTATATAAAATGCAATCACAATTTCAAGAGTTAAAAATTAATATGTTAAGCTTTAAAATAGCTATGGAACTGATCGAGGATATAAAAGATCCAGAATCAAGATTGAAAATTATTGATAAGCGTAATGCAGTCCCGAAAACTTCTAAATCACAAGAAGTTCATAGGGAGATAGTTAACCCTAAACCTTATCTAATGAATGAAGTCTATAGACGAATTAGGCAAAAAACAAAAGTAGAAAAGCCTAATTCTACACATGATTTAATCATAGAGATTGGTAATCTCAAGAAAGAAATTCAAGATATTAAAACAAACAATAGACGTTTAGATCAAAGAATTTCTAGAATTGAAAAAGGAAAAGAAGTTATAACTTCTACTTCTTCTGATATAAAAGAAGACAAGCACTTCTTATCTACACTAGAAATGTTTATTACTAAAAAATGGCACATAAACATTGCATTGTTAATTGATAATTATTATTCGAAAGAATTTACTGCTCTTGTGGATAGTGGAGCAGACTTGAATGTTATTCAAGAAGGGTTAATACCCACAAGGTATTTTCATAAAATTATGCAGACGTTATCGCTTACTGCTCTTGTGGATAGTGGAGCAGACTTGAATGTTATTCAAGAAGTGTTAATACCCGCAAGGTATTTTCATAAAACTACGCATACGTTATCGCATGCAGGGGGAATAACCTCCAGATTAATTATAAATTGCCTAAAGCTAAAGTATGCATTAATAAAAAATGTATACAAACTAGTTTTTTACTTGCTAAAGATATTACTAACCAAGTAATACTTGGAACACCTTTTCTTACCAAAAATTATCCTTTAACTAAAGTTGACTCAAAAGGAATTACAGGAACTTTTGAGAACAAAGATATTATTTTAAGTTTTATAAACGAACCGTTCATAAAAACTCTTCATGAAATTTATGATAATATTTCTACAATAGAAAACCAATTATATTTTCTAAAGCAAGAATTAAGTATTCTCACTATTGAAGAAAAACTTCAAAATCCTAGATTACATGATAAAATTAAATTACTTAATAACCTATTCTCTTTGGAAATCGGTAATGATCATCCTAATGCATTTTGGGATAAGAAGAAACATATTGTTTCTCTTCCATATGAGGAAGGATTTGACTAAGGAAAAATTCCGACAAAGGCTAGACCTTGTCAAATGAATTCTGAATATTTAGAATAATGCAAAAAGGAAATTGAATCATTATGGCAAAAAGGATTAATTAATTCTTCAAAGTCTCCTTGGATAGGTACAGCTTTCTATTTTCATGAAAATAATAAGCAGGAAAAAGGAATGTCCAGACTGATAATTAATTACAAACCATTTATTAAATCCTTAACTGGATTAGATTTCCCATAAAATGGATAAATTATCCAGTCCCTAATAAAAAAGATTTATTAGACAAATTGTATAAATCTGTCATTCTCTCAAAATTTTACCCAAAACCAGGATACTGGCAGATTCGTATTCAGAAATATGATAAATACAAAGAAGCTTTTAATATTTCGTTTGGGCAGTATGAATGGGATATCTTCCCGTTTGGAATAAAAACTACTTCTTCGGAATTCCAGAAATCTGTAGACAATATCTTTATCTTTTCAAAAATCCTTGAAATACATTTCAAACATTTAAAAATGTGTGAAAAAACTTTTAAAAACGGTCTAGTAATATCTAGACTTAAAATGTCATCATTTCAAATACAAATCAAATTTTCAGACAATACTGCTGACAAAGTTGTTAAATGTAATGTTCACTTAACTGACAATTTTCAGAATGTCTTTGCAGATGAAGCGCAAAAGACTTTATTTAATGAACTTCATTTTGCAGAAATGATCCCCCATGGGAATAGCTCTTCCTCTTATAGAGGAGGCAACAATTCTTCCTCCAATAGAGGTGGAAGAGGCCGTGGTAAGAAGCCAGAAATTTTGGCTCAATATGGAAATAAGACATTGGTAAATATGCCCCAAGAAAAAGAATACCGGGAATATCTGGCATTCAAAAAATAAAATGCTACTTCTCAGCCAAAAGGTAATACTCCTTCTTCATCATATGTCGATATTGTGGTAAGTGAGGATAATGAGGCAAATTACACTCCTTATCTTTTAAATCAAAAACAAGAAGTAATACTTCTTCTAGAAGAAAAAGATTCCAGATGGAGCAACGAACCTTGGATTTTAATGAAGAGGTACATGGGAGAAGAATCTTATCCTTCCCGAATGTACAAAAACTGAATTTAGTATGAGCATAAACTCATGGAGAATGGTTGTGAGTTTACTGATGGACCATAATTATACGAATCAAAAACACAGTTAAACCCACTAAATTAGACTGTTTGTCTATTTAACTTTTGCTTGTTAGTTCCGATATTTATCTACAGGGCATTTTAGAGACTAGAGAGAATACACGCTAAGGAGGAGTTCTTACGCAGAAAAGATGTTACGAGTCATTCCGAGGTCAAGATCAGACGCCGACTGAAGAAATCTCAAGATCCTGACATGGAATCACTCAAAACAAATCAAACCGAAGAGCAACCGAAGTCAGTTCGAAGCTGAAATACACCGATAGTTTTGTGAAAACTTCACAAAACTCACACTCACTCACATACATCCCCCCTAGCCGGCGGCTCCCCCCTCACACCTCCTCTCCTCCACTCCCCTTCCTCCACATGGGGGGCGGCTATGGCTTCTCCTCCAAGTGGGACCGGCGGCTTTGAGCTCCATCCATGGATGCTTGCCATGTGTGTTGATCTTCACCACACCTTCTCCTCCTCCTTGGCTATAAATACATGCCTCTTCTCATTTGTAAATCATCCACATTCACAAACACTTATCTCTCTAAAGGTTTTGGTACTTTGTAAGCTTGGTTTGAAATCTATAATATTCTTGTTGGTTCTTGAATATTGTAGATCGTTCTTGAGTACTCTTGTCGGTTCTTGAGTACTCAAGCTTTACTTTATTATTCTTGAGTACTCTTGTCGGTTCTTGAAGTACTCACCCCTTTCCCTTACTGTCTTTACTTTCGAAAACTTTACTTTACTGTCTTTCAAAAACCTTTTCAAGTACTTAGTTATGATGTCCTCTTCCATGGATATTCGTAGCTAAACTCTTTATTCGGTTAAAGGAGTGTACTTGTGTCATAAAATGTTTTAGACCCTGCACTTAGTGCCTCTATGTGTTCAAAACTTGTTCTATGTGCCATATAACAGGTTAGAACTTCCAAGGTTGAGTGGAAACTTTAACGGGCAAAGCTCTTCCGTGGGGTTCGTGAACATACTCGGGTAAGTGGATGCTTTAACGGGCAAAGCTTATCTGAGGAGTTCGACCTATTTCAAAAACCATTTGGTTGATCGTAACTGAAGATCAAATGGATGCACATAAGGCTAAGATACTTCGAAAGGAGGAATTAGTCTAAAATAGAACAAGTGTTTTAAACGATGTTGCAAGTCTTGTTCTAGAAATAGCCTCGATTCATCTGTGGTCAACGGAGCCCCACCTTCTCTGAGCTATGAAAAGAAGAACCTGCCGAACCAATGGAGAACCAAACCGAGCCCATTAATCCATAAGTTCTTTGAGCGGAATAAAAGAGCTACAAACAAAAAGTTCGACCTCAAACACCCATGGGATCCGACCTTATGATCCAGGAATGAGGTACTATCGAGCCAACGACGTTAAACAAGTGCACTGGTCCAGAGGTAACCCGACACTATCTTACTTTCTGTCTATTTATTTTCTGTCTTTTAGTTTTTGTCAATAAGTCGTTCTCACCTACTTGGTGCATAGAATGATTTGACTATTTAGGAATTGGTTTTTGGAGCACGATCGGATCAGCCAGGCAGCTTCCGTGAATTCTTCCGGCCTGCGCTGAGAGTTCAAGGCCCCAGCCGAACTCCCTCGATTATCCAGCCTCATGCCATGTCATTCGACACAAAAAGGGAGTTCTGATCTTACCTTTCCTTAATATCATTTCCTTCTCGTAATTGTCTGCTTGCATGGCTTTTGAATCAAGTAGTGCTGACAGGGCACGCCTTCGTTCAAAAGTGTGGGGTGAGATCTGCATGTGTACATAAATAACATGTTTTTCTTTTTCTTTTTAATATTATCTTTTTGAAAATATGAACTTAAGAATGTGAAAAAGATAGACCGAAATTCATGCATTTACCTTGTGAAAATTCAACTGTCTAAAAACTTAGAACGTAACTTCTCATTTGTCCCTTTGTGCTGAGATAAACTAGGGATGTGGAGTTGATAGACATGCCCTAGAGAGGCTTGGCAAGCAATCGAAGGATCGAATCAAACTATATGGTTTTCGAAGTCAGTGGAGGCTGCACTTCGGGTTTCAGTGAAGATTGAAGTCATCTCCGCCATGCAGTGTTTATGCAAAAAGAAAAAAGGCAAGGACGGGAATCAAACCGTCCTCTCTCTAGTCAAAGTAGCCGAGAAAATAGATGAGCGACCCTCATCTTGACCCGCGCGAAACAACAACGATGAGAGGAGCGGGGAGGTATTTCCATAGGCTTGCGGGCGATGATTGGACCTCCCAAAAAGGCTTGAGAAAATGGACTAGCAAGTCACAAAGACGCAAAAAGCTCAAAAAAGCAAATCAAGAGGCCAAAGGCCCAAAATTGTGAAGGTTTTAACCAAACAAAAAGTGAAGTACTCAAAGAGTCAAATCAAAGGCCAAAGGCCGATTCACTACAAAAGCAGTCCCTCGCCAAAAGAAAAAATCAAAGTACTCAAACCAGTGAAACCCGAACCGAATCACGTGCTAGAGAAAGCTGCTAGGAAACCATATAGTGCGAGACGGTCCCAAGGTTGCAGTCTAGGAGCCTAAAAAGGGCTATCTCCCGAAACATCCAGAATAATTTGCATCTCAGCACGGAGGTACAAGTATCAAGTTTCTTCTATTTAGTTACACAGTTCAATTTGGTAATAAGTGAGCAATGCATGAATTAGGATAAATCGAGTCCCACAGTCTAATTTTCATATTTCAACAAACTTACTTAGTGTGCCGCCCTTTAATAGCATTGTTCGGGACGAACAACTAAAAGTGTGGGGTGATCTGATGGACCATAATTATACGAATCAAAAACACAGTAAAACCCACCAAATTAGACTATTTGTCTATCTAACTTCTACTTGTTAGTCCCGATATATTTCTACAGGGTATTTTGGCGCTTAGAGAGAAAACACGCTAAGGAGAGGATTTTACGCTGAAAAGATATTACGAGTCAATCCAAGGTCAAGATCAGACGCTGAACGCAGAAATCTCAAGATCCTGACATTGAATTACTCAAAACAAATTCAACCGAGGAACAACCAAAGTCAGACCGGAGCGAAATTGGACTGATAGTTTTGTGAAAAGACTGCACAAAACTGTCAAAACTCATCCATGGACCAAGTGACCGGCGTCTTTGGTGAAGAAGATGACTCATGGGTGGCTCCCTCCCCTCCTCCTCCTTGGGTGATCGGCGGCTTTGAGAGCCAAAGCCACCTTGCCTCCTCCTCCAACCGGCAACCGGCGGCTCCTTTGTGAGCCATGGGAATGTGACATGTGGTGGCTCCTCCACCACATCTTCATCTCCTCCTCCTCCACCCTTGGATGCAACACCACTTGCCACCATCTTGGCCCTCCATTCTCCTCCCCTTAGCCTATAAAAGGAGAGCTCCTCCTCCTCATTTGTATCATCCAAAAATCATATTTCACTTCTCTCTCTAAGTTTGTTACTTTGTAAGTTTGGTTTATGAAATAATACTCTTGTTGGTTCTTCAGTATTATAACGGTTTGAAATTATAATACTCCTGTCGGTTCTTGAGTATTATAATACTGTAGAGAATACTCATGTTGGTTCTTGAGTATTCAGTAGGAATTAGGAATACTCCTGTTGGTTCTTGAGTATTCCACCCCTTCTCCTCTTACTGTTTTCAAAAACTCCCGAGTATTTAGCTATGGTATCCACCTCTATGGATATTTGTAGCTAAACTCTTTATTCGGTTAAAGGGGCGTACTTGTATTATAAAAT
The DNA here is from genome assembly GCA_033675215.1 of Rhodiola kirilowii. NCBI lineage: Eukaryota > Viridiplantae > Streptophyta > Magnoliopsida > Saxifragales > Crassulaceae > Rhodiola > Rhodiola kirilowii. The sequence continues at coordinate 12,584,964 of CM066195.1, read as the reverse complement.
GTTTTAATTCTTTTAGTTTCTTTTCTCTGTATTCAAAACTTGTTCTATGTGCCATATATTAGATCAGAACTTCCAAGGTTGAGTGGATGCTTGAAATGGCAAAGCTCTTCCGTGGAAGTTCGCAAACATACTCGGGTAAGTGGATGCTTGAAATGGCAAAGCTTATCTGAGGAGTTTGATCTCTCTCAAACACAATTTTGGGTAAATTGGAAAAGACAACCCAAAATGGATGCACATAGGCTAGTATACCTTGAAATGGGGTGCTAGTCTAAGTAGAACAAGGGCTTTACATTTTTTTGCAAAAGATTAGACAGTGTTGCAAGTCGAGTGCTTGAAATGGCCTTGATTCACTTTCGAACACTTTTGCAAAAGACTAGACAGTGTGGCAAATCGAGCGCCGGAAAAGGCCTTGATACACGTTTGAATACTTAGAAGGGTTACTAAAACAATAAACAGGCTATGATACAAGGCCCCTGAAACCGAATGTTTTCCTTGAATTACAAAACCCCCTGTATTTACTTTTACGAATCGCTCGATCAACTGCAACCATCAACCGCTCATCTGCCGGAGGACTTGACAATCACGCATCACCCACTGTAAGTCTTCTTTGTATTTTCAGTATTTACTTTTCTTGTCATTTACTTTTCCACACTCAAAACCAAAAACAACCAAAAAAGTCACTTAGTCATAACCGCTAAAATCTCAATCAAACCTAAAAAACGCTCCCATCCTGTACAAATCCCTTAGAGAACAACGTATCCCCCTAATTCCCTTGGGTTCGACCCCTACTTACCACTTACTACCCAGTAGTGTAGTTTTGAGTAGCGGAAATTATAAATTGATTTTGTACAGAGAACATTGCACCTTAACGACAGTGCAGTGGGCTCCGTCAACCATGGATTCACCAACCACGATCTTCTTCAAAGGTTTCTCAATGGGATGATGCCACAAGAGTGGAATTGGCTTAATGACGCGGCAGGAGGTTTGGTAAATAACTTAAACATGGATGATCTTTGGAAATTGATAAACGATTTGGCCGCGAGGTCAAGACCAAGACAAGATCAGGCCATGTGGTGCGAAGAACTGGACAACACGATGCACCAAATCAGGGCCAAAACCGAATTATGGGCAGCAGAAAACGAGCTGGCAGCTAGCACCCAGCAATTGGCCGCAGACATACAGCAATTGAGTGCCTCGATGCACCAATTCACGGCCGAAACCAAATCATGGGCAATAGAAAAGACGGCTGAACCCGAGGAGCCGGCAGAGAATGAGGAATTCTGGGCGGCTACACAACTGATCTGGGACCGCATTGCCAAACTGCCCAAATCAATTTCGGTCCTAACTGAAGAGCTGCCCAAAACAGACCCGGACCTCAGTATGATTGCCCCCGGAGACCATATGAATGACGAGGATGAGGACCCATGGTTGCCTGAAGAAGAGCTCCATTCAGATTATCCCTGGGAGTTAAAAGAAGAACTGCCCAAATCAGGCCCGGTCCTTATCACCAATCCATCCGAGGAAATCACAGTCCTAACTGCCGAGCCAACAGAAGTCCCGAACCTCACTGCCGAAGCGGCCAAAGAAATCAAGCTAGGCCCGGTCCTTGCGCTCGGAGCACCCGAGGAAGTCCCGGACCTCATTGCCGAACTGTCCGAGAAAGACCTGGTCCTCACTGTCAGAGCACCTGAAACAGACCCAGTCCTCATGGTCGAAGTGCCCCAACTTAACCCTTCATGTTTTATGCCGATCATAGCCACCGAAGATCATATAATCAATAATGATGAGGTGCAAGGGGAGTTAGAGGCGGAGCATGAGCCAAAAAAGCCGACAAAGGAACTCTCACTCGTCACAAGCCAAGGAAAACCGCCTGAAAACTCACTCGTTCCAAGACAACCATCCATCACTACCACAATGAAGAGGATTGGCAGAGGCGCATGCTTAATGTCGCCTACATTTAATGGCACAAAACCAAACTTCCAAACTCACAAAGGTGCTAACTATTCAAACATGAAGAAGCGGCAAAGACATGGGCCGAAAGAATGGAAACCCGGAAGGAGTAACAAGCAAGCACGACTCATTGGACCAGCAGCTATGGTCAAAGAGGCCTCACCCTCTCGGAGAAAAAGGGCAGCCGAGAAGAAATTCGACCTCAAGCACCCATGGGATCCCACCTTATGATCCAAGAATGAGGTATCGTCGAGCCAACGACGTTAAACAAAGGCACTGGTCGGGAGGTAACCCGACACCTATCTTACTTTCAGTCATTTAATTTCTGTCATTTAGTTTTTTCATTCTCACCTTTCCTGCATATATTTGCTTGCATGACTTTTGAACTAAGTCTTGCTGAAAGGCACGCCTTCGTTCAAAAGTGTGGGGTGAGAACCGCATGTGTACATAACATGTTTTTCTTTTCCTTTTCCCTTAATATTATCTTTTTGAAAATATGAACTTGAGAATGTGAAAAAGATAGATCATAATTCATGCAATAACCTTGTGAAAATTCAACTGTTTAAAAACTTAGAATGTAACTTCTCATTTGTCCCTTTGTGCTGAGATAAACAGGGGATGTGGAGTTGATAGAAAATGCCCTAGAGAGGCTTGGCAAGCAATCGAAGGACTGAATTTTGCTATATGGTTTACGAAGTCAGTGGAGGCTGCACTTCGGGTTTTTAGTTGAGTCAGAGTCATCTCCGCCATGCAGCGTTTATGCAGAAAAAAGGCGGGACGGGAATCAAACCGTCCTATCTCTAGTCAAAGTAGCCGGGAAAATAAATGAGCGACCCTCATTTTGACCCGCGCGAAACGGCAAGGATGAGAGAGAGCGGGGAGGTATTTCCATATGCTCGCGGGCGACGATTGGACCTTCCAAAAAGGCTTGAGAAAATAGACTAGCAAGCCACAAAAAGGCAAAAGCTCAAAGAGCAAATCAAGAGGCCAAAGGCCCAAAATTGTGAAGGTTTTAACCGAACAAAAGTGAAGTACTCAAAGAGTTAAATCAAAGGCCAAAGGCCGATTCACTACAAAAAAGTTGTCCCTCGCCAAAAAAGAAAATCAAAAAGGCTCAACTCATCTGTGAAACCCGAACCGAATCACGTGCTAGAGAAAGCTACAAGGAAACCATATAGTGCGAGACGGTCCCGAGGTTGCAGTCCAGGAGCCTGAAAAGGGCTATCTCCCAAAACATCCAAAATAATTTGCATCTCAGCACGGAGGTACAAGTATCAAGTTTCTTCTATTTATTTACACAGTTCAATTTGGTAATAAGTAAGTAATGCATGAATTAGGGTAAATCGAGTCCCACAGTCTAACTTTCATATTTTAAAAGCTTACTTAGTGTGCCGCCCTTTAATAGCATTGTTCGGGATGAACAACTAAAAGTGTGGGGTGATCTGATGGACCATAATTATACGAATCAAAAACACAGTTAAACCCACTAAATTAGACTGTTTGTCTATTTAACTTTTGCTTGTTAGTTCCGATATTTATCTACAAGGCATTTTAGAGACTAGAGAGAATACACGCTAAGGAGGAGTTCTTACGCAGAAAAGATGTTACGAGTCATTCCGAGGTCAAGATCAGACGCCGACTGAAGAAATCTCAAGATCCTGACATGGAATCACTCAAAACAAATCAAACCGAAGAGCAACCGAAGTCAGTCCGGAGCTGAAATACACCGATAGTTTTGTGAAAACTTCACAAAACTCACACTCACTCACATACATCCCCCCTAGCCGGTGGCTCCCCCCTCACACCTCCTCTCCTCCACTCCCCTTCCTCCACATGGGGGCGGCTATGGCTTCTCCTCCAAGTGGGACCGGCGGCTTTGAGCTCCATCCATGGATGCTTGCCATGTGTGTTGATCTTCACCGCACCTTCTCCTCCTCCTTGGCTATAAATACATGCCTCTTCTCATTTGTAAATCATCCACATTCACAAACACTTATCTCTCTAAAAGTTTTGGTACTTTGTAAGCTTAGTTTGAAATCTATAATATTCTTGTTGGTTCTTGAATATTATAGATCGTTCTTGAGTACTCTTGTCGGTTCTTGAGTACTCAAGCTTTACTTTATTATTCTTGAGTACTCTTGTCGGTTCTTGAAGTACTCACCCCTTTCCCTTACTGTCTTTACTTTCGAAAACTTTACTTTACTGTCTTTCAAAAACCTTTTCAAGTACTTAGTTATGATGTCCTCTTCCATGGATATTCGTAGCTAAACTCTTTATTCGGTTAAAGGAGTGTACTTGTGTCATAAAATGTTTTAGACCCTGCACTTAGTGCCTCTATGTGTTCAAAACTTGTTCTATGTGCCATATAACAGGTTAGAACTTCCAAGGTTGAGTGGAAGCTTTAACGGGCAAAGCTCTTCCGTGGGGTTCGTGAACATACTCGGGTAAGTGGATGCTTTAACGGGCAAAGCTTATCTGAGGAGTTCGACCTATTTCAAAAACCATTTGGTTGATCGTAACTGAAGATCAAATGGATGCACATAAGGCTAAGATACTTCGAAAGGAGGAATTAGTCTAAAATAGAACAAGTGTTTTAAACGATGTTGCAAGTCTTGTGCTAGAAATAGCCTCGATTCATCTTTGAACACGTAGTATGATCATTAGCGGTCAATGATAAACAACTATGATACAAGGCCCCTGAAACCGGATCTTTTCTTGACTTAAAACACCGCCTGCACTTTACTTTCTTAGTATAAACTGCACTATCAACTGCTGACGTTCCGCAAGACTTGCCGATCACGCAACAACCGCTGTAAGTCTTCCTGTTTATTTTCAGTATTTACTTTTATGTCATTTACTTTTCCACACCAAAAACCAAAACCAACCAACCAATCACTTAGTTGTTAGCATTAAAACCTCAATCAACCTAAAAACACGCTCCCTCGCTGTACAATCGCCTCAAAGAATAGCTTATCCCCCTAATTCCCTTGGGTTCGACCCCTACTTACCACTTGCTACCCAGTAGTTAAGTCGCGAGTAGAGGACTTATAAATTTATTTGCACATTTTGCTCTGACGACAAGCAATCTGTCATTTACCCACTACTCGAGTAAAACAGCCGTAAATTTATAATTTTAGCAAAATTGTCATCAAAAAGGTAATATCCATTCAAGACTGAGGAATTTCACCCCTGAGCACCAAAGAGTTTTATTTTGCTAATAGTACAAAATCCTGCAAAATCTAATTTCTGGGATTATAAGGACGCCTTTGACAAGGTTCTCTTACATGAGAATCCAAGTCATAAGCATTCTTGGTTTATAAAAATATGTTCGGAAGTTTATAAATTCGACATACCTACTTGGTTTATAACATGGTGGCAACATTTTGGAACGACGGAAGATATTCTCGAAATGGGTGAAAATTTCACCAAAAGTCTTGGAATATAAAGATAAAAATCTGAAGGATGAAGAGTTATATTCTCTTTTATTCTTTATGGAGTTTTCTATACCCTACATGTGGAAATGGACACCAATTTTTTGTTATACCGATGAAATGATTCCCTGCATAAAAAGAGAAACCTACTCCAAATGTTGGGACAAAATGTTCAGGATTGATCCAACCACCAAGAAGATTCTTGGCTATGACATTGTCTGTTATATTGACAGTAAAATTGCTCTCTATGAAGATCAACATAAGAAGGCTAAGGATGTCTCCTTACAATTCATTTCCCAGAAGATGAAGACTAAAGCTCAAGCTCTAAGTAAAAAGGAGTTAATTGCAGCCTATATTAAAGAAATGAAAAAAGATCTTTTAAACATGGATGATGAGACAATGTCTCACACCACAAATAAAACTGACGTTTCTATGGCAACTTCAGGACAGAATCTTTTCCAAGATGCTCAAGATGTTGAGCCAACTATTGAAGATATTTTTGATGCTATGCAAGCTGAGCTAGAAGACCGGCTCTTACACAAAAATGGGGATTTGGGAAAATCTCTCAAGCAAAAACCAAGACCTAATGTGAAAAGTCCACCCCTACACATGTGACCTTCTTATATGGATACGGTTGTTGATTTTAGAGGCAAATATTGGCCAACATGAAGAATCTTCATGATTGTCTATAGTGTGTAATAGTAATTTTAGGTCTTACTTGTTTTGGACCACTTCTTTCCTTTTATTAAAAATATGCATGTATTGCTTAAGGGAAGAACAAGCCTTCACTTACGAAGCACCAAGTTCTCCTCACTCTCTCTAACTTTGTAATATATTTCCAAGTTTAATAAAAAAAGTTTAGCGCTGACATAGAACACCGTATTCGCAAAGGGTAAAAGGCACAAAGTCCTGATTACAGTCGGTTCATAACGGTCACCACTTACTACGTAGAAGTCACAGATCTTTAACCAACCCACAACATATACGGCAGCCCTAAACGCATATCCATGGCTTAAAGCGGGACTTATGCCAATGTATGGAGAATTAAAGACCGGACTAGCCCCACTCAGACTTCCCATTTAAAATGTCAATAGTGACTGTTCCATAAACTATTGATTGAGAATTCAATAAATGGGGCATGTCAGTTGTTGATGACTGGCATGTGACATAGAAATGCCTTTTCAATACTTGTAAGTTTGAAGTATACGAGCTCCTCTTCAATACTTGTAAGTTCTTTTTATTTTTCTACATATAGGTTTTAATTTTATTTGTGTTTCTGATGGGTAGCCTTATAGGCTAACCCTTGATATGTGATAAATCGATGTCAAGCCATGTAACTACTCATGTTGTTGCAAAGATCTGGGTTTGAGGACGAAGATCCTTAACTGGGTCTAGTATGGCTACTAGTTCACCAATACTGCGACTAGTTCACCAATACCGCAAGGTTTGATCGGTGCTAAAAAGTTCCACATCTATAGAAGAAAGAAACACTACTACTGTGAAGTTTGATCGGCGCTAAAGTGTGATCATTTTATGTAGATAAATATTATATGTAATAGCACTCACTGGAAATCAAAATTTATTGATGGACCCAGCTTATTTCTGAAAGAATTAGGAAAATTCTTAGATTACTTTAATTTGATTGTTTTCCACTCCAAGCTCTTCAAAAACGTGAATTTGTAAACAAAATGTATGCAAATTGATCAAAAAATAACTAAATTGAATATTAAAAAAATCATGTATCTATGAAATCATATGATAGTCGTTTTTGTAATTTACCCTGAAACTAATTTCTCACAAAAATGTTTTATTTGCTTCACAATGTGTGTTGATAAAATACCATCATTATTGATATTTTGAAAATTACATTACTCGTATAGAAACAATGAGAAAGATTGTAGTTGTCAATTTTTATTTCATTTTACAGAATGGTAAAGTATATTGATTATTTAGCAGCTCGCTAGAACAAAAAATAAAATAATACTCATTGTTCGAAAAAAGCTAGACATAAACATGCATTCAGCGATATGTAGCACCAAAGAGCCTCACACTCAAAATTGTTCAGTATGTTTTATCCGTTTAACCTGTTTATTCCGTTTAATCGTTTAGTCTAAACAAGATTATATTTGTTTCAATGTCAAATAATAAAATTATAATGCGAGAGTTTCCACAATGTATGACACTGATATATGCATTGTCATTGAACCAAGTCACTGATAAATGATGCAAGTAACATGTTCTTGGAACTCTTTTTAACTTAGGACTCATGTTCTTGATTTTGACCTTCTTTTTTTTTTCGCTTTTGCCTTTATCTGACAGCACACTTGAAACTTGACATAATTTATACTAGAAGCGGGTTCGTGCAAGCCATGACATGCTCAATATTAGGATGTTAAAGTCACCTTGAATCGAAGATACGATTTAAGTTCCAAAATTTTAATATCGGTTCCTTTTATTATCAGGTTCTGAGTTACTGGCCCATAAGAATGCACACTCATGAAAGTTATTTCAAAGTCCTAAACTTTTCATCAAGTTGGATGGAACTTCACTTATCTTCTTACCCACACCACGCCTCCCTATTTATCACATTCACCGGCTCCCCACTGACAATGCAGAGGCAAGCTACAGTACGGAACATCCGAGAGGTCGCAGAAGACGAAGAGCAACCCGTGTGCGGCGCACGGTGCGCCGCACCGACGATACGCGATCGCGCTACTTTTGCAATTTACACTACTCAGTTTTGGGGGAAATTTTCCAAAATGCTTAAAATTGAAGATTGAGTTCCAATTGTACACATTTTTTAGATTGGTTTCTCAATTTACACTAGTTTTGTAAGCCGCCGTTGTCAACGGCGTCTTAACATTAAAACGCTCTAGTCAACAGTGGCTTAAGCCTCGTGGCGTTTTTGCGCCAAAATAAACAGTCATGTGACATAATATTGCCAAATAAGCCTAAACCGCTGTCTCCAACAGCGTTGTAAGTTAAGACGCTGTTGGTAACAGCGTCTTAACTTATTTGTATTTAACAGTCTGAATGTTGAACCAACAGCGTCTTAACTTATTTGTATTTAACAGTCTGAATGTTGAAGATCTTGGCAGAAACCTTACCATGTAGGTAAATTTTGGGTCCCTGGATAGGGCGACACATGGAGTAGCAGCTAGGGTCAGAAAGGGCTTCAAAGTTGAAGCTAGGGAGTGTTCTCAAATCCTAGTTATGTAGTATTTAGCTTTAGCTTCAAGCAGGCAAGCATTGCTTTTGTTAGCCGGTGAGAATAAAGGTGATGGCTAAGTAAGAAGATGGAGACAGTGAAAACAGAAGTAGAGTCACAGTTAACATAGTAAAAGGTTAAGTTGGGGAAGACGAAGAACCAAAAGAGCAACCCAAAAGCAGATCACATGGGTTTGGCCATTGAGCAGCAAGCATTTTAAATGCTGTGTATGAATGTAAATGGCAAGAGAGCAGAGAGGATGCTGACAAGCAACTTCGCCCCAGTTAGCATCTGCCTATGAAACACAACTTAATTCAAAATAACCCCGCACACGTTGTTCATTCATGCTCTGTTCTGTCTTTTGCTCTCTGATGTATGCTAGCCGCGCGCTTCAGCAGCGCATACTTCGTTGTATAAACATCAAAGCTGCATTTCAGTTGTCTTCTGCTGTCTTTTTCTCATCAACACTTGCTTTTCTTGTCCCACTCATCTCAAACTCTACATTCCAACCTTTCGGACTCTGTTTCTGGAGGTGCTAAAAACATCGCTCTGTTTTCTCTTCTTTCTTAAACTAGGAGTTAAATACAAATAAGTTAAAACGCTACTACCAATAGCGTCTTAACTTAAAACGCTGTTGGTGACAGCGGTTTACGCTTATTTGGCAATATTATGTCACATGATTGTTTATTTTGGCGCAAAAATGCCACAAGGCTTAAGTCGCTGTTGGCTAGAGCGTTTTAATGTTAAGACGCCGTTGACAACGACGACTTACAAAACTAGTGTAAATTGAAAAACCAATTTAAAAAATGTGTACAATTGAAACTCAATCTTCAATTTTAAGCATTTTGGAAAATTTCCCCAGTTTTGGCACGATCGAATTTTGGCCTTGCCATTAGTGGGCCGTGCCCTATAGATGACTCGGCCGGATGGCCCAGTTCTTACAGGGTAGCTAATTGAAGAAATGAAAACTCTTGGGGCCAGTTGAGTATAATTGGAATGGGAAATAAGTGAGTATAGTAGAACTTTTGGGGTGAATGTGCGATTTGTAGGGAAAAGAGTGAGCCTGAAACCGAGAAGCGCTTTGAAATGAAAGCTCGATCTCAAAAATCAATCGGCGAAGAGTGAAAGTGAGAAAACTGAAGTGCACCAAAATCGTGAATATTTTCTTCGATCTCCGTCGCGAATCTGATCCGATGTTTTTGTAGCGTCGGATCTATCGTGATTGGCTGTTTGATTATTTGTTGGTTGATCGATTTGGTTTCTCGGGCGTGTTTGTGGTTGTTTGAGAAATTAGGTTTTGGGCCTGGTGTGTGATTTTGCTTTAAGGATGAACAGTTCGAGAGGAAGTTATCCTCCGGGGATGGGTGCAGGTGGTGGATTCAACGGGAGCTACCAACCGAGGAATCCCCAGCAGTATGTACAGAGGAATTTTGGGTCGAATCATCAGCAGTTTCAGCAGCAGCAGAATAGTTATCAGCAACAGAAGCAGCAGCAATGGCTGAGGAGGGATCAGTTAGGGCAAGAATCTAGTGTGGTGGAAGTGGAGAAGACTGTGCAATCGGAAGCCATGAATTCCAGGTTTGTAAATGTTTTTTAGTTGTTAAAGGTATTTCCTTATCTTGTTAAATGCTGACTTGCTGAGTAGTATTGGGTGTTAGATCCATTGGTTTTCTGCTAACTTACACATTGCTTTGTTGTAGTTATGGAAAATATTTAGGGGAATGATACAGATCAAAATATGAGTTTGTACTTGGTAGGCGTGTCGTTGTTGTGAAATTTTAGCCATGAGTATGTCCAAGAGTCTAATGAAGTATGAAGAAGCCATTGGCATGAGTTGGAATTTTTTGTCGCATTTGTGAGTCCAGTTGTTAAGGCTGATTGAGAAAAGAATGGTGGCTTTTACGTGTCTTGCGATTCCTTTTCAAGTCCACGTCTCTGTAGTTGTGCAACGTGAAAGTTTAGTTTGAGTGCCGAGTCTTGCACTAGGTGTTGATTGAATTTTCAGCTGAAAAAGTTTCAATTATGTTTGTGAAAGATTAGTCGTAGTGAAGTTCTTTATGTATGCAATTTCCTAATATTCTATTGTTTAGATTAAGTCGATTTATAATAACCTTTATTGTGTCAATCACATCAGTACACAAGACTGGAAGGCCCAGCTGAAGCTGCCACCACCTGATACCCGCTTCAAGACAGAGGTAACGTCATGAAAAATTGTGTACAGTTGTTTAGCCTTTATATTGACGCACTGTACCATTTCAGATATTTTGTAACATGCTTTCGTAATATGCATAGCCTGACCTCAGTAACTGCAATTCTCAGGATGTTACTGCCACTAAAGGAAATGAATTTGAAGATTATCTTCTGAAGCGTGAATTGCTGATGGGTATTTATGAAAAGGGTTTTGAAAGACCGTCTCCTATTCAGGAAGAGAGTATTCCTATTGCTTTAACTGGTAGTGATATTCTTGCTAGAGCTAAAAATGGAACCGGAAAGACAGCAGCATTCTGCATTCCTGTACTAGAGAAAATTGATCCAGAGAAAAATATTATTCAAGGTAACGCAAATGACTTGATCACCAATAAAACACCCCTGCATGGATATTGTACATTTTCTGAATCACCAATTGGTATTTTATTCCTACATCATTCTTTCCCATCTGTAGCTGTGATACTTGTTCCAACAAGAGAGCTGGCTCTCCAGACTTCACAAGTTTGTAAGGAGCTTGGGAAGCACTTAAAAATCCAAGTCATGGCCACAACAGGAGGGACCAGTTTGAAGGATGATATCATGCGTTTGTACCAACCAGTCCATCTACTAGTTGGGACTCCGGGAAGAATACTTGATCTCGCAAATAAGGGTATTTGCATTTTGAAAGATTGCTCAACGATTGTGATGGATGAGGTACTATTGGTTTCTGTCATGGATTTATATATTGTGATTTCTGGTTGGTTCATCAGTCTTTTCAAGCAATGTTGGTCAATATTTGTTCTGTTAGTTTAGTCGAATGGGATATTGTCTGAAATGTAACCCACTACAAGATATCTGTTACGTATCCATCTTCCAATCATGCAAACAACACGTAGAACCATGAATCCACTTGTGGTAGAATTCAGATACTATGGTTCCACTTTAAGTTGAGAAGAGTGAATATTCTTTTTTCATACAGTCATTTTTTAGCGCTTGCGTCTTCGAGTTCCATTTTTTGTGCGATTGTCCGGTTAGTTTTTTTTTAAAGATGTATCATGTAGATTAAATACATTTATCTAGCCATTGTTGTTATGTAGCGTGTTATGCAATTTGTTAGCCTATTTCTCATGTGATCCACATGGATGAAATTTTCATGGTTTAACAACATTATGTCCTTGCCTTCAGGCAGATAAGCTGCTGTCTCCAGAATTTCAACCTTCAGTTGAACAACTTATTCGATTTCTTCCGGTGAATCGCCAAATTTTGTTGTTTTCAGCTACATTTCCCGTCACTGTGAAATATTTTAAAGATAGATATTTGAAGAAACCGTATGTTATCAATCTCATGGACGAGCTTACTCTAAAGGGAATTACACAGTTTTATGCTTTTGTTGAAGAGAGACAGAAAGTCCATTGCTTAAATACTCTTTTCCACAAGGTATGCCCTCAAACAGTTTCAAAGTTACTTGCTTTGCATGTCTTTTGGGCATTGACCTGATATATTAGAATGGGTGTATGTCTCCAGCTTCAAATCAACCAGTCTATAATTTTCTGCAACTCGGTTAATCGAGTTGAGTTGTTGGCTAAGAAGATCACAGAGCTTGGATACTCTTGTTTTTACATTCATGCAAAGATGCTGCAAGACCACCGTAACCGAGTCTTTCACGATTTTCGTAATGGTGCTTGCAGAAATCTTGTTTGTACAGGTATGTAAATCGGGTTTGGCATGTTTCTTTGTGCATATACAGGAAAATATATACTCTCTACTGCAACACCAATATCAAAAACATCTATGATGCATCTAAGATTTTGGGAATATGAACCAATCCATGAGATTGTCCGTATGTGTTATCATTCAGTTATGATTTTATTGTCCTAGCAATCTGATGCACGTTCTACTGGAGAAACATAACTAACTATATATGTACACATTGTATGTCACTTTGTGAATTTTCATATTCTTAACAAGTTTTATGTTCTTTGATATGCAGATCTGTTTACGAGGGGTATCGATATTCAGGCAGTCAATGTTGTTATTAATTTTGATTTTCCGAAGAACTCGGAGACTTATTTGCATAGGGTATGCAACATGTAATTCCCTGAATAACAATTTTTCTGCACATGTGTGTATTTAATTCCGATGATAATACACTCCATATGCAGGTTGGTCGATCAGGAAGGTTTGGACATCTTGGTTTAGCTGTAAATTTGATCACCTATGACGACCGCTTCAACTTGTACGTACTTAGAAGTTGGCCCAATTGGTTTTTCCTCAACACAATTCTCTACAGTTGAAAAAAATAATATCAACATGATGTTTCACTTTCCTAAACAGATACAGGATAGAACAAGAACTTGGCACTGAGATAAAGCAAATCCCCCCACAGATAGATCAGGCTATATACTGCAAATGAAGCGCTAGTCATGCTGGGCGATAAACCAATAATGGTATGTGCACAAAGACCTTCCCCACTTGTATTCAGCCCCTTCACATTGCTGTTTGCTAACATTACTCTTTGATACAGGATGGTCATATGCATGATACTTCGATAGTAAAACGTAAAGTGCCAACAACTTGTTCGGATCCATCAAGAGACAACTGTGATTTCAAAATCATAATATCCTTTTCCATTGCACAACAGACCGTGAAAAACATTTGAAGATCAGACAATTACTAAGAGTTAGATCCTAGGTTTATCACGGGTATTCACCCAGACTAGAATATGTCAGTCCTTTCCCTGGACCATGTCTCTCTTAGACGCCTCTACAAAATATCGACAAGCCAAAAAAAAAAGAAAAATTGTTTTCAGTTTAGCCTTTGGATTCTGATAATGAAGTGGATTTCTTCGACTTCAGTTTCCACAGGTTTTCATTACTCTACATTTATGATCAAACACATGGCTGAAGACATTCATATCCCATGTAACAGTTGATGTGCACTTAATAGATTTTGAAGCAACACGGACTGCTCCAAGCTGTGTTGCATTCGAATGCCCAACCAATTTGCGTACTTCCTTAATACTTGAAACCACAAGTATTTCAGGTAACACAGCGTTAATGAATTCAGCACAATGCAAAAAGCATGGAACCAGTCTTGATACAACACATCCAAGAGCTGCTCGTCGAGCACGACTCAATAATAGTGCTCGAGGACGAGGATAGACTTATGTACTTATATTTGGGGGGCACTCTCGTGTAACAAGAGATAAGCTCAGGGGTCCTTTCTGTATCTTTGTAATTAACACACCTGCAACTTAAAAACCTTAGCTGATGCACACGCAACCAATCTTCTTCCTATTCATGTAGACGGTGAACTTTGTACACAGCTGAACTCTACTCTCATACTGCCGGAAAGCATCAAAGACACTCTTGAGAGATTCAAGAAGAAGAAAAAAATGAAACAACAATGTCCAATTCGAACCTATTTGGGAAAAGAGAGGTAGTAGACCTATAACATGCAACTGAGTTGTATTTGTAATATGTACTCCTCATTGATGCAACTGATCATAGCATCAGTATTACCCAAAGAAGCCGAAACCCTAAGCTTAGGAGTCTCTCCGTTATACTTAGCAGCCATTTCTTGAGCCTTAAGTAACTCTTCCCCTCGCAATATTGCCATCTTCTCTTCTGCTTGTTTGCGAACTAAACCAACTTTGTTCTTCATCTTTTCTGCATATTTAGCTTTCTTCTTTTCCAATTCCTCCTGATCAATTTCAGAAAAAATAAACAGAGACATTAACATCAATTGAATTGCAGATTTGGACAGTTTAGTATTGTGACCAAAGCGTTATAGCACCTCGGTCTTTTTTAAACTTGGCTTCCAGTTCTGCTTTCAAGCTGCGACATCAGAGAGATGCTTCTGGGCTCTGTAAATCACGTCAAACAATCAACATAACAAGGTAAATACGTAAGATCCATCTCACAATCAATATACAGAAATGTTACTAGAAATGGTGCTCGGACCGGTCTTACAAAACTTCAAAAGGATCCAAACTATTAATTCGACATAAGAGGCCTTACTTGTTCTCAGCTTTCGACCATTCATTATCTACCCGCCACGCCACACCTATTAATTCGAATGTGAGAGATATGCTTCACCATCTTAACGAGCTCAATATGATTCAATGTCTTTTGTGTTGATGCTGCCGGATATATGATCCTCATAGTTAGAAAGTCAACCCTCAGCAGTTGAAACTGAGGAATGTCAACAAGAATAATCTGAAAAGAAGTGGAGCCATTTCAAACTGAGGTGCTGACAGTTGCATAGATATAAACTATAAATCTATGAAATCGCTCTATGTTGAGATGAACATAGCAACTCCTGTCTTTTTTATGTTCGCCCAACTCCTGTCTTTAGCAAACAGAGAAAAAAGAGAGAGAGAGAGAGAGAGGCGAGAATGACTACAATCTTCAGCTTTTAAGTTGCTCGAAATGCTTTCTTTCTCGTGTCATAGTAGATTGCTTGGTTTCCATGGAGAGGGTGATGAAATGCCAACCAATTGCCGACTTTTCAACGACATATGTCCCTGGAACACCACAATCTTCAGCTTTTAGCTTTTCTAGGATCCTCATGCTGGCGCCCATCCTAGCCTAATTTTGGTTTTGAGGTGTTGTCTGAATTTGCGACAGTGACTGTTTCTTCCATCGCTTGTTTATATAGTTTCATTAACTGCTCCATATCTAACAAGTAAACGAAGATGAGGGCACAGTGTGAAGTAAAACCAATATACTCAAACTCAACTAACGGCTACAAGGAAGAAAAATGTGAACACCAACAACAAAAAAACAGATCAATATTGACAGAAAAATGGTCTGTTGGATCATAAGATTACATAACTCATAAAAGTTATCAACATTGTATGAAAGCGAGGACAGTTGGATCAGCATAGCTTTGGAAGTGCTTGAAGCAAATATGCAGCAGGTTAAAAGCATTTTCTCATGGAGTAATTGTACAACGAAGTATAATCAGTACATAATGATACAAGTTGGTTTCTGATAGAAGTGTTCAATATTATATAAAGACAATCAAAAACATCTTAAAGGTCTTACTTTGTCTGATGTCCTGCACAGCATTGGAGTTCTTGAATTCTAGGTCTTGGAGAACCTTCATGGTACAAAAAATCTGAATCATGAAACGAAAAGGTTTTAAGATGGAGAGTTCATCAGCAGTAACATCTCAGTCAAGTAGCATACCTGCATGTACCATGGACGTGCACGAATCAACTGAGGTGCTAGGTGCTATGAATTCCTTGTTGTTCAATGGTACTGAACTCAAAAGGGATCCCCTTTGTGGACTTGAAACATCAATTTATCATGAAGAATTGAGAAAATAGCAATCTTCAACTTATATATACAATTGTACGCATTTGTCATAACTCAATTCAACTTGTAAGTCGTACCAACAAGCCCAACAGATAATAACCACCACAGATGCTTTGCCTGCTCATCCTTATAAGCTGTAAAAAGCTAAATGCTGTGCCAAGATTAACACTTTTTAAGCATGCAAACCTATTGATCAAACAAGGAAGACAAGCTAAAACAAACCAAGTTCACCAATCTATATACCCATGGAAATGGCTATTACTAAGAACCATAAGGATCAGCATTAAATCTACTTCACTAGAACTAATAAAATGAGTATCAATCAATGAACTTGAGCACCACCCAACTTAAACCTTATACACCAACTCACTTCTCCAAATCTCAAATCAAACGAAGACCCTCAAAACCAGCACTAACTTATTCCAAAGGCAATGTATAGGAAACACATATGAAGTGAAATTCAGCCACAAGGTGGAAGATAAGACAAACCTCAAAAAAAATAGGTGTGATATCTCTGAAAAGAACACGCATCTGGAAATATAATCAGCAGACTTGGGGAAGCCAGCCTTGTCATCGATCGTTATCTGGGTGTTGCTCAAAATCGAGTAAAGGTTTCAACTTTGGAGGAGTAGCGTCAATTTTACAGACTGATTTATTCCGAATGTTGGACAAATTTAGGGCACCTTTCGGATTGCTTTTGAGGTGTATAAAATTATCAAAACCGAATTATATAAAATAAAAAAATCTTCTGTAAAATTCTCATTTACAGTCTGAACTGTGGCTCGCTGAAGGTCCGAACTTTTTGCAGATTCATCACGACTCATATGACAAATCTGACGACCCATCTCCAGCAATCCATAAATCTCTCACCTTTCTAGAACTCCAATGTTACTACGATTCAAAGGTTGTATCTTTCACTAAGGGAACTGATCAAAGCTTCTGGCTATGTAAATTTATACTATGAGAAGTGTTGTACTAAATCCATGTGACCCCTCAGTAATCTAAATTGCTGTCTTTGATCTGATAGATGTGATTCTACGCTTAGCAAGGAATGGTTTGTCTCAAAAGTATCCCTCAAGTACAACATTGTCACCTGCCGAAGTTGGTGTGAGTTTCTTCAGCCTTTGTATCCCTTTAAATTTTCCCATTGCCCAACTCGTCGCTTCATATCGGCTTCCATTCCAAAGCGGCAGTATCTCAACCACAACCTTCTGTACAAGACTACGTTCAAGACAATCTTTAACAATCTCATCATAATTATCACATAATTCACTTCTCAAATCGAGCAACAGGCTGCACTTTCCTCGCTGATTGCAGAATTCCAATATAGGATCCAAGCTAATCCGATCCAAGACCACACTCTCAATCCCATTTCTACTGGCCTCAGTTTCTTCTGAAGTTCCATTGTCAGTAAAGATTACAAGATTGGAAGGATCGTGCCCATCGGTAAGGAGATGGAGAGACTGGTTAAGATCCTTTGCCATTAAAATATGTAGGGGTTGATTAGCCCCGGGTTCTTGGGATGTAGGTACAGATTGTCCATTTCTTAATGAGCTTGCGGATAGAACGACTGCATCATACTCTCTTAGCAAGTTTGAGTAGTATCCGCCACGTTCTCCTGCTCCTTCTCCAAGTCGGTTTACAAGATCGCCATTGACAGACATCGTGTACCTGATATGACGATAACAACAGTCCAGTAAAAGATCACATACACAAGATATCAGATATACTATATCATTGGACAGAAACAACAACCAGTTTCGACATATAAAATTGTTACAATATGAAGAATACCGTGACAAACTCTCTTAAATACGTAAAATCTACCTGAGAGTAACAAAAGGCTTTCCTGTCAGCATCTTGTGAATATAAGCCTCATTCAACCTCTTACACAACTCCTCTTCCACTCCAACTGTAACCTCAATCCCTGCATTTTGCAACTTCTCAACACCCTTAGACGCCACGATTGGATTCGGATCAACCATTCCCACCACAACTCTCTTCACCTTGGCCTTTATCAGCGCCTCACTACATGGCGGAGTTCTTCCATAATGATTACAAGGCTCCAAGCTCACATATGCAGTTGCATTCTCAGCCAATTCCCCAGCATCCCTCAGCGCAAAAACCTGAAAATCACAGCTCCCGGCTACATCAATCAGCAACAAGAATAACATTACAAATTCAAATCAATTAATCAATTGCAACCTTTCAACTAAACCCTAAAACATAACACATGATGAAATGCAGCAAGATTTGAACTTTTTACAAACCCACCTCAGCATGAGGCTGCCCAGCTTTAGGATGAAATCCTTCACCGACAATCTCCCCATCTTTAACAATCACACACCCCACCATAGGATTAGGGCTCGTAACCCCAATAGCCTTTTTGGCCAGTTCCACAGCCCTTCTGATGTAAAACCCATCATCAAATTTAGCTTCTAGAATCGACATTTGACATCTCAATTCCCAATTCGACCCGACATTTCGGGAAACAGAAATCTTTTTTCTGCGTCTGCTGACAAACCCAGATTGAGTGGTGTGATTCCGGTTGTAAGGGTAAATTGAGTTGTATGATGATGTTGATGGTGAAGTGAAATTGGGAAGGTGGTGATTATGGAACAGAGGGGCGGTTGGTTGGGCGAGTGTCTGGAATATCATCGCGATTGCTGATGGGCTGGGGCGAAGGCAGGATTCAATAATAAGGGGCTAAATTACAAGAAATTTGTTTTTTAAGTTAAATACACTTACAATAAGACAATAATTAGGCCATGTCCACTTTAATTTGTTTTTTTTGCCTTGTAAGTTAAGATAAGTGAATATCAGTTACTATCAGTTAAGATCAGTTAAGATAAGTTAAAATCAGTTAAGATAAGTTAAGATCAGTTAAGATAAGTTAAGTTACTTTTAACATACCATCATACTATTTATCATACCATCATACTATTCACCATCATCATACCATCATCATCATCATACCATCACACTATTCATCATCATACCATCATCATCATACTATTCATCATACTATTCATCATACCATCATCATCATCATACTATTCACCATCATCATACCATCATACTATTCATCATACCATCATCATCATCATACCATCACACTATTCATCATCATACCATCATCATCATCATACTATCATCATCATACCATCCTCATACTATTCATCATCATACCATCATCATCATCATACCATCACCATCATCATCATATCATCATACTATTCATCATACCATCATCATCATACTATTCACCATCATCATACTAACATACTATTCATCATACCATCATCATCATCATCATCATCGTACCATCACACTATTCATCATCATACCATCATCATCATCATCATACTATCATCATCATACCATCCTCATACTATTCATCAGCATACCATCATCATCATCATACCATCACCATCATCATCATACCATCATACTATTCATCATACCATCATCATCATACTATTCATTATACCATTATCATCATACTATTCATATCATCATCATCATACCATCATACTATTCATCATACCATCACACTATTCATCATACCATCACTCTATTCATCATACCATCATACTATTCATCATCATACTATTCATCATACCATCATCATCATAAAATTACTATTTATCACCATCATCACCCCCATCATCATCAGTATATTAATATTCATCATCATAAAATTACTATTCACCATCATCATAAAATTACTATTCATCATCATAATATTACTATTCATCATACCATCATCATCATACTATTCACCATCATCATACCATCACCATAATATTACTATTCACCATCATCATAAAATTACTATTCATCATCATAATATTACTATTCATCATCATTATCACAACCATCATCATCATAATATTACTATTCATCATACAATATAAGTTTCAGTTAAATTAAGATAAGTTAATATCAGTTAAGATAAGTTAATATCAGTCACTATAAGTTAAAATCATTTAAGATCAGTTAAGTTTCAGTCAAAGTGGACAGGCCCTAGTTCAAATAATATTTTGGGTGCGAACTGTAAAATGTCAAACGTGTATTATAATTCGTAGCCGAAAAACTAAAAATATGTCGTCGTTCGTCAAAGTGATTTATACTTTGTCATCGAAAAATCATACATACAATGAGATTTAATCACATCCGTCCAAATAACCAATTCAATAACAGTCATTGATTTGTATTTTTTACAAAAAAAAATGATGTTGTTACTTTCTGTTAAATAAATATGCCAAAACAAAAATATATGAAACAAGCTGCAGAAACAAGGTGATGTGCTAGAAAAAAGAATGAACACAAAACATTGATTATATGGAGTGTTATTAAAATCGACCCGTGAATCGAACCGGTCAAGTTATTGGGTCAATGGGTCAGTGGTTCAACCGGGTTGAATCGGTTTGACCCGCACATATTAAAAAATAAAAATAAAATACTTATATATGATATTATAATTTGGAAAAGGATCCGGTGCAAAGTTAATTTTTTGGTACAAAATACAAACTAATCATAGCCCTTGATCTTGTGATTTGAATTGATGAGATTAAATCTTGATTTTTTGGTGTTTTTCTTGGTGACGAATTATAAAATGAAACTGACGAACTATGTCGTCTCTTCATTTTTCGGCTCATTTTTTTCATTTTTTGGTTCGAAAAGTGACGAACTATAAAATAAACTGACGAATTATAAAATGATTTTGACGAATTTTGTACCAAAATTTGACTTTGTAACCTGATTTTGACCCATATAATTTAACATATTTATGACTTGAATAAATATTACATGTTTATGATCTGATTACAACAACATACCATACCAAATTTAGAATTTAATAAAGTACAAATCAATAATACAATAATAATAGAACAACAATAACAATTTTAGTCTTAATTTGCAAGTCACAACAATAACGGATTTCTAAGACTAATTGAATTTTAACTAAATTGATAATAAGTAATAAATTTTATAGATTTGATAAATGAATATACATTATTGAAACAAATAATAAAACAAGAATAATGTTTAGCTTGGTGGAATAAGAGGGGATAATCATAATCATAGAGGAAGACTTGGTTTGAGTCTTGTCCAAGTCAAAATAAATAAATATTTTTCAGACCAAATCGAACTTATTGAACTGATCAAATCACGTTTTAATGAAAAATTGGGTCAATCAACCGGTTCAATCAGATCTTGCCCAGATCATTTACAAACCGGTTCGGTGATCGGTTCCCGATCGAACCGGCCAATCTAGTCCGGTTTTAATAACTATGATTATATGCATCATGTCTTTTTGTCTGTCTAAATTCCATCTCATAGTTCTCTGCTGCTGCTTTCTTGTTGCAGATTCAGCTCGGGAAATGGGGTTGTGGCAAGGATCAGATTCAGACCAGTACGGTAAAATGGGTCAACCTAGTTTTAAACTCTGCAAAGTTTTCAACTTTGCTGGTTTACAGCGCTCAAATGAGAATCCTTTTAAATTTCGAGAACTTGAGACCCCAATCTTTACCTTCCAAAATGCAAGATGCATTTTCCAAGATACATTTTGGTAGTGACACGTGTCCCATGTGCATTTTCCAAGATGCATTTAATGCAAAGTCAAAACCACATTTTTGACTTTACTTTTTGGACATGTGTCACATGCAGATTCAAAGATGCCTCATGATCTAATGGTGAGATTTAAATTCTCAAATTCTCGAATTTTTAAGAGTTTTCAACCGAGCACTTCCCTGACCTCATGTGTATCTATAGTTGATGATTTTTGTATGACAAAAAAGTTTACTTGATTTTGTATCCAGCTTGGCCTGAGTGCCATTTTTGGGATCAACAGATCACAACCATTGAGACAGTCAGACAGAGCATGTTGTGACTTGAACTAGACATGTTTTTAGCTTCACTTGTTTTGGACTGTAACAAGTATTCAGCAGATTCTCAAAGCTGGAAGAATTTCATGCTCCCAATTCGCACTGTTGAAGCAATGAAATCTAATACGAGTCCAAGAAAATGAAAGCTTCTCTTGTTTGAGGTTTGCCTTGTCAAATTGTACACCTCAAACTCTTTTAAATTGTCACATAAGGAGGTAAGGATGTCAATTTGAACTGAAACTTAAATGAAATTAATTTAACTTTGACATCAGTCAGAAAATATATTTATTTTGTTAATATTTGAACTTATTGTTGAATCTATAATTATATTATTTAGTGATGATGATGAATGATGATTTCGATGATGTGATGATGAATGATGATGATAGGATGTTGATGATGATGATAGGATGATGATGATGACATCGGCGTTGCTGATGAAAAAAACAATGATACAACTTACACATTTGTAGAGAAGCGTTATGTCTCATGTTAATAACAAGTTGATTTGATCTGGGTGGTTGGGAAGATTTATTATACAGTGTTCGAGTGTTTGGGAAAATTTATTAAAACAACATATTGAATATTATAAAGAGACGAGAGCAACTCATTTCTGAATTCGAAGAACAGAGTCGACCGACATTGCGGATCCAAAATCGACTGATATCGTTTATAATCGAACACATTAAGCAAGAAGCTAACAAGTAACAACCAACAAAGAAACAAAAAAAAAAGGTTCCGGAGTCCGGACACACAGATCCAAACCAAATTTCATTCCTAATCGGATTTCAAAATTAGTAAAGCAAAAAAATGTCCAACACAGAAATAACAACAGAGAAAGTGTCTGAGCCCGGGTTCGAACCGGGGACCTTTAGTGTGTGAGACTAACGTGATAACCAACTACACCACCCAGACAACTTATTTTGATTAACTTAGTGCTATTATAGACCCAATGGGAGAGCCTTGAGCATCCCTTGTTTGTATTTACAGCATCACAGTACTATGGAAAATGTTTGTGGCAAATTGAAATGGAAGGCTTCATGGTATATATTATAGACTGGATAGAATGATAGATAGTCTTCACAAGATGGAACATTGACTGCAAGTCGCTGGACGTGATTTTCGCTTTTCCTCATGCATTGTGTCTTGAATGTTCTCAAGGCGGAGGATAATCTGCTCGAATGTTGGTCGGTTATCTGGATTCCGGTGCCAGCAATCACGTAACAGCCTGCAATAAAATGAGAATGTCATCATGTTTTTGGGATTACTTTGCATGAATGAGTACTGCATTGTCCTTGCTTAATTTTCCATTAGGCAGGCATGAATATAAGGACAAAATAGGGTACAAAGGATATCTTCAGGACTTACATTTTCACTTTTTCAGGAAATACGACGGAAGATAAAGATGGTCGTGAATCCTCATATGCTCGCTTATCCGCAACTTGCTCTGGAGCTTCCGCTTTATTTGAAGGACCCCCTTGAAACATCTGCACATTGAAAGAAGGCTTTTATCTTCATCAGAAATCAAATAGATAGTTAGTTAGTGCACAATATACTAAATCTCAAAGTGAGCAAAAGCATTATAATATTACCTCGTGCATTATCAAAGCAAATGAAAAAACATCGACACTCTTCCCATACGATTCTCTGCGGTAAACTTCGGGTGCCATATACCGGTCTGAGGGGGAAAGTTGAATGAAAGTGATTAGTCCTCCTAAATATGTTGAACACTTTATTTTCACTTTTAAACAAAAAGGTTTGGTAGAGCACTATACTTACACGAACCCGTTCCACCAGTCATCTTGTAGCCGTATGCGTCTCTTTCTTGGGAAATCTTGCTTAAACCAAAGTCTGTAACTTTAAGGTGCATAGATGCATCTTGTAGCACATTTCTGTTTGAAGGTGTATGAAGGTTAAAATCAACAGTAACTGTCACACTTGATTCCCCATAGATTTTCATATAAAAAAATCCATATGAAGTATGAACACTAGTGGTTTGAAATTATCCGAGTCACCTAGGTGTAAGATCCCGGTGTATCACCGCGTGTGGTTTATGCTCATGGAGATAATTCATGCCTCTGTCAAATAGTTTCATCAACACCAAATTGATTTCTGGTCCATGTTACTCCTTGAAATATAAATGAAAGAAAAAGAGCCAAATTGTTACCTGGCAATATCTAAGGCATATGCAATAGCTGTCCGAGAATCAAGTCTCCCTTTTTTTCTCAAAATATCATGCAAAGTTCCCTGCAGAATGTAATCCATGATGAGATCAAGTCACATTTTCTTTCTAACATTGATGATTCAGTGAAAATATGTAAGTGCTCTCACATTGGAAAGATACTCCGTGAGGAATATTAAACGAGTCGGGTGCTTCAGAACACCAAGGAACTGGACGATGTTGGGATGGCGCAACTTTTGCCACAGCTCCAGTTCCTTCAAAAAGGCATTTCTGTATGCAAGTTTAAGGATTGCAAACTGATCAAAGATTGATATTACAAGGAACACGCTCAAGAAGATATGAGAGGGGTGAAAAAATAAGGCTATGTACCTCACTCTTGGATTGGATGCAATCGAAGAGCGGATAGTTTTTGCAGCAACAGCAGTACCACGCCACTTTACCAAGTAGACTTCACCAAATGATCCCTGCCACATTCAGCGCCGTCAGTCTTATGGTATTACTAAAATTATTCATTTGTTGTATGAGTAGCGCGACTTTGTTCCTAAACAAGACCTCTGAATGAAAATTTGGAACGAATCATAAAGAAAGAAAATCTACTTACTTCACCAATTAGCACCTTATCTTCCATATCCACCTCCCTATGATGAATTTCATAACACGGGGACTGGGAATCACGCCCCACCTGAGACGCGCACATGAAGTAGATATCAAGCACTAGTTTGGAACAAAGAAGTGCTGTAAAAACTAAAAGCCTGGGGCTACTTCCACCAAAAGAGTTACAAGCTCCATTCCTTGGCTTTCACAATAATATATTTTTTTTAATAAACAAAAAAGAGAAAAAAAGAAGAAGAGAGTTACCGGATCTACTCCACCACGTGCTTCCAAAATCTTACAAACCTCGTCGCGGTGAAAGCTTTTAGCATCTGACAGGGGCTGCAAGACAAGTCATAAAAACTGTAGTCTCAGGATATTCTTTTCTTGTTGTTGTTGTGGACAGATTTATATGAGTTGCAATGAAACAATATATGTTTAACAAAAACAACACAGGTCAACTTACAGTGCGGCCCCAGCGGTCTAGAGAATTCACTTCAGCTTTTTTATCGAGAAGTAAAGCAACGATTTCAGTCCAGCCTTCACAAGCTGCAAGGTGAAGGGCTGTTCTTTTATCATAGTCTGATATCCCTGGATCAACTCCGTTCTCCAGAACCCGCATCACTCCTAGTTTGTCCCCCTTGCTCGAGCAATTTAGAAGCCTATACGGGCTTGCTGAATCTGCATACTCTTTCCTCGTTTCCTGCTCACACTTCGCAACCCACATCTCAAACACCACAAAGTAACTTAAGTTCATTTTTTGTCAAGACATGTTTTTTTATAAAAAACCAAACAGAGTTCAAACTCCCTCATGTAAGCCAAACATCCCGATACAACTAATGAAATAAAACTCATGATCATCACAGTAAGCAAGAAACAACATACATATCCAAGCGTTAACATTTTGAGGTTGTAGTGTTTAGCAACATCTACATCAACTATAGGAATCTAAACTAAAAATTGTTACCTTTGAAGAAGTTGATGGAGAATTGCAATCCGCCATTCCGATTACCATATATGCTCCTGTTGTAAGAATTAGCAGGCGGATCAAGGAGCTTTCGCGCATTTGCATTGTATATGTAGTGTTCTGCATAGAGGGAAAGCTGTGACAAAGACATTCCAGCTCATTGCTGGCAATTGTGGGACAATAACTGTGCTCTTAGAATAATTCTCAGCATATTTCAATTTGTACGGAGAATCCCAGGTTTTACAATGTTTGTAGCGGTTGACAAGCATTTGGAATTACCACTGGAGGGAGAGGTGAACGGGAACAACCAGCCGAGTGATCCCCAGCAGTATGTGCAGAGGAATTTTGGGCAGGAACATCAGCAGCAGAAGGGATCATTTAGGGCAAGACTCTGAGTGTGGTGGAAGTTGAGAAGGCTGTGCAATCGGAATTCCTAATTTTGTAAGATGCTAGAGGCGGGTTTTGAATTTTTTTGAAAAAATACACTCAATATGCATCACAATTTGTCTGGTAATTAGTGAATTTGCATTGCTTGGATTCTACAAACAAACGACCTCTATTTATAAGCTTACATCTTGCATGTAAATAAACAACAAAGATGGACACAATAAATATTACACCATTGAACACATAAAAAAGCTAAGAGTAACACAATACAATAATGACAATATTTATAACAAAGTGAGCATAAATATGGAATGGTTGAACTATGAAGTTCTGCCAGTGTTCTGGACAAATATAAAGGAGAAATGGAGACTTTGGTTTGTCAACAAAGTCCAGGGACTTGGAAACTAAACGGAGGGCTTGTATATAAAACCCCTTTTTTTTAACAATGTGGACAAGCTGCTGAAATCAACCACCTCCTCCACTGCTCGGGATAGAACACGGGTCTACTTCCTCAACTGCTTTTGATTAAACTCATGCTTTATAAGACTGGCACGCAAGAGCATGGATCTAACATCACGATCAAACTCATTGCCTGTTTGAAGGACTCGCTGGAACGTTGTGTTTCTTTGATCAGTGTGCCTAGCATATAAGATCTTATTGTGGGAGTCAATCCGGGCCTGGCCAACAATCAGTATAGTTTTATGTTTTGGACAGACTTTCAGCATGTCACGACTCACTTTAAAGTCTGCTATTATTACTACTATGAAAACAATGTAAATTTCAAGTGTATCATTACCTGTATTTGGTTGTCAGTTATGAGAGTTTCAAGTTCTTTCTCTAGTCCACCCACGGTAGTTTTGAATGCATTTGCCATCATCCTCAGATCAACAGAAATAAAAGGGTGTGTATACTGGATAATAGCCTTGTGACGAATTTGATCATATAAAGTCTCCACATGGTCATGTAGATGATAGTCGAGCAACAAATTTGATTTGAGGTTTCCAAGATACTCTAGACACGATGCATAATGGCTGCCAAAGGAGAGAGAAAACTGACGTATGTGAGGAAATCAGCTTTTCTAAATGTAATATGTCGCTATCATATCCACCACGCCTGGTGTAAGTATATAGATCGAAATCCTTTCCTATAAAGTCTGCCTAAAAAGCAATTTCAGGCAGAGCCTTTCCAAATGTTTCATTACACCACTCTAACAAGACAATTTATGCAAATCTCGAGCTTTTACGAGTCATTATCTTTTGTTTGGACATTCTAATAGTAATACACATGAAAACAAAAAATAAATTGATACTCACAAAAAATATAATGAAACATGCATATCATGGTGATTTTTATCATGACAAATGCCAGCACTTGCCATGACAAATAAGACTTTAAGTGGGTTTGTGTGCTTGCATGCTCCAAGTGACGAGTAAGACAAAAAAAAATAGGATCTACAACACTCCTTCAGTTCACATAAATACATAATGAAAAAGAAAAAGGTTGCTCAATAGAAGCAGATATAATGGAGTAACAGTTCATTTCTGTCACACACTACTAAAGGCAACCATTTTCCAAGAGAAATTAGATAGACCCAGCAAATGAAGTAGCACAGCATACTACATACAATTTGATAACCATCCATAAATCAGTGAAAGAATACAGCAATACCTTGAATAGAAATCATTTATGAGCTCCCTAACTTCAGGCACCAACTCTAGGAAATTCCGGAAGTTCGAATTGTTTATCACTTTGTTCTGTAAACAGGAATCGGTTAGCTAATCTTACCTCAACTAGTATTATCTCATACAGAAAAATAGTCCATATAATTGCCTTCAACTCTGTCCGGTCGAAACTTGCAAGTGCACATAGCCCACCATAAGTCGCAACATCTTGTGATGCAATAACCTCGGAGTAGTTATTGCCCAACTCAAAACCGGTCTCAAGAAACTGCTCATCAGATAAACAAGACTAAGTGAGATTCAATGGACATTTGATGAAAATACAAACTTAGACCAACATGTGTGACACTAACTTCATTGAAGCAAATATTTACTAATCTAACAATGATAGCTGTTTTTTGTTCAAACTATGTATAAGCAAACTGCAGTGTTCATTTCACCACAGTCCCATACAACAAAAATATGGTGATGTTTTCTATCATCAATGACTTCCTTTTACATTTAAGCAAGACTCTTCTAGAATAAGAATTTCGTCAGAAAACACCTTGTGGGGAGCCAAGTTATCTTCTTATGAGAGCTTTGTTCCAAATAGATAAACCTAAATTGAACTCAAAACATAAAAGGAGTCTGAAAAGTAGGTATAACCATGCGAGCAGCCAATTTATACTTCTTGGACTCCAGATGTGCCAGCCCAGCAGCAGCTCGCAGCTTTGCAGAAGTAACCGGATCATGAGCCTCACTCGTTTGTTCTGCTTTGCCGACATAGCTGGAAACATGGGAGAACTGGCCCATCTCAATGCTCAGCAGGATAGCATTCAAACACATATGAATCACGTGCTTGGATGTAGTACAATAATCTCGAGTGCGAACATAATTCTTAAAAGCATCAGCCAGATGTCCATGTGATAAGTAAAAGTCTCCAAAGTCATTGTAACCCATTCTGATGCTTTCTTTGATCAAATTGGTCTGCGTTGTAAAAAGAAAGACAATTAAAAAAGGTAGATTGTCAAGAGAAGCTCAATGTCAAAATACTTTTTCATCCCTGATACCTAAACTTGCTCATTTCCTCACCTTTAACATATAAGAAGGGACTGAACCCTGAATAAAAATGACATGTTAACCAATGCTGCAGTAAAGCCTCAAGTTATATTTTCCTACCATTAAGGAAAGGAAAAAAAAAGATGCACTAGCAGTCTACCATAATAATATACGCTCACATACCAAATGGCAAAAAAGCTCAAACTAGAAACACATCTTCATTCACATAACACTCCCGAAATCATTACGTCACAAATATAATATGCGGCAACACAATCATCATCTTCTCTTCTTCTTCTTTTTTTTTTCTTATTTAAAAAAAATAATGACTAGATATGTTAACTCAAAGTTCAAGCAAACATCACAACTATTGGCTAAGCACTTAATCCACAAACATCTCATCAAACTCTTGGAAACTCAAAACCAAGTCACTCAGATACTCAATTAACCCTAACCAAGTCAACAAAGATGGAGAAAATTTCAGAAATGGAAAAAAGATAATACTCTATAAGCATTAAGCTCATTCTCCAACTTCTCCTTCCTCTGTTCCGCTCTTCTATCCACGGCATCAGCCCAAGCCGAATCCATCTCATACGCCGGTCCTAACCTCCCATTAATCTTCTGCACAACTTCCCTACACAGCTGCGTGTTCTCCCCCTTCTTAATTTCATCACACGCCATTCTCAACGCCTCGAGCTGCATCGATTGATTACTCTCCCCGCACTGATCGGCTATAAACATGAGCCTGATTATCTTGGTCCGGCCACTGTAGAGACTAGCGTAAGCCTCCACGTCGAGCTGCTCGCCGCTGCTTATGACCCGTCGGCTCCGAGTGGCGTCGTCGGCTCCGTTTGTGATGATTTCGTCCATCATTAGATTCGAGTTGTCATCGTCTCCTTCCATGGCGAATTTGGGTTTGAGGAGTGAGATTGTGTGTGTGATCTTTTTAGTTTTTACAATGATTTTTATTTTCACCCATTTGTTATTCTTTTGGGCCTTTTTATTCAGTATGGGCCTTGTTATTCTCCTCTTCGTTGCTTGTCAACATGTATTTTATTTCGAGGCAAAGAGGTGGTAAATGATCCAGGGTTCAAGTCCTTACAAGCTTAAAATTGAGCAGATACTACCTTAAGAGCATGAGCTCATAATAAAAAAAAAACATGTATTGTATTTCTCTTTACCCTCCCGTGGAAAGAAAATGGAATGGAAAACAAATAAGAAGGTTATTTTTCCATGGAAAATTTATATGAACTTTTTTTATTTAATCCATTTTCCCCCGTTAATGTGATGGAAAGAAAATGAAATGGAAAATTGTGGGAAAGTCATTTTCGCAGGTACAATGATAAGGAAATTTACGTATTGTTTCCTTTTATTTTGGTCATGAGTAACCAAATATGAGATTATATTTTCCTCTGAATTTTCTTTACCATTCCACAAGTTTTCCCTGAACCAAACAAAGCCTTGGTGTTATTTGCATTTCCATGACCTCATCCCATCAATTTAACCAACACCAATTACAGTACACATTTTTTTCTTGTTGCTAAAAATCATGAAAAATAGGAAAGTAAAAGATAAGAATGTAAAATGGTATTGACATTCAGAATCATATTTTGGGTCATTGTTGGCCAGCTTTTTGGGATGTGGACGCAGCTTGAGCTGGGGCTGTCCAGTACAGTTTCTTGGCTAGCAAAATCTTCTCCCTCTCAAGAGGTCCATTTTCATGATCAACTATTCTACTTTCATACTGCATTCCATCCAGAATGCTCTTAATTTTCACTATAACATCCACGTCGTCCCGAAAGATTACGCTTCCTTCTGGTCTTAGAATTCTGTCCATCTCGATCAGCACATCCACTCCCTCGCATCTGCATTGAAACACACTTGTCACTTAGAGGAACTTTATTGACCGCATTGAGTAGGTATAGGCGTGACACAATCAAATAAAATACAGTCGACGATAACACTAGAGGTAACTTAAGATTTCATATTTAACAAAATTACATGATTTTCTAATTTTCAAAAAAAGAAGTCGGATTATAAAACTTTCACAGTACCTGTCCTTGTAGAGGCTGAATATCGAGCCAGCATGGATGAAGTCGTAGGTTCTCGGATATGTAGACATTGCTTCGCACCTGGAAGACATGTGTGGATTATGATTAAAATGACTTTTCTGAAGGGTCATTTATTTTTAAAGAAAAACTTACCAGTTCTGATATGTTCCGATCAATCCACGTTCGAAAATGACTCCAAGGGTATTGAGTTGAGCCTCGACGGGGACAACGTTCATGACCCAAACGGGTTGATCAATCATGGCAGCTGCGAAGCCTCCTAAGTGGGCATTCATGTCTAGCAAGTTCCTAGACCTCCCCGGTTCTGATAGATGATAGTCGAGTCTCTTGTAGTGTGAAACTCTCTGAGCCCAAAGCTTCGTGTCAGAGTTAAATATCTCGGCTGTGATTCCAGGCAGGTCTTTGAGTCTAGGAGGAATCGCGGTCAGTCTCTCGGGCCATCTCGCTAACTCACCACCGGCCACCTCTTTGATATCGGACACTTCAGGTAGTGAGGTTAGACATTTTTCCATCTTGTTGTACCTGCAAGGAACAACCAGTTAGGAATTGTATCTTCATTCTATTATTCCAAAATAATTAGCAAATATTTCGTCACTGGTCGATGTGAGTGGAACAATTTCACGAAGTGTTCTACTCGACGGTTCATGTTAAGCCAAACGCATAATGTGCGATGGAGTCACTAGTCTCTTACCACACGTCGTCGGAGTAATTGGCTGGGCAGAACCCGGGCTCCTTGAACACTTTGCGGTTAATCTGGCAGTGGACATGATTGGTGGGTTTCTGCCAAACAGCAATGTCTCCCTTCTGCACAATTTTCTTCCAACACAAACTCTTGGCAACATTCTCAATCCCATCCTGTTCACTTTTCAAATCTTCCCGGGATCTCTCCCAGCCCTTCCATCTCTTTTCCCAGTTGATGGGTGGGCCGGACAGAACCCAGTACCCACCTGGTCTCAGAACTCGATCAACTTCAATCAAGTAAAGTCCATCTGCACAAAAACCTCTAAGCATCAAAACCTTCAGTTCAAAACAATATCTACTCAATCAACACCAACAGTCACACCTGCAGCATTGAGAAATGTCCATTTACCGTATTGGCCCCATGGAATGAGGCATCGAGAGCAATGCGCCAAGTCAAAAGCTAGTGCGGGGTAAGGGAGCTTGTTAGAAGCTAATACTCCTAGCAAGGCAGGAACTCCACGCTCGAGAGCGAACTGGACTTGCGCAACATGAGTGTCCCTCGGCGCAAATGACACAGTCAAGACATTTCTTGACATAAGGTATGCTCCAAAACTGGCAACCTGAAGGGATCACATTTTACTTCCATACCTCACTTTCATGATGAGAATGTTATTCAAAACTAGTCTCAATTATATGGAGTAGTACCTAATTCTCAGCAACCAAGAGAAGCTTGATAATGATACATAATTAGTTGGTGACCAACCTTATATGAGTAGAAATAATATATCAACAAATATAGATTCGAACACAAGCACCCACTCAGGCCTCGAGTTTTATTTCATAAGTGAATTGAACTGAACAGTGGAAAACATATGGAGCAAGACTTACCCCGCAACCGGTGTCGATGGCGGTTCGAATGGAACCATCCTTGAGATTAATCAGCTTGCCAATGTCATCAATATAAGCATCAGCCCCATGGGGAAACATAGTCCCTCCACCCGGGAACCTGAACCGGTCACCTTCGATCCGGACCCAATTCTGACCCGCTTTCTCGACCGTAAGCCACTTATGCGGCACGTTAGCGTACCAAACCGAGTCACGGCTCTCGGGCCAACGAACCGAAACCCGATACCCAAACGGAGCAGGAACCCGACACGTCATCATCGTCTTCTCCTCCTGCGTCGGGCAATGACGCTCTCGGTACACCAACCGATCCCTCGGGAATTTCAACGATCGGTCAACGTCCTCGCACGGCGTGTACTCGAACCATTTGGGATCGCATGGTGGGATGTGAACCGCGGGCGACGGGAGGTCCTCGGCGCCGTGGTGGGATTCAAAATCGAGAGACGACGTCGTCGATTGGAAAGGGGTGGTTTGGTTTGTGGGGTTTAGAGTTTGGCAGTTGGAGTCAGGGGCGGTGAATTGTGTGACGACGTGGAAATTTCCGGCGAAGTAGGAGGCGGCGAGGAGGGTGGAGATGAGTAGAGCGTGCAGAGGATTAAAGCGTTTGAATCGACGAGGGTTTAAACGGTTTAATATAGTCGCCATTGAAACAGAGCTCTGGTTTCCAAAAACAGAGCACTTAACGATCCGTTTCAGTCGATCTGGGTGTGATTAGTATTCAAGATAAAGACTCCATCTTTTATCATCAACACCGATTTTTTATCCAACCCAGTTACAAAACTGAGCAGGAAAATGAAAACAGAAGTGGAAAGTCGATGACTGTGATTCTGGGAAAGTGATTGAAAACAGGGGATGTCGTAGTTGTGGGGGTGCTTGAAACGGAAGGAAGAGACAAACAGGGTGGGGCGGAGGCGGAGAGGAACCAAGCAAGGGATATGGCGGTGGGACACCCCGTGAAGCTTTGCGGCAGAGAGGAATCTTTGTGGAGGAGAATCAAAGCGATTTTTATAAAGAGAGAGTTTTAAAGGTGTGAGAGACAGAGATCAGAGCAATTCGATCTTTATTCTTTATTACTGTAGTTTCCATCTTCATCTCTGAGTTTTTATTATTTATTTCATTTTTTTTACCACTTATTATTTCATTTAATTGAAGGAAAAGAATTAACATTGGATGATATCTTTTGCATTTACTTTTGGTATGAAAAATGAAATTGGGCGCCCTTTGGTGAGTGCCAAGGCAAGCGATTTGGGTATGAAAACAATAAAGGAATTGCGATACAACTAAAAACTGGGGAGTAAAAGATAATAAAAATAATGTATCCGTTAGTTGGTTGAGGTGTTGTTTACACTGTCTTAAATCATGAGTTCAATTCTTCGCAAAATTTTGAAATTGAGCAAATGAGAAAATTTTCATTTATAAACTCTAGTCATAAAATTTAAAAGAAAATTAAACTCATATTTATATTTCTGTCTCAAAAAATGGATTACGTAAAATAACAATTTTAATATTTAAATTGACCTTATTTTATAGTAGTAGTTCCCTTCTTCCGGTTCTAATCAAGCTTATCCTTTTTACTAGAATAATAAATGCAATTGGCAACTAAATAAACATTACGAAAATGATTGGAATTAGGAATCAATCAATGTGCGAATTAGACAAAACCCAAGTCAAACTTTCATGTGGCAGGAAGTTGTTTACCTTTACTTTACTTAAAACAAATAATCATCCAGCCTAGAGACACATTTGACTTTTCACATTAAACAAATTATCTTAGCAGGAATGACTCCAAAAACATTAACAATTTAATATTGACTCATTATATCAAGTCGTGTGGGATTTTTTATGTGCATGTCTTCATGTAGTTGCTCTCCATGTATGAGACACTATTGATATATTTAAAGAATCACGATTAAATGGATAAAAAATCGGTATTAGTTGGCAATATTTCGTAATAAAACATTTGTCCTGAACACAGATATTGTCATAAGTCATGAACATCTTGGTATGAAAGTGCCACACATACTTGTTCTTTTTTTTTTATTACGGGTACTTACAAATTATATAATCACTAATCCGGGGACATCAATTATTCTCATTGTGAATTTTTTTTTCATTTCCTTCTTCCTACATGACTCGCGGATGCCTTCATCATATTGCCTCGCGTGTAGATGCTTCTTACATCCGTTGCGGATGCCTTCCTCTTGCCCTCTAACATGGTGCTATTCCACCGTCATAATGGACATGGCGTATCTTCAAATGGTAAGTGTGCCCGTTGTGGCCTGTGCCCAAATGTTCAAGAATGTACCAATTGTTTCAAGGGTAGATGCGTGCAGACACATAGTAAAGGTGACGGAAGGGGTCTGTGCTTCAAGATGCGGATATATGTACCAATGGTTTCGAAATCTGCTCGATATGCCTTGATAGAGCTTCGAAGATTGATATATGTACTATAGATGATTGAGGCTATCACGATATGTATTGAAATGTTATGATTTAACCCCTTCATCACACAAAAAAAAGACACTATCTAATATAATTTCTATGAATTGAAGTACTTTGTCTCTCATATAGGGACAGTGCCATAAGAGAAAGCCGATGAATCTAGCGGAAGTAAATAGAAACAACAAAAGCTGATCACCAAGAGTTGAACCAATGACCCGTTTAATAGTGAATAGTGAGTTTTTTCTTCTTACGTGCGCATCCAATCTGGCTAGTATAGGATTTTAAAGCTCGGGATGTGAATGACAATCACTGCCTCAACAATTTGCCCATACTTGAAGTGTACAAAGTGATTGAGTTTGCTACTGATATGAGCAATATGCCCATACTTGGTAGTTAACTGCAGCAATCAAAGACAATAGTAGTCAGCAGTAACGCCACATGCTACTCACCTGCAACTGCAGTTAGTGTTAATCAGATACTAATCATTTCGCAATTATATGTCACCTAACGTGTTTGATGATTTGATTGCATTCGTCGTTCATTCATGGATTCATAACGGCACCAAAATGATGTGAGTTTCAAAATGATGTCATTTCGATTAAAACAGCGTCATTTTGTTTTATTTCAAAAATAGAATACTTTGACACTTGTACCATTTGACTGCGATGTACTGAATCTTTTCAGTCATTCATATGCTGATCAATTTTGTTGATGTTGAGTATAAAATACAAATAACTTCATTTGGCAAAATGTTCTACTTCACCTAACGGAGATAAAAGATGTTACAGCATAATACCGGGTTAATGACCTGATGGTAAGACGAGGCGTGATAGAAATAAACATTCGAATTTCATCTGGATACAATTCCTGTTAAGATTAAAGACCGGACTTTGGTAAGGAGTAAGTGTAGGTTTATATTAGATGCGTTAAGCGGAATTTCAGATCATATCTATACATCTAATAGTAGGATCCTACAAGCACAATTGATAGTTCATAGAAATACCTTTTGATGCGTGAACCTGATGTGATCGGGTAGGAACGAAAGCGATGAGAGCTCCATGTGTTGCTCCTCTAGTTGGTCCACACGAGCCCGGCTAGATCTCCTTGCCTTCGACTGCTAGGATGAAAGGACGAAGGGGAAGCAATCAGATTGCTTGGTGGGAATGATAGTGTTTTTCATTTGATCCTTCAGCAGGAGGAGAAAAAAAACTTTTTCTTTTTCTTCTTTTCCTTTTTTCGTGTGTCTTTTAAAAAACCCTATATCTTCTGTGTCTTTGAAAGCCTTTTCAAAATCATATCTTGTGATTAATTGGAGCATTTAATTGGAAGATTAATTAGGAGTATTTAATTGCATTAAGAATTGAAGAGCCCGTTAGCCCATACCAATTTGGCAACATAACATCTTTCCCATTAATTTCTAATTGACTCAATAATTCATTATTTATTTCCTAAATAAATAATAAACCTTATTATTAATAATATCTAATATCTATTAATAATTAATCATCTTTCTCGTTGATCTAGTCCGACAACTCTAAGTGTGTGACCTTATAGGACCCGATTATAATAGCTATGAGTTTAACCTGTTTAACCTCATTAATCGTAGTTGGCTTCTAGCAAAGCACTATGACTCCTAAAATAATCGGATTGAATTATCTCCGTTAATTGTCCTATTCCAAGTTTAGTCATTGCACATTAAATTAAAGGACACAATTCCTTCAATCTCCCACTTGTCCTTATACAAGTGTGCAATATAAGATACCTTTGTCATGGTGACATTCATATCTAATGTCAAATGTGTTTCTTGAACTCCGAGTTTGAACTGTCAATTAAACGGATGATTGCAAATAATCATCCGAGCATGGCCATGCATTTTCAGTTCTTGCTCTTCAAGTGGCCGAGACACCAATCCTTTTCAATATATCACAGTATACACGAACCAGGAAGACTTCTCCAATCTTGTATGACTATGGCTCCCATTCAACTTTTTGCAATCCTAACAACTGCCTTTATAACTCCCTTTTACGGAAAGCGTTTAACAGTGTCAAAGAAATATCAATCATCAAGTGAGACCACAACATACTCATGTCTGAGGAATCTACTAATCCTGGTTTAACTTAAAACTTTACAATCTCTTTTGGAGAGTCTTAAGGTGGGTCAGTCTTACATGTATCATCCATACACATATATGTAAATGACTAGACATCTCCATGTCCATATAGCCCATGAAACCTTGCGCTATCAGTCAACTTACAATATAGTCACTAATAAAATCATCCATGTCCATTTGATGATTTTGAACTATAAACTTTCAATTATTCAAAACTTCATTTCACTTAATGGAGTTTCATTCACTATAACACTTAAAGTGATCCCATTTGTTAATAATGAATTATTTGGACATGTTATTCAATATCGATCTAAACGATATTTAAATAAGGATGAAATATCATATATCATAACATCATCAAGTCAAACATAAAACTAGTGTCCAACACTCATAAATACACAATGTAATATAAAAGCAAACTCAAAGCCATTCTTCAATGTGCTTGAGACCCTTAGCCCTAGTGTGACTCTCATGCTTGGGTCTAGGCATAGGCTTGGTCAATGGATCTGCAATGTTGTCATCAGTATGCACCTTACACATCCTAATGTCACCCTCAGTGATGATGCGTTGAATAAGGTGATACTTCCTCATAACGTGTCTGGATTTGGAGCTTGAACTCGGTTCCTTTGCCTGGGCTATGGCACCATTGTTGTCACAATAGATGTCGATAGGCGCTGAAATGCTAGGAACAATACCGAGTTCATCCAGGAACTTACTCATCCAAACGACCTCCTTTGCTGCTTCACTAGCAACAATGTACTCAGCCTCTGTTGTAGAATCTACTACTGTATCCTGCTTGGAGCTCTTCCAGCTCACAACTCCTCCGTTAAGGATGAAGAAATAACCAGATTGAGACTCAAAGCCATCTCGGTCAGTCTGAAAGCTTGCATCAGTATAGCCTTGTACGATTAATTTTTCATCTCCCCCATATACTAAGAAATCATCCTTGGTCCTTCTCAAGTACTTCAGGATATTCTTAGCTGCACTCCAGTGTGCTTCTCCAGGACTTGATTGGTATCTGCTACACATGCTCAAAGCATATGCAACATCTGGACGTGTACATACCATGGCATACATGATAGATCCTATAGCAGAAGCAAATGGGATTTTGTTCATCTTCTCAAGCTCAGTAGGTGTTTTAAGACATTGCGTCTTGCTGAGATATATACCATGTTGCATGGGTAAAAACCCCTTCTTGGAATCCTGCATCTTGAATCTATCAAGAATCTTATCAATATAAGTTCCTTGACTCAATCCAAGGCCTCTTAGATCTATCTCTGTAGATCTTAATTCCAAGTATGTACTCGGCCTTTCCTAAGTCTTTCATTGAGAAACATTTCTTCAGCCATTCCTTTACGGACTCTAGCATCGGAATGTCATTCCCAATAAGTAGTATGTCATCCATATATAAGACTAAGAAGGCTACCTTACTCCCACTAAACTTCTTGTAAACACAAGGATCCTCTTCACATCTAATGAAACCAAACTCTTTGATCTTTTCATCAAATCGAAAGTTCCAACTCCTGGATGCTTGCTTAAGTCCATAAATGGACTTCTTAAGCTTGCATACCTTCCCAACAATATTTGGATCTTCAAAACCTTCAGGTTGTGTCATGTACACATCCTCTTTGAAAAAACCATTTAGAAAAGCGGTTTTGACATCCATTTGCCATATCTCATAGTCATAATATGCGGCAATAGCTAGAATTATCCTAATGGATCTAATCATGACAACTGGTGAAAATGTCTCGTCATAGTCTATACCATGAATCTGTC
The DNA here is from genome assembly GCA_033675215.1 of Rhodiola kirilowii. Lineage (NCBI taxonomy): Eukaryota > Viridiplantae > Streptophyta > Magnoliopsida > Saxifragales > Crassulaceae > Rhodiola > Rhodiola kirilowii. The sequence continues at coordinate 12,546,151 of CM066195.1, read as the reverse complement.
TAAAACCTTTGGCAACTAGTCTTGCCTTGTAAACAGATACATTTCCATCCTTGTCAGTTTTGAGTTTGAAAATCCATTTGCTTCCTATGGGTTTTACCCATTTGGCAAATCTATCAAGTCCCATACTTGATTTTCAAACATCGAATCCATTTCGGACCTCATGGCCTCAAGCCATTTCTTGGAGTCTGGACCCGTTATTGCTTGCTTATAAGTAGAAGGCTCACTATGTTCTAACATAAGAACATCAAGGCTTACATTCAAGATGAAATCATCATAACGTCTTGGTTGTACCCTTGGCCTTTCCAATCTACGAGTGGGTTCAACTTGTTCAACAACTGAATCCAGAACATGATCCACAACTGTTTGTATATCCTCTTGTTCCAGCTCTTGGATGATCTGAGGCCCTAAGCCTTCAAAAGTAATCATCTCATCATCGACATCATCCATGTGTCATCTTGTTGTTGAGTTTGTTGCTTTTCATCATCTTGAACTGTTTCAAGATGAATATTTCTCCCACTTGACTTGTTGGAAAGGAATTCTCTTTCCAAAAAGACACTATCCCTCGCATTAAACACCTTTTGCTGAGTTGGATTGTAGAAGTAATATCCAAAACTTCCTTTTGGATACCCTATAAAAAGCATTTATCTGATTTTGGGGCAAGCTTCTCTATTTGCAAACGCTTTACATAAGCTTCACATTCCCATATTTTCAGAAAAGACAACTTTGGAACCTTTCCAGTCCATATCTCATATGGAGTTTTGTCTACAGTTCTTGACAGAGTCCTGTTTAATGTAAGTACAGCGGTAGTGAGGGCATATCCCCAGAAGGATACCGAAAGATCAGTAAAACTCATCATTGACCGAACCATGTCTAACAAGGTCCTGTTTCTCCTTTTAGATACACCGTTCAGCTGTGGTGTTCCTGGGGTAGACAACTGTGTTACTATCCCACAGTTTTTCAAATGATGATCAAATTCGTGGCTCAAGTACTCACCACCAAGATCAGATCGAAGTGCTTTTATTTTCTTGCCACTTTGAGTCTCTACTTCATTCTGGAATTCCTTGAACTTTTCAAAGGATTCCGATTTATGTGACATTAAGTAAATATATCCATATCTACTCATGTCATCAATAAACATAATGAAGTATCTGTAGCTACCTCTAGCTTCTATGGTCGTTGGCCCACATACATCAGTATGTATTATGCCTAACAATTCAGTAGCCCTTTCATTTGTTCCTTTGAAAGGTGACCTTGTCATTTTGCCCATTAGACATGATTCACATGTATTAATGGATTCATAATCCATGTCTTTTAAAAATCCATCTTTATGGAGCTTCTTCATGCGATTCACACTAATATGGCCCAATCGACAATGCCATAGGTAGGCCTCACTCAAACTATTTGGTTTTTTCCTTTTGTTATTTATATTATATACATTCGATTTGAGATCCAACACAAAAAGTCCATTACTCATTGGTGCATTAGCATAGAAAATATTGTTTTTAAAAACAGACATAAATCCATCTTTAATGCTAAAATCAAATCCCTCAGAATGTAATAATGCAACCGAAATAAGGTTCTTGCTAATGCATGGAAGAAAATAACAATTATTCAGTTCTAATACTAAACCAGAAGGTAAAGACAGATTAAAATCTCTCATGGTAAGTGCGGCAACACTTGCTCCATTTCCAACACGCAGGTATATCTCCCTCTTCTTCACTTCCCTTCTATTTCTTAGTTCCTGTACATAAGAAATATTGTGAGCACCACAAGCGGTGTCTAATACCCAAGTGGGATCATATTCTAATGTGAGACCATTTGTTGTCATTATGTCAATAATATAAATACCTGAAGTGCCAAAACTCACAGTTCCGTTCTTCTTGTCTTCCAGGTACTTGGGGACAGTTCCTCTTCCAGTGTCCCTTGGCCTTGTCGTAAAAGTAATTATGATCAGCAGCCACCTTTGGCTTCTCACCACCCTTGGGTTTGGCAACTTTCTTGCCTTTCCCTTGGTAATTGCTCTTACTCTTAGCTACCTTCTTAAAACCCGTGCATTTGTTGACATTCAGAACTTCCTTCTTCTTCTCATCAATAATATTTGCCTCAGCATTTTTAAGCATGTGGTCTATTGTGAATATAGCGGAAATATTCAAATAAGAATTCAAATACTTATGCTAGTCACGATTAATCAAAACATTTATATTGACTCGAGAAATCCGAGGTCGAACCCAAAGGATAGGTGATTAACCAAATAATGCTAACGATTTACTTAGAATGTCTATGGTTTGAGGGGGGGGGGGGTTGTTCCTTTAAAAAGCACGATAGTAGAATTTTACTATCCAAAAGAGAGATTTGATCAACTTAAAGAGGTTAACAATCAATTAAAAGATGACTAGGGATCTATTTCTCCACCTAAACAATTATTGTGACGGTAAAATAGGACACCATTGATGAAATCATATGCACATACTTAGAATTTGGCTATTGCAACGTTAACACCAAGTTCAACTCACGCTTCAACTTAGTACAAAGGGGTTGCATCTCGCATAGCACCTCACACTCACGCTTTAATGGTACTATAGAATATGAATGTCTAGTCTCACACTCACGCTTTATTGACTAGATAATCATACTCTTGTTAGGCTCAAACCATTCTCATTAAGATTAGAGTGTCGCCATGTAACACAAAAATCCCAATGCCTCGTCATTTAGTTCATTTGAAATCATGTTTTTCAACGCAAGTTACTTCAAACATGAAATCAAGCAGAATTCCTATTGAGGACTTCTCACAAACACCTTATAGGCAATCCAAAAATCTAAGTCCAAATGAAGAAGAATCATGTGCAAATCATTCATCAATAGCATCCATAGTATTTACAATGTCACAAACATGTCTAGGGAATTCATAGATCCCCAACCAAGGTCACTACTCACTCATGGTGAGTTTACAAACAAAATCAATAATAAAAGTGCAAAAACCCATATGGAAAAGTGAGTTTAGAAATCTAGAACCAATATGGAGATCCAATAATAATAGATGATTCGATCTTCGTGTTGTTGATGACTCTAAAATCTATGGCTTCTTTTCCAAGAAAACTGCTCCAAATACCCAGAAAATCTGCCTTGAAAATCTCCCAAAAAGTCCTCCCTTGTTCAGAAACCCTAAGTTTCTATTTATAGTCCAGCATTAAAAATCCTGTCTTGACGACTCAACCGGTCGGCTCAACTGGGTGAAGGATTTTCAGCCGGCCGGTTCGAGCAGGGGAAAGCTTCCTTGGCCTTTCTGAGCATTTGAACCGGCCGGTTCAACTGGTGTGAAGGAATCTCAACCGGTCGGTTCGAGCAGGAGAGGTTAGAACAAGTACTCTCTAAGCATTTGAACCGGGCGGTTCAATTTGTGACTGAAGTTCAGCCGACCGGTTCAATACCCCAGAGAGTTCATTCCTTCTGGCTTGACTTCAACCGGGCGGCTCGCTCCAGGGCCAATATTTTAGCCGGCCGGTTGAATCTCTTCCTTGGGCACCTTTTGCTCCAAAAGATCGGCTTTGCTCCAAAATCACTGCCTACTTGTGTTCTCAGCTTAAACTCTGTAATTTGCCTGAAATGAACCACAAAGCATTAAATAGCAAGTGAAATCGTAATAGAATAATCGAAACAATAAGCATAGAGGTCGCCTAAAATGCATATATTTCATTGCTATCAAATCACCCCACACTTAACGTTTGATCGTCCCGAGCAAACTAATCATAGAAATCAACAATAATGCATTTTGCTCACTCATGATTGGTTCGAAGAAATCTCCATACGGTTACGTAAACTAATTAAAAACACTAAGGAACAAACCTTTCTTCTAACTAACCACTTTCGTAGGTAACACGAGTGCATTTAGCGAATGCACCAAGCCTTTAAACCCCTAAGCTACCCTAGTGGAGGAGTTGTAGTCTCCTGAGAGTTTTCAGACACGGGAATACTCAATAATCCCACAAAGAGAACAACCATCCAATTAGGCATTTTAAGTTCACAATTGTTAAAGTACTAGGCAAGGTGTTTTTCATGAAGTTCATAATGTATTCAACTAGATATGTGCATTTCAATCACTACATGAAACCTCTTAAAATCCTTGTGGAAATTCATGAATTAGGACATTCGAGGAAATCAAAGCAAAGACTAATAAATCTTTAATCAAGGATTCTAGTCATTTTCTATATTAGTGACTTCAAGAAAACAATCTAGTAGTCGCAAAAAAATCTTCTTGGATCACTCACCAATGCTAGCAAGGAGGCTAGTCCATTGGCTTGTGAGCTTTGAACTCATCCTCAAGCCTAGGACGCAAAGGTCACTTAGACATAAGAGAAGAGGAGTTCCAACATTACAGTTTTTTGTATATTCTTGCAAGTCATATCATGCCTAAGTATAAAAGAATACGAGGTTCGTCCCTTAGTGAATTCTTGCTAGGAAGTATCAATTGTCTCATTGGTTTTCATGCTAGAGGATGGTGGAATAGCCGATTGTCAAGTCTAAGTGCAACATTAAGGGGGTAGAATGGTCTTTGGCCGTACTAAGCACTTTCGAGGGGGAACTTACCTTCCCAACCCTCGACGCTTAGCACATACTTCTTTAAATTAACTTCCTAATGGTGATCAATCATAAGGAAGGAACTTGGGGCTTATTTCATATATATATTTTTTTCTTTTTTTCTTTTCTTCTCCTTGCCCTCTTTTGACCCCACACTTAGAACTTTGACAAAGGGCTAAGTGTTAAAAATGGAGCATGACAAACCAACAAGACAAATCCACAAGATAGGCAAGGTCACTAAGGTCACCTAAATGCAATCATGGCATGCAAGGGTTTTAAAATTATAAATTTTTCGATTTTACGCTTTTAAAGGTCAACTCTCTAGTCTCAACGAGAAAAACCTTAGAATAAAAAAAATAAAGAAGTGCTAGTAGATGCTTTGATCCTTAAGAATGAAAGTCAACAATCCAATCCATTAGTCATCTAAAGGATCAATCAAGTGAAATCATGCACGACTAGTTGAATTTAGAGATGAAATTTTTCGAAAATGTATAGCCTTGCCTAGACTTTTTGTTTTTATTAATAATTTGAAATTTTTGGATGAATTGCACAATAGTGTGAGCGCTTTCTCTTAACCATACAAGTTGATTGGATTCCAAACATGAAAGCACGTCAAGCAAGCACAAACATCTCGTGTAATCAAAACATAGGCCACCCCACACTTAGCAATGAATAGAATGAAAAGCAAGGAGAAAGTTAAGAAAAACTTCTCTCGTTTGGAGGTAGCCATTTCACATTAAGAGATGTCGCGATGCGCGTCTAGTTCTTGGGCGACTAATCTTGCACAAAAGATTCGAATAATGATTCCCATCTTTCTTCTATAAGATACGAAACCAAAAGTGAGAATGTAAATCATACAAGGTAGGGAAATAATCATCGTAAGCATGTCAACATCATGCAAGTCAACTCATAATTTATCAAAAGAACGCATCAGATGAGCATGCGAACGCATGCTTGGGTTTGTGCGAACGCACAAGTGTAGGCAGTGGCACAGATTTTATGTGCGAGTGCATGAAATCTATGCAAGCACAACGAAATGAAGAAAAAGCCAATTATGCGAACGCATGGAGTTACGGACAAGAATTTCTAAGCCAACCTCAAATCGTACATTAACACTCATGCACAAAATTTCAACACCCCACACTTGAAGCAAATAGAAATCCAATCAAAATAGATATACTTAAAGATCAGGGGAGAAACACTCACAAGCCTAGTTTAACGTCTTGGCTAAGACGGAGCCGATTCTTCTTGTAGTGAATAAGAAGCACGCTTGAGGAGTCTTTTGCTAAGATCCCTCCTCAAGCGGATATGTTGAGAAGTGGAGGAGTCAATCCGGGTTCTTTGAAGAGTTGCAAGCAACTTGCTTAATAGCTCTTTTCCAAAGTGATGCTTGCTTCTCACTCTTTACCGTTTTAGCATTTGCTTTTCTGTTCACCCCATCATGGCATGAAGGCACCCTATAATGATCAAGAGGAGGGTCCTCATCGGGATCAATCGACTTGTACAAATCCTTCTTGGTTACTTTCTTGACCTCAACATTCTCGGCCCTAGCACTCTCTTGCTCTTTCGAATCATAAGGTTCTTGTGCAGCCACTTGTTCACTCGTAGGCCTCTCTATCTTAATCTTTTCTCCACCAATTTTCAAGGTCAACTTCCCCTTCCCCAGATCGACTTTAAAACCGGCGGTGGACAAGAAAGGGCGCCCAAAAATAAGAGAAGTGTTGCCACTATTCCCTATGTCCATCACTACGAAATCACAAGGTACGTAGAACTTGTCTATCATGATAGGAACATTTTTTTATTAGTCCTTTAGGTTTCCTTGTGGTTCCATCGGCGAGTTGCATTACCATCTTCGTAGCTCTCATTCCTCCTAGCCCAAGCTTATAACAGGTCGCTAGAGGCATGACACTTACACTTGCACCAAGGTCGGCTAGTGGGTGTTCAAAGCTCATTGCGCCAATGGAGCATGGAATGGTGAATCGGCCGGGGTCCTTCATCTTGAGGGGTATTTGCTTAGAGAAGAGGGCGCTACACTCATGGTTGAGAAGATGGTATTCGCCCTCCTCGATCTTCCTTTTGTTGGACAAGATCTCCTTCAAGAATTTACTGTACAACGGAGCCTTACTTATGAGATCCACAAATGTCATGTGAACATATAGCTTTTTGAGGATATCCACGAATTTTCCAAACTCCTTGTCCATCTTCGTAGTTTTCACAAGTCTTTGGGGGAAGGGTACCATTGGCACATAATGCCTCATCAAAGCCGGTTCTTCCTTCTTTTTCTCTTCTTCTGTAGGAGCTTGAAGTTCAACTTCAGAATTTTCATGGTAACTTTCGGTTCTATCTCCTTATCATTATGGCTCAGTTTTCCTTGAAGAGTAGGAAGGACTCGTCCACTCTTTAATGTAATGGCATTGACATTCATGAGAGATGGCTCCTCATCTTCTAGAAAGATTGCATTGCAATGCTGGGTGGAATTCACATCCGGTTGAGAAGGGAGCTTCCCAAGTTGCTTCAATTGAGCTACTTGATTCGTAAGCATTTTGTTATGAGCCTCTAATTGCTCCATCTTCTTGTTAGCCTCTTTTTGGGTTTCAAGCATTTGTGCCATCATAGCCATCATTGAATTGTCTTGAGTGTTGGAAGAAATTTGCCCTTGTTGATGAGAAGTCCCTTGATCATTCATAGGAGATTTGGTTTGATAAGGCCTTTGATAGTTCCCTTGAGAATATTGAGAGTTTTGGTTGGAATTTTGGCCTTGATTAGAATAGGAATTCTGCCCTTGGTTTTGGTTGGAACCATACTCTTGTCTTTGGTAATTCCCTTGATAATTATTTTTCCCTTGAGGCTTAGAAGGAAAACCGGAGTCATTGGATATTCTTCTTTGAGGAGGCTCATAGTTTCTTGTAATAGGACTAGCATTTTGAGCATAATTTCTTTGTTGATTTACATAGTGTGCCTCTTCATATCCATCATCATCATCTTCATATTTCCCATCGGGACAAGCCTTCGTAAAATGCCTAGTGCTAGAGCATAAGAAACAAGGTGGTTGGGCCGGATTCTTCTCTTTTTCATTTCTCGGTTTAGATACCTCTAAGGCATTAACCATACTTATCATGCCCTCCATTTTCTTGACCAAATCACCAAATTGGTCTTTGGTCACATAATTCGAAGAATCTTCTCTAGATTTACCCATTTTCTTGTGATCGACCCCTTGGTATCTATCAGAATTCATCACGATCTTGTCTATGACTTTAAACCCTTGGCTATCCGGTAAATCCATGATTGCACCGCCACTAGCTGTGTCCATTTGGCTCTTGGCCTCTTTGCTCATGCCTAGATAGAAGTATCTCATAAGATCCGCTCTTCGAAAGTTATAATGAGGGCATTCCCTCAAATAATGCTTGAACCGATCGTAGGCTTGATGGAATAGCTTAGTATCCCTTTGAGAAAAAGTCAATATAAAATCAGTGAATTTATTTGTCCTTGATGGTGGAAAGAATTTGGAGAGAAAAGCATTTGCTAGCTCGTTCCAAGTCCTAAAAGATCCCGGCTCTTGGTTTTGCAACCATTCCTTTGCATCTCCGTATAGTGAAGATGGAAAGAGCTTTAAATACACGTACTCCGCGGGCACATCTCTTGGCTTGTATGTGCGGCAATACTCTTAGAAGTTAGCCAAATGGGTAGAAGGATTCCCAACTCCGTGGTATTGATCATTGGTCACCATATGAACTAAGGAGGACTTCACATCAAAGTCGAATGCATCTTCGTCCGGAGGCACAATAGCCGAGCCATTCCCTTCAAGAGTAGGAGTCATATAATCCCCAACGGGTCTCTCGTCATCCTCTTCATCATATCTACAATTTCTGAAATTCTTTTGAGGGGCAGGAGGATTTCGCATAGATTTTGATCATCAACATTATTTTGTCTAGCGGGAGGGTTCTCTATCTCATCTTCCATTCTAAACCCCGGTGGCAAATAATGTAGTGGGTTTAGGAGTGGAGGTGGTCGAGGTCTTGGGACTTGGAAAGACGGAGGAACAATAGGAGCAAGAGGAGGAGGATTCTTGCGAGGTCTACCTCTTCCTCTCTTAACGGTTGGTTGAGAAGGGTGAGAAGTACTTGAAGTTGATCCAATCACTACGTGTTTTTGCCCCTTAAATCTTGTGTTCATTCAAAAGCCTGCAAGAACAAAGGCAATTCTTAGCAATGAGAGGCAAGAGAAATAAACACAATCAAGCTCAAAATAAGCAATAACTATCAAGCAAGGAAAATTGGACAAACTAAACAATCTATTAGCACCTAGTTAATTAACCTATCCCCGGCAACGGTGCGATTTGATCTATTGTGAATATAGCGGAAATATTCAAATAAGAATTCAAATACTTATGCTAGTCACGATTAATCAAAACATTTATATTGACTCGGGAAATCCGAGGTCGAACCCAAAGGATATGTGATTAAACAAATAATGCTAACAATTTACTTAGAATGTCTATGGTTTGGGGGGGGGGTTTGTTCCTTTAAAAAGCACGATAGTAGAATTTTACTATCCAAAAGAGAGATTTGATCAACTTAAAGAGGTTAACAATCAATTAAAAGATGACTAGGGATCTATTTCTCCACCTAAATAATTATTGTGACGGTAAAATAGGACACCATTGATGAAATCATATGCACATACTTAGAATTTGGATATTGCAACGATAACACCAAGTTCAACTCACGCTTCAACTTAGTACAAAGGGGTTGCATCTCGCATAGCACCTCACACTCACGCTTTATTGGTACTATAGAATATGAATGTCTAGTCTCACACTCACGCTTTATTGACTAGATAATCATACTCTTGTTAGGCTCAAACCATTCTCATTAAGATTAGAGTGTCGCCATGTAACACAAAAACCCTAATGCCTCGTCATTTAGTTCATTTGAAATCATGCTTTTCAACGCAAGTTACTTCAAACATGAAATCAAGCAGAATTCCTATTGAGGACTTCTCATAAACACCTTATAGGCAATCCGAAAATCTAAGTCCAAATGAAGAAGAATCATGTGAAAATCATTCATCAATAGCATCCATAGTATTTACAATGTCACAAACATGTCTAGGGAATTCATAGATCCCCAACCAAGGTCACTACTCACTCATTATGAGTTTACAAACAAAATCAATAATAAAAGTGCAAAAACCCATATCGAAAAGTGAGTTTAGAAATCTAGAACCAATATGGAGATCCAATAATAATAGGTGATTCGATCTTCGTGTTGTTGATGACTCTAAAATCTATGGCTTCTTTTCCAAAAAAAACTGCTCCAAATACCCAGAAAATCTGCCTTGAAAATCCCCCAAAAAGTCCCCTCTTGTTCAGAAACCCTAAGTTTCTATTTATAGCCCAGCAGTAAAAATCCTGTCTTGACGACTCAACCGGGCGGCTCAACTGGGTGAAGGATTTTCAGCCGGCCGGTTCGAGCAGGGGAAAGCTTCCTTGGACTTTCTGAGCATTTGAACTGGCCGGTTCAACTGGTGTGAAGGAATCTCAACCGGTCGGTTCGAGCAGGAGAGGTTAGAACAGGTACTCTCTGAGCATTTGAACCGGGCGGTTCAATTTGTGACCGAAGTTCAGCTGGCCGGTTCAATACCCCAGAGAGTTCATTCCTTCTGGCTTGACTTCAACTGGGCGGCTCGCTCCAGGGCCAATATTTCAACCGGCCGGTTGAATCTCCTCCTTGGGCACTTTTTTCTCCAAACGCTTGGCTTTGCTCCAAAATCACTGCCTACTTTGTTCTCAGCTTAAACTCTGTAATTTGCCTGAAATGAACCACAAAGCATCAAATAGCAAGTGAAATCGTAATAGAACAATCGAAACAATAAGCATAGAGGTCGCCTAAAATGCATATATTTCAGTGCTATCAGCATGCCATGGAGCTCATTCATATCATGCTTCAGACCATTCATATGGTATTGCATTCTGAATGGTGCAAACCATCATGCAAGGATCTAAGAACAATATCAGTGGCCAACTCTTGGTCATATGGGTCCCCAGATTTTCCATCCTCTTAAAAAGCCCAGTCAGGCTAATCACATGAGGACTCACTGGTTTTCCCCTCTCAAGCTTGCTATCAAGTATAGCCTTGTGAGTCTCATATCGCTCTATCTTGCCTGATCCTGAAACAGCATTTTCAGTTGAGTTATGATAGTATACGCATCAGAATGCTCAAACCTCTTTTGCAAATTAGGCTCCATTGCAGCAAGCATGAGGCAAGTTACAGGTAATGCCTCAGACCTCACCCTAGCTTCTGTTGCCTTCTCCTCATCTGATGAGGTGTTGGTCAAAGAAGGGATATGGGTAGCTAGGACGTCCTCACGTCCCTCGGACCTGAGAATGATTCTCAGATTCCTTTCCCAATCAAGGAAGTTGGTTTCATTGAGCTTGTTTTTCTCAACAATTGAGCATAGAGAGAATTTCAAATTATCATTCGACATTATCTACAAAATATAAATGACATACAAATCAGTGTATGTTTGAAATTTCAAATACTTATATTTAAACAATTTAAAATAAGAAACAACACATTTTATTCAGTTGTTGTCGTCCCTTTGAATAAAATATTCCAAGATCCCATCCCAGACAAGACTCAACGTACTTTTGCAATGCCTTTAGTCCTATGTGTTCAGGGTAAGTAACAATTACTAATTATAACTCCTTATAATTCTTGGTTGATGATCCACATCCAATGCAGAAATCATCCCATATATGCCTCAAGGTCCAAAACTTTACCTTTTGGTCTCTCGTTGGGTACTACCATATCAAAGTTTATGAACCCGTATAGATTCACCCTCACTCAATCCAAGATTATGGAAGAACACCCTCACTTTTGTGAAGCCCATCCAACCAAAAATCCAGAACTTAATGGGTTATGATATGGAAAGGCATTGCCCCAATTTACCTTTGGAACTTGATTATTTTTATTTGTCTTTTATTTATAAGTGAAAAAATGTCATAAATAAATAAAACAATATAAAAAACTTAAAATAAAGCATTCAAAACGCAATAATTGTGATCCTAGTATGGCCCCTACGATGCATAAAATAAAGATCTAATCTTCATAATATCTTCATCTTGTATCCTGCATGGATCTCCATCCTTGACCTTCTTATGTCATGTACTTCTTCTTGTATTACAATGTTGAATTACTCTAATTGCAACAATTAAATTACAACAAAACAAACGATGCGCAGATCGTGTACAAGAAAACATAACGATACACGGATCGTATTAATGGGTCATACTAGTCACTTTATGCAAGCAATATATCATAATATAAAACAAGCATAAAAATTTATTTCAATTTAAAATTAAATCCGTATATGGTATTAATCAATATTAACCATTAAAATGTAATAATTGGATTAAATTGTATGAAAAAGATATAATATCAAATATTTAATCTTGAGTGGGATTTCCTAACTTTTAGGAAACAATTAAAATAAATAATATCATAATATTATCCATCTTAATTTTGTGACCTTTCCATCACCGAATCGAATCGAATCCGACTCGGTTGGTGTTCAATTTCCATATCAATTCATACAATTTCATGTCTCAATTCATCAAAATCTCCATTTTAATGTTACACTTTATCCATATAAAATTCACCACAAATTTAAATCAAGATCCGCATCAAAACATTGATCATATCAATCTATGCAACCTAGCTCTTGATACCATTGTAGGTTTATATTAGATGCGTTAAGCGGAATTTCAGATCATATCTATACATCTAATACTAATAGTAGGATCTACAAGCACAATTGATAGTTCATAGAAATACCTTTTGATGCGTGAACCTGATCTGCTCGGGTAGGAACGAAAGCGATGAGAGCTCCACGTGTTGCTCCTCTAGTTGGTCCACACGAGCCCGGCTAAATCCCCTTGCCTTCGACTGCTAGGACGAAAGGACAAAGGGGAAGCAATCAAATTGCTTGGTGGGAATGATAGTGTTTTTCGTTTGATCCTTCAGCAGGAGGAGAAAAAAAAACTTTTCTTTTTCTTCTTTTCTTTTTTCGTGTGTCTTTTAAAAAACCATATATCTCCTGTGTCTTTGAAAGCCTTTTCAAAATCATATCTAGTGATTAATTGGAGTATTTAATTGGAAGATTAATTAGGAGCATTTAATTGCATTAGGGATTGAAGAGTCGTTAGCCCATATCAATTTGGCAATATAACATCTTTCCCATTAATTTCTAATTGACACCATAATTCATTATTTATTTCCTAAATAAATAATAAACCTTATTATTAATAATATCTAATATCTATTAATAATTAATCATCTTTTCCGTTGATCTAGTCCGACAACTCCAAGTGTGTGATCTTATAGGACCCGATTATAATAGCTATGAGTTTAACCTGTTTAACCTCATTAATCGTAGTTGGCTTCTAGCAAAGCACTACGACTCCTAAAATAATCGGATTGAATTATCTCCGTTAATTGTCCTATTCCAAGTTTAGTCATTGCACATTAAATTAAAGAACACAATTCCTTCGGTAAGGGATATGATATAGAGGAAAAAATACAAGGAACATTGATCTTCGTATATTTTCGTCGAGAAAACATGGCTGAGGGGGTCATCACAGACAGTGCTTGCTTCATGAAGAGAATGAAACCACGCAACTAATAATAGAAAGTCATATGGACTTGGTTTAAAACCTCATGCTGTAGCTTCTGAACAAGGTTCTGATATTACCTCTTTCAAGTACCTCTAACAGCTTCTTTGAGCCAGGAATGTCCATTTCCGTCAACTTTTTTAAATACCCAATTGCTCCGTAGGCCATCATTTGCCTGCGACACTCTTTACTGGATGAGAGTACGATAAGGGAGGAGACTGCGTATTTTTTTCCCGTGTTCTGAGGCATTGGGTCGAGCAAGTGGACCAAGTTGGGCACGCATTTGGGGATCTTTTTGAACTCATGACTGTTGCGTTGATCGGTTATAAGGATTGAGATGGCCTGTGCCGCAGCCTCTCGAGTGCCGTGTGGTTTGACCTCGAGGAGATTGACTAATAGAGGAAAAATACCGGCTTCTGCCACTAGTTTTTTCATTTCGGGTGAGGTGGAGGCAGCTTGGGAAATTGCTGAGGCAGCGGCTTGTTTTGCACCTAGCGAACCTGATTTAAGTACGTGCGCTATACGCGAGAGGAATCCTTGCGAGACTAATGATTCCATGGATACTGAATCTACCATGTTTTTTAGTGCGGAAACGGCAGGCTCTTGTGGTGAAGGACAGTCTATGTAGGCCAAGAGGATCCCAAAACCACCTTCTGCGATGACTTGACTTTTCAAGTTGTCGTTGTTCGATGTGAGGTTTTGTAGGCATTCAGCTGCGTGTTCCTTAGCTCCCAATAGTATTCCGAATTCGAGAAGATTCATCATCACCCTCACTATGCCTTCCTCGACGAGCACTTGCCTCAACTCCGGAACTGCTGACAAGTTCTTCAATGTGCTGGCTGAAACAGCTTGAGAGACCGAATCATTTGTTCTGCAAATTTCAACCAAAGGCCTGACGCCACCATGCCCAACAATTTCACGAGCCGTATCTGCAACTACAGATAAATTTTGAAGGGAAATTAGGGCCTTTTCTCTACCCACAGCGCTTCCAGACTCGAGCAGTCTAATCAAGGGAACACTAACACCCTCGGACAGCAGCCAGTTCTCATGAGAACCAGATTCAACAACTGAAGAAATTATCAAAATGGCTTTTTCACGTATATGAGGAGAGGTGGCCGTGAGTAGTTGGACCATAGCGGCTATGTTACTTCGTCCCAAAACAGCCAAGATAGATTTTTCATTCTCATACAACAATTCCACGAGGCGATCCAGGGCTCTATTTTTAGACTCCAAGTGCCCAATCTGAAGGCGTGCGAGTAATTCCCTTATATTGCAGTTCATAGAAGAATCCGAATCAGACGATGAACTGGCTTCTGTTAAGGGCACTGTGGCTTCCCCAAGCATTCCTGTCTTGATAAGTAACCCACAATCTCGTAAATTCAAATCCAACTTCCCGATCAACGAATCTAAATCACTTTGCATCTGAAGCTTCCCTTCATACCTCTCTCCTACGCATAGCTCACTCGAGATGATCACATCGTTCACTGTTTTCACGACTGCTTGCAGCTGCTCCTTGCAAAGAGAGTTCTTTGAAAAGAAAGGATGGCTTGACAAATCCGATAGCTTTGAAGGGATCTGCTCCAGTTTAGATATTATCATCCTCCATCGACTTGGAAAGCATTTCACCTCCTTGGCCTTAATCAATGCGACAGGGACGAGCGTCTGCGCTTGAACCAACCAAGCTTCTGCAGATCCAGAATTCATCTTCAACTCCCCAGTCCCAAATTCCACCATGATTCAACAACCGGATTCAACCAAACTGATGGTGAAAAGTGGGCTAACCAAACCTTCAACCCGACGACTAATTCCTAATATAAAACTGCACAAACTGAAACAACAATGTCAGTACACGACGATAACTTGTGAAGACGGAGCAGTTGAAAGCAAGCACAAATCCCTCCTAATCCATCGAAAACCCAATAAACTAACAATTACAAAAACCCTAGAATCGTAGCAGCTGACAGAAGGCAATGCCTTAAAAACAATCCATCCATCTATCGACAAATTCAAATTATTCAACCACAATCTGCCCCACCAACTAACCTTGCAAGGAAGCTAGCATTTAACACAATAAATCAAACTCAACAAGGACATCAGTGGACACTGATTTAGTTCCTTTTGTGAGGGTAGTAAACAGAAGCCGTCCAATTAAGAATATTGCAATGCGCAAGTAAATATGAAAATTATGCGAAAGTCAGAATTTTTTTACATCAAATTCCTGGAGCTAAAGGCCGAAATGGTTCCGAAATACAGCATCAAAGAGTACTTCTTAGCTGTAGCTAACTTGTTTAAATTAGACGCATAGAATGGCACATGGAGAGTTCTACCTTGAATAGAAGAAGGTAGGAGGAGTCCCCCATCTACAACACCATCAATGGAATAAATTCCATTTATTTATTTATTTCAACAAAATCAATAAGAAGCAAAAAAAAAAAAAGGTTCAACTTGGCACCACCAACAACCATGGAGCTAAAAATTATCAAATCAATTAAATAAAATTGACCGAGGCTATCTCCATCCACCATGGACATTAATTTGGGGACCAATGCCCTAACTGCTTGGATATTCTGCAGCATTTCACTCAAGCAAGACTTCCACATTTCACAAGATCAAAACACAACCCATATGATGTTGATTACAGAAACCCAGAAAAACCCTAAAATGGAATCTCAAAAAGATTATCACCGCCAAGAGGAATCAGTAGTACCCGGGTTGCCAAAAGCACTCACCTTTAAAGCTCAGAAACTATAAAGCTCCCCACTTTGAACTCCATGGAAAAATCCCAAACATCTTTGATCTTAAACAAGGCTTAAAGGGAAGATGACAATGAAGAGAACAACCAAAATTCAAAAAACTCAAAACTTTGATCAAACACGTACACAACAATACAAAAGTCCTTCTGTAGAAAAAGAAGGCTTAATCTCTCTCAAAAACTGTATATGTCAGAAGCTGTCTCAGCATATTTACTGGGATCCTCCTCCGTTTTGAAAAAAATTTCTCTTTTTTTATACGTGTAGCTCCGTTTGATCTGATGTTCTGCAGTGGATATGCGTGTGACGGACGGTTGAGGGTTGATTGATTGATTGATTTGGAAACAGTAGATCGGACCGTTGGGGACTGATGAGTGCAAAATTTGAAACGGTTTGGGTTTAAGTTTTGAGTCAATATCATATTAATAATTATTTAAAATATTTCTGCCGTGCCGAGTGACTTTTTTCATTGTTAAAATAGTAATTTCCAAAAACGTTGTTTGAGTGATGAATAGTCACATGATTTCAATTTTTCGATTTAGGGACTGTTTTTTTTGCACTTTAATATAGTTTTATTAAGTTCAATACAGTTAAATTAAATTTAATACAGTTTAATATAGTTCAGTACAGTTAAATTAAGTTCAATACAATTTAGTTCAGCTCAGTACAGTTTAATTAAGTTCAATACAGTTTAATTAAGTTCAGTTAAATTAAATTCAATACAGTTAAATTAAGTTCAGTACAGTTAAATATACTTAAATTAAATTAAGTTAAAAAATTAATATAATTTTTTTAAGTGAATCTAGTTTTTATAGTTTCCAACCCTATTATTCCAAAACTTTTATTTAATTTTTTAAATAATTTTTGGAAAATCGTAAGACGTATATGATCTAACGATTTTTCAAGTTTGTGTCCACACTTCTTCGGAAACTATTGCATCCGTTTTAAAATGGAAGTAAACTTTGTTGCACTTGATATGAATTTAAAGAACATATGGAAATAAACATATGAATACAATATATATTTTACATAGAAACGTACAATGACATTCAAGTGTAGTACAAATGGAAACATTTACATATCATCATCCTCATCCATGTTCATTTCCACTATATTATTTGGACAATCCTCAATAATTTGATGATGATGAATAGTAATATACTGACGATGATGATGGTTGTGATGATGGTGATGAATAGTAATATGATGATGATGAATAGTAATATACTGATGATGATGATGGTGATGAATAGTAACATGATGATGATGAATAGTAATATACTGATGATGATGGTTGTGATGATGGTGATGAATAGTAATATTATGATGAATATAAACATAATGATGATGATGGTTGTGATGATAGTGATGAATAGTAATATTATGATGATGAATAGTAATATACTGATGATGATGGTTGTGATGATAGTGATAAATATTATGATGATGAATAGTAATATACTGACGATGATGATAGTTGTGATGATGGTGATGAATAGTAATATTATGATGATGAATAGTAATATTATGATGATGAATAGTAATATTATGATGATGGTGATGGTTGTGATGATGGTGATGAATAGTAAGATGATGATGATGATGATGATATGATGATAAATAGTAATATGATGATGATGATGATGATGATGATATGATATGATGATATGATATGCTGATGGTATGCTGATTGTGGTGGTATGATGATGATGATGATGGTATGATGATGATGATATGTTGAAAGTAACTTAACTTAACTTAACTGAAACTTATATTAACTTATAGTGACTGAAAGTAACTTATAGTAACTGAAAGTAACTTATGGTGATTGAAATTAACTTATCTTATCTTATCTTAACCACCACAAAATAGAGTTCAAATGGACAGGGCCTTAATCAATTGAGGAGCGATAGTGCGACTGAGTAATTCTTTCTACCCATATCTGTTCAATTTTGGTACGGTTCCCACCATCATCGTAGTGCATTCAGATTCTGGAAGTGAGCTACGTGAATGTATCATCTCTGGGCCAATCACTATAAATGATCTGTTTGAGTTTGAACATATCCAAAATAATCTAAGTGAGTTTGACATTTCAGTTTTATCATGATTTTAAAGAAAGCGGATCCCCGGGATATGGCTTTGTGCATTTTTAACAAAACCGCATCCCCAGGATCTGATTTTATGTGCAAATGAGAGAGGGCGTGCGAATGAGAGAACTTCATATCTGTTCATTTGCACATAAAACCGGACACTAGTCATCCGATTTTGTTAAAAACACAAAAAACCGCAATATGGGGATACAGTTTTGTTAAAAACGCACAAAACCGATCAAAACTGAAATGATAAACTCACTTGGGTCTTTTTGGATATGTTGAAACTCAAACAGACTATTTAAAAAAAAACTCGATATAATCGGATTAGTGTTTTCGGCATTAAAAATCATTAAAGTAGATAGTCTAGGTTAATTCCTAGAACATGTCTTCCGAATTTCCCGCAGAGAATGAAGTATTGACAAAGATGAGAATCTGATGGAAAATAAACCTTGTCAGATTGCCAAGCAATAACACTATTTAGTGGAGTAGTTTTCAAACTTTTATCAGATATTAAATGCCAAAAAGAAAAGGCCACACTGAAATTCTGGCCCTTTCAGAATCTCCTAGTGCTTAAGCCTTTAGGGGGATTGGGATAGAACTGTCGCCCTCAGTTCACATCTCTTTTTCCAACCCTAAAGTCTATTTGAGCATTTACTTTGAGTCCAACCAAAGCTACTTGGATACCGCTAAGGTATCATCTTTTAGAACATTGCTCTTTATCTTGTCTGTGCTGCTAGATTCATTGCTATAAATGTATAGTTCCACATCACCTGTCTTTTCTCTGGAATCGTGGTACAGCCATACTTGCTAGCATGTAAAACTGAGCTTTACAAGGTCTTGTTTTTGTTGCTGGCTGGTTGGCCTCTTGTATGGATCTGACAACCACTGCCATAGGTTTCGCAATGAGTGCCACTTTTATAATCTTTTTGTGTACAAGGTTTGCCTGCGGAAGGAATCGACAGGAAGAGCCAAGACCACTTCAAGAAGTTCACCCAAGGATTGATCTCGAACAGGCGAGCCCTTCTGTTCTATAATGTTTGATCTTTGAGGACAATTGTTTGTTTCAGGTAGATAAATATTGCGTTGTTTCTCTAAGCAGCCCGAGCCTCTGACCACTTGTCCCCTCGAAACAGTTCCGATTTCTTCTATCCCGACAATAAAGTTCAAGCACGACACATACCATTCCACTGACGATGCCCAGTATGTCTTCTAACCGTCAATATCTTAAACAACATGAGAACTCCATGTTTTGTTTTCCTGGGAGATTTGCCTAAGACAGTTGGATGTGAATTCGATGGTCAACTGACCAGTCTTGTGTCTTAACAGATGCTCAATATGTTTGGGGGATTATCAAGAGAAAGAAGTTCTCAGAACCATGCCAAAATGCGGTCACGACTTTCATCGCTCCTGCATTGATAAATGGCTGAGGAAGCATCCCACCTGCCCAATTTGTCGGTCTCCATTGCAGGACGTATTTGAGCAAAAAATGGCAAGATTAGCTTCTTCTCGAATGAGCATGGCGGAAAATGTTGAACCTGCAAGTAACCAATCTCAGTAATCAGATGATCACTGAACCTGAAAAAATCAAGTGAGAGGATGACGCCTGAAAGAACATAAAAGGAAAAGTTGTTTATTGATCTTTCAAACAGGGAATGCGACTAACTGATTAATTTTCATACAAAACGTCATATACTTATCCATTTCCGATGGGAAGATAAAATAGTCTGAAGAATTTACAGGTAAAAATCTCAAAGAACATGAAATTTGCTCGCATTTTCCCCAAGTTTTATTAGAGGAGAAAGAACAAAAAAACAGATTAGGCAAATAATAAATATATAAGAAAAAGGGCATGGATATGAGAGGAAGATACCAAAATATTTTAAGAGTATGGCTAAATGGGAAAGATCAACTAATTATACAATTGTTGCTGTATCAAAAAAAAAAAACTAATTATACAATTGCATGCAGTTAGGCCAGTTTCAATTTCACTGTCCAATCTCAGAGTTCGGAAAAATACCCTCAGTCATCTACCTCACATGTTGTTCAAACTGATTATAATGTCGGGACTGAATGATTAATGCCCAAGGCGGAAGTTGTACCTCAGCTTATCCTCCCCTCACTTCCCTTCAAGGTTCTCCTGCTGTGCAAACTGCAATCTCATTACCTGTGTTGGGGCCACCCCTGCATAAACCTCCCAAAGAGAAAGAAGGGAACAGAACTTCCCGATTTCCTTTCCCTTGAAACAGCTATGAATTTGAGCCCTCTTTGAGTTCCAACTTGGTTTTCCTCTATTACCTTATAGTTTACAGGACTTGAGAGTACTATCAACTAGCTCTTTTTCCGTTGGAGTCGTTTCTAAAAATGTATCTGGTGATGCCTACTAGCTACTATCAGCATTCAGAGCTGCAGATGGATGTGTTTCCAAGGATCTAAAAATTGTTTGTCCGAGTACTGCCTTCCTTTCTTGGACATGAGGTTTTAATATGGACCTAGTAACTCTTGTCTGTGGTTTAGCAATGAGTGCCACTCTTCTGATCTTTGTTCATTGTATGTACAGGATATATATGTGAAAGGATTCAACCTGACCGACCTGATCCAGTCTTCGAAACCAAATCAACGCCGTCAACAACTGATATTGAGCAGGTGAAGTTTCTCCCTCAGCTGAGGTTCTTTTAAATTCCAGGCAGAAATGTCTGTCGGGTTAGATCTTTGGATAAAATGTGCTTGGTTTTTTTTGGCAGCCTGAGCCTCAGAGGACTGGTAGCCTCAAGCCACTTACAGTTAGTTCAATCCCAACACTAAAGTTTAAGCCCAACACATTTCCTTCCATTGAAGAAGCCAGCTATGGTCCCGACAACTATCAGTATCTTGAATATTGGAGTCTCATGTGACATTTTACAGTGTTGAAATTCTGTATTTTACTGCTTCAGAGTTCAGATGCTCAATATGTCTCGGGACGTATCAAGACAAAGAAGTTCTCAGAATCATGCCTGCATGTGGCCATGACTTTCATCTCCCCTGCATTGATACATGGCTCATGAAGCATCCTACCTGCCCAATTTGTCGGCGTCCACTAATAGACCTGTAGCTTCTCCAAGATTGAGTATGACTCAGAATATTGAACCTGCGGCAAGTTAACATTCTCAACAATGGCTGTTTTCTTATTCCGATGATTTGAGTAGCTGGCAGATCTGTTTCTTATTCAGTCTGTAACAAAATGCATGAATCTGCGCTGAAGGATCCATGTTGCCTCTTGAATCACCAAAAATCCATGCATGAACACACACCTTCTCTGAAATGGTGAAACCGATTCCTGTCTCTTGCAATGATTTCTCTAGTATAAATCTTCGACACATCTTTCAAAAATGAGTGACAGTCAACACACACCCGAAGATTCTTTACAATTCTAATTGTTGAGCCGGGTGGAGTAGACATTATCCCAAATGCCACAGCCAGCTTCTCGCTGTGCAAGGACAAAGCATTCTCTTTTTCTTCCTCCTCTACATCAAGCAAGACATCTGAAATGCCCGGTTTATGAGCTCCCTCTGATTTGACCCTGTGCATCATCTCATAAGCCATTGCGTAGATGTTATCGATTGAACTGTGTGATTTATCACTGGCAATGAACTGGTGAGTGGTTCCATTCAGCTCTATCCAACTTAAGCCCGGAGTTTTCTTAATCCCTTTGGTCTTCATCTGTCGCCTCATGCTTGATGCAGTATCCCATTGTCTCACATTTGCATACAAATTAGACAGCATCACATAACGACCACAAGAATCAGGTTCCAATTCTAGCATCTGTTTACCAGCTTTCTCTGCCAGATCAAAATGCCCACTGATTCTACAAGCTCCAAGAAGAGTAGCCCACAAAATCGAGTTTGCTTTAATGGGCATGTCTTCGATGAAAGCCAATGCATCCTTGACCAGCCTAGCCCTACATAATAAATCCACCATACACCCGTAGTGCTCCATTCTCGGTTCAATCTTATACACGTCTTTCATTTCCTGAAAAAGTATTAGACCATCTTCAACTAGTCCAACGTGGCTGCAAGCACATAGTAGAGCAATGAATGTCACATCATCAGCTATAACCGTATCAAGGTGTATATGCCGATACAGTAAAATTGCATCTTGGCCATGACCATGCATTGCTAAGCCCCCTATCATAGCATTCCACGTAAATATGTTCCTGACTCTCATATTATGAAAAACTTGTTGAGCCAAGCCAATTTCCCCACACTTAGCATACATATCTACAAGGGCCGTCTCTAGCATAACATCCCATTTCACTCGTTCTCTATCAATCAAGAGATGAATGTACTTTCCCTGATCCAATGCCCCTGTCTGAGCACAGGCAGAGAGTACACTCACAAGCATGATCTCATCCGGTTTAATCCTCTCGGACTGCAAATACTGAAATAACTTCAGACACTTCTGAAACTGACCCGAGTTAGCCAATCCGGCCAACAAACTAGTACAGGTCAAAACATCCCTTTTCCTCATCTTGCTGAACAAATGCCCCCCAACTTCTACCTCGCCGCATTTGCAATACATATCTAAAATGGCATTGCCAACATTCAAATTCACATCCAAACCGTTAATCTCTGTGTAACAATGAATCTGTTTCCCTATAACTAAGTCCCCAAGTTTACTACAAGCAGACACTAAGCTAACTATAGTTACATCATCAGGCTTGAAATCACTCAGCTTTGTCATCTCCTCAAACAAGCGAAAGGCTTTCCCATGAAACCCACAGCTCAAACAAGTCTTCAACATCACATTCCAAGTAACAACATCTCTCACAGGACTTTCATCAAACACCTTGCAGGCGCACTCATAGACCCCACAGCTCCCATAAAACTGAACCAACGCATTCACCACAAACACATCAAAACCAAACCCTTTCCTCAAAACCTCGCTGTGAAACCTCCGACCTAATCCAACCGCCGCCAATCTCCCACACGCCGCAAGCAAAAACGGATAGGTGAAATTATCCGGCGCAAGGCCCAAACTTTTCACAAAATTGTACATCGACACAGCCTCATACGGCTTACTACTCCTAGCGCAGCCTCTGATCACGGTGTTGAAGATAAACGAATCGGGTAAGCGGATCTGGGTGAAGATTTTTTGCGCATAGTCGAGGTCGCCAGAATCTGAAATGGCGAGGAAAGACACGAGCTTGCTGGAGTAGAGATTGTCGTTGAAGAGGCTGCTGGTTATGAGAAAGGCGTGCGCTTGTTTGACTGCCGCGATCGATTTGCAATTATGCTTCAGCCATTCTGCCGAGATGATCGATTTGACCCATCTGCTCGTCGATTGACTACTCATTACACAACAAAGCTTCGATCTTTAGTGGTTAAAAATATAATTCTTCATAAAAGCGAATCGCATTTGCGAAAAAATCACAATCCGAAAATTCTACTAGCAAATTCAAACACAAAACCGCAAATTGCAGTTTCTGAAATTGCGCGCGGAGATCGTTGTTAATAACCCTAATTTGCCAACCACGGACCTTTGGGCCATATGTAACAACGGGCTATTAGTAGGCCGGCTCTAGGAGCCAGTCTAAATTGGGCTTAAATCGGGCCAGCTGGAGTCCCAGCTTTCTACTACAATCAAAAGTGAATATCTTGTCCCATCGTTGAAAGTCATTCCAATGTTCAATTGGACTTCTGTCAACCCAAGTCATTCCAATACATCGTTAGATAAAAAATCGGAAATAAATATTGTTAGATAAAAAATCGGAAATATCAAATTTACGAACAAATTGAAATCAAGATGCCAAATCCTATTAGCAAAAGTAGTTATCAAATTAATAACAAGATAATTATCACAATCTTCTTTCTCCGAGTATAAAAATCACAAGAGCAAGCAGAAGTCGAGCTTAGCAGAGCCAAGTAGAGAGAGAGAGTTTGCAATTTGCATCATGCCGCTTTCGGAGATCGAGGAGCTTCCATGCCCCAAAGGCTACGCAAGGCGGTCCGACCAGTACGAGATCATCAAGAAAATCAATGTATCGCCGTCGTCAGCGGTGGTGTACAAAGCCAAGCAAACTCAGCCTCCAAAGGAGGGCGAGTTGGTCACCATCAAGGTCATATCGACTACGACAAAGTCTACCAAGACGTGTACTTTATAGGGCAAGAGATCAAGGCGGCCGAGATGGCCCATCACCGGAACCTTGTCGAGGTTTACTGCTCGTTCACCAGTGAGAGAAAGCTTTGGGTTGTCATGCCGGTAGAGATGGTTAAGTCGGTTAAGGAAGTACTTGTGCATGGTTTGGGATCGGCAGCGCCGTGTCTTCCGCTGCGCATGGCGGCGTTTGTGCTGAAGGAGCTGTTGAATGGGCTGTGCTTCCTGCATGAGGAGCGGAAGATGCTGCACCGACATGTCGACGTGGATCATATTTTTCTCGACGTCAACTTCGATGTCAAGCTCGTGTTCGATACATTGGTTTACGAGACGGAGCTACTGGATCCGGGTCCGGGTCAAGGACCAGCAACAGCAACATGTTGATGGGTCCTAGGGATAATGCTGACGTCAACGGATATGATTTCGCAAGCGATGTGTGGGGGTTCGGAGTCACGGCTCTGCACCTGGTCCACGGATGCGTGCCGATCGAGAAGGCTGAGGATTTGGAGGCACTTCTGGAGAACTTAATTGTCCAGAAACAGGAGAGCGAGAAAAGGAGGAGGAAGAGCTATAGCAGAATTATTTTCAAAGGCTTGACTGGATTACTCAGTTGCTATGCGCCTGGAGGAGTATCGTGTGACGATGAAGTTGGATATGAAGCCTTGGTCGATATGGTTAGGTTGTGCCTGCATCCAGACGGGTCGGGTCGGCCGACGGCGAAGCAGCTGATGGAGCATTCGTTTTTGAAACAAGTTGATGATGAAGCGGAAATGGCCTTCAAGAACATGTTGAAGACGAACAAGTCTCTTATCAGTTCCAATTAATTAATTCGGTTAGAATTTTGTTAAATTTCAGTTTTATTTTATTGGAAAAAGTACAAAAAGGTAGAGGTGGCAAAATTATCCGTTATCCGTCCATTAACCATCCACGAAAATTCATCCATTTAGTCAATGAATTGAACTTATCCGAATTCATTAAGAATCCATTAGTAAACGGATTAATTGGATTTGATCCATGAATCCGTTAAATCCATTAAGAAACCGTTAAGGATGTTTTTTTTGAAGGGACATGTTATAAATGACAAAATAGAAAGAATGTTATAATGACAAAATAACGTACTTTTATTCAGTGTTATTAAAATCGGACCGGACCAGCCGGTTCGACCGGTTAGACCGGTCCGGTTTCAAATCGGATCGGAAATGTCATTGACTCGGTCAATAACCGGCTGAACCGCCGATTTCCGGTTAAACCGTGACCCGGCCGGGTCAACCGGATTGATGTTAATTGCACGAAACTCAGCCGTTTTGATATTAAACACAGTCGCTTGTTAATTCCAGTTTGACGATTGACGCATCGTCCGCGCTATCTCGGTCGCATTAATGGCCGAAATTAGGGTTGCGAGGGTGAAGCGACCGTGGTGGATGGGCGACATCGGCGTCGCAATCGGGGTGACAGCTAGGGTTGTGAGAGTCTTCTGCGATCGACGGTTGTCGCGGCGATGCCGCACGGGCCATGACAGTGTTTATTGTGGATATGGTTGTAGTAGTGGTCTAGTTGATGATGTTGTGCAGTACGGATTTGGAGTTTCAGTTGGGATTAGCTGAGTAATTTGGTGGTGGTGGAGAGTTTCTATTTTCTGGTGCTGTGTTGTTCAAGAAGATGCTTATAATGCTGAGGATGCTTGAAATGTATCTTGATGCTTTCAAGAGAATTTGGAGGAAAAGGATTGGGAGAAATGTATCTTGATGCTGTCAAGAGAACTTGTGTCAGGATGGTAAGGGAGATTAAAAACCTAGGTGGGGAAGGTTCTTGGTCGGATCGGAAGGTAATAAATTGATTTTGGTATGGTTCAATTTGTATTGTAAATTCAGTCAGATACATTTGTGTTTTGCATAGAATTCAATCGTTATTGAGAACCGGTTGTTGTTAGTTGGGGATGAAGGTTTGTGTTTTTAGCTGAATTTGATTGATCATGTTGAAATGATGGTTACACTTAGGCACTTTGACATTGTACTGAGCTTGTTAGAATGAGATCCTTTATGTAAAATTGAATGTGAAATTGTGAGCAGGGTATTTTTTTTACTAGTCATATTGATGTTATCTTTCTTATTATTGTCTAAAGAAGTTCCAAGATGATGAACTGAGCGTGTTTCTTTTTTGCCAGTCATATTTGTTATGCAAGCTCCAATTCAAATGTGATGAATTGGAGATGGGTGGAAAAGTGCCAGGATTTTTGGACAAGTTTCCTCATTGGTGTGTCATCCATATTCCCAGAGATGAGAAACCAAGATGCGGACTTATTAGCAAGAAAAGCTACGCCGGAAAGATGGAGCTGGGTGTCTAATGATGGTTGCCGTGCTACATTTGAATTCTAAATTTGTTACATTTGAATTCTAAATTTGTTATGGTTATAGTATTGTATACATGTTAAATTTTATTAGGTTACAAATAGGTAAATAAATATGCATATATATATATATAGAGGAGCATTCAAATATTACAAGCTTCGTATTGTGTTACGTGTTACGGAGCTTCTGATTGGTTATTGAAAATCAAGGAACCAATCAGAAGCAAGGAACACCGTAACTACGGTGCAACATCACCCACACAACCCCCGTGCTTGTGAGGTGCACCGTAAGCCCCGTGTTTCTCGCTTCAGATTGGTTCCTTCTTTTCATCAACCAATCAGAATCATGTAACACGTAACACTCTAACAACACGTAACATTTGAACGCCCCCTATATATATATTATTTTATTATTTTTAATTCGTGCGGGTCAAACCGGTTCGACCCGGTTGAACATTGACCCATCAACCCGGTGACTTGACCGGTTCGATGACCGGTCCGATTTTAATAACACTGCTTTTATTTGTAAAAATAACGTTTAGAACCTGTCATTTTACTGGAATGAATAAATGCAATTGAAAAGTCAAGGTTAGAACCTGTCTGTGATTTTTATATTGACCTAAAGAGTGAAGAGCAGTGAGCCTGCGGGAGGCACAGTTGAATTCAGAAACTTGAGATTTTATCTAAAAAAATGACACTGGAAATGTTGGAGCTTGTATGCTGAGGTCAAAACTTCCAATATATGAATTGGTGTTGTTTGAACAAACTGGGTTGTTGCTAGCTAGCATAAGTGATTTCGAACTGCATGGATGTTATGAAAGTTGAAATCTTGGTCCTAATATAGTCTTAATTAATAAAAAAATAACGTTTCTTTTTCAAATTTAGTTTTTTTACAGAGTAATCTAATCTATAACGTATTAAATGATTAAAGGGTTAAACGATTTGAATGGATTTAATGGGTTAAACGATTTGAATGGATTTAATGGGTTAAACGATTTGAATGGATTTAATGGGTTAAACGATTTGAATGGATTTAATGGGTTAAATGAGTTAAATAGATTAAACGGATTAAACAGATTCATCCGTTAATCCACCAACCGTTAGTGATCTATCCGTTTAATCCATTAGCACTAATGAATCTTAATGGATTGAATTCGTTTGATCCGTTAACCGTTTAATCCATCCGTTAATCCATCCATCCATCCACTTTGTCACCCCTACAAAAAGGGGTCCCGAAACTACCACTTGATTCCAATATGAGGTCCGAACTACTATATTTTCCAATTAAAGGAAAAAAATCAAAAAATCTGTTAAAGTTAACGGATAGAGTTAACTCCGTTATGCAACTCCGTTAGTATTAATTGTTTTTTCTTTAATTTAATCTATGTATTTTGATGAGTCGAATTCTCGACTCATTTACATACCCATTTACGAAGAGTTCTGGTCCATTCGTGATGCTAATTCGATGCCGTTTGACCCTTATTATTGCATTTCAGGCTAGAAGCAGTCATCCTTTGAGCTCAAGGCCTAAGCACGAAAACTTGGGAGAAAATTGGGATTTTGGAGCAAAAAGTGCCGAAGATGGAGTTTCACCCGACCGGGTGAAAATCAGGCCAAATCTCAGCCGGTCGTCACACCTGCACCCGCCCGAGTCCTGAAGCACCTGATCGGGTCTCCCTTGCAACATACTCGGCTGAATGACACGCCCGCCCGAGTCCTGAAGCACCCGACCGGGTCCCAGCTTCGCTTCTCGCCAGATAGCCCAGCACTCGGCCGAGTCTACCCTCACCCGACCGGGTCCCCAGCCTTCATCCCTCGCCTCAGCTCTGCACTCGGTCGGGTCCTCACTCACCCGACCGGGTCCCCATTGCCACCTGCTCGGATCATCCTCACACCCGGCCGAGTCCCTCAGCACCCGCCCGAGTCTCCCCTGAAAGATAAGATTTTTAATCCTTGGCTATAAATAGAAAGTTTCATTTTGGGCACATCTATCGAGGGTTTTGAAGGGTTTTTGGAGAATACAAGGGTTTTAGAGATCATCAATCAAGCTTGAAGCCACTCTACGGATAGAAGGGAGACTTTCAATCCTAGTTCTTCATCTTCCTTGTTCACTTTCCATCATCTTTGTAAACAAACTACTTTTGATCATTAATGAATATGACTTGTGAGTAGTCCCTTTGTTTCTAGGGTTCTATGAACCTCCTTGGTGTGTAATACTCTCCCATCTATTGATAATATGCATGAATGAAGATTTTGTATGGGTGTGAATCTACTTGGATAACATGTTAACTCTATGCCCACCAAGTGTTTGATAAAATGCCTAAGTGGTCTAGAAATATGAACTTGAAGTTGAGTATTATAGCGAATGAGACTTAGAGTTCTAGGATGAAGAAGATTCACCTTTGCTAAGTGATGATCACTAGCGTGACTCACCCTAGAATTTAGATAGGCTAGAACTTCACCTCCTCATAAGGATCGATTATGCAACGAGAGTTGACGATCGAGAGATATGAGTAGGACGCGAGTCGATAATATCAAGAGATTGAGATTCGTGTGTATAAGTTGTGTCTTCCTCAAGTCGGAGAAGTAACCGAGAGGTGGAATTTGACTTGATAGATATACAAGCCTTAATCTAACCATTATATTGTTCGTTCCTGCATGAAATTGTGCCTATAGAGAGTATAGTACACCAAGGAGGGACGTAGCGCCCTAGGAATGCCTTTTAAAACCTTGAAAACACCCTTTTCCTTTCATTGATTCACCTAATATTTGACAATCAACAATTTGAACCACCAATTAGGAAATAGACTTATTTAGTAAAATCGAATAGTGATTTTAGGTTTACAATTGCTCCTTGGACGACACGGTATTTACCGGTCATTATAAATTACTTTTGACTACACAATATTCCAACTGTCAAAATGACGCCGTTGTCGGGGAGCAACGCATTAACCTAAGGAACTAGAGTAGATTTTACAAGATTCAGACTATTTCACTTGATTTTCTTGCTATTACTTGTGTTGCATTTGTAGCCTAACGATTTCTCTTGTTTTTGTAGGCTTCGGTTGAATGCTAACAAGGTCCAAAAATAAGGAGAAAGTGAATGCTAACTTTGATCAAACTTTGCAACAATACTTGGAACAAGAAAAAGCCAAAGGTCAAGGCACTCGAAAAAAGGGGCAACCTCGCAAACAAGGACCTCCACCCATGGCACAATTGCCTCGCAATGAGGAGCCCAACGGGGAAAAGCCCTTGAAGGACTATTCCACTCCGAGCCTAACCGGTTTCCAATCACCGATAGCTCCCCCTGGAGTTAATGCTCCTCAATTTGAGCTTAAGCCGGCTTTGATCAACATGGTGGGCAATAATGCATTCACCGGGATAGGAAATACCAATGCCCACTTGACCTCCTTCCTCGAGCTATGTGAGACTTTTAAGATCAATAATGTATCGAAGGAGAACATATATCTAAGACTCTTCCCCTTCTCTTTAATGGGGAGGGCTAAAGATTGGTTGTGGAGCCATGACGCAAATACTTTCACGACATGGGATGAATTGGCTCAAACTTTCCTTCTCCAATACTTCCCACCGGCGAAGACTCAAAGGCTAAAGAATTTGATAAACTCATTTGAGCAAGGGGAAGATTCAAGGAGCTTCAAAGGGAATGCCCCCATCACAACATTGATAAACCGACCCTCATCCAAATCTTCTATCAAGGCATGGACCCAAAATCGAAGAGGCAAATGGATCAAGCCGCGGGAGGGGCATTTATGGAATTCCATCCTACCAATGGAGTGGCAATTATTGATAAAATTTCGAGAAATTCCCACCATTGGGGGAGTGATAGGAGTTTTCCCAAGAGGAAGAGCAAGGCAAGGGAAGTGGATGAAGTAGAGTCAAGAGAAGATGTTCGCGCTCTCAACAAGAAGATAGATGCTCTAGCCACTTCCCTAAGTGCGCTTCATGTGAAATAATCTCATAATCAACCTCGGGTATGCTCTATTTGCACAAGTGCCTCTCATAAAGAAGATGATTGCCCTCATACCTTCCCACAAGAAGAGACTCAAGGTAACGAGGACGTTAACTTCTTGCAACGAAACCAAGTGAATTACGGGAGAGACCGGGATCATCCTAACTTTTCATACAAGACCACCGAGCCAATTAAGTATGATGCTAATTGGCGTCAAAAGACCAACCCTCCTCCCGGTTTTACTCAAAGGAACCAAGACCATCAAAGGCAAGGGCAAGGGTATCAAACACAACACTATCAAGGGCAATCTAGCCAACATCAACAAACTCAAGTGCAACCACCGCCTAACCCAACGGAGGACTCTACTATGGCTCAAATATTAGCTACGCTTGTTGCGGGGAAAACCAAGATGGCTCAAGACAATAACCTCATGTTTCAAGCATTAAACCAAAAGATTGACCAATTGGCCGCTCAAAACCGAATGCTAGAGATGCAAGTCACGCAATAAGCTAGCTCATCTTCAAGGCAACAAGGGAAATTTCCCTCAAAGCCCGATGTGAATTCTACCGAAACCTTATATGTCATCACCTTAAGAAGTGGAAAGGAATATGAGCCCCTCAATCCAAACCCAAGACACCCAAACCACGAGTTGAAGTGGAGATTGAAGAGGAAAATGGGGAGAATGAGCAAGAAGTAGAGAAGACAACCGAACCCGTGGTTGAGGCTCCAAAACAACCAACAAAGGAACTTCCCCTTTACAAGCCTCCCGTGCCGTTCCCACAAAGATTGCTCAAGAAGAAGAATGATCAACACTTTAACAAATTCGTGGAAATGCTACGTAAGCTCAATATTACTTTGCCCTTCACCGAGGTACTCACTCAAATCCCTTCTTATGCTAAATTCTTAAAAGACATTGTCTCACATAGGAGGGATATTAGTAAACATAACACGGTAGCATTGAATTTGGAATGTAGTGCTATAATTAAAAACCCGTTGCTAAAAAGCTAAAAGATCCGGGTAGTTTCTCTATACCTATTATGATTGGTGATATATGCATAGAAGATGCTTTGTGTGACCTTGGTGCTAGCATATCCTTGATGCCATACTCATTGTGTAGAAAGCTTGACATGGGAACTCTAACTCCTACCTCCATTTCCCTACGCCTCGCGTATCGTTCTTCTAGGGTTCCTAAGGGAATTTTAGAAGACGTTCCCATAAAGGTGGGGAATTTTTACATTCCCGCTGATTTCTTCGTCTTGGAGATGGAGGAGGAGAAAGAGACCCCTATTATCTTGGGTAGGCCTTTCTTAGCCACGGCGGGAGCCGTGATTGATGTTAGAAGAGGATCATTAGTGCTAAACATTAGTAATGAAAAGATTGAGTTCAACTTGGCTAAAGCATGTTGTAGTCCTAGTTTCTCCATGGAATGCAACTTCATTGATGTTTATGACATGCTTGATTATGATGCACTAACCCATGATCCGCTTGAAGTTCTTGATGACGATAATTGTGAACCTTGCCCCGCACTCCTTGAAAATATCAATTCTATTGAGGAAGAAGAAAGTGAAACCGCCAAAGGTAAGGAATCTTGTTCGGTAGAGCTAAAACCTCTACCAAAAAGTCTAAGGTATGAATTTTTGGGACCCGACTCTACCTTTCCGGTTATAATTAATGCCTCCTTGAATGATGATGAAACGTCTAGACTATTGCATGTGCTAAAAAATATGGGGGAGCTATTGGATATACAATTGATGACTTGGAAGGAATTAGCCCCGATATTTGCATGCATAGGATCACATTAGAAGATGAATCTAAACCATCTAGAGAAGCCTTAAGGAGATTGCACCCAAAACTTGGTGATGTTGTATTTACAGAGGTGACTAATTTGAGAGATGCGGGTATCATATATGCTATCCCCGATTCGGAATGGGTTAGCCCCATCCATGTAGTGCCTAAGAAAGGGGGGTTGACCGTTGTTAAGAATTATAAAAATGAATTAATCCCTACAAGAACCGTCATCGCTTGGCGTATGTGTGTAGATTATAGAAAACTTAACAAGGCAACCAAAAAGGATCACTTTCCCCTCCCCTTCATTGATCAAATGCTCGAAAGATTAGCCAACCATGAATATTTTTGCTATCTTGATGGGTATAGCGGATTCTTTCAAATCCCTATTCACCCTTAAGATCAAGAGAAAACCACATTTACTTGCCCATATGGAACATTTGCCTACCGGCAAATGCCCTTTGGAGTTTGTAATGCGCCCGGAACATTTCAAAGATGCATGATGGCTATTTTTTCTGATTTTATTGAGAAAATTATGGAGGTTTTCATGGATGATTTTTCTGTTTATGGCTCATCTTTTGATTCTTGTCTAGGAAACCTCACTCAGGTCTTGGAAAGATGCATAGAAACTGATCTTGTGCTAAATTGGGAGAAATGCCACTTCATGGTAAAAGAGGGTATAGTATTGGGACACTTGATCTCTAGCCGAGGAATTGCAGTGGATAAAGCCAAAGTTGAAGTTATTGAGAAGTTGCCTCCTCCTAAGGACATGAAAGGCATAAGGAGTTTTCTTGGACACGCCGGTTTCTATCGACGATTTATTAAGGACTTCTCAAAGATTGCTAGGCCACTTACAAAACTCCTTTGTCAAGATGTGGATTTTAAGTTCGATGAACCATGCCTCAAGGCATTTGAAAAGCTAAAGAGTGCTCTAGTCTCAGCGCCTATCATACAACCACCAAATTGGGAGCTTCCTTTCGAGTTGATGTGTGATGCTAGTGACTACGCTATCGGAGCGATATTGGGACAAAGGGTAGACAAGAAATTGCACGCTATCTACTATACAAGCAAGGTTCTTGATAATGCTCAAGTCAATTACTCCACGACGGAGAAGGAGATGCTTGCAATAGTGTACGCCTTTGAGAAATTTCGACAATACTTGATTGGATCAAAGACTATAGTTTACACGGACCATGCCTGATGGAGCGTATTTATACGATTCATCGAGTACACTAAACCCACCAAATTAGACACTTTGAGTGCACGAACATATGCTTGTTAATGTGTTTTTGCATTTCAGGCCATTTTGGAGTCTAAAGAGGAAACACGCTTAAAAAGGAAGATTTGTGCCAAAAAGCATGCCAAGTCATTTCTGGCCAGCCAAGGCCCGAGAAAATTCGACCATGGCCCGAGGAAAATTTAGCCAGGCCCGAGAAGTCTCGATCGGGGACCGAGAAAACCAGCCGGGCCACGTCTGAGAAATGTCGAACCCCGTCCGAGAAGATGTCTCGAGAGGAACAGTAAATGTCCGGTCCCTGGCCCGAGAACAAGTACCGAGAAACACCGGTCCCCGCCCAGGCCGCGCCCAGGCCGTCTAGCTCTGAATTCAAGTTGCCCGGGCAAACGGGCTGATCTGACGAATCCACCTCGAGCAAAGTGATCAAAATGGAAAATAAGGTGGACAATGTCGGAAAACCAAGGAGAATGCTCGGGAAGATTGGCAGTTGGCCCAGTTCCAAAGCAAAGGCCCCGCGTGCATAGGCACCAAAATCAAGTTGCCCGAGCAAACCATGGAATCTTGCAATTCTGGCTCGGCCAAAGTGTTTTAAATGCCCAATAACTCGGACAATCTCACTTCCCAGACAAAACGCCCGAGTGGAACCAGCCGATGCCTGAGGAGCCCATGCCCGATAGAGAGAACGTAGGCCACGACAAGGTCCCTGCTAGATTCCGGCAAAACGACTTCGGCCATTAGTCTTAAAATCACTTGCCCATTCCAAATCCCAGTCCAAGAGCCAAAGGCCTCCGACCAAAATTCCGGCCTAATTCCGGCCAACTCCGGCCAAGCTCCGATCAAGCTCCGGCCAAGTCCAACCAAGTCCAACCAAGTTCTGGCCAAGAACCAACCAAGAACCGAATTCCCAATATTCCGATTGGTTTCTACTATTCATTTTGGTTAGCTTTTGGATTTCGGTTGGCTCTACTATTCAAGTTCGGTTGGCCTTAACTAGCCAAGTTGGTTGCCCTTTGGCTTCAAAAAGATCCAAGTCGTGGCTCATGGGAGATGCAAGTGCAAGTTCAAGTGGGTTGGCTTGGGAGAAGAGAAGCCAAGTGGGATGCTTTTGGAAGAACCAATCAAAGTGGTTGCTTTTGGGATATTTCAAATGAAAAACTTAGTCCCCAAGTCTTCCTTTTCCTATATATAGAGACATTGGCCTTAGGAAACAAAGTCCTCATATGTACATATTTGGGAGAAGAGAGCTTATCTCTCTTCTCCACCTCAAATACAAACACACTTTCCTTTGTTCTTGTTCTTGTTGTTCTCTTTACTTTCTTGTTCAAAGCCAAGGCTACTTGTATTCCTTGACATGAATACAAGTAGCTAAAGCTTTCTTTACTTTCTTGTTGGTTACTTTACTTTCCTTGTTCTAGCCACGGCTACTTGTATTCCTTGACATGAGTACAAGTAGTTAAAGCTATTGTTCTTGTTACCAAAACTCACGGTCCCCTTTACTTTGTGTTGTTCTCCGATTACCTTTACTTTCCCTTGTTTCGGTTTTCTTTGTTTTCCTTGTTCAAGTCACGGTTACTTGTATTCCTTGACATGAATACAAGTAGCTAAGGCTTATATTCGGTTTAGGGATTCTCTTATAC
Organism: Rhodiola kirilowii; assembly: GCA_033675215.1. Classification (NCBI taxonomy): domain Eukaryota; kingdom Viridiplantae; phylum Streptophyta; class Magnoliopsida; order Saxifragales; family Crassulaceae; genus Rhodiola; species Rhodiola kirilowii. The sequence continues at coordinate 12,510,957 of CM066195.1, read as the reverse complement.
TATGACAATGTTTTGAGACCCTTTTACTTAATGCTTTTTGTGTTCAACTAGTTCTCGTGCCATTATTCGATTGATCGACAAGGCTAAGTGGATGCATCGAAAGGGCAAAGCTTAGCCGGGTAGTTCAATCCAGATTAGACAACAAAACCAAGTGGATGCATTGAAAGGGCAAAGCTTGGTAGAGTAGTCTAATCCTTCTTTAAAACCACTTGGTTGATCGGAAATGTGAGATCAAGTGGCCGCACATAGGCTAATACATCTTGAAAAGGAGTACTAGTCTAGGCAGAACTAGAAGTCTATGTCTTGTCTTTGGAGTGGATTGTGGTGTAAGCGCTTGAAAAAGCCTTACTTTAGGGTTTAAGTCTTGAAAAGGAATAAATCCACACTTATGAACACAAAGTAGATCATTTGAAGTCAATGATGGATGTGTCACTAGTTGAGACCCTAGACTGAATATCTTTCTTATGTGAATATCTTTCATCTTTATTTTCAGCACTTACTTTTCTGTCATTTACTTTCAGCACTTACTTTCTCGCATTACTTTTCAGCACTTAAAAACTCAAACCCAATTGTCTTTACCTTCTTACTTTCAGTCTTACTTTTCGCACTTACGTTACGCACTTTATTTTCAGCACTTACATTCAGTCCTTTACTTTCTCGCACTTACTTTCCTGCACTTACTTTCAGTCATTTACTTTACGCACTTTACCTTTCAGTATTTACTTTCTTTACTTCTAGTCATTTACTTTTCTGTCATAAAACAACCCACAAAACCGAAATGTTTTTACTTTCTTTATTTTCTGTCTTTTAAAAGAACAACCATTCCACACTGACTCTCTTGAGTTTGACCCCTACTTACCGCTTGCTAATCCAATAGTGAGCCACGAGTAGTGGAACTATAAATGTAAATTTTGCAGTGCCTCAACGACGGCTCTGTCAAATTTTGGCGCCGTTGTCGGGGAGTTGTGCATCGGAATAGTTGTTCTTTTTACTTTTTTGTTTTTCTTTCCCTTTTGATACCATGAGGATAGTCGTTGCACATAAAGTTCAGTATGTTTTTCTTTTCCCTTAAAATTAAAACTTTTTGAGAATATAAACTTTCATGATGTGAAATAGATAGATCCGAATTCATGCATTTACCTTGTGAAAACTTAACTGTGTGAAAACATGAGAATTCAACTTTCTGCTTGTACTTTTGTGCTAAGATAAATGTAGGATGTGGGGTTGAAAGAAATGCCCTAGAGAGGCTTGACAAGCACTCAAGGGACCGGATCCTTACTATACGGTTATATGAAGACTGTGGAGGTTAGCACTTCGTGGCTTCTTGGTAAAGAGTGGACTCCGCCATGTAGCGTCTATGCAAGAGGCGGGACGGGAATGAAACCGTCCATTCTCTAGTCCGAGTAGCCGGGAAAAGAGGTGAGCGACCCTCAACTTGACCCGCGCCGAAATGACTACAATGAGAAAGAGCGGGGAGGTATTTCCATATGCTCTCGGGCGATGATTGGACCTCCCAAAAGTGGAGAAAATGGACATGCAATTCATCAAAGGAGCAAAGCTCAAAGAAGAAAAGGAAGAAATCAGCCAAAATGGTGAAACCAAACCGAAGCAAAAAAGTGAAGTACTCAAAGAGTCAAATCAAAGGCCAAAGGCCAAAGTCACTACAAAAAGCTATCCTTTCAAAGAAAATCAAAGTGCTGAACCGTGAAGCCCGAATCAATCACGTGCTAGAGGAAGCAAGTAGTATAACCATATAGTAAGATCGGATCCGAGAGTGCAGTTCATAGGCCGAAAAAGGACTATCTCCCAATCATCCAAATTGGTTTGCATCTCGGCTCAAAGGTACAAGTATCAAGTTACTTTCATATGCGAGCACAATTTCTTTTGGTAGCAAGTAAGTTATGCATGCAAAAGGTGAAGTCTAGATTCACATCTCACATTCATATCTAGGACTTAGGGTGTTGTCGTTCCTCTTTGACTATACTTGTTCGGGACGAACAAGATTAAGTGTGGGGGTATTTGATGGAGCGTATTTATACGATTCATTGAGTACACTAAACCCACCAAATTAGACACTTTGAGTGCACGAACATATGCTTGTTAATATGTTTTTGCATTTCAGGCCATTTTGGAGTCTAAAGAGGAAACACGCTTAAAAAGGGAGATTTGTGCCAAAAAGCATGCCAAGTCATTTCTGGCCAGCCAAGGCCCGAGGAAATTCGACCATGGCCCAAGGAAAATTCAGCCAAGCCCAAGAAGTCTCGATCGGGGACCGAGAAAACCAGCCGGGCCACGTCTGAGAAATGTCAGACCCCGTCCGAGAATATGTCCTGAGAGGAACAGTAAATGTCCGGTCCCTGGCCCGAGAATGAGTACCGAGAAACACCGGTCCCCGGCCGAGCATCACCTAGGCCGCGTTTAGGCCGTCTAGCTCTGAATTCAAGTTGCCCGGGCAAACGAGCTGATCTGACAAATCCACCTCGAGCAAAGTGATCAAAATGGAAAATAAGGTGGACAATGTCGGAAAACCAATGAGAATGCTCGGGAAGATTTGTAGTTGGCCCAGTTCCAAAGCAAAGGCCCCGCGCGCATAGGCACCGAAATCAAGTTGCCCGAGCAAACCATGGAATCTGAAAATTCTGGCTCGGCCAAAGTGTTTTAAATGCCCAATAACTCGGACAATCTCACTTCCCAGATAAAACGCCGGAGTGGAACCAGCCGATGCCCGAGGAGCCCATGCCCAACAGAGAGAACGTAGGCCACGGCCAGGTCCCTGCTAGATTCCGGAAAAATGACTTCGGCCATTAGTCTTAAAATCACTTGCCCATTCCAAATCCGCAGTCCAAGAGCCAAAGGCCTCCGACCAAAATTCCGGCCAACTCCGACCAAGCTCCGATCAAGCTCCGGCCAAGTACAACCAAGTCCAACCAAGTTCCGGCCAAGAACCAACCAAGAACCGAATTCCCAATATTCCGGTTGGTTTCTACTATTCATTTCGGTTAGCTTTTGGATTTCGGTTGGCTCTACTATTCAAGTTCGATTGGCCTCAACTAGCCAAGTTGGTTGCCCTTTGGCTTCAAAAAGATCCAAGTCGTGGCTCATGGGAGATGCAAGTGCAAGTTCAAGTGGGTTGGCTTGGGAGAAGAGAAGCCAAGTGGGATGCTTTTGGAAGAACTTGTTGTTCTCTTTACTTTCTTGTTCAAAGCCAAGGCTACTTGTATTCCTTGACATGAATACAAGTAGCTAAAGCTTTCTTTACTTTCTTGTTGGTTACTTTACTTTCCTTGTTCTAGCCACGACTACTTGTATTCCTTGACATGAGTACAATTAGTTAAAGCTATTGTTCTTGTTACCAAAGCTCACGGTCCCCTTTACTTTCTGTTGTTCTCCGATTACCTTTACTTTCCCTTGTTTCAGTTTTCTTTGTTTTCCTTGTTCAAGTCACGGTTACTTGTATTCCTTGACATGAATACAAGTAGCTAAGGCTTATATTCGGTTTAGGGGTTCTCTTATACTATGACAATGTTTTGAGACCCTTTTACTTAATGCTTTTTGTGTTCAACTAGTTCTCGTGCCATTATTCGGTTGAACAACAAGGCTAAGTGGATGCATCAAAAGGGCAAAGCTTAGCCGGCTAGTTCAATCCAGATTAGACAACAAAACCAAGTGGATGCATCGAAAGGGCAAAGCTTGGTAGAGTAGTCTAATCCTTCTTTAAAACCACTTGGTTGATCGGAAATGTTAGATCAAGTGGCCGCACATAGGCTAATACATCTTGAAAAGGAGTATTAGTCTAGGAAAAACTAGAAGTCTATGTCTTGTCTTTGGAGTGGATTGTGGTGTAAGCGCTTGAAAAAGCCATACTTTATGGTTTAAGTCTTGAAAAGGAATAAATCCACACTTATGAACACAAAGTAGATCATTTGAAGTCAATGATGGATGTGTCACTAGTTGAGACCCTAGACTGAATATCTTTCTTATGTGAATATCTTTCGTCTTTATTTTCAGCACATTTACTTTTCAGCACATTTACTTTCAGCACTTACTTTTCTGTCATTTACTTTCAGCACTTACTTTCTCGCATTACTTTTCAGCACTTAAAAACTCATACCCAATTGTTTTTACATTCTTACTTTAGTCTTACTTTTCGCACTTACGTTACGCACTTTATTTTCAGCACTTACATTCAGTCCTTTACTTTCTCGCACTTACTTTCCTGCACTTACTTTCAGTCATTTACTTTACGCACTTTACCTTTTAGTATTTACTTTCAGTTCAGTATTTACTTTCTTTACTTTTAGTCATTTACTTTTCTGTCATAAAACAACCCACAAAACCCAAATGTTTTTACTTTCTTTATTTTTTGTCTTTTAAAAGAACAAACATTCCACACTTACTCTCTTGGGTTCGACCCCTACTTACCGCTTGCTAATCCAATAGTGAGCCACGAGTAGTGGAACTATAAATGTAAATTTTGCAGTGCCTCAACGACGACTCTGTCAATGCCGCAATCAAGTACTTGGTCTCTAAAAAAGAAGCCAAGCCCCAGCTTATTCGATGGGTCCTCTTGCTACAAGAGTTTGATATAGAGATAAAGGACAAGAAAGGGGTAGAAATTTTGGTAGCCGATCATTTGTCTCGTCTTGAGACACAAGGAGGAGATCTCACAAAGAAAGAGCATATAAGGGACACATTCATTGGGGAAGAACTACTCGCGGTAAGGGAGGAATCCACACCATGGTACGCGGACTTCGTTAATTATCTAGCGTGTGAGATTATTCCTCCCGACCTCACTTACAATCAAAGGAAGAGATTTCTCCATGACGTGAAGTCCTACTATTGGGATGAACCATATTTATACAAGTTGTGTTTTGACGGCATCTATGGGACTTGTGTGGTGGAGAAGGACCAAGAGCACATTTTGCACCATTGCCATGCGTCGTGATATGGTGGGCATGGTAGTGGGAACAAAACCGCCGCCAAAGTCCTCCAATGTGGTTTCTTTTGGCCTAGCCTCTACAAGGATGCATACGAATTTGTCCTCATGTGTGATAGATGTCAAAGAACGGGTAATATATTAAGAAGAGACGAAATGCCTCAACAAGGGATTCTTGAAGTGGAAATATTTGATGTTTGGGGGATTGATTATATGGGACCTTTCCCATCATCTTTTGGGAATCAATACATTTTGGTAGCGGTGGACTACGTGTCAAAATGGGTCGAAGCAATTGCTTCCCCTACTTGTGATGCCAAAACAGTGGCTAAGATGTTCAAGAAAATCATTTTTCCAAGATTCGGGGTGCCTAGGACGGTTATAAGTGATGGAGGATCACATTTCAAAGAAAGAAACCTAGAGGCCCTCCTTAGGAATTGTGGAGTCAAGCACAAGATAGCCACCCCATACCACCCTCAAACAAGCGGTCAAGTAGAAGTTTCTAATCGGGAGATTAAATCCATTTTGGAAAGAACGGTAAGGAGCTCTAGAAAAGATTGGTCCTCCAAGCTTGACGATGCATTATGGGCTTACCGAACCGCATTCAAGACTCCTATTGGCATGTCCCCTTATCGACTCATTTATGGCAAGCCTTGCCATCTTCCGGTAGAGCTTGAATACAAAGCCATGTGGGTGGTGAAAACCCTAAACTTCGATTTGAAAACCGCGGGAGAGAAAAGACTTTTGCAACTTCAAGAGCTAGAGGAAATTCGCTTGGATTCATATGAGAACGCCCGCATTTACAAAGACAAAACCAACCTTTGGCATGATAAGAGGATTTCAAGGAAAGACTTTAGGGAAGGAGACCAAGTGTCGCTATATAACTCAAGATTGAAGCTATTCCCGGGTAAATTGAAATCTAGATGGACTGGGCCTTTCGAAGTACAAAGAGTGTTTGATGATGGACACGTGAACCTATTCAATAAAAAAAAGGAGAAATCTTCATGGCGAATGGCCAACGACTCAAGCTCTACCATGGTCCACCTCATGACACTTCAAGCACAACAATCTCCTTGCAAGACGTACCCACTTGAGGAGGGATCTTTGCGTAAGACTCCTCAGGTGTGCTTCTAATTATTATGAGGAGAATTGGCTCCATCTTTGCCAAGACATTAAACTAGGCCCTCTCGGGAGGTAACCCGTTGTAAGTGTTCATTTTGGCTCAAATCCTTCTCAAAATGCTTGGCGTGATCATTGCAATATATGCTTTAGGTTTAAATTCGTAGAATTGCTTGGTCGAATGAGTTTGCGCCTTAAAATGACTATTTTGGTTGAGAGTCGAGTTGGTGAATTTCTTGACATGCAATGTATGTGATAGAATTTGAAGGGTGTCATTGGCCTGCTCCCGATCGGCTGCGAGAACACTCGGACGAGTCCCACACTTCCTAGCCTCAGGTCCTATTTAAGCTCGACTGGGTCTCGCCTGCACTCGACCGGGTCTCGCCTGCACTCGACCGGGTCTCGCCTGCACTCGACCGGGTCTCGCCTGCACTCGACCGGGTCTCGCCTGCACTCGACCGGGTCTCGCCTGCACTCGACCGGGTCTCGCCTGCACTCGACCGGGTCTCGCCTGCACTCGACCGGGTCTCGCCTGCACTCGACCGGGTCTCGCCTGCACTCGACCGGGTCTCGCCTGCACTCGACCGGGTATTGCCTGCACTCGACCGGGTCTCACCTGCACTCGACCGAGTCTCATCTTCAGATTTCTTCCATTAGCCTAGCACTCGGCCGGGTCTTACCGCATTTGGGCGGGTCCCCAGCGCTGCTTCCTCGGACAAAATTCACACTCGCCCGGGTCCTCATTCCACACGCCTGGGTCTCCCAGCTTTTCTCCCGCATCCTCATTACCTCACCCGGCCGAGTCCACGCATCACCCGATCGGGTCTCGTGCGCTCCTCCTTCAGCTTATCTTCGCACTCGACTGAGTCAGAGATCACCCGTCCGGGCCTTGACCTTAGACATCTCTTCCTCTTTGAAAACCTAAATCCCTAATCGCCCTCTCTTCAAAAATTCAAACCCTAATTCGACAAAGCCTCCTCCTTCTCTCATCGCCCGACTCAAGCTCACCCGAAATCCCAAATCCGTCGCTCGTCATCATCTCCCCATCGCCGCCGACCACTCGCCACTCCCAGACGCTCGCTTCCCCCCATCATCCTCATATCGTCCCTAGCCGAGCTCATATCATGGCGAGAACAAAATGGGGTGAAAAGGAGAAGGACAAGCTTCCCCAAGACAAGGGATGAGCTCCACCATCCAAGGCCACTGCCTCCCTATCCAAATCGATGAAGAAGGTGCCTGTAGGTGAAGCAGCCCATCCCACATCTTCAAAGGCCAAAAAGAGGCCGAGAAAAGCGGTGGTGAGCTCCTCATCGTCCAGTGATGCTGCACCAAGTGAGGATGATCCCTCAGACCCTCCCTTCGAATCTGAACCTCCACAACCGCAAAAGAAGCAAAAGGCCAATGCCTCCTCAGCTGCCCAAGAACCTACTCCACCCTTGGTGCTCACATTGCCCCCTGCACCCTCCATTGAGCCTACAGGATCGACTCCCTACCCAATCGATGAAGCTCTAACCTTCCAGAGTAGCTTATACCAGGGAAACCTTGATTTGATCACGAAAAAGGGAAGGAAGCCTAAGGTAACTCTCTACCCCCGATGTTGGTACTCTTGATGATATGAAAATTCATGACGAGATACATTCTCGGCTCTCACACTCTGGACTAGGGATATTATTTGATGAAGATCCCGGGATGTATCCAAGGGTTGTGCAAGAATTTATTTGCTCATTTGAAGCGGTTAGGAGTAATGGGAAGAAGGTCACACATTGGAAATTTAGGATGGGTGGGTGTCAAAAGAGAGTCCCAAAGGCCACAATTTGTGAATGGTTAAGGTTCCCTTTGAATGGAGTAAGTGTGCCAAAATTTTCCGAGCTCGAGAGATACAATATTTGGTCCGAAATTTCCACTCGTGATGAATGGTTTGCTTCGGGGTACTCCTCCATTACTATCAAGGATAAGATTTGGAAGGTAATTCACCGCTTTATCTCCATGGGAATTAATGTGCGGAAGGATGGTGGAAGAATGGTAACAGTGCAAGATTTGGATATCATGTTGGCCACTGATAATGGTTTATCGCTTGATTGGTTTAGCATCCTTGCTAAAAGATTTGAAGAGTATGTGAGCTCCTCTGCAAAAGTGGGTGTACTTGGTGGAGGTTCATTCGTGACCCACCTCGCCTTAAAGTGCAATTTTACATTCGACCATGATGATGAAGGTCCAGCGAAGAAGGCCCTGAATATGGATGTTTTAAAGGCCTTCGGTCTCATTAAGGCTGATGGCGAAACTTGGTCTCACAGTATGGAACCTTGCAACAAGAGCCGATTGAGAAAGGCGGCAAGGAGAAAGATGAATAAATACTTCCAAGCCAACCAAGATGCTCCGGACTTCGAGATAGCCCTTTCCTCTCCAACCGAGTCCTCCGACGAATCTGAAACTCCATCCCATGAGCCCTCGGTCCAAAGTGCTTCTCCACCAAGGAAGGCCACCTTGGGGAGCAAGATAGCCACCATTTCCTCGGACCTTGCCGGCTTGAAGACCTCAGTTTCCTCTATTCATGGGCACGTGGAGAGCTTAGAGGAGTTTGTGCGTGAGAACTCTCGATGAGTGGCCACTAAATTGATGGATATTTGTTGGGCCATGAGCATCACACCCTCCACTGCACCTCACTCATTCCCGGGGTGTTCTAGTCCCCAAGCCGCCACCCATTCACCCATCATTCCTCCGCCTACTAGTGTCACCGAGCCACAACATACCATTGCGGAGGTTGATGAGGGAATCATTGCTCGTGTGGAAATTGAAGAAGGGGGCACCACAAATGAGGATGGATCTACACCATTAGGAGATGGAGAGGGCGACGCTTCATAGGCTTCCATGATGATCACTTTCAGACATTACTAGTGTTGGGATGCTTTACTTTTAATTTTTGACATTATGATGATGGTTGGGATGTTTAAGTCGCCATTGGGCGCAATTTTGGGATATGTTACTCTTGGATGATTTGCTATATTTCATTTCCTTGTTTTGGTTATCTTCCATATATGGTATTGGAATAACTTGTCACTTGTGTTCTCTAATTCTCCATACCCACAAATGCTCATGTCTTGTGCAAGTTAACTTTTACTTGTTTCATTTTGCCATCAAGGAATATTTGTCTTTGCCAAGAGTCAAACAATTGAGGGAGAACTACATTCTACAAACGAGGGGAGTTTCTATGCGGTTTCACCTTTATTTTATTATCTTTTGCGCTTAGGGACTAAGCTTTAATTAAGTGTGGAGTGCATGGATTAGGCACATAGTTCACATGTTTACACCTTGCATATCATTTGAAAATGAGCACTTGCATCATGCTTTATCCCAATTCTTGAGTGTTATACTACTAAAGGCTTGCGACTATTGATGGACCATAATTATACGAATCATAAACACAGTTAAACCCACCAAATTAGACACTTTGTCTAGTTAACTTTTGCTTGTTAGTTCCGATATATTTCTACAGGGTATTTTAGAGCTTAGAGAGAATACATGCTAAAGAGGAGCTTTTAAAGCAGAAAAGAAGTTACGAGTCAATCCAAGGTCAAGATCATATGCCGACTGAAGAAATATCAAGGATCCTGACGTTGAATCACTCATAACAAATTATACAGAAGAGGAATCAAGACAGCCCGGGACAAAACACACTAACAGTTTTGTGAAAAGACTGCACAAAACTGTACAAAACTCACATATGGGCAAAGTGACCGGCCACTTGATGAGAAGGTTGCCAAGGGAGGAGCTCCTCCCCTTTCCACCACCCACCACCGGCGGCTTTTGGCCACCATGACCGGCGGCTTTTGGCCCCCCCATGTGGCGGCTCCTCCTCCTCCTCCTCCATGTGGTGGCTCCTCCTCCACATATCTCCTCCTCTCCCCATGTGACAAGTGTCTCTCCTCCTCACCACATCTCCTCCTCCTCCATGGCTATATAAGGAGGAGCTCCTCCCCTCATTTCACCACACCCCAAATGTGGAGAGCTTCTCTCTCTACAAAATCTCTCTAAATCTCTATAGCTTTTGTGGGCACAATTATGTAATATTACTTTGGAATAAAGAATCCCTTGGCGCTTCAACGTTTGTAAGTATTTTTTCTGTATTTATTTTACTGTCTTTATTTCTTTAGTTATAATGTTTAGCGCGATGAATAGTAGTAGCTAAACTAGTCGTTCGGTTAAAGGGATGGACTTGTATTATAAAATGTTTTAGACTATTAACTTAGCGTCTCTTCTTAGTATTCAAAACTTATTCTAAGTGCCATATATTAAGTCAGAACGTCCAAGGTTGAGTGGATGCTTGGAATGGAAAAACTCTTCCATGGAGGTTCGTAAACTTGTACGGATAAGTGGATGCTTGGAATGGCAAAGCTTGTCTGAGAAGTTTGACTTCTCTTAAACACCATTTGGTTGATCGGGAATGATTGATCAAATGGATGCACGTAGGCTAATATAACCGGGAATGGAGTATTAGTCTAAGTAGAATAAGTGATCTACGTCCTTGGAATAGGCTAGACAGTGTACGCAAATCGAGTGCTTGGAATGGCCTTGATACACCGTTTGAATACTTAGCAGATTCACTAAGAGTCAATGATAAACAGGATATAATACAAGGCCCCTGAAACCGAACATTTCTCCTCAATTATAAACTGCAATTTACGTTCCAGTACAAAAACCAACCAACCAATCAATCAATCAATCACTTAGCTGGTTGCTTTAAAACCAACCAACCAACCTAAAACACGCTCTCTCGCTGGATAAACCCCCTCAAAGAACGACTATCCCACTGATTCCCTTGGGTTCGACCCCTACTTACCAAGTACTACCCAGTAGTATAGTTGCGAGTAGAGGACTATTATAAATTTATTTGTACATTTGCTCTGACGACAAGCATCTGTCAAATTGGCGCCGTTGCCGGGGAGTTGTGAATCGGAATAGTTGTTCTATTTTTTCTTTTTTCTTTTATAATGCAATTCACCAAGTCGTACTACTATGGAATGGAACCTTGGAACAATGCGGAGTTTTCCCCACCATCCTTTGAACTTGAAATCCGCGAGAAGATCAACAACTTACAGCAATCCCGGGACGAAACATTGGACGAGTACTTATGGTACTTCGATACCATTGTGACGAGCTGCCCGCACCATGGATTCACCAACTTCGATCTTCAAACAAAGTTTCTCTGTGGGATGTTGCCACATGAGTGGAATTGGCTAAATGAGGCAGCAGGAGGATCGGTAGGTAACTTGGACACGGATGATCTTTGGAAATTAATAAATGATTTGGCCGCGAGGTCAAGACCAAGACAAGATCAGGCCGAGCCACTCGAGGACGGTATAACGGAGCTGGCATCTAGCATCCAACAGTTGGACAACACGATGCAACAAATCAGAGCCAAAACTGAATTATGGGTGGCAAAAAAGGAGCTGGCAGCTAACACCCAACAATTGGCCGCAAACATGCAGCAATTGAATGCCTCGATGCACCAATTCACGGCCGAAACCGAATCATAGCCAATAAAAAGAACGGCTGAACCCGAGGAGCCGACTGAGGATGAGGACCAGCAGATGACCAAAGAAGAACCAACCAAGATACACCCGGTCCTTATCACCAATCCATCCGAGGAAATCACAGTCCTAACTGCCGAGCCTACAAAAGTCCCGAACCTCACTGCTGAAATGGCCGAAGGAATCAAGCCAGGCCCGGTCCTTGCGCTCGGAGCACCTGAGGAAGTCCCGGACCTCATTGCCGAACTGTCCGAGAAAGATCTGGTCCTTACTGTCGGAGCACCTGAAACAGACCCAGTCCTCGTGGTCGAAGTGCCTCAACTTAACCCTTCATGTTTTATGCCGATCATATCCACCGAAGATCATATAATCAATAATGATGAGGTGCAAGGGGAGTTAGAGGGAGAGCATGAGCCAAAAAAGCCGACAAAGGAACTCTCACTCGTCACAAGCCAAGGAAAACTGCCTGAAAACTCACTCGTTCCAAGACAACCATCCATCATTGCCACAATGAAGAGGATTGGCAGAGGCGCATGCTCAATGTCGCCTACATTTAATGGCACAAAACCAAACTTCCAAACTCGCAAAGGTGCCAACTATTCAAACATGAAGAAGCGGCAAAGACATGGGCCGAAAGAATGGAAACCCGGAAGGAGTAACAAGCAAGCACGACTCATTGGACCAGCAGCTATGGTCAATAAAGCCTCACCCTCTCAAATCAAAAGAGCTACCGAGAAAAAGTTCGACCTCAAGCACCCATGTGATCCCTACTTATGATCCAGGAATGAGGTATCGTTGAGCAAATGACGTTAAACAAATGCACTGGTCGGGAGGTAACCCGACACCTATCTTACTTTCAGTACTTTTATTTTCTGTCATTTAGTTTTTTCCAATAAAGTCGCTCTTACCCACTTGGTGCATAGAATGAAATGACTATGTCATTTCCTTCTCATAATTGTCTGCTTGCATGGCTTTTGAACTAAGTCTTGCTGAAAGGCACGCCTTCGTTCAAAAGTGTGGGGTGAGATCCACCTTTGTAAATAAATAACATGTTTTCCTTTAATAACTATCTTTTTGAAAATATGAACTTAAGAATGTGAAAAAGATAGATCATAGTTCATGCATTAACCTTGTGAAAATTCAAACTGTTTAAAAACTTAGAATGTAACTTTTCATTTGTCCTTTGTGCTGAGATAACCAGGGATGTGGAGTTGACATAAACTGCCCTAGAGAGTCTTGGCAAGCAATCGACGGATCGAATCTAACTATATGGTTTTCGAAGTCAGTGGAGGCTGCACTTCGGGTTTCAGTGAAGATTGAAGTCATTTCCGCCATGCAGTGTTTATGCAAAAAGAAAAGAAAAGGCGAGGATGGGAATCAGACCGTCCTATCTCTAGTCAAAGTAGCTGAGAAAACAGATGAGCGACCCTCATCTTGACCCGCGCAAAATGGCAATGATGAGAGGAGCGGGGAGGTATTTCCATATGCTTGCGGGCGACGATTGGACCTCCCAAAAAAGAAAGGCTTGAGAAAATGGACTAGCAAGCCACAAAAAGGCAAAAGCTCAAAGAAGCAAATCAAGAGGCCAAAGGCCCAAAATTGTGAAGGTTTTAACCGAACAAAAAAGTGAAGTACTCAAAGAGTCAAATCAAAGGCCAAAGGCCAATTCACTACAAAAGCAGTCCCTCGCCAAAAAAGAAAGAAATCAAAAAGGCTCAAACCATTAAAACCTGAACCGAATCACGTGCTAGAGAAAGCTACAAGAAAACCATATAGTGCGAGACGGTCCCAAGATTGCAGTCCGGGAGCCTAAAAAGGGCTATCTCCCGAAACATCCAATATAATTTGCATCTCAGCACGGAGGTACAAGTATTAAGTTTCTTCTATTTATTTACAGAGTTTAATTTCGTAATAAGTAGTAATGCATGAGTTAGGATAAATCTAGTTCATAGTCTCACTTTCATATTCAAAGTTTTTACATGGATTGTGTGCACGCCCTTGAATAGCATTGTTCGGGATGAACAACTAAAAGTGTGGGGTGATCTGATGGACCATAACTATACGAATCATAAACACAGTTAAACCCACCAAATTAGACACTTTGTCTAGTTAACTTTTGCTTGTTAGTTCCGATATATTTCTACAGGGTATTTTAGAGCTTAGAGAGAATACATGCTAAAGAGGAGCTTTTAAAGCAGAAAAGAAGTTACGAGTCAATCCAAGGTCAAGATCATATGCCGACTGAAGAAATATCAAGGATCCTGACGTTGAATCACTCATAACAAATTATACAGAAGAGGAATCAAGACAGCCCGGGACAAAACACACTGACAGTTTTGTGAAAAGACTGCACAAAACTGTACAAAACTCACATATGGGCAAAGTGACCGGCCACTTGATGAGAAGGTTGCCAAGGGAGGAGCTCCTCCCCTTTCCACCACCCACCACCGGCAGCTTTTGGCCACCATGACCGGCGGCTTTTGGCCCCCCATGTGGCGGCTCCTCCTTGCTCCTCCTCCTCCTCCATGTGGTGGCTCCTCCTCCACATATCTCCTCCTCCTCTCCCCATGTGACAAGTGTCTCTCCTCCTCACCACATCTCCTCCTCCTCCATGGCTATATAAGGAGGAGCTCCTCCCCTCATTTCACTACACCCCAAATGTGGAGAGCTTCTCTCTCTACAAAATCTCTCTAAATCTCTCTAGCTTTTGTGGGCACAATTATGTAATATTACTTTGGAATAAAGAATCCCTTGGCGCTTCAACGTTTGTAAGTATTTTTTCTGTATTTATTTTACTGTCTTTATTTCTTTAGTTATAATGTTTAGCGCGATGAATAGTAGTAGCTAAACTAGTCGTTCGGTTAAAGGGATGGACTTGTATTATAAAATGTTTTAGACTATTAACTTAGCGTCTCTTCTTAGTATTCAAAACTTATTCTAAGTGTCATATATTAAGTCAGAACGTCCAAGGTTGAGTGGATGCTTGGAATGGCAAAACTCTTCCATGGGGGTTCGTAAACTTGTACGGATAAGTGGATGCTTGGAATGGCAAAGCTTGTCTGAGAAGTTTGACTTCTCTTAAACACCATTTGGTTGATCAGGAATGATTGATCAAATGGATGCACGTAGGCTAATATAACCGGGAATGGAGTATTAGTCTAAGTTGAATAAGTGCTCTACGTCCTTGGAATAGGCTAGACAGTGTACGCAAATCGAGTGCTTGGAATGGCCTTGATACACCATTTGAATACTTAGCAGATTCACTAAGAGTCAATGATAAACAGGATATAATACAAGGCCCCTGAAACCGAACATTTCTCCTCTATTATAAACTGCAATTTACTTTCCAGTACTAAAACCAACCAATCAATCAATCAATCACTTAGCTGGTAGCTTTAAAACCAACCAACCAACCTAAAACACGCTCTCTCGCTGGATAAACCCCCTCAAAGAACGACTATCCCACTGATTCCCTTGGGTTCGACCCCTACTTACCAAGTACTACCCAGTAGTATAGTTGCGAGTAGCGGACTATTATAAATTTATTTGTACATTTGCTCTGACGACAAGCATCTGTCAACTATCAATTCTCAACTTCTATAAGTCACATCTAGCTTACGATTCCCTTTTACATGATTTAGAGTCTAAAACCAAGCTAGCTCTATTGAATGCACATTCTTGTGAATCAAGTTTCATTGCTATCTTGTGCCTATCTAGCAATCTAAGTATTTTTCACGCATGCTTTGAAAAGATTTTAACAAGCACTTTAAAACCTTAATGAAAAACTTAAACCTCTCGATTGCTTTTAGGTGACTTTAGTTCTCTTGCCTCGTGCCTTGTTTGTGGTTGTTTCTCACACACTCCATATTCACATTAGGCATATTGTCAAGTTTTAAGTGTGGAGTCAAAAGAGGGCGTAGCCCCATTTAAAAAAAACTTGGTCAAAGAGGGCAAAGCCCCGACTAAAAACTTTCTCGAAGTACAAGAGAAGTTTTGCTCCAAAACATACAAATGTCGGGGGTTAGGAAGGTAAGTTCCCCCTCGAAAGCATTTGTAGGCCAAAGGCCAAGTAAAAACCACTTAAGCTTGACTTTATGCCTTTCCATCATCTCTTACATGTGTGAGTTCACCACGCGCATTGTGTGCTAGCAAGTTGAGCTTTAAGACGACCCTTGTGATTTCACGTAAGCTATTGATTGGTTTATGCTTGTTTTAAGAACTCTTGTTGTCAAACTCCTCTTTCCTTATGGATTACGACTTTAGCGTCTAAAACTTGGAAATGAGTTTATATCGTGAGCCCGTGGACTAGCCCTAGCTAGCATAGGTGATTGAACGACACTTTCGTGCAAAAAGCTTTAATCATTTTTCAAAAGCCTTGCTTCAAAAATGAATAAAATCCTAGGGTAGGCACTTGATGGCCCTAATATTGATTCCCTTGAATGTGCACCCTCATGTGAACTTAAACGGTTTAAAAACTCTCTTGAAATGTATAGTGATTGTGATGCTAGTTTGGGATGTGAAGTAAGTTTTGAGACATCCATGCCTTAATTGTTAAACACTCTTGCTTTCACTCTTATGGGATAAACGCATGTGAGATTTGTGAGTATTCCCGGTTTTGAAAACTCTCACGAGACTATAACTCGTCCACTAAGGTAGCTTAGGGGTTTAAAGGCTTGGTGCATATGCTAAATGCACCCGTAACACCTACAAAAGGAGTTAGATTGTAAATATGTGTTAGAATAGTTAGAAATAAAAGTTTGAAATGTTAAATGGATGCTAGGAGCAAATGGGCATTAAACGTAACGACTTATCCTTTTGCCATTTATTTCTCTTGGCTTGATCTTATTGTTTTCTCGGGGCGATCAAACTCTAAGTGTGGAGTGTTTTGATGAGTCGAATTCTCGACTCATTTACATACCCATTTACGAAGAGTTCTGGTCTATTCCCGATGCTAATTCGATGCCATTTGACCCTTATTATTGCATTTCAGGTTAGAAGCAGTCTTCCTTTGAGCTCAAGGCCTAAGCACGAAAACTCGGGAGAAAATCGGGATTTTGGAGTAAAAAGTGTCGAAGATGGAGTTTCACCCGACCGGGTGAAAATCATGCCAAATCTCAGCCGGTCGGGTCACACCAGCACCCGCCCGAGTCCTGAAGCACCTGACCGAGTCTCCCTTGCAACATGCTTGGCTGAATGACACGCCCGCCCGAGTCCTGAAACACCCGACCGGGTCCCAGCTTTGCTTCTCGCCAGATAGCCCAGCACTCGGCCGAGTCTACCCTCACCCGACCGGGTCCCCAGCCTTCATCCCTCGGCTCAGCTCTGCACTCGCCCGGGTCCTCACTCACCCGACCGGGTCCCCATTGCCACCTGCTCGGATCATCCTCACACCCGATCGAGTCCCTCAGGACCCGCCCGAGTCTCCCCTGAAAGACAGGATTTTTAATCCTTGGCTATAAATAGAAAGTTTTGTTTTGGGCACATCTATCGAGGGTTTTGAAGGGTTTTTGGAGAATACAAGGGTTTTTGAGATCATCAATCAAGCTTGAAGCCACTCTACGGATAGAAGGGAGACTTTCAATCCTATGTTCACTTTCCATCATCTTTGTAAACAAACTACTTTTGATCATTAATGAATATGACTTGTGAGTAGTCCCTTTGTTTCTAGGGTTCTATGAACCTCCTTGGTGTGTAATACTCTCCCATCTATTGATAATATGCATGAATGAAGATTTTGTATGGTTGTGAATCTACTTGGATAACATGTTAACTCTATGCCCACCAAGTGTTTGATAAAATGCCTAAGTGGTCTAGAAATATGAACTTGAAGTTGAGTATTCTAGCGAATGAGACTTAGAGTTCTAGGGTGAAGTAGATTCACCTTTGCTAAGTGATGATCACTAGCGTGACTCACCCTAGCATTGAGATAGGCTAGAACTTCACCTCCTCATAAGGATCGATTATGCAATGAGAGTTGACGATCGAGAGATATGAGTAGGACGCGAGTCGATAATATCAAGAGATTGAGATTCGTGTGTATAAGGTGTGTCTTCCTCAAGTCGGAGAAGTAACCGAGAGGTGGAATTTGACTTGATAGATATACACGCCTTAATCTAACCATTATATTGTTTGTTCCTGCATGAAATTGTTCCTATAGAGAGTATAGTACACCAAGGAGGGACGTAGCGCCCTAGGAATACCTTTTAAAACCTTGAAAACACCCCTTTCCTTTTATTGATTCACCTAATATTTGACAATCAACAATTTGAACCACCGATTAGGAAATAGACTTATTTAGTAAAATCAAATAGTAATTTTAGGTTTATAATTGCTCCTTGGACGACCCGGTATTTACCGATCATTATAAATTACTTTTGACTACACAATATTCCAACTGTCATATTTCTCATTGTATATTGTTAACTTTTAGTTGTAATATTCATAAAAATCCTTTAGTTTCATTATAATATTTTTATTTCCCTAAACTTTCTATATTTTTGTCCGAAACTAATTAAATATTTTTCTCTTACATTTTATCGATATATTTCTCATTGTATTCTTTTTTATATTCATTCTCTTATGAACACGAATCAAGAAACAATAATTTAGTTTTTATTCATACGTGTTATATGGTGAATTGTCACACTATATAAAAAAAAATATTATACTCACCCATCATGCATATAAGGGAAAGATTTTGAAAATTTTACAATATGAATCAAGAAAATAATTTTTTATTTTTATTCATACATGTTATATGATAAATTACGAAACCGTAAATTATTGACTTAAAAGTAATACGCATTTGTAGTATGAAATTCAAAAATATTATAATAAAATTAAAAATTAAAATCTACCATGAGAAATATATAGAGTAAATTAAAAAAATATTTAATTATACTTTGAGTGACGGAGTTGACTAACAGAGTTAGCTCCATCCGTTAACTTTAACAGACTTTTTGATTTTGCCCCCTGATTGGAAAATGTGGTAGTTCGGACCTTGGATTGGAATTGAATGGTAGTTCGAGACCTTTTTTTGGGTACTTTTCCCTATTTTATTTGTATTGCTATTTGCTTCATCAATGTAAATATTAGAAACGAGTTTTGCGTTGAGGTCTTTTCTTTTGATAGTGGGTGAATACAACAAAACATTACAATGCATATATATTGATATCCGGAGCTTTTAGCAAGTCATCTTGATCACAAGAAAGAATATTGGTGCTCTGGGATTTGAACCCATGGCGTAAGGATCCAACAATCTTAAGATGGACTCCTTAACCAACAAGCAACCACCCATATTGGCCGTTGATGCTTTTATTCAATCTAATTTTAGATTACTTTCTAGGCTTCTACCTATTTGAAATTAATAGAAAAATCTAGCTGTTTTATCACATCGTTTTATTGATAATGGGTGGGCTATCACATCGTTTTTAAACTTTTGTAATTTTAAAAAGATTTTGTGCAACAAACTTATAATCTGATTTAAAGATTAATCTGATTTTAAACATAATCCTATTTCCACAATTTATTTCTGAAAGAAGATCTTAGAAGATTTGATCGTGTTGGAGAAGCTTGCATAAGTAATTGGGCTTATGCAGATTTGGATAGAGAGTATAAGTAATTGGGCTTTGGTTCATCTCATCATTTCACGCTAGGTCACTGCCAGTTGGTTTCCTTAGCTGGCAGTATGGTCCAATGAGAATAAGGTAAGCACGTGGGGTTGATTCATGCTAACCGTTCGATCAATAAGAAGATCTACCGCTGGTGGATATTCATATATAAGATGCATTGCTTCGTTAATCCTTGTCAGCTCATCGGCCCTCATCCCACGAAGAAATTTTTGAAGAAGAACTTTCTTCGTGAATCCATGGTGCGGGCAGCTTGAGACGATAGTGTCATAATTCGTGTAGTATTCGTCCAAAGTCTCATCCCGGGATTGTTGCAGGCACATGATCTTCTTTCGGGTTTGTTGTCGTAAGGATGGGGGGAGAATTCCCTCAGAAATGGAACACAAAGGTCCACAAAATGTACTGCACTACTAGCGGTTGATGTGTAATACCAGATCGTTGCAAAATCAGTTAAAGAAAATTTGAAGCATTTAAACTTAAATTCCTCTAACATTTCATTTTCAGGTTTTATGTGTTGGCAAACGTGGTGAAAGTTTCGGCAGTGTTGTACTGGGTCTTCTCCATCCGTACCTCCGAACAGAGGAAGATGTCTTGTTGTCCATGCATATGTAGTGGGTAGCGTCATGAGAAGGGGAGGGAAAGAACAACTTATCCGACGGCTAATTCCCCGGCAACGGCGCCAATTTTGACGGACGCACAGTCTTCGTGTGCAAACGTCAAGAATAAATTTATAAGTCCGCTACTCGCGACTTCACTACTGGGTAGCAAGTGGTAAGTAGGGGTTGAACCCAAGTGAATTAGGGGGATAAGTTGTTCTTTGAGGGATCGTACAGGGAGGGAATGTGTTTTAGGTTGATTGAGGTTTTAGTGCGGAAAAGTAAGTGTTTTTTGGTTGGTTTTGGTTTTTAATACGGAAAAGTAAATGACAGAAAAGTAAAGTACTGAAAATAAAAGTAGAAGACTTACAGTGGGTGATGCGTGATTGGCAAGTCTTCCGGAAGGTGAGCAGTTGATAAGACAGTTTATATTAAGAAAGTAAATGTAGGTGGTGTTTGAATTTAAGGAAAGCATTCGGTTTCGGGGGCCTTGTATCATAGCCTATTTATCATTGACCTTTAGTGATCCTTCTAAGTATTCAAACGTGTATCAAGGCCATTCCAAGCACTCGATTTGCCACACTGTCTAGCCCATTCCAAGGTCGTAGAGCACTTGTTCTACTTAGACTAATACCCCATTCCAAGGTATATTAGCCTGTGTGCATCCATTTGACCAGTCATTCCCGACCAACCAAATGGTGTTTTAGAGAGGTCAAACTCCTCAGATAAGCTTTGCCATTCCAATCATCCACTTATCCGAGTATGTTTACGAACCCCACGGAAGAGCTTTGCCATTCCAAGCATCCACTCAACCTTGGAAGTTCTAACCTAATATATGGCACATAGAACAAGTTTTGAATACAAAGAAGAGGCACTAAAATATGGCCTAAAACATTTTATGATACAAGTACACCCCTTCAACCGAATGAAGAGTTTAGCTACGAATATCCATAGAGGTGGATACCATAGCTAAGTACTTACAGTTTTTGAAAGACAGTAAGTAAAGGAAAGGGGTGAGTACTTCAAGAACCGACAAGAGTACTCGAGAATAGAAAAGTAAAGCTTGAGTACTACAAGAACCGACAAGAGTACTCAAGAACTAACTACAATACTCAAGAACCAACAAGAGTATTATAGATTTAAAACCAAAGCTTACAAAAGTACCAAATGTAGAGAGATAAGTGTTTTGTGAATAGGATGGTTACAAGTGAAGGGGGAAGGCTCTATTTATAGCCATGGGAGGAGGGAATGTATGGCTTGGATGAGAGCACATGGCAAGATCCAAGAGGAGAGGAGGAGCCTCTCAAAGCCGCCGGTTGTGGGTGGTAAAAGGAGGAGAGCTTCCTCCTTTGGTCACCTCCTCCAAAAGCCGCCGGTCACCATGGAGGGGAGAGTGAGTTTTGTGAGGTTTTGTGATGTTTTCACAAAACTATCAGTCCATTTTGGCCCCGGTCTGACTTTGGTTGCTCTTCGGTAGGATTTGTTTTGAGTAATTCAATGTCAGGATCTTAAGATTTCTTCAGTCGGCCTCTGATCGTGACCTTGGAATGACTCGTAATATCTTTTCAGAGTAAGATCCTCTTCTTAGCGTGTATTCTCTCTAGACTCCAAAATACCCTGTAGATAAATATCGGAACTAACAAGCAAAAGTTAAATAGACAAACAGTCTAATTTGGTGGGTTTAACTGTGTTTATGATTCGTTTAATTATGGTCCATCAACTACCTACAAATCCCCTGTACAACTAACTATCGTGTATGCATGAATGATGCTCAACGAGTCACAGTAAAGTCATGTCATACCTTGGATTCATCGTGTTACCTCAACTTCAAGTCAAACATCTTCATCAAAGTTTCAGACAATCATAGATTAAACGAGTTATGCATTCAAACGTTCAGTACACACGGCTAGCAAACGACTAATCACATTTTCTAAATAGTTCTATAGCAACGTGATAAGAACATGAATAGTTACACAAAACATGCTCGCCATTCACCTATGCTATCTAGGGATAGTCCACGGGCTCTTGGCGCAAAGCTCATTCTCAAGTGCCAAGGACTAGGCAATGACCCGTAAGAGAAGAGGAGCCTGGCTTAAGAATTTCTGAAAAATAGTACGAAAATTTGCATCAAAAATTTAGTGCAAGCACAAGGATCGTCCCTTAGATTCTAGCATGTGAATTCTCAAGACAAGTCATAATTTGCACGCAAAGAGAAGGTGGAATTACACTACGTCAAGCAGAAGGGGGCAGAAATTGTTTCAAGAGTGTTTTCCATACACAAGGGGTGACATCGTCACACGGTCCTTGGTATTTATTTCTTTTTGTTTATGAAATTTTTCTGTTTTTTTTTCTAAATTTGTTTTTTTTGCTTGGGGCCAATGATTTACCCAAATTTCGAAAACAACTAAGAACTGTGTTCTTGAGGGAAAACTTGAAGGTCAATTGTCTAACTCCACACTTAAAACTTGACATAGTGTATGAATAAAGGCGGGCACGTGCAAATCGCGATGAGTGTAGAGAAACACATACTAGTACTAAGGTCACCTAGAAAAAGAGATGCAATTTTAAGTTTTTGACATTGTTGAACCGGTGCCTACTAATATCAAATCTTAAACATGCTTTAAGAAATACGTAGAACATGTGATGGGCAAGAGCTAGCAGTGGTATTGACTCAAGAGAATACACACATGAATAAAACTATTTCATGTCCTAGACTTCGAATCCAAAAGAATGTCAATCAGTCAAGGAGTATCGTAGAAAATGAGGATTTCAATCGCAATACATAGACGGTTGAGCATATGCAAGAGTGAATGTGATATGCAATGCATGTGACTATGCGTACCCACTCCACACTTTATAGCGAGCTTAGTCCCTAAGTGAAAAAATATAAAATAAGAAAAAGCATAGGAATTTCACTCGTGCGTGGTGGTGCGAAATCCATAGAGATTAAATGATGACTGGTGAGTGAAATACAACCTGTGAGCTGGTGGATGTACGAATAAAAATATAGAGCTACACAAGGAATAGGTTAGCATCGATAATCGCGAAACGAATGAAGAATAAACGATGTGAGTAGAGATGAACAACAATGATGGAATAACTCAAACATCGAATAATAAGAAAGTAGTGAATAATATCCAAAAGTCAACGTACAAATGATGTGAAATGCAGAAAAGACTGACAATATGGCAAAAAGATGCAGGAAATAAAATGTAAGGGGAACTAGCTAGCCCCATCGTCATCAGCAGCATCCTCAGAGGCAAACATCCGATCAATGCTATCTGAGGCAGTACCGGGGGGTTGAGAAGGGCCAGCCCCGGGGTCCTGCGACCAATGCTGCGCTGCCTGAATGTGAAAGTTTGCGAAGTCGTCTCTGAGCTGATTGTGGGAGACTGACAGCCGTCTCTGTGTGGAGATAATTGGAGCAAGGCTAGCTAAAATCTGGCGCTGATAGGCCATCATCGCTCTCAGATCATCTCGAAACTCATGCTGGGTGGCGATGATCTGCTGTTGAGTGGTCTCTAAATGAACGAAATGCTCCTCGAGTGAGAGTGGAAACTGGTCAGCAGCGGAATAAGGCGGGGGAGGGGAAGGGATGTGGCTAGGTGCTGGAGGCGACTGCGCCTCGTCCATGACAACATCATCACGCGGAGGCTGGTCCTCCTCAACTGGTGCAGTCTCGCGCGTAGGGGAGGCTACCCTGGCCTGTGCCCTATCGATGCGGCATCTTCGCTCCTTTTGGAAGCTCGGGGTTGTGAGTCCACTCCCCATCTTTCCCAATGAATTTATAGAGAACGATTTGGTCCATATGCAGAACCAAGTTAGTCTCAGTCCCGTACAGGGAGCAGAGGTCCCATCCTTGAGACTCGGCGAGCACAGAAATAAAGTAGCCGCCTCCCATGGCCTTGTTCCCAAGAGATGTGGCCCAAGCTGTCATCATCCCACTGAGGATCTGAAAGAAGTCAACTGGCACCCCTCTGCTCATAGAGATCATAATGTCCAAGTCGGGGTTAGAAATCACTGTGGCACCCTCGGCTCGAGTATTAATGTTTAAAGCCACAATTCTGTGAATAATCTTCCACACCGGCTCCTTGATGCCTGCAGCACCCCAACCAGACCGGAAATAATAGTCGAAACCAGATATGAGCTTCCAGAACTCATACCTCTCATCCACACTATACTCGCCACAGAAACCCTCCAAGGGAAATCCCAAAGCCTCGTAGACTTCGTCCTTGGACATAGTGTATGGTTGGTGTCCGACTTCGAATGTCCAATGAGTTACTTTCAACGGGCTGCCAACAATCTCAAATGTCGCTAAGAATTCCTTGACTAACAAAGGATAAGTGGACTTGACGCGGCGAGCAAACAAGATATCAAGCCCAGAGGCGATAAACATACTACGGCACTGTGAAAAATATCCCTTTTCAAGTCCTTAAGAGTTTGAATGCAGGGGATTAGGGTAGGTTTTACCGTTTTTGTTGACAGGATTTTGTCGTAACGATCCTGATGCTCGGGTGTGGCGAATCGGCCTGCATTGGTCAGCGGGTAATAGAGGGACTGATTGGGCGGTGCTGGGATGATGGCAGTGGAGGTGCTCGGAGGAGGAGCACGGGATGAAGATCGGTTGGGTCAGTTGGAAGAGGGATTTCCGGCGGGGTTATTTGTTGCCTTTGCTCTGGCCATGGTGGAGTTAGGGGTTGGGGGCTAGCCGGAATTGGAGAGTGGTGGAGGAGGGGGCTTAGGGCTTTGGCCGTGGGTGAGTAGGTGGTGGAATCGGTGAAGGGAGGTGGATGAAATCGGGCGGATGGGTTGACTGGCAGACGGCAAGGGAGGTGGATGGCTGGACCGGCGGCGGGATTTGAGCGGTGGAAGGACGGAGAGTTGCTGTCAGGCGGATTGGAGAGATGCGGCGGCTGTAACGGTTTTGGGAATTTGGAAATTGTGAAATTAGGGTTTTTAATTGAAGAAGAAGATGAAGGACGCTTGCCCGTTACAACCGAGCCTGTAACGGTTGTAACGGTTGTAACGGGTACCCCTGATTTCTCTGATAGTCTTATGCCTGTTACAGCCCAGCACAGCCCGTTACAGTCCAATTGTAACGGCTGTAATGGGACAACCTAAATTCTCTGATAAAACACTGCCCGTTACAGCCCGGTACAACCCGTTACAGTCCAATTGTAACAGCTGTAACGGGGCCTCCCAATTTCTCTGCCAAATTTGTCGTTTCTGAAATCTGAACGCCGTTCACTCCACACTTTGATTCCTGCATAGTTCACATACAAATTGTACAATGCAAAATGCTAAAATAAGAACTTACAGCGCGGGTTACTCCCCGAAGAGACCTAATTTAACGTCTTGGCGAGACATAGCAAAGGAGGTAGAACTAAGAGCATTCTCGGGAAGTCCCTTGCTGAGATCCCTTCCCGAGAAGTAGGTTATCGTCAATCCCGTCAGGAGGTGCAAGATGCTTCAGAACGTGATAGTGCTTGAGGCGTTGCTCGTTGACTACCATTGATTTTCCTCCTTCGACGCTAAGTTCCACATGCCCGTCCGGATGTACTCGTTCCACTGTATAAGGGCCACTCCATTTAGTACGCAGCTTCCCAGAAAATAATCTGAGGCAGGAGTTGTACAAAAGAACTTGTTCACCTTCGTTGAACTCTCGGCGCACTATTCTCTTGTCATGCCACTTCTTTGTTCTCTACTTATAAATACGGGCATTCTCGTAGGAATCCAGTCTGATCTCATCGAGCTCGTGTAACTGCAATAGTTGCTTTTTTCCGGCTGCCTTCATGTCCATGTTCAGCTCTCTAATAGCCCATAATGCCTTGTACTCGAGTTCGACCAGCAAGTGGCAGGTTTTTCCATAGACAAGTCTGAACGGACTCATACCGATAGGTGTTTTGTATGCAGTCCTGTATGCCCAAAGTGCTTCATCTAGCTTGGACGCCCAGTCTTTCCTGTGGCTCGAGACTGTCTTTCCCAGAATGCTCTTGATCTCTCTGTTAGAGATCTCAACTTGTCCACTAGTCTGAGGGTGATAGGGAGTGCCAATCTTGTGGTAAACACCATACTTCTTTAACAGTGTTTCGAAATTTCTCTCCTTGAAGTGAGAGCCACCGTCACTGATAACTGTTCTGGGCACTCCAAACCGAAGGAAAATCACCTTCTGAAACATTTTTATAACTAACTTGGCGTCGCAAGTAGGAGTAGCAACTGCTTCAACCCACTTAGAAACGTGGTCGACTGCTACCAAGATATACTGATTACCGTAGGAAGGTGGGAATGGTCCCATGAAGTCAATCCCCCAAACATCGAAAAGGTCCACTATGAGAATGCTCTGCTGGGGCATCTCCTGCTGCTTCGAAATATTACCTGTCCGCTGGCATTGATCACACGCTTTGACAAAATCATGCACGTCCTTGAATAGCGAGGGCCAAAAGAAACCGGACTATAGGACCTTCGTAGCTGTTTTCGAACCAGCCCCATGTCCACCGTATTGTGAAGAGTGGCAGCATTCTAGAATAAACGGGATCTGGTCCTCGTCGACACAAGTCCTGTAGAGACCGTCAGCACACAATCGATATAAGAACAGATCATCCCAGAAGTA
Source organism: Rhodiola kirilowii (assembly GCA_033675215.1). NCBI lineage: Eukaryota > Viridiplantae > Streptophyta > Magnoliopsida > Saxifragales > Crassulaceae > Rhodiola > Rhodiola kirilowii. The sequence continues at coordinate 12,484,543 of CM066195.1, read as the reverse complement.
CCTTTTAACGTCGGAAAGAAACTTCCTCTTCTGGTTGTGCGAGAGGTTGGGTGGGAGGATTCCGCAGGCTAAGAAGTTGACAAAATCTGCGTACCACGGGAGGTGATTCTCATCAATAAGCATAAGCTGTTCTCCTGCTAAAGAGTCAGTCATCGGGAGCTGGTCCTCTTCGCGGTTGAGCTCTCTAAGTTCGATGCGTGACAGGTGATCTGCAACCAGATTTTCTGCTCCCTTCTTGTCTCTAATATCAATGTCAAATTCTTGGAGGAGGACCCAATGGATTAGACGGGGTTTCGAGTCTTTCTTGGACAACAGGTGTTTGATGGCAGCATGATCGGTGTAAACTGTGGTCTTCGAACTAATTAATTAGTGCCTGAACTTCTCGAAAGCATAGACGATGGCCAGCATTTCTTTCTCGGTCATAGTGTAGTTGACTGCTGCTCCGGCGAGAACCTTGCTGGCGTAGTAAACAACGTACAGCTTCTTGTCGATGCGCTGCCCCAAGACTGCTCCTACTGCAAAGTCACTTGCATCACACATTAGTTCAAATGGCAGCTCCCAATTGGGAGGCTGCACTATCGGAGCGGAAGTAAGAGCAGTTTTCAGATTATTAAAATCATTCAAACATGAATTATTAAAATTAAAATCAGCTTCCTGGCAGAGTAAATCAGTGAGTGGCTTAGCTATCTTCGAGAAATCCTTGATGAATCGTCTGTAGAATCCAGCGTGCCCGAGAAAGCTCCTGATCCCTTTTACATCTTTCGGTGGGGGCAGCTTTTCAATCACTTCAGCCTTTGCGCGATCGACCTCGATGCCTCTGTTGGAGACCATGTGTCCTAGCAATATACCTTCCTGCACCATAAAGTGACACTTCTCCCAGTTTAAAACCAGGTTGGTGTCAACACAACGACGAAGAACATCAGTAAGGTTAGAGAGACACGAATCAAACGAGGAACCATACACCGAAAAGTCATCCATAAATACTTCCATGGTGTGTTCCAAAAAATCAGAAAAAATAGCCATCATGCAACGTTGAAAAGTGGCTGGTGCATTGCAAAGGCCAAAGGGCATACGTCTATAAGCAAATCTGCCAAAAGGGCAAGTAAAAGTAGTTTTCTCCTGGTCCTCGGGGTGTATAGGGATCTGGAAAAATCCACTATAACCGTCGAGGTAGCAGAAAAATTTATGCTTTGCTAGACGTTATAACATTTGATCAATAAAAGGCAAAGGAAAGTGATCCTTAAGAGTAGCCTTATTCAATTTCCTATAATCAATGCACATACGCCAACCAGTCACAGTACGAGTAGGAATTAATTCATTGTTTTCATTTCATACAACAGTCAAACCTCCCTTCTTAGGGACAACGTGCACAGGACTTACCCACTTACTATCAGCAACAGAATAAATGATGCCGGCATCTAATAATTTCAGAATTTCCTTCTTAACCACATCATTCAATTTGGGGTTCAAACGTCTCAAGGCATCCCTACTAGGTCTAGCATCCTCCTCAAGGTTAATTCTATGCATGCACAAATCTGGGCTAATCCCCTTAAGGTCGTCTATAGAATATCCTAGGGCTTGTCTATGTTTTCGCAAGACATCAAGCAATTTATGGGTCTCTACATCAGTCAAGGATGCATTAACAATCACCGGGTATGTCGAGTTAGGGCCCAGAAATTCATACATGAGACTTGCAGGCAGAGGTTTCAGCTCTACCGTGCAAGATTCCTTACCTGCGTCTCCTGCGGCATCAGCTGCGTCCGCGCCCTCTATGCTCATAGCGTAGACATCCATCGGTATCGGGCAGCCTGGTACAACCTTGTAAGACTCAATAGATGTTAGTGAAATGTGCTGATCAACATCAGCAGAGTCTAACACATCACAATCAGCCAAAAGACTAGGAGTTCTGCACATGTCAGGTAAATAAAAGACAACACGTTCGTTGCCTACACGCAAAGCTATAGACCCCCTATCCATGTCAATAACAACCCTAGCCGTGTAAAGGAATGGTCTATCAAGTATAATGGGAATGTCAGTGTCCTCTGAAATCTCTAGCACAATAAAATCAGCAGGAATGTAAATATTCTTCACCTTAACGGGTACGTCTTTCAGAATCCCTTTCGGGAGTCTACAAGAACGATCCGCAAGGAGAATGGAGATGTTAGTAGGACAGAGATCACCCAAGTTGAGTTTAGAATACAGAGAATATGGCATGATAGACACACTAGCACCTAAATCACACAAAACACGACGAATAGTAAGACCACCAATATCACAAGGAATAGAAAAACTCCCTGAATCCTTAAGCTTAGGCGGCATGGGCACGTGCATGGCAGCGCTGCACTCCTCACTTAGAGCTACTATCTCGGTCCCGTCCATCTTCCGTTTCCCAGTCAGAATCTCCTTCATGAATTTTGCATAGGTGGGGATCTGGGTGATTGCATAGGTGAAGGGCATTGTGATGTAGAGAGTTCGAATTTTGTCCACGAATTGCATGAACTCTTTATCTCTTCTTGCACCATTGAGTCGCTGAGGGAATGGAATCGGAGGCTTATAAGGCGCTGGATCCACTGTCTGCGCAGAATTTTCATTTCGGTCTTCAACTTCTTTTGATGTTTCTTCTTCAGCAGGTGCAGAATTTAGCGCTGATTTTTCTGCAGAATTCCGAGTGGTTTGAGCTGGTATCATCTCGAGTTGCTTGCCTCCTCGGAGTGTGATGGCATTCATCGATTCCCTAGGGTTATGCTCTGGTTTTGAAGGGAGCTTCCCTTGTTCCCTAGTCGCCGAATCTGCTTGTTGAGCCACCTGATTCCCTATCATTCGGATTGTCTGCTCAAGCTCCTTTACTCGCTGATCCTACTCTTGAGCTCGCCTGTCTTCCTCTTGAGCTCGCCTGTCTGCCTCTTGAGCTCGCTTATCTTGCTCTGCCATGAAACTAGCCATCATGGCCTCCAAGTTAGATGATCCGCCAGTCTCTTGTTGTTTGGGTTGCTGCGGCTGATATGAGTACCCACCTGAATTCTAATTTTGCTGCCTTTGTGACTGGTTGTTGTACTGAGGCTTCGGCTGATAGGAAGTGTTATTCTGCTCTTGAGCTCGAACGTTGTATTGGCCTCGTGGCTGATACGGTGCATTGCCCTGTTGCTGTTTGTATGGGAAGCTCGAAGGTGCTTGATTCTGGGGCTTATAAGACAGGTTAGGATTGTTTCTGTTCAGATTATCCCATCTGTTCGCGGGTGGTCTATAGCCGGGACCAGCCCTTTGATTATTCTGCCCGATGAAGTTTGCGTCCTCTTGATTACCGTTGTTATCATCTCATCCGATCACTGGACAACCATCTGCGTAGTGAGAAGGGGAGCCGCAAATCTAACAGTACACGCCAATGTGAGCGACGTCTGAGGACTTCATGGTGTTTGCTAGCTTCATACTTTGAATCTCGGTGGCAAGTATCTTCATTGTATCAGCCAACCGAGCTATGTCATTAGTGCTCTCGGCTTGGCAGAGATCTTGTACACCTTTCCTATCCCTAGGATTACCGCGGTCACTCGTCCAGAGATGTTAGTCTTGGGCTGGCCTCTCTATAATCTCATAGGTGTCCTCTAGCGGGACCTGGTTCAGTCCCTCTGATGAGTCGAGTTTTCGACTCATTTATGATCATTCTTCACTATAGTTTTTGATCGTTTCCGACATTATTTTAATGTCATTTGACCTCTATATCTACATTTTAGGTAGAAAACAAGTTTCCCCCATGGTCAAAGCCTAAATATGAAGATTGGTTGAGTTTCGGCGCAAAACAAGGATTTTCGGGGCAATACCGAGCATATTGACCTTTGACACTTGTTTTGGACCTAGAGGGCTCGTCCGACCTCCGAATTGGTTGATTCAAAGCTTGGTGGAAAGCTAACTCAAAGGGCTACAACTCTCTAAGAGACGTCAAGACCAAATTCGGCCGGAAAGACCCCAGTCGATCGACTGAAACTCCAGTCGGTCGACTGAGAAAACGAAGAATTTGGGGGGCTCTGAAACTTCATTGAGTCGATCGACTGGGAGTCAAGGCTAGTCAAGCCTCTCCCCAGTCGATCGACTGGATCAAAAAGTCAGTTTTTATGCCCAAATTTCAGCCGAATCTATAAAGGGAAAGTAAGGGTTTTGGACCAAGGGTGGAGGTTTTTGGGGAAAAATACTCATCAAAGGGGATCAAATCAAGGGCATCCATCCACATCCAACAAGGAGGAGTGAAGATCCAAGGGAGACATCTAGGATTAATCATCCTACTTCTATCCTTCTTCTCTTCTTATTTGTTGTGTAAAAACCCTACACACATCATGTTGTCTTACATGATGTGTGAGTAGTCTCCTTGTGTTTTGAGGGTGTTTGTACCCTCCTTGGTACTCTTGATCATGAATACACATGTTTGATTGTTGATCTATGGTGTTAGATTTACATTTGCTATGATATTCATTGTGCATGCACTCTAGGTGTTTGACGAAATGCCTAAGTGACTTGTTTGTCCCAAAACTTGACCTAATAATCTAGCGATGTTAGGGATGGTTTAGATGTAGTAAATGTGATCCTAACCAATGTGTGCATTTGTGGTTAACTAGGGGTTGAGTTCATAGTAGTTATTACCTTAGGAAGAAATTCCAAGAATAATGGTGCTATGGAATGAATCAATATCTCGAGAGAGTGAGGTTCGAGCTATAAGAGAGTTTTGCTAGGAATAGATTCAACGAGAGTTGGTCTACACTAGTCTAAGCTAGGTTTTCTACAATGCATGGTTAGGAAGTGAACTAGAAGTCGAGTTCATGGGATTTATTGCTTGGGAGAAATTTCAATGCTAATAAATGTCATGGAATGAATCGATATCTCGGGAGAGTGAGGTTCGAGCGATAAGGGAGCTTGACTAGAGTAGATTCAACGAGAGTTGGTCCACCTTAGTTTAAGCTAGGTTCAAAACTATCTAACACCTAGAAATGTGTTTAATTCTTGTATGCATGATCATGGATAATACCAAGGAGGGGCACAACCCCTCGAAACCCTCTTTTGATTGAATTGAACCCTTAATACCTTCTCATTGATTGAATTGATTATTTACCTTTTCGTTGATCAACCTCATTTCGGATAGTGAAGATTCGCTACCGACCTCTTAAGAGGAACCAACCCCCCCCCCCCCCCCAACCATAGACATTCTAGCATAATCTTAGCACTATTAGTTTAATCACCTATCCTTTGGGTTCGACCTTGGGTTCACCCGAGTCAATTATAAATGTTTTGATTAAATGTGACTAGCATAAGTATTTGAATTCTTATTTGAATATTTACGCTATATTTACAACCGATTACCCTCACCTGCTACTTGATTGATTAAGGTGTGCATCCCTTGATTGATCCCTTGATAGAAGGTGTCGATAATCTGCCACTGCTCTAGATTGTGGTGTGGGCACATCCTCGTCAGCTCCTTGTACCTCTCCCATGAGTCATACAAAGTCTCACCATCAATAGAGCGAAACGATATGAATTTGTTCCGGAAATGAGCTGTCTTTGATGGTGGGAAGTACTGCTGGAGAAAAGCTTCGGCCAGCCTGTTCCATGTGATAAAGGTACCTTCAGCGTGGCTGTCTAGCCACCTGCTAGCCTTGTCGGACAGCGAGAACGGGAACAACCTGAGGTAGTAAGACTCTGGAGGGACACCATTTGTCTTAACTGTATTACACATCTGAACAAAGCGCTTGAGGTGCTGGTGAGGATCTTTGTTAACCCTTCCTGAGAATTGATTATTCTGCACCATCTGGATAAGACTGGTTTTCAGCTCCCAAGTGTTGTTTTCAATGCTGGGTGGCGCAATAGCTGACTGGAACCCAGTAACACGTGGAGTAGTGTAATCTCCAAGGGTTCTGCACACTGGTTGCTGCACTGGTAGTGGCTGGTCGTCCTCGGCCCTTCCATTCAGTAAGTTCTGATTCATAGCTATAGCTGCGTAGTTTCGGTTCAGTGCTCGTAGCTGCCAAGCTTCGTTCTGGGCCTGACGATTGTTCTTTCATTGGTCCGGTGTGTCGTCGTTTGAAATCTGAATTTGCTTCTTCCGTCGGGGTGTTTTCTTTGGCATGAACTACCTAGTACTTGCAAAAGCCAAGAAACACTGTGAGTGAAGAAATCACAGTAGAAAAACAGATATCAAACGAGGTGGAATAGTCTAAACTACACACGTTACTCTAATATCACACTAAACGCTGCTCCCCGGCAACGGCGTCATTTTGACAAGCGTATTTTTAACCCTTTTTAGTTGTCAATTTATACGTTTTAGGGGTCAAGTTACAGTCAAACAAAATTTATAACCTTGGTAAGCCAAGGGTCGATCCAAGGAGCAAACGCGTGTGAGTACTAGCTAACGAGCGATCGATTTAGCTATTCCGAATTAACAAGTGTAAAACCAAGAGATTTGTTGTAACGAAAATTGCAGAAATTAAATTGCGGAAAATAAAAGGTTGTGTTCTTATCAGAGGAAGAATTCCAGAATCCATACTTCACCCGTGCTAACCCCGCTAATCATGCAATCATTCTACGTTAATTATTCATGCTATCGAATATGGAATATAACCGAAATAACACTAGGCAAGCCGCCCATCCACGGATCATTGTCTAGATTAATCTCAATCGTTGAACGCCGCCCATCCACGGATTATCAACGATTTCAATTTATTAAATTAAAGGTTTTCCTATTAAATCATGTAAACATGATCTAACATCAATTTCATGTAATCCGGTTAATCCCTAGGGCCCATCCACCTTTCGGCATATAACCTAAATACGTTCTATCAATGCAAACATACCCTCTGATGCAAATACATGCATAGAACGATAGTATTAAGCACACATTGAAATTGAATAATCGAATCGCATAAATAATAAACTTCAATTGATCACATGAGAGTTAGGGTTACATAGCACGGGATCCGTAGGATCCCGGAATTAAGAGGACTACTCGCTATTCATGGCGATTAACCAAAAATAGTGTAAATTCAAGGAAGAAACGAATAAACCGTAGACGATTGGCTCGTTGATCCTCACGATGAAAACTTGTCTTCTCTCCCAAGTTAGGGTTTTTGCTCCAAAATCACAACACTCAGTCTATACTGTTTGTGTTTCCTTATATAGACCGTCTAAAAAGGCCGAAAAGCCCAAAAATCGAATTTAGAAACAACTTGTAATTTTTGCCAGCCGACGGTCCTATTACAGTCGAGCCTGTAACGGCTGTAATGGCTGTAACGGGGAGAGCTAAAATCTCTGAGAAATTTGATCCCGTTACACCCGTTACAGTCCAAGCTGTAACGGTTGCTGAGGCCTGTAACGGGCTGTTCTTGCATGACTTTGATTTTTGGCCTTTTTCGATCGGTCTTTCGTTCTTTCAACACTTTGGCTCCAAGGAGCAAAGATATGTCGATTTTACCTGAAACACTAGAGAAGGACATCAAATATAGACGATTTGCCGGGAGAATGAACGTTATCCTTCATCGAATGTAGTGAATAATCAGTCAGAATGTTGACTGATCATCTGGCATGAATCTGTTTGTTAAGCACAAGTCATTCAATAGTCAACCTAATAAGCCTAGGTTTCCCAAGCATGAGAGTAAGGCCAAGACTGATAAGTCCAAAAAACTATTGTGTCATTAAGGGGTCATCTAAGAAAGAACTATCATAAGTATTTGACGAGGAATAATAATGTTAGTAATTCTGAAACTAATGTTGCTTGTGTTGATGAACCTGCTGATGCTGCTGAAGTTTTAACTGTTTCTAATAAGTCTGGTCAGCATGAATGGGTCCTTGATTCTGGTTGTTCATATCACATGTGCCCACATAAAACTTGGTTTGAAAACATGTCTGAGCATGCTTTGAATGAAAGGGTGTGTATGGGTAATCATAATGCATGTGAGGTTAAGGGGATAGTGACTGTTAGACTGTCTTTGGAAAATGGGAAACGGGTATTGTTATCGAATGTTAGACATGTGCATGGCTTAAGAAGAAACTTGATTTCATTGGGTGCCTTAGATGATTTTGGTTGTTCATACACTACTGAAAATGGTAGTATGCATGTACATAAGAACAACAAATGTGTGCTTACTGGTTCTAAGGTGTCTGGCTTGTATATTCTGAATGGTGTGTGCTGCAATGCTGCCTATGCTAATGTGGCAGAGCCTGAGGACACTGTAAGGTGGCACCTCAGGCTTGGTCACATTAGTCATAAAGGCTTGACTGAGTTAGGAAAGCAAGGCATATTAGATAAAGTTGTAATCAATGATCTCCCATTTTGTGAATGATGTGTGCTAGCTGAGCAACATAAACTGAGTTTCTCTGCTGGTGTGCATTTGTCTAAAAATGTCTTAGTTTATGTATTGTTGATTTGTGGGGGGCTGAGGGGTATGAAACACAAGGGGGAATAAGTATTGCATGAGTATTGTTGATGATTTCTCTAGGTTTGTGTGGACTTTTGTGCTGCAATGCTGACTATATGCTAATGTGGCAGAGCCTGAGGACACTGTAAGGTGGCACTCAGGCTTGGTCACATTAGTCATAGAGGCTTGACCAAGTTAGGAAAGCAAGGCATATTAGATAAAGCTGTAATCAATGATCTACCATTTTGTGAATGATATGTGCTAGCTAAGCAACATAAACTGAGTTTCTCTGCTGGTGTTCATTTGTCTAAACATGTCTTAGATTATGTACATGCTGATTTGTGGGGGGCTAAGGGGTATGAAACACATGGGGGCATAAGTATTTCATGAGTATTGTTGATGAGTTCTCTATGTTTGTGTGAACTTTTTTGCTTAAGTCTAAGTCTGATGCCTTTAGTAAGTTTAAGGAATGGAAAGCCTTAGAAGAAAACCAAACCAGCTGTAAGCTTAAAGCCCTTAGAACTGATAATGGTCTAGAGTTCTGCAATGATGAGTTTGACTCCTTATGTAAGTCCTGTGGCATTCTGAGGCATAAAATAGTTAGGGCAACCCCTCAGCAAAATGGAGTTGCTGAGGGGATGAACCGGACTCTTTTAGAGAAGGTTCGTGCCCTATTGTTTACCTCAGGTGTGCCTAACGCCTTTTGGGGTGAGGCACTCGCCACTGCAACCTACATTATCAATAGATGCCCAAATAGGAGCCTTAGTTTTAAGTGCCCTGTTGAAATTTGGACTAAAAGAAAACCCGACCTTAAACACCTTAGGACCTTTGGATGTGTTGCATATGCGCACAATAGGGAAGGAAAGTTAGATCCCAGATCCCTTAGGTGTGTGTTCTTGGGGTATCAGCCTGATACTAAAGGGTATAGACTGTGGGAAAGAGACACTAGAGGGGTAAAAATTATAGTCAGCAAGGACGTTGTGTTTAATGAGTTAGTATTCCCTTGTAAGCAAGCCCAAGTAGCCCCTGCTTAGCCTAGTGAGCCTATTACCTCTAATGAGGTGGAGTCTAGCTTGCTGCCCTTGTTCACAGCCACTGCTGGTGGGCTAAATGGCTCCTGAACCTGATGATTGATGAGCCGTATTTATACGATTCATCGAGTCATTAATTCCCACCAATTCCTGCACTTTATTATGCGAACAGTTACTTTTTAGTGTTGTTTCGTGTTTCAGGTGATTTGGAAGCTCTAGGAGGAATCGCGCTTAAAAGACGGCATTTTCATGCCAGAAACATCGCAATTGAAGAACATAGCCAAAGGAGGGCGTGAACAGTGTTTTTTCGGCTCGTGAACAGTGTTTCTCGGCTCGTGAACAATAATTCCGGTATGAATAGTAACTCCGGCGTGAATAGTAATTCCGGCATGAACAGTACTTCGGGCCGTGAACAGTAACTTCGGGGAAAAAGTCCAATTCGTCCAGCCCAAGTCTACAATGTCATATTAGGGCTAAAATCACAAGCTAGGGTTTGGAATCATCTAGAAGATCAAAGGTGGCTTTATCATCAAGCAAAGATTATTATGGAAATATTTCCATGATTATCTTTGGGGCTTATTTTGGAAATTTTAGGGTTTCTCAAAACCCTATATAAGGAGGTCCATACTACACCAAATAATCATCCCAAAAAAACCTCTCACTCATTCATCACACAACAACACAGCCGTGTGCCCTAATCATCTCCTCTCCTCCGCCGGTTCTCCACCATACACGGCCGAAGCTCCTCCTTGCTCAGCCGCGACTCGGTCCGACTCACCCCTATTCCAGCCGTGACTCAGTGCACCCACTCGGTTATTTAGTGAAGTTTTTGTACTCTTTATTTTCTGCATTATTTACTTATAACGATGTGCAACTAAAACCCTTATTCGGGTTAGGGTTAAATAATTGTGACTTATGTTTTTGAGATTTGAATCTTAATGCTTGTTTCGTTATTCGATTAAACTTTCTGTGCTCATTATTGGATTGAATCGTGAAGTTAAGTGGAGGCTTGGAATGGCAAGGCTTAAACTGATCAATTCAACGCCCCTATTTACTATTTGTTGATACTAGAGAGCTATTAACAAGTAGTGCACTAATTCGATATATCTTGGAATGGAATATTGAATTATTAGGTTTAAAAGAATTAGAAACATGATATTTAGAAATCAATGATAAAACCAAGTCACAATTGAATAAAACCCTAACCTGAATATTTCCCTCTGATATTTACAACCTCAGTTATTTTCGCATTCTACTCTTGGTTTACTAACTGATACTCTCATTCTAGTTTCTTGTTTTTTTCTCTTTACAGAACAAAGTAGTACCTATCTAGCTCCCTTGGGTTCGACCCTTGCTTACCATTGTGCTAACCCACAGTTCATTGCAAGGAAATATAAATTGTTTTTGCACAGGTACGACGACAGCCTGTTCAAAATGGCGCCGTTGCCGGGGAGCTAAGCACGGTGAAATTTGTTCTTCTTTACTTTTCGTTTATTTTTCTCTTTGCATTATTTCGAAATTTGCTTATCTCGGTGATATTTCAATTTCAACTGTTCAATTTTCGATTTTCATTCTTTTCGATTTCCAATTTCTAGCTCTCAGAGGGTTCTGTCACCAAGACTTACGAGTCTAAGGATTTTGGGTTTTAAGTGGGACCGCTGTGACCCCTCCAATCTCCTGGGAACCCTTTGTTGCTAGTCTGTCTTTGCTATTACGGTGTTTGCTAGACCGGTGCTTGCTATTTTTTGTAACATGTCTCATGCAGGAAGTAGCGTTGGTGGCAACAGTCACAACAGTCACATTAACGAAGAAGTCAACCAGAATGTACAAGGAGTACAGAATGGCGAAATCAGGGGGCTATCCCTGAACAGTTTCAACAGTTCCAACAACAACAACCTCAGAACCAACAACAGAACCAACCCCAACCACAGTACCCTCAGTACCCACCATATCAGCAATATCCACCACCACCATATCCACAGTACCCACAACCGCCATACCCTCAATATCCACAACCATATCCGCCACTACAATATCTTCCACAACCACCATTACAACATCCACCACCACCACAAGCCCCACGCCAGCCAGTAGTCAGAGACGATGAGGAGGACGAAGATGAAGGACCCACCATGGGCGAGCTCTCGGTTCCCAATTTCAGAGACCAGACATGGCCTATCTATGAAGGACCAGACCTCGCCGCCATAACAGTCAGCACCTCAGTCGTCCATCATCTGCCCAAGTTCTCTGGAACCAAGGGAGAATCGGCTACATCTCACCTGACACGCTATCACGGGTTATGCTTAAACCTGAAACCACACGGAGCCGACGTCGAAATTTTCAAGCTGAAGGCGTTCTACTTCTCACTCACAGACACTGCCGCAGATTGGTTTCTATCCTCGCCCCCCGATAGTATCTACACATGGGACCAGATGCAAAAGCAATTCGTCGGCAAATATTATCCAGCTGGGTGATCGCTCGATAATATAGTGTAAATATTCAATAAGAAATCGAATACTTATGCTAAGTCACGTTAAATCAAAACATTTGTAAAGACTCGGGAAACCCAAGGTCGTACCCAAAGGACAGGTGATTAAACTAATAGTGCTAAAGATTAAATCTAGAATGTATAAGGTTTGGGGGGGTTTGATCCTCGAAAGAGGTTGATAGCAAATGATTTACTATCCTAACAGAGATTTTAGCAATGAAAAGGGGTGAACAATCAATCAAAGATGACTAGGGATTATTTCCCCACCTAGACAATTATTGTGACAATGATATTGGATGTCGATTATGAATTTTCATGCACATGAGTAGAATTTAGCCATGCAACGTTCACCCTAAGTTCCACTCGCGCTACAACCTAGAATGAAGAGGTTACACCTCGCATAGGACCTCACACTCGCGCTCTATTGGCCCTATAGAACATGCGTTTCTAGTCTCACACTCGCGCTCTATTGACTAAATAAACACATTCTTGTTAAATTCAAGCCAATCTCATTAGAATTTAAGTGTCGCCATGTAACACAAAAGTCCTAATGCCTCTTCATTCATTTCATTAAATTCATGTTGATCAACGTGAGCTACATCAAACATGAAATTACACTAAGTTCCCATTGAGGACATTTCACAAACACCTTATGGGCAACTCTAAACACTTAGTTCAAATGAAGAAGATTCATGTGCAATTCATTCAATATCAACATCCATTGCATTTATATCATCACAACATGTCTAGGGGATCAATAATCCCCAATCAAAGTCACTACTCACTCATAGTGAGTTCACAAGCAAAAACAACCACAAAAGTGTAAACACCCATATGAAAGGTAGAGTTTAGAAATTCAAAACCAATATGGAGAACTAAGAACAAGTGAGGATCCAATCTTTGTGTTGTTGTTGTCTTCCAAAATCCCAGCTCAAAAGCCTCCCAAAATCGCCCAAAAAGCTCCCCAAAATCGTCCCCCTTTTTCTTTCTCTCCAACTTTCTATTTATAGCTGAAAATTAGGGTTTCCGGTACTGTAGCACGGTTGAACCGGCCGGTTCAAATTGTGTGAAGGAATCCAGCCGGCCGGTTCGAGCAGGGGAGGCTGGATGGGAACCTTCTGAGCACCTCAACCGGCCGGTTCGATTGGATAGAGGAAGTTCAACCGGCCGGTTCGATCAGGGGAGAGCTTCCTTGGAGTTTCTGAGCATTTGAACCGCCCGGTTCAAAGTGTGTTCAATTCTCAACCGGCCGGTTCAATGCTTCAGAGAATTCTAGCTTCTGTCCTTCATTTCAACCGGCCGGTTCGATCCAAGGCCAATATTCAACCGGCCGGTTGGATCTGCTCCTTGGGTGCTTTTCGCTCCAAAAACTCGGGTTTGCTCTAAAATCACTGCTCACTTGTGTTCTTAGCTTAAACGCTGCAATTTGCCTGAAAATGAACCACAAAGCGTCAACTAGCAAGTGAAATTGTGATAAAATGATCGAAACAATAAACGTGGCGGTTGCCTAAAGTGCATATGTTTTAGTGCCATCAAATCACTCCACACTTATCATTTGATCGTCCCGAGCAAACTAATCATAGAGATCAACAACAATAATGCATTTTACTCGTTCAAGGTTGGTTCAAAGGGAACTCCATACGGTGATGATAACTAACTAAGAACACTAAGAAATAAAAACTACTTCCGATAAACCACTTTCGTAGGTGACATGAGTGCATTTAGCGAATGCACCAAGCCTTTAAACCCCTAGGCTACCCTAGTGGACGAGTTATAGTCTCGTGAGAGTTTTCAGAAATGGGAATACTCACAAATCCCACATGCATTTATCCCATAAGAGATGAATTCAAAAGTGTTCAACCAAGGCCATGATTTCTCAACACAAATCCCTCACCCCACGCTAGGACTACCATCACAATATCATCAAAAGAACTTTTGAACCATTTTGAGTACCATGAGGTTGTGCATTCAAGATCATCAATACTAGAGCCATCAATCGCCTCACCCAAAAGCCTACTCATTTTCAAGGCAATACAATAGAAGTGAAGCTTTTAGTTTGCACAAAAACCGTCAATCGCTCACCTATGCTAGCTAGGGCTAGTCCATGGGCTTGCGACATGGAACTCGTTCCCAAGTTTTAGGCGCTTAAGCCGTAATCCATAAGGGAAGAGGAGTTCGACACAATGAGTTCTTAAAAACAAGCATAGACCAAATGGTACTCCCGTGCAAGCACATGGGTCGTCCAAAAGTCATTCCAACTAGCACACATGCAAATGATGAATCCCGTACAAATGAAGAATGGAGGAAAACATAGAGTCAAGTTTTAAGTGCTTCTTATTTTCTTCTTTTTTCCTTTTTTTTTTGAAACGGCCTTTGGCCTACAAATGCTTTCGAGGGGGGACTTACCTCCCTAACCCCCGGCATTTGTATATTTTGGAGCAAAACTTCTCGACCTCTTGAGAAAGTTTTTAGTCGGGGCTTTGCCCTCTTTGACCGCAAAAATCTTTTTTTTTTGAATGGGGCTTCGCCCTCTTTTATTTTTGACTCCACACTTAAAACTTGACAATATGTTCAAAAAGAAGTGTATGGAATGTGCGGGAATCAAACATAAGCATGGCTCTAAGTTAGAAAACTCAAGTCACCAAGGAGGAAACAAATAGTCTAAGTTTTTCGTGGAAATTCTAGAAATGCTTGCTAAAACTTGTTCTAAGGTATTTCAACGAAAATACTTAGAGATTTAGATAGACAAGAGATAGCAATGATATTGATTCCCAAGAATGCACATTCGTAGGACTATGTCGGTTCTAGGTTCAAGATCCAACAAATGCGACGAATAGGCTAGATGTGATTTATAGAGATTTAGAATCGATAGTCACAACCTATGTGGTTTTACACTCTCATATTAGGGATATGGTGCAAAAGATGCAAGTGTCCATCAAAAATGATATGCATGGCATGCAAACATGTGAACAATGCTCATAAAACTGCAAACAACAATGAAGATGAGATGAAGGCGCAAAGGAACTCCCCTCGTTTGTAGATGTACCCCAACCAAGAGAAAAAGACGCCACTATGCAAAGCGTGATTGAACATGGTGTAAATACTCCCTTGATGACAAGAAGACACGAGAGGTTAAAAGTAACAAGTGACATACAAGGTCATTCGACGCAAGTATGAGCAAGTTAGCTTCACTAGTTACATAATAACATCATGGCATACGATTACTAGAATTCAAACAAGGAAAGTAATATACATTCTTCATAATATGCATATGAGCACTAGGGGCAACATCATGACACAAAGAAATATCAAGGGAAAATGGAGGGGCTTGGTGATGTGAAGCGGAGTTGGAGTGAGAAGACCTCACTCCACACTTAAAATTTTACCAACTAACAACACCAATCAAACTCCACACTAAAGAGATCACCATCACCAAGAATTATCATGCAAGCACAATTCCACACCAACACATCAAATCATGCATTTTCACCCTCCAAGCACCATGTTCACATTAAACATTCAAAACCAAAGCATACATAGGAAATCAAATTAAGCATAGATGGACAACTCACAATCCGGGCTACCTCCCGTTAGGACCTAGTTTAACGTCTTGGCAAAGACCGAGCCGAATCTCTTTTTTAGAAACACACTTGAGGAGTCCTTTGCTAGGATCCCTCCTCAAGCGGACTTGTAGAATATTAGGAGACTCAATCCGGGTTCTTTGAGGAGCTGCAAGCAACTTGCTTAAAGGCTCTCGTCCAAGGTGATGTTTGCTTCTCACTCCTTGCCGTTTTAGCATCTACTATTATTTTTACCCCATCATGGCATGAGTGCATCCAATAGTGATCAAGAGGGGGGTCCTCACCGGGATCAATTGAATTGTACAAATCCTTTTTGGTCACCTTCTTGACCTCAATATCCTCGGCCCTAGCACTCGCTTGTTCTTCCGACTCACAAGGTTCTTGTTCCGCCACATGTTCGCCCATGGGCCTCTCAATATTAATCTTCTCTCCTCCAATCTTCAAGGTCAACTTCCCCTTTCCTAGATCAACTTTGAAACCGGCGGTGGCTAAGAAGGGGCGTCCAAGAATAAGAGAGGTGTTTCCATTATTCCCCATGTCCATCACTACGAAATCACAAGGTATGTAGAACTTGTCTACCTTGATTGGGACATTTTCGATCACTCCTTTGGGTAGCCTCTTGGTGCCATCGGTGAGTTGCAAGGTCATCTTGGTAGCTTTCATTCCCTCTAACCCAAGCTTGTAGTAGGTCGCAAGAGGCATGACACTTACACTAGCACCAAGGTCGGCTAATGGGTCCTCAAAATCCATGGCGCCAATAGAGCATGGAATGGTGAATCGACCGGGGTCCTTCACTTTGAGAGGTGTTTGCTTTGAGAAAAGGGCGCTACACTCATGGTTCAAGGCTACCATGCTAGATTCTTCAATAACTCTTCGGCTAGACACAATATCTTTCAAGAACTTTGCATAAGTTGGATTTTGCGTGATCACCTCATAGAACGGAAGAGTGACATACAACTTCTTCAACATCTCCACAAATCGTTGGAAGTGGCCATCTAGCTTGTTTTTGTTGAGCCTTTGAGGAAAGGGGACCATTGGCACATATTTCCTCATCAAAACCGGCGCTTCTTTCTTTTTCTCATCTTCCGTAGGAGTTTGAATTTCAACTTCGGGGTTTTTATTAGCAACTTCCGCTTCTACCACCTTATCATTATGGCTCGGTTTTCTTTGCAGAGTGGGAAGGACTCGTCCACTCTTCAATGTGATGGCATTGACATTCATGAGAGAGGGCTCTTCATCTTCAAGAGAGATGGCATTGCAATGCTCGATGAAATTAACATCCGGTTGAGAAGGAAGTTTCCCAATTTGCTTCAGTTGAGTATTCTCCCTAGCAAGTCTTTTGTTTTCGGCCGCTAGCTCATCCAATTTTGCTTCCATTCTTCGGTTGCTTGCCTTGCTTTCTTTGTTATCCTCCATCATTTGAGCCATCATTGACATCATAGAGCTCTCTTGAGAGCTCGAGGAAGAATTTCCTTGCTCATTCATATTGGCTTTAGCTTGATAGGGCTTTTGATTTTGATAGTTTCCTTGATAGTTTTGAGAGTTTTGATTTGACCCTTGGCCTTGGTTGGAGTAGGAATTCTGCACTTGGTTTGAGAATGAATTTTGCCCTTGATTTTGGTTTTGGCTAGAGCCATAACCTTGCCTTTGATTATTCCCTTGATAATTGCTTTGATAATTTCCTTGCCCTTGAGGCCTTGAGGTGAAGTTAGAATCATTAGACATCCTCTTTTGCGGAGGCTCATAATTTCTAGTGGTAGGATTCGCATTTTGATTGTAGTTTCTTTGTTGGTTGACAAAATGCGCCTCCTCATAGCCATCATCATCTTCCTCATATTTCCCTTCGGGACAATTTTTGGTAGAGTGCCTTGTACTAGAACACAAGAAGCATGATTGGTGCGCCGAAGTTCTCTCCTTATCGGCCTTAGGCTTAGTTGCCTCCACAGAATTTACCATACTTATCATAGACTCCATCCTCTTTGATAACTCATTAATTTGCTCTTTCGTTGCATAACTCGAGGAATCATCTCTTGACTTGGCCATCTTTTTGTGGTCCACTCCTTGGTATTTATCGGAGTTTGAAGCTATTTTGTCCACAACCTTAAAACCTTGGTTAGCCGGTAACTCCATTATAGCTCCTCCACTAGCCGTGTCCATTTGATTCTTAGCCTCCTTACTCATCCCCAAATAGAAGTAACGCATTAGATCGGCCTTTCTAAAATTATGATGAGGGCACTCCCTCAAGTAGTGTTTAAACCGATCATAAGCTTGGTGGAAGAGCTCGTTGTCCCTTTGAGAGAATGTTAGAATAAAATCCGTGAACTTCTTGGTTCTAGACGGAGGGTAGAACTTGTTCAGAAAAGCCGTGGCTAAATGGTCCCAAGTACGAAAAGTCCCCGGATCATGATTTTGTAGCCACTCCTTGGCATCTCCATATAGCGACGAAGGAAATAATTTCAAGTACACATATTCAACGGGTGTATTCCTCGGCTTATACGTCCGACAATACTCTTGGAAGTTGGCTAGATGATTGGAGGGATTCCCGGCCCCTTGAAATTGGTCATTCGTGATCATATGCACTAGAGACGATTTAACGTCGAAATCAAAGGCATCCTCATCGGGAGGTTGAATAACCGAGCCATTTCCCTCGAGGGTCGGAGTCATGTAGTCCCCTACGGGTCTTTCATCCTCATCTTCTTCATCTTCCTCCTCATACCTATTGTTTCGGTTCTCTCTACGATGAACACGAGGATTCCGGATAGGACGTCTCTCATTCTCATTATAATTGTCATTTCTAGCTTGAGGATCCTCTACTTCTTCCCCATCAATTCTACGATTTTGAACATTTCCTTGAAGAACCGGACGGTTCCCATCTTCATTTTCCATAATAACTTCTTGTCTTTGATTTTGGATGATAGGTGGGACAATAGGAACCAATGGAGGTAGAGGGTTCTTGCGAGGTCTACCTCTTCCTCTCTTAACGGTAGGTTGAGAAGGTCTAGAAGTACTTGAAGAAGAGCCGGTTGCTACGTGTTTCTTTCCTTCAAATCTTGTGTTCATTCAATTGCCTGCGAGAACAAAAGAAATTCTTAGCAATGAGCGGCAAAAGAGATAAACACAATCAAGATCAACACAAGCAATGGCTACCAAGTAAGGAAAAGCAAACAAAACTAGATAATCTAATAGCACGATAGTTAATTAACCTATCCCCGGCAACGGCGCCATTTGATCGCTCGATAATATAGTGTGAATATTCAATAAGAAATCGAATACTTATGCTAAGTCACGTTAAATCAAAACATTTGTAAAGACTCGGGAAACCCAAGGTCGTACCCAAAGGACAGGTGATTAAACTAATAGTGCTAAAGATTAAATCTAGAATGTATAAGGTTTGGGGGGGGTTTGATCCTCGAAAGAGGTTGATAGCAAATGATTTACTATCCTAACAGAGATTTTAGCAATGAAAAGGGGTGAACAATCAATCAAAGATGACTAGGGATTATTTCCCCACCTAGACAATTATTGTGACAATGATATTGGATGTCGATTATGAATTTTCATGCACATGAGTAGAATTTAGCCATGCAACGTTCACCCTAAGTTCCACTCGCGCTACAACCTAGAATGAAGAGGTTACACCTCGCATAGGACCTCACACTCGCGCTCTATTGGCCCTATAGAACATGCGTTTCTAGTCTCACACTCGCGCTCTATTGACTAAATAAACACATTCTTGTTAAATTCAAGCCAATCTCATTAGAATTTAAGTGTCGCCATGTAACACAAAAGTCCTAATGCCTCTTCATTCATTTCATTAAATTCATGTTGATCAACGTGAGCTACATCAAACATGAAATTACACTAAGTTCCCATTGAGGACATTTCACAAACACCTTATGGGCAACTCTAAACACTTAGTTCAAATGAAGAAGATTCATGTGCAATTCATTCAATATCAACATCCATTGCATTTATATCATCACAACATGTCTAGGGGATCAATAATCCCCAATCAAAGTCACTACTCACTCATAGTGAGTTCACAAGCAAAAACAACCACAAAAGTGTAAACACCCATATGAAAGGTAGAGTTTAGAAATTCAAAACCAATATGGAGAACTAAGAACAAGTGAGGATCCAATCTTTGTGTTGTTGTTGTCTTCCAAAATCCCAGCTCAAAAGCCTCCCAAAATCGCCCAAAAAGCTCCCCAAAATCGTCCCCCTTTTTCTTTCTCTCCAACTTTCTATTTATAGCTGAAAATTAGGGTTTCCGGTACTGTAGCACGGTTGAACCGGCCGGTTCAAATTGTGTGAAGGAATCCAGCCGGCCGGTTCGAGCAGGGGAGGCTGGATGGGAACCTTCTGAGCACCTCAACCGGCCGGTTCGATTGGATAGAGGAAGTTCAACCGGCCGGTTCGACCAGGGGAGAGCTTCCTTGGAGTTTCTGAGCATTTGAACCGCCCGGTTCAAAGTGTGTGCAATTCTCAACCGGCCGGTTCAATGCTTCAGAGAATTCTAGCTTCTGGCCTTCATTTCAACCGGCCGGTTCGATCCAAGGCCAATATTCAACCGGCCGGTTGGATCTGCTCCTTGGGTGCTTTTCGCTCCAAAAACTCGGTTTTGCTCCAAAATCACTGCTCACTTGTGTTCTTAGCTTAAACGCTGCAATTTGCCTGAAAATGAACCACAAAGCGTCAACTAGCAAGTGAAATTGTGATAAAATGATCGAAACAATAAACGTGGCGGTTGCCTAAAGTGCATATGTTTTAGTGCCATCACTGGGCGCGCAGCGCAAGTCCGGAAGCAGTTGCAAGAGCTCAAGCAAGGCCCAAATGAGACTATGTACGAGTATTTGGAGAAGTTCCTAGCCTTGGAAAAGAGTTGCTGCAACCTCGAGCTCCCAGAGAAAGTCATCGTCGAGTATATGCTAGATGGACTACGCAGGCTAGAAAGGAAGCTATTGGAAGCCTCAGCTGGAGGTAATCTCATGAACCTGACGCCAGCCAGAGTAAAGCAAAAAATCATATCAGTGGCAGAAAGTGAGCGGTTCCAGGATGAGTCAACAAAAGAAGACGAGTATACCCGAACAAAGAACGTGTCAACAGTTGAGCCCTCAATCAGTGCTATGGCCGCAGAAATGAAGGAAATGAGGGAACTGATGAAGCATGTAGTCCGAAGGCAGCCAGTCCAGGTCAACCCATGTGAGTTCTGTACGTCTACAGATCACAAGACAGACGAGTGCCCTACCTTACAGACAGACATCCAGGGCGATGTGAATGCAGTGGGCAATTATCAGAATTATGGCAACCAGGCAGGCCCAGTCAAGCAGTATGGCGCAGCAGCACCAAATCAAGGAACCTGGAAGAACAACTATCAGCAGAACCAGACTCAGCCAGCACGTCCGAATGTGCCTCAGCAGAATTATCAGACTCAGCAGCCCTACAGACATCCTAACAGTCAATATCAGCAGAATGCACCAGGACAGTATCAGCAGAAGGGGCCGAACAATAATCAAGCTAGTCCAAGCAATCACGGTTCCAACAAGTCCATAGAAGAAATGATGAAGGAGATGGTGGCTACCACCCATCAGATCAATACAACCTTGAACCAGTACATGGCCAAGACCGACGGGGCAATAACCGACCTTCAGAAGCAGATGTCCCACGTGACCGCAGCAATCTCCAGGCTCGATAACAACGCTGGACGACTCCCCTCACAGACAGTTCAGAATCCAAAGGGGAACGTCAATGCGGTGACATTGAGGAGTGGAAGAGCAACAGGGCCAGCGGAGACCGAGGATGAGACAACCGAACCTAGTGCCCCCATCCAGGACGAGCCCAGACCCGACCTAGTCCCATCAGTTGAGGTCTCACGGCCAGATCAGGTTCCCTTACCTTTTCCTGTGCAGGTTCGAGCTCCGAAGAAATATGTGATGGACAAGGAAGTGTGGGAATTATTCAGCAAGGTGGAAATCAACATCCCACTCCTTGAGGCCATCAAGCAGATCCCGTGGTACTCCAAGTTTCTGAAGGAGTTGTGCACAAACAGACGAAAGGGAACCCAGCCAGACGAGGAGCTTATGAGCAGGAATGTTTCAGCGGTAATTCAGCGCAAGGTGCCACCAAAATGCGGTGATCCAGGCACATATACCATTCCCTGCATGATCGGTAACATTAGGCTAGAGAATTGCATGCTTGATCTTGGAGCCTCTATTAATGTTTTACCGTACTCTATATACTCCTCTTTGTGCATCGGTCCTTTAGAACCTGCAGGTCTTACCATACAGCTAGCAGACAGGTCATGCAAGCAGCCCGAGGGCAAGATTGAGGATATGCTCGTACAGGTCGGCGAGTTGGTATTCCCAGCAGACTTCTATGTCCTCAAGATGGAGAGCAGTAGCCCTACAGACCATGCACCGATCCTACTCGGCCGGCCATTCCTCAAAACGTCGAAGATGAAGATAGACTGTGACACTGGGACGTTGACCATGGAGGTTGAGGATGAGATGATTAGCTTTGATATCTTCGGGGCCATGAAGCATCCTACAGAGTACGAAGCGGTCCATGCCTTAGACACCTTGGACGACCTTGTCCAGGAGGTACATCCAGAGAGACGGACCGACCCGCTAGAGGAAGTCATTGAGGAGGCAGTATACTCACCTGAGGATTCTTATGAGCATACAGAGGCGATCATGGATGCCCTAGATCAGCTAGAGATCGCCCCACCACTTACACCGAGGTATGAGGTTAATGCAATTCGGTTATTCAAATCACAAGTGTGTTTGCCTTCTGTTGTGCAGGCACCTACAGTAGAATTGAAGCCTCTACCTGGTCACTTGAAGTATGCATTCTTAGGGGAGAACAACACGCTGCCAGTCATCATCAAAAGCAGCCTAAGGGCAGATCAGGAGCGTAGGTTGATTGGAGTACTGACCGAGCACAGACAGGCCATTGGATGGACACTAGTCGACATCAAGGGAATCAGCCCTACTGTCTGTATGCATCGGATTTTGCTGGATGATGGAGCTAAGCCTTCGAGGGAACCTCAGCGCAGATTGAATCCTATCATGATGGAGGTGGTCCAGAAGGAGATTCAGAAGCTTCTGGATGCTGATGTGATTTACCCGATCTCAGACAGTCAGTGGGTAAGTCCGGTACATGTGGTACCGAAGAAGACAGGAATCACAGTGGAGAAGAATGCTGAGGGCGAGATGGTGACTACACGAGTCAAGAATGGATGGCGCATGTGCATAGACTACAGGAAGCTGAATGCAGTTACGCGCAAGGATCACTTTCCTCTTCCATTTATTGACCAGATGCTCGACCGCTTGGCAGGTAAGCCTTATTTTTGTTTTCTAGATGGTTTTTCAGGCTATAACCAGATTCCCATAGCACCCGAGGATCAGGAGAAGACAACCTTTACATGTCCATTCGGTACGTTTGCTTTTCGCCGGATGTCTTTTTGCTTTTGTAACGCACCAGGTACTTTTCAGAGGGTGGTTACTAGCATATTCTCTGACATGATAGGTTCGTTTATTGAGGTGTTTATGGATGACTTCACTGTGCATGGTGACACTTTTGATGCATGTCTAGATAATTTGAGCATGGTATTAGCACGATGTGTTGACATGAATTTGGTGCTCAATTATGAAAAGTGTCATTTTATGGTTACTCATGGAGTAGTACTCGGTCATATAGTCTCACATGAGGGGATAGAGGTAGACAAGGCTAAGATAGATCTGATTGTTACTCTACCATATCCCTCTACAGTCCGTGATATTAAGTCGTTTTTAGAGCATGCTGGTTTCTATCGTAGATTCATTAAGGATTTCTCGAAAAAGGCGCTGCCTTTGTCTAACCTCTTGCAGAAAGATGTTCCTTTTGAGTTTACAGATCAGTGCAGGGCAGCATTTGACGAGCTGAAGGAGGCCCTCACCAGCACGCCCATCATTAGAGCTCCGGACTGGGCGCAGCCCTTTGAGATTATGTGTGACGCGAGCGATTATGCTGTAGGAGCAGTTCTCGGTCAGAGAGTGGACAAGAAGCCCGTGGTCATCTACTACGCTTTGAGGACACTAGACGTGGCCCAGAGGAACTATTCAACCACAGAGAAGGAGCTGCTAGCCGTGGTTTTCGCCTTGGAGAAATTTCGATCATATCTGTTATGTACTAAAGTTGTTGTCTATTCTGACCATGCAGCTATTAGGTACTTGATGACAAAGAAGGAGGCGAAACCAAGGCTCATTAGGTGGATCCTGCTCCTACAGGAGTTTGACGTGGAGATCAGGGACAAGAAGGGCATAGAGAACACAGTTGCAGATCACTTGAGCCGTCTTGTCAGAAAGGAGGATGCCGGGCAGATTACAGAGACGTTCCCAGATGAGCACTTGTATGCTATTTCGGGTAAGATGCCATGGTTCGCTCCTCTAGTGAACTACCTGGTAGGAGGTAAGTTCCCTCCTTCTTATTCTAGGGCGCAGTGTTTGAAACTGAAGCATGATGCTAAATACTATGTGTGGGATGATCCGTACTTGTGGAAGATATGTGTAGATCAGATTCTTAGACGGTGTATCCCTGATAATGAGATTGCTTCTGTTATCAGTTTTTGCCATGAGTTAGAGTGTGGAGGCCATTTCGGCCCTAGGAGGACTGCTAGGAAGATATTAGATAGTGGATTCTTTTGGCCACATATTTTTAGAGATGCCTACGATCATTGTAAGAGATGTGATAGATGCCAGAGAGTAGGTAACATTTCGGCCAGACAGGAGATGCCACAGGTCCCCATATTAGTAAATGATGTGTTTGACATTTGGGGGATAGATTTCATGGGTCCTTTTCCTACTTCGTGTGGTTTTGAGTTTATCTTAGTTGCAGTTGATTATGTGTCCAAGTGGGTAGAGGCCAAGGCCACTAGATGTGCTGATGCTAAAACTGTCGTAGACTTTTTGCGCACTAACATATTTTGCAGGTACGGAGTACCTAAGGCCATTATCAGTGATCAGGGGACGCACTTCTGCAACCGTATCATGACATCCACGCTGAAGCACTACCATGTTCATCATCGGACTTCCACAGCATATCACCCCCAGATGAATGGGCAGGCGGAGATCTCCAACCGCGAAATTAAGGGAATTCTGGAGAAGATGGTAGGACCGACTAGGAAGGATTGGAGCCAGCGGTTAGATGAGACATTGTGGGCGTACAGGACAGCGTACAAGACCCCGATAGGCACCTCGCCTTTTCGGTTGGTCTATGGGAAGGCGTGCCACTTACCAGTCGAGCTCGAGCATAAGGCATATTGGGCACTGAAGAAGTGCAATCCAGATTTACAGGCAGCCGGGCTAGATAGGAAACTTCAGTTGTGCGAGTTGGAGGAGTTGCGCCTTGAGGCTTACGAGAGCCAAATAGACTACAAGGCGCGGACCAAGCTCTACCACGACAAGTTTATCCTCAGGCGCACTTTCGAGATTGGACAGCAGGTCCTGGTCTTTTCATCACGCCTATGGTTGATGCCAGGCAAGCTGCGATCCAGATGGACAGGCCCATATTCAGTGACTCACGTTTATAACCATGGAGCGCTCGAGCTAGAGTGCCCTACAGACGGTCGGCGCTTTAAGGTCAATGGGCAGAGGGTGAAGCACTACCACGGAGAGATCGAGATACCAGCCCAGGAGTTTGACCTAGCCGAGCCAGTGGAGATTCTCGTTGATGAGGTTCCCATTGACGAACCTCCTGACACTTAGAGGAGGTACTGTTGAGCCAACGACGTTAAACAAAGGCGCTCGCAGGGAGGCAGCCCTGCACGGTTTGTACGTTTTTACCTTTCAGTTTTATTTACTTATGTCTATTTATGAGTCTTATTGTCACATTGTACCTTGGAAAGGATTTGGTTTCATTTTGCAGGAGTTGGACTTAGTCGGCCGGAAATTCCCCTTACGAGCTACGCATTTTAGCATTTGGCCGAGTACCATTGGATCCGGACTTCGTCCGAGAGCTTGCGAGTTACGCACTTTGCTTGCGGAGCTACGCATTTTAGTCCTCCAGGAGAGCCCGAGTTCAGCCGGCCACGTCTACACCCCAGGGGAGTTTCGTTCTACCCTTTCCTTTCCCTATCTATTTATTGCATGCATTGTGTGTCTAGATTTGAGTCGTACCGTGAGGACACGGCTCATTTCAAAAGTGTGGGGTGGGAGAGTCAGTTATGAGTCAGTTATCGAGTCAGCATGCCCACCACACAGAGTCAGCACGTTTCGAGTCATTTTTAAAATTTTTGTACATGATTACTTCACTATTTCCTAGACTTGCAGTATTGGATAGTGATTTGGTGAAATAGATAGAGCCGATTACATGCATGTCTTTGGTGAAACTTGATTTGTGCGACTAACATGTGATCTTAAATCATTGCGTACCTTTGTTAGTTGAGATAAACAGGGATGTGGAGTTGATAGCAATGCCCTAGAGAGACTTGACAGATCATTCGGAGACCGGACTCAGGATTTATGGTTATGTGGAGCTTGTGGAGGCTAGCGCTTCGAGGCAAACATAGTACGAGTCTGCTCCGCCACTGCGGCACATTTTGCGGTGGTTGGGACGGGAATACTTCACACCGTCCAGACTCTAGTTCCAGTAGCTGGGAAAATAGACAAGCGACCCTTGGATTGACCCGCGCAAAAGGACAATGATGAGCGAGAACAAGTAGGTTTGAGCAAGTCACAATCCGCACTACAAAGAAAAATCCACTACCATTGTGATAGTCCACACGTCCCACATGTGAGAAGCGTCGTTGACAATGCCAGATCATACGACGATATAGCTGACCGAAAAGCACTCTAGTACTTGAGCCCGAATCTATCACGTGCAAGAAAAAGCAGCGAGACATAACCATAGTCCAGCGAGTTCGCGTCCGAGAATGAGGGTTCATGGGTCTAAACAGGGCTATCTCCAGATACATCCGAAGTGATTTGCATCTCGGCTTCAAAGGTAAAACGTATCATTAGCCCATGTTTTTCGCACACTGACATTAGTAGCAAGCATGCATAACAGGCGAGGTCTATAGTAGCTAAATCACGTCCATGTAGCTAGTCTAGGACGACCGAAGCATTGTGATGTTTGCATTAGTCATTCCTCTTACGACCTAGTTCTTGTTCGGAACGAACAAGTTTAAGTGTGGGGTGGTTTGATGAGCCGTATTTATACGATTCATCGAGTCATTAATTCCCACCAATTCCTGCACTTTATTATGCGAACAGTTACTTTTTAGTGTTGTTTCGTGTTTCAGGTGATTTGGAAGCTCTAGAAGGAATCGCGCTTAAAAGACGGCATTTTCATGCCAGAAACATCGCAATTGAAGAACATAGCCAAAGGAGGGCGTGAACAGTGTTTTTTCGGCTCGTGAACAGTAATTCTGGCATGAATAGTAACTCCGGCGTGAACAGTACTTCGGGCCGTGAACAGTAACTTCGGGGAAAAAGTCCAATTCGTCCAGCCCAAGTCTACAATGTCATATTAGGGCTAAAATCACAAGCTAGGGTTTGGAATCATCTAGAAGATCAAAGGTGGCTTTATCATCAAGCAAAGATTATTATGGAAATATTTCCATGATTATCTTTGGGGCTTATTTTGGAAATTTTAGGGTTTCTCAAAACCCTATATAAGGAGGTCCATACTACACCAAATAATCATCCCAAAAAAACCTCTCACTCATTCATCACACAACAACACAGCCGTGTGCCCTAATCATCTCCTCTCCTCCGCTGGTTCTCCACCATACACGGCCGAAGCTCCTCCTTGCTCAGCCGCGACTCGGTCCGACTCACCCCTATTCCAGCCGTGACTCAGTGCACCCACTCGGTTATTTAGTGAAGTTTTTGTACTCTTTATTTTCTGCATTATTTACTTATAACGATGTGCAACTAAAACCCTTATTCAGGTTAGGGTTAAATAATTGTGACTTATGTTTTTGAGATTTGAATCTTAATGCTTGTTTCGTTATTCGATTAAACTTTCTGTGCTCATTATTGGATTGAATCGTGAAGTTAAGTGGAGGCTTGGAATGGCAAGGCTTAAACTGATCAATTCAACGCCCCTATTTACTATTTATTGATACTAGAGAGCTATTAACAAGTAGTGCACTAATTCGATATATCTTGGAATGGAATATTGAATTATTAGGTTTAAAAGAATTAGAAACATGATATTTAGAAATCAATGATAAAACCAAGTCACAATTGAATAAAACCCTAACCTGAATATTTCCCTCTGATATTTACAATCTCAGTTATTTTCGCATTCTACTCTTGGTTTACTAACCGATACTCTCATTCTAGTTTCTTATTTTTTTCTCTTTACAGAACAAAGTAGTAGCTATCTAGCTCCCTTGGGTTCGACCCTTGCTTACCATTGTGCTAACCCACAGTTCATTGCAAGGAAATATAAATTGTTTTTGCACAGGTACGACGACAGCCTGTTCAATGATCAACAAGGAATCCATGATCTGCAACATGAAGATCAGGTTGAGACCCTTGAAGAAAATCAAGATGCTGGAAATGTGGTGGAGCACTATCCTGTCTCTGCACAAGAGCAGCTTGCTGACTATCAGCTTGCTAGAGATAGATCAAGAAGAGAACCTAGACCAAATCCTAGGTATTCAGAAGCTGACTTAGTACTTAACGCCTTAGTTGCCACTAGTGAACTGAAAGAAACTAAACCTATAAGTTATCATAAGGCTATGAGTTGTAGGGCCAAGGATAAGTGGCTAGCTGCCATGGAAAATGAAATGAGATCCCATAGGATAAACCAAACCTGGGAATTAGTTGAGAAACCTAAATCTAAGAAGCTAGTGGACTATAAGTGGTTATTTACATTAAAAGAGGGGCTGGCGAAATCTGATCCCCCTAGATATAAGACCAAGGGGTTTACGCAGAAAGAGAGGATAGATTATACTGAAATTTTCTCTCCTGTTGTTGATTTTAAGACAATCAGAGTTATGCTTGCTTTTGCTGTCAGTTTTGACCTTAAAATTGAAATGCTTGATGTTACTATTGCTTTCTTGCATGGTACTTTGGATGAAGTGATTTATATGCGACAGCCTGTAGGTTTTATTAATGCTGAAATGCCTGAACATGCCTGTTTATTAAAGAAATCTTTGTATGAATTAAAACAGAGTTCTAGGCTATGGTGTAAGCATTTTGACTCCTTTGTGCTGAGGGCTTTGTTAGAAGTAATTATGATAGATGTCTCTATTTTGCTTCATTGGATAATGACCCTGTGTATTTGTTATTATATGTTGATGATATGTTGATGATATGTTGCTGATTAGTAAATCTATGCATAAAATCAATAACCTTAAGTCTGATTTGAAATCTGAGTTTGACATGAAAGACTTAGGCCATGCTAGAAAAATATTGGGTATGATCATTGATAGAGATAGGAGTAAATGCTTTCTAAAATTGCATCAAAAGCCATATTTGCAGAAAATTGTTGCTAAGTTTGGGTGTGTTGATTGTAAGCTTGTGGTTGTGCCTTTAGCTCCACATTTCATACTTAGTAAATCTCAGTGTCCTTCAAATAATTCTGAAATACTTGAAATGGAAAATATACCTTGTTCAAATGTGTTGGGTTCTCTTATGTATGCCATGATTGCTACCAGACCTGATTTATCTTATGCTGTCTCTTTATTAAGTATGTCTAAACCTGGTAAATACCATTGGTATGCATTGAAGCATGTTATTGCATATGTGAATTCATCTGCTGAATTGGGTCTGTGATATTCCAATAGAGCTGCTGTTTCTGAATTAATTGGTTATGTGGATGCTGATTTTGCTAGTGATAGGGATAGTAGGAAATCTAATACTTCCTATGTATTTACTTTGAGTGGAAATTGCATAGTGTGGAAATCTAGGCTTCAACCTTTAGTAGCACAGTCAACTACTGAATCTGAGTAAGTAGCAATATGTGATGCATGTAAAGAAGCTGTGAGGTTACAAGGCATGTTAAAAGAAATAAAACTGATTGAGAAAAATGCTGTAATTTACTCTGATAGTCAATCTGCATTGCAACTGAGTAAAAATCCGGTGTACCATAACGTACTAAGCACATAGATGTCAAGTATCACTATATTAGGAGCTTGGTTGAAACTGGTGCTGTTTATCTGCTGAAAGTTGATACTGCAGATAATCCTTCTGATTTCGGTACTAAGATCGTTACTAACTCCAAGTTTAAACATTGTTTAAACTTGCTCCATTTGGAGTAAGTGCATTGCAGGAAGTGAGTGATGATGTCTGGGTATTTTGATATGCACTAGAGAAGATGAAGACCTGAAGACTGCTGCTGTCCTGCTGGAGCTGATGCCTTGAATGGAAGCTGCCAAAGTTTAAACCTCAAGAATGTCTGATCAGCAAGCTTCAGGTGGAGATTGTTCATTGTTGGAGAAGCTTGCATTTAGGAGCTGGGCTTATGTAGATTTGGACCGAGAGTATAAGCAATTGGGCTTTGGCTCATCTCATCATTTCACGCCAGGTCACTGCCAGTTGATTTCCTTACCTGGCAGTGTGGTCCAGTGAGAATAAGGCAATCACGTGGGGGTTGATTCATGCTAACCGTTCGATCAACAAGAAGATCTACCGCTGGTGGATATTCATATATAAGCATCGCATCTGAAGATACATTTCAGTCTTCAATCTTTCAGCAGCTAGGGTTTTGAGTCCGAGTATCTCCTCCAACTTCTCTCTACATCCCTGAATGAATCCGAGCACAACTGTGATAGTTCTCCGTAGATTTAGTTATTGTTCTTCAGTCGTGTGTGTGGCTGTGTATAGAATAGGCTAATCTGAAAGTTCGGATGTGAACCGATATCAAGAGCTGAGAGAGCAGTGTGTGAGCCGAGTGATTCTTGGTGTGCAGAGACTGTGTTGGTTCAGATCCGTTCGGATCTGTGTTTGCAAGGCATAAGCTGAACGCCTACTTCTGTTGCTGGTGACCACCGTCAAATTTTCTAGTGCATATCAAGCCCAAACAGAGCTCAACGTGGATTAGCCCGATTTTGGATGAACCACGAGCCTTAAAAAGGTTGTGTCGTTCTTTTCTGTTATTTTTCATTTCTGTCAAGAT
Organism: Rhodiola kirilowii; assembly: GCA_033675215.1. NCBI lineage: Eukaryota > Viridiplantae > Streptophyta > Magnoliopsida > Saxifragales > Crassulaceae > Rhodiola > Rhodiola kirilowii. The sequence goes on along the minus strand of CM066195.1, from coordinate 12,453,945 downwards.
TTGATTGCTTAAATCTGAATTGAATGAACTAAGATTAGGCAGAAAACTGAGAGTGTAGATCGATCCGTTTCACTACAGATCGTTTACTACTTCCTCGGTTCCAAATTAAAAGTTCATTTTAAAGTATATTTCTAAATGACTTCGGATCAAATAAAAATCAAGATTATATATAAAAACTAAAAATTCAATAAATAATGTATCATTCGACCAATCATAATTCGGGGCAATTTTTGTAAATAAAAAAATTAATGGGACTTATTTAAAAATATATAACAGATGCAAGGGTATAAACGTCCTAAAAATTATCCAGACTTAATAGATGTATAAGTTAAGTCTAGATATTATTGTGTAAGTCTATTTTTAAGCTGCTCATTGCCAATTTAAATATGATCATTACCAATTTAAGTCTGGACATTATCTATTTAACTCTGATCATTACCAATTTAAGTCTGGATATCAATTTAAGTGTGTTTTTAAGTCTAGCCATTAATAATTTAAGTCTGGATATCAATTTAAGTATGTTTTTAAGTCATGACATTACTAATTTAAGTCTGGACATTATCAATTTAAGTAAGGACAGTATTGAATCTGTTTTTAAGACTGGACATTACTCATTTAAGTCTGATCATTCCAAGTTAAGTCTGATCATTCCAAGTTAAGTTTGATCATTCCAAGTTAAGTCTGATCAGTCCTAGTTAAGTCTGATTATTAATTCTGATCATTCCAAGTTAAGTCTGATTATTATGTCTGATCATTGCAAGTTAAGTCTGATCATTGCAAGTTAAGTCCAATCATTCCAAGTTAAGTCTGATCATTCCAAGTTAAGTCTGATCATTCCAATTTAAGTCTGATTATTATGTCTGATCATTCCAAGTTAAGTATGATCATTTCAAGTTAAGTATGATTTCCAAGTTATGTCCGATCATTTCAAGTCTGATCATTTTAAGTTAAGTCTGATCATTCCAATTTAAGTCTGATCATTCCAATTTAAGTCTGATTTGAAATCCGGGATATGTGGAATGATTATAATGCCCCTCCGTGTTATATTTGAGATTTTGACGAAATTGGACACGTGTCAACTTGAAATCCGATTTTAGTTTTCATATATAATCATGGTTTTTACCTAAACCGTACTCTTTCTAAATTTAATCAAATCATTAAAGTTTTATTAAATTTAAATGTTATTTTTTAAAAAAACATGAAGAGTTATACTTTGAAATTTCGGGAAAAATGAAGTTTATCGTGAAAGGGGGAGAGTAGTATTCACTATTACATAGTTATAAAAATCAAACCGATTCAATTGATTCGATCGGTTTAAATGGGAATCAAACTATTTAATTTAGGTCACAAACTGGTTATATGATGAATTTCTTTTAATTTTATAATGTGAGCGGTTCAATTCGGTTCAAATCATGAACCCATTAATCGAATGACCTAACCTATTTAGGTCATCCTTAATAGGATGAAAAACAAAGATTGTAGGACCCAATCTTTTTATTTTTCTCCTTAATAACAAGTTCGTCTCAACAACGGTCGTCAAAATTTTGTATGCAACGATCGAACTCACGATCATGCTCATCCATATTTTATATTATTTTGCTGCAGCTTCTTTAATTTATGTGAAACAAAGGCACTAGAAAGTAAGAGAATGGATGACAGCTGGTTGGAAGTGACTGTAACATGCTCCAAATTTAACTTGATGATCTTTTTTTTTATTTGTTCACTATTAAGGGAGATTTATGTAAAAAGATTGTGGGAAGAATAGAAAAGATGATGATCTTTTTTTTAAGATCATCACTTAGAGCATCCCCACCATGGTTTTTTTTTAGCATCAAAAGTGAGCATGGGAGATGATCAAAAAAATCATGCATCCCCACCATGATTTTTTTTAGCATCAAAAAAAGCATCACATGGTTTTTTATGAAAATGAGCATCACATGCTCTTTTTTCATGTTTTGAGCATTAGAATGAGCCAATCGCAACGCGACACGTGTCCTGTGTAAGAAATAGTACAGTTTTTATTTTGATTTGCAACGAATATATCTTCTAAATTACAAATTAAAAAAATCAAAATAAATACCAATATTCATAATTTTTTGAGCTCTATAAAACGAGATACACTTTGATATATTTTTATTAATCTTAACATTTATGAGCTATAATTTATGTAGTGATGAGAGAGATTGATGATAAACTTTTTTTTGGATCATGAGTGGGGTGCATGTGATTGAAAAAACCATGAGAGATGATTAGATGAGAGAAAAAAATGATGAGAAAGATGGATGATATGATTTTTTTGATCATGATGGGATGCTCTAAGTATGCCCTTAATTCTCAAATATGTCAACCTAACATCGAGGTAGCATATTTGTATGAAATGTACCACAATAAAGTAAAATTCATTGTTCTAAAATCAATGACGGTTTACCGCGTGCTAGCTTTAATTGTGCAGTCGTGCTGTTTCTTCTTCTGCAATTAACAACTGCTCGATTCCTTCGAGTTCTCCGTTCTCGATTTCGGTGCTCGTGATTCCGGATTCAGGACGTCGATTGCTAGGGCCCCAAATTTGATACCAGTGAGATTAACTTGATGGCGTCAGATCAGGGTTTACCGGAAGCGACGATAAGGAACGTGTTGGACCAGGACACTCTTAAGTGGGTGTTTGTCGGAGGTAAAGGAGGTGTTGGGAAGACAACATGTAGTTCGATTTTGGCGATTCTCTTGTCCAAGTTTCGGTCTTCGGTTTTGATTATCTCGACTGACCCGGCACATAATTTGAGCGATGCCTTTCAGCAGCGCTTCACGAAAAGCCCTACTTTGGTTAATGGATTCTCAAATCTGTACGCAATGGTACGTTTTGGTAGCAATCTATTGACGAATTGAATTGATTTTGGGTGAATTGTGTTATTAGAGAATTAGGGCACAATTCGAGGTTTTTTAATGCCTGCTTTCGTACTGTAAAGATTCAGTGTTTTATTTATTTTTTGCATAATGCAGGAGGTGGATCCTAATGTGGAAGCTGAAGATCTAGGAAATGGAGAAGGAATGGACAGTATGATTTCTGAGTTAGCCAATGCAATTCCTGGAATTGACGAAGCTATGAGCTTTGCTGAAATGCTAAAGTAGGTTTTATCTTTTAGTCATTTTGACTTGAAGGATTTATTTTAGTAGGTTGTGTGTAACTTTTTTAGCCTGAGTTTTAAATAGGTCATTATGGCTGCGACCCTTTATAAGTACAATATGGTATTTAAATAGGTCCGTCCAAGTTTGTTTATTTTAAAGAAATTGGACTTTGTAATCCCTTATAGTGGTCTCATAGCATATGCATGAATTGACATGAATTTTTAAGCGTCAATTACTCAGTTTTGTCCTCCCAAAGTTACTCCATTGATGCAGTTTATATGCATAAATTTCTACCATTTCAGAGTCACGCGTATATCTGATCCCTGGTTCCTTTTTGTTGTTGCAGGTTGGTCCAGACAATGGATTACTCAGTAGTTGTATTTGATACAGCTCCGACTGGGCACACACTGCGGCTGTTGCAGTTTCCTTCAACTCTAGAGAAAGGTCTGGCAAAGATGATGTCCTTAAAAAATAAATTCGGAGGTTTATTGAGTCAGGTATATATCAAGATAAATTGTCTTTTACACGAAACTCATTTTCATGAGAACCTAAACTGGTCACCCCAGTTTGTTCGAATGTTTTTCATATTTCATTGTGGAATGTATATCCCTTGAGGTTCTTAGATCTTACTGACGGGTTGTATTTTTCAATTGTATGTTTACTCTATGCAGTGCAATGCTGAATGGATTGTAAATAATTGTTTTATTCTAATTAAAGTCTACTTCCATAGACATAACAAAAGTTTTTCAATGGTTTCATGGCAGATGACACGAATGTTTGGAATGGATGATGAATTTGCAGAAGATGCCATTCTTGGTAGGCTCGAAGGCATGAAGGATGTGATAGAACAAGTGAATAGGCAGTTTAAGGATCCAGTAAGTTGCCGTTACGCCAATCTTGTAGGTCAAAATTTCATGAGATAAGTAACTAAAGTAACCAACCCTGAGCAGATCAATTAAGACTCTGGAACTTGCAATAAAATGTCGCTGGCCTCTTCTATTTTTGTGCTCCACACACCGTTGGTTTATCCAAGCTCAAGAAAACAGTCTCGCTCCCCTCACTCTTCCGTACTAGTTCATCCCTTGTTTTTATCTGACCTCGGCCTCGTCATCTTTTCTTGTTTACAGGACTTGACAACCTTTGTGTGTGTTTGCATTCCGGAGTTTCTCTCCCTCTACGAAACTGAGCGACTGGTTCAGGAACTGACCAAATTCGAGATAGACACACACAACATAATCATAAATCAAGTACTTTACGATGAAGAAGGTGAACTTCCTTGTCCTATGTGTCTACATATCAATTTATGCACCTCCGCAGTTACTAACTAATTTCCTTACCTTTTCTAGACATCGAATCGAAGTTGCTAAAAGCAAGAATGAAAATGCAGAAGAAATACGTGGATCAATTCTACATGCTTTATGACGACTTCCACATAACAAAACTCCCTTTGCTTCCAGAAGAGGTAAATATGCAGTGGCATGATTTCTTCAAGGCTCCTGTTTTATTCAACTAACAATTTTTTGACAGGTTTGTGGAGTACGTGCACTGGAAGCATTCTCGACCCACTTCACAACCCCTTATAAACCTCCCAGGACTTTGGACTCGGTAGAAGGGCTGGAAAGGAGAATCGCCTCGTTAACACAGCAGCTGAAGGAGGCGGAAGCTCATTTGGATAGACTTAAAAAAGGAAAACAGATTGCCTAATCTATGGCAGTGATACTTTTGTTGTGTGTTTTTAGGTGATCATGGACAATTACATTTGTGAAATCATTGAAGATCTCAGCTGTTTTTCTTTTCATTGTGTACCGGATTGGATAGACTTCTTTACTCTGTGTAGAGTTTATTTGAGCTAGCGATGTATCAACACCCAGTTTCAAAACTCTATTAGGCCACCACCCGATTGACGCGATTTCGAACTCAAGATAATTTCTGTCATTTGGGCTGGAAACTAATTAGTCGGACCCTAATGCTTTGACGTCATCAGTATGTAATCAATTTCTCGAAGTTTTCCCAACATTTCCTGCCTCGTCGTTTGCGCCACATTGCTCATCAGCAACCCAGCAAATCGGCCTCCTGCTGATCCAACCTATACTTCGTTCAAATTCTCTTATTTGAATCAACGAACAGAGGCGCATTCCGATTCAGAGTTCTGACACCACAACGTAATTCAAAGAATTGTGGATTGATCGGCTGATTGAGAAACCAGCAGATATCGACCGTCCACGTGGCAATCTCCGTCAGACAAAACCAGCCGATGCCTGATGCTCTAATCTGCGTTTCGATAGCAAGGTCTTCGTATCTGAACCGGAGTCGTTGTTAGCTTCTTCTTCTTCTTTTTTTTTTGGGAAGGTTTCATCTTTGCGGCGAATTGTTGTCTTTGTTTTAATTTAGGGTTTCGATTTTCGAATTGGGTTGTTAGAAGGGCGAAGTAGTTTTTGGGATTGTAGTGTCGCGTTTTGGAGGCTATGGAGGCGTACAAGAGATGGGTTAGGAGGAACAAAGACTATGTTCACTCGCTGGAGTCACTGGCCAACGTAAGAAGCTCCTCATCTTCTGCTATTTATTGATTTAAGTTTGTGCCAGGGTCACTGTCTACTAATTTAAGTTATGAAGTTGTCTGTGGATTTTAGATTGGAGCTAGATGCTGGGGATTGTAGTTTTGGATGGTGATAACTTTTCTGCTAGTTAAATTAAATGTCTGATAGAGCGAACCTTATTTTGGACTATGGCTTTTGATAGCTTGAAATTGCTTTAGTGATTAGTCTTGTGTGGTTTGCCGTGGAAGAATTGGATTGCTGGTTGTCGTAAAATTTGAAAATCTTGATACATGTAATATACCTAACTTTGGATAGGTCATGGTTGTTAACAATAACGATGCTTATTTTTTTAATTCAGGGAAGACATGTATGTCTGTGTGTAATATGAACAAGCAAAAGTTCTTTTGGATTTTTGTCAAGGTTTACTTATGTGATTTATTGCTGCACTTTTTTGTGATCTCCGGCAATGTTAAATATGATGGTTAATGTATTAATGTTCTGGTGCATCCTGGATTTTTTTGCCATCGGTTGTAACTTCGAATTTCATGTGCAGGGAATGACATGGTTATTACCAGAACGATTCTCGAGTTCAGAGATAGGACCCGAAGCAGGTTTTGTGAAACTTTGGTAACAGTTGTCTTTCCTAGAACCATGTGATATGATGTCTTACTTCAGTTTTGAGGGGTTATGAATTGATAAGTTTTGTGGATATTATGAATTGCTTTACCGTGAGGTTTTGATTGTAACACATGGCATTCTGCAGCTCCTTACCGAATTCTATGTGTGATTAAACAGAAACTGAATGAGTTGATTATCTGTTGCAGTAACTGCATTTTGCGGGATAATCACTGCTGTGAACGAACATATAATTGAAACAAGTCCCTTGCAGCCACTTGCAAGTCACGAGGAGCCTTCCTCACTCCCTTATGCTCTGTGCATATCCGCTTCAAAGGACTTGGAAACTCTGGTTGAAGTTGCAGCAGAATATTATTATGGAGACGTCAAGAAGTGGAATTTCATTGCTGTTTCAGAGGGCATCAAGTAAGCCTCATATATTGATCACCCGTGTGTTTGTCGAGTTTAATATCAGTTTGGTTTCGAGCAAACAATGATCTGTAAATTGTTCTTCAGGGTCTTACTTAGGTTAGCCTTATTAAGAGATAGTGGATATAAAATGCTCCTGCATGGAGGGCAAACACCAAACATTGAAAAAGACCCCGCTACTTCAAATTCACACCAAAAGCTAGGTGGATTTGTGGAGCCTGGAGGGCTACATGGACCCATTCATGCGCATCAACGACAGTCACAGTGGAATCTGGAAGGAAGGGCTCTCGCAGCATTGAACAGATTTGGGGAGAATGCACGGATGGTTGCTGATCCAAGGTGGCTTCAGAAAACCCATTTTCCATATGCAACACCTACAGGTAGTTCTAAACAACGTTGCGAAATTGATCTTTGTTGAAGCACTGTGAACCTATACAAAAATGCTTGTTCGGTTTTGCAGGTCCAATCACTGACAAGCCAAGTCTTTCAACTATTTTGTCTCAAAGAGGCATCTATGGATCATTGTTTTTGTTCAGCGAGTTATTGTTCATAACAAGACCATTGATATATGTTTTATTTATAAGAAGATATGGACTTCGATCCTGGGTTCCTTGGTTTCTTTCGTTGGCTATGGACCTCGCTGGTATGGGAATCTTAGCGCAAGTCACCACTAACGAGCATAGTAGACAAATTAGAAAACATCATCTTTCGTCTTCAGAAAATGACGAGGTCAGACTCTTCTACGAATCGTTTACCTTGTACAGTTATTGGTTTCGAATTACTGATATATGATATCTTTTAAACAGATTAAGCGGAGGAAACTGCTCTTAGCACTTTACCTCATGAGAGATCCATTCTTCTCAAAATATACCAGGTATTCAACTTATAATTTCGAAATGTTTCATATTGTTGTTTAAGCTGAAAATCCAGCAAATATTGTTCCTTGAATAAAACCATAACACATATCACTGTTACTGGTTTTGATTCTAGACAAAGGCTCAAAAGAACTGAGAAGATGGTAGAGCCTATACCAATAATAGGATTCATTACAGGTATATTTTCTTTCCGATGCACCATTGCATTGCCATCTCGTCTTCCCAGCTGATTTTGATGTTGCACTCGTACAGGAAAAATTGTCGAGTTAATGATTGGAGCTCAATCAAGGTACACATACATGTCAGGCTCATAGTTGAGCAAACTCAGGTCAGTCACGGTACACATACGTCCCTGGACATCAGGCGGTAGTCATTTCACAGTTTTTTTTCTTCACATTAAAGACGTGTAAAAAAGAGTAAGAAAAGGCTGCATGTAGTCTGAAAATGTCACTTTGTTCCCTTAAATAGATTATGAAACGATTCATTCTGAGTGTTCTTTGTAACATGAGTTTGTTGTGTTGAGCAGTTGAGAGGGTCCAATTGAACTGTAAAACTCTTTAATCAGTATACGTTTATTCAATAGAAAGAAGCTCTTCGTAACATATATGATGATGTTTCTGTCAATTTTAAGAACTGGAATCTGAGTGACCTGAAATTTGGCCGGAGTATGACCCTAGAGCCATGCAGCTGCAATCGGACTTCTAACACTGTAATGGGATGAGACCCAGACGATGGATCCGAATGAAGTAGTAGCATCCAGGCCATCTTTGATGGCTGTGAATCTCACCTTGTAGCTCAGTTCCTGGCCGAGCTTTTTGAAGGATAATGTCTTAGGCTGCACAGTGACTCTGACTCCCTTGGGTGTATTGACTTGGACCTTGTAAGTGCTGGATGGTTTTCCAACGTTGGTAACTGTCCTCCGGTGGATCAATACTGTGTTTGGCGAGACGAAGTTAACTGAAAATGATGGGTAGTTCAGGTTGAACTGAGATTTGCCAAATGGAGGAGGACATGTGAAGTTTCCACCAGAGAAGAGGCTCATCTGAGAAGAGGTGTAGTTCAAGCTGCATAGATGGAGCAGGTAGTCTTTAGTAATTATGTCATAGACCAGCCCTGGATCTGAGGCTCGGTCTGGATCAACATGGCCAGACCCGAATCCAAACGGGGTGGCATCATTTGGGGAGACGGAACTGGAAGCATCTGAAATCGGAGACTTGTGGTTGTCTTCAGTATAAGCAGTTGTCATTAAAGCAGACTTGATTGCTGCTGGTGACCAATGGGGATGAACTGACTTAAGAAGAGCAGCTAAGCCGCTGACGTGAGGACAAGACATGGATGTTCCTGAGAGTATATTGAACTTCACTCTCCTTTTATCATTAGCAAGCATGCTTGGACTCGTTGTTGGAGGCCATGCTGCTAATATGTTTAAACCGGGTGCAATAACGTCTGGCTTGATAATATCTGAATCAACAGCATTAGGCCCTCTGGAGGAAAATGCGGATACCAGTGGCGCAGGATCCCCGTAAACTGTTCCAGTGGAAGAAATTGACGCACAAGGGTTGCTGGAATTTAAGTAGCTTCTGACTACCTTTGCTGCAGAAGCTCCTAAAGAAGCTGCAGGGAGAACATGAGCATCTGCAAGGAGTTCTTCTCCTGCATTTTCATGGTTCAGCAAAAGCATCCCAGCACCTCCTGCTGTCTTTACCTGAGCTCCTTTCTCTGTTCGGCCGATCATCCCATTCTCACACACTACGATCTTTCCCTTCACAACCCTCCGATCTAACGCGCCCTTTGTGCAAAATTCAGCTCCTTCTTTCCCTGCGCTTTTTTTGTAGACAAGAGGTAGTTTGTCTGTTCCCTTGCCAGGGAACAATGAGGATCCAGTAAGCTTCCGTCCGTCGCCAAGTTTGACATATGTTGGGAAGTGTCTATCCAGGGAGCCAGCGCCGACGGTCATAATCCACGGTGCTGTATTGCTGACACTTGACGTTATAGGACCAAGATTTCCAGCAGAACAAGAAACGAAAACTCCTTTCTGAATGGCTCCAAATGAAGCAATAGCAATGCTATCTCCGTAATAAGGCTTTGGAAAACCTCCTAGGGAAAGTGACAGCACGTCAACTCCATCAGCCACAGCTTGATCAATCGCGGCTGTCAGATCAGAACTAGCACAGCCTTGAGACCAACAAGCTTTATATGCGGCAATTCTTGATCCTGGACTGATTCCTGAAGCTGTACCATTAGCGAATCCGAACATGCTAGCACCATTGATTCTATTTCCAGCAACAGTGGAAGCTGTGTGAGTTCCATGACCATGAGAATCTCTTGGTGATAGAAACTCTGACGTTCTGTTAATTTTTCCAGTTGAGGACTCATAGCCTTTGTAGAAGAATCTGGCGCCAATAAGCTTTTTATTGCAATTCGAATGACTGAACTGTCTACCTTTTTGGCAAGAGCCCTTCCATTTGGATGGCACTGGAGACATGTCTGAATCGTGGAAACTCGCGTGCTCAGGCCAAATCCCAGTATCAATGATTCCAACTATCACATCAGATGCGACAGCCACATTAGCACGAGCCCAAAGTCCTTTACCTTCTAAGAGGTCAAGAAACCGTGGGGAATGTGTTGTATCAAGTCTGAGCAACTCATCTGGAGTGACAGAGAGAACCCCATCAACTTTTTTGAGAAACTCGTACTGTTCAAAGGATAACTTCGCGGCAAAACCTGACATAGCCGTCTGGTAGACGTAAAGGAGCTGTGGCGTGGTAATTTCAAGGTCTTCGACAGCCTTGTCTGGAGTAGATAACTTGATGATGGATTCATAGAATTGCCTTGTTTCGTGGAAAGAGTTAGCTACATTTTTGACCTTTGATGCGTCCATGTGGGTGATATATGTTTGAGAAGTGTCGCTAGACATTGTGAATGTAGCCATGGTAACTAACAGCAGAATGCAATATGGGATGCTTCTATAATCCATAGTGCCTGCAAAAACCAAATGTTTTTACACACACAGAATTGTCCCGTCGTGATGTATCCAAGAATATTGCATCCAGAAAATGCTTCAACTCACAGAACATTAACCATCACCATTTGATAAAATTTACCTTGGTAAGCTGGGGCTTCGAGTTGGTTCAGTCTTCAGCGCCAAAGGGAAAACAAACCAGTCTCAGCTCAAATATTATAATAGTGATGTCAGATGAAAGTTTGATCGAAGGGAAGTTTCTGCACAAATTAATGAGAGTGAGCCAACTAAGTAGTATTTAAAGCTTAAAATCAGAATGTAAGCTGTGGTAAACAAGAGCTTTCCGCACCCGTTTGTCTAAGATAGTATATAAAGGATTCGCATCCGGTACAGTCAATCGAAAGTGGCGTCGTTTTGATGTTAAACTATGTAGTTTTGTATTTCTTACACATAAGGCAAAACCTAAAAATAGATGCATGAACCCTAAAATTGCGTCGTTTCAAACCTATAAACACCAAAACGACACCGTTTTCATTTTGGCAGCAAATAGCTGCCCTGCTTGGGATCTCATTCCGTATATAAAATGTAACCAGTAAATCTATTGAAGCGCCTAGTGACAAATAGTCAAGAATCATAATGCAGTGGTTGTCAGGCACTAGAAGGGTAACTGACAAGGGTGTTCAAAATCTTTTATCAGAGCCAGCAAATGAGTTTTCAACAAGTAGAATGCAAATTATTTACATCACTGAAATAACATGCATAAAATCGAAAATGTTTCGTGGAATATCTGACTATCGTATTGACAAGGTAACAGTACGAAACCAACCTGGAACTGTTATCGAATGATTCAATGCCACGAAAACTAGACTCCCGCGTTACAAGTGTTTAATTCTGTAGTTACATTAGAGCAGCCATTTTAAGTTTGATTCTAAATCCGTAAGCTCCTGCACATGTAGATATTGAGATTAAATTCTTGAAACATTGATAGTGAGGTAGAACCTCAAGTACTCTACTAGAAATAGGAGTAAGCCTGTGCTTTCCACCGAACTCTCTACAATCCTAAAAGAAGATAAAAATGGTAATGAGAAGAGATTTAACCTCTGCCAAGCCGTAATGAGTTCCTGAATGAAAGATCACAAGGTCTCACAGGCAAAGACAAATGTGGCAAGGGCAACAAGAGGCAGCTGTATCATATTTATGCTTGTGACTTCTTGTTATATTATATACACAAAACACATCTACGTCTACCTATCCCAACTGCCTATCAAACATATTGCACGCCTAGCTAGCTAGAAGTGATAAAAGGAGAAGCATAATAAAACTGTCCTCACCAAAGCATAACAAAATTTGCACAGCAAGGAGTGTGTGATGATGATGATGATGATGATGATGATGATGATGATGATGATGATGATGATGATAGCTATTAATGGGTACAACACTACCACTACAAGCAAAGCAAAGCAAAATTTGACAACCAAGTCTGAAACAATCTGTTGGGGTCGGCTAATGGGGGATCTCAGTGCCAACAACTAATGGGCTGTGCCCACATGGTTAAACTACCATTGACGTTTTTCTTTTATTCTCTGTTGTGTAATTGCGGTATGGAGCTATCTAAATCCAGCAGGATAGCCGTGGGACTTCTGAGTCAACTCAGAAGATCATACAATATCCAAGTACTTTTTTTTTGAAGATTAGATCAGTACAAGGAAAAGCCTCTCATTGTAAATTTCAGTATTTCTGTGGTGCATATTCACAGGCTAAGGCTTTTAATCCTGAGGAAAACAAAAGAAGGTTGAGCCAAGAGGAACAGATGGGGAAACTGTAGTCATCATTAATGCATAACTTGATAGATCCAACCATAAAGTTGGCAGAAAAAGATCCACTAAAGACTCCATGGCTCAAAAAAAACAGAGGGAATTTTATCTTTTTATTGGATTCGCATACCCAGATCTAAATGAGAACCCAGAAACTCTTCTTCAATGATTTCGGATGGATATATTATTAGGCATGTGAATATGAGGTAGTAGTACACCAAATATTTTTCATAGCTGATATCAAAGACAACAGTTGTTATGAACATGCATTGAATGCGCATTAAATGTTACCATTTCTTATTCAGCAGAGAAGGTCGCTGGTGAGCGGGTAAACATAAAGCCTCCAACTCCATGTGATATAGGTTTGCATAGGGGTAGGCATTTGACCCTAGGGTCAAAATGTCCTTAGGGTCACCCTTACCCTGCCCGACTCATACCGTGCCCTGTCCTATCCTCGTACCCTAACATATCCTGCCCTTTTACCCTAAGGCAGGGTAAGGGTCATGAAAAAATAGACCCTACCCTGCCCTCCTATCCTGCCCTCCTATCCTGCCCTTCTACCCTAACAGCATACCCTGCCCTCCTACCCTATCATACCCTATTTTACCCTACTATTTTCATTCATATTATAAATTTTTTTCTAAAATATGCTTAAATTTGCCTTACTTGACCCTATCCTACCCGACCCGGCCCTATCCTACCCGACCCTACCCTAATATTACCCTGCCCGTGGGTACCCTACGGGCTTAGAAAAATCGCTCTACCCTGCCCTTACCCTGCCATGTACTGTTCATAGGGTCAATGAAAATGGTCTTACCCTGCCCTTACCCTGCCTATTAGGGTAAAGGTGACCCTTACCTTGCCATTGCCGTCCCCCTGCCTATTAGGGTAAGGGTGACCCTTACCCTGCCATTGCCGTCCCCTAGGTTTGCACCAGGCATGGTGCTTGCTGACGCTTAGCAAGCATTCTACAATCACAAAAGTCAACAAGATAATGCATTGTAAGAAAACTGGGTTATAAATGCAGTTAGCAACATACACGAGTCTCTATGCACAATAAATGAGATCTCAAATAAAATGTGGTTAATTTACTGAGCCCCACGTCATGGTGTCTGCTCCCAAACATCAACATAAACCAACCTAAGATGGAGATCTCTTGATGGGATACAGAGGGTGACAACTACAGGAAATGGGCATGCATATGCAGCACGTGAGGTGCACGAGGAGGGAACACCCAGATACACTGTGCCGTCGTGTAGAGGAGTTCGATTCAAGGAAGCTTCTAGGCGTTATCCAGCTAGCAAATTCGCACTGAAGAATTAGTTATGGTGTCAGTCGGTGACAACACTCCCAAGGCAGGCAGTAGTATAAATGAGATGACTGTCATGAATTGTAAGGCAAGAAATAATATAACAATTTACTTCTCATCTTCCTTTCCTCTCATCCTCATCCCATGTTCTTCCAAATCTCATCCCCTGTTCTTCTCTTTTCCCTACCCTTCCCCGACATTCCTCCATCAATTGGTGCTTTCATTGCCACCATGCCCACCCTCACCGAATCCATTGCAACCCTTACCTTCGGCATGGAAGCTCTAGATAGCCGCCTCGCAGCGATGGAGGGGAAATGGTCGACGGACATGCAGCAAGTACTCGCAGCCCTGGAGAAACTCACCAAGGCGGTGGAGGGCATTCAGCTGACCTCCGAGGACCCCCAGCCTCCACCTGATACTCGCACAAGCAAACAACCGTTGCCATCCGAACACCATCAAATCGCAAGTACCGCTTCTGAACCTAATTTGATTTTGGAAGATACAATGGAGATTGTCTCTATTGTCGATGTTGAAGATTCAGATGAGGTTGATTTTGGAGTAAATACATATTCAGATTTGGTGTTATCTAAGCCTACTGCTAGTAGTATCATTCATATAGAAATCATTTCTAATGATTCATCTTCAATATTTGTGTCACAAAAGGGTGAAAATGTGGGTGAGAACGAAGAATTAGGGACTGAAACATCAGTTTATGCTCTGAATAGTAGTTTAAATTTGTGCACACCATGTGTTCGACAATATGCTCACGAGATGATTGTTTACTCATTATCGTCTGGAAAACCTCCGCCTTTACCGCCTGATGTATGTCGTAGTGGATTAGCTCATATTGGAAATGAAAGCTCTATTAGTGATGAAAAGGTTTCTCGACAGCTTTTTGAGGTCCTTAGCGATCCTAATATTCTTGACGAACTTGATAATTATTCTCACCTTATTGTGCTCCACATTAATGGGAAGGTCGTTCAAGAGAAGCTGTGGTGTTTGTCATTTACTGGTGATTCTAAGACATTTGTAGCTGATGCGCTCAGTACAGAACCACCAGGAAAACCCCCGGATTACTCCCTGAAGGGGCCGGAACATATCAATCAAGGATTGTCATTAATGGATTCAGTCCCACTTGAAAGGTTCAGTTTGATGCTTAACCTCATAGTAAGCTGGAAAAAAGATGTGGTAGGTAGACAAACTCTTGCTTCTAATGACTGCGTTAATTCATCGTCCATCATTGAGCTAGAAAGGCCTCATATAGCTTTAATGATGGGGGTGACATGTGATATTCCTACTTTATGGGAGTCTGTCATACTTGTCGTGTTTACTGGAAAGCATATCGTTGTGGGTTCAAATGTGGGCGACAACAATCTGATAAGCACCAAACAGTTAAAGAGGCCATACCTTATACATGTTGGGGTGAAGAACTTACTGAAAGAAGTGCACGGGGCTGATGTCAAAATAATTTTATTCATAGATGAAATCCATTTAGTTTCTAGTGCTGGAAGCTTAATGGAAGATGCAAACCTGTTGAAGCGTATGAATTATAGGGATCGATTGAGGTGTGTTGATGCCATAACAGTGGGAGAATTTCAGAAGATTGTTAAGAAGGATGCAGCTATCGGGAAATGGTCTCAAAAGGCTTACATCGCTGAGCCTAGCGTAGCTGATACCATCAGAAATTTTCGAGGATTGGCAGTGGAGCTCGAGGAAGTGGCCGCAACCAACAATCAAGTTGAGCTACCACTGGAAACCACCACTGCAGAGGATCCACATCCTGGTCTAGCAGCACCATGCATCACATTTCATGCATTGCAGGGGCGCTCTATGCCCAGTACTCTTCGCCTAAAAGGTTCCATTAAAGGCTGTCCTGTGGGGATCCTCATTGACTCCGGCTCAACCCACAACTTCTTGCAAAGCCGAGTCGCTCGTCACCTTGGGTTGGCTGTTGAACCCCCTGCCCATATGAGCGTTATGATTAGAAATGGCGACGAAATGAAGTGTGAAGGGGTTTGTTTAGGTATTCCTATTACGGTTGCCAACCATACCTTTCATGTTAATTTGCACCTTTTGCTTGTGTTTGGCGCAGATATTATACTTGGGGCGCTTGCAGAAATAGGACCAACCACATTTTGCTTCCAAGAGTTATGGTTGAGTTTCATGCTCAAGGGAGCCGAAACTTGTCTACTAGGACTACGTGGTGATCAACCAAGCCAGATTAGTTTGGTACAACTTAAACACTCTGAGAAGCAACAAGGTGGGGCCTACTATTATCAGTTAACTACAGAATGGACACCTGAAGCAGAGCACGCCTTCATGGATTTAAAGGCAATGGGGGTTGTGTTACTACAAGAAGGCAGGCCAATTGTTTTTTTTAGCAAGCAACTCAACATTGGACAAAAGACAACCTCGGCCTATGGGCGTGAACTCTATGCTTCGGTGCAAGTTGTGCAACGTTGGCGACCTTATTTACTTGGCAAGAGATTCACTATACAGACATACCATCAACCCTTACTTGACCAGGCAATGGATGCCCTATCCACACTCACTCTAGCTGCATGCCTTGTACCAACAATAGCATTGCTCCTGAACAACCTGCTCAAGGATTTTGAAGGCGTATTTCAGCAACCTCATGACTTACTTCCCATAAGGTCCACTGATCATTCCACTACTTTACTTGCTGGTTATAACCCCGTACATGTCCGCCCTTATAGGTACCCACACTATCAAAAGACGGAGATCGAAACCATGATACACACCATTTTGGAAGAAGGCATCATCCGACCAAGCCATAGTCCATTCTCGTCACCGGTCTTACTAGTTAAAAAGAAGGACAGCTCATGGCAGTTTTGCGTCGACTATTGCACCTCGAACACCATCACCGTCAAAGACATGTTCCCCATTCCTACCGTGGGTGAGTTGCTTGATGAATTGCATGGAGCAACACTCTTCACAGAGCTTGATCTCCGCGCCGAGTACCACCAACTCTGCATGAAAGAAGAGGACGTCGACAAGACCGCTTTTCACGCACACGAAGGTCATTATGAGTTCTTAATGATGTCGTTCGGCCTAACAAATGCCCCAGCTAGTTTTCAATCGAAGATGAACCTCATCTTTAAGCCTTTACTCCGGTGCAGCGTCCTCGTCTTCCTTGGTGACATTTTGGTGTATAGCACCAATCCATCCGACCATGTTCTGGGCAGTACTACTTTAGCTACATTGGAGGACCAAATCCCACCACGTGATCAACTCTTGCAAGCACTCAAACAGAACCTTGCTCGAACTCAACTTCGCATGACCCAACATGCCAACCTCAACCGACACCACAAAGAGTTCCATGTCAGGGATTTTGTATGGGTGAGCCTTCAACCATACCGCCAAAACTCCTTGTGCAACCACAGAACCAACAAGTTTGCGAAGCGATTCTATGGCCCTTTCCAGAGTACAGAACACATTGGCTCTGTGGCATACCACCCAAATCTGCCCTCGTCCGCCCACACCCACAATGTATTTCACATCGCCCTCCTACGACACTGTATTGATGACCATTCTACTGCAACCCATCACCTCCCAGAGAACATGGAAGGCCTCAAACCATTCCTCACCCCGGACAAGGTCCTTCGATCACGCCTCATTCAAATACAGCAAGGATGGAAGCCACATTGGTTTGTGAAATGGACCGGGTTACCAGACTCAGAGGCCACATGGGAATTCAAGGACGAGCTCACCACTGAGTTTCCTAAATTTCACCTTGAGGACAAGGTGGCTTCCGATGGGGGTGGTATTGATGGGATACAGAGGGTGACAACTACAGGAAATGGGCATGCATATGCAGCACGTGAGGTGCACGAGGAGGGAACACCCAGATACACTGTGCCGTCGCGTAGAGGAGTTCGGTTCAAGGAAGCTTCTAGGCGTTATCCAGCTAGCAAATTCGCACTGAAGAATTAGTTATGGTGTCAGTCGGTGACGACACTCCCAAGGCAGGCAGTAGTATAAATGAGATGACTGTCATGAATTGTAAGGCAAGAAATAATATAACAATTTACTTCTCATCTTCCTTTCCTCTCATCCTCATCCCCTGTTCTTCCAAATCTCATCCCCTGTTCTTCTCTTTTCCCTACCCTTCCCCCACATTCCTCCATCATCTCTTGAAGAAAAAATTGCTCCGTGAGCATGCATATTGGTATTATGCACTCCCTTTCCTTGTATTCTGTACGAGCTAGGCTTGTTTGATGAATACGTACATAGGAGCTGTTGTTGTCTGTTCGAAGTGAAATGACTTGTGTAACAAGTGCAATATTCAGCAGCTGCAGGCTGATGCTTTTAATTCTGATATTTATTAGCTCCGCCGATAGTGTCAACTTTTGGCAGTTTATCTTTGTGGAGTCCAGCGGTGCAAGTAGTTCCACCTGACATGAGCCGTATCAAGTGCCAACAACCTTTTGCCACTTTCAGCTGCAGGGAATAAGAGCTAGGATGCCGTTTTCCAAACACTGAAAAAGACCCTTTTGCCGATGGTTCAAAACGTAAATTAGCAGCAACCAAGCTTAGAAATTGTGTCCAATATATATCAGGATTTCAAAGAATGTGCACGTTTCTGATCAACAAATCAGCACCATTTAGGCCATGCAGATGAGCATTCATACCAGGGGCACATCAGTAGAAGCAGATTTCACTATACCCTTAACCCGAGTACAGAAATAAGCATATATCAAGATATACATGTTGGCCTTCTGTGTGATCTGCAGTTATTGTATCTGTTGAACAACCAAATTAAAGCTATCACTATATATATCAATGTCACAGGATAGAAAAAAAAAAGACCAGATATTGCAATTCACATGATATATCAATAAGTATGCATATAGTAGGTTACAGAATCTTGATGAAGATCCAGCTGGATCATATGAGTCATAAGTTTAGCTTTCTGCTGAGGAAAACATGTTAAGCATATCACAAGCAGCTAATCATGTATAAATCATCAACACCAAATCTCAAGTAATATACTGACCGTTTTGCCCCCTGATCAGATGCTGAAAGGTTTTGGAAACAAGAAAGCACCAAACATAAATTTATTCATTCCATCTAGGTCAGTATATATTGCTTTTACCATGGAAAATTGGTGTAAATTAAATGCTTTTTTCTCCAACCCGAGACTCCTCATTTCATGTTCCAAGAACATACAGATAAAGAATCAACATGGAAGTTCAAATCTTCCCCCATTGTTACTAATTCCATCTAGATTGAAAAGCTTCTTTCCTTGCACCAGCAGAACACACATGACAAATCAAACCTTGCATCTGTTAATAGCCCAACAGTACCTATTTCAGTTTGTGTTCCATCAAACCAAAAGAACACCTTCTTTCTTAAGCCCAAAACATCCCACAACCCAAATTTAAAGTTGCCCCAAAGCCCTTTTTCTATTCCCCACACATCGACGCATTTCCACAAACACCTTGTGTGCATTTCTTTTCAATCCCACCACCACTATCCACTATCCGGTGACAAACATAAGCAAGATGCTAAATATCCCCATCCCCATCATCATTCATCACCACATCTTTTACTCCACACACATAATCATAAAGAAAATAAAAATCAAAGCTTGCACATCAATAAATGAAAAATGTATGGCTGACTCAGCCCCATCACTCATCATCATCCATAAAAGCAGACAGCATAAACATCCCACTTGACAGGTGTCGGTCGCCACGCCTAAGTCATAATCATATAATTATTCGATCACGAAAATCAGAGTTAAGGTGCATGTTACCCAAATCACTGTTTAATTAATTAAATTAATACAACATGCATCAGCTTCAGATTCTCCTTGTTGCTGCTGTTGTGGATTGGGGACCACGATTGCACTAATATTAGGGTTTCTGATTAATCATAATTATATGGATATTAATAGACCAAAAGTTGTACTTTTACTTATTCGCGTCTAGACACTTCCGCGGATTAGTTAAGATAATCAACACATGAGTTACGATTACGAGTGGGATTAGTTGAGTGTTAGCTGTTCTTAATGTGTTGATTAATTAATTCCTGAGGTAAGGTTCGCATGACAACTTGTACTATACAATTCAGATTATTTATTTATTTTAAAATCAATTGTCCTTTTTAAATAAATTTTTTTAAAATGAAAAACATATTCATCAGTTCCATTTTTAAGAACAGCTGATGTCGATTTCATTTTTTTAGACCTATTTTTAACACTTCTTCTCTCACGTGCTATAATCGCATGCCATTCAGCAATTGTTTACTCTCTTTCTTTTTTTTTTTTGCAACGGCTCGCAACTCTTCAAATGGTAAAACTCCATCGAAACTAATGGGCTTTAATTAATTGTTAATTTTTAATATCAAGATCCGATCATGTGCAAATCTGATTTTTGATGCAAAATATAAATCGACAAATTATGATATATTTCCTACTAACTATGTCATAATTTTATACAAACGAATTATAGATCACTTTTCCGAAATATGATATATAACACTTAAAAAATGTAACATAATTCGTCAATTTATAATTTATACATTATGCACCTGATATCTTTTTTATTAATTCTAAAACTTATCATTTTTTCAAAATCAAACTCGCATCCAGAACAGTACATCATTTTTCAGATAATATTAAAAAAAAGATTAACTTAATGCGCAACAACATAGTGTGAAGATAGTGACAGGTTTTTCCTTATTGAATATAAGTCACTTGTAATCAAAATGTTTTCCTTAAATAGGACCATGATTATTTAAACATTGAGCATCCAGCTAGTCAAACTAACCACCCAGGTTACTAATATAAAAACTAACACTACCCAAAAAATAGTTATATTTCCACAATAAAAACAGCAAACGATATGAATTGTCATTTTTTTGAATGGAAAATTGATACAAAAAAAACACACACACAGACATCTAAATCATGTCATCCATTTCTCTAATCATTTTTTTCTCTCATCTAGTCATCCTTACGACAAATCAATTATGTATATCTCATTCATATGACTAATATTTTTTGTTCATCCCATTACATAAATTTGTAGCTCATAAATATTAAAATTATTAATTATATATTAAAGTGTATCTCGTTAACTTGAACGCGCTTTTATTTTTGCCTCCAAGACCGATATTGCTGAAACAATCTGCCCTTACTATGTGAACCATCCCCTCAGAAATCAACACTGCCCCACACCTGCATCCTTGGTAGATGCCCTCATAGGATCCATCACACAATATATTGTAGGGCCTAATTCCTTACTCCAGGCAGGCTGTGCCAGCGACCAACATGGGTCCCTTCGATCCCCTTCTCGCTTGAACTCACACATCATCCACTTTAATTTTCACCTTTATCTCCCCACCATGTGCTATGTCATTTAAGCGGAACGAAAATTCAACAATTTGTGTGATAAATGCGATTTCCATAAAACGTCATAACATTTATATGCCCCGACTATCCAATTGCCAATATATTGCCTTCAATCAACTAAAATTTATCACGGATTTATAACATATCTGTCACAACTTTGCCATGATGAGTAGCGTACAAATAAATAGTGGGGGATCCAATTGAACCTTGATTATCTCTAAATTATAGATGTCCCGATTTTGCAAATCAATATTTTAGGTGTAACGAAAGTTCAATAACCATAAGGACAGCAATTTAGTAGACATATTCAAGTTTCATACGATTGGTGTGGTTGGTTTAAGTACATCCATAATTCATCAAAGAGCATATATATTTTAGCCAGAAGAATAGGCACGTTTATATATTAACACCATAGCAGGCAGTTTTGTCCGTAATATATCATTTATGTCCAACTCCTAAACCCTAAATAATCGAGATATATTTAGTTACCCACTAGTTGCCCTAGTTGAAATCAAGAATATAATCTTTATGACCTTTGTCCAAATGTGATGGCTAGCTTATATATATATATGCCTAAACCCTAAATGGCGAAACCAATAATTTAATTTTGCTGCAGATGTTGACATTGAATAAGCCATATGCACATATTGATCATGTAAATGAGATGTGTATCGTCGATTCAATATCATAGTTAAGTACATGGCTACATGAATTAGCGGATGACTATATAAATCAAATATACCTCGTGTCTCATTAGTAGAGTTAAATTTGGTTAATTTGACTTTTCATTAAATATAAATTTGCATATGCAAGTGAGACACATATTATCAACATAAATATGACAAAATAATATACTTTTATAAGTGCAAATTAGATTTTCAAATTCACGAAATATAACTAAGTGGATTCTCTTTTGAGTGTTACTCCATCAATAATAATTCAATTTTGTCACACACTTTATAATAGAAAATGACCATTCCGTCCCATGACAAAATATAGTAATGTTTAAATAAGCTTACCACGCGAAAAATGATTACTTGTACACTTAACATTATATCAAGAGATCAAAGATTCGACTCACATGTACGCGTGGAGGTGTTAAGTTTCAAGTCTTACCCTTCTTCCAAATCATTTCTGGTGATGTATTTATTTTTTTATATGGAAAAAAGCTACAGTAATTCACTAGTATAGCTTTAACTATAAACTTTTTTCTATTATTAAAAAAAAAACTATAAACTTTTTGTTTGAGATGAGTAATACTGTTACGTCTAGAAATGACACTATTCTCAATAGTTTCTCATGATTATGAACTCATTTTATATGGATTTAATTTATTTTGCACATGTCATTTTCAAAAATAACATTCATTTTAATTGAAAAAATTATTCAAAATGTGAGTGACATGTTTTAGTACTTTTTATAGGTAGAAAAAGACCATAGCTAAAACAGAATAGAAGAGTAAGGAAAGGACTGAATTGGAATTATTCAATAAATGCCAAAAAAATATAGACAAGTAGGTCGGGTCCCGGGTCTCTGTCTCCTGGCAAAGCGACGATATCTTTTAAGCAAATCATATTAAATTCATATTCATCCCTCGAGTTTTCGACTTCTGATTAGCTGCTTCATGGCCCTCATTGTACGGACTATGCCACGTGTCAATCCCAAATTAACCCTCCATTTGTTCACCAACGCCAATTCTTTCTTCTTTCCATCATTTCAAACTAACCATTTACAGTAGTAGTAAAAAAAAAGGGAAAGGTTTTTGATGGAATGGATTGATCAAAAGGGGAAATAAGTCTGATGAGGGTTTTGTTTTTTTGCCATTTGTGGTGTCGTGCTATGTTGAGTTTTGTTAAATCAGGACCCAGCTGAGGTTTTCGTTTGATTTTGCTATCAGCTGGTTTGGTTTATTAAGTATTATTTTTTTTTTTTGCTGTTTTGGTTTTTCGTTAAAATTACGATTTTGCCATTGGAGCAGGTTTGTTTCTATTTTAAATTTTCGATCTTTTCTAGATGTGGAAAAAACTAGACTAGAAATAAAGAAAGGTGGAGAGAGAAAGGGCTAATTTAGATGGAAAGGAAACCAGTTTTGCAATAATGTTCATGAGATAAGGAACAGCACCAGCGGCTCACCAATAGCTAGCTAGCAGAGTTAGATCATATGATCATCACAGCTTGACCAAACCCCCCCCCATAAATCAAAGCTTGAAAATCTTGTACGGAATCTTGCCAGCCCAGTTTCTCTCATCTGGGTAGTCTCTCCTCCTACTTCCCTAATTTGACCTTTTGAGACTCTCTTGGAGATCAGTTGTTTGTGAGCAAGAGATTTAATTTGAAGGTGAGTTAATTTCCTTCCTTTTTCGTTGTTTTAATGATGTTCATGAGTTGTGTCTGATGTGCTGAGGTTTGATTTTGAGTAGATCTGTTTCTAGGTTTGTGAGAAAAGTGTTTTAGGTGATAAAGAGAGAGAGAGAGAAGGAGAGATGGTGCGAGGTAAGACACAGATGAGGCGTATAGAGAACGCGACAAGTAGACAAGTGACATTCTCCAAGCGTAGAAATGGATTGCTGAAGAAAGCATTTGAGCTCTCGGTCCTGTGCGATGCTGAGGTTGCTCTCATCATCTTCTCTCCCAGAGGAAAGCTTTACGAGTTTGCAAGCTCCAGGTAATTAAACATCGATCTCTTTAGTCACACACTTCTTCCTGATGACAGTCATTTGATGCATATCTTATTGCGCATACACTCTCATATTTTGCTTCATCTTTAAAACCCTTTTTGTACAAGCTACTAGTTAAAATCTGTATGATTCTAGGGTTTCCTGTGTAGCTATTAGATTCATATAAAATGTGATATACTTGAAGAGACACATGTGACTGTTTATAGTTATATATATATATATTGAATATATATAGCAGGCCAGTGAGATACACTTCAAACATGTCTAGCTTAGCTAGATGTTGAGGATATAATTTGCAAGGTCTGTATACATCGCAATAAAATCTCATATGCACTGATCTCTTTGTGTGATGATTTTATTTGACTCTACTTGGCTTGTTGAGAAACATGAAAAATGATCCCCAATTTCCTTGCTATGCAGTGTTAATTTCAACAGTCTTAAACGGTGTGTAATCCGAAGAAAAGTCATAGCTTTGATGATGAAAAATAATGAAGCATATGTTTTGCATCATGTTTTCTTCAAATATAAGCAAGTTCGTCTGTTTGTCCTTTGCTTCAAAGCATTTTTAAAAACATGGGAGTGCATAGTTGTGTACGATCATCTGCTTAAAAATAATGAAGTTTGGTTGTGTTTAGTTGTTCCAGCAAATTTTGGTCATCTGTTTTTATATATAAGTGCCACTAGCATGATGGTATCATGCCTTGCTTTGGGTTTTTCGCTTTTATATTGTTTGCAGTCTGTCATGGAATATAGTAGGATGTGATTTGATTTGGTACTATGAAAGATATAGTACATGCGTATTTTCTACCTGGATTCGGTATATTAGGAAAAAGATCAATTTCTTAGTTTTACGACGCATTTGAGCTTGCTGAATGCATCATGCCTAGTTGTGGGTACTCAACTCCGTTATAGGTGGCCTTACACACATTGTTTTATTTCTCTTTTTGTTTTCTTTGTGAAGAATAAAATTATTTCCCAAACACGTCTGCTCATTTGAAAGGAAATGCTCTATAACTAGGTGAGTGATCATAATCCATGGAAAATGGTGGAATGTTAGGTAGATAATTATTTCTGCATTTGTTTAGGACCTCTCTAATTTCTTCATTTTCTTGTTAAGATTCCTGTAAGGATCCTTGGGAATTAATTACTTTATTGGTCACTTGTGAATTATTAGTTAGAAATGTGTAGATTGCTTTTACCATGCATGCTGAGCACTACTTGAGATTGGTCCAAGGACTTGCGCATACAATTCATCTTACCTTGAAAACCCTCACTTCAAGAATTGTGTATATATGACTATGAAGAACTAAATGAAGTGGTATGACTTAGCTAAAAAAATTAGGGTTTGACAATATTTGAAAGCCAAGTACTATGAAGTGAATATACTGGTTGCTGTCGTCATGATTTGCTCTTACAGATTACATACTTGTTTATCTACTTGTATAATTGTATTATCGTATATATCTGAGAATGTGTAAAAACCACCATATTTGAGGAGGCGGTGATTGTTATTATTTATATTAGTGTACAAGTAAAGATTACAGTGAGATAGTATCTCATCAAAATGGAATTACAGATATAATTGTACATTTTATGGAATGATGATATATATGATGGCAATATACATCAAGATCATCAGTGTCTTCAATATCCTTGATATGGCATTGATGATAAGCTAAATATCCTTAACACCCTCACAAGCTGAGCGTCGGATTAGAGCAAACGTGAAGCTTGGAGCGAAAAAATTCAAATAAGTGGCGAGGAAGACTTTTAGTGAAGATGTCAGTAACTTGAAGGTGTGAGGGCACATGTTGTGTGCGTAGTCGTCCAACAACAACAAGTTCCCGAAGAAAATGATAGTCAAGTTCCACATGTTTGGCTCTTTTATGTGAAATGCATTTCAACTTAAGAAGATGGCACTTTTATTGTCACATAATAGCAGTAGCGTTTGTGGTATGGAAACTTTGAGATCACGTAAGAGATGCATGATCCAAAGTACCTCAGTAGCAGTCGTGGAAAGAGCACGATACTCAGATTCACAGCTCGAGCATGATACAGTAGGTTGTTTCTTTGCAATCCAAGAAACTAAATGATGACCCAGATAAATAGCATTGCCTGACGTGGAGCAGAAAATATCGTGGCCAACCAGCCCAATCAACATCAGAATAAGCTACTAGGTCAGCGGGAATGGAGGATGCATGAAAGGTGAGGCCAAAATTGATGGTACCTATAACATAGCGAAGAATACGCTTAACGGCAAGAAAATGATCAATAGTAAGAGCATGCATAAACTGACTCACAGAGTTGACAGCATGAGCAATGTCAGGACGTGTAACGGTCAAGTATTGAGGACCCCGACAAGAGAATGATAAAGAGTAGGATCTGAGAAAGGAGAGCCATCATCATTCATTAAGTATTAGGAGACAACCATCGGAGAGTGAACAAGTTTGCTATCAAGTAGTTAAGCACGAGTGATGATATCTCGAGCATATTTCAATTAGCTGAGAAATAAATCATCGTGAGTGGCGGAAGCTTCAAGCCTAAGAAAATAACTAAGAGAGCCTAAAACCTTGATAGCAAACTCAGAGTGGATCTTCTGTGTAAAATTGTCAATAAGGGATGAGTTGTCTCCAGTAATGATTATGTCATCGACATATATAAGTAAGTATATGAGATCAGACTGTTGGTGAAAAATAAATAAAAAGGTATCGGCGCGAATGCAAGAAAATCCAAGCTTGAGGAGAAATGAACTAAATCGCTGAAACCAAGTACGTGGAGCCTGCTTTAGCCATAAATAGCTTTCTTTAGTAGACAAACATGGTTAGAAAAACGAGGATCAATACACCATGGGGGTTGCTCCATATGATTATGTTCCTTAAGTGTGCCATTGAGAAACACGTTTATGACATCAAGTTGTCGATGAGACCATTTATGAGAGATTGCAAGAGAGTACAGCACGAACAATCGTAGCTTTGACAACCGGGCTGAAAATGTCATAGTAGTCAAGGCCATGTATTTGAGTATAGTCTTTTCAACTAGACGAGGCTTTAGACGCTCAACAGATCCATCAGGTAAATATTTGGTGCGAAAGGTTCATTTAGAGCACACTTTATTGGTGTTCTAAGGACAAGATCCAAGTATCATTTTGGTTTAATGCTTGTATTTCTTTATCCATTGCAGCAAGCCATGCATGATTCTCAACTGCAAATTTAAAACCTTTTGGCTCAGTAGAAGTGAGAAGAGCAGATAATAGTCCTGATGAATCCAGCATGCTAAGATTTGCAGGTTGATAAGTCTTAAAAATTTAAGCTTTGGCTTGTTAACGCATAGGGTGCGAGCCTAAAGAAGAGGAAACAGGTGCAGGCTCAACAGTGATAGGTTCAACAGCTTCTGGTTCAGCAGCTCCGGACTCAACAAGCACGAGCTCAACATAAGACTCATGAAATGGTAAAGCGATGCCTGTAGAAGGATCATTAGCATGCGTAGACTCACTAAGATGGTCAGAGCAAATAGTACACGGGGAGAACTAGATGGAAAAGTGTGTGATAGATGAGATTTGGTATAAGAAATGGAGGATGGATCAACTTGATGAAGTTACCTTTTCTGGTGGATTCCAGAGTTTTCGTTCGATTTCACGCTTGTGAATCGATCATTTATCCTAGGTTAAGCGCTTGCTATTCCTTTCGATTTTCACGCTGCGTCAGTTGGTATCAGAAGCAGGTCTTTCCCTGTTCTCTTCTAACTTGATCAGATAGAAGATCAACCCGTACCCAGACCAGATTTTGAGAGGGTCCATGCGGACATAGCCGCAGCCCTGACTGCTTTGACGACAGAGATGGCTGCCTTAACGACACAGATGTCAACCCAGTTAGCAGAGGTGGCGGCGAGAGGCAATCCGAATGGTGGAGAGGAGAGAGCTCAGAGGGAAGCACCAATCAGAGTTCCTCGGGTAGAGCGTGTGCGTGCAGTAATTGTTGAGGACTCAAGTTTGGGCGAAGAGGATCCTGTGGGCAATAATATGGATGAAGAGAAGCCTGCTACTAAGGGAGGTGATGATGTGATACAACCTTACAAGCATGGTCCATTCAAGGCAGATGCGGTCATACATTTAGAAGAGAACTCGGATCGAGTTCTTTGAAAGTGGAGGAGACTGATGTAGGAGCGTTTAGGGCTCCAAAATAGTATTTTAGTTTTATTTCTTTGTTTTTAGATTTTAGCAGCTGATGATTATTTTAGCAGCTGATGATTATCTTTAGTAGCTGATGATTATCTTTTAGCAGCTGATAATTATTTTTTAGCAGTGAATAATTATCTTTTTAAATTTCCTTTCCTAATTAGGTTTAGTTTTCCTTTACTAGTTAGGTTTAGCAGCGAATGCATCATTAGGGTTTCAGTTATGTATCTTATTTTCTTTCAATAAAACCTTTGGTTTTTCGTTTTTGGTGGATTCCAAAACTTTCTCAGTGGATTCCGAGCTTTCTTGGTGGATTCCAAGTTTTCCTGGTGGATTCCAGGCTATCCACGAATTCATTGATGGTGAATTCGTTTATCCCGATTTTCCCGCTGCGTCAATTTGGTTCCAAAAAATTTGAAAAATGAAGAGAATTTAGAGGCTAAGCTTGGGAGCCAGACATGTTAGGAAATTGTGTTTCATTAGATTGAGCATAACGAGTAATGTATATTTTGGACGTAGTGGGATCAAGGCATCGAAAGCCTTTATGAGAGGGACTGTAACCTAAGAAAATGCAAGGAATACTGCGAGGAGAAAGCTTATTAGGCATATAATCACGTTGGCAAGGATATACATGATAACCAAAAGGATGAAAATTATCATAATGTGGTGTGTAGCCATATAAAAGTTCAAAAGGTGATTTACCGCCAAGGAGTGGAGTGGGCAACCGGTTAATGATGTAAATTGCAGTGCTGAAAGCATCAACCCAAAAACGAGTACAAAGGTGAGAGTGAAACAAAAGGGGTAAACTAGTTTCAGTCACATGACGATGTTTTCTTTCGGCACGATCATTCTGAGCGGGAGTATATGGACATGAAAGTTGATGGTGGATGGCTGTTAGGATCGCGCAAGCAGTGATGCCGAGAGAAAAACAAAAAAACGATGCAAGGACACCAAATTTTGATACCCAGTTCGTCACTACACTGTGACTACGTCTGGGGGATTACCAAGCCAGGGTTTTCACTATGAGATATTGGATACAATTACAATAATAATTGTGGGTATAAATAGGGTGAACATCTAAACCTTAATTATCTAATTAGGAAATAGAAACCCTAAGCCTGACTGCTAAAATTATGGACTTCCAAAACTGGACTAAACCAGTAATCTAATCAGGTTCCACAACACAACAATCACACACCTGGAGACTGATTTCAATCTTTGTCTTCTTCCTGAACAACCCATACAGGCGGTAGTGCCAAGCCTTCAGCTCACGTCTTGAGCCTGTTGAAGCAATACACATCTGCAACTTCTTCTTCGTCAAAGTTTTGCTACCTTGCAAAGCTTTCTGACTCATGTGAGCACAATCACCGTGCCACAAATCTGCACCGCGACTCCCACCTGAAACAACGATGACTTTCTGAACGATCCTCATCTTGGACAATGTTCCTTCTTTCTTTCCTTAAGCTATCACCCTAGCTGCCTTTGCTATCTTCTAGTTCCTACAGTTGAAGGTTACATCAAACTCGTCTCCATTCCGCTGCCCAACTAATAGCAAATTCTTTTTTAACGCAGTCAGCGGATCCAATATCTCCATTGTCTGGACCATGTGGTATGCTATGTCTCTGGACAACGAAAAACGAACCGCGCTCATCGCCTTCTTATCCAGCAGCTTCCACACGTCGTCCTTCATACCCTCTGATTTCTTGCCGTCAATCGGTAGATGTAAATTATTACCATACAGGTAATCCACAATCTGCATCTTCCAGAATCCAAAATCCGATCCATCAAATTTCTCCACCGAATGTTTTCCATCTCTCTGCATGACTGCTACAACCTAAGCTCTTGATACAGTTGTTAGGATCGCGCAAGAAGTGATGCCGAGAGAAAATAAATAAACGATGCGAGAACACCAAACTTTGATACCAAGTTCGTCACTACACCGTGACTACGTCTGGGGGCACTACCAAGTCAGGATTTTCATTATGAGATATTGGATACAATTATAATAATCAACGTGAGTATAAATAGGGTGAACTTTTAAACCCGAATTATCTAATTAGGAAATAGAAACTTTAAACCTGACTGCTAAAGCTATGGACTTCCAAAACTTGACTAGCCCTATAATCTAATCAAGCTCCACAACGCAACAGATGTCAGGGATACCCAAATAAATTTTAAAGCAAGTGCTAGTAAATTCGCCACCTCCATCACTATGTAAGATCTTAATATGACAAGGAAATTGATTTTCCACAAATTTCTGAAACTAAAGAAAAATAGGAAAGAAATCTACTGTAGTTTTTTCTTATGTTGCGAACTTACGTGGTGGACAAGAATTCCATCAACATAGGATAATAAGTCTTGACTTTCAAGAAGGGGAAAAGTTGACTTTCCAAAGAAGATAATTGGAGAAGGAGAGTTTGATGGTGATCATGTGGATGAGAGTGTTGAACAGGAGAAGGTGGGAGGATGATTCAGAACTCAGAAGCCATAAGGATCGTGGTTGTTAAACCAAAAGAACTTCTGATACCATGAGAATGTGTAAAAACCACCATATTTGAGGAGGCGGTTATTGTTATTATTTATATTACTGTACAAGTAAATATTACAGTGAGATAATATCTCATCAAAATGGAATTACAGATATAACTGTATATTTTATGGAATGATGATATATATGATTATGGGTGTCTTCAATATCCTCGATATGGCATTGATGATAAGCTAAATATCCTTAACAATATCGGCGTCCAAGGTGTTACCTTGTACAAGTGAACTCTCAGATAACATGATATGTATAATGGTTTCATGATAGAGAATGTTGGTACGAGAAAATTTTGAGCTCTTTCTGACAGTAAGAATGTAAACTGTTGGACACACCATTTATGCGTTTGAATGTTTGCAGTATGCAGGAAACAATTGAACGTTACAAGAGGGAGACAAAAGCTAACCAATCAAAAGAGAAGATACCTGAGGAAGATACACTGGTTTGTCCTTCATTCACGTATTTTAATTTTCAGTTCTCTAAACATAAAAAGTTCAAACCAATGTGTCTAATGATGGATCGATGTTTCATCTTCTGCCCTTACAGCACCTCAAAACCGAAGCAGCAAATATGGCCAAGAAGATTGAGCTTCTTGAAGCCGCAAAAAGGTTTAGCCTAGTTTTGATCCTTTTTTCCACACAGCTTCAAAGCGAACCTCGTGGTACTATTGGTTCATTTAAAATTAACGTAACTAGTAAATAGAATGTTTGCTCACCCTGTAGAAAACTGTTGGGAGAGGGGCTAGGTGCATGCACTCTTGAAGAACTACAAAAGTTGGAGCAACAAATGGAGCGGAGCGTGACTCGTATCAGAGGAAGAAAGGTTAGTTAAAAACCTTCTACTTTGCTCCTGTCAGATCCACCTGCCCCCCTTGCTGTAATTCAAACTCAGTGGCATTGTACTGAAGCTGATCTGGTCTTTCTCTCTCTGTCTCTCCCTGCTTGTGTGTGTATTTGTTCCTGTTTGCAGACCGAAGTCTTCAAGGAACAAATCGAAAGACTTAAGGAGAAGGTAAATCAACCCTTATATCTATTTTCATGTGAAATTAATGACGCGTGCATGCTTAGTGATTGAAAATATATGCTCGGAAATTCCAGGAGAAAGCTCTAGCTGCTGAGAATGCAATCCTACTAGAGAAGGTTTTATATTCATTCCTAGCTTCAATGATTCATTTTCTTGAGCAACTTTCTTTAGAATTTATCATTACTCATTATAAGATAATTGTGACCTGCAGTGCGGTTTACAAAGCAATCCTCAGCAGTCAAACGAGTCGGATGAACCAACGAGGGAGGAAGCTCAACCTGCAGACAACACGGAAGACAGCCAGATTTCTGATGTGGAGACTGAGCTGTTCATTGGTCCACCCGAGAAGCGAACAAAACGTTGCTTCAATAATGGGACCAACTGATATACAGTTATGGCTGCTGCTGGCCTGCCACTTAACGTTCTCCGCTCTCTTTCCTTTTCAGTTCCATCCAGTTCGATGTTCAAGGGCATGGATCCCTATGCTGTTGGAATAATTAAGTTATTGTTAGTACTCTTTGTAACACTGTTTGGTAAAAATCATGATCCTCCTAAGAAATGTTCATTTTGATGTTGCACTGTATTCTCTACCCAGGCATATAACATGTCTGTTGTGGTGACAATGTATATGCATCCCTCTTGTTCCAAGTTCTTACTTAATGCATCACTTACAATTTTAGACAAGTAACACATCATAAAATGATCGATGAGTACATTAATTATACTCAAAACTATGACTATTACCGAGTAAAAAGGGGTCAAGAACTAGTGAAAGTTCTTTACAGTTTCACGAGAGGGGTCTGTATCTTGAACTCTATACAAAAACTACACGCAGCATATTGGGGAGATCATAATTTAGCACTGTGAGGAGTGGAGATTGCTGTTGCTGGCTAGCTTCAAATGGGAACGTATGGTTCAAAGAGCTTTACACAAGGGTTGGGGTCATGCTGCAGAACTTCAGCTGCACGTTCGAATTCCTCTCTCAGAACTTTTATGCTGAACTTGTCTACTACTCGACCAAGATCATGGGACGTCTCGAATGGATCTTCAATGCAGATTAAATGTCTGTCGTTCCCGATTCTCCTTGTCCAATCTTTCCCTCTCTTGCTGCGGTGAACAAAAAATAAAAATGAGCTTTGCTTTTATACAATGTAATTGTGTGCTACAATGAATGCAACAGGTTTTCGGAATTTCAAGTGTATTCCCTTATGCCTTACCTCAGTGTGGTCCCAGTTCGAACTGATATGACAGAGTTCGCATAATCGTGACCATATGCCCAATAATTAAAGAACGACCAAACCAACTGTGATATACTTTCATTGTTGCGGCGCCCAAAATCTTGAAGTTGATCAACTCGGTCAAAGAAAGCACAGTGAACATTCTCTATTGTGACAGAGTATGTTGTCTTCATTCCCTGGAGAGGAAAACAGTAGACAAAATCATTTAGTGACATCAAGGCCAGTTTCAAATGAAGAAGTAATTCTTTAAAAGCATCAAAGATTCTGTCAGAACAAACATCAGTAACGAATCTTTTCTAGTTTAGGACACTAATCAGGCCAACAATTAGATGCATATTAAAAAACTTGGTTCCTCTATGAAATTATTCTAACAGGGAACTGAAATTCTTCTTTTGGAGGACATATGAATATATATATTCGTCAGTCCCTAGTCCAATTGGAGCTGCATCATTTTGAAGCAGATTGTTGTTCAATACATGAAACAAACTGTCCATTTAAAAAATGGGACATAAAAGTAAATATCAATGTCTACAAAACCCATGCTGGAGGTTACCACATATATGACATAAGCATCTAAATATGGTTAAAGAGTCATTAAGAACTTCCCATTGTTTCACATAACCAGGTAGTACTAATTTGCATGAATATGATATTAAATCATATGGTAAATTTGGCTCTGTATAGATTTCTAACTAGCAGAATTCTGAAATATTGGGGTTGTAAACATTCAATTAGAAGATTCAAAACAAGAATGCCCACTGAAAACAACCAAGAAAACACCTACATCTCTAACTAAAGTGTCTTCATTGGGAACCAACTCATTAAAGACCAAATAAACAGAAAGTGGTGAAAATTATAATGGAAATACCTGTAGGCATGGTAAGATTGCAGGGCGACGCTGCTGTAAAAAGTGAATGCACATCAGAACATACCTGTCATGAACAAAACCGGTAAGAGGATTAGTGCATGAACTGAAAAGAACAATACAAATTGCATGCTCATACTGCATCTTTCAATCCCCCAAAATTCATCGGTGGTACTTAACATACAGGCTACAGCAACATTTTAGGTGATTAATATACAACAAAATTCATCTTTCAATCCCCAAAAAATGGCAAGTTAACTCACGCGTAGCTAGACAATGTTCCATGATAAGTCTCATTGACTCTCCTCGACTTTGCCCAATGTTTTACAATGAATGCCAACTGCCGGAGTCTGACATCTATTCGTGCATAGTCACTGAGAAGCTTGGTATTGACAACAGCAAGAACATTATTTATGCAGATGTCGCAGGAAATCTCAGTAGCTGGATCCATAAGCTTCACTATGGGGACCCTTGCTCGTACTAATGCCTGCAAAGAAAGTTCGTATTTCATCTAAAGATAATACAAAAAGTAGACAACGAAACTGTACAGATATTTATTTAGTGCAGCAATTAGGTGGCAGAGAAACATTGCTGATTAAGTAGCAGAAAAATACAGGTTACATGAAGCTAAAGTTATGATTAAACTCACTTTTGATATCTGCCACTAGCCTAGCACGTTGAAGTTGACATTGGAAAAGTAAACAGCATGTTCTGCTGGCAGAATATTATTAAGCAAAGCTAAAAAGTTTAGTGACGTGACGTTGATATCGTAGATATCCCCTTGTAATATAAAGTATTTATTTCCTATAAGGAAACATACAAGATACTATTAGCAGAAGCAAATTAAAGATCGGATTTCACTGGAAAATTAAGCTTGTCTTAAGACGCCAAAACAGGTGCATTCATGCACACAAGCCTGTGTTATAGCAACAGATATGACATTTGACTACAACCTTAACAAACAACACTAGTCCTACCACCATCCAAAGCATAAGTTCAATGACTCCTCATTTCAGATTGCTTTCATGTGCATTGGAATAAAAATGAAAAATACAAATAAAAAAAAGAGAGCGGGAGAGAGAGAAGACAATCATGTCTATGAAGTTTCGAGAAATAGATGGCTTTATCAGTTTATCAACAAAGTAAGAAATCTATTCACAATGAAATAAAGGAACGTAACAACATTACCTGCACATTTTTTAAATTATCCGACTCCAAGATCTCTGCAAGTCTCAATAGGATTTCAGGCTTACTGTTATCAGCGCCCTCAAGCGCAAAGCAGATGTCAATGTCACTTTTGGAAACACCAAAAGAGTTCGCACACGACCCGTAAATATACAACTTAGCATTAGGCCACTCTTGGTTGACTAGCCTTTCTAGTGAACTTAATAACTGCTTCTGCTTTGCTTTTTCCTCCTTGGTTGGTATTAAAGACTCATAGATTGCAATCAATGGAGCATCTAGCCTGAATATGTCAGCCCGACGTTCCATTTGACGCTTATAGCTTCTCGCTCTTTGGCTAAGCATTTGATGACCTCTAGTATCTGACCTCGCATTCTAAAAAAAAATAACGACATCATGAAGTACCTGACTGTAAAGTAAGCCATGCAAAATTTCAATTCCAATGAAGTGAGCTGAACTAATCACAACTTTTTTATTGAATAATCAATAATCAATATCCTCATTTCCTAATTCAATGATCTTAAAGGAAGGGAGTGCCTTTTGTAATCCTATCGAACACAGTCATCTGCTAAATTCTATTTTCCAACTTTAGCAAACTAACTGCATAAGGGATATAACGTCCTCATGCATTCAGAAAGTCGTTCTGTATAAATATTATTCATTAGCTTCAGCATATTCAAACAATGTGCTTACCTATTTTCCAGTTGGCAAAGATGATGATTTCAATGCACATCCATTAAACAACTTAGCATTCACAGCATATTTAGTATCAGTTGGTTTGGAAAACAAGGTAGCCCAATACATATACAGCCTGAACAAAGCCTTAACTCTCACGGACTGATGAAACTAAATGCCTTTAAAAATGGTCGTTAAAAGGTGTACATTTATGCTTTTTTTCCTGATAATGTATTATCAGGAAAACTATCACCTTCAGAGATACAATTACTTACCGAAACATAGAAAGTTAAGTAGCTATAACAATAAACTATGAACTGAAAAAGCAATGGAGACCACGGAAGTATATTACCTTATCTCGATTCTTTGAAAAATTCTTACTCTTATCATCAACTTCACCATTGTCAATACTCAGCGAATCTACAATCTTTTCATTCAGCACATCAATTTCTTCGTCATCATCATCATCATCATCAAGCAAGTCCTTGCTTGGCAAGGCATGCCTCCTATCTCCACCAACATTTGCCTGTAATACACGCATCGATTCTTCAACATCAGAGGCCCCAACGGACTGAAGCTTACTCCCAGATGGTGGTCCAGGATGATCAAGCTGCCTAGTGAGCCCTAAACCCCCTAAAATCCTTCTCCCAGCTATATCACCTTCAGATACCTCACTGTTCATACTCTGCCCAATACTGTTTCTTCCCAAGTTAGTCTTTTGCTCCCTTCTATCCAAGCGCTCCAATCCTCTGCCTGGAGCAGTAAATCCAGGCGGCAGAGCCTGAATACCATTCCTTCCAAAATCGCTCAGATTCCTATCCCTTGAAGAATCAAAATTGGGCAACCCAACATTCCGGAAACTCAAATTCCCATTCAACAGATTTTCACGGTTAAAAATCGGAGCAGTGAAAGATCCAAATTTCAACACAGGCTCCTGCTGCGGCTGAAACCCTAACCCCAGTCCACGATCCCCACCACCGCCCCTGCCGTTATCTAGAGCAGAGATATTCGAATTTCCTATTCCACCAACTGCTCCGTCACCAAGAAAGCCCGTCGAATTAGCCCCAATCGGAGACCATTGAGGTTGATTGAATCCGCGGAGATAGAAATTCGGGGGTAGTTGAGACCAATTGAGGTCGTGGCCGGTGTTGTTAGGTTGGAAGGCGATCGGTCCTAGGGCTGCAACTGCAGGATCTGGAACCTGATACTGCTGCTGCGGTTGCTGCTGTTGCTGGTGATTAAGTTGGTGCGGAAGAGGATGGTGTTGGGAGTGGGAATGATGGGGCTTTTGGAGTAGGGAGAGGAGAAATTCGCCACCGTTGAGCGGTGGGTCTCCTCCGCCGCCTCCAGCGCCGGACATGGTTGGATTTGGAACTGAGTCGAAGTCAAGCAGATCAAGTGTTTGTAGAAAAACCTATCAGCGATTGCTTATGATTTCGCTTGTTGAGAATTTTCCGATTTTTGCTTAGTCTTCGATTTTTATTATTTATTATATAAGTATTTCACAACCTGCTAAAGATTGAATTCCTTACCAATTTCGTAATTGTCTAATTTATTTATTTTCTAGTTTACCTCCGTTTTCAAAATAATAATGCAAAAAGTTCATCTAAACTATATTATGGTATTGAGAATTTGAGATCATATGAGACGTTCTCTTTATGATGAGATTGAATATTTTATCCAACCTATTTAATGACCTTTATTTTTCGTAATTTTTACATCTGAAAATTTATTTTAGAGTTTGGTAGTGGCATATTTTTCTATATCTTTTAAGATAAAGGATCTGTTGCAAAGTGCATATTTTCGTAAAAATTATAAACCAATGAGATTTCTTTATTTGGTCATTTTGATAGATGAGATTGAATCTCGTAATATGGTTCATTTCTGGTTAATTTTTCGGGACGAATTATAAAATATTCTTGACGAACTATGTCGTACTTTTGGTTTCTCAGCGACGAACTATAACTCAATTTTGACGAACTTTATATTTTACACCAAAATTTTGCTTTGTAGTTGATCTTTACTCTATCTCTTAAATCAAATCTTTATAGTTACAAACTTAGATTTTATTACGATTTTTTTCTTCAAAAATCAATCAATCCATCTATTGTCAATTTTTTCTACGACAAATTCTATTCAATCCATATTTAACTTTTTGCATTCAAACGATTTTTTGTACCAATTAGAACACGAAAATTGTAAAGTTCGAAAATCACAATGCATAATTCAAACAAATATGCTCAAAATTTACCAATTGAACACAAATTTCGTGAAGTTTGTAAATTGCGATGCATAATTCGTGACAAATATCCACGAACTTTATCAATTGAACACGAACATTATAAAGTTTGTAAATCGGTGCATACGTGAAAAATATGTCCGAACTTTACCAATTAACGCGAATATAGTAAAGTTCGTAAATCGCAGTGCATAATTGCTGACAAATATGCCTAAATTTTACCAATTGAACACGAATTTTATAAAGTTCGTAAATTGCATTGCATAATTCGTGACAAATATGTCCGAACTTTACCAATTGAAAACGATTTTTTGTGAAGTTCGTAAATCGAACTTTAGTATTGAAATCACGAATTTTGCCATTGACGGCTGCCATAACTATTGACTGTCATTGTAGTTCGTCGTTTCGTTGAGAGTATACGGTTTGGAAGTGATTGTGTTACCATTCCGTATAGAAATTTTTGAGATTTTAGGTCGTGTATTCGTTTGGAATTTAGTCAGGATTACGACTAATCAAACATTTTTTAGACGGTAATGTCATTTTTACGTATTTAAACAGATAAAGAAACGAATTTTAAAATTAATTAGGATTAAGTTGAACCGTAAATTTAATGAGATCTATGACCATAATAAAGTCTCAATTCTTATGAGATTTATGCTTCTAATGTGATCTTAACCCCACTCTATTATTGTATAAAATGTAAAAAAATTTCACAAGTTTACATGCGACACAATTAATCAATCAAAAAATAATAATATTATTTGATAGTTTAAAGATCACATATGTGAACAAATAGATTTGGTGAGAACTTAAAACCCAATTTATGCATAGATCATATAGTTTAATAAATCAGAATATAACACTTCAAGTATTGGATGCCATAATTCAGTTACACTTTGAACCAGTGTTATTAAAACCGGACCGGTCATCGAACCGGTCAAGTCACTGGGTTGATGGGTCAGTGGTTCAACCGGGTCGAACCGGTTTGACCCGCATATATTAAAAAATATAAATAAAATACTTATATATGATATTATAATTTAACTTATTTATGATTTGAATAAATATTACATGTTTATGATCCGATTACAACAACATACCATAACAAATTTAGAATTTGATAAAGTACAAATCAATAATAGAACAACAATAACAATTTTAGTCTTAATTTGCAAGTCACAATAAAAAGGAATTTCTAGTTAATTGATAATAAGTAATAAAATAACAATCATCTTTGAAGTTCTATAAATAGATTAAAACTTAAAAGTATTAAGCTTAATAATATAATATAAATCGTTTGAAGAATCTATAAAACAAATTTGAACATATAGCCCGGTGGAAAGCAAGGGGAGTAATAACACATTAGTCTTGGGTTCGATTCTTGACCACAACAAATTTATCTAATTTTTTAAAATTTCTAAAATTAACATGTTCAACTCGGGTCAACCCGACCGGGTCACCGGTTCAACTAAAAACCGGCCGGTTCAACCGATTTACTACCGGGTCAATTGCATAACCGATCTAACAATAAAACCGGACCGGTTCGGTGACCGATTCCCGGTTCAACCGGTCGAACCGGCCGGGTCGGTCCGGGTTTAATAACACTGCTTTGAACTGAATGCCGGGAAGAATACACAGTATTTGTATAGTTCGTAAATGAAATTCTATAATTCGTGATCCTTAAGTTAGTAGATTAAATCTTATAATTCGTGATTATAAAATTCATAGGTAAAACATTATTGGATCCTATATTTTTAGTTCGTAGATTAAATCCTATAATTCGCGAATCTCAAAATTTGTCAATAAGATCTCTAAAGTTCGTTAATCAATTTACAACTCTATTTTCTTCCATTTTTATAGTTCCTACATTACACTACATAGTTCGTAATTTTTGCACATCATGAAAGTGCATGATCATGCAATTGCAAAATGCATCTATTTGATCGTGTGATACCTGAATTTGATACAATTAAAGACTATTTTCTATATGTTTGATGGATCGTTAGGTTAGCCAACTATATGAGGGAGATCCCAGAGTGGTATCCCTCAGACAGATGGTAGCGGAAATTTACTTTCGTACAGGAAATATAAGACAGAATGTAAATGCTCACGATTTAGAGTGGAAACCTTACTGCAACCTTTGCAGCAGGATGAAAACCACTTGCCTTCTGGACAGTTCCAGAAGGGCTTCAAGATCCGTATTATTGACAAAGGAATATGCTTGCAGTTTGTTACACTTGTCTCACACAATGACAACTAACAAAACTACTCAATTCGAAGAGTCAACTAATACGATCGTCTTGTCCGCACACAGCAGCACCTTGTCAGCTTCGGATTTGAATACTCTTCAATCTCCGATTCGTTCTCTCCAAAAGCCGAACTTCTCTTCCTTTTATAGTCTCTTTAAGTCGGCAAAGCATATCTTCATTAGAGATCCGGTTGTTATTTCGCAGATGTGATATGGTTAAGATATTTCCAATATCTTAACTACATCACATATTCGCCTTCCAAATGTGGCTTCGATCTTCCCATCGTATATACTTGTTCGTATATACGGATATCAATTCTTCTTGTCAATTATCCAGCGTGTATATACTCGTATATCTTCTGATTTGCGTCGAGTATATTCTCGCCGATCCGATCTCGTCATAAGTCGGTTTGTCTCTCACATGGAGTATATCTCTCTCGCAGCTTTGCTCTCTCTCAGAGATGTCCAGTGAGCTTACCTGTCAGACAGTGATTTCTGCACACTCAAGTGGATTATTAGTTAAGTGTTTGTTATCATCAAAACACAAGGGTCCAACAAATTCCCCCTTTTTGATGATGACAAACACTTCTTCACAGATAAGAAATTACACACAGTAATGGTATGGAGCTCGCATCTATATTCCCTTAGTACAGCTAGCAACTTCAGAATTTATTCACTAAATATTTATTTAAAGTCTAGCTAGCATAGTTCCCCCTCAGATAGACATCCGCTTAAATTTCAGTACCGGTTTCCCCCCTTAGTGTATGCACGTATAGTTCTTTCCCCTTTTGGCATCATAAAAAAGATATGCAAATAGGACACAGAGTAATGGAAAGAAAAACACTTCATTCATGCTCGCAATTAATAAGCGTGTCATTCAGACACCACACATGCGGCAGAGAGTTCAAAAAGCATAGAAGTCTTAAACATGAGATTCAAAAGAAAACAAGTTCAAAAAGATAGGGGGCAGATGTGGGAGGGTTAGCAAGGAGGGGGGTCCATGAGACAGTTCAGACTAGGGCACAATCGTGAACGAGTCCTTCATCTGGCCCACAATCTCTGCGGCAAGATCCTTCA
Organism: Rhodiola kirilowii; assembly: GCA_033675215.1. Lineage (NCBI taxonomy): Eukaryota > Viridiplantae > Streptophyta > Magnoliopsida > Saxifragales > Crassulaceae > Rhodiola > Rhodiola kirilowii. Next base: position 12,412,959 of record CM066195.1, on the reverse strand, counting down.
TTTGCCCTGAGAAATCTTGGACAGCCACGGACATTGCCCCAGAGTCAACAATTATTGCAAGCTCCAAGTCAACCACCTTCTGCTTCACGAGCTGCAATTCAGACTTCACCTCTATCAGCTCAGTTTTTGCCTCTACCACCTCAGATTTGACCTCCTTCAGCTCACCCCTGAGCTCCTTCATCTCTGCACGAAGCACCTTCAGCAGCGCCAGCACCTCACTTAAGCCCTCAGAGGAGGTTACCTCGTCACCACTGACAAGAGCAGCAACATTGATAGGAGTCACATCCTTGACCTCCTCATCCTCATCTTCCTCCACTGCTACAACAGCAGGAACTGTCCATCCGACTTCAGCAGAGAACTCCAAACCCAGTTTGGTAATGTGATCCTCACACAGTGCAGACGAAAGCACTCTCTCGGTCTCAGGGTGGTAAGCTTCCCAATACTTCAATATCTCCTTCACAAATCCCGGAAAGGGCAGTCCATTAGACGGATTGTTGCTGTTGTTCTCCATATGCTTCATGACCTGAAAGGCCAAGTTCACTTGCTGCTTCTGCAAGATTTGATCAACCAACAGCATATCCTGGAAGGTTACTAGACTGTGCTTGTGCTTCCTGGGGGAGATATTCGATACAAGGATTCTGTGCAGGATTCTAGGGAGCACGTCCATGTGAGTGTTCTCCCTCTGACCCTTCGCTGTGACATCCAGCCCGAGCCTTTGAAACACTTCTGCCTTTGCCACAGTACCTGGCCAGGCACCTTTTGAGTAGGTGGCATACCCTCCTTTGGGCACCCCTAGAACTGTGGCCAACTCCCTCATGCTCACGGAGTACCACTCACCGCCCACTACAGCCGACAGCTCCCAGTTACCTTTTCCTTCTTCCTTTTCAACCAGCTTTACTTTTGAATAAAACTCCCTCACCAATTTCTCATCAACAACAACAGGTTTCTTGAACAAGGCGCCCCACCCTTGGGCCTCCAATAATTCAATGATTTCTTCTAACCTGTTCGTTGCCAGCCACTCGTTATCCAGCACTAACTCCAGTGCAAACCCTCTCCCTGCTTCCTCCGACTCTTCGGCACTATCATCCGACTCGGCCACCTCTTCAACATGCGGAGCAGAGGACCGGCCGGATCTCTGACTTTTCCGGGCGGATGCGGGAGCAGGTTTCCTTGCTCGTTTGCCCGCCAACCTGGTAGCCACCGAGGTTTCCTTTTTAACATGGCGCTGGGAGGAGGAATCCGCTCGTAGAGCTTCTAGTTGCTCCTCAAATCGGACCATGTCTTTAGCCACTGTAGAGCCGGTCGGACCAGAGCCAGACGGCGTGACCGACTGTAGAATAGCCTCCAGGTTGAGAGGGTTGACGCCGCTTGCGATCAACTAAGCAGCCATGTCGGCGGCTTCGACGGATGAGAGATTCGATTTAGGGTTTGAAGACGCCATGGGGAACTTCTGAATTTTTGAGAGAAGAACTGTTGTCTGAGAGTGATGAGATGCGACAGAACGCTCAGTCTGCTCGCTTTAAATATTCTCTACAAACCCTAGAGGTTATGAGACAATAGAAACCCCAAACGTCGCCTCCTTTCAATAAATAAACCGCCTTCAATTTTTAGCAATTTCTATCTTTTCTTCGCTTCCAAAAACGGTTCCGCATTAACCCCTTGCCAAAACCAAATCAACCTGAAAGGGCATGCGCCAACAGGCAGGGGAGCGACACGTATCATCTGTAATTTAAGCGTGTCGCCTCATAAAAGCAACCGACGCGATAATTCCCCACTGCAGAAAAATTGTTCACCTTTCAAGTCACTTTTACCTTTTCCCAACACTCAGTCATCTTTACCAGAGGATGTAATTACTTATCTTCACAACTGTCACACAGATGATTTCCCAACCACAAGTAATCCGTCCACAGTGATGCTTCAGTCTTACTGTCTCATGGGTACACAAGGTTTTGGTATGATGTGCTAATTTTACCCAAATGGTACAAATAACATCACACCCAATCAAGAAGAAAATGAAATCATCCAGACAAATCGTATTGGTTTCATACCTCATGTGGAGTAACTCCAGAAAAAGAAGCGTATCAACGGGCTCATAGGAGCATTCCACACGAAGATAGGCTAAGGTTGGTCTAGAGTACCTCCTGGGCTTATACTGAGGGATCAACAATGGAGGTCTCTTTTGGGCAGAAAGAAATCAGAATTTCATGTTTTTCGGTCCCTAATGCAGTCATCAATCACATAGCAAGCATGCATGGATACATTATGAACACAACCTATTATTCACTAGCATAGAACATTCATGTTAAGCTCTCCATCAGATGTGACTCATAAGCCTCTAGTCTAGCCAATCACTGGGGGAGCAACCATTGAGCATAGCTTTAAGGGAGAGAAACCATACCTAGTTCGAGCCTCAGCTTCTCGTAGGGTTCTCTGTGCAAAGCTTTTGTGAATATGTCTGCAATCTGTTCCTCAGTTCTACAATATTCCATCTCAATTGTTCCCTTTTCTACACAGTCACGTTGAAAATGATACCGAATTTCTATATGCTTGGTACGTGAGAATTGCACTGGATTTTTAGAGATGTTAATAGCACTAGTGTTATCACACAGAATTTTAGCACAAGTAGTAATAACACCATGTCACTTAGCTGTTGCCTGATCCACAGCAGCTGCGCACAGCAGGCAGCATCGGTGATGTATTCCGCCTCAGCGGTGGACATCGCAATTGAGGACTGCTTCTTTGAAGCCCAGGAGATGAGACATGGTCCAAGATATTGAGCCATCCCTGACGTGGACTTCCTGTATACCTTACATCCATCATAGTCTGCATCAGTGTATGCTTCCAGACGTAATTCACCTCCCCTGGGATAGAACAGGCATAAGTCGTCTGTTCCCTTCAGATATCTCAATATCCTCTTTACTGCTTTCACGTGGGTTTCCCTGGGATCAGCCTGAAACCTTGCATACAGACAAACGCTGAATAAGATATCAGGTCTACTAGCAGTGAGATATAGCAGCGAACCAATCATTCCCCTGTAGAGAGTTGGATCCACCCGAGGTGAGGACTCATCCTTTGTCAGGGTGTCATTTGGGGACATCGGTGTGGCACACGTCTTGGCCGATTCCATCCCAAACTTCTTTAGAATCTCCTTTACATACTTCTGCTGATGGATTCGGGTACCATCTTCTTCTTGAGCAACTTGCAGTCCAAGAAAGTACTTGAGCTCCCCTACCATGCTCATCTCGAATTCACTCGACATCAAATCTGTAAACTTTTTGACAAGTTTAGGATTAGTTGAACCGAAAATGATATCATCCACATATACCTGAACAACCAGAGTGTCTTTCCCTTCCTTCAGAAGGAAAAGTGTTTTGTCCACCTCTCCTCGGACGTATCTGTGGGATGGCAGAAACTGTGACAGTCTCTCATACCAAGCGCGGGGTGCTTGCTTCAGCCCATACAGAGCCTTGTCAAGGATGTGGACATGATCAGGGTGAGAGTGATCCTCGAACCCTGGTGTCTGACTGACATATACTTCTTCCTTCAGAACTCCGTTTAAGAAGGCCGTTTTCACATCCATCTGCTACAGAGTAAAACCATGGTAAGTTGAATAAGCAATTAATAGTCTGATTGCTTCTAACCTTGCGACTGGGGCGAATGTCTCATCGTAGTCTTACCCCTCTTGTTGGTTGTACCCTTTGACAACAAGGCCGGCTTTGTTTCTTACAACAACTCCCTTGTCGTCCATCTTGTTTCTGAAGACCCACTTTGTTCCTATCACATTCTTGTCTTCAGGCCTGGGAACCAGTCGCCACACTTTATTTCTTTCGAACTGATGCAGTTCCTCTTGCATGGCATTGACCCATTCTGGATCCTTCAGCGCATCCGCAATCGTCTTTGGTTCTGCATGAGAGACAAAAGACGCAAATCCACAGAAATGACATAGTTCGTCCAAACTTACCTGATTCTGCGATGAGTAGCATTGGTAGTCCCTTGTCCAGGTTGGGGGCTGAGTAACTCTCCCACTTCTTGTGGTTCTGGGTTCCTCCGTAGTCCCTGCCGGAGGAGGGTTATTTGCAATCACTTCTTCATTAGGGGGGTCTGCGTTGACCTCTATCACGTGGGCTTCTGGAGCCTGCCCTTCAGCTAGTATCTCTATTTGTGGAGCTTCGGCTGGCTCAGCAAGTTCTTGAACAGTAGCCTGAACGACCTCTAGAGCTGGCTCTGTAGTCTCGTTTTGGGCAGGTTCCCAGTCGGGATCAGACCTATCAGTAAGCTGGAGTTCTCCATCATCCTGTGAGGAGGGATCTTTCACAAGGTGTCCGGTCATGGTGCGCTCATCAAAGGTTACGTGAATGCTCTCCTCCACCCGTTCCAATCTCAGGTTGTAAACTTTATATGCTCTGCTATGGCTTGGGTACCCTACGAACACGCCTTCAGCGCTTCTTGGATCGAACTTTCCCAGATTTTCTTTTCCATTGTTGTGTACGTAACACCTGCAACCAAACACTTTCAAATGAGCAATGTTAGGCTTTCTTCCCCTCAGAAGCTCATAATGTGTTTTTCCTATTAGAGATCGTAGAGATGCTCGGTTCAGTATGTAGCTGGCTGCATGTACTGCCTCAGCCCAGAATCCCTTGGGAACACCACTGGCAATCAGCATTGTCCTTGACATGTCTTCCAGTGTCATGTTCTTTCTTTCTACCACACCATTCTGTTGAGGAGTCCGTGGTGCTGAAAAGTTATGATCTATCCCAGCTGTCCTGCACAGGGAGATAAACTGGGAGTTTTGGAACTCAGTTCCGTTGTCAGTACGAATAGATACTAATTTCTTACTCAATTTGTTTTCAATTAGTTTCAGCCATGACAAAAATTCAGAGTACGTTTCATCTTTAGAACTCAGAAAGATGGTCCATGTATACCTGGAATAGTCATCCACAATGACTAATATATACCTGTTGCCTCCACGGCTGACGATGTTGACTGGACCGCAGAGATCCATGTGAATCATGTCCAGAGGACCTGAGGTACTCACTGATTGTTTTGACTTAAACGAAGTGCGTACCTGTTTGCCTATCGCACAGGCGCTGCATACCTGATTAAACGAGCTTGCCACCTTTGGTAAGCCGACCACCAATTCATTGTGATGGAGTTTATGAATCAACTTCATCCTTGCATGCCCAAATCTTTTGTGCCACATCAATGTGTCGTCAGTAATACTCGATAGACACAGCTCCCTGTCAGGGACGAATTCTGGGTCCACTGTATATATCTGATTCTCACGGATACCCCAAAGAATTATTTCACCTGTCTCAATGCACTTCACAACACAGTCATTTGAGTTAAATATCACTTGGTTTCTTCCATGTTTGCACAGTTGTGATATACTCAATAAGTTGTATCTCAAATTTTCAACTAGACTTACTTGTCTAATTTTGATAGTTTCTGAAATTCTTACCTCTCCTGTAGCTACTACCTTACCTGAACTCTTGTTTCCGAAGATAATGTTGTCTCCGGAATAGGCTTGGAGTGAGATGAACCATCCTGGATCTCCCGTCATGTGTTTGGAGCATCCACTGTCCAGATACCATGGTTTGCTCCTCACTCCATCCTGCAAAAGAGAAATCAGTTTTTACGAACCCAGACAAGCTTGGGCTTACTGGGCTTTGGGATAGTTTTAACAGCAGAAGGGAACTTTAAGGGACGAGAGTCGTTGTCATCAGTGAGACTGATTCTTCTCCTGGGGGTTGTTCTGGGTCGTCCGTAGATAGCTGTGTCATGGTGAGGACGAACCCATTCAGCACTGTCTTTCCTTCTGTGAGGTGAACCACTTCTCCCAGGGACATGAGCGGTACTGGCCTTTCTCTGATAGCTGTCCATCCTCTCGTTGGCTTTTCTCCATTTCTCACAGTCAGATCTGTAGTGGCCAGAGTGGCCACAGTGCCAGCAGACACGGTAGTAAAGACTGCCAGTTTTCTTGTGTCTCTCTAGGGGCACTGGTCTCCTGTTCCAACGTGTTTGAAGGTCTCTCGAGAGAGGTTGACGGTTGGAGCTCATCTTTTTCCAAATTTCAAAAGCTTTCCCAGCCTTGAAGGGTCCAGAATCATCTTCATGGAGATGGCTCTTCCTCGGAGATGAGGCTGCTCTTCCTGACTGTCTTGTGGGTTCCGGCTCTCTCTGCTGATGGGAGCTCTCTCTGATTTCTGTCATTGGTCCCTTCCCTTTAACATTCCTTCTGTTTTCTTCCTCTTTATCAGTCTCTTTCATGGCTTCAACATACCCAAGTCCAGGTCTGGCAAATTTTCTTAGGTAGTCTTGTCTTACCTCCTCGACCTTTTTGGCTTCTAGTTCTCTGAGCCAGACTTTCTTTCTCTCCGTCTCCTTTTGTCTGAGATCAGTAACATTCTGTCGGAGTTCATCGTTATCCAACTGGGTCCTGACCGATTCTGAAATTGATCCTACCATCCTGGTGTCGTCAATTCTCATGCGCCTCAGTCCCTCACTTAGATCAACAATTTGTGTGTCCCTTTGGTCACAGGTAGGGCATTTGCAGATATGCTTCTTTATTTCTTTCTCAAGTCGCATAGCCTTGGTTGACCAGAGACAATTGTTTTCCATGTCGTCTTCGTGTTCATCTTTCATGATTTCAATCAGTTCCTTAAGGCTTGTGATCTTCTTTAGTAATTCGGCAACAGTTTCTGCAAAGTCAGATTCACTAAACACTTGATCTATAAAAGAGTCAGATTCATTTACCTCACTGGTTACGGAGTTCGCCATTAGACATGGCTCCTTAGCTTGCTTCCTATCGCTTTGTTCCTCGTCAGAGTCACTCCAAGCAGCAAACATGGCATGAGCTTCCTTTGGGGCAGGTGGTTCCCCCTTCTTCTTGCTGTAGCAGTCTTTAGCAAGATGTCCCTTTTTCTGACAGTGATAGCAGGTTCTTTCTTCTTTTGCTTCTGCCTTTGTCTTGCCTTCCTCAGAGGCAGATCCTTTGTTCCACCTTTGATTGTTTCGACCTCCGCCAGAGACACCTCTGTTCTGAGTTCTGCATGTATTTGCCATTTTGAAGGCCCTTGTGAGAAGAGCTATCTCCTCGTCCTCACCTTTAGATGGCAGGCTCACTTGAGCTAAGTCCAAGGCCTTCTCAACTTTCAGTGCTATAGCTTGAGATTTTCCAGCTTGTCTCCTGGTCATTTCCTCTCTGTTATTCCAGCTTGGCTTTAGAGATTCGCCACTAGCTCTTCCAGAGTTATGTCTTTGATTCCCTTCTGAGCTTGAAGAGCAGTAGTTACTGTGTCCCATATGGAGCTGAGAGCTTGCATGAACTGATGAGTTACCTTCTGACTGTGGGAGAACCTCATCCAGGGAATTCAGCTGCGCGACAATGACTTGAAATCTGGTGTAGAAGTCATCCAGAGATTCGTCCTTGCGCTGTTCGACAGATTCGTAATCCTTTGTGGCAGCTAGGATTCTGTTCCTTTTGATGTCCTCATTTCCCCCGTACAGTTTAGCAAGTCCATCCCACTGCTCTTTTGTAGTCTTGTACACAGCCATCTTCACTTGATCTCCTGGTGAGAGGGCCATGTACAGAACTTTTTTGGCCCTGGCATTCTGTTGAAGAGACTTGTAGTCAGCTTCGGTGTACTTGTCTTTCTCCTTCTCTTTCGGATTTGCGGGATCTGTCACATCCAGAATAGGGAAGTTTCCCTTTTCAAACACTCGCCACAGCTTCCCATACAGGGAACAAACATGAGCTTCGAACTGATCCTTCCACCAGTCATACTCTCCCGGACTGAGCATCGGCGGCTTCCAGAACGAGTCGCTTCCGTTAGACATGATTTCCTGCAAAGGCTAACACAAAATCTAGAGCTTCCTGGCTCTGATACCAATTGATGGATCGTTAGGTTAGCCAACTATATGAGGGAGATCCCAGAGTGGTATCCCTCAGACAGATGGCAGCGAAAATTTACTTTCGTACAGGAAATATAAGACAGAATGTAAATGCTCACGATTTAGAGTGGAAACCTTACTGCAACCTTTGCAGCAGGATGAAAACCACTTGCCTTCTGGACAGTTGATGGAGCATAATTATACGAATCAAAAACATAGTAATACCCACCAAATTAGACTGTTGGTCTATTTAACTTCTGCTTGTTAGTCCCGATTTATTTCTACAGGGTATTTTGGCGCTTAGAGAGAAAACACGCTAAGGAGAGGATTTTACGCTGAAAAGATATTACGAGCCAGTCCAAGGTCACGATCAGACGCTGAATGAAGAATCTCAAGATCCTGACGTAGGAATTACTCAAATCAAATCCAACTGAGGAACAATCAAAGTCAGACGGAGCGAAATTGGACTGATAGTTTTGTGAAAAGACAGCACAAAACTGTCAAAACACACCCATGGACCAAGGTGACCGGCCACCTTGCTTGGAGGTGGCCAAGGGAGGAAGCCTCCCCCATGTTGACCGGCCACCGGCGGCTCCTCCACCCAAGGCAACCGGCGGCTTTTCACACCCCCCATGTGTCACCTCCTCCTTCCTCCTCCCTTCTCCTCCCTTGGATCAAAAACACATGCCACCCATCTCCACCACCCATCTGCTCCCCTTGTGGCTATAAAAGGAGGCCTCTCCTCCTCATTTCAATCATCCACAAATCAACATTTCACTTCTCTCTCTAAGTTTTTGTTACTTTGTAAGTTTGGTTTGGTTTTGGAAATAATACTCCTGTTTGTTCTTGAGTATTATACTGATTGGAAATAATACTCCTGTTTGTTCTTGAGTATTATACTTTAGAGAATACTCCTGTTGGTTCTTGAGTATTCAGTAGGAAATTGGGAATACTCCTGTTGGTTCTTGAGTATTCCACCCCTTTCCCTCTTACTGTTTTCAAAAACCCCCGAGTATTTAGTTATGATGTCCTTTTCCATGGATATTCGTAGCTAAACTCCTCATTCGGTCGAAGGTATTTTCTTGTATTATATAATGTTTTAATTTCTTTTAGTTTCATTTCTTTGTATTCAAAACTTGTTCGATGTGCCATTTATAGTCAGAGTTTCCAAGGTTGAGTGGAAGCTGTAACAAGCAAAGCTCTTCCGTAGGGATTCGTGATCATACTCGGTAAGTGGAAGCTGTAACAAGCAAAACTTATCGAGGAGTTCGACTTATCTAAAACACCACTTGGTCGATCGTAACTGAGAGATCAGGTGGATGCACAAAAGGCTAAGATACTTCGAAAGGAGGAATTAGTCTGAAGTAGAACAAGTGTTGCTTTAAACGATGTTGCAAGTCTTGCGCTGCGAAAGGGCCTCGATTCATCTTTGAATACTTAGAAAGGTTACTAATGGTTATTAATAAACATGTTATAATACAAGGTACCTGAAACCGAATACTTTTCCTTAAATTACAAACACCCCTGTATTTACTTTTGTAAACTGCTCGATCAACTACAACCATCAACCGCTCATCTACCGGAGGATTCGCAAATCACGCATCACCCACTGTAAGTCTTCTTCCCTTAACTCCTTTATTTTCAGTATTTATTTTCTGTAATTTACTTTTCCGCACTCAAAACCAAAAAAACCAAAAACAGTAGCTTAGTTAATCGCGCTAAAATCTCAATCAACCTAAAACACGTTCCCCGCCAGTATAAAGAACAACGTATCCCTCTAATTCCCTTGGGTTCGACCCCTACTTACCACTTACTACCCAGTAGTGTAGTCGCGAGTAGCGGAAAATATAAATGTATTTGTACAGAGAACATTGCACCTTAACGACAGTGCAGTGAGCTCCGTCAAATTGGCGCCGTTGCCGGGGAATTAGCCATCGGATAAGTTCTTTAAATCAATACGCGCTCGAAACAACTATGTCTCGCGAAGGAAGCCACCATGACTACCAAGATGACGACGAGATGAACCTGTACGATCGAAACAATGAGGTGCCACTTCCATTTATGGATGATCCGGAGCAACTCATCCGAAGCAGACGAGCTCGTGATAGGGAAGCCATCAGAAGAAACCAAGAACCACCCGAGGACCGGAATGCAGCTGGTCCAGTACGACAACCCCCTAGATATCCACCACCCCCGCAACCTAGACAAGTGCCGAGACGAGAACCCGCTTTCGATGACTACTACGGAGATAACAACAACTACCGCGAACCTACATTGGGAGAGCTCTCGGCACCAGATTTCAGAATTCAGCCGTGGTGCATTCACGAAGGCCCTGAACTGGAAAATATCGCCATCAACACTTCAGTGGCCCACAACTTGCCAAAATTCTCAGGAACTCGTGGAGAATCAGCAATGACTCATCTCCAGCGCTTACATGGGATTTGCCAAAACCTCAAACCGAATGGCGTAAACGTAGACGACTTTAAGTTAAAGGCGTTCTATTTTTCCCTCATTGACGCGGCAAACGACTGGTTCCTTTCATTGCCTTCCGGAAGCATCAGAACATGGGCTCAGATGCAGAAAAAGTTCTTAGACAAATATTACCCAGCAGGAAGAGCGATGCAAGTAAGGAGGCAAATGCAGGACATCAGGCAAGGACCCAACGAAACCATGTACGATTACCTGGAAAAATTCAACTGCCTGGAGAGAAGCTGCTGTACCCTTGGACTGCCCGAGAAACTCACAGTCGAGTATCTCATTAAAGGATTAAGACCCTTAGACAAAATGCTCCTGGATGCCTCAGCTGGAGGGTCCATGATGAATCTATCATTAAGTGGCATAAGGGATCTTATCACCAACGTTGCTGAGAATGCCCGATTCAGAGAAGAGACAACTCAGCAGTAAGAATTCTCCCGGACAAAAAATGTGGCAAAAGCGGAAACGTCGATGTGCTCTATGCCTGAAGAAATGAAGCAGCTAAAGGAGATGATGATTCAAATCCTACGAAGGCAACCAGTTCCGGTAAAACCTTGCAAGTTCTGTGGTTCTACAGACCACAAAACTGACGCATGCCCGACATTAATAGAAGAGGAACCGGTAGAAGTGAATGCAGTAGGAGGATACCAAGGATACAACAACAACAGTAATGACAGAGCCGGATAAAACAGACAGTATGGTCAAGCAACCAACCCGAGCTGGCGTAACAATAACTATTCTCAGAAGGACGCACAACCAGCTGTCCCTCAACTAGCTCAGTCATTCTACCAATCCCCCACCGGCAGTATAACCAGAACGCTCCATCAGCAGGCCAATATCAGCAAAGAGGACCAAATCAGTACCAAACTGGCCCGCATAATCAGCAAGAACCAACCAAGTCGCTTGATGACATGATAAAGGAGCTCGCAGGAAGCATAAGTCAATTGGGTACTTCACTACACCAATACCAGGCGAAAACTGACGGGGCAATTTTAGAATTGACCAAACAAATGTCCCATCTCGCCACAGCAATGTCAACACTCACTAACGAACCTGGTAGACTTCCTTCACAAACAATCCAAAACCCAAAGGCGAATCTTAAGATGATAAAGAGGTCAAATGGAAAGGCGACACTGGGAGAAGTAGCACGATCCCCAACTTACAAACTTACTAGCAAACACTTCACCCGTAGGTGTCGTCCTGACTGGAATCAAGAGGAAGACCGACCCAATGATGACAAAACATGGGTCACGCATGCTGACAATGGACGATACGCATTCACCGTGTGCATAACACCACCACCGATCATACACTCTGACATACCAACGTCTGGATGGGATGACGATAACAATTTGAAGTGGGACTCTCCAACTAATATTTATGCTTCAGACCAAAATATTAAGGGGCCCGATTGTACAAATCATAAGCCAAGGAATGGGCAGAATGGCCCGACAATAGAAAGAGCCCTCACTTCACATCATGAGTCACAACCGGAAAGAGATAAAGACCCAGGGGCCTTTACAGTCTCCTGCGGTATTGGTGAAGCACAGATTCATAAGTGCTTAGTCGATCTTGGTGCTGCTGTCAATGCCATGCCCTCCTCCTTGTATTACTTGTTAGGACTGGGTCCATTAAAACCACCCAGGTCAAATATCGAGCTAGGAGATAAATCGTGCATCCATCCGATTGGAGTACTAGAAGATGTAATACTCCATGTGGGAGAGCTCGTCATTGCTGCAGACTTCTATGTGATACAAACGGGAGAGACTAGCGAAGACGACCCTCCAACAATAATCTTGGGACGACCATTCCTCTACGCTACTAAGGCAAGGATCGATGTGGGCAAGGGCTCATTATCGCTTAAGTTCGACGGCAAAATTGCATATTTCTACATTGACAATACCCGTACGGATGCGAAGAAACTGCAAGATATAATACATATCTCAGATCGCGGTACGCAGATTTCCGACCTGCCAAAAGAGACCGAAAAAGTAACAAGACCAGCAGCTATGATCAAAGTTCCCTCACCTTCTCAGAAGCAATGGAGAGAAAAAAATACCAAAACCATGGGGTTCTAACACACACAAGTAATCGGGTAAAGGCAAGGCAAAAAGTAACACAGGAACGGTGGCAAAATTCGACCTGAGCCACCCATGGGATCCCAACCAGTGATCCAGGAATGAGGTACTATCGAGCCAACGACGTTAAACAAGTGCACTGGTCGGGAGGTAACCCGACACTATCTTACTTTCCGCACTTTAATTTTCTGTCTTTTATTTTCTATATTTTACTTTTTCAATAAGTCGCTCTCACCCACTTGGTGCATAGAAGATTTGACTATTCAGGAATCGGACTTGGGTGCAACATTAAGCCAGTCAGGGCTACGCTAAGAGTTCAAGGCCCCAGTCGAACTCCCTCGATTATCCAGCCTCGTGCCATGTCATTCACTCGACACCTTAAAGGGAGTTCTGTCCTTCCCTTTTCCTTAATATCATTTCCTTCTCATAATTGTCTGCTTGCATGGCTTTTGAACTAAGTAGTGCTGAAAGGCACGACTTCGTTCAAAAGTGTGGGGTGAGAACCACCTGTGTACATAAACATGTTTTTTCTTTTTAGTGTTATCTTTTTGAAAATATGAACTTAAGAATGTGAAAGAGATAGATCGAAATTCATGCATTTACCTTGTGAAAATTCAACTGTCTAAAAACTTAGAACGTAACTTCTCATTTGTCCCTTTGTGCTGAGATAAACTAGGGATGTGGAGTTGATAGAAATGCCCTAGAGAGGCTTGGCAAGCAATCGAAGGACTAAATTTCACTATATGGTTTACGAAGTCAGTGGAGGCTGCACTTCGGGTTTTTTAGTTGAGTCAAGAGTCAGCTCCGCCATGCAGTGTTTATGCATAAAAAATGAAGAAGGCGAGGACGGGAATCAGACCGTCCTATCTCTAGTCAAAGTAGCCGGGAAAATAAATGAGCGACCCTCATTTTGACCCACGCGAAACGACAAGGATGAGAGGAGCGGGGAGGTATTTCCATAGGCTTGCGGGCGATGATTGGACCTCCCAAAAAAAGCGCAAAAGAATGGACTAGCAAGTCACAAAGAAGCAAAAGGTCGAAGAAGCAAATCAAGAGGCCAAAGGCCCAAAATTGTGAAGGTTTTAACCAAACAAAAGTGAAGTACTCAAAGCGTCAAATCAAAGGCCAAAGGCCGATTCACTACAAAAAAGTAGTCCCTCGCCAAAAAAGAAAGAAATAAAAAAAGCTCAACTCAACTGTGAAACCCGAATCGAATCACGTGCTAGAGAAAGCTACAAGGAAACCATATAGTGCGAGACAGTCCCGAGGTTGCAGTCCAGAAGCCTAAAAAGGGCTATCTCCCGAAACATCCAGAATAATTTGCATCTCGGCACGGAGGTACAAGTATCAAGTTACTTCTATTTATTTACACAGTTCAATTTGGTAATAAGTAAGTGATGCATGAATTAGGATAAATCGAGTCCCACAGTCTAATTTTCATATTTTAAAACCAAAGATAGAGTGCCGGCCTTTAATAGCATTGTTCGGGACGAACAACTAAAAGTGTGGGGTGATCTGATGGACCATAATTATACGAATCAAAAACACAATAAAACCCACCAAATTAAACTGTTGGTCTATTTAACTTCTGCTTGTTAGTCCCGATTTATTTCTACAGGGTATTTTGGCGCTTAGAGAGAAAACACGCTAAGGAGAGGATTTTACGCTGAAAAGATATTACGAGCCAGTCCAAGGTCACGATCAGACGCTGAATGAAGAATCTCAAGATCCTGACGTAGGAATTACTCAAATCAAATCCAACTGAGGAACAATCAAAGTCAGACGGAGCGAAATTGGACTGATAGTTTTGTGAAAAGACTGCACAAAACTGTCAAAACACACCCATGGACCAAGGTGACCGGCCACCTTGCTTGGAGGTGGCCAAGGGAGGAAGCCTCCCCCAATGTTGACCGGCCACCGGCGGCTCCTCCACCCAAGGCAACCGGCGGCTTTTCACACCCCCATGTGTCACCTCCTCCTTCCTCCTCCATTCTCCTCCCTTGGATCAAAAACACATGCCACCCATCTCCACCACCCATCTCCTCCCCTTGTGGCTATAAAAGGAGGCTTCTCCTCCTCATTTCAATCATCCACAAATCAACATTTCACTTCTCTCTCTAAGTTTTTGTTACTTTGTAAGTTTGGTTTGGTTTTGGAAATAATACTCCTGTTTGTTCTTGAGTATTATACTGATTGGAAATAATACTCCTGTTTGTTCTTGAGTATTATACTTTAGAGAATACTCCTGTTGGTTCTTGAGTATTCAGTAGGAAATTGGGAATACTCCTGTTGGTTCTTGAGTATTCCACCCCTTTCCCTCTTACTGTTTTCAAAAACCCCCGAGTATTTAGTTATGATGTCCTTTTCCATGGATATTCGTAGCTAAACTCCTCATTCGGTCGAAGGTATTTTCTTGTATTATATAATGTTTTAATTTCTTTTAGTTTCATTTCTTTGTATTCAAAACTTGTTCTATGTGCCATTTATAGTCAGAGTTTCCAAGGTTGAGTGGAAGCTGTAACAAGCAAAGCTCTTCCGTGGGGATTCGTGATCATACTCGGTAAGTGCAAGCTGTAACAAGCAAAACTTATTGAGGAATTCGACTTATCTAAAACACCACTTGGTCGATCGTAACTGAGAGATCAGGTGGATGCACAAAAGGCTAAGATACTTCGAAAGGAGGAATTAGTCTGAAGTAGAACAAGTGTTGCTTTAAACGATGTTGCAAGTCTTGCGCTGCGAAAGGGCCTCGATTCATCTTTGAATACTTAGAAAGGTTACTAACGGTTATTAATAAACATGTTATAATACAAGGTACCTGAAACCGAATACTTTTCCTTAAATTACAAACACCCCTGTATTTACTTTTGTAAACTGCTCGATCAACTACAACCATCAACCGCTCATCTACCGGAGGATTCGCAAATCACGCATCACCCACTGTAAGTCTTCTTCCCTTAACTCCTTTATTTTCAGTATTTATTTTCCGTAATTTACTTTTCCGCACTCAAAACCAAAAAACCAAAATTAGTAGCTTAGTTAATCGTGCTAAAATCTCAATCAATCTAAAACACGTTCCCCGCCAGTATAAAAAACAATGTATCCCTCTAATTCCCTTGGGTTCGACCCCTACTTACCACTTACTACCCAGTAGTGTAGTCGCGAGTAGCGGAAAATATAAATTTATTTGTACAGAGAACATTGCACCTTAACGACAGTGCAGTGGGCTCCGTCAACAGTTCCAGAAGGGCTTCAAGATCCGTATTATTGACAAAGGAATATGCTTGCAGTTTGTTACACTTGTCTCACACAGTGACAACTAACAAAACTACTCAATTCGAAGAGTCAACTAATACGATCGTCTTGTCCGCACACAGCAGCACCTTATCAGCTCCGGATTTGAATACTCTTCAATCTCCGATTCGTTCTCTCCAAAAGCCGAACTTCTCTTCGAAGACTTCTCTTCCTTTTATAGTCTCTTTAAGTCGGCAAAGCATATCTTCATTAGAGATCAAGTTGTTATTTTGCAGATGTGATATGGTTAAGATATTTCCAATATCTTAACTACATCACATATTCGCCTTCCAAATGTGGCTTCGATCTTCCCATCGTATATACTTGTTCGTATATACGGATATCAATTCTTCTTGTCAATTATCCAGCGTGTATATACTCGTATATCTTCTGATTTGCGTCGAGTATATTCTCGCCGATCCGATCTCGTCATAAGTTGATTTGTCTCTCACATGGATAGGGGTGTAAACGAGCCGAGTTGAGCCGAGTATTGAACTGCTCGAGCTCGGCTCGATTAGAAATTTATTGTGCTCGAACTCGAGCTTGAGCTCGATGAGCTTGAAAGAAATATGTTTGAACTCGACTAGATAACTCTTTTACATACTCGAGCTCGGCTCGACCGCTTATCGAGCTCAAGCCTTAATCGAGCTATAAACGAGCAGCTCTAATAAAATGCTCGAGTGTGAGCTCGTTTAAAAGTCGGTTCGAATTTCAACAAAATTTATGTTCAAACTCAACTTAACTATATTTATGAGAACGCTCAAAGCTCGGTGGCTAATCAAGCACGAGCCTCAAACGAGCGTCAATCGAGGAGCTCGACCTCGTTTCAGAGGCTTTGGGCAGCTCCGATAATCGAAGCCCAGCCCACATCTCAGGTTCACAAAACTTGTGGTTTCTTTTATTTGAACAAATGAAGCCTGTGAATGGTGTATAAGCGATGTGGGACATAACATCATCTTCCATTTCCATCCTTGTCTTTTATGTTGTCATGCTTCACACTGCATAACACAATTTGGATGTTTTTAACAGAACAACTCCCATGGCTGCTTCATCTGCTATTCTCCATCACGCTCTAATTATCACGCCCTAAACCCACTTACAACCGTTGTACATCTATGAAAGTTGACTGTGAGCTAATTATGTGGCTAACAAAACTATAGCTAGTAATTGAAATGAATAAAAAGTAATTTAAGGAGATGAATTTAATCAAATGGTCATTGCATAGATATCAGGCATAACTAAATACGTTCGTAGATATAAACAAGGCATTTGACAGCATTATGTTATTAAGGATAAAAAACGTGTAAAGAAAAAAAATAGGAAGCAGACTATTTTCAAAATAAGAATTATACTCAAAATTATACTCAACAATCAAGTATAATCGAGTAACAATCGAGCTTATAAATGAGTTGTTCACGAACATAAACGAGCCGAGCACCTGTTGGCTCGTACTCGGCTCGTTTAATAAACGAGCATCAAAATTATGCTCGTGCTCGGCTCGTTTAAGTTCGAGACGAGCTTTGATCGAGCGGCTCGCGAGTGTATCGGCTCGTTTACACCCCTACATGGAGTATATCTCTCTCGCAGCTTTGCTCTCTCTCAGAGATGTCCAGTGAGCTTACCTGTCAGACAGTAATTTCTGCACACTCAAGTGGATTATTAGTTAAGTGTTTGTTATCATCAAAACACAAGGGTCCAACAATGTTACTGCATGTAAGGCATCGAGAATCAGCATCGCAAAAAAAAAAGTGTGTAGCGTCTATTAAAAATTTTGCACATCAAAGTGTCTATACAAATAGTAAAAAAAAAACGTAAGTTTTGTGAGCAATGACACTTCATCCATCTTCTCTTGCAGCTGCGACATGTTCCAATCTCCACACAACATTGGCTTTAAGCACCTACGTCCTCTTTTTGTTCAAGACTGATTAGGAATTAGTCCAAAACAAGGAATGATATGAGCTAATTATTATATACTCATTGTCAGCTGAAATTGCAGAGGTGGTTAGGCGTAATGGAAGAGAAGGAAGAATCAGTATCAGATGAAAGAGTTCCAGTACTTATGGTATGGAATACTATTTTTCAATTTGACCACTGTCAGGATTAGCGAAACATTGATACGCTGGAGAATGGGATGATACAGCTACGAAAATTCGCTTTTCAGTTACTGAATACAAAAGTTTGTTTCACACATCATAGCATATAACATTTGAATAAAATGGAAAATAAGACTTGCAGTGAAATGTTGCTAGTAAAGGCCTTAAGGGAGCGGTGTGCCTAAATTGAATGTGAAGGTTTATGTTTTGACCAGTGGTGGATCCAGAGCTTCGTCCGAGGGGGGTCTCAAATTTTTTTTCGAACTACAATGATATAAGTCGGATCCGACAAAAAAAAGATCCGCTAATGATCCGGCGATTTTTTTTCGAACAATAAGGTCCGCTAATGATCAACCAACCTTCTAAAGCTCATAAAGGTGTCATCCGATGTCCATTGAAGATGATCTATATACGGATCGAAAGCTAGTTGAATGTTCTATAACTTTCATGTTTAACTCAAGATGAAATTCGAAGGTTAAGCCGATAAAAACAGCGACCAAAGATAGATGATTAATTGAAATTTGCCGAAATTGAGGGGTCCGAGCCAATCTTCTAAAGCTCATAGAGGCGTAATTCGGTATCCGTTAAAGATGATCCATATATGTATAGAAATCTAATGGAATGCTCTACATTTTCATGTTTACTCAAAGATGTTAACAGTTAAGCTGATAAAAACAGTCACCAAAGATGGATGATTGATCGAAATTAGCCAAAATCGAGGGGTTCGAGCCAACCTTCGAAAGCTCATAGAGGTGTCATCCGGTGTCCGTTTAAGATGTTCTTTATATGGATAGAAAGCTAATAGAATGTTCTATAACTTTTATGTTTACTCCAAGATGAAATTCGGAGGTTAACCTCATAAAATAGTGACCGAAGATACATGTTTGATCAAATTTTTAAGCTTAAAATCAAAGATCAAGTTCAAGTTCATATATATTTGTAGTTAAGTTTAGACATCATAACTTCGTAGATGAGTTGGTAGAGCATGAAACATGAGATTGCAAGGAGGCTGGGGTTCAAATCTCTCCTACTTTGAGGATTTTTCACTACTACAGTTAGGACTTTATGCAACGGTTCAAATTTATCATTATGCAACGGTTATAGTTTATGCAACGATTTTTTACATAAACCGTTGCATAAGGTAGACTTTATGCAACGGTTTTTAAGAACCGTTGCATAAAGTCTACCTTATGCAACGGTTCTTAAAACCCGTTGCATAAAGTCTACCTTATGCAACGGTTTTTAAGAACAGTTGCATAAAGTCTACCTTATGCAACGGTTTTTAAGAACCGTTGCATAAAGTCTACCTTAAGCAACGGTTTTGTGTTAACCGTTGCATAATGTTTATTTTTTGCAACGGTTTCAATCGTCGCATAAGCATAAAGTGAACAAACTTAGGTTTTATTAGAAATTTGGTCAGTCCGCCTCTCGCACCTCCGACTTACGATTCTCGACGCACTCTGTCAATCCGTCATCGTCGCCCGCCACCGTCGACACTTGCCTCCGTCGTTATCATCGCAGCCGTCAGCCACTCGGCTCCCACTCCATCAACCCCTACCTTCGATTGTCGCTGTGGTGGAAGTCGCTCAGTCGTCTCCCGGTCTTCGGATCCGAACGAAGTAGGCGCTGGCGACTTGATGAATGAAAACAATACCAGTCAGGGCCAGGGGCGGAAGAGTGGTCGAACGAAGACAGCCCCTCAAGGTTTCAAATCGGAGGAGGTACACCGTGACTGCTTGTAGGTTCGATTGATATGGTTCGATTTTCAATTGTGAAGGTTCGATTTTCAATCTGGACTGGTTGTAGGTTAATTTATATGAACCGTGCATTTTTGTGGTAATTGAATCAATTTGTTTGTGGATTGATATGGCTGGGCATAGAAATCTTGTGGATTGATATGGTTGGGGATTGATATGGCCGGGCGAATTTGTTTTGTGGATTTGGATTTTATGGACGGATGTCATATGGTGTTTTTGGATTTTGGATGTGTTTAAATTCGACAGGCTTGAATTGGAGATTCTGTCGATAGCACTGCCTGATGCGTTGGCCCTGGCTGCTGATATCATTACGTCACTGGTTGATACTGCTTTTGTAAGCCACACTGGTAAGTGAGCTAATGTTTTGATTTTGAGATCTTTTGGTGTTAATTTTTTAATGTTTCCGTTTAAGAGTTTGAACTGATGGACTCCAATTGAGGGTTTTAATAACACTGAAAATAGGACATAGGAGCAAAGAATTCGAGTCTTGAATTATAGTTGCATTGATTCCGATCTTGTGTCGCTCACTTGAACAAGTTGCCAAGTTCCTCTGACGTAATTTTATTCGTTCTTCTTTGTATAGGTAAGTTTTATATCAATACAACATTTGATAGCTTTAGCCTTTTTGAATACCGCCATCGTACAATCAATCAAAATGCAGTATGATGATGGTGTGTTTTCATTCATTTTCTTTTTTGGGTTATTGGTGGCAGGAAGTACTTGGAAGAGCCTTGTCCTCCCAAGCTGAGATTGCACTTGGTATCTCTATTATCGTAAGTTTAGTTTATCGTTTAATATTGTTGGTATGGTGAAATCTACATGATACTTAATAAGATTATAATTAAAATAGGAGAATTGTTGAGAATATAATTCCTCTGGTGATCTGATTGCCTCGTATGCATATGCAGGTGGCAGCGTAACATCATTCAGACGTTTATGTACCGGCAGGTTTGTAAAGCATGTACTCTTGTAAAGCAGTAGCTGTTTAGTTTTGTCCATTTGAATGGATTGCTAAGTCTGCTATTGCTAGTAATCAGTGGAAAAATTGAAATTTTAATTTATGTTTACATTTTGCCACCATTCTCTGCCTCTTGTTAGGATCTAGTACCTCATGTTATTTATTATCTCAGCTCCACCTATTTTCGAAGCTCCACCTATTTTCTAAGCTCCATCTGAATTCTCTATTGTTGCACCGATCTGGTTGCTGTCATCCATCTTCTTTCTATATGATTTATTCGCCGTTATCCTAATATATTTATCAGCCAATTGTATTTGATAACTAAACATCATGATTCTCTTCCTTGGCAGCTACTAAAATTCATGTACCAGGCTCCTGTGACTGCTGGCTATCATCAGAGTGTGTGGGCAAAGATTGGGAGGAGTGTGAATCCGCTCATTCATCAATATGCACCTTTCCTAAGCACACCAATATCAGCTGCTCAGAGATGGTCGTTGAGGTGAATCATCAACATACTGCGTGCGCTCACTCAGCAGTACAGTCACCTGTATTTCAGTACACATCAATTATTGTAGTGTTTACATTTGATTGTTATGTGAAGTTGTATGAATGATGTAATGAATGGTTGTATTTTCAGTGAAATGAAAGTATTTTGATATTTGAAAAATGAGTAACAGGAAATTACATTTGTTTGCATTTTTGTTTAATTTTTTAGGTGGATTTGAGCTATAAAATAATCAAAATATTGCAAAAATTTTCCGTATTTTATGCAACGGTTCTTTGCTCAAAACCGTTGCATAATGTCATGACATTACGCAACGGTTCTGTGCTAAAAACCGTTGCGTAATGTCAAGACATTATGCAACGGTTTTCATTGCACCGTTGCATAAGGTCATGACCTTATGCAACGGATTTCCTTGAACCGTTGCATAAGGTCATGACCTTATGCAACGGTAGCTTATGCAACGGATCTAGAACCGTTGCATAAGGGTACTCAGAACCGTTGCATAAAGTCCCTTTTGTAGTAGTGTTTTACGAAAATCAAGTGGGGTCCTGGGCCCCAGGCCCCCCTTGGAACCGCCACTGGTTTTGACCAGTGTTCGGCATTGGTACCAGATTGACAAAAACCTTTTTGTGGGATACTTGCGCGTCTGTTTCATACATATCTAGATTCGTAGCAGTCATACCATCGGACAACTCCCAGTTAAACAAGAAAAACAGATGGGGCGAGGGCATATTCAACTTTCGATACATCAAAGTATGTAAGCCCCAGACAATTCCGTCTCCCCGAACCGAATGGAAAATACTGGTGGTCTTGGCCATTGTAGTCTGAAGTCATGTTCAGAAACCTCTCTGGCAGAAACTTTAATGGACTATCCCCCATCACTACACTAGAATTCACTTGATATGCGACAGTAATTGATGAGTCATGTGTGTAGCTGTCGCATATGTCTTCTTACCCGACACTAATTTTTAGGCTGTCGCATAAACATTCATATGCGACACCGCTTAAGTGAAATACCTTTGATTGTCGTGTATGATATCATATGCGACAAGCGTCTTAAGTGACAACCCTATGATTGTCGTGTAAGACGTCATATGCGACAAGCCTCCTAAATGACAGTCATATGATTATCATGTAAGACATCATATGTGACAATACCTAAAACGATACAAATGTAGACACGTAAGAGCATTTGAAAAAATTATGAAAATATACTGTCTCTATTGCTGCTCAATACGAGAATCACTCCATTTTATCTATGAAAAGTTATACAACCCTTTATTTACTATTCTTTCAATAATTTTTATTTCCATAAAATGAGGCTCTCGAATTTCCTTTACACAACATCACCCACACCACATAACAAAAAGAAAATAGACAACTAAGAAAAAAAAAGCCTATAGGTGTGACGTTAACATAATAACCACCCAAGTAAATATTTTTCGGCTCCTTAGCACTTAGCAGCAAGAAACCCTAAATTATCCCCATCTCTAACTCGAGTTTTTTATTTATAAAAATGACCAAAACGAGTTTGGAAGTTTCAAAACTGACCCATGTGAGTTTCACATTTCAAAACTGACCTATTTTTAATGAAATCGGATCCATGTTCAGAAGACCGGATCCTGAGAATCCGGTCAGTTGCGTTTTGTAACTAACCGGATTTCCAGGATCCGGTTTTTCGGAGATCTGGATGATGTGGACGACGATCGAATACGTGGCTTCCACGTAAGACCGGATCCAGGGGATCCGGTCTTTGGCGACATTAAATTTCTGAAATTGGTCGAATACGTGGCTTCCAAGAAAGACCGGAACTTGTAGATCCGGTCTTTGGCAACATTAAATTTTGTTTCATTTTCGTACCGTAATTTATTTTCGAGATTGAGAGATTGAAAGTACGCAACGTATCAGAAGTTATTTTCGTCGATTAAATTGACAGAATGAAAGTACAAAATGTATCATAAGTTATTTTCATCGATTAAATTGACAGATTGAAAGTACAAAATGTTTAGTAAGACCGGATCTCCGGTCTTTGCCGACATTAAATTTTGTTTAATTTTTCGTACCGTAATTTATTTTCGAGATTGAAAGTACGCAACGCATCAGAAGTCATTTTCGTCGATTAAATTAACAGATTTAAAGTACAAAATGTTGCATAAGTCCAACAAAATAATAAAGTAAAGTAAAAATATTCTCAATCTCTACCGAATCTATGATAACTTATGATACGTTTTGTACTTTCAATCGCACAATTTAATCAACAAAAATAACTGGTTCATTTAATGTCGCCAAAGACCGGATCCCCGGGATCCGGTCTTACGTGGAAGCCACGTATTCGACTGTCGTCCACAACTGACCGGATTCTCAGGATCCGGTCTTTTGAAAATTGTAACAAACCGGATCCCGGGAATCTGATTTCATTAAAAATGGGTCAGTTTTAAAATATGAAACTCGCGGGATCAGTTCTGAAACTCCTTTAACTCGTTGGGATCATTTAAAAAAAAAACTCCTCTAACTCTCCGTCATCAATCTACTTCCCGTGCTCCCATCTTCAAATTCTAGTCTACAATTCCGTTGATCTTTCTACCTCATTCGAAAATGATGCTCAGAGCTGCCTCGTCTCTCTCCCGCGCGCTCAGGACTGTCAACGGAGGTTTCTAACAACACGAATCACCGTCCGATTACTTGGTGTTGCTGAAGCTCTCGAGAAGGAAGCTTGGAGGCGCGAATGAAAGACGGAGATTTCAAACAAGCCATTTTGTTTTGGGTTTGTTGAATTTTTAGGACTTGAAGGTGGATTTGATTATTCCTGGATATGAGCTCTTGAAGAAGATCCTAAGTAAGCACTTAAGCCCTATTTTGAGCCCCAAGTATATTCTAAATGTTGTGAAACTTGTGATTTTTAATTTCGAATTTTTTGAAACTGCTATCCTTTTTTGCAAGATGTTTAACTGAGTAATTTGCTTTTGATTTAAGCAGGAGGAATCAACTTTGAGGAAAATTCCAGTGGTGATCATGTCCTGAGAAAATTGTGACTATTGTTAGGTAAAGACTTGAATTTTGCAGTTGAATTTGATGCAAAGGCTTTGATTTCGGCTTTACTTGTTTGGATTCTGGATTAAACTTTGCAGTTGAATTCGATGCAAATGCGTTGATGTTGCCTTTACTTATTCTGGAATTTGGATTTGAACTCTGTAATTGAATTTGATGCAAATGCGTTTATGTTAGCTTTAATTATTTTGGATTTATGGATTGCTGAATTAGGTGCTTGGTTGTGCTTTTGATTCAATAGATGTTTGGAAGAGAAGGAACCGAGGACTTTATAGTGAAACCGGTGAAGCTTGCGGACGTAGAAAGATTGAAGAAGGATTATATGACCAAGGACTTCAAACACGTCAAGAACAATGTAACCAACAAGAGAAAGTCATGAAACTCTATTTCAGACAGCTCTTCATCGCCTCCCATCCATGTCTTCTATCTCCTCATCGGTCTCATCTTCCTTGTCCATTGCCTTCGCATTCAGAACCATCCTCTCGCAAAATAGAAGTTGAAATGTGTGGGATGTGAACATATATGTTATTCATGTATTATGAGTTATGATATTGGAATCCTATAATGACATAGTGTTCTTGAAATATTTTGTGGATTATGTTGTTCAAAATTATATAATAATGTGTAATAATATTTCTTTCAAATATGTCGTACATACTTATTAATGTCTTATAACTACTGATTTACTGTCAGATAAGGAACAATCTTATGCGACAGCAAATTCACATTAGGGACAGTTTAAAACAACTGTCACTTAAGGTACCTCTTTTACGACATTGCTTCTCTATGACTGTCGTATATGACTTATGCCACATAGGTTTACGAGACTTTGCTTTTGTGACACTTTTACTGTCATATAAGCCTTATACGACATTGCTTCTCTACGACTGTCGTAGGAGCAATCAACTCCTCGTTTACAACCCTATAGCATTTTTCCTTAACTGATATGGCTTTCATTCTCATCTTCCACATACTAAAATCAGAAGTCCTATCAAAGGGCTTGATCCTCATGGCATCAGTCATTCCAAACTCAATGATCAAGTCAAGCACACAAACAAAGAGAAGTTAACTTAGCTGGTGACTGTCAAGATTGATCAAGAACAATCAATCAGGCTCTGATACCACGTTGAAAGATTGAATACAAGCTTCAATTCAATAGTTAAGCCTTCGCTTTATTAATTAAGGGACCAAATGTTGGGTTTACACACAAAAGCCTAACCCGAAACTAATACAACAATCAATCCAGTTCAAATGCAACAATCAATTAAGACAGTTACAACGCAGCAATCCAAGCATTCCAAGTCCGAAACCTTGCGCCAATAGCCATACAATGTCGTTCCCTTTGCAGCCGAACTCCAGCGACTAAAAAGTTGTAGCTTTAGCTGAACTCCAAACTCTGGTATTCTCGCTTGCTTTAAACGACATGATTTTGAGCTATCCAGTTCAAACCAGCTTAAGGACTCAAACCCAGATTTCCCTGCAAACTTAACTAAGCATTTGGACTAGGCAATACACAATATTTGGTCACAATATCAACACAATACCATAACTAGGATTACAAAGAACATAACATGACTATTAGCAGAGTATTTTTGAAATGACGGAGAAGAGAGGGGATCACCACACCATTTTGACTCTTAAGCCACGGTCAAAAAATCGTCGCTTAAAGTCCTAAAATGTCGCTTAAAACCTATGTGACAAGTCACCCGTCGCTTAAGATAAGTCGCTTAATTCCTTGTGACATGAGCCTTTACGCGACGCGATGATTAAGTATGTCGCTTAAGTGGGCGCCACTAATGCAACATCATATATGTTTGTGGCATAAATATTATAGGACGCACGTCGTGCTTCATATTTGTGCGTGGCATAAAACGTTTTACGACTGACATATGTTTGTGTCGTATGATCATTTCGCATCGCATTAAGCATATGCCACACATGTCGTCTAAACCGTTTCCTGTCACATAAGTAGTTTCATAGCATACATATCTTAGGACATAAAGGCGTGTGTGTCGCGTAATCTCACTTAGGCGATGGGGATATGCGACATATGTTGTCGCTTGAAATGACTTGTTAACAAAATCATGTAGCATAAATATACATATATTTGTGCCGCTAGCAGGCGTTGCGTTGCATAAAATGACATAAAATGTGACCTGTTTGCAAAATGTTTAAAACTTGAAATTCATAGCATCAAAAGAGGGGACAAAGTAAATGTTTACCCTTACAACATCCGAGTAACACAAAACATCCAAGTTACACAAGTGGATAGTTCCCAAATTGTGAACATTAGTGACAAAAGTTCAAGTACTCAGAAAACGCTTTGCAAACCCAGATTGAAATAAAAGCACATCACCCATCGTGACGACCCGCTGACAGGTGACTGGTGGCTCCATCTGATGCATTGCTGGCCCCTGCTCCTGTCCCACCACCCTTGATCAACTCCTCCAGAACTCGTATCTGATCCATAAACATTTGTGATTGAGATTCCATGCGATCCTCAAATTGCTTTGCCATTTCAGATTGTATTTTGCGAAGTTCCTCTGTTAGGCAAATAGTCTCAGATACGTTTCTTGCTCCCCCTCGTGGGAGTGGAGGTAGCGCCAAGGACTTCCCAATGCCAGAAACACGGGTGCCGCGTTTTTGCTGGCCCACAAGCTGAGTAATTATTTCAATCTGGGTAGTCACTGGAAGGGGCTCCTCAATGGAACTAGGATCTTCAGATTCTTTAGGAGTCATCAGTTCACGCACTCTTTGCCTCATTTTTTCCTATAAGGATCAATGTCAAACCATAAATAAGATATTTAATAAGAGAAGTAAGAAGTTAACAATATGTAATTTGTAGAGAATAATAAATAGAAGCAGACCAAACTCACATGTCATATTTACAAATACCAATAATATAACAACAAACCCAATAACATGTGATAAAACAATTTAGTAAGCCAAACTAAAATCCAAATTAAACTATATATCAAACAGAATACAACAAAATAAAACTAAATAAAACATGTGGTGCAAACATATCTCCACTCAAGCATATCATTATTTGACCCACAACAACTTAAGCAACTGATATAAGGAATGATACACAGTAAATAACATACACAAACAGAGTAATAAAAATTACGTAACATTTAACTTTAGCGAGACTTAAATCTAATTTTTTTGTCAATAACTTTACCGCTATTTGGGCACCAATGGCATCACCACCATACACCTCACCATATGCTGCAATATATGGAGCCTTGTCATTCTTGAGAGCATGGTCTTCAGTTCAAAAGCAAGCGACTTTTCCTGAGTGATAGTTAATTAGTTTTGCCCGGTGCATTCTGCACTGCCTTCCTTATTTGACTTCTAGCCTATCAATACAAAACTCAAAAAATTTAAATTCTATTTATAGTACTATAAGAGCAGTGAAACTTTATCAAGAAATCATATAATGTTGCATGACCTGAGTTCTTGGCTCCCTGAAATGACCAACCAGCCAACACCATTGTTCTTTATGGTCAATAAACTCCAATGGCAGTTCAGCATCGTATTTTTCATAATGGTTCTTGCAATTCGACTTCCAATCTCTAAATCTTTCTATAGCCTTCTCAGTAATGAACTTCCAGATCCAAGTATCATCAAATTTAAATAAAACTACAGGCATCCCATCAGCATACTTTATTTCTACCACATTCTTGAGAATACCGTAGTAAGTCATGTCTTCAGATTCAATCATCACTCCAGAATTTTGAGTTTTCAGCTTCCGGTCACGTTCCCACACAACAAACTTAACTCAGTTGACATAACATTATGAATAGCATGTATGCGTTTGTGGCAGACATGCAGAATATGCAAAAGCGGTGAATAATGCTTCTCTGATTGCTTTTGCAAGCCCACAATCTGCATGAAGTCAATCAAATTATTAATACAACGGTGAATGTTAAAGGTGGAAACGTATATTCCAGTAAACTATGAAATGAACAAAGATAGAAGCAAGTACATGAATAGCATACCCATTTCAGAAAGTAGGGACGAAAATGCTTGATGCTCTCTTCCTTAGTGCTGTCCGAAAATTTGAGGTTAAATTTCTCAGCGTGCTTATCAATAAAATACTTTACTTCTTTGTAATTTTCCATGATGCACCAATGAGCAGTATCAAGTTGTTGCCTATCCAACTTGATTCCCCACAAATAACCGTTTGGTTTGACAAGATCAGAAACAATAGAGCATTTGAATTGTGTCTCACAAGTTGTATCCTTATTGACCGATGATCCATCCTTGTATAATTTGCAATATGTTACGCATTCAGTCACAACGTACTGCTCAGTTATACATCCCTCAGGGTATCGAGTGTTCTTTACACTTCTTTTGTATTGACCTAATTGCCTGCAATTAGAGTATATGATTAGTATAATAGTTAATATTTTGTAATCAAATAAGACTATTGTAGTAGTTGATGAGTCGAGTTTTCGACTCATTTATGGACATTCTTCACTATAGTTTTGAATCGTTTCCGACGTTATTTTGATGTCATTTGACCTCCATCTCTACATTTCAGGTAGAAAACAAGTTTCCCCAATGGTCAAGGCCTAAATATCAAGATTGGTTGAAAAACAGAAGTTTCGGCGCAAAACAAGGAGTTTCGGGGCAATACCGAGCATATTGACCTTTGCAACTTGTTTTGGACGTACAGGGCGTCTCCAATGTCCGATATGGCTGAACTTTAGCTTTTTGGAAAGGTATTTCAAAGGGCTACAACTCTCTAGTTGAAGCCAAGACCAAATTCAAACGGGAAGACCACCAAAAAGGCCCCAGTCGGTCGACTAAGACTCCAGTCGGTCGACTGTGGAAATGAAGAATGTGGGGGTTCTGAGAGCTTGGCCAGTCGACCGACTGGGAGTCAAGCTTAGCCCCAGTCGACCGACTGGATGAAAAAGTCAGATTTGATGCCCAGATTTCAGCCGAATCTATAAATAGAAAGCAAGGGTTTTGGACCAAGTGTGGAGGTTTTTGGGGAGAAAAAGATTGAAAAAGAGGCTCAACCAAGGTCATCCATCGTCATCCAACCAAGGAGAAGTGAAGATCAAGGGAGTTCAAGGATTAATCATCCTATTTCTATTCCCCTTCCATTCTACTTGTTGTGTAAAAACCCTACTCACACCATGTTGTCTTACATGATGTGTGAGTAGTCCCCTTGTGTTTTGAGGGTCTTATGATCCTCCTTGGTACTCAATGATCATTGTATACACATTAACATGCAATTTATGAAGTTGATTTCATTTTACTATGGTCTTCATTTTAGACATGTTGCTAAGTGTTTGATAAATTGCCTAAGGGACATGTTTGTGTTAGAACTATGATCTAAGTATTGAGAGAGCTTAGTGATGGTTTGGATATAGTAAAAATGAACTTATCAAGCATTTATGAGAGTAAATGCATGGGTGAGAGGCTAACCAAGACTTTATGCATATAGCATTTGTGAAAATAGGTGCTATATAGTGAATCAAAATCTTTGATTAGTGAGATTCTACATAAGAAGGCTTGACTAGGATTAGACTTGCAAGATAGTTTGTCTAATTTTAGCCTAAGCTAGGTTTTAAACCTATCAACTCTTAAATGATTAAACTCTTGTATACATGATCATTGGAAAATTGCCAAGGAGGGGACTAACCCCTCAAAACGCCTCTTACTTAACGTTTATCCCCAATTACTAACCACATAGGATTTAGATATATACACTCTTTTATACATTTTGTTTAGAATAGCCGAATGGAAACACGATCTTAAATAGTGCATGTGCTTGGCTTGCTCCCTTTGGTTCGACACCGGTCTTACCGGTCAAATTATAAATTCTTTTGACTATATGGTAAAATCTAAACGTCAAAATGGCGCCGTTGCCGGGGAGCAACTAGTTAGCACATCCCTAGATTAGATTGTGTGGAAGTTCCGACTATTCTTGTGAATATTTTTCTTTTTCTTATACTTGTATATTCTTTTTTCTACTCATATTCCCTACTAACTTCGTTAATCTTGTTTTGCAAGGATGGACCCCTACAACCAACAAGTCATGCACAATGGAGATTATTATGAAGAGGATCAACCAAATGCCCATTGTGAAGACTATTGGATGTATGACCACAACCAACAAGTCTTTTCTAATGAGGGATACTATCAAGAGGAGGAGCAACCATATCGGAATTACCAAGAGCATGGCTATCAAACTAGTTATTATAATTTGAATGGGGATGACCAAGAAGAGGGGCAACCAAACGCCTATTGGGAAAACTCTTACCATCCACCACATACCTACACTCAAAATTGGAATGATAGTCAATGTTTTGAAATTGAAGACTCCTACCCTCCATACCCTCAACCTCCTCAACCTTCAAGTGAGCCCTCCAATATAGAATCAATGCTTGCCACAATCCTTGAAAATCAAGAGAAGATGCATATAGACTTTCAAGCTCAAATGATGGAGATCGAACTATCCACTCAAGCTATGCATGCTCACATCGATACTCTTCAAGCTAGGGTGGCACAACAAGCAATGGACAATGAGAACTTGGATGGGAAAGAGGAGGTCTCCGAAGAAGAAGTCCTTGAATATAATGCCTCAAGACAAGAATGGGGTCAAGAAGGGGAAGATATGTTTTGGAGAGTCGCGACCCAAGCTTTTAATGAAGGGCGAGACGGTGAACCTTGCAATGAGGATGAGATGGAACACATAAGTGAATTATCCTACGCTACTAGCACATCTCAAGACCATTCAAGTGAGAACACACAAGAGCTCGACATCCCATTAACGCTCTCCGATGAGGAATTCTTCAATGATGATGCCTCTTACATAGAGGAAACACCTTTTATTGATGAAGAATAACTCCTCCCTCCCGGTACAAGCGAGCTTGAATGTGAATCCCAATTCCTTGATGAGGATAAGATAGAGGAAGAGAGTATAGAGATTGAAAGTCTTCAAGGGTATAGAGACTTCGTTGAGGTGTACATGGAAGGAATTAAGGAACAACCTCGCATTCAAGAAGACAAAGGGTTAGAAAGGGATATTGAGGATGGGGGACCCAAGGACATGATGGAAAAACTAAAGGAGGGTGTGCCCATCATTCTCGAGACAAGTTATGAAGACCCTTTCTTCACTACTTCGTCTCGAGACAAGTTTTGGAGCTTCTTGCCATATTTTCCAAGATTATTCGGAAAAAGCTCCCATGACCCCTTATTTCTTAAGGGATCTTCGTATTTGAAGAGGTCAAAATCCCAAAGGAAAATCCATTGTAGACTTGATGGGAAGAAATTCAAATGGGATTTGAAGGTGGATTGACACGACCAAATCCAAGGCTCCGTGAGAAGGGATCCTAGCAAAGGACTTCTCAACGAGTGATTCTATGGGGCGCTTTGCTATGTCTTTGCCAAGACGAGAAAAACTAGGCCCTCACGGGAGGTAACCCGGTTTGTAAGTGTTTCATTCTTGTTCTTTTATATGTTTAAGTGTTTGGCATGATTTTGAGTAGCTAAGGCTCTAAAGTGTGGAGTGTGATATGTGTTATTAGTGGGTACAATTTTAAGTGTGGAGTGAGTTCTACTCACTCCAATCCCACTTCATAACTCCACACCCTTCCAACTTTCCCTTCGATTTATCTATGCTTAATGATGTTGCCCATAGTGCTCATATGCTTTATTGGTGTTTACTAGAGTGGAACTAATTTGTTATATCATACTATGACTCTAGTTTCACATTTTATCGGCACTTTGGACACCTTGTGCACATGATGGAGGATGTATATTACTTTCCTTGTTTGAACTCTATCAAACTTATGCCATGATGTTGATATGTGACTTGTGATGCTATCTTGCGCATACTTGAGTTTTGCGTAACCTTGTATGTCACTTGTTGCCTTTAACCTTTCATGTGTTCTTGTCATCAAGGAAGTTATTTGCATCATGTTCAATCACATTTAGCGCAATGGCATCTTTCCTATTGGTGGGGCACATCTACAAACGAGGGGAGTTCCTATGCGCCTTTATCTCATTTTCTTCATTGTTTGCGCTTAGGGACTAAGCTATGCATTAAGTGTGGAGTGGTTTAGTCGCATAGTTCACTCATTTCATGCCATACTCATCGTTTTAAAATGGACACTTGCATTCATGTATTCTATCCCTAACATGAGAGTGTTTTTAACCACATAGGCTTGTGACTATCAACTCTAAATCTCTATAAATCACATCTAGCCTATTTGTCACATTTATTGGATCTCGAACCTAGAACCGACCTAGTCCCGTGAATGTGCATTCTTGTGAACCAATGTCATTGCTATCTCTTGTTTATCCAATTTTCTAAGTATTTTCGTTGAAATACCTTGGAACAAGTTATAGCATGCACTTTTTGAAATCTTCGTGAAAAACTTAGACCCTTTGAATGCTCCTTGGTGACTTGAGTTCTCTAACATGCTACCTTGCTTATGTTTGTTTCCAGCACATTCCATACACTTTTTGAACATATTGTCAAGTTTTAAGTGTGGAGTCAAAAGAGGGCAAAAAAAAATAGGCCCCAACAAAAAAAAAATGTTTGCGGTCAAAGAGGGCAAAGCCCCGACTAAAAACTTTCTCAATGATCACGAGAAGTTTTACTCCAAAATATACAAATGCCGGAGGTTAGGAAGGTAAGTTCCCCCTCGAAAGCATTTGTAGGCCAAAGGCCGTTTCAAAAAGAAAAGAAGAAACACTTAAAACTTGACTCTATGTTTTCCTCCATTCTTCATTTGTGCGGATTTGATGGAGCGTATTTATACGACTCATCGAAGCAGTTAAACCCACCAAATTAGACACTTTGTCTTATCAAATATTACTTGTTAGTTCCACTTTTGTTCTACAGGCTATTTTAAGGTTTAGAGAAGAAACGAGCTAAGAGAGGAGTTTTATGCTAAAAAGGGATCGCTAGTGATTTGTGCGAGCGCACAAGGGACACCATGCGAGCGCATGACCCGAGAAGCGCAGGACCAGGCCCCCAGTCGAGCCACCAAGGTCCAATACCAAGTTGCTAGAGCAAAACGACGAATCTGGAAAATCTGGCTCGACCAAAGTGTTTCAAATGCCAAATTACTCGGACAATATCACTTCTCAAACAAAAGGCCGAGGGAATTCAACAAAGGCCCGAGCAAATGCAACCAGTATCGAGAAAAGCCAGGTCGCGCCCGAGTCACGCCCGAGGCCGCGCCCAGGTCGCGCTCGAGTCGCGCCCGAGTCACGCCCGAGGCCGCGCCCAGGTCGCGCTTGAGCCGCGCCCAGGTCGCGCCCGAGCCGCGCCCAGGTCGCACCCGAGCCGCGCCCAGGTCGCGCCCGAGCCGCGCCCAGGTCGCGCCCGAGCCGCCCCCAGGTCTCGCCCGAGCCGCGCCGAGGTCGCGCCCGAGCCGCGCCGAGGTCGCGCCCGAGCCGCGCCCAGGTCGCGCCCGAGCCGCGCCCAGGTCGCGCCCGAGCCGCGCCCAGGTCGCGCCCGAGCCGCGCCCAGGTCGCGCCCGAGCCGCGCCCAGGTCGCGCCCGAGCCGCGCCCAGGTCGCGCCCGAGCCGCGCCCAGGTCGCGCCCGAGCCGCGCCGAGGTCGCGCCCGAGCCGCGCCCAGGTCGCGCCCGAGCCGCGCCCAAGTCACGCCCGAGGCCTGCGCCCACACTGAACTTCAAACCAGGCCATGACCAGGTTCCGGCCATATTCCGGCGAATCCATTTCGACCATTAGTCTTAAAATCACTTGGCCATTCCAAATCAACTATTTAAGAGCCAAAGACCTCCGGTTAAGAATTCCGGCCAAGCTCCGGCCGAACTACGGCCAACCTCCGGCGAGCCTCCGGTTGAGCTCCGATCAAGGGCATCCATGGACTAATCATGCTCTGGCCAAACTCCGGTGAAGACCAACCAAATATCTTAAAGATCCAATATTCCCGGTTGGTTTCTAACTAGTTTAGTCGGTAGATCTTTTAAGATGTAACTACCCTTGTAACCAACAACCAAGCCTTAACCAAGCCTCAACCAAGCCTCAACCAAGTCAAGTGGTTACCCTTTGGAGCCCTAGCCGCCCATGTGTTCTCCATGTGCCACCCTTTGGCTCATCCAAACTCCAACCGAAGAGAAACTAAGTCCAAACCGGAGTTGGGGAGGAACTAGAGGCATTGGGAGAGAACTAAAGCCAAGTGGGGAGCAAAATATCTCCCCCTAAACCGCCACTCCATGGCTATAAAAGGAGGTGCACCCCTCCTTGAATTATCATCCCTCATCCATCCCAAAATCTCTCTTATGTACTCTTGTTTGTTCTTGAAGTACATCTCTCTAGTTTGAATACTTCTGTTTGTTCTTGAGTATTCTAGCTTGAATACTCCTGTTTGTTCTTTAGTATTCCAGTTTGTTCATAAGTACTCCTGTTTTTTCATGAGTTACTTTTTCCAAACCCTTTACTTTTCCTGTACTTAGCTATGATATTCACCCCAATGAATATTCATAGCTAAACTCTTCATTCGGTTGAAGGGTGTATTTATATCATAAACCGTTCTAGACTCTTTGCTTAATGCTACTTAGTGTTCTAACTAGTTCTTTGTGCCTTATATTCGGGTAGAACATAACAAGGCTAAGTGGATGCAGCGAAAGGGAAAAGCTTAGTCAGGTAGTTCGATCCGGATTAGACTGCAAAACCAAGTGGATGCATCGAAAGGGCAAAACTTGGTAGCGTAGTCTAATCCATCTTTAAAACCACTTGGTTGATCGGAAATGATTGATCAAGTGGATGCACTTAGGCTAAGATACTTCGAAAGGAGGAATTAGCCTAGCTAGAACTGGTAAGCTATGTCTTGAAAAGGACTAGACGGTGTGGCAAGTCGAGTGCTAGAAATGGCCTTGATACACCTTGAACACTTAGTATGATCATTAGAAGTCAATGATGAACGAAGATATGATATAAAACCCCTAAACCGAATGCTTTCCTTTGATTAAAACACCACCTGTCACTTTACTTTCAGTCTCACTATCAAGTATCAACTGTTTACTTTCAAGCACTTTACTTTTACGCACTTACTTTCAGCAAGCCTTGTCTTTCAAGCACTTTACTTTTACGCACTTACTTTCAGCAAGCCTTGTCTTTCAAGCACTTTACTTTTACGCACTTACTTTCAGCAAGCCTTGTCTTTCAAGCACTTTACTTTTACGCACTTACTTTCAGCAAGCCTTGTCTTTCAAGCACTTTACTTTTACGCACTTACTTTCAGCAAGCCTTGTCTTTCAAGCACTTTACTTTACGCACTTACTTTCAGTATTTACTTTTTATCATTTACTTCCAGTACTAAACCCACAATCAACCCCAACTGTATTTATTTTTGTGACATTCGGAGAACTACTATCCCCTAATTCCCTTGGGTTCGACCCCTACTTACCGCTTTACTAATCCATTAGTGAAGTCACAAGTAGTGGACTAATAAATTAATTTTGTACACATTGCCTCGCGACAAGGCAGTGCTGTTAAATTGGCGCCGTTGCCGGGGAGTTAGTTAACAATCGGATTAGTAGTTCTATTTCTTTTCATTTATTCCACCATGTCTTCGTGGATGACTCGACATCTTCCCCAGTTTGGAGGTTCCATTGGAGAGGATCCCGTGTTACATTGCCAACATTTTAGCGCCATTTGCAGACACAGGAAACCTGAAAATATAACGTTAGAAGAGTTTAAGATGCAATGCTTTAAACTTACTCTAAGTGACTTTGCTGCAGTTTGGTATTACTCTTCAACTGCTAGTTGTGCAGGATATTATGAGGACCTCCGCGCCCAATTCCTGAAAGAATTCTCCCACCATCCCTACGACATGACACCCGCGAGAAGATCATCTGCCTTCAACAATCCCGGGAAGAGACTTTGGATGAGTACTATACGTACTTTGACACCATTGTCTCACGCTGCCCGCACCATGGATTCACGAGCGTGGTTCTTCTCCAAATTTTTTTTGTGGGATGAGGCCAGTTGAGTGGAGAAAGCTTAGTGACGCAGTGGGAGGATCGACCATGGACTTAACCATGACGGAAATGTGGGACCTCATAGATGATTTAGCCGAAGCCACGAAACGAAGACCAGTGCTCCAAGCTGATGAAAGAACGCCAGTAGTAGAGGCTAATCTAGAAGGGAATGGGGAAGACAACACAGAGGCCATGATGGACGAATTAGAAACAAGAAGCACCATAGAGGATCCTACATGGGAGAGCACTCCCGAGCCATCAGAAGACCTAGAACCAGAGACCAATCTAGTATGGGACGAGGAAGAGCCTACATGGGAGAGCACTCCCGAGCCATCAGAAGACTTAGAACCGGAGACCAATCTAGTATGGGACGAGGAAGAGCCTACATGGGAAAACACTACTGAACCAACCGAGGAAGTCCCAGACGCCACTGACAAGCTGCCCGAGACATACCCTACTCTCACTACCGAACCGGCAGGAGAAATCAACCAAGACCAGTTCCTCACGAACAGGCTGGCCGAAATGGAACCGGCCCTTATAATGGAAGCTTCCCACCTTTTTCCCTTGATTAATATGCAAATCACAGCCCATGAAAACGATGTGGTCAATGGAGAGATCGAAGGAAGGATGGAAGAAAGCCCTAAACGCAGGAGAGCCCGACTCAAAAGACCAGCAGCTATGATCAAGGGTCCCTCGCCTTCTCAGAGGAATTGGAAAGAAAATCCGCCCGGACAATGGAGTCCGGACCCAAGCACATCATCTCACAAAAACTCGAGGAGAGTCAAAGCAAGGATCAATGCAGGAGCCACGGCAAAATTTGACCTAAGCCGCCCATGGGACCCAGATCTCTCCTGAGTGAGGTACCGTTGAGCTAACGACGTTAAACAAAGGCACTGGTCGGGAGGTAACCCGACATCTATCTTACTTTCAGTCATTTTATTTTATGTCATTTAGTTTTTCGCCTTAAGTCATTCTCACCTTTCCTGTATATATTTGCTTGCAATTAACTTTTGAACTAAGTCGTGCTGTGAGGCACGCCTTCGTTCAAAAGTGTGGGGTGAGAACTGCCTTTGCACATAATCATTTAACATGCTTTCTTTTTCCTTTTCCCTTAATATTATCTTTTTGAAATATGAACTTGAGAATGTGAAAAAGATAGATCTAAATTCATGCATTTACCTTGTGAAATCTCAACTGTATAAAAACTTAGGATGTAACTTCTCATTTGTCCCTTTGTGCTGAGATATACAGGGGATGTGGAGTTGATATAAAATGCCCTAGAGAGGCTTGGCAAGCACTCGAAGGACTGGATTTCGCTATATGGTTTATGAAGTCAGTGGAGGCTGCACTTCGGGTTTCAGTTGATTCAGAGTCATCTCCGCCATGCAGCGTTTATGCAAGAGGCGGGACGGGAATCAAACCGTCCTATCTCTAGTCCGAGTAGCCGAGAAAATAGGTGAGCAATCCTCATCTTGACCCGCACGAAACGGCGAAGATGAGAAAGAGCGGGGAAGTATTTCCATATGCTCTCGGGCGATGATTGGACCTCCCAAAAGATTGAGAAAGTGGACAAGCAAATCACAAAGGAGCAAGTACTCGAAGAGCAAATCAAAGGCCAAAGGCCAGTGTGAAGGTTTTAACCGAAACAAAAGTGAAGAAACTCCAATTCAAAATCAAGGGCCGAAGGCCAAATCACTTCAAAAGCTGTCCCTCATCAAAAGAAAATCAAAAGATCTCAGATCATTGAAACCCGAACAAAATCATGTGCTAGAGAAAGCTACAAGATAACCATATAGTGCGTGTCGGTCCCAAGAATGCAGTCCAGGAGCCTGAAAAGGGCTATCTCCCGAATCATCCGAATTAAATTGCATCTCGGCTCTAAGGTACAAGTATCAAGTTTCTTCTATTTATTTACACGGTTTATTTTGGTAACAAGTAAGTATTGCATGGATAGGATGAATCTAGTCACACATTCTCACGTTCTTATTTAGAGTTTTTGTGTACCCCTTTCAAATAGCATTGTTCGGGACGAACAAGTATAAGTGTGGGGTGATTTGATGGAGCGTATTTATACGACTCATCGAAGCAGTTAAACCCACCAAATTAGACACTTTGTCTTATCAAATATTACTTGTTAGTTCCACTTTTGTTCTACAGGCTATTTTAAGGTTTAGAGAAGAAACGAGCTAAGAGAGGAGTTTTATGCTAAAAATGGATCGCTAGTGATTTGTGCGAGCGCACAAGGGACACCATGCGAGCGCATGACCCGAGAAGCGCAGGACCAGGCCCCCAGTCGAGCCACCAAGGTCCAATACCAAGTTGCTCGAGCAAAACGACGAATCTGGAAAATCTGGCTCGACCAAAGTGTTTCAGATGCCAAATGACTCGGACAATATCACTTCTCAAACAAAAGGCCCGAGGGAATTCAACAAAGGCCCGAGCAAATGCAACCAGTACCGAGAAAAGCCAGGTCGCGCCTGAGTCACGCCCGAGGCCGCGCCCAGGTCGCGCCCGAGCCGTGCCCAGGTCACGCCCGAGCCGCGCCCATGTCACGCCCGAGCCGCGCCCAGGTCACGCCCGAGCCGCGCCCAAGTCACGCCCGAGGCCTGCGCCCACACTGAACTTCAAACCAGGCCATGACCAGGTTTCGGCCATATTCCGGCGAATCCATTTCGACCATTAGTCTTAAAATCACTTGGCCATTCCAAATCAACTATTCAAGAGGCAAAGACCTCCGGTCAAGAATTTCGGCCAAGCTCCGGCCGAACTCCGGCCAACCTCCGGCGAACCTCCGGTTGAGCTCCGATCAAGGGCATCCATGGATTAATCATGCTCCGGCCAAACTCTGGTGAAGACTGATGGGGCATATTTATATGACTCATTGAAACAGTTAAACCCACCAAATTAGACAATTTGTCTTAACAACTTTCACTTGTTAGTTCCATTTTGCTTTACAGGCTATTTTGAGGTTTGGGGAAGAAACCAGCTTAAAAGAGAAGTTTTATGCTAGAAAAGAATTACAAGTCGATCGGACCAGTTGGTGACCGAGGGGACCCAGTCGGTGCCTGAGAAAACCCATGCGTGACCGAGCTTCAGTACCGGGCCGCGACCGAGAAATACTGGGTCCCGTCCCAGGTCGGTACCCGAGCGGACTCGGCTGTGGCCCGGGAGCCAGTACCGAAGAAAGAAGGGTGTGCCCCAGAACAGTGCCGGGCATCGATACTGTACGCTCGCCAGCGCGTTGAGGTTCAGGACCGAGGAATGTCGGGCTGCGCCCGAGACAAGCGCCCGAGCCCGATCGAGCGAGCGTCTGAGCGCGTCCGATACCTGCGCCCGAGCGCGCCCGAGGTAAGCGCCCGAGGCAAGTGCCCGAGACAGCGCCCGAGCGCGCCCGAGGCAAGCACCCGGCCAAGCGCCCGAGTAGAACTTTTTCTGACCAAAACTCCGGCAAGGTTCCAGCTACTTGCTAGGTCCGGTGCCCCTTGGAAGCACCTTGCTCTAAGAGCAGCTAGCCTTTTGAAGCACCTTGCTCAAAGGATGATACACTTGGCACCAACTAGCTTAAAGGCGGCTAGCTTATGGACGAAGGAAGCTCCAAAAGGATGGCACTTGGCACCTACTTGCTTGGGCGGCAAACCCTTTGGAAGAGGAGAACTCAGCCGCCACTCATGCCTATAAATAGAAGAGCTCCATCTCTTTCAATGAGTGCGAATTCTTGGAGAAGTTCTAGAGAAGGAAGGGAGAGATTGTAGGGTCGAAAAACACTTGTAACACTTTGCACTTGAAATCAAAAGCTCAATTCTTCTCTACTCGATTTTGTTCTTTACTTTTCTTTGCAATAGTTATGGTATTAACTTCAATGAATATTCGTAGCTAAACTTTTATTCGGTTGAAAGAGTTCTTATATTATGAAACCATTCTAGACCCATTGCTTAATGCTACTATAGTGTTCTAACTAGTTCTTGTGCCATTCGGGTTGAACACAACAAGGTTGAGTGGATGCTTGAAATGGCAAAGCTATTCCGAGTAGTTCATACCCTCTTTAGCCATTCAGTTGATCGGAAATGATTGATCAAATGGTTGCACTTAGGCTAATATACCTCGAAATAGGGTATTAGTCTAGTTAGAACTAGGAAGCTATGTCTTGAAAGGGACTAGCCGGAGGTGCAAACGCTTGAAATGGCTTTGCTTGGAGTTATATCTTGAAATGGAATAACTCACTCCCTAGAACACTTAGTTAGATCTTTGGTGGTCGAGGATGAATGTGGACATAATATGAGGCTCCTAAACCGAATCCCTTCTCTTAAAAACCACCCTTTACTTTCCTAAGACTTGGACCTTCAAGCACTTTACATTTCTCGCAATTTACTTTCTCGCACATTTACTTATTGTCTTTCTTTCCTTAGACTTGGTCCCTCAAGCACTTTACATTTCCGCAATTTACTTTCTCGCACATTTACTTTCAGTCATTTACCTTTCAAGTACTCAATTTTAGCACTAAAACTTCAACCAAAAACCCCAATTGTCTTTATTTTATTTTTCGCTTTCAAAAGAGCAACTGTTTCCAACCAAACTCCCTTGGGTTTGACCCCTATTTACTGCTCTACTAATCAATAGTGAGCCTAAGCTAGTGGAAATATAAATTGTAAATTTGTAGGTCACAACGACGGCCTGTCAAATTTTGGCGCCGTTGCCGGGGAGTTAGTGTATCGGATAGTTGTTCTTCTTTTTCTTTTTCTTTAGTTTTTGCTCGTTAACCATGTCTCATACAGGAAGCCACCATGAGAATGAAGAGATTGACGACGAGGTGAACCAGGTTGTCCGAGATAACGAGGGACCGCCCCCATTTGTAGACGACCCGGGACAGCTAATCCGGGACCGTAACCGAGCCATTAGGGAAGCAGCCCGGTTAAACCAAAGGTTTCCCGAAGGCAGAATTGGAGCCACGCTGAGGCAACACCCGAGGCAACCCCCGAGACAGCCACCGTTACATCGACAAATACCGAGGCAACAACCAGTCTTCGATGAATACTATGCGGATGAAGTCCTCTGTGAGCCCACCATGGGAGAACTCTCGGCGCCCGACTTCAGGACCCAGCCATGGTGCATAGACGAAGGCCCGGACCTCGAGAACATTGCTATAAACACATCGGTGGTCCATAATTTGCCCAAGTTCTCGGGAAATCAGGGAGAATCTGCTATTACTCATCTTCAACGCTTACATGGCATTTGCCAAAATTTAAAACCTTATGGAGTAGATGTAGATGACTTTAAATTAAAAGCCTTCTATTTTTCCCTTAGTGACTCGGCTAACGATTGGTTCCTCTCTTTACCTTCAGGTAGCATTCGAACATGGGCCCAAATGCAAAAGAAATTCTTGGACAAGTATGACCCAGCAGAAAGGGTGATGCAAGTGAGGAGACAATTGCAAGAGATAAGGCAAGGGCCTTATGAGACCATGTACGAGTACCTAGAAAAGTTCAACCACTTGGAGCGAAGTTGCTGCACTCTTGGGTTACCCGAGAAACTCATCATCGAGTACCTACTTGATGGACTAAAGCCCCTCGACAAAAGGCTCCTAGATGCCTCGGCTGGAGGATCGATGATGAACCTATCATTAAGCGGCATAAGGCAGCTCGTCACTGGTGTTGCGGAGAACGCCCGGTTTAGAGAAGAGACGACTCGGCAAGAAGAGTTTTCCCGCACCAAGAACGTGGCAAAGGCCGAGGTACCAATGAGCTCCTTGCCCGAGGAAATGAAGCAGATGAAGGAGATGATGATTCAGCTCCTACGAAGGCAGCCAGCTCAGATGAGGCCTTGTGAATTTTGTGGTGCTTTGGACCATAAAACCGACACTTGCCCGACGTTGATGGAGAATGACCCGGAGGAAGTGAACGCAATAGGTGGGTACCAAGGGTACAACAACAGCGACCGAGCGGGACCGAGCCGGTAGTTCGGGCAGGCGCTGGACAAAACTGGCCGAACGACTCGAGGTAGGTGATGCACCATAATTATACGAATCAAAAACACAGTAAAACCCACCAAATTAGACTGTTGGTCTATTTAACTTCTGCTTGTTAGTCCCGATTTATTTCTACAGGGTATTCTGGCGCTTAGAGAGAAAACACGCTAAGGAGAGGATTTTTCGCTGAAAAGATATTACGAGCCAGTCCAAGGTCACGATCAGACGCTGAATGAAGAATCTCAAGATCCTGACGTAGGAATTACTCAAATCAAATCCAACCGAGGAACAATCAAAGTCAGACGGAGCGAAATTGGACTGATAGTTTTGTGAAAAGACTGCACAAAACTGTCAAAACACACCCATGGACCAAGGTGACAGGCCACCTTGCTTGGAGGTGGCCAAAGCCACCCTTCTCCTCCCCTTGCAACCGGCTACCGTCAGCTCCTCCACCCAAGGCAACCGGTGGCTTTTCTCCTCCCCCATGTGTCACCTCCTCCTTCCTCCTCCTTCTCCTCCCTTGGATCAAAAACACATGCCACCCATCTCCACCACCCATCTCCTCCCCTTGTGGCTATAAAAGGAGGCTTCTCCTCCTCATTTCAATCATCCACAAAATCCACAAATTTGTAAATCACTTCTCTCTCTAAGTTACTTCGTAAGTTTGGTTTGGTTTTGGAAATTATACTCCTGTTTGTTCTTGAGTATTATACTGATTGGAAATAATATTCCTGTTTGTTCTTGAGTATTATACTTTAGAGAATACTCCTGTTGGTTCTTGAGTATTCAGTAGGAAATTGGGAATACTCCTGTTGGTTCTTGAGTATTCCACCCCTTTCCCTCTTACTGTTTTCAAAAACCCCCGAGTATTTGGTTATGATGTCCTTTTCCATGGATATTCGTAGCTAAACTCCTCATTCGGTCGAAGGTATTTTCTTGTATTATATAATGTTTTAATTTCTTTTAGTTTCATTTCTTTGTATTCAAAACTTGTTCTATGTGCCATTTATAGTCAGAGTTTCCAAGGTTGAGTGGAAGCTGTAACAAGCAAAGCTCTTCCGTGGGGATTCGTGATCATACTCGATAAGTGGAAGCTGTAACAAGCAAAACTTATCGAGGAGTTCGACTTATCTAAAACACCACTTGGTCGATCGTAACTGAGAGATCAGGTGGATGCACAAAAGGCTAAGATACTTCGAAAGGAGGAATTAGTCTGAAGTAGAACAAGTGTTGCTTTAAATGATGTTGCAAGTCTTGCGCTGCGAAAGGGCCTCGATTCATCTTTGAATACTTAGAAAGGTTACTAACGGTTATTAATAAACATGTTATAATACAAGGTACCTGAAACCGAATACTTTTCCTTGAATTACAAAAAACCCCCTGTATTTACTTTTGTAAACTGCTCGATCAACTACAACCATCAACCGCTCATCTACCGGAGGAATCGCAATCACGCATCACCCACTGTAAGTCTTCTTCCCTTAACTCTTTTACTTTTAGTATTTTAATTTCTTTATTTATTTTCTGTATTTACTTTTCCACATAAAAACCAAAAAAACCAAAAACAGTAGCTTAGTAATTAGCAGTAAGCCCGCAATCGACCTAAAATCACTCACCATACGATCCCCTAAAGAACAGTTATCCCTCTAATTCCCTTGGGTTTGACACCTACTTAGCACTTACTACCCAGTAGTGTAGTCGCGAGTAGCGGAAAATATAAATTTATTTGTACAGAGAACATTGCACCTTAACGAGAGTGTAGTGCGCTCCGTCAAATTGGCGCCGTTGCCGGGGAATTAGCCATCGGATTAGTTGTTCTTTCCCTCCCATGTCCTCATGACGCAACCCCCTTCATATGCATGGAGAACACGACATCTTCCACTGTTCGGAGGTACGCATGGAGAAGACCCAGTACAACACTGCCGAAACTTTCACCACGTCTGCCACCTCATTAAATCTGCAAATGAAATGTTAGAGGACTTTATGCTTAAATGCTTCAAATTCTCTCTAACGGATTTCGCGACGATTTGGTACTACACGTCAACCGCTTGGAATGCAGAACATTTTTTGGACATTAGCGTTCCATTTCTGAGAGAATTCTCCCCTCCATCCTTACGACAACAAACCCGTGAGAAGATCATGAACCTTCAACAATCCCGGGATGAGACTTTGGAC
This sequence comes from Rhodiola kirilowii, assembly GCA_033675215.1. Classification (NCBI taxonomy): domain Eukaryota; kingdom Viridiplantae; phylum Streptophyta; class Magnoliopsida; order Saxifragales; family Crassulaceae; genus Rhodiola; species Rhodiola kirilowii. The sequence goes on along the minus strand of CM066195.1, from coordinate 12,368,741 downwards.
GAATACTACACGAGCTTTGACACCATCGTCTCAAACTACCCGCACCATGGATTCACGAAGAAAATTCTGCTTCAAAAATTTCTTCGTGGGATAAAGGCCGATGATCTAGCAAGGATTAACGAAGCAATGAGGAGATCAGCCAGGAACTTCTCCCTGGCAGCCACAAAACGAATGCCCCAAGCTGACGAAGGCATGCAGATAGAAGAGGCTGGACCAGAAACAGACGAAGAAGAGACTCCCGAGCCATCAGAAGAGACTCCCGAGCCATCAGAAGACTGGGATATAGAAAGTGTCGGGAGCAATGAGGAAGTATCAGCAATGGAAGAAGTCCAGAATACCACCGACATGCTACCCAAGCCATACCCATCTATCATCACCCAAGAAGCCGAAACCATCTATGACCAGTTCCTCACAAACAGACACAACGAGGCAGAACCGAGCCTTAAGATGCAAGCTTCCCGACTTTTCCACTCGATCAATAGGCAAATCGCTGAAAACTATGTGATCCATGAAGAGGCTGAAAAGAGGATGGGAAAAGGGCCTGAGCAGAACGACTCCTCAATGGAGCATGTTTTCGCCATGACAGGACAAGGCAGCCCTGAACATCAGAAAACCCAGTTCAAGAGGCTAGTGGTTAAAGGTCCCTCACCTTATCAAAGATGTTGGAAGGGGAAATCACCAGAACAACGGGAACTGGACCCAAGCACATCATCTCGCAAGAAATCGGGAAAAGGCAAGGCAAGAAGCAACACAGGAACGGTGGCAAAATTTGACCTAAGCCACCCATGGGATCCCAACCAGTGATCCAGGAATAAGGTACTGTCGAGCCAACGACGTTAAACAAGTGCACTGGTCGGGAGGTAACCCGACACTATCTTACTTTCCGCACTTTAATTTTCTGTCTTTTATTTTCTGTATTTTACTTTTTCAATAAGTCGCTCTCACCCACTTGGTGCATAGAAGATTTGACTATTCAGGAATCGGACTTGGGTGCAACATTAAGCCAGTCAGGGCTACGCTAAGAGTTCAAGGCCCCAGCCGAACTCCCTCGATTATCCAGCCTCGTGCCATGTCGTTCACTCGACACCTTAAAGGGAGTTCTGTCATTCCCTTTTCCTTAATATCATTTCCTTCTCGTAATTGTCTGCTTGCATGACTTTTGAACTAAGTAGTGCTGAAAGGCACGACTTCGTTCAAAAGTGTGGGGTGAGATCCGCATGTGTACATAAATAAAAAACATTTTTTCTTTTTTAGTGTATCTTTTTGAAAATGTGAACTTGAGAATGTGAAAAAGATAGATCTAAAATTCATGCATTTACCTTGTGAAAATTCAACTGTTTAAAAACTTAGAATGTAACTTCTCATTTGTCTCTTTGTGCTGAGATAAACTAGGGATGTGGAGTTGATAGAAATGCCCTAGAGGGGCTTGGCAAGCAATCGAAGGACTGAATTTCACTATATGGTTTACGAAGTCGTGGAGGCTGCACTTCGGGGTTTTCAGTTAAGTCAAGAGTCAGCTCCGCCATGCAGTGTTTATGCATAAAAAATGAAGAAGGCGGGACGGGAATCAAACCGTCCTATCTCTAGTCAAAGTAGCCGGGAAAATAAATGACCGACCCTCATTTTGACTCGCGCGAAACGGCAATGATGAGAGAGAGCGGGGAGGTATTTCCATAGGCTTGCGGGCGATGATTGGACCTCCCAAAAAAGGCGCAAAAGAATGGACTAGCAAGTCACAAAGAAGCAAAAGCTCGAAGAAGCAAATCAAGAGGCCAAAGGCCCAAAATTGTGAAGGTTTTAACCAAACAAAAGTGAAGTACTCAAAGCGTCAAATCAAAGGCCAAAGGCCGATTCACTACAAAAAAGCAGTCACTCGCCAAAAAAGAAAGAAATCAAAAAAGGCCCAACTCAACTGTGAAACCCGAATCGAATCACGTGCTAGAGAAAGCTACAAGGAAACCATATAGTGCGAGATAGTCCCGAGGTTGCAGTCCAGGAGCCTAAAAAGGGCTATCTCCCGAAACATCCAGAATAATTTGCATCTCGGCACGGAGGTATAAGTATCAAGTTACTTCTATTTATTTACACAGTTCAATTTGGTAATAAGTAAGTAATGCATGAATTAGGATAAATCGAGTCCCACAGTCTAATTTTCATATTTTAAAACCAAACTTAGAGTGCCGCCCTTTAATAGCATTGTTCGGGACGAACAACTAAAAGTGTGGGGTGATCTGATGGACCATAATTATACGAATCAAAAACACAGTAAAACCCACCAAATTAGACTGTTGGTCTATTTAACTTCTACTTGTTAGTCCCGATTTATTTCTACAGGGTATTTTGGCGCTTAGAGAGAAAACACGCTAAGGAGAGGATTTTACGCTGAAAAGATATTACGAGCCAGTCCAAGGTCACGATCAGACGCTGAATGAAGAATCTCAAGATCCTGACGTAGGAATTACTCAAATCAAATCCAACCGAGGAACAATCAAAGTCAGACGGAGCGAAATTGGACTGATAGTTTTGTGAAAAGACTGCACAAAACTGTCAAAACACACCCATGGACCAAGGTGACCGGCCACCTTGCTTAGAGGTGGCCAAAGCCACCCTTCTCCTCCCCTTGCAACCGGCTACCGGCGGCTCCTCCACCCAAGGCAACCGGTGGCTTTTCTCCTCCCCCATGTGTCACCTCCTCCTTCCTCCTCCTTCTCCTCCCTTGGATCAAAAACACATGCCACCCATCTCCATCACCCATCTCCACCACCCATCTCCTCCCCTTGTGGCTATAAAAGGAGGCTTCTCCTCCTCATTTCAATCATCCACAAAATCCACAAATTTGTAAATCACTTCTCTCTCTAAGTTACTTTGTAAGTTTGGTTTGGTTTTGGAAATAATACTCCTGTTTGTTCTTGAGTATTATACTGATTGGAAATAATACTCCTGTTTGTTCTTGAGTATTATACTTTAAAGAATACTCCTGTTGGTTCTTGAGTATTCAGTAGGCAATTGGGAATACTCCTGTTGGTTCTTGAGTATTCCACCCCTTTCCCTCTTACTGTTTTCAAAAACCCCCGAGTATTTAGTTATGATGTCCTTTTCCATGGATATTCGTAGCTAAACTCCTCATTCGGTCGAAGGTATTTTCTTGTATTATATAATGTTTTAATTTCTTGTAGTTTCATTTCTTTGTATTCAAAACTTGTTCTATGTGCCATTTATAGTCAGAGTTTCCAAGGTTGAGTGGAAGCTGTAACAAGCAAAGCTCTTCCGTGGGGATTCGTGATCATACTCGATAAGTGGAAGCTGTAACAAGCAAAACTTATCGAGGAGTTCGACTTATCTAAAACACCACTTGGTCGATCGTAACTGAGAGATCAGGTGGATGCACGAAAGGCTAAGATACTTCGAAAGGAGGAATTAGTCTGAAGTAGAACAAGTGTTGCTTTAAACGATGTTGCAAGTCTTGCGTTGCGAAAGGGCCTCGATTCATCTTTGAATACTTAGAAAGGTTACTAACGGTTATTAATAAACATGTTATAATACAAGGTACCTGAAACCGAATACTTTTCCTTGAATTACAAAAAAACCCCCTGTATTTACTTTTGTAAACTGCTCGATCAACTACAACCATCAACCGCTCATCTACCGGAGGAATCGCAATCACGCATCACCCACTGTAAGTCTTCTTCCCTTAACTCTTTTACTTTTAGTATTTTAATTTCTGTATTTATTTTCTGTATTTACTTTTCTGCATAAGAAACCAAAAAAACCAAAAACAGTAGCTTAGTAATTAGCAGTAAGTCCGCAATCGACCTAAAATCACTCACCATACGATCCCCTAAAGAACAGTTATCCCTCTAATTCCCTTGGGTTCGAACCCTACTTACCACTTACTACCCAGTAGTGTAGTCGCGAGTAGCGGAAAATATAAATTTATTTGTACAGAGAACATTGCACCTTAACGACAGTGCAGTGCGCTCCGTCAGCAGGATTGGTGAAATGACTCGGGCCCAAACTGGCGATATGACAACAACGCCCCGAGGAAAACGCAACAGGCCGCTCCTGAACTGGCTCAGCAATTTTATCAACCGCCTCACCGACAATATAACCAGGGCGGACCAGGCCAATATCAGCCGAAGGGACCAAATCAGTACCAGGCCGGTCCGAGCCAGCAAGGCCCGAGCAAGCCGCTCGAGGATGTTGTGAGGGATCTGTCCAACACGATGCATCAATACATGGCGAAAACCGATGGGGCAATAGCAGACTTGGGGAAGCAAATGTCCCAACTGGCTACCACGGTGTCCGAGCTAAAAAATAAACCCAGCCGGCTCTCTTTGCAAACCATCCAAGACCCGAAGGAAAATGTGAATGCCGTGACACTTAGAAGTGAGCAAAGGCGTGTCGTTGAACCCGTAGAGCCAGAGGAAGAAGAGGACCCGGAGATGCCCGAAGAAGACCAGGAAGGATCCGAGACGCTCGGTACTTTCGAGGAGGACGCGGCCGAAGAACCCGGAGTGCGCCCGGTTCCAGCGTCCGAAGCACGCGAGACGCGCCCGGTACCAGCGACCGAAGTAACCAGGTCGCGCCCTGTACCCAGAACCGAGAAATCCAGGGCCAGCACCACTCTTCCGTTCCCAGTGCCAGCCCGAGTTCCAAAACAGCACGTAATGGATAAAGATGTGTTTGAACTATTCAGCAAGGTGGAGATCAACATCCCTCTCTTAGAAGCCATCAAGCAAATACCAAAATATGCAAAATTCTTGAAGGAACTTTGCACCAATCGAAGGAGAGGGGCTCGAGTCGATCAAGAGCTGATGAGTAGGAACGTCTCAGCCGTCTTACAGCGGAAAGTGCCCCCCAAATGTGGCGACCCAGGAACTTACACTATACCATGCACAATTGGCAACATACGACTCGAGAACTGCATGCTAGATCTTGGGGCCTCTATCAATGTCTTGCCCTACCTAATTTACTCGTGCCTTCGGATTGGGCCTCTCGAACCCACCGGTCTCACGATCCAACTGGCGGACCGGTCATCTAAACAACCCGAGGGGAAGATCGAAGACGTGTTAGTTCGGGTGGGAGAGCTGGTGTTCCCGACAGACTTCTACGTGCTAAAAATGGAAAACTGCGGACCAACGGACCATGCGCCTATCCTATTAGGCCGACCGTTCCTCAAGACATCCAAAATGAAGATCGATTGCAATAATGGCACACTGTCCATGGAAGTTGAGGGAAAAATATATAGCTTCGACATATTCAGGGCGATGAAGCACCCCATGGAGTTTGAGGAGGTGTATGCTCTTGACACCTTGGACGATCTTGTCCAAGGGATCCAGCCGGAGCTAAGGATGGACCCTCTAGAACGCACACTAAATGGAGCCATCTACTCGCACGAGAACTCTTTGACCAAGGGCGTTCATGAGGCGCTAACCAACTTGATGATCTTGGAGCCTCTTGCACTAAGGTATGAAGTAAATGAGGTACGATTATTTAAATCTAATATTTTTCTACCTTCAGTTGTGCAGGCACCTGAAGTCGAGTTAAAACCCCTACCGGGACATCTCAAGTATGCATTCCTAGGGGAGAATGAAACACTCCCGGTAATCATCAAGAGTGGCCTGGAAACTAACCAAGAACGTCGTTTGGTGGAGGTGCTAAGTCGGCACAAATTGGCAATTGGATGGACTTTGGCTGACTTAAGGGGAGTGAGCCCGGCGGTGTGCATGCATCGCATCTTGCTTGAGGACGGAGCCAGGCCATCGAGAGAGCCTCAACACCGACTCAACCCAATCATGATGGAGATCGTTAGAAAGGAGATACAAAAGCTACTCGATGCGGATGTAATCTATCCAATCTCGGACAGCCGGTGGGTGAGCCCGGTCCATGTGGTCCCAAAGAAGACTGGGATCACTGTCAAAGAAGATGCCGAAGGAAAGATGGTGACGACACGGGTCAAGAATGGGTGGAGGATGTGCATGGACTACCAAAAATTGAATGCCGTCACAAGGAAGGATCATTTCCCTCTACCTTTCATTGACCAAATGCTGGACCGACTGGCGGGCAAGCCTCACTTCTGCTTCCTCGATGGATTCTCGGGGTACAATCAAATTCTTATAGCACCCGAAGAACAGGACAAGACCACATTCACCTGTCCGTTCGGAACTTTTGCGTTTCGTCGCATGTCCTTCGGCCTGTGCAACACGCCCGGTACGTTCCAACGGGTAGTCACGAGCATCTTCTCGGACATGATCGGTACAATGATCGAGGTGTTCATGGACGACTTCACAGTATATGGGGACACCTTCAACGCATGCCTGGACAACCTGAGCGCCGTGTTGGCTTGATGTGTCTCGATGAACCTAGTGCTTAATTACGAGAAGTGCCATTTTATGGTCACTCATGGGGTGGTCCTGGGGCACGTTGTCTCGCATGAAGGGATAGAAGTCGACAAGGCAAAGATCAACGTGATCATGACTCTACCCTACCCCGCAACGGTGCGAGACATCAAGTCCTTTCTTGGACACGCTGGGTTCTACCGGAGGTTCATCCAGGACTTCTCAAAGAAGATGTTCCCTTCGAGTTCACAGCTGCGTGTCGAGAAGCCTTCGACGAGCTGAAGCAGGCGCTCACTAGCACACCTATTATCCGCGCGCCAGTCTAGACCCAGCCGTTCGAAATCATGTGCGATGCAAGCGACTATGCTGTGGGCGCTGTGCTGGGCCAACGGATGGACAAGAAACTTGTGGCTATTTACTACGCCTCAAGGACCTTAGATGTCGCCCAGGGAAACTAATCCACCACTGAAAAGGAGCTCTTGGCTGTGGTGTTTGCCCTAGAGAAGTTCAGGTCCTATTTGCTCGGGGAAAAAGTAATTGTCTACTCGGATCATGCTGCCATCCGGTACTTAATGAAGAAAAAGGAGGCCAAGCCACGACTGATACGATGGATCTTGCTACTGCAAGAGTTCGATGTGGAAATAAGAGACAAGAAAGGAATTGAGAACACAGTGGCCGACCATTTAAGCCGGATTGTCTGAGAAAAAGAAGAGGGGCGCATCACCGAGACGTTCCCGGATGAGCATCTCTATGCCATCTCAAACAAAGTGCCATGGTATGCTCCTATCGTCAACTACCTTGTAGGAGGTACATTTCCTCCCTCATTTACTAAGGCACAAGGCATGAAACTTAGGCATGATGCTAGATTCTACTTATGGGATGATCCCTATTTATGGAAAATAGGAGCAGATCAAGTGCTTAGAAGATGCATACCTGATAATGAAGTAGATACGGTGCTTAGCTTTTGTCATGAGTTTGCATGTGGAGGACACTTCGGGCCTAGGAGAACTGCTAGAAAAATCCTAGATAGCGGCTTCTTCTGGCCAAATATATTTAGAGATGCCTATGAGAAGTGTAGGAAATGCGATAGATGCCAAAGGGTAGGGAATGTGACAGCTAGAAATGAGATGCCCCAAGTGCCCATCTTAGTCAATGATGTGTTTGACATATGGGGCATTGATTTCATGGGGCCTTTCCCTATATCACGCGGGAATACATACATTCTAGTTGCCGTTGATTATGTATCAAAATGGGTAGAGGCTAAGGCCACTAAGAGCGACGATGCAAAAACTGTAGTAGATTTTTTGCGCTCTAACATTTTTTGCAGATACGGAGTACCTAAGGCAATAATCAGCGATCAAGACATGCATTTTTGCAACCGCATGATGGCCGCTACCTTGAAACACTATCATGTGCACCACCGGACGTCCACAGCCTACCATCCCCAAACCAACGGACAAGCGGAGATCTCCAACCGCGAAATCAAGGGGATCTTAGAAAAAATGGTAAAACCGACAAGGATGGACTGGAGCAAAAGGGTGGACGAGGCCCTATGGGCTTACCGAACAGCATATAAGACGCCAATAGGGACCTCTCCCTTCCGGCTAGTCTATGGGAAGGCATGCCATCTCCCGGTGGAGTTGGAGCATAAGGCCTACTGGGCTCTCAAACGTTGTAATCCGGATCTAACGGCAGCCGGACTGGATAGAAAGCTTCAACTGTGCGAGCTCGAGGAGTTGCGACTCGAGGCCTATGAGAACCAAACCGACTACAAGGCACGGACGAAAATCTACCATGATAAGTTCATTCTTCGGAGGCAATTTGAAGAAGGACAACAAGTGCTGGTTTTCTCCGCACGACTGAGATTGATGCCCAGCAAGCTAAAATCTAGATGGACCGGCCCCTTCACAGTAATTAAGGTGTTCAACCATGGGGCGCTCGAGCCGGAAAACCCAAAAAATGGAAGCCAATTCACGGTAAATGGACAGCGGGTCAAACACTACCATGGCGAGGTGGACTTAACACCTCAACACTATGACCTAGCCGAGCCACCAGACCCCGCATAAGCAAGGTATCGTCGAGCCAACGACGTTAAACAAAGGCACTTGCCGGGAGGTAACCCGGCACATTTTTTGGTTTCATGCGGCATCTTTAGTTTAGGTTTAAATCATACTCATCCCCCTTGCATTTGGAAGGAATTTGACTTTTTGTGCAGGAACCAGGGTCACGCTCGAAAACGACCGGGCTTCGCCTGAGAAAAACTGTGTCGCGACCGAGAAGTACCGGGGTCGCGCCCGAGGAACACCGGGGCACGCCCGAGAAACCTAGTTCTTTGCCGAACTTCCTCGAGCATCAACCGAATCCGGCCGAACCAAGGGCCTGTCGTTTTCTTCTACGTCCATGACTTAGCAACGACGATATCAAGGGAGTTCGACTCTTTTCCTCTTATGTCATTTCCTTTCCAAGTCCCCTTATTTTTTGTCTTTTGAACCAAGTCGTGCCGCGAGGCACGGCTTTGTTCAAAAGTGTGGGGTGAGTCATTGCATATAGTAGTCAGCATGTTTTTCCTTTTTCCTTAACATTTATCTTTTTGGAACTCTAGAATATAGGCTTCATGATGTGAAATAGATGAATCCGAATTCATGCATGTCCTTGTGAGATCTAAACTGTGTTAAAACTTTAGAACTTAACTTCTTATTTGTCCTTACGTGCCGAGATAAATAGGGATGTGGAGTTGACAGAAAATGCCCTAGAAAGGTTTGACAAGCACTCGAAGGGCCGGGTCTCACTATATGGTTATCTGAAGTCAGTGGAGGTTAGCACTTCGGGTTACTTGGGTTTTGAGTAAGCTCCGCCATGCAGCGTTTATGCAAGAGGCGGGACGGGAATCAAACCGTTCTATCTCTAGTTCGAGTAGCCAGGAAAATAGCCGAGTGACCCTCGTCTTCACCCGCGCGAAAGGGCGAGGATGAGAAAGAGCGGGAGGTATTTCCATATGCTTTAGGGCGATGATTGGACCACCCAAAGGTAAAGAAAATGGACGAGCAATTCACAAATGAGCAAAGCTCAAAGATTCAAATTAAGGGCCAAAGGCCACCTTGTGAAGGTTTTAACCAAAGCAAAAGTGAAGTACTTAATTCAATATCAAAGGCCGAAGGCCAATTCACTACAAAATGCCGTCCTTCCAAAGAAAAATCAAAAGACTCAACCCATTTAGCCCGAATAAATCAAGTGCTAGAGAAAGCTACGAAAGATAACCATATAGCATGAAATCCGGTCCGAAGAGTGCGTACAAGAACCTAAAAAGGGCTATCTCAAATACATCCAAATTGGTTTGCATCACGGCTCGGAGGTACAAGTATCAAGTTATCTTCTAAAATTTAAACACACTTTATTTTGACATCAAGTGATGCATGAATAGGAAAAGTCTAGACTAGCACTCTAACATTCATGTCTAGGACCTATAGATGTTTAGTTGCCTCTTCTAACTAGCCTTGTTCGGGACGACCAAGTATAAGTGTAGGGTGATTTGATGGGGCATATTTATATGACTCATTGAAACAGTTAAACCCACCAAATTAGACAATTTGTCTTAACAACTTTCAATTGTTAGTTCCATTTTGCTCTACAGGCTATTTTGAGGTTTAGGGAAGAAACCAGCTTAAAAGAGGAGTTTTATGCTAGAAAAGAATTACAAGTCGATCGGACCAGTCGGTGACCGAGGGGACCCAGTCGGCGCCCGAGAAAACCCAGGCGTGACCGAGCTTCAGTACCGGGCCGCGACCGAGAAATACCGGGTCGCGTCCCAGGTCGGTACCCGAGCGGACTCGGATGTGGCCCGGGAGCCAATACCGAAGAAAGAAGGGCGCGCCCCAGAACAGTGCCGGGCATCGATACTGTGCGCTCGCCAGCGCGCTGAGGTTCATGACCAAGGAATGTCGGGCTGCACCCGAGACAGGCGCCCGAGCCCGATCGAGCGAGCGCCCGAGCGCATCCGATACCTGCGCCCGAGCGCGCCCGAGGCAAGCGCCCGAGGCAAGTTCCTGAGACAGCGCCCGAGTAGAACTTTTTCTGACCAAAACTCCGGCAAGGTTCCAGCTACTTGCTAGGTCTGGTGCCCCTTGGAAGCACATTGCTCTAAGAGCAGCTAGCCTTTTGAAGCACCTTGCTCAAAGGATGCTACACTTGGCACCAACTAGCTTAAAGGCGGCTAGCTTATGGACGAAGGAAGCTCCAAAAGGATGGCACTTGGCACCTACTTGCTTCGGCGGCAAACCCTTTGGAAGAGGAGAACTCAGCCGCCACCCATGCCTATAAATAGAAGAGCTCCATCTCTTTCAATGAGTGCGAATTCTTAGAGAAGTTCTAGAGAAGGAAGGGAGAGATTGTAGGGTCGAAAAACACTTGTAACACTTTGCACTTGAAATCAAAAGCTCAATTCTTCTCTACTCGATCTTGTTCTTTACTTTTCTTTGCAATAGTTATGGTATTCACTTCAATGAATATTCGTAGCTAAACTTCCATTCGGTTGAAAGAGTTCTTATATTATGAAACCATTCTAGACCCATTGCTTAATGCTACTATAGTGTTCTAATTAGTTCTTGTGCCATTCGGGTTGAACACAACAAGGTTGAGTGGATGCTTGAAATGGCAAAGCTCTTCGAGTTGTTCATACCCTCTTTAGCCATTCGGTTGATCGGAAATGATTAATCAAATGGTTGCACTTAGGCTAATATACCTTGAAATAGGGTATTAGTCTAGTTAGAACTAGGAAGCTATGTCTTGAAAGGGACTAGCCGGAGGTGCAAACGCTTGAAATGGCTTTGCTTGGAGTTATATCTTGAAATGGAATAACTCACTCCCTAGAACACTTAGTTAGATCTTTGGTGGTCGAGGATGAATGTGGACATAATATGAGGCTCCTAAACCGAATCCCTTCTCTTAAAAACCACCCTTTACTTTCCTAAGACTTGGACCTTCAAGCACTTTACATTTCTCGCAATTTACTTTCTCGCACATTTACTTATTGTCTTGCTTTCCTAAGACTTGGTCCCTCAAGCACTTTGCATTTCTGCAATTTACTTTCTCGCACATTTACTTTCAGTCATTTACCTTCTAAGTACTCAATTTCAGCACTAAAACTTCAACAAAAAACCCCAATTGTCTTTATTTTATTTTTCGCTTTCAAAAGAACAAGTGTTTCCAACCAAACTCCCTTGGGTTCGACCCCTACTTACCGCTCTACTAATCAATAGTGAGCCTAAGCTAGTGGAAATATAAATTGTAAATTTGCAGGTCACAATGACGGCCTGTCAAAGACCAACCAAATATCTTAAAGATCTAATATTCCCGGTTGGTTTCTAACTAGTTTAGTCACTAGATCTTTTAAGATGTAACTACCCTTGTAACCAACAACCAAGCCTCAACCAAGCCTCAACCAAGTCAAGTGGTTACCCTTTGGAGCCCTAGCCGCCCATGTGTTCTCCATGTGCCACCCTTTGGCTCATCCAAACTCCAACCGAAGAGCAACTAAGTCCAAACCGGAGTTGGGGAGGAACTAGAGGCAGTGGGAGAGAACTAAAGCCAAGTGGGGAGCAAAATATCTCCCCCTAAACCGCCACTCCATGGCTATAAAAGGAGGTGCACCCCTCCTTGAATGATCATCCCTCATCCATCCCAAAATCTCTCTTATGTACTCTTGTTTGTTCTTGAAGTACATCTCTCTAGTTTGAATACTCCTGTTTGTTCTTGAGTATTCTAGCTTGAATACTCCTGTTTGTTCTTGAGTATTCCAGTTTGTCCATAAGTACTCCTGTTTGTTCTTGAGTTACTTTTTCCAAACCCTTTACTTTTCCTGTACTTAGCTATGGTATTCACCTCAATGAATATTCGTAGCTAAACTCTTCATTCGGTTGAAGGGTGTATTTATATCATAAACCGTGCTAGACTCTTTGCTTAATGCTACTTAGTGTTCTGACTAATTCTTTATGCCTTATATTCGGGTAGAACATAACAAGGCTAAGTGGATGCATCGAAAGGGCAAAGCTTAGTTGGGTAGTTCGATCCGGATTAGACTGCAAAACCAAGTGGATGCATCGAAAGGGCAAAACTTGATAGCGTAATCTAATCCATCTTTAAAACCACTTGGTTGATCGAAAATGACTGATCAAGTGGATGCACTTAGGCTAAGATACTTCGAAAGGAGGAATTAGCCTAGCTAGAACTGGTAAGCTATGTCTTGAAAAGGACTAGACGGTGTGGCAAGTCGAGTGCTAGAAATGGCCTTGATACACCTTGAACACTTAGTATGATCATTAGAAGTCAATGATGAACAAAGATATGATATAAAACCCCTAAACCGAATGCTTTCCTTTGATTAAAACACCACTTGTCACTTTACTTTCAGTCTCACTATCAACTGTTTACTTTCAAGCACTTTACTTTTACGCACTTACTTTCAGCAAGCCTTGTCTTTCAAGCACTTTACTTTTACGCACTTACTTTCAGCAAGCCTTGTCTTTCAAGCACTTTACTTTACGCACTTACTTTCAGTATTTACTTTTTATCATTTACTTCCAGTACTAAACCCACAATCAACCCCAACTGTATTTATTTTTGTGACATTTCCACGGAGAACTACTATCCCCTAATTCCCTTGGGTTTGACCCCTACTTACCGCTTTACTAATCCAATAGTGAAGTCACAAGTAGTGGACTTATAAATTAATTTTGTGCACATTGCCTTGCGACAAGGCAGTGCTGTCAGGGATTCATCATTTACATTGTGTACTTGTTGGAATGACTCTTGGACGACCCATGTGTTCGCACGGGAGTTATCATTTGGTCTATGCATGTTTATAAGAACTGTAGTGTCGAACTCCTCTTCCCTTATGGATTACGGCTTAAGCGCCTAAAACTTGGGAATGAGTTCCATGTCGCGAACCAATGGACTAGCCCTAGCTAGCATAGGTGAGCGATTGACAATTTTTGTGCAAACTAAAAACTTTACTTCTATTATATTGCCTTGAAAATGAGTAGACTTTTGGATGAGACGAATGATAGCTCTAGTATTGATGACCTTGAATGCACAACCTCAAGGGTACTCAAAGTGGTTCAAAAGTTCTTTTAATGATATTGTGATAATGGACATAGCGTGGGGTGAGGAATTTGTTTTGAGAAATCATAGGCTCGGTTGAGCACTCTTGAATTCGTTCTCACGGGATAGGTGCATATGGGATTTGTGAGTATTCCCTTTTCTGAAAACTCTCACGAGACTATAACTCGTCCACTAGGGTAGCCTAGGGGTTTAAAGGCTTACTGCATACGCTAAATGCATTCGTAACGCCTACGAAAAGGAGCTAGTTAGATTGTACATACTTGTTATTTTTCTTTCAATAACATGTTTAGAAATAATGATCGAGACCTTGTGAAATCTAGTGTGGCAAATATACGAAAAACATAGCACCACTAGCATTTTGACATTTGCATGACCTTGACATATTCTCATACTTTGTTCGGGGCGAACAAAAACTTAAGTGTGGAGTGTTGATGAGTCGAGTTTTCGACTCATTTATGGACATTCTTCACTATAGTTTTGAATCGTTTCCGACGTTATTTTAATGTCATTTGACCTCTATCTCTACATTTTAGGTATAAAACAAGTTTCCCCAATGGTCAAGGCCTAAATATCAAGATTGGTTGAAAAACAGAAGTTTCGGCGCAAAACAATGAGTTTCGGGGCAATACCGATCATATTGACCTCTGCAACTTGTTTTGGACGTACAGGGCGTGTCCGATGTCCGATAAGGCTGATCTTTAGCTTGTTGGAAAGGTATTTCAAAGGGCTACAACTCTCTAGTGGAAGCCAAGACAAAATTCGAACGGGAAGACCACCAAAAAGGCCCCAGTCGGTCGATTGAGACTCCAGTCGGTCGACTGTGGAAATGAAGAATGTGGGGGTTCTGAGAGCTTGGCCAGTCGACCGACTGGGAGTCAAGCTTAGCCCCAGTCGACCGACTGAATGAAAAAGTCAGATTTGATGCCCAGATTTCAGCCGAATCTATAAATAGAAAGCAATGGTTTTGGACCAAGTGTGGAGGTTTTTGGGGAGAAAAAGATTGGAAAAGAGGCTCAACCAAGGTCATCCATCGTCATCCAACCAAGGAGAAGTGAAGATCAAGGGAGTTCAAGGATTAATCATCCTATTTCTATTCCCATTCCATTCTACTTGTTGTGTAAAAACCCTACTCACACCATGTTGTCTTACATGATGTGTGAGTAGTCCCCTTGTGTTTTGAGGGTCTTATGATCCTCCTTGGTACTCAATGATCATTGTATACATATTAACATGCAATTTATGAAGTTGATTTCATTTTACTATGGTCTTCATTTTAGACATGTTGCTAAGTGTTTGATAAAATGCCTAAGGGACGACATGTTGCTAAGTGTTTGATAAAATGCCTAAGGGACATGTTTGTGTTAGAACTATGATCTAAGTATTGAGAGAGCTTAGTGATAGTTTGGATATAGTAAACATGAACTTATCAAGCATTTATGAGAGTAAATGCATGGGTGAGAGGCTAACAAAGACTTTATGCATATAGCATTTGTGAAAATAGGTGCTATATAGTGAATCAAAATCTTTGATTAGTGAGATTCTACATAAGAAGGCTTGACTAGGATTAGACTTGCATGATAGTTTGCCTAATTTTAGCCTAAGCTAGGTTTTAAACCTATCAACTCTTAAATGATTAAACTCTTGTATACATGATCATTGGAAAATTGCCAAGGAGGGGACTAACCCCTCAAAACGCCTCTTACTTAACGTTTATCCCCAATTACTAACCACATAGGATTTAGATATATACACTCTTTTATACATTTTGTTTAGAATAGCCGAATGGAAACACGATCTTAAATAGTGCATGTGCTTGGCTTGCTCCATTTGGTTCGACACCGGTCTTACCGGTCAAATTATAATTTTTTTTGACTATATGCTAAAATCTAAACGTCAGTAGTATATACCTCTCGATGGGAAACATCCAATTGTAGTGGACTGGGCCCTTAAGTAACACGATCAGGGAGATGAATCAATAAGTGAACCATGATAGTGACAAAGGCTGGAGGAAAAATCATTTCCAACTTACATAAAATCAGAACTATGTCATCCTTCATCTTAAAAACGTCATCTTTTCTCATCTCTCGGCAACATAGCATCTGAAACCATCTTGACAATGCTATTAGCGGTTCAACAACATGATACGGCAAGTAAGGACGAATAAAAACAGGTAGTAAATGCTGCATCATCACATGACAATCATGTATTTTCAAACCATTAAATTTTTTATAAGCTTCCTGCATAACTAGCTGGATACTTGGCCTCTCGAATCCACTCAAAAATCTCCTTCCTACTATCCACTAACACCGTGTATGGTGCTTGAGACACCTTAGCTTTCTTCGAGGAGGGACCACATTCTTTCTCCCAAAAGTTTTCACGCACTCCTTGTTGTCTCAGGCCTTCTCGTGCTTTTAGTGTATCCTTTGTCTTTCCATCAATTCCCATAATGGTGCCGATGATGTTATCGAATACATTCTTCTCAATGTGCATGACATCTAGAGAATATGGCTGTCTCAAATACTTCCAATAGGGCAACTCAAAAAAATATGCTTTGATGGGTCCAACACAACTTTTCCGAACCAGTTCTACCAGACTTGAACTTTGGGTGCAAACTAAGCACTGGGAACGGATGACAAAATATCTCAGTCATAACTTCATGGCCAGAAAGGGAAGGCTAGAGATCCCTTGACTCAATTGTCCCATCAAACTTATCAGAGGCTTGTCTCTAAATGTGATCCCTCTCAAGCCATCTGCGGTGACCTTGATACACCATTCTTCCAGATAAATGTTCAGCGTCAACACCATCTAAACATATCGGGCAAGTTTTGTAACCTTTAGTCTTCATACCTCCCAACATTCCTAGTCCTGGGAAGTCGCTAATGGTCGACATTATTGCTGCTTTCATAATAAATGACGAACCATCATATATGTCGTAGGTGACAACACCCGTGTCCCACAACATTTTCAGTTCATCGATCAATGGTCTCATGAATACATTCAAACACTTTCTCGGAGATTTTGGACCAGAAATTAACAAAGTATGTTGAATTCCCTTTTCATGCACATTGAAGGTGGAAGATTATAAGGCATGACCATAATAGGCCAAGTACTATGTGAAACACCGAGTGATCCAAATGGGTTAAACCCATCGGTAGCTAATCCAAGACGGACTTTCCGAATCTCATTGGCAAATTCGAGAAATTCAGTATTAAAATCTTGCCATGCCTCCCCATCAGCAGGATGCCTAATCTTACCCTCTTCAACACGCCTCTCTCCATGCCACCGCATCTCCTTTGCAATAGTGTCAGACATGTACAATCGTTGTAATCTCGGTGTTAATGGGAAGTAACGAACCACTCTCTTTGGCGCCCTACTATTACCTTCAACAGATGCATATCTTGGCTCCTGGCACACGGGGCAAGAATCAAAATCTTTATTCTCCTTGTAATATAAAATACAACCGTATTCGCACGCATGAATAGTCTCATACCCTAATCCCAAATTCTTCAAACTTCTTTTGACATCTCGATAAGAACCGGGAAACTTGTTGTCACTTGGAAGAAACCTCTGAACCATTTTAACTGAGCGGTACAAGATTTTTCCGACCAACCATTCTCAACTTTCATCTGCATCACTTTCAATACGGTGTCTAATACACTCGTATTGCTGCCCGCAAATATGGGTGTTTGAGCTTCAGAAAGAAGCTTATTATACTTCTCATAAGCATCCTTACCCAAAGAATCTCTGTCAACACTTGTCATCTCATACATGTCATATGTGAATGGAAAAACATCATTAATTATCTCCATGACAGGATTCAGAGAAGTATCACAACTACTATTGAGAGACATGCTTCCCTGACCCTTCTCCGTAAGGTATTGTTGCCTTAGCATGTATATCGAAGGACCACTGCGAACTTCACCATGCTATGTCCAAGTAGTGTAATCCAACATCATACCATTTTAAGCAAATGTGCATACATATCATCAAGAGTGAGCTTTCTGTGATGCAATCTACAACGTGTACAAGGACACCAATGTGTACTATCAAGCTTATTCTGTCTAACAAACTCTATAAATTGGTTAATCCCATCAAAATATTGCGGGTCACCTCTTGCAAGCTTCATCCAACCCTTATCCATGACTTTCTGTAAAACAAACAACATTATACATGTGAGATGTATAAATTCTTGACAATCAACTCTGTTAAACTCAGTAACTGCTACCTATAGCACATCACATTGGCATACTTAATTGTGCGTTAAGCAATCATAATTTAACATTTAAACAATTAGCACACATAATAAAGACTTAACAAACCTTTAGTTTAACAGACCTGATTTCATGTGAATTGCAACTGTATGTGACAAGAACAATGCTCAATGAAAGATGGACCTCCTGAGATAACTTAATCAAATTACAGATTGGAAAGAACAAAACACTTGATAATGAATCTATATATCAAAGAACCAAATTCAGTGATAATTCAAAAGGAAATACAAACTTGATATTTGCTCGAGTTGACAGGGGTATACGACGTTACCAGGGCGGCTGCACTTGGCTTTGACGATAAACTCCCACAGACGATATATATGAATTGCGTGGCTGGTGTGTTGCCGATGTGCGGAGAGTATCGGCCGAGATGATGGGAGGGAGAAGAACACCAGGGGTATTGCGCTCGGTCGTTTCGACCTAATTGTTCAATTGAATAATTTGGGCGTTGTGTATTAGCCCTATTTTTTATTAACTATTTTTATTTACATTTCAAACTGCAGCAAAAAATTAATCGAAATGTGGTCACCAGCTTTAAACAATAATGCGACAGACTTTAAAACGTCGCATTGTTTATGTCTCCTATGCCCCTATATGCGACGTGTATTCCATGTCGCCTAAACTATACGTCGCCCATTATACATAACACGATGTACCTTTCACGTCGTATAAACATTTGACGCGTAAGACAACTAACGCGACGTGGGTACGTTCATCGCTTAAACTCTTGTCGTCTAATATACCTTAAACGGCGTATTTTGCTTGTCGCGTTAACTTTTGTGGCGTAAAATACTTTAAGCGACATATTATTCTATATTTGTCGGATAAACTAATTTAAGCGACATGAACTAAAACGACGACAATCAAATTTTGTCGCGTAAGTTATAGAATGGCGTAGTGGATGATAGCAATGAAAAACGGATGTACATGGTTTTTATTATTTCATACTCACACATCATAGTATACAAATACATTAACCTTTGAAAATGGAAGATAAGACTGCAATGAAATGATAACGGCAAAGGGAGGCAGTGAAATGTTGACAGTCAGAGCTTATTTGTGGTTGGCACTAGCTGGTACGAGACAAAGAGAAATCTTTTTATGGGACTCTTGCGAGGCTGTTTCAGACATATCTAAATCCTCAGCCGTCATACCATCCGGCAGTTCCCAGTTAAACCAAAATAAGAGATTGGCAAGGGCATATTCAACTTCCGATACAGCTAAGTGAGCCCCTGGGCATATTCTTCTCTCCCCATGCCGAATGGAAAATACTTGTAGTCTTGGCCACTGTAGTCTGAAGTTATGTTCAAAAATCTCTCTGGCAGAAACTCTAATGGACTATCCCATGTCAGAGGGTCCCTGTGAATCGTCCATGAGTTGACTATAGCAAATGAATTTTCTGGAACCTTGAAGCCACCTATTGTGACATCTGCAGATGATAGTCGACCAGTTATGGTTGGTGAATGCAAATATGCAATCGTAGCGACTCCTTGACAACACAATGCAAGTATTCCATCCGCTTAATATCATGCTGATATATTCTTTGTTGAGCTCCGATGCTACTCCGTATCTCATCCTGCACTTTCTTCATGATTCTTGGGTGTCTAGCTAGCTCCTGCCATTGTCCATTCCATAATGGATGCAGGTGGCTCAGTTCCAGCTATTTAACATATCCTGAAAGTAGGGAAGCAAAGATTTAATTAGGACACAACGGTCTTGAACAAAACCTATAGTTGATATATATAAATATATGACGACACAAATTATTGACCCAGTAGGATGGCCTTGATGTTGTCCCGAGTAAAACTCTTGTCGCTCTTTTGAAGCTGATTTATCATTCGAGTTATAAAGCCTTTACTATCGGCAGCTTGTTGGTTCTCATGTTCTTCAATGATTTAATCCAGATATGCATGTAAGGTTCGAGATACCCGCATTCCCTTTCGATTGAAGCCAGTTAGAGTATCCAAACCACGATAACACAGGGACGAAATCCCCGAAAGAGAAGCAAGTTATCAACTCAGTTGCTTGTTTCCCTAACTCCCTCATTGCTCCATCAGTGCATTTCCGACCAAGAATAGCCCTAAAGATTATGTTGCTTGAGAGTTCAAGAAACGAGTCGGCTAGATCAATTGAAGAACAAGGGCCATCGAGACAAGTAGATCTTATCTTTGCTATTAATTCTCCAACTTCTTCTTCTATAATAAAATGAGAAGATTGTACTTGTTTGATGCTCATCAACATCTCATTCACACAAAGCTTTCTACCTTCCCTCCAAAATTGGGTGTTGGAACTAAAAATAAGATCATCGCTCCCATTTAAGAGCATTTGAGAAGCCCTTGTCTTTGGTCTATTTGAAAATATGAAGTCATGTGTCTTAGTCATTTCTCTGACTATATCACATGATGACAACACAAAACAAGGCCTTGGAACCCTCTGTGGGGAAGCTGAGTCAGTTGGTGAAGGTTTCCAATGATGGGCAACCGCCAAGGATATGGTGGACAACCCTGTTGTTGACGTCTTCTAGCCAAACTAATAAACATGAAACCAAGGGGTAATAGTACAATTGACAATGCCAAAATCACAAACGATGCATTATTATATTGAAAGAGATTCATCGTCGTCATATATATGCCTCTTTAGCTAGTCTCTCCTCTCTCGTAGTTGTTGAATGATCAGAGCGATCTCTATGCGAAAGAACGGAGAAGGCCGACAATGTCAGCCAGCTTAAGACAAATTTTGATGTATGTTGATAGTAACTCAAATGAACACTTTCACTAAAGGCAAACCTAAAAAAACAAAAAATTAAACAGACAAAGTTGAATCTCAAGTCTTCACGAATCTTTCCGAAGAAGATGAGAACAAGTTAACGTGCGATTTGAACTTTACTCGAATGATAAGCGCGCTGACGGCCCTCTGATTAGAGCAGCCGGAGCATGCAACCCAGCACAAGTAATAGTTTCGATCTGTGTTGTAGTGGATGCTCAACTTTCTTCTGCGTGCCATCACATTATATAGTGTAAAATTCACATATTCAATCAGGTTGTCACCATTCTTTAATTTATTGAATACATTGCGCTTCAAGTTGCAGCTGAGCTGTTGGCAATATACAAAACTTAATTTTCTAATCAATCAATAATGTTTCCCATCATATAGCCCCTAATAATTTTTTGCTCCTACACTCCCATAACCATTCTATAACTTGTTCTTCCCTTCTTATTGGTGAGACTACATTTCTGATACGAAACGGCATGCAAATTCTGTTCGATATTTTAGGGTATTTTGTAGGAGATAAAACATGTCTATACCTTGTAAGGAATGTTTGAGCTCGTTTTGAGTTTTTGTCCAATGTGGTCCGCGTCCACGGAAGACATTATTAGGCACGTCCAACGTTGACATTAACATGTTAATGTCTTCTTCGAACGCGGCTTGGTAATGTTGACGCTGGCGCGCGGCGCGTTGATACGGCGTCCAGTTACGACTTTAGCTAGGGCTGTGTCGTGCCCAGCACCTAACGTCTATACTGGGCACGACTGTAGCGTTAACGTTGGACGCGCGGCGTTGCAGTTACTGATTCAAAAGTCGTTCTTATCTGGGCAAAACGGAAGGATATAAGGATGATTTGATTCGATTATCTGGATAGTAAACACAGAGAAAATTGTCCGGAATATTGCTCTATCAACTGATTTCAATCTCCGATTGAGGAGTTCTACTCGTGCACAACAACCTACATCGATTGCATGTACATTTACTTGTCTTATCCCAGTACAAATTTATGGACACCCACATAGGGCAGAAATCTTGTATTTGGTTGAAAAGTGAAATTGATTCATGATTAAATATCCAAGTCTTGTTTGTTGATTCGAAGCCATGAAGAAGTCCCAGCAACTACAAATTCAACCGACGTAGCCTAATGCATACCCACGTCTCTCCCACAACGTGGAAAGCTCAATTATATATCCTCAACATTCAAAAAAAGCACAACGGACACGATCAATCACTGCTTGAAATGATCTTCAACTCTACACTTGACGGAAACTCGTGATCTTTAAACATGATTTAATCAAATTTCGGCAGATAATAAATTACTAGTTTGCAATGAAAACACAATATTGACACCCAAATTGTATTTTTTATATATGAGTCGACTTTTTAGATAAACAATCTGAAATAACTACGCGTGTGATGAGTTCAACTGTATCAACAAGATGCAGCACAGACTGTGATACAGTTGCTTGCACAGACTAAGATAACCGAAATAAAATGCAGAACAGTAAAAGACGCACAACACTTGGTGACCCAGTTCGGCTCAATGTAGCCTACGTCTGGGGGACTTCTCCCAAGTCCAAGGAACAATTCACTATCACAGTATATAGTACAGATTGACGTTCGAACAGCCTTTCAAACTACTATTACAACTATACTACTCTCCAAATGAATTGGGTGATCTAAGCTTCCCTTAGATCCAAAGACTCCCGTCTGAACGATCAAACCCCCTCCCTAGGCTGATATTATTGAACCTATCTCGTAGATTCCTCTGGTAGGGTTGGTCGTCTATTGTGTAAGTCAGACTACAAGTACAAAGTAGTACAATGCAGCGACAACACCTCTTGAACTCTGGAAGAAGTTGAGCGCAGCAACAATATATGAGTTCAAGCAAATAAAGCAAGTGGCTTACCAACTTGCGGCCTCAATCCTTCTATGATAGTGACGGAGCCCACCGTACTGTTGTTAAGGTGCGATGTTCGCTGTGCAAAAATAAATTTATATCTCCGCTACTCGCGACTTCACTACTAGGTAGCAAGTGGTAAGTAGGGGTCGAACCCAAGGGAATTGGTGGATTAGTTGTCCTTTAATGAAGCTTATGCATAAATCAAATGCGATTGGGGTTGGGTTTGGGTGTGCTTTGAGAACTGAAAGTAAATTACAACAGTTGATAATGGATTGTAAGGAAAGAATTCGGTTTAGGGGTTTCATATCATATCATCGTTCATCATTGACCTCTAATGATCATACTAAGTGTTCAAAAGTGTATCAAGGCCATTTCAAGCACTTGACTTGCCACACTGTCTAGCACATTTCAAGGCATAGAGCACTTGTTCTATTTAGACTAGCACCCCATTTCAAGGTATACTAGCCTATGTGCATCCATTTGATCAATCATTTCCGATTAATCCAAATGGTGTTTTAAAGAGGTCGAACTCCTCAGATAAGCTTTGCCATTTCAAGCATCCACTTACCCGAGTATGTTCACGAACCCCACAGAAGAGTTTTGCCATTTCAAGCATCCACTCAACCTTGGAAGTTCTAACCTAATATGTGGCACATAGAACAAGTTTTGAAACACTAAGTAGCATTAAGCATAGAGTCTAGAACGGTTAATGATATAAATACTCCCTCTACCGAATACAAGCTTTAGCTACTTGTATTCATGTCAAGGAATACAAGCAAACCATGGCTTTGAACAAGGATACCGAAAAGGAGAGTAACTTTAAAGTAAGAACAATATATACGGAAAGTAAAGGACAAGTCAGGGAAGAGAAAGCCGTGGCTTTTGTACCTACAATAAGTGGAGGAGAGGAGCTCCTAAGCAAGATCCAAGCAAGGAAAAGTAGCTCCAAAATGAAGAACAAAATGTGTATTGAAAGTGAAGAGAAGAGGGTTAAGCCCTCTATCTCTCTAAAGAACTTGTGGATTGTGGGATGGGATGATTTACAAAGGGAAGGAAGGTGTCTATTTATAGGCTAAGGGCAAGGGATGGATGTGGATGAGAGGCCACCACATGTCACAAAATGGGAGGAGAAGCAAAAGCCATCGGCGTGAGTCATCACCTCCCTTAGCCCCCCCATGTGTCACTTCCTCCTTGAAGCCGTCGGCCATGTGAGGTGGAGGAGAGTGAGTGGTGAGTTTGTGATCTTTTCACAAAAGTCATCGGTCCTTTCAGCTCCGGTCTGACTCTGGTTGCCCTCCGGTTGGACTTGTTTTGAGTGATTCCACGTCCGGTTCTTGAAAGTCAGAATTTGGTCGTGACCTGGAATGACTCGTAATTCATTTTCAGCTTTAAAAAGTCCTTTTTAGCTCGTATCCTCTCTAGACTTCAAAATACCCTATAGAGGAATATCGGAACTAACAAGCAAAAGTTAAATAGACAAAGAGTCTAATTTGGTGGGTTTAACTGTGTTTATGATTCATACAATTATGGTCCGTCAGATCACCCCACACTTTCAGTTGTTCGTCACGAACAATGCTTTTTAAGGGCGGAATAGAAGAAACTTGATACTTGTACCTTCGTGCCGAGATGCAAATTAATTCGGATGTTTCGGGAGATAGCCCTTTTCAGGCTCCTGGACTGCATTCTCGGGATCGACTCGCACTATATGGTTTCCTTGTAGCTTTCTCTAGCACGTGATTCGGTTCGGGTTTCACCGAGTTGAGCACTTTGATTTCTTTTTGGCGAGGGACAGCTTCTGTAGTGAATCGGCCTTTGGCCTTTGGCCTTTGATGTTGAATTGGAATTTCTTCACTTTTGTTTCGGTTAAAACCTTCACAATTTTGGCCTTTGGCCTTTGATTAGCTTCTTTGAGCTTTTGCTTCTTTGTAACTTGCTAGTCCATTTTCTCAGCCTTTTTGGGAGGTCCAATCTTCACCCGCAAGCATATGGAAATACCTCCCCGCTCTTTCTCATCCTCGCCGTTTTGCGCAGGTCAAGATGAGGGTCGCTCATCTATTTTCCTGGCTATTAGGACTAGAGATAAGACGGTTTGATTCCCGTCCCGCCTCTTGCATAAACGCTGCACGGCGGAGATGACTTCAATCTTCACTGAAACCCGAAGTGCAGCCTCCACTGACTTCGAAAACCATATAGTTAATTCGATCCTTTGAGTGCTTGCCAAGCCTCTCTAGGGCATTTTCTATCAACTCCACATCCCCTGTATATCTCAGCACAAAGGGACAAATGAAAAGTTACATCCTAAGTCTCTACACAGTTGAATTTTCACAAGGTAAATGCATGAATTAAGACCTATCTTTTTCACATTCTCAAGTTCATATTTTCAAAAAGATAATATTAAGGGAAAAGGAAAAGAAAAAGTATGTTAATTAACTATGTACAAAGGTGGTTCTCACCCCACACTTTTGAACGAAGGCGTTCCTCGTAGCACGACTTAGTTCAAAAGTCATGCAAGCAAATATATACAAGAAAGGTGAGAATGTAAAAACTAAATGACAGAAATTAAATGACTGAAAGTAAGATAGGTGTCGGGTTACCTCCCGACCAGTGCATTTGTTTAACGTCGTTAGCTCGACAGTACCTCATTCCTGGATCATAAGGTTGGGTCCCATGGGCGTGTGAGGTAGAATTTCTTCTCGGCTGCCCTTTTGCTCCGAGAGGGTGAGGCTTCATTGACCATAGCTGCTGGTCCAATGAGTCGTGCTCGCTTGTTACTCCTTCCGGGTTTCCATTCTTTCAGCCCATGTCTTTGCCGCTTCTTCATGTTTGAATAGTTGGCACCTTTGCGAGTTTGGAAGTTTGGTTTTGTGCCATTAAATGTAGGCGACATTAAGCATGCGCCTCTGCCAATCCTCTTCATTGTGGCAGTGATGGATGGTTGTCTTGGAACGAGTGAGTTTTCAGGCGGTTTTCCTTGGATTGTGACGAGTGAGAGTTCCTTTGTCAGCTTTTTTGGCTCATGCTCCTCCTCTAACTCCCCTTGCACCTCATCATTATTGATTATATGATCTTCGGTGGCTATGATCGGCATAAAACACGAAGGGTTAAGTTGGGGCACTTCGACCATGAGGACTGGGTCTGTTTCAGGTGCTCCGACAGTGAGGACCAGGTCTTTCTCGGACAGTTCGGCAATGAGGTCTGGGTATGTCTCGGGCAACTCTTCAGTTAGGACCAAAATTGATTTGGGCAGTTTGGCAATGCGGTCCCAGATCAGTTGTGTAGACGCCCAGAATTCCTCATTTTCGACCTCGTCTTGGTGTATCGGGGCACTCATTTGCTGGATGCTAGCTGCCAATTCTTCCTCCTTGTCCTTGAGTGGCTCGGCAATGTGGACCTGGGCTTCCTCGGGCATTTCGGAAATGTGTACCGGTACTGATTTGGGCAGCTTGTTAATGAGGTCCCAGAGCTGGTTTGATACTTCTTTTTGAGCCACCCATGATTTGTCGCTTTTGACCTGGATTTGGTGTACCATGTTGGCCAACTACTGGTTGCTAGATGCCAGCTCCGTTGTAACGTCCTCGGGTGGCTCGGACTGATCTTCTCTTGGTCTTGACCTTGCGGCCAAATCGTTTATCAATTTCCAAAGATCATCCATGTTTAAGTTATTTACCGAGCCTCCTGCCGCGTCATTAAGCCAATTCCACTCATATGGCATCATCCCATCGAGAAACCTTTGAAGAAGATCTGAGTTGCTGAATCCATGGTGCGGGCAGCTCATTACAATGGAATCGAAGTACCATAAGTAGTCGTCTAATGTTTCGTCCCAGGATTGCTCAAGGTGGTTGATCTTCTCGCGGATTTCAAATTCGAAGGATGGTGGGAAAAACTCCTCATCGTTCGAAGGCTCGTTTTGATAGTACATTGACATGGTGGTTTGTAAAAAATAAAAAGAACAACTACTCCGATTTATAAATCCAATTCCCCGGCAACAGCGCCAATTTTGACGGAGCCCACCGCACTGTCGTTAAGGTGCGATGTTCTCTGTGCAAAAATAAATTTATATCTCCGCTACTCACGACTTCACTACTGGGTAGCAAGTGATAAGTAGGGGTCGAACCCAAGGGAATTGGTGGATTAGTTGTCCTTTAATGAAGCTTAAGCATAAATTAAATGCGATTGGGGTTGGGTTTGGGTGTGCTTTGAGAACTGAAAGTAAATTACAACAGTTGATAATGGACTGTAAGGAAAGAATTCGGTTTAGGGGTTTCATATCATATCATCGTTCATCATTGACCTCTAATGATCATACTAAGTGTTCAAAAGTGTATCAAGGCCATTTCAAGCACTTGACTTGCCACACTGTCTAGCCCATTTCAAGGCATAGAGCACTTGTTCTATTTAGACTAGCACCCCATTTCAAGGTATACTAGCCTATGTGCATCCATTTGATCAATCATTTCCGATTAATCCAAATGGTGTTTTAAAGAGGTCGAACTCCTCAGATAAGCTTTGCCATTTCAAGCATCCACTTACCCGAGTATGTTCACGAACCCCACGGAAGAGTTTTGCCATTTCAAGCATCCACTCAACCTTGGAAGTTCTAACCTAATATGTGGCACATAGAACAAGTTTTGAAACACTAAGTAGCATTAAGCATAGAGTCTAGAACGGTTTATGATATAAATACTCCCTCTACCGAATACAAGCTTTAGCTACTTGTATTCATGTCAAGGAATACAAGCAAACCATGGCTTTGAACAAGGATACCGAAAAGGAGAGTAACTTTAAAGTAAGAACAATATATACGGAAAGTAAAGGACAAGTCAGGGAAGAGAAAGCCGTGGCTTTTGTACCTACAATAAGTGGAGGAGAGGAGCTCCTAAGCAAGATCCAAGCAAGGAAAAGTAGCTCCAAAATGAAGAACAAAATGTGTATTGAAAGTGAAGAGAAGAGTGTTAAGCCCTCCATCTCTCTAAAGAACTTGTGGATTGTGGGATGGGATGATTTACAAAGGGAAGGAAGGTGTCTATTTATAGGCTAAGGGCAAGGGATGGATGTGGAT
Source organism: Rhodiola kirilowii (assembly GCA_033675215.1). NCBI lineage: Eukaryota > Viridiplantae > Streptophyta > Magnoliopsida > Saxifragales > Crassulaceae > Rhodiola > Rhodiola kirilowii. Next base: position 12,341,288 of record CM066195.1, on the reverse strand, counting down.
GAGAGGCCACCACATGTCACAAAATGGGAGGAGAAGCAAAAGCCATCGGGGTGAGTCATCACCTCCCTTAGCCGCCCCCCATGTGTCACTTCCTCCTTGAAGCCGCCGGCCATGTGAGGTGGAGGAGAGTGAGTGGTGAGTTTGTGATCTTTTCACAAAAGCCATCGGTCCTTTCAGCTCCGGTCTGACTCTGGTTGCCCTCCGGTTGGACTTGTTTTGAGTAATTCCATGTCCGGTTCTTGAAAGTCAGAATTTGGTCGTGACCTGGAATGACTCGTAATTCATTTTCAGCTTTAAAAAGTCCTTTTTAGCTCGTATCCTCTCTAGACTTCAAAATACCCTGTAGATAAATATCAGAACTAACAACCAAAAGTTAAATAGACAAAGAGTCTAATTTGGTGGGTTTAACTGTGTTTATGATTCATACAATTATGGTCCATCAGATAGCTTGACAACTCGAAGCGAATTCAACACGCAGATTTGAGGCTCCTCCACACAGCGTCTCTCGAGTGTTGCTCCCACGTAAATAATAAACCATGACCTCCTTTATATAGCCATGTGAATCTAGGTGATAAGAAAACCCTAGATTTGATTTCCTAAAACCCTAGATAAGATAGAGATTAAGTCGGTTGAGATGTAATCTTGATCTGCATATCTTTATCTTATACGGACCGGGTTTGATGATGTGGCAGACGTATAGATATGATCGAGATTCATCCGTTCGAAAAACTAGGAGTTGTGCTGATTTTTCGGAACTGACATATTGATCTAGCACAGATCATTTTTGCGAGCTTCTTGCACAGATTCGGGTTTTGCCTAGATGACACTTTTTACTCGAACAATCTCCCCCTTGACATTTGAGGCAAAACACTTCTTCTGCATGACCTCTTTTTAACCAGTAGTTGAATCTTGCACAGCTAGTCTAGTCAGGGTTAGTTCCAAGCTGGCACAGATAGAGGATAGTAGCTAGCACAGTCTCGCCCGAATACTTCTCAGCACAAATCATTTTCAGCACACATCATCACAGCCCAGCGTCCAATCCACAGCCACGCATCTCTACTCATGCATATTCTCCCCCTTTTTGTCGCAAGTGGCAAGGGACCTTTGCACAGACTACTCCTCTTCATATTCAGAAGACGTACCTTTAGATGTCACTGAAGAAACCCCTTTGACTGGAGTCTTGGCCTGTTCAGCAGACTTCTCCGGCGATGTGCCGATCTGTGCAGTCTCCCCCTCGATGGTAGACGCCTTCTCCAACAATTGCCGGCAGTCGCCTTGGTGGAATCGACGGCCTTGTCAACCACCTCTTTTTGAATCTTCGTCTAAATGACAGTCTCAGGTGGCGTCAGGATGACCTCTTGATTCTTCAAGGACTCACCTTTCACGTCAGCACTGAAGATAAGGAATACTGCTCTGGCTAACTTTTCAAGGAGCTTGCACCGTTTGAAATAAACACATAGCTCCCCCTTACTACATGGCACGTCAGCAACACTTATAAGAGTTCTGCTCAGCTAACTGCCCCTGGCGTCAAAGCCTTCTAGTTTTTCATTACCAAAGGCCAAGTGCAGACCTTAGTGTCTCAAACCTCTCAGCATCCAAAGGCTTTGTCAGAATATCCGCTAGTTATTTCTCTGTTGGCATGTGGAATAGACTAATGATTTTATCTTCAACTAGCTCTCTAATGAAGTGGTGTCTGATGTCAATGTGCTTTGTCCGTGAATGCTGTACTGGATCCTTGGAGATGTTGATTGCACTCATGTTGTCACAGTATAACGTCATGGTGTTTTGATCCAGTCCCACTTCCTTGAGCATTTGCTTCATCCAAAGCATTTGAGCACAAAAGCTCCCCGCAGCCATATACTCCGCTTCAGTAGATGACAGTGAAATACTGTTCTGCTTCTTACCAAACCAAGATACAAGGCTATTACCCACGAAGAAGCATCCACCAGAAGTACTCTTTCTGTCCTCAATATTGCCAGCCCAGTCTGCATCGGAGTATCCAACAATACAACCACTTGTATCTCTAGTGTACCACATTACATAATCAGCAGTACCACTTACATATTTGATGATCCTCTTCACCTGCAACAAGTGACTTTCCTTCGGATCTGCATGATACCTGGCACAGACTCCCACTGCTTGACAAATATCTGGTCTGCTCACAGTCAGGTATAACAAGCTCCCAATCATGCTTCTGTACAAGGTCTGGTCAACTAAAGCTCCTGCATCATCCTTAGTAATCTTCACATGTGTAGCAGCTGGAGTTCTCTTGTGGGAAGCCTTGTCTAGTCCAAATTTCTTCACTAGATTTCTAGCATACTTGGCCTGAGTCAAGAAAATCCCTTCCCCGACTGTACAACCTGCAACCCCAAGAAGTAGTTCATTTCACCTACCATGCTCATTTTAAACTCGCTTTGCATATGGGCCACGAACTCATCCACCATCTTCTGGGAGTTTGAACCAAACACAATGTCATCGACGTAGATCTGTGCAATGATAAAGTGTTTGTTATCCCTTTTCACGAACATAGTCTTATCTATTCCTCCTCGAGTGTATCCCGTGCTCATGAGGAATTGTGTCAACCTTTCATACCAAGCTTTAGGGGCTTGCTTTAGTCCGTACAAGGCCTTCTTCAGCTTGTAAACATGATCTGGATAATGAGGGTCCTCAAATCCTTTAGGCTGTGCCACGTACACTTCCTCAAATAGCAGACCGTTCAAGAAGGCACTCTTCACGTCCATCTGGAACAGTTTGAACTTTAAGTAGCATGCCACTGCAAGAAGAAGTCGAATGGCTTCCAAGCATGCTACTGGGATGAATGTATCATCAAAGTCGATCCCCTCTATCTGAGAGTACCCTTGAGCTACCAGCCTGGCCTTGTTTCTCGTAATATTGCCACTTTCATCAGTCTTGTTCTTGAATATCCACTTCGTTCCAATGACGTTGACTCCACTTGGACGAGGAATAAGATCCCATACATTGTTACGAGTGAATTCTCCCAACTCCTCTTGCACAGCCGTGATCCAATGGTCATCTTGCAAGGCCTCCTTCACATTCTTTGGTTCCACCTTTGATAAATAGCAGCTATGGTTAATCATATCTCTATAATTGACATGAGGTTTACCTCTAGTTTTGATCTTGTCATGAAGATTACCAATGACACTAGACAGGGAATGATTCTTCTGGATTCTACTAGAAGGTTGCAAGCTGGCTTCACCACCTCTTGATTGAGTTTGCTTCACCTCACTTCCTTCAGCATCTCGCATGTGTACATCATTATCCTCCACGGATGAATATAACACAATTTCAGGCACAATTTCAGAATTTGCATCTGGTACATACCCTTGTACAGGCCTAGGACGAGTATATTCAGCATCTTGCACATGTACATCATCATGCTTCTCGGCCAAATCTAACACAGTTTCAGGCACAATTTCAGAATGTGCATCTGGTACAGACCCTTGTTTACGCTTAGGACGAGTATCTTGAGTCTCCATATCATCATGTGGTTCCTGCCTCAGAGGTGAATCCTTGGCCTCGTCGATCACCACATTGATTGACTCAATCACTGTTCTAGTTCTCTTATTGTAGACACGATAGGCTCTACTATTTGGAGAATAACCCAGGAACAGTCCTTCATCACACTTCCTGTCTAGCTTCTGTCTTTGCTCCCTATCGGTCAGAATATAACAAGTACTTCCGAAGACATGAAAGTGCTTAACAGTGGGCTTTCGTCCTCTCCAAAGCTCGTAGCAAGTCTTGTCCATCCCTGGTCGAATCACGACTCTGTTCAGGACATAGGTAGCTGTTGACATAGCCTCAGCCCACAAATTCAAGGGGACATTCTTCGCATGCAATATTACTCTCGTCATCTCTTGTACAGTTCGATTTCTCTGCTCTACTACTCCATTCTATTGCGGTGTAATAGGAGATGAGAATTGATGTACAATGCCTTGCTCATCACAGAACTGAGCAAATATCTCATTCTCAAACTCCCTCCCATGATCAGTTTGAATGGACAAGAGATTTTCTCCTCGATCTCTCCTTTCATTAATCAGGCAGGTAGCAAGCTGTACAAAGGCTTGCACAGTTTCAAACTTCTTGCGCAAGAACATGATCCAAGAGTATCTGGTGTAGTCATCTATACATACGAAAGCATACCTTTTTTGCCCAATACTCTCCACCTGCATTGGTCCCATCAGATCCATATGCAGCAGCTCAAGAGGACGCTTGGTGTAGACTCTATCCACTTTCTTGTGCACTGCTCGAGTCTGCTTTCCTGCTTGACAATCACCACAAATAATTTGCATATCTCCTCTAATATTAGGAATACCTTCAAGCAACCTCTCGTTGGCCAAAAACTTCAAAGATCTGAAATTGATGTGTCCCAAGCGTTGATGCCATAGATGCACTTCATCGAACCTACTCAACATGCATGTAATTGCTGCTGGGGTTGTAGTACGGCTTAGGAGATAACACTTATTGCTTGCACGATCTCCTTCCATCACACATATACCATGTTTGTCATAAACTTGGCAGGAGTTTCTTGTAAATTGAACTTGATTGCGGCCATCGCACAACTGGCTAATACTGATCAGATTGACCTTTAACCCATCAACCCAATAGACATCATCTAGATGTGGCATACCTGGCACATTCAGTGTTCCCTTGGCTAGAACTCTTGCTCTTTTTCCGTCACCAAATGTCACATGGTGGCCATCGATTGGTCTCAGATTGGTCAAGTATTCTCGAACTCCAGTCATGTGTCTTGAATAGCCACTATCAAAGAACCAGCTCTCTTCATCCTCATTGTCATTTGAACTGTACGAGACACAGCAGTATTGATCATTCCTTGGTCTCCACACCATGCTACCTCGTCTCCTTGTTGGTTCTTTGTACTGGCTGTCACATCTATAATGATAGCAATGACGTTTGATGTGCCCAGGTTTGCTGCAGTAGTAGCACACCCTAGCACGTTGCCATCCTACATCTCCTGGGACACGAAACTGGTTGTCATTTTCTTTGGCACAGACAAACTTATCCGCTGTCTTGTGTTTGTTGTCTTTAGGAACTGTGCCACTAGCTTTCACAAACTTCGTATCACCACCTTTCTTCGCACCAGTGAATCCAAGCCTTGCAATATCTTTTATTCTCCTCTGCACAGACAGGATTTGGTCAAGATTCTTGGCCCTGTGTTCAGGCTGTTCAGGAGCTTCTTGATTGAACCCAACTCCTCCAAGAGCTTCTTCGATTCTTGTTTGTCTCCTTCAGCTTTTTGTTTCAGCTCTTTTACTTCTCTCTCCAGATTTTCTTTCTCCTGTACAAGAATGCTGGCTTTGGATTCCAATTCCTGCTTTTCCAGTTTCAGAGTGATAACACCTGCATTTAGCCTCATGTTGATGTCTACCACCTCAGTCCACTTTGAGAACAATAGTGCATATTTCTCAGCAATGCACTCATCAGTGATTTCTTCTTCATCACTTTCTTCAGCTTCGTTTTCTTCCACCTCGGCTTCCTTTTTCTTGGCACAGTCTTTGGAACCAGTCCTGGCATGGTCTGAGGCACAGTCTATCATGCTTGTCAGAGTAACAGAGTTGCTTGTCTCTTCCTCCTCTGTGCTCTCTTCAGTCTCGTCATCACTCTAGTTGACATTCAGGGACTTGCTGTTCTTCTTCTTCAGGGTGTTAGCGCACTCTGCTTGTATGTGGCCAAATCCTCCGCATTCCCTGCACTTTATTCCTTTGGTCCGTCCGCTTTTGTCATTCTCCGTCTGGTCAGACTATCTTTCCCATGGCTGGAAATCCACTCTCCTGACGTCTTGAATTTTTGACAGGTTTAGGCTGTTCTGGCCAGCACCCCTACGGTTGATCTTCTTCAACAGTTGATTGAAATTCTTTGTGAGTAATGCCAGTTCCTCACTCACTCCATCAGTGGATTCATCGTCTACCCCAGTCTCAGCCTTTAAGCCTACAGATTTAACCTTTGGTTCTGGTACAGTCAGGTGTTACAGTTAATAAGTGCACAGACGACCAATCAATTCTTTCCAGATCATGGTGTTTACATTGTTTGCCTCTTCTATAGCGGTCACCATCATGGCAAATCATTTAGGCAAAGACCTCAGAATCTTTTGCACAACCTTCTCTTTGGGTAAAGCTTCACCAAGGGTAGATGCCTCATTCACAAGGTCACAGACTCTGGCGTTGAAGTCCTTGATGGATTCATCCTCCTGCATCTTTAGCTCCTCAAATTTGGATGTCAACATCTGAAATTTTGGACTGTTTCACCTTGTCAGGTCCTTCAAAGTGAGTGGACAAGGTATCCCATGCCTCCTTAGCGCTTTCACAGCTCAGGATGAGTTTGAAAATTTCCTCGTCTACAGCTGAGAAGATGGCATTTAGAGCTTTGGCATTCCCCATGGCGAGATGCTCCTCTTGTTCAGACCATTCTGTCTCTGGTTTAGGTACAATCCTTCCTTCATCAGTTGCTAACAGGGGAGGGTTCCAGCCAGTTAGCACATATCTCCAGGCTTTCTCATCTACATTCTTGATAAACGCCTTCATCCTTGCTTTCCAGTAGCCATAATTAGGCCCTTCTAATAGCACCAGGCGAGTAGTGCTTTGTCCTTCCTTTATGCTCATCTTAGAATAGTAGCTAGCTTCCCAAGATCTCACTCCGTATGTTGAGAACCTGCTCTGATACCAAATGAAATAGCTACGCGTGTGATGAGTTCAACTGTATCAACAAGATGCAGCACAGACTGTGATACAGTTGCTTGCTGATGAGTCGAGTTTTCGACTCGTTAATGACCGTTTTCACTATAGCTTTAGTTCGTTTCCGATGATAATTTGTTGCCATTTGATCCCCTTTTCGTGCGTTTCAGGTCAACACGAGATGTCTTAGGATCGAAGCCACTGTACGAGAACTTGGGGAGAATCGAAGATTTGGGAGCAAATATTTGCGGAACAACACGTCCAACCGATCGGTTGAGCAGCAGCCCCTAGCCAACCGATCGGCTGGCTAACTCCCTCAGAAAGCCTGTTTCTGCTGTTTCCGTAACCGATCGGCTCGTCCTGCCAACCGATCTGCTGACTTGCCCTGCACCAACCGATCGGTTGAAGCCAAAGATTTTCCCAACCGATCGGTTATGGAAATTCTTCAGTAGTAGCCAGTCTTGCCTTCAGCCAACCGATCGGTTGGCACCAAAGCTTCCTCCAACCGATCGGTTGGAACTGCTACAGTGCCGAATTCTGCCCGAGGCTATAAATAGAAAGAGGCAAGTTTGACCTAGCATCTTGGATTTTTCTGGAGAAAAGACAAAAGGAAGTGAGCCAAATCAAGGGTTTCATCATCATCTAATCAAAGAGGATTGAAGATCAAGGGAGTTTATTTAGGATCATCAATCCTACTCTTTTCCCTCTTCCTTTTCTCTTAGATTTTTGTTAAAAACCCACACATCATGTTGTCTTACATGATGTGTGAGTAGTCCCCCTTATGTTTTGAGGGTTCTATGAACCTCCTTGGTACTCAATGATCATTGTAAACACATCTATTTGGATTTATTGAAGTTGATTTCACTTTACTATGATCTTCATGTTAGACATGCCTCTAAGTGTTTGATAAAATGCCTAAGTGACATGTTTGTGTTAGAACTTTGACCTAAGTCTTGAGAAAGCTTAGTGATGGTTTGGATATAGTAAAATTGAACTTAACCTACATTTATGAGAGTAAATGCATGGGGAGAGGTGAACTAGAACTTTATGCGTATAGTATTTATGAGAGTAAATGATATATAGTGGATCAATACCCTTTAATTAGTGAGATCCTAACTAAGATGGCTTGACTAGGATTAGACAAGCATGGTTTGTCTACTTTTAGTCTAAGCTAGGTTTAAAACCTATCAACTCATAATTAATTGAACTCTTGTATGCATGATCATTGGGAAATTGCCAAGGAGGGGATTAATCCCTCAAAACTCACTTTTAATTGAATTTAATCCCTTAAAAACCATTTCATTCTTGTTTTGAACAATTGATAACTCAATCACACTTGAATTTTAGGAATTAGCCGAGTAAGAAAATTTGATAGAACTAGCGTGTAATCCGTTTGCTCCTTTGGGTTCGACACCGGTCTTACCGGTTGATTACAAATTGTTTTTGACCGTATCCCAAAAATACGACACGTCAAAATGGCGCCGTTGCCGGGGAGCAATAGCTAGATTACCCCTAGGAAAATCATTTAGTGCTCCGACTATTCCATGTTTTACATTATTTTACTTGTTACTTGCAATCCTTGAACTACTTCACTACACTTACTTGTTTTAATTGGCTTCTCTTGTAGGTTCACTTCTTTTATGCCACCAAAGACCAAGAAGCTTACTCAAATTGTGGATAGAGATTTGAATCAACCGATAAGAGAACTAGTTAACTGATGGACCAAAATTATACGAATCATAAACACAGTTAAACCCCCTTAATTAGACATTTTGTCTATTTAACTTTTTCTTGTTAGTTCAGATATATTTTTGCAGGGTAATTCAGAGCTTAGAGAGAATACACACTAAAGAGGAGCTTTTAAAGCAGAAAAGATGTTACGAGTCAATCCAAGGTCAAGATCATATGCCGACTGAAGAAATATCAAGGATCCTGACGTTGAATCACTCATATCAAATTAATCAGAAGAATCAGGAGAGGAATCAAGACAGCCCGGGGAAGAAACACATTAACAGTTTTGTGAAAACACTGCACAAAACTGTACTAAACTCACACATGGGGCTAGGATGACCGGCGGCTTTTGGCAAGGGGTGGCCAAAGCCACCCCTCCTCCTCCCTCCACCACCGGCTACCGGCGGCTGCAACCTCCTCCTCCTCCTCCTCCAAGTGGCGGCTCCTCCTTCCTCCTCCATGGATGGCCTCCACTTGCAATCATCTCATCCATCCATTCTCCTCCATTTTTCCTATAAATACCACCCCTCCTCCCCTCATTTGTATCAATCCAAAATCAATATTCACTTCTCTCTCTAAGTTTTGTAATTGTAAGTTTGGCTTTGGAAATAAAGGATTGCTCCCTTGGCGCTTCAACGGTTTTAAGTATTATTTTTAGTATTTATTCAACTGTTTTATTTCCTTAGTTATAATGTTTAGCGCGATGAATAGTAGCTAAACACCTCATTCGGTAGAAGGGGTGGACTTGTATTATAAAATGTTTTAGACTATTAACTTAGCGTCTCTCCTTAGTATTCAAAACTTATTCTATGTGCCATATATTCGGTTAGAACGTCCAAGGTAGAGTGGATGCTTGGAATGGCAAAACTCTACAGCGGGGTTCGTAAACTTGTACGGATAAGTGGATGCTTGGAATGGCAAAGCTTATCTGAGAAGTTTGACTCATCTTAAACACCATTTGGTTGATCGGGAATGATTGATCAAATGGATGCACATAGGCTAATATAACCGGGAATGAGTCTAAATAGAATAAGTGCTCTACGTCCTTGGAATAGGCTAGACAGTGTACGCAAATCGAGTGCTTGGAATGGCCTTGATACACCGTTTGAATACTTAGTAGAGTCACTAAAGGTCAATGATAAACAGGATATAATACAAGGCCCCTGAAACCGAATGCTTTCCTTTAATTATAAAAATTGTTATTTACTTTCTTAGTATTAAAACCAACCAACCATACAATCAATCACTTAGCTGGTAGCTTTAAAACCAACCAACCAACCTAAAACACGCTCTCTCGCTGGATAAACCCCCTCAAAGAATGACTATCCCACTGATTCCCTTGGGTTCGACCCCTACTTACCAAGTACTACCCAGTAGTATAGTTGCGAGTAGCGGACTAGTATAAATTTATTTGCACAAATTGCTTTGACGACGAGCGATCTGTCAAATTGGCGTCGTTGCCAGGGAATCAGTCGTCGGATAGTTGTTCTTTCCCTTCCTTTTTTTTATTTCCCTATGTCACTACCCATTACGCATGCATGGACAACGCCATATCTGCCCCTGTTCGGAGGAACGGAGGGAGAAGACCCAGTACAGCACTGCCGAAACTTCCACCACGTCTGCCACCACATCAAACCTGAGAACGAAGTATTAGAGGAATTTAAGCTGAAATGCTTCAAATTCTCTCTAACCGACTTCGCCACGATATGATATTACACATCCACCGCTAGCAGTGCAGAATGTTACGTAGATCTCTGCGTTCCATTCCTGAAGGAATTCTCCCCACCATCTTTATGCCAAGAAACCCGTGAGAAGGTCATGTGCCTTCATCAATCCCGGGATGAGACTTTGGACGAATACTACATGAACTACGATGCCATCGTCTCAAGCTGCCCGCACCATGGATTTACGAAGAAAGTTCTTCTCCAAAAATTTCTTCGTGGGATGAGGTCCGAAGAGCTGGGAAGAGTTAACGAAGCTATGAGAAAGTCTGCCGCAAACCTCACCATTGCAGACATGTGGAACCTTATAACTGGCCTAGCCGCTGCCACAAGACGAGTACCCCAAACTGACGAGGAAATGCAGATAGAAGAAGCTGACCCTGAGGTAGACAAAGAAGAAACCATCGAGCCGTCAGAAGAGACTCCTGAACCGTCTGAAGAATCAGACATGGAAAGCACCGGAAGCAACGAAGTAGGAGTCCAGAACACCACTGACGAACTGCCCAATTCATACCCGACTATCATTACCCAAGCAGCTGAGACTATCTACGATCAGTTCCTCACGAACCAACATAACGAGGCAGAACCAAGCCTCATGAGGCCTTCCCGACTTTTCCCCTTAATCAATGAGCAAGTCGCAGCGAACTATGCGATCAATGAAGAAGCTCAAAGGAGGATGGGAAAAGGACCTATGCAAAATGACTCCCCGATGGAGCACTGTTACGCCGCAACTGGACTAGGCAGTCCCAAATACAAAAACTTCAAAAGGCTAATAGTGAAAGGTCCATCACCCCCTCCGGGGTATTGGAAGGAAAAGATCCCGAAACAAAGGTGTCCTGACCCAAGTACAACATCCGGCAAGACGTCAGGAAGAATCAAAGCAAGAAGCAACACAGGAACGGTGGCAAAGTTTGACTTGAGCCACCCATGGGACCCAAACCAGTAATCCACAACGAGGTACTGTCGAGCCAACGACGTTAAACAAGTGCACTGGTCGGGAGGTAACCCGACACTATCTTACTTTTCCGCACTTTAATTTCTGTCATTTAAATTCAGTAATTTAGTTTTAAGCTTGCATGACTTTTGAACTAAGGCACGCCTTCGTTCAAAAGTGGGGGGGGGGGGGGGTGAGAACCACCTGTGTACATAAATAACATGCAGCTGTTTTTTCTTTTTTTTAATAGTATCTTTTTGAAAATATGAACTTAAGAATGTGAAAAAGATAGATCACAATTCATGCATTAACCTTGTGAAAATTCAAACTGTTTAAAAACTTAGAATGTAACTTTTCATTTGTCCTTTGTGCTAAGATAACTAGGGATGTCGAGTTGATATAAACTGCCCTAGAGAGGCTTGGCAAGCAATCGAAGGATCAGATTAAACTATATGGTTTTCGAAGTCAGTGGAGGCTGCACTTCGGGTTTCAGTGAAGATTGAAGTCATCTCTGCCATGCAGTGTTTATGCAAAAGGCGAGGACGGGAATCAGACCGTCCTATCTCCGGTCAAAGTAGCCGAGAAAATAGATGAGCGACCCTCATCTTGACCCGCGCGAAACGACAGTCAAAGTAGCCGAGAAAATAGATGAGCGACCCTCACCTTGACCCGCGCGAAATGGCAAAACCGAGAGGAGCGGGGAGGTATTTCCATAGGCTTGCGGGCGATGATTGGACCTCCCAAAAGAAAGGCTTGAGAAAATGGACTTGCAAGCCACAAAAAGGCAAAAAGCTCGAAGAAGCAAATCAAGAGGCCAAAGGCCCAAAATTGTGAAGGTTTTAACCGAACAAAAAGTGAAGTACTCAAAGAGTCAAATCAAAGGCCAAAGGCCGATTCACTACAAAAAGCAGTCCCTCGCCAAAAGAAAATCAAAGTACTCAAACCATTGAAACCCGAACCGAATCACGTGCTAGAGAAAGCTACCAGAAAACCATATAGTGCGAGACGATCCCGAGATTGCAGTCCAGGAGCCTAAACAGGGCTATCTCCCGAGACATCCAATATAATTTGCATCTCAGCACGAAGGTACAAGTATTAAGTTTCTTCTATTTATTTACGCAGTTTAATTTGGTAATAAGTAGTAATGCATGAATTAGGATAGATCAAGTACCACAGTCTAATTTTCATATTTCAAAGCCAACTTAGAGTACAGCCCTTGAATAGTATTGTTCGGGACGAACAACTAAAAGTGTGGGGTGATCTGATTGGACCAAAATTATACGAATCATAAACACAGTTAAACCCCCTTAATTAGACATTTTGTCTATTTAACTTTTGCTTGTTAGTTCAGATATATTTTTGCAGGGTAATTCCGAGCTTAGAGAGAATACACACTAAAGAGGAGCTTTTAAAGCAGAAAAGATGTTACGAGTCAATCCAAGGTCAAGATCATATGCCGACTGAAGAAATATCAAGGATCCTGACGTTGAATCACTCATAACAAATTAATCAGAAGAATCAAGAGAGGAATCAAGACAGCCCGGGGAAGAAACACATTAACAGTTTTGTGAAAAGACTGCACAAAACTGTACAAAACTCACACATGGGGCTAGGATGACCGGCGGCTTTTGGCAAGGGGTGGCCAAAGCCACCCCTCCTCCTCCCTCCACCACCGGCTACCGGCGGCTGCAACCTCCTCCTCCTCCTCCTCCAAGTGGCGGCTCCTCCTTCCTCCTCCATGGATGGCCTCCACTTGCAATCATCTCATCCATCCATTCTCCTCCATTTTTCCTATAAATACCACCCCTCCTCCCCTCATTTGTATCAATCCAAAATCAATATTCACTTCTCTCTCTAAGTTTTGTAATTGTAAGTTTGGCTTTGGAAATAAAGGATTGCTCCCTTGGCGCTTCAACGGTTGTAAGTATTATTTTTAGTATTTATTCAACTGTTTTATTTCCTTAGTTATAATGTTTAGCGCGATGAATAGTAGCTAAACACCTCATTCGGTAGAAGGGGTGGACTTGTATTATAAAATGTTTTAGACTATTAACTTAGCGTCTCTCCTTAGTATTCAAAACTTATTCTATGTGCCATATATTCGGTTAGAACGTCCAAGGTAGAGTGGATGCTTGGAATGGCAAAACTCTACAGCGGGGTTCGTAAACTTGTACGGATAAGTGGATGCTTGGAATGGCAAAGCTTATCTGAGAAGTTTGACTCATCTTAAACACCATTTGGTTGATCGGGAATGATTGATCAAATGGATGCACATAGGCTAATATAACCGGGAATGGAGTATTAGTCTAAATAGAATAAGTGCTCTACGTCCTTGGAATAGGCTAGACAGTGTACGCAAATCGAGTGCTTGGAATGGCCTTGATACACCGTTTGAATACTTAGTAGAGTCACTAAATGTCAATGATAAACAGGATATAATGCAAGGCCCCTGAAACCGAATGCTTTCCTTTAATTATAAAAATTGTTATTTACTTTCTTAGTATTAAAACCAACCAACCAATCAATCAATCACTTAGCTGGTAGTTTAAAACCAACCAACCAACCTAAAACACGCTCTCTCACTGGATAAACCCCCTCAAAGAACGACTATCCCACTGATTCCCTTGGGTTCGACCCCTACTTACCAAGTACTACCCAGTAGTATAGTTGCGAGTAGCGGACTAGTATAAATTTATTTGCACAAATTGCTTTGACGACGAGCGATCTGTCATTAACCGATATCCTACAAGGAGTAAGACAACCAAGGATAAAGGATCAACCTCAAACGTTCAAGAAACTTCCAACACTCAAGAAGTCATGGGAGATAGAGATAATAGACTTCCTCCCCCGCCCCATCCTCATCAAGTCAACCAAAATAACCTTCCACCCTTGCCCAAGCTAGAAGGGTTCTCAAGGATTATGCCACTCCTACGGCCTATGGATATCGCTCCCCAATCCTTGTACCGACGGTTGATAACCGAGATTTTGATTTGAAGACTTCCACGATCCAAATGGTCCAATCCAACCAATTCTCGGGAAGGGACAATGAGGACCTGAATTCTCACTTGACAACATTTCTTGAAGTGTGTGCCACCTTCAAGATCAATGGGAAAGGCGAAGGATTGGTTGAGGAGTCAAACTCTCGATAGTTTCACCACTTGGGAGGAGCTCGCCGTGGCATTTCTAAACAAATACTTCCCTCCTTCCAAGACGGCATACTATAGGAATAAAATTACAAATTTCTCACAATTGGATGGGGAAAACCTCTACGAAGCTTGGGAACGGTACAAAGAATATCAAAGGCTTTGTCCTCACCACAACCTCGACGATCTACAAGTCTTCCATACCTTCTACCACGGTGTTGATGGTAACTCTCGACTTGCTCTTGACACCGCCTCGGGAGGAGCTATTATGGAACTAGAACCACATGAAGGGTTCGCGGTAATAGAGAAAATCACGAATAACTACTTCATGTGGGGAAGTGAGAGAGGAAACCCGAGAAGAAGACATGAAAGGCATGAGGTTAAAGCGGTGAGCTCTAGTGATTATGATGCTTTGAGGAAGGACTTTGAGAGCCTATCGGATGAAGTCTTCAAACTAAAACACCCGGAAAAAGAAGCTTCAACAAAGAAAGGATGTGATATTTGTGAGGTCTACGAGCATGAGACCGTTTCTTGCCCATTGGTTCAAAGGGACGCGCAAGGGCAAGGTTATGGAGAAGTCAATTTTGTGGGAGGAAACCAAAGTAGAGACTATGGAACTAGTGCCAATCAAGGGCAAAGCTCTCAAGCGAATTATACTACACCGAAATTCTCTTCGGGATGGAGAAATCACCCCAATTTCTCCTACAAGACCACTAATCCTACTCGCCTCGACTTTGGATCCACACCTCCCGGATTCGGTCCTAAACCTACTCAATCCAACCAAGGGTTCCAACCTAGGAACCAATATCAAGGTCAAGGACCGACCTTGCTTCAAAGAAACCAAGGGCAACAATATCAATCTCAAGCTCAAAGGCCCTATCAACAAGTGGAAGCTCCTCCACAACCTTCAAATGAACTATCCGGTGTGGAAGCTATTCTAGCCAAAATCCTTGCACAAAAAGAGAGGGCAAGTAGGGACGTTCAAGCTAAATTTGAAGACATGCAAACTCAGTTTGAGAGATTGGAGACCCCAACAAAATGCTTGAAAGTCAAATTGCTCAACAAGCCGAGGCATCTACAAGGGCACCGGGCAAGCTACCGGCTAGACCCGACCAAATAAATAGAGAGCATTGCAATGCGGTGACCTTGAGAAACGGGAAAGAGTTAGAGGTAGAGCTACCTAAGAAGAAGAGAGTCACTTTTGATCTTGGAGGCCAAGCTAGTGCCGAAATTGAAGAGTTGGATGAAGAGGTTCCTAGCCCTCAAGTTGAGAAAGAGAGTGAGGTGGAAAAGGAGAAAGACGAACCTAGAGGTGATAAGCAATGATAAGCAATTCTCCAAGTTTGCCGAGATGATGAGGAAGCTCTATGTCACAATGCCCTTCACCGAGGTGATAACTCAAGCTCCTTCTTATGCTAGATTTCTAAAGGATGTTATTACTTACAGGAGAACAATCGAGGATGTCGATACGGTGTCCCTCAATGGCGAATGTAGTGCCATACTCCAACCTCGCATGCCCCCAAAGGTTGAGGATCCCGGTAGTTTTTCCATTTCATGATTTATTAATGATATTAAGATTGAACGTGCTATGTGTGATTTGGGTGCAAGTATATCGTTGATGCCTTATTCTTTGTGTAAAAAGCTAAATATGGGTGAGCCTAAACCAACTAGCATGATTTTAAGGCTCGCGGACCGCTCCTCGAGATTTCCTAAGGGAGTTCTTAAGGATGTCCCGGTTAGAGTAGGGAATTTCTATATTCCAGGGGATTTCGTGGTGTTAGAGATGGAGGAGAACAATGAAATTCCCATTCTATTGGGAAGGCCCTTCCTCTACACCGCGGGGGCTGTTTTTGATACAACTAAGGGTTCAATTACCATGAGGGTAGGAGATGAGGAGATTGAGTTTAATCTTGAAAAAGCACAACGTGGTCCTAGTTCCACAATGACTTGTAATTATCTAGACCTAGTTGATACTTATGAATTGTATGATGTGCCTAACCTTCTCATGAGTGCTATTGACCTTGATAATGATCTTCCCGACATTGCCGATTGTTGGGCTATCTTGGAGGAGGAATGTGAAGAAGGGTCTCTAAGCGACAAAGGTAATGAGTCTTGTTCGGTAGAGCTAAAAGCTCTACCAATAAGCCTAAGGTATGAGTTCTTAGGCCCAAACTCTAGCTTGCCTATCATTGTGAATGCTTCTTTGAATGATGTTGAAACCTCTAAATTGCTTGATGTGGTTAGAGAACATAAGGATGCTATTGGCTACTCTATTGACGACTTAAGGGGAATAAGCCCAAATTTATGCATGCATGAAATCAATTTAGAGAGTGATAGTATGCCATCTAGGGAGAGAGCTAGGAGGTTGAATCCTATTGTTGGTGAGGTAGTGAAGAAAGAGGTGCTTAAATTGCTTGATGAGGGAATCATTTTCCCCATTGCGGACTCCAAATGGGTGAGCCCCATTCATGTAGTGCCTAAAAAGGGGGGGGGGGGATGACCGTTATTAAAAATGAGAAGAATGAATTGATTCCCACGAGAACCGTGACCGGTTGGCGTATGTGTGTGGACTATTTAAAGCTAAATCAAGCCACTAAGAAAGATCACTTTCCACTTCCTTTTATTGATCAAATGTTGGAAAGATTAGCCAAGCATGATTATTTTTGCTATCTTGATGGATATAGTGGATTTTTCCAAATCCATCCACAAGATCAAGAAAAAACCACCTTTACATGTCCCTATGGAACATTTGCCTACCGGTGAATGCCCTTTGGACTTTGTAACGCGCCGGGTACCTTTCAAAGATGCATGATGGCTATATTTTCTGAGTTTATTGAAAAGATTATGGAAGTATTCATGGATGACTTTTCTGTTTATGGTTCGTCTTTTGATGATTGCTTAGCTAATCTGGCTAAAGTGTTGAAAAGATGTATTGAGACGAACCTTGTTCTTAATTGGGAAAAATGTCATTTCATGGTGCAGGAAGGAATTGTGCTTGGCCATTTGGTGTCGAAAAGGGGAATTGAGGTGGATAAGGCCAAAATAGAAGTTATGGAGAAATTGCCACCCCCAAGGGATGTAAAAGGGATAAGGAGCTTTCTAGGCCATGCGGGGTTCTATAGGAGATTCATTAAGGATTTCTCGAAGATTGCAAAACCTTTAACAAACTTATTGTGCAATGACACCAAGTTTCGGTTTGATGAAGAGTGCTTGGTGGCCTTCGAGAAATTGAAAGAGGCATTGATCTCGGCTCCAATTATTCAACCTCCAAGGTGGGATTTGCCCTTTGAGCTCATGTGCGACGCTAGTGATTATTCTATCGGGGCGGTCCTTGGACAGAGGGTGGACAAGAAACTTCATGCCATCCACTACACGAGCAAGGTTCTAAATGGAGCTCAATTGAACTATACTACTACCGAGAAAGAGCTTCTTGGTATTGTGTACGCTTTTGATAAGTTTCGCCCATACCTAGTGGCTTCAAAGGTTATAGTGTTCACGGATCATGCGGCGATCAAGTACCTCTTGGCAAAGAAAGACTCCAAGCCAAGATTGATAAGGTGGATCCTATTGCTCCAAGAATTTGACATAGAAATCAAAGATAAAAAGGGGGTAGAAAATGTGGTAGCCGACCACTTATCAAGGCTAGAGGGAAATGAAGGGATTGAAGAGGATACAAGACCCGTGGATGACTCTTTTATTGGAGAGCAACTTATGAGAGTTGAAGCGGAGGCTCTCCCATGGTATGCGGACTTTGTAAACTTCGTGGTTTGTGGGATAATTTCTCACGACATGAACCACCATCAAAAGAGGAAGTTCTTGTCCGAGACCAAGAGATACTATTGGGATGAGCCCTATTTGTATAGGCTTTGCGCGGATGGTTTATATAGGACTTGTGTCGCCGAAGAAGAAATGAGAGACATTCTATACCATTGTCATTCATCACAATATGGAGGACATGGTAGTGGAGCAAAGACGGCGTCCAAAGTCCTACAAAGCGGTTTTTATTGGCCAACTCTCTTCGGTGATGCTTATGAATTCGTGAAAGCTTGTGATCAATGCCAAAGAACGGGAAACATCTCAAAGAGGCATGAAATGCCCCAGCAAAGCATCCTCCCGGTCGAGATATTTGACGTATGGGGCATTGACTATATGGGACCTTTCCATTCTTCATACGGGAACCAATATATATTGGTGGCGGTTGATTACGTCTCCAAATGGGTTGAGGCCGTCGCTTCCCCTACTTGCGATGCCAAGGTGGTCACCAAGCTATTCAAGAAGATTATTTTTCCAAGATTTGGAGTTCCGAGGACCGTCATTAGCGATGGCGGCTCCCATTTTAAGGAAAAGCATTTTAAAGCCTTGCTTCGGAAATATGGAGTTAGTCACAAGGTTGCCACACCTTATCACCCACAAACTAGTGGGCAAGTGGAAATTTCAAATAGAGAAATCAAGACAATTGTGGAGAAAACCGTGGGGAGCTCAAGGAAGGATTGGTCATCGAAGCTAGATGACGCTTTATGGGCCTATCGTACGGCATTCAAGACCCCTATTGGAATGTCTCCCTATCGCCTTATCTATGGGAAGCCGTGCCACTTGCCGATAGAATTGGAATATAAGGCAATGTGGGCAATTAAAATGTTGAATATGGACTTACAAATGGCGGGAGACCATAGGGTTCTTCAACTCCATGAGTTGGAGGAGATAAGGAATGAAGCCTACAAAAGTGCTAGGATCTATAAGGAGAAGACCAAGAAATGGCACGACAAGAGAATATTTCGTCGTGAATTCAAGAAGGGAGAGAAAGTCTTGCTCTTTAATTCTAGGCTCAAGTTATTCCCGGGAAAATTGAGAAGCCGGTGGAGTGGTCCATTTACTATCCACAAGCCTCACGAGGATGGACACGTGGATCTGCTCAACAATGATGGGACTACCTTCACGGCAAATGGGCAAAGGCTAAAGCATTATAGAGAAGGCGTTCGGGATGAGAAAAATATGACTTACCATTTGACCGACCCTTAGAGAGCCTCTATCCGCTTGAGGAGGGATCCTAGCAAAGGAATCCTCAAGTGTGTTTCTTAAGAAAAGATTCGGCTCGGTCTTTGCCAAGACGTTAAACTAGGCCCTCAAGGGAGGTACCCCGGTTTGTGAGTTGTCCGTTTATGCACAAGTAATTTTCATATATGTGTAGCATGCGTGTTGTGAACTTGTCGTGTGACTTGGTGTTTGGGATGATTTTAAATGCATGATTTGGTGTGTGTGGTGTGATATGAAGCTTGCTTGAATAATCTTGATGATAGTGGCGTTTTAAGTGTGGAGTCCATAATCCTAGCTTGTTTGGTTTAGAAATCGTATGTTTACATGCTAGAGATTTCTTGGGTGAGCGTCCTTGGTTTTATGTGATATTTTGAGCGTTAATTATTCTTGATGGGAAGTAAAAATTTTAAGTGTGGAGTTGGTTTGATGCTAGACTAGGGCAATGATTGAATTGCTGATTTCTTTTGGCCCAACCGATCGGTTGGTAAGGAACACCTTCCCCCAACCGATCGTTTACGGAAATAACTCAGAAGGTCTATTTTTGATGCAGGATCAACCGATCGGTTGGCAAAAAATCGACCCCCCCAACCGATCGGTTACGGAAACATCTCAGAAGCCCTCCATTTTTTGTCCAGCCTCAACCGATCGGTTGGCAAGTCAAATTGGTCCAACCGATCGGTTGACAATTGCCTATCCAACTCTCCTTCTTCTTCCCCGATTTCATCTACCCAGTGTTTCCAAAACCCTAATCTACTCCGGCGATTCCACCCCATCCTCCGACCTTCAACCAGCTCCCCGTCTCCCCACCATCCAGTCGCCACTCCATCTAGCGCCGCCCGTCGCCCTTCCGCAGCCAGCAGCACCGCCCAAACCCCACCATTCCCCGTTTCCGATTCGGAAACTAGTCCCCTCCGATCTCCCAATCCGACAGTCGAAACCTCCCGCCCCCTTCACCAAAAACACTCCCCCTGCCTCCGACTACGAAACCCCTCAATCAATTTCATCATCGGAGTAATTCCCAAAACCCCCAATTCATTGCCCTAAATCGCTCGTCCAACCGATCGGTTGAAGCCAACGCCTACTCCCAACCGATCGGTTGAGCTCTGTGCTCCTGAAAATTCAGCTTCATCCTTTGCCTAAAATCATGCCTCAAGCCGGTCCTTCATCCAAGAACAAGTCCAAGGGTAAGGAAGTTGCCCATGAACCAACGAGGGATACTCGTATTGAAGATTCGTCCGATGATGAGGATGACGATTTGCCTCTTGTTGCTCGCAAGAGGAAGCAATTTAGAGCTTCGTTGAGGGAGCCTAGTGCAGATGAGGAGATGGAATCTCCCCCACCTTCGCCTCACCCACCGGCAAAGAAAAGCAAGTCTTCGAAAGGAGTCTCATCCGCCTCAACGAAATCGAAGAGGAAGACTCCTGCGCCTCCTGCCCCTCCAGTTGCGCGTGTGCCATCACCCTCACCTCCTCCCTCCCCGTCCACTGCCCTTGCCCTCATTGCGCCCGATGATGGCCCATTGGAAGGTCCCCTGCCTATCCCCACACCCTACCCCTTTGCCGAGCCTCTCGTGTTCGAGGATGAGACGTATAGGAAGTGTCATGCCATTATCACGGCAAAGGGGAAGAAAGCTGTAGCAACTCTTTATCCGGATATGGAGTTCCTAAAGGGACTTGACCTTGAAGTCGCCGATGAGGTACATTCTAAACTTCGTCATAGTGGTTTGAATGTTTTATTTGCGGATGATCCGGGCTCTTACCAAAGGGTAGTTGAGGAGTTTATTTGCTCATTTGATTGGATGAAGGACGAGGAGGGGGAGACGTTTGGGAAATTTGTTTTGGGAGGTAGGGCATTCAAAATAAGGAAGACTGTGCTTCTTGATTGGTTAGATTTTCCTCTTCATGGGGTTGAGGTGCGTAAGGTTAATGAGCACGAGAGGACTAGATTCTGGAAGAGGATCTCGGGGAGGAACGAATGGTTCATTTCATCTTATAACTCGTATGCCATCACCACTCCCGTTTGGAAGGTCATTCATTATCTTATTGCTTTTGGGGTAAATACCAAATTGGGGAAGGGTAGAGCGGTGACGATTCCTGATATTGATCTGATGATGGCCATTGACCGCGGCGATGTCCTTGATTGGTTTGATATTTTTGCCTCCCGGTTTGCAGACACTGTTAAGGGCTCCTCGCGGAACCTTGCCTTGGGAGGAGGCTCTTTGATCACGTTGATTGCTTTGAGGTGTAACTTCACCTTAAGCAATGCCGGTTGCGACGAGCCGGCCAAGAAAGTCCTCGATGCCTCTACCATGAAGAGTATGCACTTTCTGAAGGCAGACGGGAAGACTTGGGAGGAAGATACCAAGCCGCATAAGAGGAACCTTAGGGAGGATGCGAAGGATAGGAAGGCCATGTTCCGACAGCAAAACCCCCTCTACTGCAGGGAGCACCTTACCCCATCCCCTGTTGCCTCTCCTGTTCGCTCCCCTCCTCCGGTCGACGAGCATGCAGCCCATGCCCCTGTGGAGCCCCCCGTAGAGCCACGCATTGAGGAGCCGGCTGTTGAGGGTGTTGCCCCTCCTACAGGTGATTGGGTAGAGTGGCAAGAGCGAGTTTCCTACGACATCGCCAACCTGAGGACTGGGCTAGCTAGCCTTGATGCGTTTACTAGAGCCGAGGCGTTGAGATCTCGTCAGGAGTGGGAGTGGCTCCGTTCTACGGTCCTGACCTTCATCAGTGGCCCCAGCACTCCTTTCACCCCTTCTGCTGCTCCTCGTGGCACCTCCCCTTTGCCTACAACGCCAGCTTCTATGGTAGGGGAGGCGGGCACGCCACTTCCAGGAGGGACGCTCCCTTGTGTGAGTACGGGTCGCGACGATAGCCCACTATTCCTGGGCTCCACGGCGCTGCCTGATGATGACGGAGTCATTGATTCTGCTAGGCCCGGAGACGACGAGGCTACATCTTGAGTCCTTGCTTCATCTAGTTTTTCATGTGTATTTTCTTATTAGACTTGTTGCATTGGATGATATTTTGGATTTTAAGTCGCCTTTTGGCGCAATTTTGATGATGTATGCCTTTTTGATGATATTTATCCTCTTTTGCCTTTGGTTGTATGCTACATTCATATGATATTGGAGGTGGTTACCATTTATATTGTTCACTCTACAGGATATACATTCACATATTCTTACCATGTCTAAAACACCTTCTTATATCTTCATTTGCAACCAAAAGGCTATTTCTCACTCATATGGATTATACCACCGGGTCTGCAAACGAGGGGAGTTCCTATGCGCCTTTGCCTTTATTTTATCGTTCTTTGCGCTTAGGGACTAAGCTTGAATTAAGTGTGGAGTGGTTTGATGCGCATAGTTCACATGTTCGCATGCCATACATATCATTTTGAGATGGACACTTGCACACTTGCACATTATCCCAACATGAGAGTGTTTTAACCTCAAAGGCTTATGATTTTCGATTCTAAATCCCTATAAATCACATCTAGCCTATTTATCACATTTAGCGACCTAGTCCGTTGAACATGCATTCTTGAGAATCAATATCATTGCTATATATTGTCTATCCAACTTTCTAAGCATTTTCGTTGCAACGCCTCGGAACAAGCTAGCAAACACTTTTAAAATATCATCGTGAAAAACTTAGACCACTTGAACGCTCTTTGGTGACTTGAGTTCTCTAACATAGTGCCTTGTTCATGATTGATTCCCGCACATTCCATATTTTTTTAAACATATTGTCAAGTTTTAAGTGTGGAGTCAAAAGAGGGCGAAAAATAGGCCCCAGCCAAAAAAAAGAAAAAGAAAAAAAAGATACAAATGCCGGGGGTTAGGGAGGTAAGTCCCCCCTCGAAAGCATTTGTAGGCCAAAGGCCGTTTCAAAAAGAAATAAGAAGCACTTACAACTTGACTCTATGTTTTTCATCCATTCTTCACTTGTGCGGGATTCGTCATTTTCATTGTGTGCTTGTTAGAATAACTCTTGAACGACCTTTGTGCTAGCACGAGAGCTATCATTTGGTCTATGCTTGTTTAGTAAGAAACTCTAGTGTCGAACTCCTCTTCCCTTATGGATTACGGCTTAAGCGCCTAAGACTTGGGAATGAGTTCCTTATCGCGAGCCCTTGGACTAGCCCTAGCTAGCATAGGTGAGCGGTTGGCATTCTATTGTGCGAGCTACAAGCCTTGCCTCTATTGTGTTGCCTCGGAAACGAGTAGAATTCTGAATGAGACATTTCATAGCCCTAGTATTGATAATCTTGAATGCATGTCCTCAAAGGTACTCAAAAGGTTGAAAAAGTTCTTTTAATGATATTGTAATCATAGTTCTAGTTTGGGGTGTGGGATTGGTTTTGAAAAATCGTAGCCTTGGTTGAGCACTCTTGCATTCACTCTTATGGGATATGTGCATTAGGGATTTGTGAGTACTCCCTTTTCTGAAAACTCTCACGAGACTATAACTCGTCCACTAGGGTAGCCTAGGGGTTTAAAGGCTTAATGCATACGCTAAATGCATTCGTAACGCCTACGAAAAGGGGCTAGTTAGATTGCACATACTTGTCATCTTTCTTTCTATAACATGTTTGGAAATAATGATCGAGACCTTGTGAAATCCAGTGAGGAAAATGCACGAAAAACAAAGCACCACTAGCATTTCGTCATTTGCATGACCTTGGCATATTTGAAAACTTTGTTCGGGACGAGCAAAGCTTAAGTGTGGAGTGTCGATGAGTCGAGTTTTCGACTCGTTAATGCCCGTTTTCACTATAGCTTTAGTTCGTTTCCGATGATAATTTTTTGCCATTTGATCCCCTTTTTGCGCGTTTCAGGTCAACACGAGATGTCTTAGGATCGAAGCCACTCTACGAGAACTTGGGGAGAATCGAAGATTTGGGAGCAAATATTTGCGGAACAACATGTCCAACCGATCGGTTGAGCAGCAGCCCCTAGCCAACCGATCGGCTAGCTAACTCCCTCAGAAGGCTTGTTTCTGCCGTTTCCGTAACCGATCGGCTCGTCCTGCCAACCGATCGGCTGACTTGCCCTACACCAACCGATCGGTTAAAGCCAACGATTTTCCCAACCGATCGGTTATGGAAATTCTTCAGTAGTAGCCAGTCTTGCCTTCAGCCAACCGATCGGTTGGCACCAAAGCTTCCTCCAACCGATCGGTTGGAACTGCTACAGTGCCGAATTCTGCCCGAGGCTATAAATAGAAAGAGGCAAGTTTGACCTAGCATCTTGGATTTTTTTGGAGAAAAGACAAAAGGAAGTGAGCCAAATCAAGGGTTTCATCATCATCTAATCAAAGAGGATTGAAGATCAAGGGAGTTTATTTAGGATCATCAATCCTACTCTTTTCCCTCTTCCTTTTCTCTTAGATTTTTGTTAAAAACCCACACATCATGTTGTCTTACATGATGTGTGAGTAGTCCCCCTTGTGTTTTGAGGGTTCTATGAACCTCCTTGGTACTCAATGATCATTGTAAACACATCTATTTGGATTTATTGAAGTTGATTTCACTTTACTATGATCTTCATGTTAGACATGCCTCTAAGTGTTTGATAAAATGCCTAAGTGACATGTTTGTGTTAGAACTTTGACCTAAGTCTTGAGAAAGCTTAGTGATGGTTTGGATATAGTAAAATTGAACTTAACCTACATTTATGAGAGTAAATGCATGGTGAGAGGTGAACTAGAACTTTATGCGTATAGTATTTATGAGAGTAAATGCTATATAGTGGATCAATACCCTTTAATTAGTGAGATCCTAACTAAGATGGCTTGACTAGGATTAGACAAGCATGGTTTGTCTACTTTTAGTCTAAGCTAGGTTTAAAACCAATCAACTCATAATTAATTGAACTCTTGTATGCATGATCATTGGGAAATTGCCAAGGAGGGGATTAATCCCTCGAAACTCGCTTTTAATTGAATTTAATCCCTTAAAAACCATTTCATTCTTGTTTTGAACCATTGATAACTCAATCACACTTGAATTTTAGGAATTAGCCGAGTAAGAAAATTTGATAGAACTAGCGTGTAATCCGTTTGCTCCTTTGGGTTCGACACCGGTCTTACCGGTTGATTACAAATTGTTGTTGACCGTATCCCAAAAATACGACACGTCACTTGCACAGACTAAGATAATCGAAATAAAATGCAGAACAGTAAAAGACGCACATCACTTGGTGAGCCAGTTTGGCTCAATGTAGCCTACGTCTGGGGGACTTCTCCCAAGTCCAAGGAACAATTCACCATCACAGTATATAGTACAGATTGACGTTTGAACAGCCTTTCAAACTACTGTTACAACTATACTACTCTCCAAGTGAATTGGGTGATCTAAGCTTCCCTTAGATCCAAAGACTCCCATCTGAACGATCAGACCTCCTCCCGAGGCTGATATAATCGAACCTATCTCGTAGATTCCTCTGGTAGGGTTGGTCGTCGATAACACCTCTTGAACTCTGGAAGAAGTTGAGCGCAGCAACAATATATGATTTCAAGCAAATAAAGCAAATGGCTTACCAACTTGCGGCCTCAATCCTTCTATGATAGCTTGACGACTCGAAGCGAATTCAGCACGCAGATTTGAGGCTTCTCCACACAGCGTCTCTCGAGTGTTGCTCCCACGTAAATAATAAACCCTGGCCTCTTTTATATAGCCGTGTGAATCTAGGTGATAAGAAAACCCTAGATTTGTGACAGGCGTCGTCAGTATCTGCAAATTTATATTTATATTTTCCTTACTCTAGACTGTGGGTTAGTAAAGTGGCAAGAAAGGGTCTAACCCTAGAGAGCTAGATGGCTACTTGTTGTTCTGAAAAAAGAAAGACAATTGGTTGTGAGCAATTTAAGAAACAAGTGCAAATAAGGAAATAACGAAAGATGTCTATCAGAGAGGGAATATTCAGACTAGGGTTTCTAATTGTGACTTGTTTTATCATCGACTTCTAAATATCAGATTTCTAATTCCTAAGCGTGGTTACTTCCATTCCAAGTTATAACCTAAAGTAGGGTCTTTCCGGACGCCTACACCACAATCTACTTCCTTTCCGGGTTGTAGAATTCTAGCCTTACCAATTTAATACTCCATTCCAAGATATATCAAATTAGTGCTCTATTTGTTTTCAACGGTCTAGTATCAAACAAACAGTAAATAAGGGATTTGTATTGTTCGGCTAAGCCTAACCGTTCCGAGTATCAACTTAGCTTCGCAATACAAATCGAGATAGTAGGCACAAGGACTAGTAGAATAACGAAATAAGCATTAAGTTTCAAGTCTCAAAAACAACGTCACAATGTATTGAACCCTAGCCCGAATAAAGGGTTTAGCTAGACATGGCCATTAAAACAAGACAATGAGTAAAGAGAATGATAACTTCTCTATAGCCGAGAGAATTGATGAGGAACCGGCCAGGAGGGCTGTAGAACACCGAGAAGGAGCTTCGGTCGAGAGAGGAAGAGTACTTCTTCGAATGAGGGAAGAGAGCTCTTGATGTTGGGATGCTTTGAAAGGCTCGACCAATGGCTGTATTTATAGAGTGGGTAGGGCTCGAAATCCCCCTAAAGTCGGTCGACTCCTTAGGAAATTGAGTGAAACTCGGCCAAGTCCAAAAGATAGATTAGGAAAGGTTTCCAAATCTTTGTGTAACTAACTTTGCTTTATCTTTAAGCAAACTTCTTGTGCAAGTCTTCTAGAAGATTCCAGGACATTCCAAGGCCTTCTAAACCACCACGCCCTCTTGGAATTGACGAGCCGAGATTTGGACTTCGGACTCGGTCAGGGACCTGGCCGAGACCTGCAATTCTCGGGCGCGGACCTGGTCGGGGACCTGGTCCTTCTCGGGCGGGGACCTGGTGCTACAGTAACGGTCTGGGGCACTGGCGCATGCGCTCGCATGGTCCTCTGACCCGTCGCACGAAATCCTCATGCGTTCGCATGGTCCATCTTGTGCGGTCGCACGGTCCTGCTTTTCTCGAACGACTTGGTCCTTGGTGAGTTTTCTCGGGCTCTCCCCAAATTTCCTCGGGCATTCTTCAGGTTTATTGTGGATTGGCTGGTCCTCAACTCCTTGTGATGTTTTTGGCTCAGAAAGCCATCTTTTAAGCGCGATTCCTCCTAGGGCTTCCAAATCACCTGAAATGCAAAACAACACTAAGAAGTAACTGTTTGCATAATAAAGTGCTGGAATTGGTGGGATTTGATGACTCAATGAGTCGTATAAATATGACTCATCAAATCACCCCACACTTAAACTTGTTCGTCCCGAACAAGGACTTGGTCATAAGAGGAAATAAATTTGCAAACATCACCAAGCTTCGGCATCCTAGATATTGCTATATGAACATGACTCGGCTAATCTAGATTTCACCTTTCCATGCATACTTGTTACTAAAAGCCTCGTGCTCAAACATGGAAGTAATGATACGTGTTACCTTTAAGTCGAGATGCAAATCAATTCGGATGTCTCGGGAGATAGTCCTTTTTAGACCCATGAACCGCACTCTTGGTTCCGAACTCTTGTTATATTGTTATGCTTCATCGCTTTTTCTTGCACGTGATTGATTCGAGCTTCAAGGTGCTTGAGTGCTTTCGGACAGCTTGTAGTGATTCGGTTTGATGTATCATTGGGGTACTTCACTTTTGTTGCGGTGTAAAACTTCACAATGGAATGGTTTTTGTCTCTTTTTGCTACGGATTGTGACTGCTCGTCCGTGATTCCTTTTCCTTTCGACGCGAGTCAAGCCGAGGGTCACTCGTATATTTTCCCGGCTACTTGGACTAGGTACCTTCTCGCTCTCACTCATCCTTGCCCTTTTGACGCGAGTCAAGCCGAGGGTCGCTCGTTTATTTTCCCGGCTACTTGGACTAGAGATTGGACGGTGTGATGTATTCCCATCCCACCGAACCGCATAAGGACTGCAGTGGTGGAGCAGACTCGTAACCATGTCGCCTCGAAGTGCTAGCCTCCACGAAATCCACATAACCATATAACTTGAATTCGGTCCTTTGAATGATCTGTCAGGTCTCTCTAGGACATTTCTATCAACTTCACATCCCTGTTTATCTCAACTTACAAAGGCACGCAATGGGTTAAGTCAACATGTAATTGCACAATTCCAATTTCACAAAAGACAAGTATGTAATCGGCTTTATCTATTTCACATCATCAATATTCAATACCGCAAATCTAGGAAATAGAGTATGATGTTCCCTTAAGTGGCATGTATTTTGCAAAACCTAGCTTAGATAGTTCGAGCAGGTGTTCAGGGGGAGTTCGAACATATCCTGGTACTCATGTACAGCGTAGAACTGACGCCAGGATATCTTCCGGAAGGATATTGGACAGCGAAGATTTCGTCAAGTTGAAGTCGGCCAGCGACTTAATCGAGCATGAGATATTCGAATGAATATCCACATTGAATGTGGCAAAGCTCTCTTGGGCAAGAAGACGACTTCGTATATTCTTTCAACCGATTCAAAAGATATACATCAAATATCTAGGAATATTTCCTAAATATTTGATGGGATTATCTTGTGCGAATTAGGGTTTCGTCCAAGCATATAAATACAATGCTAGGGCACCCTTATTCGGCATCGCTTTCAAGATCAAACATACACGAGTATACACTATCGATTGGGAAGGAAGAAAGTGACGGCCGTTTGTATTTTTGTAATTGAAAATACATCGGTGCAAGTGCAGTCTGCTCAAGTGCAACCCAGACTGCCTGAAGCGATTCAACTGCAGCACAAAACAAAAGGTGATCAAGCTTTCGAGAGAAAGCATCCGAGCTTCGAGGAGCAGATCGAGAAAGTTCGGACAGAAGGTCTGAACGAAGGGGATCGAGGGGAATTGCGGTGAACCTCGGTTGCAAATCTGAGAGACGGAGTATTGAGGTTAGGCAATTACAAGGTGTAAGTGTAAGTCCCTGTGTAAGCCCTATACTCGTAATAAAGATTTGCTGTCCCTTTTTCGGATGTGGGAAACCCCCCAGAGTAGGCGGAGCCGGACTGGGTTATTAGTCTGTGAGTTCTACTACTTTTGTCTGTTTGCTGAACTGTTGTGATACGAGTTCAAGATCTGTCGCAACTGAACCTTGAACTGTCAGCTGAACTGTTGTGCAAAGAGTTCAAGGTCTGTCGCAATAGTACCTTGGACACAAGCTTGAACAGGGGATATAATTTCAATTGGTATCAGAGCAAACACTCGACACACTGAGTGGGATCCTGAACTGTTCAAGATGACTCTGAAGGAAGGACAAAGCATCACCAGACCTCCACTGCTCGAAGGATCGAACTATGCCACCTGGAAGCCCGTGATGAGATCGTTTTTGAAATCACTAGACGAAAGGGCTTGGAGGGCAGTCCTGAGAGGTTGGACTGAACCAATAATGAACAACCTCACTGGAGAACCGATTCCAAAACCAGAAGCTCAGTGGACAGAAGATGAGGACAAAGCATCTATGAGAAACTCAATGGCCATGAATGCGATCTTCTCCGCAGTAGATGAAAACGTCATGAAGTTAGTCATCAACTGTGAAGTGGCTAAGGAAGCATGGGACATCCTCCAAACTACTTTTGAAGGTACGGACAAAGTTCGCAACTCTCGCATGCAGGCTGTCACAACTAGGTTCAAAGAGATGAAAATGAAGGAGAGTGTAACCATCACTGAGTACAACACCAGAGTTCTGAACTATCCAACGAGGCGTCTGCACTAGGAAAACCCATTGATGAAGAAAGACTGGCTAGCAAAGTCATGAGATCACTCCCTCCAAGATTTGCCATGAAGGTCACATCCATTGAGGAAATGCATGACATTACCAAACTAAAGCTGGACGAGCTGATGGGGTCTCTCAGAACCTACGAGATCAACCATGATTTCCAAACCGGAGAAGTGAAGGGAATCGCCCTCAAAGCAGACATAAAAGAAGACAAACTGTACGCTGGCTACACCACTGAGCAACTGGCTATGATGGCACAAAACTTTGGAAGAATGGTGCGGAAAATCAACAGACGTGGTCCAGAACAAGGTCAGTCTTCTTCAACCGGTTACCGAAACTGGAAATCCGGTAGGCCAATGTCCAGTGATTTGAGGCAAGACTCGTCTGACAAAGGGAAAGAAGAGATTCAGTGCCATGAATGCAAGGGTTTCGGTCATATTGCCTCACAATGTGCAAACACTCTCATGAAAAAGAAGGCAATGGTCGCTAGCTTCAGCGATAGTGAGTCAGACGAAGAAAAAGAAGGAGGTGAAACCACCAACTTTGTGGCCTTTGTCACTACTCTGGGTGAGTACAGCAACACCAGTGAAACAGTTCCATCGCAGTTGGAACTCCCAAGTGAAGACCTCTCAGATAGTGACAATGAAGAACTTACGCAGGATTCTCTGGCTCAGACATATAAAGATCTGTATGAGAAGTGGTTGCTTCTGATCAAGATCAACAAGAAGCTAAATGACACAGTTGCCAGCATCACTATGGAAAAGGACAAGGTCTGGCAGGAGGTCGAGATACTGCTTACACTGAAGGTAGAACTGGAAGGTACAATTGTCTCACTGAATTCTCAACTGGCTGAGATGAAACAGGAAAGATTGGGTCTTCTTGCTCAGAGAACAGAACTCTTGGGGACTGTCTCCTCACTGAAAGTCGAAATGGAGAAGGACCGAGACACTCATCCTGTAGGCATGACGGGACTAAGAAAAACCATCACAGATCTGAAGCGTATAGAGGTGTTCCAACTGAGGAGAGTAGAACAGCTGGAACTTCAGCTAGAATCTGAAAAGATGGATCACTCAGACACTAAGAAGGAGCTCAATCACCTGAAACAGTCGGTAAGGATGCTAAACTCTAGCACTAACGACTTAAATGATATTCTCAGATCTCAGAGGTTGGAGTCTGGACATCGAGGCCTGGGGTTTACAAAAGAAGGTACCTCTAAAGGCAGTACGTGTGTTAAAGCAAGACTAGTGTCAGAACACCTGCCAGAACAGAAGGTGAGACAACACCCCAAACAGAAAGTAGACTTGTCCTAAGATCAGTCCAAAGGGAAGAACCGAGCTGATCACAAGGAGACGCATGGAACACTCGGTGGTGGAAAGACTCGTAGATCACCCGTCCGAAACCGTGACTATTCACCAGTGACACAAAGGATGGATCGGCGCACTTGCTGGTACTGCAACCAGATGGGACACATCAAACTGAAGTGTCGCCTGTTTCTTGCTGAACGACGTACTTTCCAACAATGGACCATACCACGACAGAAACAAGTCTGGGTTCAAAAGGCAGACTAAACCGTTTGCATGGTGGCCTGTTGCTCCTCAACCTATACAATGCAAGACAGTTGGATCTTCGACAGCGGATGCTCCGCCCACATGATAGGTATCTCTCAATATCTTACCCATATTAGACCTGTTGAGCAGATGTGGTTTGTCACCTTCGGGGATGGTGGAAAGGGTCAGGTGATCGGCTGTGGGACATTGATGGTTCCGGATCTACCTTCACTCAAGAACACCCTCCTTGTCAGTGGTCTGACAAGGAATCTCATCAGCATCAGTCAACTGTGCGACAATGGACATTATGTGTCATTCTCTAGCTACTCATGTCTTGTCCTAGACAAGAATGGTGATACACTGATGAAAGGAAAAAGGGATGTCAACAACTGCTACCATTGGGATGGGTCTAATGGGATCAATGGATGTCGAGAACCATGGCCAGCAACTGGTTACTCTAGCTTGTGAAAACGTCAAACATCGATTTCTGCGAGGGGGAGTGGACAGAAGATCTGATTAGAGATGCGCACAAATCTATATTGATAACTGTCCTAGGAAACTGTTGAATCAGAAGGTGTCACAGTTACGGAAGGAGTTCATACAATGCCCACAGAAATAGACCTGGAGCCGAACAAGAAAATATGAATATGAAGGGTACCAGAAGATGATAACTCTGAAGCATACCAAGACGTTTGTCAACCCCTATGGCAGGTTACGGAGTGGAACACCCAGACCCTCAGTGGGTCTATGTGGTGTCAACCACTGAAAGCATCCAACGGTGGTCAGTCGTAGTCGAATCTCCAGCTGAACAGTTGGACTGACCACCTAATGAAGAGAGCTGGAACAGAAGGCACAGCGCGTGAAGACCAATTTTTTTTGAATATTCTCGAAGATTTTCCTGCCGTTATTTGAAATGAGAGTTGACCAATTTGGGAAGTTGAAAAGGCTGAAGTATTAATTTTGTTTGAAACACATCAGTTCGCAGTCTACTCTCCCTCTCTCGCTCAAACCCTAGAACGGCATCCAGTGACTTCTCTCTCAACCGCTCATACACTCAACGGTGATGGTGAACACAAGGAAGTCAGCGAAGTCCGGCATCAAATCCGCTGAAAAGAAGAGGGAAGGCATGCAGTCCTCAAAAGCTCTGGCGACGAAATCCAAAATTCAAAAATCGAAAGCTCCAACGGTGAAAAAGGTGTCGCCTTTACGATCCGACGCCGACTCTTTGGGGAAAGCAAAGAAATCTGCCGAAGGAGTGATAAGTCGTAATTGTACGACTATTTTATATGTTAAAACCCCGTCTCTTAGTGTTTGCCTGTATATTATTTCACTACCTGTGTGTAGTTTTCATTCTCAGGTGCATTCGGAGACCATGGAAGGAATATCGGATAAAGAGAGCATGTTTGATGGTGTTTTGCGTCGAAGGAATAAAGTCAACAATGATTGAAGTCTGAGTCAAGGAATCACGCGGACGACTTAAGGAGTTAAGGCGCGGAGGTCTTATTCATTACTGTAATTCAAGAGACGTCCGCGGGTGACAAAATGCAAGAGGCGTCCGTGCGTAACGCCATTTGGCAAAATTTCCTAAAATCGGATTTGGTTTCTCGAGAGGAAAATTGCAGAATACAAGTAGCCATTCTGAAAAGAAAAAAAAGGAGATCTTGAGAAGATAAAAAGAGGTAGTAGAGAAAAGAAGAAATCATCATCTTCTTTTGGCCGTGTGACTTGGGGGAAAACAGATTGGTCCTGTGAAGCAATTGTCAACATCATCATTCCAGCAACATATTCATCCCAGGAGGGGAGACACACACACACACACGTCCTATTGTTCCAATCATCATTAGTACTCTCTATTTCAGTTTGTTCAAAACTTCATGATGTATCCTATTAACATGAGTAGCTAAACTCATTTGTGTAGGCTAGAACTTGAAATTGTGATGTATTGACTTGAGACTCATATTGAATTTCTATGATTTGTGTCATATTACTATGCTATGTTCATGGAATTGATGTGCTAGCATGAATGGAACCCTAGCGGGGGAGTTCTTGTTAGTTTGTTGATTTCTATTGTCAAGTTTACTAGCAACCTAGCGGGGATAGTGAACTAGGACACGAGTAATATACCACTAGGATTGACGCCCTAGGACAATTTGTAGTGCAACCTAGCGGGGAGCTATAAGTTGTAAAACATTAGAAATCAAAACGATTGGGTAATGATTTAGTCTTGCATCACAATCAAAAGTACTAGCATGCACTTCTTTTTTATTTTATACTTGAATTCGTGTGACTATTTCTCTATTGATAATTGATCGTGTTTTGATACTTGCGTTTCTATTTGACTTGTTCGGAATTCACCCCCATTGTTACTTTTATACTTAGTAAACAGGTTCTCACACCGATCTCTGTGGATACGACCCGACTTACCACAAGCTAGTCGGAGATAAGAAATAATTATTTTTGACGGGTACGACGACGCCCGTCAAATTTTGGCGCCGTTGCCGGGGATTGGTAACGAAGAATCAACTAAGTGTTCTATTTCTTTAGTTTATTTTACTGTCTTTTATTTTGTCACTTGATTACTCTCTGTTTAAGTAACAATGTCGCAGAGAAGTGTTGATGGTGATAATGAAGAGCAAAGTAGTGTGCAAGGGGATAACATTCGAGAACGGAGGCAAGGATTGCCCGCTGCTGATCAAAGAGTACCACCCCCCAGAAATCAGCAATATGTGAATGAATTTGCTAGACATCGTGCAGCTAGACACGATAATTATGATGATTACGAGGCTGAGTTGGATCGACAATACCTCGGTGGAGGAAACCAACATGGACAGCTAGCGAGGCGTCGGGATTTGGGACGCACCATGAGAGGAGTCTGCGCCCCATATATTGATGAGGCACCTTGGTGTATTAGGTTGGATGAGGACGCAAATGACATCGAGATAAAGAGTGGGGTGATTCATCACTTACCCAAGTTTGGAGGAATGCCCGACGAGAACCCCCTAAGGCACTTGAAGGAATTTCATGGAGTTTGCATGTCCATGAAATCAGCATTGGTTTCAGAGAATATTTTTAAACTAAAGACATTTCCTTTTTCGTTAGAAAGTCAAGCTAAATCTTGGTTAATGTCTTTGCCTTCAGGTTCTATTACATCATGGGATCAATTGCAAAGAAAGTTCATGGACAAGTACTACTCCCATTCGAAGGCGGCTCAAACAAGGAAGGAGCTCTCTATGCTTCGACAAGGACGTGGAGAGACATTGTTCGATTATTTGGCGAGGTTTTGGCAATTGGAAGAGAACTGTCCGAATCATCGAATCCCACAAAGGATGCTACTTGAATATTTTATGGACGGGATGATTCTCATGGAAAGAAGAATGCTAGATGCCTCAGTCCAAGGGTCGATTGACGGAGCCCACCGCACTGTCGTTAAGGTGTGGTGTTCTCTGTGCAAAAGCTAATTTATATTCCGCTACTCGTGACCTTACTACTGGGTAGCAAGTGGTAAGTAGGGGTCGAACCCAAGGGAATTAGGGGAATAAGTTGTTCTTAGAGGGATTTGTACTGGATGGGAGCGTTTTTTTAGGTTGATTGAGTTTTAGTGCGGAAAAGTAAGTGCTTTTTTTGGTCGGTTTTGGTTTTTAGTGCGGAAAAGTAAATGACAGAAAAGTAAATACTGAAAAAAAAAGTAGAAGACTTACAGCGGGTGATGCGTGATTGGTAAGTCCTCCGGAAGGTGAGCGCAGTTGATATAGCAGTTTATACTAAGAAAGCAAATGCAAGGGGGTTCGAATATAAGGAAAGCATTCGGTTTCGGGGGCCTTGTATCATAGCCTGTTTATCATTGGCTCTTAGTGATCCTTCTAAGTATTCAAACGTGCATCAAGGCCATTCCAAGCACTCGATTTGCCACACTGTCTAGTCTTTTGCAAAAGTGTTCGAAAGTGAATCGAGGCCATTCCAAGCACTCAACTTGCGACACCGTCTAGTCTTTTGCAAAAAACGTAGAGCACTTGTTCTACTTAGACTAATACCCCATTCCAAGGTATATTAGCCTGTGTGCATCCATTTGGTCAGTCATTCCCGAGCAACCAAATGGTGTTTTAGAAAGGTCAAACTCCTCAGATAAGCTTTTCCATTCCAAGCATCCACTTATCCGAGTATGTTTACGAACCCCACGGAAGAGCTTTGCCATTCCAAGCATCCACTCAACCTTGGAAGTTCTAACCCAATATATGGCACATCGAACAAGTTTTGAATACAGAGAAGAGGCTCTAAGAATTGCCTAAAACATTTTATGATACATGTACACCCCTTCAACCGAATGAAGAGTTTAGCTACGAATATCCATGGAGGAGGATATCATAGCTAAATACTCGGGGGTTTTTGAAAGACAGTAAGTAAAGGGGAATACTCAAGAACCAACAGGAGTATTCCCAAATCCTACTTGAATACTCAAGAACCAACAGGAGTATTCTCTAAAACTGTTATAATACTCAAGAACCAACAGGAGTATTATTTCAAACTGTTATAATACTCAAGGACCAGCAGGAGTATTATTTCAAACCAAAGCTTACAAATGCCAAACTTTCTAGAGAGAGAAGTGATTTCAATTTTGGGATGAAGATTACAAAGGAGGAGAGGTCCCTTTTATAGGCATGGAGGAGCCATGAGGAACCAACACTTGGCAAGATGGTAGAGGAGGAGATGGATGTGGAGGAGAAGCCAACACATGGCAAGCTTCCATGGAGCTCCTTTAGCCGCCGACGGCTTTGAGAGGGAGGAGGAAGAGCCACCCCCTAGGTGGCACAAGGGGAGTGGTTTGTGGCTTTTGTGATCTCATTCCAAAAAGCCATCGGTCTATTTCAGCTCCGGACTGACTTTGGTTGCTCCTCGGTTGGATTTGTTTTGAGTAATTCAATGTCAGGATCTTGAGATTTCTGCATTCAGCGTCTGATCGTGACCTTGGACTAACTCGTAATATCTTTTCAGCGTAAAATCCTCTCCTTAGCGTGTTTTCTCTCTAGAGTCCAAAATACCCTGTAGAAATATATCGGAACTAACAAGCAAAAGTTAAATAGACAAAAGGTCTAATTTAGTGGGTTTAACTGTGTTTATGATTCGTATAATTATGGTCCATTAGATCACCCCACATTTTTAGTTGTTCGTCCCGAACAATGCTATTAAAGGGCGACACACTATGTAAGCTTTTAAAATATGAAAGTTAGACTGTGGGACTCGATTTATCCTAATTCATGCATTACTTACTTATTACCAAATTGAACTGTGTAAATACTTAGAAGAAACTTGATACGTGTACCTTCGTACTGAGATGCAAATTATTTTGGATGTTTCGGGAGATAGCACTTTTTAGGCTCCTGGACTGCAACCTTGGAATCGTCTCGCACTATATAGTTTCCTTGTAGCTTTCTCTAGCACGTGATTCGGTTCGGGTTTCAATGGTTTGGTCGTTGATTTTCTTTTGGCGAGGGACAGCTTTTGTAGTGAATCGGTCTTTGGCCTTTGATTTGACTCTTTGAGTACTTCACTTTTTGTTCGGTTAAAACCTTCACAATTTTGGGCCTTTGGCCTCTTGATTTGCTTCTTCGAGCTTTTTGCCTTTTTGTGGCTTGCTAGTCCATTTTCTCAACCCTTTTTTTGGGAGGTCCAATCTTTGCCCGCGAGCATATGGAAATACCTCCCTTCTCCTCTCATCCTTGCCGTTTCGCGCGGGTCAAGATGAGGGTCGCTCATCTATTTTCTCGGCTACTTTGACTAGAGATAGGACGGTCTGATTCCCGTCCTCGCCTTTTTTTTTCTTTTTGCATAAACACTGCATGGCGGAGGTGACTTCAATCTTCACTGAAACCCGAAGTGCAGCCTCCACTGACTTCGAAAACCATATAGTTAGATTCGATCCTTCGATTGCTTGCCAAGCCTCTCTAGGGCAGTTTATGTCAACTCCACATCCCTAGTTTATCTCAGCACAAAGGGACAAATGAGAAGTTACGTTCTAAGTTTTTAGACAGTTGAATTTTCACAAGGTAAATGCATGAATTTTAGATCTATCTTTTTCACATTCTCAAGTTCATATTTTCAAAAAGATAATATTAAAAAAGGAAAAGAAAAACATGTTATGTACACAGGTGGTTCTCACCCCACACTTTTGAACGTAGGCGTGCCTTTCAGCAAGACTTAGTTCGAAAGCCATGCAAGCAGATATTATATGAGAAGGAAATGACATTAAGGAAAAGGGAAGAACAGAACTCCCTTTAAAGTGTCGAGTGAACGACATGGCATGAGGCTGGATAATCGAGGGAGTTCGGCTGGGGCCTTGAACTCTCAGCGCAGGCCCGGTAACTCACGGAAGCTGCCTAGATGATCCGGTCTTGCTCCAAAAACCGATTCCTGAATAGTCATTTCTTCTATGCACCAAGTGGGTGAGAGCGACTTATTGGAAAAAACTAAATGACAGAAAGTAAGATAGGTGTCGGGTTACCTCCCGACCAGTGCCTTTATTTAACGTCGTTGGCTCGACAGTACCTCATTCCTGGATCACTGGTTTGGATCCCATGGGTGGCTCAGGTCGTATTTCGCCACTGCTCCTGTGTTGATTTTTGCCTTGCCTTTCCCCGATTTTTTGTGAGATGATGTGCTTGGGTCCTGTTCCCACTGTTCTGGTGATTTCTCCTTCCAACATCTTTGAGAAGGCGAGGGACCCTTCACAACTAGTCTTTTGGACTGGGTTTTCTGGTGTTTAGGGCTGCCTTGTCCAGTTATGGCGAAAACATGCTCCATCGAGGAGTCGTTCTGCTCAGGCCCTTTTCCCATCCTCCTGCTAGCCTCTTCATTGATCACATAGTTTTCAGCAATTCGCCTATTGATCAAGGGGAAAAGTCGGGAAGCTTGCATCTTAAGGCTTGGTTCTGCCTTGTCTTGTCTGTTTGTGAGGATCTGGTCGTAGATGGTCTCAGATGCTTGGGTGATGATAGTTGGGTATGGCTCGGGCAGCATGCTGGTGGTATTCTAGACTTCTTCCATTGCTGACACGGCATTCAGTTCCTCGTTGCTCCCGATACTTTCTATATCCCAATCTTCTGATGGCTCGGAAGTTTCTTCTTCGTCTGTCTCTGTACCAGCTTCTTCTATCTGCATTCCTCTGTCAGCTTGAGGTATTCGTTTTGTGGCTGCGGCCAGGTCTTTTATGAGGTACCACATGTCTGCCATGGACAAGTTCCTAGCTAATCTTCTCATTGCTTCGTTAATCCTTATCAGCTCTTCGGCCCT
This sequence comes from Rhodiola kirilowii, assembly GCA_033675215.1. Lineage (NCBI taxonomy): Eukaryota > Viridiplantae > Streptophyta > Magnoliopsida > Saxifragales > Crassulaceae > Rhodiola > Rhodiola kirilowii. The sequence continues at coordinate 12,302,436 of CM066195.1, read as the reverse complement.
CATCCCTCGAAGAAATTTTTGAAGAAGAACTTTCTTCGTGAATCCATGGTGCGGGCAGCTTGAGATGATGGTGTCATAGTTCTTGTAGTATTCGTCCAAAGTCTCATCCCGGGATTATTGAAGGCACATGATCTTCTCACGGGTTTGTTGTCGTAAGGATGGAGGGGAGAATTCTTTCAGGAATGGAACGCAGAGGTCCACAAAATGTACTGCACTACTAGCGGTTGATGTGTAATACCAGATTGTCGCAAAATCAGTTAGAGAGAATTTGAAGCATTTAAGCTTAAATTCCTCTAATATTTTATTTTCAGGTTTTATGTGGCAGCAAACGTGGTGAATGTTTCGGCAGTGTAGTACTGGGTCTTCTCCATCCGTACCTCCGAACAGGGGAAGATGTCTTGTTGTCCATGCATACGTAGTGGGTAGCGTCATGAGGACATGAGAAGGGGAGGGAAAGAACAACTTATCCGACGGCTAATTCCCCGGCAACGGCGCCAGTTTTGACGGAGCCCACCGCACTGTCGTTAAGGTGTGGTGTTCTCTTTGCAAAAGCTAATTTATATTCCGCTACTCGTAACCTTACTACTGGGTAGCAAGTGGTAAGCAGGGGTCAAACCCAAGGGAATTAGGGGGATAAGTTGTTCTTTGAGGGATTTGTACAGGATGGGAGCATTTTTTAGGTTGATTGAGTTTTAGTGCGGAAAAGTAAGTGCTTTTTTTGGTTGGTTTTGGTTTTTAGTGCGGAAAAGTAAATGACAGAAAAGTAAATACTGAAAATAAAAGTAGAAGACTTACAGCGGGTGATGCGTGATTGGTAAGTCCTCCAGAAGGTGAGCGCAGTTGATATAGCAGTTTATACTAAGAAAGCAAATGCAAGGAGGTTTGAATATAAGGAAAGTATTCGGTTTCGGGGGCCTTGTATCATAGCCTGTTTATCATTGGCTCTTAGTGATCCTTCTAAGTATTCAAACGTGCATCAAGGCCATTCCAAGCACTCGATTTGCCACACTGTCTAGTCTTTTGCAAAAGTGTTCGAAAGTGAATCGAGGCCATTCCAAGCACTCAACTTCCGGCACCGTCTAGTCTTTTGCAAAAAACGTAGAGCACTTGTTCTACTTAGACTAATACCCCATTCCAAGGTATATAAGCCTGTGTGCATCCATTTGGTCAGTCATTCCCGAGCAACCAAATGGTGTTTTAGAAAGGTCAAACTCCTCAGATAAGCTTTGCCATTCCAAGCATCCACTTATCCGAGTATGTTTACGAACCCCACAGAAGAGCTTTGCCATTCCAAGCATCCACTCAACCTTGGAAGTTCTAACCTAATATATGGCACATAGAACAAGTTTTGAATACAGAGAAGAGGCTCTAAGAATTGCCTAAAACATTTTATGATACATGTACACCCCTTCAACCGAATGAAGAGTTTAGCTACGAATATCCATGGAGGAGGATATCATAGCTAAATACTCGGGGGTTTTTGAAAGACAGTAAGTAAAGGGGAATACTCAAGAACCAACAGGAGTATTCCCAAATCCTACTTGAATACTCAAGAACCAACAGGAGTATTCTCTAAAACTGTTATAATACTCAAGAACCAACAGGAGTATTATTTCAAACTGTTATAATACTCAAGAACCAACAGGAGTATTATTTCAAACCAAAGCTTACAAATGCCAAACTTTCTAGAGAGAGAAGTGATTTCAATTTTGGGATGAAGATTACAAAGGAGGAGAGGTCCCTTTTATAGGCATGGAGGAGCCATGAGGAGCCAACACTTGGCAAGATGGGAGAGGAGGAGATGGATGTGGAGGAGAAGCCAACACATGGCAAGCTTCCATGGAGCTCCTTTAGCCGCCGGCGGCTTTGAGAGGGAGGAGGAAGAGCCACCCCCCTAGGTGGCACAAGGGGAGTGGTTTGTGGCTTTTGTGATCTCATTCCAAAAAGCCATCGGTCCATTTCAGCTCCGGACTGACTTTGGTTGCTCCTCGGTTGGATTTGTTTTGAGTAATTCAATGTCAGGATCTTGAGATTTCTACATTTAGCGTCTGACCGTGGCCTTGGACTAACTCGTAATATCTTTTCAGCGTAAAATCCTCTCCTTAGCGTGTTTTCTCTCTAGAGTCCAAAATACCCTGTAGAATTATATCGGAACTAACAAGCAAAAGTTAAATAGACAAAAGGTCTAATTTAGTGGGTTTAACTGTGTTTATGATTCGTATAATTATGGTCCATCATCGATCCTTGACATGTATCCCGAGGAGATATGGGAGTTGATCGAGAAAGTTGCTGAGGGCACAAGGTATCTAGAAGAAACCTATAAACCTGCACCTGTTGCTAATGTAAATGTACAGTCTGAATTGCAGGAATTGAAGGATATGGTGGCTAAATTAGTGACGCAACAACCACAAAGAAATCAACAAGTGGAGTGTAAGGTAAACAAGTCCACTTATAATTCGATAAATAATGATAACGCTATTTTTCAGGAAAGAACAGAAGACGTGAATATTGTGGGATACATAAACAAGGGAGATTTGCCACCAAGAAGGACTGATGGATACCAAGGCCACAACAAATGGCAGCTGAGACAGAATGAGGGTGGTTGGCAAAGGAACCACAATTACGATGCGGGGCAATCCTCTTATCCACAAAAGCAGCCGTACAAACCACCGCAAATCAGACAAGGAGATGAGGACCCGTTGAAGGAATTTAGAGATGAGATGAGAGGAATGTTCAAGGAACTCACTCAAAAGATTGACCACCACACTAAAAAGATTGACACCCAAGATGGAGACGTTGACGAATTAAAGAAGCAAATGTCTCAAATGGCCAGCGTAGTGTACGAACGGCGAGAAGACAAGGGGCAGCTACCGTCGCAAACAATTCCCAACCCGAAGTCCAATATCAGCGCTGTAATGCTTAGAAATGGAAAACAAGTGAAGAATGGAATGGAAGAGCTGCATGAAGATTGTACCTCAGTGCAGCACGCGGACGCCTCGCCAATTAAGGCGCGGACGTCTGAAGAATTACAACAAAATACGGAGACGTCCGTGGGCTGTAATAATTCAGGCATTGAATTTCCAAATTCTAACACTCCTTTACCATTTCCAATGCAGGTTTCTAAGACGAACAAGAAGTCTATCACAGACAAGGAGGATTAGGAGTTGTTCAGTAAGGTGGAAATTAACATTCCACTCATTGAGGCCATTCGGCAAATTCCAAGGTACGCAAAATTTCTTAAAGAATTTTGTACTAACCGTAGGCGTACAACTATGAGCAGGTCATGCTAGGAGAAAGTGTATCAGCTGCGATACAAAGGAAGGTGCCCAAAAAGTGTAAGGATCCCGGAACTTTTACTATTCCATGTATTATTGGTAACAGGAAGATCAAAAATTGCATGCTAGATCTTGGTGCTTCCATAAATGTTCTTCCTTACTCTTTATATTTATCTTTGCATATTGGTCCACTTAAACCCGCGGGTTTGACCATTCAATTGGCTTACCGATCATGCACCCAACCTTTGGGTGTGATCAAGGATGTTTTGGTGCAGGTAGAAAATCGTAGTTTTCCTGCAGATTTCTACGTGCTGAAAATGGAAGACGAGGGAGCACAAGATCAGCCACCAATTCTATTTGCTAGGCCATTTTTGAAGACGGCGAGAACTAAGATCGATGTGGATAGCGGCACACTCTCCATGGAGGTGGAAGATGAGGTAATAAACTTTAATATATATCAAGCTATGCAATATCCACCTGATGATGCAGGAGTACACGCTTTGGATGCGATCGATGAGCTAGTGGAGTCTTCAGATATTCCCTATAGGGATGATGTGCTTGAAATAATTTTGAGGAAGGCTATTGAGTCACGTGGCGCATCAATAGGGATGCTTTGTGATACTACTGACATGCTACAGGAGCTTAGAGTTTAACCACCATTAACCCCCAGGTATGAGGCTAATCAAGTTACTTTAACTAATAAATCTACACTTGTACCATCTGTTGTACAGGCACCTGAGTTGCAGCTTAAGCCCTTACCCGAGCATTTAAAGTATATCTATTTGGGAGATGGTGAGACGTTGCCGGTCATAATCAAGAAAGGCTTGGAGCCTAATCAGAAGGAGAGATTGGCAGCGGTACTGAGGAAACATAAGACTGCGATTGGATAGACACTTGCGAACATCAAGGGAGTGAGCCCTACCGTGTGCATGCACCGGATTTTACTCGAGGATGGAGCCAAACCTGTGAGACAGCCGCAGCGTAGATTGAACCCACTGATGATGGAGGTGGTTCAAAAAGAGGTACAAAAACTTTTAGATGCTAACGTGATTTATCCCATTTCAGACAGTCAATGGGTAAGCCCCGTACATGTAGTACCGAAGAAGACAGGAATTACCGTGGAGCTTAATGCTCGAGGTGAGTTGGTGACGAAGAGAATCCAGAACGGATGGCGCGTGTGCATCGACTACAGAAAGCTAAATGCCGTGACACGCAAGGATCACTTTCCTTTGCCGTTCATTGACCAAATGTTGGATAGGCTCGCAGGTAAGCCTTACTTTTGCTTTTTAGATGGATTTTCTGGGTATAATCAAATTCTGATTGCAGCCGAAGACCAGGACAAGACTACTTTCACGTGCCCATTTGGTACATTCGCGTTTCGACGCATGTCTTTTGGTTTGTGCAACGCGCCTGGTACCTTCCAGCGTGTGGTAATGAGTATTTTTTCGAAATTGATTAGGGACTGTGTTGAAGTATTCATGGATGATTTTAACGTGTATGGAAATACTTTTGATGAATGCTTGCTTAATGTTGGTAGAGTGCTTGCACGTTGTGAGGAGACGAACTTGGTCTTGAATTATGAAAAATGTCATTTTATGGTCACTCACGGAATAGTATTGGGACATGCCGTTTCTAGTGAAGGAATACAAGTAGATAAGGCTAAAATTGATTTGATGCTTAGCTTACCTTATCCTACTGATCAGCGTGGTGTGAGGTCTTTTATGGGACATGCAGGATTTTATCGCAGATTTTTAAAGAACTTCTCGAAGAGGGCGTTGCCTCTCTCTAGATTGCTGCAAAAGGATGTGCCATTTGAGTTTACAGAGGAATGCAAGGCAGCGTTCGATGATCTTAAGGCTGCACTAACTAGTGCACCCATCATTCAAGCACCGGATTGGACACAACCCTTCGAAATAATGTGTGATGCTAGCGACTACGCAGTTGGAGCGGTGCTAGGGCAAAGGAAGGAAAAGAAGCCTGTGGTGATCCATTATGCGTCTAGGACGCTTGACGCGGCTCAGCGAAATTATTCCACGACCGAAAAAGAGCTTTTAGCTGTTATATTTTCTTTGGAAAAGTTTCACCCTTATTTACTTGGTTCTAAAATTGTTGTCTTTTCTGATCATGCAGCCATTCGCTATTTGATGACGAAGAAGGAGTCAAAGCCGCGGCTGATTAAATGGATCCTTCTACTACAAGAGTTCGATGTGGAAATAAAAGACAAGTAGGGCATTGAGAACACCGTGGCCGATCACTTGAGCCGAATAGTGAGAGAGGAGGAAACCTGAGCTATAACCGAAACATTCCCGGACGAGTATTTATTTGCTGTCCAAGAAAAGGCACCATGGTATGCTAACATAATTAACTACCTGGTGGGAGGTAAGTTTCCTTCGTCATTCACTACTGCTCAACGTTTGAGGCTTAAACATGATTCGAGATATTATATTTGGGATGATCCATATTTGTGGAAAATTGGTTTGGATCAAGTTGTTAGAAAGTGTGTGTCTGATTCTGAGATTTCTTCTGTGCTTGCTTTTTGTCATGAACATGCGTGTGGTGGTCATTTTTGACCAAGGAGAACATCTAGGAAAATACTTGATAGTGGCTTGACAGAACCGCTTGTCGTCAAAGCGATTGTGCAAATAAATTTATAATAGTCCACTACTCGCAACTATACTACTGGGTAGTACTTGGTAAGTAGGGGTCGAACCCAAGGGAACTAGGGGAATAATTAATCTTCGGGGGGATTACGCAGCGTGGGAGCGTGTTTAAGGTCGGTTGGTTGGTTTTAAAGCTACCAGCTATTTTGATTGATTGATTGGTTGGTTGGTTGATTTTAACACTGGAAAGTAAATTACTATTTTAATGATTAAGAGAAATGTTCGATTTCAGGGGACTTGTATTATATCCTGTTTATCATTGACCTTTAGTGACTCTCCTAAGTATTCAAACGGTGTATCAAGGCCATTCCAAGCACTCGATTTGCGTACACTGTCTAGCCTATTCCAAGGACGTAGAACACTTATTCTATTTAGACTAATACTCCATTCCCGGTTATATTAGCCTATGTGCATCCATTTGATCTATCATTCCCGATCAACCAAATGGTGTTTAGGATGAGTCAAACTTCTCAGATAAGCTTTGCCATTCCAAGCATCCACTTATCCGTACAAGTTTACGAACCCCCATGGTGAGCTTTGCCATTCCAAGCGTCCCCTCAACCATGGACGTTCTGACTTAATATATGGCACATAGAATAAGTTTTGAATACTTAGACTAGATACTAAGTTAATAGTCTTAAAACATTTTATAATACAAGTGCGCCCCTTTGACCGAACTACTAGTTTAGCTACTATTCATCGCGCTAAACATTATACTAAGGAAATTAAAGACAACAGTTAAATAAATTAATACTAAGAGAAACTTACAACCGTTGAAGCGCCAAGGGAGCTTTCCTTTATTTCCAAAGCAAAATTACAACATTACAAATATTACAACTTCTAGAGAGAGAAGTGAATTTGAGTTGAGGTGTGTGAAATGAGGAGGAGGAGCTCCTCCTTTTATAGCCCAAAGGGGAGGAGATGGGTGGTGGAGATGGTGGACATGTGCATTTGATCCAAGGGAGGAGAAGAGGAGGAAGGAGGAGGTGCCATGTGGAGGAGGAGAAAGCCGCCGGTCACCATGGGTGGAGGAGCCGCCGGTTGCAGGTGGTCCAAGGGGGAGGAGCTCCTCCCTTGGCCACCTCCTTGAGTGGTGGCCGGTCATCCTTGCCCAATGTGTGAGTTTGTACAGTTTTGTGCAGTCTTTTCACAAAACTGTCAATGTGTTCCTTCCCCGGTCTGTCTTGACTCCACTCCTGATTCTTCTGATTAATTTATTCTGGTCAATTCAACGTCAGGATCCTTGATATTTCTTCAGTCGGCATATGATCTTGACCTTGGATTGACTCTTGTTATCTTTTCAGCTTAAAATCCTCTCCTTAGCGTGTTTTCACTTCAGTCTCTAAAATGCCCTGTGAAAATATATCGGGACTAACACATAGACGTTAGATAGACAAACAGTCTAATTAAGGGGGTTTTACTGTGTTTCTGACTCGTATAACTTTGGTCCATCAGATTACCCCCCACTTTTAGTTGTTCGTCCCGAACAATGCTATTAAAGGGCGTAAGTTCTAATTTTGGCTTTGGAATATGAAAATTAGACTGTGGTACTCGATCTATCCTAATTCATGCATTGCTTACTTATTACCAAATTAAACTGTGTAAATAAATAGAAGGAACTTAATACTTGTACCTCCGTGCTGAGATGCAAATTATATTGGATGTCTCGGGAGATAGCCCTTTTTAGGTTCCTGGACTGCAACCTCGGGATCATCTCTTACTATATGGTTTTCTGGTAGCTTTCTCTAGCACGTGATTCGATTCGGGTTTCAGTGAGTTGAGCCTTTTTGATTTTCTTCTTTGGCGAGGGACTGCTTTTTTGTTGTAGTGAATCGGCCTTTGGCCTTTTGATTTGACTTTTTTGAGTGCTTCACTTTTGCTCGGTTAAAACCTTCACAATTTTGGGCCTTTGGCCTCTTTTGATTTGCTTCATTGAGCTTTTCATCTTTTTGTGATTGCTAGTCCATTTTCTCGAGCCTTTTTTGGGAGGTCCAATAATCGCCCGCAAGCCTATGGAAATACCTCCCCGCTCCTCTCGTCTTTGTCGTTTTGCGCGGGTCAAGATGAGGGTCGCCCATCTATTTTCTCGGCTATTTTGACTAGAGAGAGGACGGTCTGATTCCCGTCCTGGCCTTTGCATAGATGCTTCATGGCGGAGTTGACTTCAATTATTCACTGAAAACCCGAAGTGCAGCCTCCACTGACTTCGAAAACCATATAGTTTGATCTGATCCTTTGATTGCTTTCCAAGCCTTTCTAGGGCAGTTTATATCAACTCCACATCCCTAGTTATCTCAGCACAAAGGACAAATGGAAAGTTACATTCTAAGTTTTTAAACAGTTGAATTTTCACAAGGTTAATGCATGAATTATGATTTATCTTTTTCACATTCTTAAGTTCATATTTTCAAAAAGGTACTTATTAAAAAAGAAAAAACAGCTGCATGTTATTTATGTACACAGGTGGTTCTCACCCCCCACTTTTGAACGAAGGCGTGCCTTAGTTCAAAAGTCATGCAAGCTTAAAACTAAATACTGAATTTAAATGACAGAAATTAAAGTGCGGAAAAGTAAGATAGTGTCGGGTTACCTCCCGACCAGTGCACTTGTTTAACGTCGTTGGCTCGACGATACCTCGTTTGTGGTTCATTGGTTTGGGACCCATGGGTGGCTGAGGTCGAACTTCTTGATTCCACCGACTTTAATTCTTGCGGTGAGTCTTCCTGATTTTTTAGCAGATGACGGGTTTGGGTCCAGTTCTGATGGTATCTCCTTCCAATGTCTCTGAGAAGGCGAGGGACCTTTCACTATCAGCTTCTTGAACTGGGTGTTTTCCTGTTTAGGGCTGCCATGTCCAGTCATGGCGAAAGCGTGCTCCATGTAGGAGTCATTCTGCTCGGGCCCTTTTCCCATTCTCCTTTGAGCTTCTTCTTGGATCGCATAGTTCGCGGCGACTTTCTCATTAATTAAGGGGAAAAGTCGGGAAGGCCTCATGAGGCTCGGTTCTGCCGCGTAATGTTGGTTCGTGAAGAACTGATCGTAGATAGTCTCAGCTGCCTGGGTAATGATAGTCGGGTATGGAATAGGCAGTTCGTTGGTGGTATTCTGGACTTCTACTTTGTTGCTTCCGGTGCTTTCCATGTCTGATTCCTCGGATGGTTCGGGAGTCTCTTCTGACGGCTCGGTGGTTTCTTCTTTGTCAGCCTCAGGGTCAGCTTCTTCTGTCTGCATTTCCTTGTCAGTGTGAGGAACTCGTCTTGTGGCAGCGGCTAGGCCAGTTATCAGGTACCACATGTCTGCAATGGTGAGGTTTGCGGCAGACCTTCTCATAGCTTCGTTGACTCTTCCCAGCTCTTCGGACCTCATCCCAGGAAGAAATTTTTGGAGAAGAATTTTCTTCGTAAATCCATGGTGCGGGCAGCTTGAGACGATGGTATCGAATTTTTTGTAGTATTCGTCCAAAGTCTCATCCCGGGATTGTTGAAGGTTCAGGATCTTCTCGCGGGTTTCTTGGCGTAAGGAAGGTGGGGAGAATTCTTTCAGGAACGGAACGCAGAGGTCTACAAAACGTTCTGCACTGCAAGCGGTGGATGTGTGGTACCATATCGTAGCGAAGTCGGTTGGAGAGAATTTAAAGCATTTCAGCTTAAATTCCTCTAACACTTCGTTTTCAGGTTTGATGTTGTGGCAGACTTGGTGGAAGTTTCGGCAGTGCTGTACAGGGTCTTCTCCCTCCGTTCCTCCGAACAGGGGCAGAAATCGCGTTGTCCATGCATGCGTGACAGGTAATGACATAGAGAGATGAACAGAAAAGAAAAAGGGGAGGGAAGAACAGTTATCCGATGACTAGTTCCCCGGCAACGGCGCCAATTTGACAGAACCGCTTGTCGTCAAAGCGATTGTGCAAATAAATTTATAATAGTCCGCTACTCGCAACTATACTACTGGGTAGTACTTGGTAAGTAGGGGTCGAACCCAAGGGAACTAGGGGAATAATTGTTCTTCGGGGGGATTACGCAGCGTGGGAGCGTGTTTAAGGTCGGTTGGTTGGTTTTAAAGCTACCAGCTATTTTGATTGATTGATTGGTTGGTTGGTTGATTTTATTACTGGAAAGTAAATTACTATTTTAATGATTAAGAGAAATGTTCGGTTTCAGGGGACTTGTATTATATCCTATTTATCATTGACCTTTAGTGACTCTCCTAAGTATTCAAACGGTGTATCAAGGGCATTCCAAGCACTCGATTTGCGTACACTGTCTAGCCTATTCCAAGGACGTAGAACACTTATTCTATTTAGACTAATACTCCATTCCCGGTTATATTAGCCTATGTGCATCCATTTGATCAATCATTCCCGATCAACCAAATGGTGTTTAGGATGAGTCAAACTTCTCAGATAAGCTTTGCCATTCCAAGCATCCACTTATCCGTACAAGTTTACGAACCCCCATGGTGAGCTTTGCCATTCCAAGCGTCCCCTCAACCATGGACGTTCTGACTTAATATATGGCACATAGAATAAGTTTTGAATACTTAGACTAGATACTAAGTTAATAGTCTTAAAACATTTTATAATACAAGTGCGCCCCTTAGACCGAACTACTAGTTTAGCTACTATTCATCGCGCTAAACATTATACTAAGGAAATTAAAGACAACAGTTAAATAAATTAATACTAAGAGAAACTTACAACCGTTGAAGCGCCAAGGGAGCTTTCCTTTATTTCCAAAGCAAAATTACAACATTACAAATATTACAACTTCTAGAGAGAGAAGTGAATTTGAGTTGAGGTGTGTGAAATGAGGAGGAGGAGCTCCTCCTTTTATAGCCCAAAGGGGAGGAGATGGGTGGTGGAGATGGTGGACATGTGCATTTGATCCAAGGGAGGAGAAGAGGAGGAAGGAGGAGGTGCCATGTGGAGGAGGAGAAAGCCGCCGGTCACCATGGGTGGAGGAGCCGCCGGTTGCAGGTGGTCCAATGGGGAGGAGCTCCTCCCTTGGCCACCTCCTTGAGTGGTGGCCGGTCATCCTTGCCCAATGTGTGAGTTTGTACAGTTTTGTGCAGTCTTTTCACAAAACTGTCAATGTGTTCCTTCCCCGGTCTGTCTTGACTCCACTCCTGATTCTTCTGATTAATTTATTCTGGTCAATTCAACATCAGGATCCTTGATATTTCTTCAGTCGGCATATGATCTTGACCTTGGATTGACTCTTGTTATCTTTTCAGCTTAAAATCCTCTCCTTAGCGTGTTTTCACTTCAGTCTCTAAAATGCCCTGTGAAAATATATCGGGACTAACACGTAGACGTTAGATAGACAAATAGTCTAATTAAGGGGGTTTTACTGTGTTTCTGACTCGTATAACTTTGGTCCATCATGGCTTCTATTGGCCACATTTGTTTAGGGATGCATATAACCATTGCAAGGCATGTGATAGGTGTCAACGCGTAGGGAATATTTCTGCTAGAAATGAAATGCCTCAAATGCCCATTGTTGTTGATGAGATATTTGATATATGGGGTATTGATTTTATGGGACCGTTTCCCTCTGCATATGGTTTACAATATATATTGGTTGCTATTGATTATGTATCTAAGTGGGTCGAAGCTAAGGCCACCAAACATGATGATGGTAAGACGGTGGTGGATTTCTTGCGTACTAATATCTTTTGTAGGTATGGAGTACCAAAGGCGGTGATCAGTGACCAAGGGTCACACTTTTGCAATCGTTCCGTTGCGTCGGTGTTCAAACACTTTGGTGTTATTCATCGAGTATCCACCACCTATCACCCTCAAACCAATGGGCAAGCTGAGGTGTCGAACCGAGAGATCAAGTATATACTAGAGAAGATGGTGAAGCCGTCGAGGAAGGATTGGCCAATAAGACTTGAAGAGGCATTGTGGGCTTACAGGACCGCCTATAAAACGCCAATTGGAATGTCCCCTTTTAGACTGGTTTATGAGAAGGCTTGTCATCTCCCGGTTGAGGTACAACATAAGGCTTTTTGGGCAATTAAAACATGCAACTTTGATCTAACCAATGCAGGGATTGAAAGAAAGCTACAGTTGAGTGAGTTGGAGGAGCTCCGCTTAGAGGCTTATGAGAGCCAGTCAGACTACAAAGCGAGAGCGAAAATGTACCATGACAAGCACATATTGAGGCGCATCTATGAAGTGGGGCAAAAGGTACTCTTATTTTCCTCAAGATTAAGACTTATGCCTGGGAAGTTGCGTTCTCGTTGGACATGTCCATACGTCATTGTAAGGGTGTACAATCATGGGGCGTTGGAATTGCGAGGACCCGAAGGAGGAGAGAGTTTCAAAGTGAACGGGCAAAGAGTCAAGCCATACTATGATGGATTCGAGGCAACCACTGAGGACGTTGAACTGGCAGAGCCAGTATATTCTACCTAGCAAGAGGTAATGTCCAGCCAAGGACGTTAAACAAAGGCGCTTACCGGGAGGCAACCCGGTGTGTTTTATTTCTATCTTACACATGTTATAGTGGAATTGGGAAGCTGATAATGCGCCTCGAGTGCATTTCTTTTTATTTCTGGTGTTTTCAGGCGATTAAACGAAGAAAAGAAATCTACATCAGTGCAGAATGCGCACGTCTTGACAGTTAAATGCGCGGACGCCTCAGCAATTATTGCATTTTCTTCAGACGTCCGCGGCAGCAAATCATGAAGACGTCCGCGGTGCTTTTTAAAGGGTTAAAATTGTAGAGCCCAACACCACCACCAGAATACTAGGGGAGTACCAGTTCACTTCTTTTTATTTATTGTCTTTTATTTTTATTTGAGTCTGTTTGTACACATCTCATCTCGTGAATTATACCGTGAGGACACGGATCCATCTAAGTGTAGGGTGAGATGTTATGGAGTCAGTTGTGTGTCGTGATGAACTGATGATGCATTGCTATGTTTTTCTCATATGTCAAAAATCTCATTTCCAGCTTTTTATGACTATTGTGCTCATTTGACTAAAAATGCGAAATTTAAAAAAAAATTCGATGCTTTGTTCTTGTGAGTTGTGATATGCAGGGATGTGGAGTTGACAGAAATGTCCTAGAAGGGTACGGCAAATTGCAGGAAGTTCTGAGTTTTTGGTTTTGATGATTGAGAAAAGCGGTGGAGGTTGACGCTTCACTAGCCTAGTCCTGAGAGTAGCTCCGTCACCAAGTAATTCAAGTATATGCATGCGTTCGCAGTGGTGGCGGGACAGAGAAAACGAACTGTCCATCTCTAGTCGGAGTAGCTGGGAATGGGTGGGTAACCCCTACCTTGCCTCATGCAGAAACGACGAGGATGAGAAAAGAGCGGGACGCACTCCTATGCTGTTATTCGGAGGCTATGATTGGAGTGGTTCAAGGGCGCAAATAATTATGTGGACAAGAAACAAGTTCAAAAGCCAAAGGCAAACCATCAAGTAAGAAGAAAATCAAAATCTGATTGATTCAAGCAAGATGTGTAGTTTATCAAAGTCCATACAAATTAAGGAATTCAAGGCTCAACGGAACGAAAGCAGTGAATTAATCACGTGTCAGAGAAAGCCGCCGACTCAATCTAAAGACCAAAACTCAGAAAAGAATGCAATGTCCGTGGTACCTATAGGGGACTATCTCCCATACATCCAAGGTCGTCTGAATTGCAACTCGCGAGGTAACAAGTATCGAAAAATCTATCTTTACTCGCATTGTTAGAATTTTAAGCATGACAAGATTAGTTGCTGGATTTGAAATTGAGACGTAAGGATTAGCATAATAGTGCATTGTAATTCGTTCTGTGGCTTTGTTCTTGTTCGGGATGAACAAGTTCAAGTGTGGGGTAGTTTGATAAGTCGTAATTGTACGACTATTTTATATGTTAAAACCCCGTCTCTTAGTGTTTGCCTGTATATTATTTCACTACCTGTGTGTAGTTTTCATTCTCAGGTGCATTCGGAGACCATGGAAGGAATATCGGCTAAAGAGAGCATGTTAGAAGCTGTTTTGCGTCGAAGGAATAAAGTCAACAATGATTGAAGTCTGAGTCAAGGAATCACACGGACGGCTTAAGGAGTTAAGGCGCTGAGGTCTTATTCATTACTGTAATTCAAGAGACGTCCGCGGGTGACAAAATGCAAGAGGCGTCCGTGCGTAACGCCAGCTGGCAAAATTTCCTAAAATCGGATTTTGTTTTTCGAGAGGAAAATTGCAGAATACAAGGAGCCATTCTGGAAAGAAAAAAAGGAGATCTTGAGAAGATAAAAAGAGGTAGTAGAGAAAAGAAGAAATCATCATCTTCTTTTGGCCGTATGACTTGGGGGAAAACAGATTGGTCCTGTGAAGCAATTGTCAGCATCATCATTCCAGCAGCATATTCATCCCAGGAGGGGAGACACACACACACACGTCCTATTGTTCCAATCATCATTAGTACTCTCTATTTCAGTTTGTTCAAAACTTCATGATGTATCCTATTAACATGAGTAGCTAAACTCATTTGTGTAGGCTAGAACTTGAAATTGTGATGTATTGACTTGAGACTCATATTGAATTTCTATGATTTGTGTCATATTACTATGCTATGTTCATGGAATTGATGTGCTAGCATGAATGGAACCCTAGCGGGGGAGTTCTTGTTAGTTTGTTGATTTCTATTGTCAAGTTTACTAGCAACCTAGTGGGGATAGTGAACTAGGACACGAGTAATATACCACTAGGATTGACGCCCTAGGACAATATGTAGTGCAACCTAGCGGGGAGCTATAAGTTGTAAAACATTAGAAATCAAAACGATTGGGTTAATGATTTAGTCTTGCATCACAATCAAAAGTACTAGCTTGCACTTCTTTTTTATTTTATACTTGAATTCGTGTGACTATTTCTCTATTGATAATTGATCGTGTTTTGATACTTGCGTTTCTATCTGACTTGTTCGGAATTCACCCCCATTGTTACTTTTATACTTAGTAAACAGGTTCTCACACCGATCTCTGTGGATACGACCCGACTTACCACAAGCTAGTCGGAGATAAGAAATAATTATTTTTGACGGGTACGACGACGCCCGTCAAGGAGTAACCGCTAAAATCCCTCAGCCAACCGTGATGGACTCGTCTGTCTCATTAGATGCTGGTACGTCTCAAGAAGTCTGTCCCCAATCTGAGGTATTTCCAACTGTTCCTTCAGTTTCTGCAAATATACCTACTGTTGAAAAGATTGTTGGGGTTGAGAAGGATGTTAAGTCGGTTGACGGTGATGAAGCCAGTAGGGCTGTGATTGGTGATGGTGGTAAGGATGTTAGTGGTGTTAGGGCTGTCGTTGACAACAAAGCCGGTACTGGAGATGAATCTGTCAAACTTGTGGAAGCTGTTGAAACCAGCAAGGTTGCTGGAGGCTCAGCAATATGGAGGGAGAAAATCCATGCGTCTGGGTATATTCGTCCAGATGGATTAAGGAAGAAGAAGGGTACTCGCAGAGTGGTCTCTCCAAGACAGTGTCTAGCCAAGATCAGTTCAGTCAGAGGGAGGCTCATAGCAATGTCAGATGAGGAGACAGAGAAATTCCTTGAGGCTTCAGGAAAGAGGAAGTTGGCAATCGATGATGGTTCTAACAGTGAGCCCTCTAAAAACCTTGAAGGAATCACTGAAGAAGGTTCCAGTATGCATGCCGAGTCTGTGGCAGAGGAGGAAGCCACTATAGAAGAATCTGATCCTACAGAAAAGGATGAAGAGTTGCAGAAGATGTTCAAAGACATTGATGATGTCGTGAAAGGCTTGGAAAAAGAGAAGGACCGGGGAGTGGCTGGTTCAGAGGAAGGTCTGCGTAACCAGGTTGTTGGAGCAGAAGAGTCTGCTGCTGAGAAAGTCACAAGTGTTCCAACTGTGAAACAAAGTGTTCAGACTGAAGTTGAGACTAGAGTTGTTCCAGAGACAGTGATGTGTGAAGAGACAGTGGCAGTCCAAGATGATCGTCGTAGGGATCATTTGGAGGAAGATGGTTCATCTATTCGCAAGGATGCTCCAATGTCAGCAGCAAAAGGCGTTACTCTTTCAGAAGATGACCAAGACAGTGTTCCCCTTGTCAATCTCAAAAGGACAACGAAGGGCAAGGAAAAGAAAAAGGTAGTCTTTGCTAAGACTACAAAGGAACCAGTTCAGAAGGATGCTGAGATAGGCATCAGGGCAGGGGGAGTTGGCTCATCTAAGAAAAGGAAGCGCAATACAGCAGTTCCCGTCTCTGAAGATGCTGGGAGACGCGAAGTCCCAGCCCCTGAGTCTGAGACTAGTCCAGTGGGTAAGGTCAAAAAGGGAGTGTGGTTCGTTAATAAAGATGCTGTCTTGAAATGGAGTTGTGTGCTGAAGAGAAAAATCATACCTGAGAGGTTGCTGGATGCATCCAGTTACAAAGGGAAAGAAGTGGTTGAGGTGCTTAAAGAGTCTGATCTGTTCTGGACGTTGGACAGATGCAAGCCGTTCAACGAACAGCTGGTGCGTGAGGCCATGGTAAACCTCCCTCCTGGGTTTGGGGTCATTGGAGAAGCAGATTATGGGGTCTTGTATGTTAGAGGAAGGAGGATCAAGATTGATCCTGAGCTGATCAATGTTTACTTCTCCATGGACGACCCAGCTGTAGATGAAGAGGAATCTAGCTTTGAGAAGATAGTGAGCACCATCACTGCAGGCTCTGTTCGGTGGAGGCCTGAGTCAGTTGTGAATACAGCGGATCTGTCTACGTTCTATTCAATGCTATTTTTCATTGCTGTTTTCAACTGGAGGCCGTCTACTCATCGCTCTACTGTCAACAAGGACATGGCCCAACTGATTTATCAGATAGGGAATAAGCTGAAGTTCAACCTGGGCAGAATAATGTTCAAACAGATTGCTGAACATGCTACATCAATGAGAACTCTGCACCAGATCTGCTTCCCGTCTCTGATTTATGAGCTGATCATCCATCAAGCACCAGATTTGAAGGCCTCGCCTGACCATCTCACAAAGGCACCCAGCAAGTTCATCGTTGACCACAAGTTGTTCAAAGGGCGTCACATGAACGATCTCAAGGAGGAGAACCAGAAAGGAAATGGTGTTGCGGAGTCGAGTCGAGGGGGAGCCAGAATGGGCCAAGATGAGAAGAGCCAACTGCTCAATGACCTGAATGTCATCATTGAAGTGGACAAGGAGCAACGCAAGCCATCAACAAGCTCGCTCATGCCCTCAGCTACCCAAGTGAGGATGAATCTGACGATGCTGATTCTGAGGATGCCACGGATGACGGGTCGTCTGAATGAAGGTCCTCTAAAAAACTATCTCCTTGAACTATTTTTTTAAAACTCTCGTACTTAGTGCTTGTTCTGGCACATTTTTATTGACTGTTTGAACTCGGAGCGCACCCCTTGCCAGTTTGTGGCAAAAAGGGGGAGTATTTTTGAGGAGACAATTTTTGTTTCCCTCAAAGTTGTTTATTGTCTAGATAGTTAGATAGACCTAGTTATCTAGTAGATCTGGTTTTGCCAAAATGCCAAGGGGGAGATTGATGTTCCCTTAAGTGGCATGTATTTGGCAAAACCTAGCTTAGACAGTTCGAGCAGGTGTTCAGGGGGAGTTCGAACATATCCTGGTACTCATGTACAGCGTAGAACTGACGCAAGGATATCTTCCGGAAGGATATTGGACAGCAAAGATTTCGTCAAGTTGAAGTCGGCCAGCGACTTAATCGAGCATGAGATATTCGAATGAATATCCACATTGAAGGCGGCAAAGCTCTCTTGGGCAAGAAGACGACTTTGTATATTCTTCCAACCGATTCAAAAGATATACATCAAATATCTAGGAATATTTCCTAAATATTTGATGGGATTATCTTGTGCGAATTAGGGTTTCGTCCAAGCATATAAATACAATGCTAGGGCACCCTTATTCGGCATCGCTTTCAAGATCAAACATACACGAGTATTCATTATCGATTGGAAAGGAAGAAAGTGACGGCCGCTTGTATTTTTCTAATTGAAAATACATCGGTGCAAGTGCAGTCTGCTCAAGTGCAACCCAGACTGCCTGAAGCGATTCAACTGCAGCACAAAACAAAAGGTGATCAAGCTTTCAAGAGAAAGCATCCAAGCTTCGAGGAGAAGATCGAGAACATTCAGACAGAAGGTCTGAACGAAGGGGATCGAGGGGAATTGCGGTGAACCTCGGTTGCAAATCTGAGAGACGGAGTATTGAGGTTAGGCAATTACAAGGTGTAAGTGTAAGTCCCTGTGTAAGCCCTATACTCGTAATAAAGATTTGCTGTCCCTTTTTCAGGTGTGGGAAACCCCCCAGAGTAGGCGGAGCCGAACTGGGTTATCAGTCTGTGAGTTCTACTGCTTTTGTCTGTTTGCTGAACTGTTGTGATACGAGTTCAAGATCTGTCGCAACTGAACCTTGAACTGTCAGCTGAACTGTTGTGCAAAGAGTTCAAGGTCTATCGCAATAGTACCTTGGACACAAGCTTGAACAGGGGATATAATTTCAGAGTAGAAACATGTACAAAAAAAATTTAAAAATTGTGGGAAACGTGCTGACTCTGTGCAGTTGCAGAAAAGTAAACGTGCTGACTCAATGACTGACTCTCCCACCCCACACTTTTGAAATAAGCCGTGTCCTCACGACACGACTTAGACGCTAGACTCACAATGCATACGAACAATATGGAAAAGAAGAGAAAAAGGGTGGAACAATACTCCCCTTGGGTGCTCGTGGCATGGATATGGCAATGTCCTGGGCATGCGCTCGCATGGTTCTCCTCATGCGCTCGCATGGTTTGGTGCGCCGGGACCTGGCCGAATAATTTCTCAAGGCATGCGCTCACATGGTTCGCCTCGTGCGTTCGCACAATCCCGACCAGTCGCGTGAAATTGTCGTGCGTTCGCACAATGGCCTTGCGTTCTCGCATGCGGTCGAATTCCCAGCCATGTGCGCTCGCACAGTCTCCTCATGCGTTCGCATGAACTCGACCCGTCGCATGAAATCCTTATGCGATCGCATGACTGGGTGAGCGTTCTCGTCTGGTGCTGTGCTGGGACTTTGTGCGTTCGCATAGATATTCTTGTGCGTTCGCACAAGTCCGACCAGTGGCATGAAATTCTCGTGCGTTCGCATGGATAGTTCTGCGAGCTCGCATTCCCTACCTGCAGGAGACTATGCGAATGCATGATAGGAGCATGCGAACGCATGAAGTGTATCTGTTCCCTACATGAAAATCAGCTTCTTTCCCAAGTACAATGTGATGAATGGACTCAAGACTCAAATAAAACATAAAGTAAAATAGGTAAATAAACTGAAAAGTAATGCCGGGCTGCCTCCCTGTGAGCGCCTTTGTTTTACGTCTTTGGCTCGACGGTACCTCTTTATGCATCGGTGGTAGGTTTGGCCAGGTCAAACTCCTGGGCGGGTGCTTCGATCTCTCCGTGGTAGTGCTTCACCCGTTGCCCATTAACCTTAAAGCGTCGGCCATCTGTTGAGCATTCTAGCTCAAGTGCTCCATGGTTGAAAACGTGGGTCACCGTGTACGGACCCGTCCATCTCGAGCGTAACTTGCCGGGCATCAACCGCAAGCATGATGAAAAGACCTAGACCTGTTGGCCAACCTCGAAAGTGCGCCTAAGGATAAACTTGTCGTGATAGAGCTTGGTCCGCGCCTTGTAGTCTGTTTGGCTCTCGTAAACCTCGAGGCGCAGCTCCTCAAGCTCGCATAGCTGCAATCTCATGTCTAGCCCGGCTGCCTGCAAGTCCGGATTGCACTTCTTCAGTGCCCAATACGCCTTGTGCTCAAGTTCGACCGGTAAGTGGCATGCTTTCCCATAGACGAACCGAAAAGGCGAGGTGCTTATCGGTGTCTTGTAGGCCGTCCGATACGCCCATACTGCCTCATCTAGCCGCTGGCTCCAATCCTTCCGGGCCGGGCTCACCATCTTTTCCAGAATTCCTTTGATTTCGCGGTTGGAGATCTCCGCTTGCCCATTCGTCTGGGAATGATATGCTGTGGAAGTCCGGTGGTGAACGTGGTAGTGTTTCAGCGTTGATGCCATCATCCGATTGCAAAAGTGTGTCCCTTGATCGCTGATAATGGCCTTAGGTACTCCGTACCTGCAAAAGATGTTAGTGCGCAAAAAGTCTATGACAGTTTTAGCATCATCACACCTAGTGGCCTTGGCCTCTACCCACTTAGACACATAGTCAACTGCAACTAAAATATAGGCATAACCACATGACACCGGAAAAGGACCCATGAAATTGATGCCCCAAATGTCGAAAACATCATTCACGAGTATGTGTACTTGGGGCATCTCATTCCTAGCCGAAATATTTCCTACACGCTGACATTTATCACATCTCTTACAATGATTGTAGGCATCCCTAATAACATGCAGCCAAAAGAATCCACTATCAAGTATTTTCCTAGCCATTCTTCTAGGGCCAAAATGGCCACCACATGCATGTTCATGGCAAAAGCTAATCACTGAAGCAATCTCATTATCAGGAATGCACCGTCTAAGAATCTGATCTACACCAATTTTCCACATATACGGATCATCCCACACATAGTATTTCGAATCATGCTTCAATTTCAATCATTGTGCCCAAGAATAGGAGGGCGGGACCTTACCTCCGACCAGGTAGTTCACTAGAGAAGCATACCATGGCATCTTACCTGTAAGAGCATACAAGTGCTCGTCCGGGAACGTCTCGGTAATCTGCCCGGCATCTTCCTATCGGACAAGTCGGCTCAAGTGGTCGGCCACCGTGTTCTCTATGCCCTTTGACAACACTGCCTTGTTGCGAGGCAATGTGTACAAAATTAATTTATAAGTCCGCTACTCGTGACTTTACTATTGGGTAGTAAAGTGGTAAGTAGGGGTCGAACCCAAGGGAATTAGTGGATAGTTGTTCTTTCGAAAATGGAAAATTAAATAAGACAGTTGGGGGTTGGTTGTGATTTTAGTACTGAAAGTAATGTGGGTTGGTTGTGATTTTAGTACTGAAAAGTATGGACTGAAAGTAAAGAAAGTAAATACAGGACTGAAAGTAAATACTGAAAAGTAAAGTGCTGTAACAGTCGAATTCAATATCGACTAATCAACATACTTTTGGTATGGACTTATATTGAAAGGGTCTGTAATAAGCGACAGAAAATAAATTACTGAAAGTAAATTGCTGGAACAGTCGAATTCAATATCGACTAATCAACATACTTTTGGTATGGACTGATATTGAAAGGGTCTGTAATAAGCGACAGAAAGTAAATTACTGAAAGTAGATGTGCGGAAATTAAAGTACTGAAAGTAAATGACTGAAAATAAGCAGTTGATAATGAGACAGAATGTAAAGTGACAGGTGATGTTTTAATTAAAGGAAAGGATTCGGTTTTAGGGGCCTTGTATCATAAATTTGTTCATCATCGACCTCTAATGATCATACTACGTGTTTAAAATGTATCAAGGCTATTTCTAGCACTCGACTTGCCACACCGTCTAGTCCTTTTCAAGACATAGAACACTTGTTCTATTTAGGCTAATTCCTTCTTTCGAAGTATCTTAGCCTTATGTGCATCCACCTGATCAATCATTTCCGATCAACCAAGTGGTGTTTTAAAGAGGTTGAACTCTACAGAAAAGCTTTGCTCTTTCGAGCCTCCACTTAACCACGTATGTTCACGAACCCCATGGAAGAGCTTTGCTCTTTTGAGCCTCCACTCAACCAATAGTGTTCTAACCTAATATAAGGCACATAGAACAAGTTTAAACACAATAGAGGCACTAAGAGAAGGGTCTAAAACATGTTTTGATACAAGCACACCCCTTCAACCGAATGAAGGGTTTAGCTACGATTATCCATGGAAGAGGACATCATAGCCAAGTGCTTGAAAAGTAAAGGTTTTCAAAAGACAAAAAGTAAAGTTTTTTGAAAGTAAAAGACAAGGAAAAGCTTGAGCACTTCAAGAACCAACAAGAGTACTCAAGAACAAACTTGGAGCTTCTAATATCAAAGTAAAGTGTTTACAAGGATTGTGCCTAAAATCTAGAGAGATTTTCTACAAGGACTATGAGACTTGAGACTACAATCAGGGACATTGAACAAAAGAGAGGGAATGTGGTATTTATAAGAAAGGGGAGAGGAGGAGGGCCAAACACATGGCAAAGGGGGAGAGGAGGAGAGCCAAAGCCGCCGGCCATAGGTGGCTTTTCCCCAAAGCCGTCGGCCATGTGTCACTCCCCAAGCCAAAGCCGCCGGCCATGAGGTGGAGGAGGAAGTGAGTGGGTTGTGATATTTGTCTCCCAAAAGCCATCAGTTCCCCCTCAACTCCGGTTAGAGCTTGGTTGCATCATGGTTGCTTCTTGGTTGTAATAATAAGACAAGGCACAAGCCTTGCACATGGGTGGCTAGACTTTGCATTGACTTGAGTTCTTGATCTTTGTCGAGGTTTGGAACAAGTCATTGGCACATGTTTGAGTGATTCCACGTTCGGTTCATGAAGGTTGTAAAGCCGGAATCTGGTCGTGGCCTGGAATGACTTGTAATCCATTTTTAGCTTTAAGAACTCCTTTTTAGCTCGTTTCATCTCTAATCCTCGAAATAGCCTGTAGAACAAAAGTGAAACTAACAAGTAAAAGTTGTATAGACAAAGTGTCTAATTTGGTGGGTTTAACTATCTTAATGAATCATATAAATATGGTCCATCAGATCACCCCACACTTTTAGTTGTTCGTCCCGAACAATGCTATTTAAAAGAGGCACACACAATCCAAGTAAAAACTTTAAATAAGAAAGTGAGAATATGGGACTAGATTTATCCTATTCATGCAATACTTACTTGTTACCAAACTAAACCGTGTAAATACTTAGAAGAAACTTGATACTTGTACCTTCGAGCTGAGATGCAAATTAATTTGGATGATTCGGGAGATAGCCCTTTTCAGGCTCCTGGACTGCATTTTCGGGACCGACTCGCACTATATGGTTTTCTTGTAGCTTTCTCTAGCACGCGATTTGGTTCGGGTTTCAATGATCTGAGCTCTTTGATTTCCTTTTGGTGAGGGACAGCTTTTTGAAGTGACTTGGTCTTTGACCTTTGATGTTGAATTGGAGTTTCTTCACTTTTGTTTTGGTTAAAACCTTCACAATTTTGGCCTTCGGCCTTTGGTTTGCTTCTTCGAGCTATGCTTCTTTGTGACTTGCTTGTCCACTTTCTCAACCTTTTGGGAGGTCCAATCATCGCCCGAGAGCATATGGATATACCTCCCCGCTCTTTCTCATCCTCGCCGTTTCACGCGGGTCAAGATGAGGGTCGCTCATCTATTTTCTCGGCTACTAGGACTAGAGATAGGACGGTTTGATTCCCGTCCCGCCTCTTGCATAAACGCTGCATGGCGGAGATGACTCTAATCTCCATTGAAACCCGAAGTGCAGCCTCCACTGACTTCGTAAACCATATAGTGAAATCCGATCCTTTGATTGCTTGCCAAGACTCTCTAGGGCATTTTATATCAACTCCACATCCCCTGTATATCTCAGCACAATGGGACAAATGAGAAGTTACATCCTAAGTCTCTACACAGTTGAGTTTTCACAAGGTAAATGCTTGAATTTAGATCTATCTTTTTCACATTCTCAAGTTCATATTTTCAAAAAGATAATATTAAGGGAAAAAGAAAAAAGAAAGCATGTTAACTATGTACAAAGGCGGTTCTCACCCCACACTTTTGAATGAAGGCGTGCCTCACAGCACGACTTAGTTCAAAAGTCAATTGCAAGCAAATATATACAGGAAAGGTGAGAATGACTTAAGACATAAAATAAAATGACTGAAATTAAGATAAATGTCGGGTTACCTCCCGACCAGTGCCTTTGTTTAACGTCGTTAGCTCGACGATCCTCACTCCTGGATCATAAGTTTGGGTCCCATGGGTGGTTCAGGTCGTAGTGTTGCGGAGTTAAGTCGACTTTGCCGTGGTAATGTTTGACTCGCTGCCCGTTCACCGTGAATCTGCTTCCATTGTCCATGCTTTCCAACTCAAGCATCCCATGATTGAATACCTTAGTCACGGTATAAGGACCGGTCCATCTTGATTTTAGTTTGCCAGGCATCAACTTCAATCGTGAGGAGAAGAGTAGCACTTGTTGTCCTTCCTCAAATGAGCGTCGGAGGATGAATTTGTCATGATACAATTTGGTCCGCGCTTTGTTGTCCGTTTGCCCTTCATAGGCCTCAAGTCGCAATTCCTCAAGCTCACACAGATTAAGCTTCCTATCCAGTCCGGCAGCCTTTATATCCGGATTGCAATGCTTGAGCGCCCAGTAGGCTTTGTGTTCTAATTCCACCGGAAGGTGGCATGCCTTCCCATAAACAAGCCGAAAGGGGGAGGTTCCAATTGGCGTCTTGTATGCCGTTCGATAAGCCCAAAGAGCTTCATCTAGCCTCTGACTCCAATCTTTTCTACCCGGCTTCACCATCTTTTCTAAAATACCTTTGATTTCGCGGTTAAAGATCTATGCTTGACCATTGGTTTGGGGATGATATGTCGTGGATGTCCGGTGGTGGACATGGTAGTGCTTCAAGGTGGAAGCCATCGTACGGTTGCAGAAATGAGTTCCTTGGTCGCTTATTATGGCCTTGGGTACCCCGTATCTACAAAACAGGTTAGTGCGCAAAAAATCTATGACAGTTTTTGCATCGTCGCACCTTGTGGCCTTAGCCTCTACCCATTTTGACACATAATCTACTGCAACTAGAATGTACGTATAACCGCATGAAACTGGGAATGGCCCCATGAAATCAATGCCTCAAATGTCGAAAACATCATTGACCAATATGGGTACTTGAGGCATCTCATATTTAGCTGACACATTTCCTACTCTTTGGCACCTATCGCATTTTTTACACTTCTCATAGGCGTCTCTAAATATACTCGGCCAAAAGAAGCCGCTATCTAGGATTTTCCTAGCGGTTCTCCTAGGCCCGAAGTGTCCTCCACATGCAAACTCATGGCAGAAGCTAATGACAGAAGTTATTTCATTATCGGGGATGCATCTCCTAAGTATTTGATCTTCTCCTATTTTCCATAAATAAGGATCATCCCATAAGTAATGTCTAGCATCATGCCTAAGTTTCATGCATTGTGCTTTAGTAAAAGAAGGAGGAAATGTACCTCCTACAAGGTAATTGACGATTGAGGCATACCACGGCACCTTGGTTGAGACGGTATATAAGTGCTCGTCTGGAAATGACTCGGTTATGTGCCCCTCTTCTTCCTCTCGGAAAATCCTGCTTAGATGGTCGGCCACAGTATTCTCAATCCCCTTTTTGTCCCTTATCTCCACATCGAATTTTTGCAATAGCAAGATCCACCGAATGAGCCTTGGCTTGGCCTCCTTCTTCTTCATCAAGTAACGGATGGCAGCATGGTCAGAATAAACTATCACTTTTGCTCCAAGCAAATAGGATCTGAACTTTTCCAGAGCGAATACCACTGCCAGGAGTTCCTTCTCGGTGGTGGAGTAGTTTCGTTGGGCAGAATCTAGGGTTCTTGAGGCGTAGTAGATCACAACCGCCTTCTTATCAACCTTTTGGCCGAGAACTACCCCCACAGCATAATCGCTTGCGTCGCACATGATTTCGAATGGTAGTCCCCAATTTGGCGTTTGGATGCTAGGTGTGCTAGTGAGGGCTTTCTTCAGATCATCAAAGGCCTCCTTGCATGCATTGGTGAATTCAAAAGGAACTTCTTTTTGGAGAAGAGTTGATAGAGGCAACGCCTTTTTTGAGAAGTCTTTGATGAATCGTCGGTAGAATCCTGCATGGCCAAGGAATGATTGGATGTCGGATGGGTATGGTAGAGTCATGATCAGGTCGATCTTTGCTTTGTCCACTTCCATGCCTTCTTGTGAGACGACATATCTTAAGACTATTCCGTGTGTTACCATGAAGTGGCACTTCTCATAATTGAGCACTAAGTTCATGGACAGACATCGTGCCAAAACCGTGCTCAAATTGCTTAAGCAAGCATCGAATGTGTCTCCATAGATGGTGAAGTCATCCATGAAGACTTCAATGAATTCTCCGATCATCTCTGAGAAGATGCTGGTCACTACCCTTTGAAAAGTCCCCGGGGCATTGCATAGACCGAACGACATCCTTCTGAAGGCGAATGTGCCGAATTGGCAGGTGAATGTAGTCTTCTCTTGGTCCTCAGGCGCTATGGGATCTGGTTGTAGCCTGAGAACCCGTCCAGGAAGCAAAAGTATGGCTTGCCCGCCAGTCGGTCTAGCATTTGATCGATGAATGGCAGAGGGAAATGGTCTTTTCTTGTGACGGCGTTCAATTTTCTGTAGTCGATGCACATTCTCCAGCCGTTCTTGACTCTTGTTGTCACCATCTTTCCTTTGGCATCCTCCTCGACCGTGATCCCACTTTTCTTTGGTACAACGTGGACATGACTCACCCATTGGCTATCCGATATGGGATAGATAACGTCCGCATCTAGTAGCTTCTGTATTTCCTTTTGGACGACTCCATCATGATTGGGTTGACCAATTAAAGAAAGCCATACAGCCAATAGTAAAGTAAATGATACAAGCTGTCCAAAAAAAGAAAGCCATACAGCCATACAACCAACACTAAATAAGGGACCAATTAAAGAAAGCCATACAGCCATACCGCCAACACTAAATAATACAAGCTGTCCAAAAAAGTAAGCGATAAACATTATTTTCATCATAGATCATAGAACAAGTTGACGGAGCCCACCGCACTGTTATTAAGGTGCGATGTTCTCTGTGCAAAAATAAATTTATATCTCCGATACTCGCGACTTAACTATTTTTGGTAGTCAGTGGTAAGTACGGGTCGAACCCAGGGGAATTAGGTGATAGTTGTTCTTTCTAAAAGGGGGAGTTAAATTAAGCAGTTGGGGGGTTGGTTTTGGTTTTAGTACTGAAAAGTAAGTGGGTTGGTTGTGGTTTTAGTGCTGAAAAGTAAGATGCTGGGACAGTCAATTTCAAGATCAACCGCAGACACACATTTTATACTGGCCGCACGCTGTGTTTCAAGCGTGATGCGTATCAAAAGGTTATGCCGGGCTGATGTTGATAAAGTCTGTAGTAAAAGTAAAGTACAGAAAGTAATTGCTTGATGGACAAGTCTTGCGAAAAGTAATTGCTTGAAGGACAAGACTTTGCAAAAAGTAAAGTGCTTGATGGACAAGACTTGCGGAAATTAAAGTGCTTGATGGACAAGACTTGCGGAAATTAAAGTGCTTGATGGACAAGACTTGCGGAAATTAAAGTACTGAAAGTAAGCAGTTGATAATGGTACTGAAAGTAACAGGTGATATTACAATTAAAGGAAAGTATTCGGTTTTAGGGGCCTTGTATCATAGTCTGTTTATCATTGACCTCTAATGATCATACTAAGTGTTCAAAAATGTATCAAGGCTATTCCTAGCACATGACTTGCCACACCGTCTAGTCTTTTGCAAGACAAAGAACTCTTGTTCTAGTATGTGCATCCATTTGATCATCATTCCTGATAAACCAAATGGTGTTTAAAAGAGGTTGACTTCCACAGATAAGCTGTGCTCTTCCGAGCCTCCACTTATCCACGGAAGATCACGAACCCATGGCAGAGCTTTGCTCTTCCGAGCATCCACTCAACCAATGGAGTTCTGACCTAATATAAGGCACCTAGAACAAGTTGAACACAAAGAGGCACTAAGAGAAGGGTCTAAAACATTTTATGATACAAGTACACCCCTTCAACCGAATGAAGGGTTTAGCTACGAATACCCATGGAGGTGGATATCATAGCTAAGTACTTGGAAAAGTAAAGGTTTTGAAAGACAGGAAAAGTAAAGATTTTGGTTTTGAAAGACAGTAAAGTAAAAAGGAGAATACTCAAGAACCGACAAGAGTAAACTCAGGAAAAGTAAAGAAACGCTTGAGTACTTCAAGAACCGACAAGAGTACTCAAGAACGAACTTAAAGCTTTCGATATCAAAGGAAAGTGTTTACAAGGATGGTGTTGTGAATCTAGAAAGCTTCTCTCTCTACCCAAGACTATGGAGCTTTGTGGATTGTGGGATGGAATGAGGATGAGATGTGTTTGTGATTGGATGATGATACAAGGAGGAGGGCTCTGGTATTTATAGGCTAAGGGGAGGAAGATATGTGGAGGAGGAGAAGACACATGTCAAGAGGGGGGTGGGGAAGCTCAATGCCGCCGGCCCTTAGGTGTCTTCCTCCTTAGCCGCCGCCCATGTGGCATGAAGGGAGAGGTGGAGAGCTTAGCCGCCTGGCAAGGTGGCAATTCCAAAAGCCATCGGCTCCCTTTCAGCTCCGGTCTGACTCTGGTTGCCCTTCGGTTGGACTTATTTTGAGTGATTCCACATCAGGTTCTTGAAAGTCAGAATTTGGTCGTGACCTGGAATGACTCGTAATTCATTTTCAGCTTTAAAACTCCTCCTTAGCTTGTATTCTCTCTAGACTTCAAAATACCCTTTAGATAAATATCGGAACTAACAAGCAAAAGTTAAATAGACAAAGAGTCTAATTTGTTGGGTTTAACTATCTTAATGAATCATATAAATATGGTCCATCAGATCTCCCCACACTTTTAGTTGTTCGTCCCGAACAGTGCTTTTTAAAGAGATGCGCACACAATCCAAGTAAAACTTCAAAATAGGAAAGTGAGACTGTGGGACTAGATTTATCCTAATTCATGCATTACTTACTTATTACCAAATTGAACCGTGTAAATACTTAGAAGAAACTTGATACTTGTACCTTCGCGCCGAGATGCAAATTAATTCGGATGTTTCGGGAGATAGCCCTTTTCAGGCTCCTGGACTGCATTCTCGGGATCGACTCGTACTATATAGTTTCCTTGTAGTTTTTTCTAGCACGTGACTTGGTTCGGGTTTCACTGAGTTGAGCACTTTGATTTCTTTTTGGTGAGGGACAGCATCTGAAGTGAATCGGCCTTTGGCCTTTGGCCTTTGATGTTGAATTGGAGTTTCTTCACTTTTGTTCGGTTAAAACCTTCACAATTCTGGCTTTCAGCCTTTGATTAGCTTCTTCGAGCTTTTTGCTTATTTGTGACTTGCTAATCCATTTTCTCAGCCTTTTTGGGAGGTCCAATCTTTGCCCGCAAGCATATGGAAATACCTCCCCGCTCTTTCTCATCCTCGCCGTTTCGCGCGGGTCAAAATGAGGGTCGCTCATTTGTTTTCCCAGCTACTCTGACTAGAGATAGGACGGTTTGATTCCCGTCCCACCTCTTGCATAAACGCTGCACGGCGGAGATGACTTCAATCTTCACTGAAACCCGAAGTGCAGCCTCCATTGACTTCAAAAACCATATAGTTAGATTCGATCCTTCGAGTGCTTGCCAAGCCTCTCTAGGGCATTTTCTATCAACTCCACATCCCCTGTATATCTCAGCACAAAGGGACAAATGAAAAGTTACATCCTAAGTCTTTACACAATTGAATTTTCACAAGGTAAATGCATGAATTAAGACCTATCTTTTTCACATTCTCAAGTTTATATTTTCAAAAAGATAATATTAAGGGAAAAGGAAAAGAAAAAGCATGTTAATTAACTATGTACAAAGGCGGTTCTCACCCCACACTTTTAAACGAAGGCGTGCCTCACAACATGACTTAGTTCAAAAGTCATGCAAGCAAATATATACAGGAAAGGTGAGAATGATTTAGGGAAAAAAACTAAATGACTGAAATTAAATGACTGAAAGTAAGATAGATGTCGGGTTACCTCCCGACCAGTGCATTTGTTTAACGTCGTTAGCTCGACGATACCTCATTTAAGAGGGATCAGGGTCCCATGGGTTTGTGAGGTCGAACTTCTTTTCGGCTGCCCTTTTACTCTGTCCAAAGAACTTGTGGAGTGATGGGCTCGGTTTGGTTCTCCATTGGTTTGGCAGGTTCTTCTTTTCATAGCTCCGAGAAGGTGAGGCTCCCTTGACCATAGCTGCTGGTCCATGGAATCATGCTCTCTTGCTTCTCCTTCCGGGTTTCCATTCTTTGGGCCCATGTCTTTGTCGCTTCTTCATGTATGGTCGGTTGGCATCTTTGCAGTTTTGGAAGTTCAGTCTTTTGCCAAGCGACCTCAAGCATGCGCCCTTGCTAACCCTCTTCTTTGTGGCAGAGATGATTGGCCGTCCTTGGTCCTTACACCTTTCAGGAGGCTCTTCTTGGCTTGTGACGAGTGGGAGCTCCTGCGTTGATTGTTTTGTCTCATGCTTCTCCTCCAACTCGCCTAGCACTGCATCATCATCGATCATCTCATCTCTGGTGGCCATGATCTTCATAGAACATGAAGGGTTAAGTAGGGGCTTCTCGGCCATAAGGACAGGGCCTGCCGTAATTTTCTCGGTTAGTTCGACAGTGAGGTCCGGGTATGTCTTGACTGGTTTGGTAGTGAAGTCCAGAACTTCCTCGGGTGCTTGTTTAGCGAGGTCCGGGACTTCATTTGGCTTGTCAAGTAGGGCCGGGACTTCCTCGGGCGGATTGGTGATGAGGAAACGGCTCGGGCGCTGGTCGGCCGCATCGGTAATGAGGACCGGGCTTGTCTCGGGTGCTTCGACAGTGAGGACGGAGCCTGTCTTGGCCGGTTTTTCTTTGGTCATTTGTGAGTCCTCATCCTCTGTCGGCTCCGTGGGCTCCAATGTTGGCTCCTTTAGAGCCGCCTCCACATCCATTACTGCCCTTGTACTGATGTCTCCTTCCGGATTTGACACGGGCAAGCTTGTAATGGGTGTGGTGTCGGGCTCGTTTTGCACTGAGTCCACTTCCATCGTCGGTGCTTCATCATCAGTTTGGTGCATCGGCCCTTGTTTTGTGCTTTCTGCCAAATTGTCTATGAGGTCCCAAGTTTTAGCCATGGTTAGGTTCGAACCCCCCACCGCATCATTGAGCCTTTTCCGCTCATGTGGCAGCATTCCGCCAAGAAACCTTTGAAGAAGGAATACGTTTGTGAATCCATGGTGCGGGCAGTGCGAAACAATGATATCGAAGTACGTATAGTACTCATCCAATGTTTCATCCCAGGATTGCTCAAGGTTGATGATCTTCTCACGGGTTTCAAGTCGGAGAGATGGCGGGGAAAATTCTTCTAGAAATTTGGCTCGTAGATCCCCATAATCGCCTTCATACTCTGCACATGAGTAATACCACTCTATTGCCGAGTCAGTTAAAGAAAATTTGAAGCATGTCAGCTTAAACTCCTCTAACGTCTCATTTTCAGGTTTCATGTGGCTGCAGATGGAGTGAAAATGTTGGCAATGTTTCATAGGGTCCTCTCCGATGGAACCTCCAAACTGGGGGAGACATCTAAGCATTTTAAACATAAGGTTGCTGCCTCCATCATTCCAAGGCTCGCTTCCGTAGTAGGAAGACATGGCGAATTATGTACAACAGAAAAAAGAACAACTATCCATTTGCTAATTCCTCGGCAACGGCGCCAATTTTGACGGAGCCCACCGCACTGTCGTTAAGGTGCGATGTTCTCGGTGCAAAAATAAATTTATATCTCCGATACTCGCGACTTAACTATTTTTGGTAGTCAGTGGTAAGTACGGGTCGAACCCAAGGGAATTAGGTGATAGTTGTTCTTTCTAAAAGGGGGAGTTAAATTAAGCAGTTGGGGGTTTGGTTTTGGTTTTAGTACTGAAAAGTAAGTGGGTTGGTTGTGGTTTTAGTGCTGAAAAGTAAGATGCTGGGACAGTCAAATTCAAGATCAACCACAGACACACATTTGATACTGGCCGCACGCTGTGTTTCAAGCGTGATGCGTATCAAAAGGTTATGCCGGGCTGATGTTGATAAAGTTTGTAGTAAAAGTAAAGTACAGAAAGTAATTGCTTGATGGACAAGTCTTGCAAAAAGTAATTGCTTGAAGGATAAGACTTTGCAGAAAGTAAAGTGCTTGATGGACAAGACTTGCGGAAATTAAAGTGCTTGATGGACAAGACTTGCAGAAATTAAAGTGCTTGATGGACAAGTGACGGAGCCCACTGCACTGTCGTTAAGGTGCAATGTTCTCTGTACAAATAAATTTATATTTTCCGCTACTCGCGACTAAACTACTGGGTAGTAAGTGGTAAGTAGGGGTCGAACGCTAGGGAATTAGAGGGATACGCTGTACTTTATACTGGCGGGGAACGTGTTTTAGGTTGATTGAGATTTTAGCGCGATTAACTAAGCTACTATTTTTGGTTTTTTTGGTTTTGAGTGCGGAAAAGTAAATTACAGAAAATAAAGGAGTTAAGGGAAGAAGACTTACAGTCGGTGATGCGTGATTTGCAAATCCTCCGGTAGATGAGCGGTTGATGGTTGTAGTTGATCGAGCAGTTTACAAAAGTAAATACTGGGGGGTTTGTAATTTAAGGAAAAGTATTCGGTTTCAGGTACCTTGTATTATAACATGTTTATGAATAACCGTTAGTAACCTTTCTAAGTATTCAAAGATGAATCGAGGCCCTTTCGCAGCGCAAGACTTGCAACATCGTTTAAAGAAACACTTGTTCTACTTCAGACTAAATCCTCCTTTCGAAGTATCTTAGCCTTTTGTGCATCCACCTGATCTCTCAGTTACGATCGACCAAGTGGTGTTTTAGATAAGTCAAACTCCTCGATAAGTTTTGCTTGTTACAGCTTCCACTTACTGAGTATGATCACGAATCCCCACGGAAGAGCTTTGCTTGTTACAGCTTCCACTCAACCTTGGAAACTCTGACTATAAATGGCACATAGAACAAGTTTTGAATACAAAGAAATGAAACTAAAAGAAATTAAAACAATATATAATACAAGAAAATACCTTCGACCAAATGAGAAGTTTAGCTACGAATATCCATGGAAAAGGACATCATAACTAAATACTCGGGGGTTTTTGAAAACAGTAAGAGGGAAAGGGGTGGAATACTCAAGAACCAACAGGAGTATTCTCTAAAGTATAATACTCAAGAACAAACAGGAGTATTATTTCCAATTAGTATAATACTCAAGAACAAACAGGAGTATTATTTCAAAAAAACCAAACTTACAAGTAACCAAATGTTTTAGAGAGATAAGTTACAATTTTTTGTGGATTTTGTGGATGATTGAAATGAGGAGGAGAAGCCTCCTTTTATAGTCACAAGGGGAGGAGATGGGTGGTGGATATGGGTGGCGTGTGTTTTTGATCCAAGGGAGGAGAAGGGAGGAGGAAGGAGGAGGTGACACATGGGGGAGGAGAAAAGCCGCCGGTTGCCTTGGGTGGAGGAGCCGTCGGTAGCCGGTTGCAAGGGGAGGAGAAGGGTGGCTTTGGCCACCTCCAAGCAAGGTGGCCGGTCACCTTGGTCCATGAGTGTGGTTTGACAGTTTTGTGCAGTCTTTTCACAAAACTATCAGTCCAATTTCGCTCCGTCTGACTTTGATTGTTCCTCGGTTGGATTTGATTTGAGTAATTCCTACGTCAGGATCTTGAGATTCTTCATTCAGCGTCTGATCGTGACCTTGGACTGGCTCGTAATATCTTTTCAGCGTAAAATCCTCTCCTTAGCGTGTTTTCTCTCTAAGTGCCAAAATACCCTGTAGAAATAAATCGGGACTAACAAGCAGAAGTTAAATAGACCAACAGTCTAATTTGGTGGGTTTTACTGTGTTTTTGATTCGTATAATTATGGTCCATCAGATCACCCCACAGTTTTAGTTGTTCGTCCCGAACAATGCTATTAAAGGGCGGCACTCTAAGTTTGGTTTTAAAATAAGAAAATTAGACTGTGGGACTCGATTTATCCTAATTCATGCATTACTTACTTATTACCAAATTGAACTGTGTAAATAAATAGAAGTAACTTGATACTTGTACCTCCGTGCCGAGATGCAAATTATTCTGGATGTTTCGGAAGATAGCCCTTTTTAGGCTCCTGGACTGCAACCTCGGGACTGTCTCGCACTATATGGTTTACTTGTAGCTTTCTCTAGCACGTGATTCGATTCGGGTTTCACAGTTGAGTTGAGCCTTTTTGATTTCTTTCTTTTTTGGCGAGGGACTGCTTTTTTGTAGTGAATCGGCCTTTGGCCTTTGATTTGACGCTTTGAGTACTTCACAATTTTGGGCCTTTGGCCTCTTGATTTGCTTCTTCGAGCTATTGCTTCTTTGTGACTTGCTAGTCCATTCTTTTGCGCCTTTTTTGGGAGGTCCAATCATCGCCCGTAAGCCTATGGAAATACCTCCCCGCTCCTCTCATCCTTGTCGTTTTGCGCGGGTCAAAATGAGGGTCGCTCATTTATTTTCCCGGCTACTTTGACTAGAGATAGGACGGTCTGATTCCCGTCCTCGCCTTCTTCATTTTTTATGCATAAACACTGCATGGCGGAGCTGACTCTTGACTCAACTAAAAAATCCGAAGTGCAGCCTCCACTGACTTCGTAAACCATATAGTGAAATTCAGTCCTTCGATTGCTTGCCAAGCCCCTCTAGGGCATTTCTATCAACTCCACATCCCTAGTTTATCTCAGCACAAAGGGACAAATGAGAAGTTACGTTCTAAGTTTTTAGACAGTTGAATTTTCACAATGTAAATGCATGAATTTCGGTCTATCTTTTTCACATTCTTAAGTTCATATTTTCAAAAAGATAACACTAAAAAAGAAAAAACATGTTTATGTACACAGGTGGTTCTCACCCCACACTTTTGAACGAGGTCGTGCCTTTCAGCACTACTTAGTTCAAAAGCCATGCAAGCAGACAATTACGAGAAGGAAATGATATTAAGGAAAAGGGAAGGACAGAACTCCATTTAAGGTGTCGAGTGAACGACATGGCACGAGGCTGGATAATCGAGGGAGTTCGGCTGGGGCCTTGAACTCTTAGCGTAGCCCTGACTGGCTTAATGTTGCACCCAAGTCCGATTCCTGAATAGTCAAATCTTCTATGCACCAAGTGGGTGAGAGCGACTTATTGAAAAAGTAAAATACAGAAAATAAAAGACAGAAAATTAAAGTGCGGAAAGTAAGATAGTGTCGGGTTACCTCCCGACCAGTGCACTTGTTTAACGTCGTTGGCTCGACAGTACCTCATTCCTGGATCACTGGTTGGCATCCCATGGGTGGCTCAGGTCGAATTTTGCCACCGTTCCTTTGTTGCTTTTTGCCTTGCCTTTACCCGATTTCTTGTGTGTGTTAGAACCCCATGGTTTTGGTATTTTTTTCTCTCCATTGCTTCTGAGAAGGTGAGGGAACTTTGACTATAGCTGCTGGTCTTGTTACTTTTTCGGTCTCTTTTGGCAGGTAGGAAATCTGCGTACCGCGATCTGAGATATTTATTATATCTGGCGGTTTCTTCGCATCCGTGCGGCTATTGTCAATGTAGAAATATGCAATTTTGCCGCCGAACTTAAGCGATAATGAGCCCTTGCCCACATCGATCCTTGCCTTAGTAGCGTAGAGGAATGGTCGTCCCAAGATTATTGTTGGAGGGTCGTCTTCGCTGGTCTCTCCCGTTTGTATCACATAGAAGTCTGCAGCAATGACGAGCTCTCCCACATGGAGTATTACGTCTTCCACCACTCCAATCGGACGGATGCACGATTTATCTCCTAGCTCGATATTTGACCTGGGTGGTTTTTATGGACCAAGTCCTAACAAGTAATATAAGGAGGAGGGCATGGCGTTGACAGCAGCTCTAAGATCGACCAGGCACTTATGAATCTGAGTTTCACCAATACCGCAGGTGACTGTGAAGGCCCCTGGGTCTTTATCTCTTTCCGGTTGTGACTCAAGATCTGAAGTGAGGGCTTTTTGAATTGTCGGGTCACTCTGCCCACTCCTTGACTTAGGATTAGTATAACTGGATCCCTTAATATTTTGCTCAGAAGTATAAATATTAGTTGGAGAGTTCCACCTTAAATTGTCAGTGTCATCTCATCCAGATGCTGGTATGTCAGAGTGTATGATCGGTGGTGGTGTTATGCACACGGTGAATGCGTATCGTCCATTGTCAGCATGCGTAGCCCATGTTTTTCCATCATTGGGTCGATCTTCCTCTTGATTCCAATCAGAACGACGCCTGTGGGTGAAGTGCTTATTTGTAAGTTTGTACGTTGGGGATCGTGCTACTTCTCCCAGTGTCGCCTTTTCGTTTGACCTCTTTATCATGCTAAGATTCGCCTTTGGGTTTTGGATGGTTTGTGAAGGAAGTCTGCCAGGCTCATTAGTGAGTGTTGACATTGCTGTGGCGAGATGGGACATTTGTTTGGTTAATTCTGAAATTGCCCCGTCAATTTTCGCCTGGTATTGGTGTAGCGAAGTACCCAATTGACTTATGCTTCCTGCGAGCTCCTTCATCATGTCATCAAGCGACTTGGTTGGTTCTTGCTGATTATGCGGGCCGGTTTGGTACTGATTTGGTCCTCTTTGCTGATATTGGCCTGCTGATGGAGCGTTCTGGTTATACTGCCGGTGGGGGGGGGTTGGTAGAATGACTGAGCTAGTTGAGGGACAGGTGGTTGTGCGTCCTTCTGAGAATAGTTATTGTTACGCCAGCTCGGGTTGGTTGCTTGACCATACTGTCTGTTTTGTCCGGCTCTATCATTACTGTTGTTGTTGTATCCTTGGTATCCTCCTACTGCATTCACTTCTACCGGTTCCTCTTCTATTAATGTCGGGCATGTGTCAGTTTTGTGGTCTGTAGAACCACAGAACTCGCAAGGTTTTACCGGAACTGGTTGCCTTCGTAGGATTTGAATCATCATCTCCGTTAGCTGCTTCATCTCTTCAGGCATGGAGTTCACTGATGCATCGACTAGTGAGACGTTTTTTGTTTGGAAGAATTCATCTTGACGAGTAGTCTCCTCTCTAAACCGAGCATTTTCAGCAACGTTAGTGATGAGATTCCTTATGCCATTTAATGATAGATTCATCATGGATCCTCCAGCTGAGGCATCCAAGAACATTTTGTCTATCTTAGTTAGTCCATTAATTAGGTACTCGATGCTGAGCTTCTCAGGTAGTCCTAGAGTACAGCAGCTTCTCTCCAGGCGGTTGAATTTTTCCAGGTAATCGTACATGGTTTCATTAGGTTCCTGCCTTATGTACTGTAATTGCCTTCTTACTTGCATTGTTTTTGTTGATGGGCAGTATTTGTCCATGAATTTCCTTTGCATCTGAACCCATGTTCTGATGCTTCCTGAAGGTAATGAAAGGAACCAGTTGCTTGCCGAGTCAACGAGGGAAAAATAGAACGCCTTTAACTTGAAGTCGTTTATATTCACTCGATTGGGTTTTAGATTTTGGCAAATGCCATGTAGGCGTTGGAGATGTGTTGTTGCAGATTCTTCATTAGTTCCTGAGAACCTTGGCAAATTGTTGATGTCGACGACAATGTTTTCTAGCTCAGGGCTCTGGAAAATGCACCATGGCTGCGTTTTGAATTCTGGGGCATTTAGTTCTCCCATAGTAGGTGTACGGTAGTTGTTGTTATCTCCGTAGTAGTCATCGAAAGCGGGTTCTCGTCTCGGTACTTGTCTAGGTTGCGGGAGTGGTGGATATCTAGGGGGTTGTCGTACTGGACCAGCTGCATTCCGGTCCTCGGGTAGTTCTTGGTTTCTTCTGATGGCTTCCCTATCACGAGCTCATCTGCTTCGGATGAGTTGCTCCGGATCATCCATAAATGGAAGTGGCACCTCATTGTTTCGATCGTACAGGTTCATCTCGTCGTCATCTTGGTAGTCATGGTGGCTTCCTTCGCGAGACATGGTTGTTTCGAGCGCGTATTGATTTAAAGAACTTATCCGATGGCTAATTCCCCGGCAATGGCGCCAATTTGACGGAGCCCACTGCACTGTCGTTAAGGTGCAATGTTCTCTGTACAAATAAATTTATATTTTCCGCTACTCGCGACTACACTACTGGGTAGTAAGTGGTAAGTAGGGGTCGAACCCAAGGGAATTAGAGGGATACGTTGTTCTTTATACTGACGGGGAACGTGTTTTAGG
This sequence comes from Rhodiola kirilowii, assembly GCA_033675215.1. Classification (NCBI taxonomy): domain Eukaryota; kingdom Viridiplantae; phylum Streptophyta; class Magnoliopsida; order Saxifragales; family Crassulaceae; genus Rhodiola; species Rhodiola kirilowii. Next base: position 12,264,480 of record CM066195.1, on the reverse strand, counting down.
TTGATTGAGATTTTAGCGCGATTAACTAAGCTACTGTTTTTGGTTTTTTTGGTTTTGAGTGCGGAAAAGTAAATTACAGAAAATAAAGGAGTTAAGGGAAGAAGACTTACAGTGGGTGATGCGTGATTTGCAAATCCTCCGGTAGATGAGCGGTTGATGGTTGTAGTTGATCGAGCAGTTTACAAAAGTAAATACAGGGGGGGTTTGTAATTTAAGGAAAAGTATTCGGTTTCAGGTACCTTGTATTATAACATGTTTATTAATAACCGTTAGTAACCTTTCTAAGTATTCAAAAATGAATCGAGGCCCTTTCGCTGCGCAAGACTTGCAACATCGTTTAAAGCAACACTTGTTCTACTTCAGACTAATTCCTCCTTTCGAAGTATCTTAGCCTTTTGTGCATCCACCTGATCTCTCAGTTACGATCGACCAAGTGGTGTTTTAGATAAGTCAAACTCCTCGATAAGTTTTGCTTGTTACAGCTTCCACTTACCGAGTATGATCACGAATCCCCACGGAAGAGCTTTGCTTCTTACAGCTTCCACTCAACCTTGGAAACTCTGACTATAAATGGCACATAGAACAAGTTTTGAATACAAAGAAATGAAACTAAAAGAAATTAAAACATTATATAATACAAGAAAATACCTTCGACCGAATGAGGAGTTTAGCTACGAATATCCATGGAAAAGGACATCATAACTAAATACTCGGGGGTTTTTGAAAACAGTAAGAGGGAAAGGGGTGGAATACTCAAGAACCAACAGGAGTATTCCCAATTTCCTACTGAATACTCAAGAACCAACAGGAGTATTCTCTAAAGTATAATACTCAAGAACAAACAGGAGTATTATTTCCAATCAGTATAATACTCAAGAACAAACAGGAGTATTATTTCAAAAAAACAAAACTTACAAGTAACCAAATGTTTTAGAGAGATAAGTTACAATTTTTTGTGGATTTTGTGGATGATTGAAATGAGGAGGAGAAGCCTCCTTTTATAGCCACAAGGGGAGGAGATGGGTGGTGGAGATGGGTGGCATGTGTTTTTGATCCAAGGGAGGAGAAGGGAGGAGGAAGGAGGAGGTGACACATGCGGGAGGAGAAAAGTCGCCGGTTGCCTTGGGTGGAGGAGCCGCCGGTAGCCGGTTGCAAGGGGAGGAGAAGGGTGGCTTTGGCCACCTCCAAGCAAGGTGGCCGGTCACCTTGGTCCATGAGTGTGTTTTGACAGTTTTGTGCAGTCTTTTCACAAAACTATCAGTCCAATTTCGCTCCGTCTGACTTTGATTGTTCCTCGGTTGGATTTGATTTGAGTAATTCCTACGTCAGGATCTTGAGATTCTTCATTCAGCGTCTGATCGTGACCTTGGACTGGCTCGTAATATCTTTTCAGCGTAAAATCCTCTCCTTAGCGTGTTTTCTCTCTAAGCGCCAAAATACCATGTAGATATGAATCGGGACTAACAAGCAGAAGTTAAATAGACCAACAGTCTAATTTGGTGGGTTTTACTGTGTTTTTGATTCGTATAATTATGGTCCATCAACAAGACTTGCGGAAATTAAATTACTGAAAGTAAGCAGTTGATAATGGTACTGAAAGTAACAGGTGATATTATAATTAAAGGAAAGTATTCGTTTTTAGGGGCCTTGTATCATAGTCTATTTATCATTGACCTCTAATGATCATACTAAGTGTTCAAAAGTGTATCAAGGCTATTCCTAGCACATGACTTGCCACACCGTCTAGTCTTTTGCAAGACAAAGAACTCTTGTTCTAGTATGTGCATCCATTTGATCATCATTCCTGATAAACCAAATGGTGTTTAAAAGAGGTTGACTTCCACAGATAAGCTGTGCTCTTCCGAGCCTCTACTTATCCACGGAAGATCACGAGCCCATGGCAGAGCTTTGCTCTTCCGAGCATCCACTCAACAAATGGAGTTCTGACCTAATATAAGGCACCTAGAACAAGTTGAACACAAAGAGGCACTAAGAGAAGGGTCTAAAACATTTTATGATACAAGTACACCCCTTCAACCGAATGAAGGGTTTAGCTACGAATACCCATGGAGGTGGATATCATAGCTAAGTACTTGGAAAAGTAAAGGTTTTGAAAGACATGAAAAGTAAAGATTTTGGTTTTGAAAGATAGTAAAGTAAAAAAGAGAATACTCAAGAACCGACAGGAGTAAACTCAGGAAAAGTAAAGAAACGCTTGAGTACTTCAAGAACCGACAAGAGTACTCAAGAATGAACTTAAAGATTTTGATATCAAAGCAAAGTGTTTACAAGGATGGTGTTGTGAATCTAGAGAGCATCTCTCTCTACCCAAGACTATGGAGCTTTGTGGATTGTGGGATGGAATGAGGATGAGATGTGTTTGTGATTGGATGATGATACAAGGAGGAGGGCTTTGGTATTTATAGGCTAAGGGGAGGAAGATATGTGGAGGAGGAGAAGACACATGTCAAGAGGGGGATGGGGAAGCTCAAAGCCGCCGGCCCTTAGGTGTCTTCCTCCTTAGCCGCTGCCCATGTGGCATGAAGGGAGAGGTGGAGAGCTTAGCCGCCGGGCAAGGTGGCAATTCCAAAAGCCATCGGCTCCCTTTCAGCTCCGGTCTGACTCTGGTTGCCCTTCGGTTGGACTTGTTTTGAGTGATTCCACGTCAGGTTCTTGAAAGTCAGAATTTGGTCGTGACCTGGAATGACTCGTAATTCATTTTCAGCTTTAAAACTCCTCCTTAGCTTGTATTCTCTCTAGACTTCAAAATACCTTGTAGATAAATATCGGAACTAACAAGCAAAAGTTAAATAGACAAAGAGTCTAATTTGGTGGGTTTAACTGTCTTAATGAATCATATAAATATGGTCCATCACTAGTCAAGTGACTCGACTGGCATCAGCGCCATACAACCAACAGTAAAGTAAACAGTGATAGTTACACACTAAAATATGTGGATATTACTGCAATCGTAGGCGTAAACCACAACCAAATAATTATAGCGTAGGAAAGTAGAAATGATTGAAAGTATGTGGCTATTACCGCAATCGTTGCTCCCCTGGATCAGCTCCATACACCTTGCCATATGCTGCAATATAAGGGGCCTTGTCATTTGATAGAGCATGTTGTTCAACTCGATGGCTAAACGGGACCTTTCCCGAGTGATGATTTGTTCTGCTTGCTGCATTACGTACTTCCTTCATTTTACGACCTCGAGCCTATCAAAAAAATAATAGAAATAAATGAAGCATATTCATAATACTATAACTGCAATGTAAGTTGACAATAACCCATTGAGAATTGCATTACCTGAACACTTGGTTCCCTGAAATGACCAACTAGCCAACGCCATTGCTCTCTGCGGTCAACAAACTCCAAAGGCAGTTCAGCACCATATTTTCCATAGTGTGTTTTGCAGTCTGACTTCTAGTCTCGATATCTTTCAGTAGCTATTCGGCTAATGAACCTCCAAATCCAAGTATCATCAAAGTCGAGCACGAAGTTGGGCTACAGAATAAAATAGATAATAATTAATGGGAAAAAATATAATCAATCATCGTAATGTGAAGTAAAGGAATAAGTACTCACAGTCAAATGGTTGAAGACGATGGCCCAATGCTCTAGCTCGAGCTCACTGAAGCTTGGTGCAAGCATTGGAATTTTGTCTCGCACACATGACCCTATCTCATGTGTTAGCATACTCCTCAGATGACGGTTCTTAGGGCCATTATGTTCCGAACCATGTTCTACTTTTACCTTGGTTCCCAATGACCTCACATAATTGGCCACCTTTTGACCATTGACGACGCCCCTTGTCTTTCTATTAGGTTGATCTCCTACATTTGATAAACACAAAGAAACTATATCAGTAAAATGAACAATATGTATATTATGATCAAACTATATACCAATGCTCTCTTGATGGCTTTGCTCTATCCTCAAGTAGAATACGGTGCATGGATACAGCCGGGCTGACTCCTCTCAAGTCGGCTAGAGTCCATCCAATTGCTAGCTTATGCTGTCTTAGCACTTTTACCAAACGATGCTCCTGGCCTGCTTCCAAGCCACTCTTAATGATTACCGGGAGAGTGTTATTTTCTCCTAGGAATGCGTACTTCAGATGCCCGGGCAGGGGCTTCAATTCTATTTTGGGAGCTTGTATCACTGAGGGCAAAAAGGTATTGGATTTGAATAATTTTACCTCGTTGACTTCATAATCTAGTGTGAGAGGCTCCGAGATTATTAAGTGAGCTACCGTTTTATGCAAGCCTTTGGTCAGTTCGTATGAGCTTTCGGCTCCATTGAGTATGGCTTCTTAGGGATCTGCTCTTGGTTCTTGTTGAACTTCTTGGACCAGGTCGTCCATAGTGTCGAGAGCGTGTACTTCCTCAAACTCCATGGGGTGCTTCATTGCTCTGAATATGTCAAAGCTGAAGACCTCTCCTTCTACTTCCATTGAGAGCATCCCACTCCCGCAGTCTATCTTCATTTTGGAGGTTTTAAGAAATGGACGGCCGAGAAGGATGGGTGCATGGTCTGTTGGTCCGCCATTCTCCATTTTTAAGACGTAGAAATCCGCTGGAAACACCAATTCGCCTACTTGGACCAGGACGTCTTCTATTTTGCCCTCGGGCTGTTTGCACGATCGATCTGCCAGTTGAATAGTGAGACTGGTGGGTTCGAGCGGTTTAATTCTAAGGCATTAGTAGATAGAGAAGGGAAGAACGTTGATTGATGCTCCAAGGTCTAGCATGCAGTTCTCGATCCGGATGTTGCCAATTGTGCATAGAATGGTGTAGGTTCCCGGATCACCACATTTGGGGGGCACTTTTCGTTGTATGACGGCCGATACATTCCTACTCATCAGCTCTTGATCATATCTAGTACTCCTCCTCCGGTTGGTGCAAAGCTCTTTTAAAAACTTAGCATATCGAGGAATTTGCTTGATGGCTTCTAAGAGGGGGATGTTGATTTCGACTTTGCTGAACAACTCAAACACGTCCTCATCCATGACATGTTGTTTTGGTACATGGGCTGTCACTGGAAATGGAAGCGCGGCGCTGATTTTGGGGGTCTCGGTTCTGGGTATCGGGCGCTCCTTGTGCTCCTCGGACGCTGGAACCGGGCTGGCCGTTGGCATCGGGCCAGGCCTACCTTCCTCGGGCGCGTTCCCTTCTTCTTCGGCTGCGTCCTCATTTTTCTCAGAGGCGTCCTCATTTTTCTCGGATGCGTCCTCATTTTTCTTGGCCGCGTCTTGCTCAAAAGTTCCGAGAGCCTCGGGCCTCATTTGTTCTTTTCCGGGCAGTCTCGGGCTTTTGTCCTCCTCTTGCTCCATGGGTTTGATGACAAGTTTTTTCCCACTCCTGAGGGTCACGGCATTAACATTTCCCTTTGGGTTTTGAATTGTTTGTGAAGGAAGTTTGCCTGGTTCATTAGTGAGCGCGGACATTGAGGTGGCGAGCTGGGATATTTGTTTGGTCAAATATGAAATTGCCCTGTCAGTTTTTGCATAAAATTGGTTTAGCGAAGTACCCAATTGATGCACGCTCCCTGCGAGTTCCTTTATTGTGTCTTCAAGCGACTTGTTCGGTCCTTTCTGATTGCTCGGACCGGCTTGGTACTGATTCGGTCCCTTCTGTTGATATTGACCCGTCGGGTACTGGTTTGGTACTCGTTACTGATATTGGCCTGCTGATGGAGCGTTCTGGTTGTACTGCCGGTGGGGCGGTTGGTAGAACGACTGAGCTAGTTGAGGGGCGGCTTGTTGTGTCTCCCTCAGAGGATGGTTTTCGTTCCGCCAGTTCGGATTGGTCGCTTGATTATACTGCCGGTTTAGTCCGGCTCTGTCGTTGCTGTTATTGTTGTTGTATCCTTGGTATCCTACCACTGCATTCACTTCTACCGGTTCCTCTACTATTAACGTTGGGCATGCGTCAGTCTTGTGGTCCGTAGAACTACAAAACTCGCAAGGCTTTATTTGAACTTGCTACCTTCGTAGGATCTGAACCATCATCTCCTTCATTTGTTTCATCTCCTCTGGCATAGAGTTCATTTGTGTTTCAACCTCTGCCACATTCTTTGTTCGAGAAAATTCTTCCTGCCGAGTTGTCTCCTCTCTAAATCGGGCATTTTCAGCGACGTCGGTGATGAGATTCCTTATGCCACTTAATGATAGATTCATCATGGATCCTCCAGCTGAGGCATCCAGGAGCATTTTGTCTAAAGGTATCAATCCATCAATGAGGTACTCGATGATGAGTTTCTCGGGCAGTCCAAGGGTGCAGCACCTTCTCTCCAGGCGATTGAACTTCTCCAGGTGTACATGGTTTCATTGGGCCCCTGCTTGATGTCCTGCAGTTGCCTCCTTACTTGCATTGCTCTTCCTGTTGGGTAGTATTTGTCCATGAATTTCTTTTGCATCTGAGACCATGTTCTGATGCTTCCCGAAGGCAATGAAAGGAACCAGTCGTTTGCCGAGTCAATGAGGAAAAAGTAGAACGCCTTCAACTTGAAGTCGTCTACATTCACGCCATTGGGTTTTAGGTTTTGGAAAATGCCATGTAAGCATTGGAGATGAGTTTTCACCGATTCTCCATGAGTTCCTGAGAACTTGGGCAAATTGTGGACCACTGATGTGTTAATGGCGATGTTTTCTAGCTCAGGGCCCTCGTAAATGCACCACGGCTGATTTCTGAAATCCGGTGCCGACAGTTCTCCCATAGTATGTTCGCGGAAGTTGTTATCCCCATAGTACTCATCGAATACGGGTTCTCGTCTTGGCTCTTGTCGATATTGTGGGGGTGGTGGATGTCTAGGGGGTTGTTGCACTGGACCAGCTTCATTTCGGTCCTCGGGCAGGCCTTGGTTTCTCCGGATGGCCTCCCTTTCACGAGCTCTTTGGTTTCGGATGAGTTGCTCTGGATCGTCAAGAATTGGAAATGGAGGGGCGCCTCATTATTTCGATTGAATGGGTTTATCTCGTCGTCATCCTGATAGTCATGGTGGCTTCCTGCACGAGACATGGTTATGCAGAAGCGAGTTCAAAATTTATGAGAAAAAAAAGAAAGAACAATTTTCTAATTGATAATTTCTAATTCCCCGGCAACGGCGCCAATTTGACAACACTGCCTTGTCGCGAGGCAATGTGTACAAAATTAATTTATAAGTCCGCTACTCGTGACTTTACTATTGGGTAGTAAAGCGGTAAATTGGGGTCGAACCCAAGGGAATTAGTGGATAGTTGTTCTTTCGAAAATGGAAAATTAAATAAGACAGTTGGGGGTTGGTTGTGATTTTAGTACTGAAAGTAATGTGGGTTGGTTGTGATTTTAGTACTGAAAAGTAATGACTGAAAGTAAAGAAAGTAAATACAGGACTGAAAGTAAATACTGAAAAGTAAAGTGCTGGATCAGTCGAATTCAATATCGACTAATCAACATACTTTTGGTATGGACTGATATTGAAAGGGTCTGTAATAAGCGACAGAAAGTAAATTACTGAAAGTAAATTGCTGGAACAGTCAAATTCAATATCGACTAATCAACATACTTTTGGTATGGACTGATATTGAAAGGGTCTGTAATAAGCGACAAAAAGTAAATTACTGAAAGTAAATGTGCGGAAATTAAAGTACTGAAAGTAAATGACTGAAAATAAGCAGTTGATAATGAGACTGAAAGTAATGTGACAGGTTATGTTTTAATTAAAGGAAAGGATTCGGTTTTAGGGGTCTTGTATCATAAATCTGTTCATCATCGACCTCTAATGATCATACTACGTGTTTAAAATGTATCAAGGCTATTTCTAGCACTCGACTTGCCACACCGTCTAGTCCTTTTCAAGACATAGAACACTCGTTCTATTTAGGCTAATTCCTCCTTTCGAAGTATCTTAGCCTTATGTGCATCCACCTGATCAGTCATTTCCGATCAACCAAGTGGTGTTTTAAAGAGGTTGAACTCTACAGAAAAGCTTTGCTCTTTCGAGCCTCCACTTAACCACGTATGTTCACAAACCCATTGAAGAGCTTTGCTCTTTCGAGCCTCCACTCAACCAATAGTGTTCTAACCTAATATAAGGCACATAGAACAAGTTTAAACACAATAGAGGCACTAAGAGAAGGGTCTAAAACATGTTTTGATACAAGAACACCCCTTCAACCGAATGAAGGGTTTAGCTACGATTATCCATGGAAGAGGACATCATAGCTAAGTGCTTGAAAAGTAAAGGTTTTCGAAAGACAAAAAGTAAAGTTTTTTGAAATTAAAAGACAAGGAAAAGCTTGAGCACTTCAAGAACCAACAAGAGTACTCAAGAACAAACTTGGAGCTTCCAATATCAAAGTAATGTGTTTACAAGGATTGTGCCTAAAATCTAGAGAGATTTTCTACAAGGACTATGAGACTTGAAACTACAATTTGGGACATTGAACAAAGGAGAGGGAATGTGGTATTTATAGGCAATGGGAGAGGAGGAGGGCCAAACACATGGAAAAGGAGGAGAGGAGGAGAGCCAAAGCCGCCGGCCATAGATGGCTTTTCCTTAAAGCCGCCGGCTATGTGTCACTCCCCAAGCCAAAGCCACCGGCCATGAGGTGGAGGAGGAAGTGAGTGGGTTGTGATATTTGTCTCCCAAAAGCCATCGGTTCCCCCTCAACTCCGGTTAGAGCTTGGTTGCATCATGGTTGCTTCTTGGTTGCAATCAAAAGACAAGGCACAAGCCTTGCACATGGGTGGCTAGACTTTGCATTGACTTGAGTTCTTGATCTTTGTTGAGGTTTGGAACAAGTCATTGGGACATGTTTGAGTGATTCCACGTTGGGTTCATGAAGGTTGTAAAGCCGGAATCTGGTCGTGGCCTGGAATGACTTGTAATCCATTTTTAGCTTTAAGAACTCCTTTTTAGCTCGTTTCATCTCTAATCCTCGAAATAGCCTGTAGAACAAAAGTGAAACTAACAAGTAAAACTTGTATAGACAAAGTGTCTAATTTGGTGGGTTTAACTATGTTAATGAATCATATAAATATGGTCCATCACCCTTCTTATCCTTGATCTCCAAGTCAAATTCTTGTAGGAGCAAAATCCACCTAATGAGCCTCGGCCTCGCCTCCTTCTTCGTCATCAAGTACCTAATAGCTGCATGGTCAGAATAGACATTAACTTTCGTACCGAGCAAATAAGATCAAAATTTCTCTAAGGCAAAGACGACAGCTAGCAGTTCTTTCTCCGTGGTCGAGTAGTTCTTTTGGGCCACGTCCAGAGTCCTCGAAGCGTAGTAAATCACTATGGGCTTTTTGTCCACTCTCTGGCCGAGGACCGCTCCTACTGCATAGTCGCTTGCGTCACACATGATCTCAAACGGTTAGCCCCAGTCCGGTGCTCTAATGATGGGTGTGCTGGTGAGGGCTTGTTTTAGCTCATCAAATGCTGCCCTGCAATGATCTTTAAACTCAAAAGGAATATATTTTTGCAAAAGATTAGATAAAGGCAGCGCCTTTTTAGAGAAATCCTTTATAAACCTACGATAGAAACCAGCATGCCCTAGAAATGACTTAATATCACGCACCGTGGACGGGTAGGGCAGAGTAACAATCAAATCTATTTTAGCCTTATCTACCTCTATACCCTCATGTGATACTATGTGAGCGAGAACTACCCATGGGTAACCAAAAAGTGACACTTTTCATAATTGAGCACCAAATTCATAGAAACACAACGTGCTAAAACTGTACTCAAATTATCTAAGCATGCATCAAAAGTGTCACCATGCACAGTAAAATCATCCATGAACACCTCTATGAACGAACCTATCATGTCAGAGAATATACTAGTAACGACCCGCTGAAAAGTGTCGGGTGCGTTACACAAACCAAAAGACATCCGGCGAAAAGCAAACGTACCGAATGTACATGTGAAGGTCATTTTCTCCTGATCCTCGGGTGCTATGGAAATCTGGTTATAGCCCGAGAATCCATCTAGAAAGCAGAAATAGGGCTTACCTGCCAATCGGTCGAGCATCTGGTCAATGAATGGAAGAGGAAAGTGATCCTTGCGTGTGACGGCGTTCAGCTTCCTGTAGTCTATGCACATGCGCCATCCATTCTTGACTCTAGTCGTGATCATCTCACCGTCGACATTCTGTTCCATTGTGATCCCGGTCTTCTTCGGCACAACATGTACCGGGCTCACCCACTGACTGTCTGAGATCGGGTAGATCACGTCCGCATCCAGCAACTTCTGTATCTCCTTTTGGACCTCCTCCACCATAATCAGGTTCAATCTGCGTTAAGGTTCCCTCGAAGGCTTTGCTCCATCCTCCAGTAAGATTCGATGCATACAAACTACCGGGCTGATTCCCTTGATGTAGGCTAGTGTCCATCCGATGGCTAGTTTGTGCTCGGTCAGCACCTTGATCAATCGCTGCTCCTGCTCTACCCTAAGCCCGCTCTTTATGATAACCGGCAGTGTGTCGTTCTCCCCTAAGAATGCATACTTCAATTGCTCGGGTAGAGGCTTCAATTCAACTGCCGGTGCCTGCACAACAGAAGGCAAACACACATTAGATTTAAATAAATGAACTTCATTAACCTCATACCTCGGGGTGAGTGGCTGTGCAATCTCTAGCTGGGCCAGGGCATCCATGATAGTCTCGGTGAGCTCGTAGGAGTCCTCGTGTGAGTACACGGCTCTCTCAAGTGCCAGCTCAAGTGGATCGGTCCCTCTCTCCGGTTGCACCTCCTGGACAAGGTCGTTCAATGTGTCTAAGGCATGGACCGCTTCGTACTTCATTGGGTGCTTCATGGCCCGGAAGATATCAAAACTAAACACCTCTCCTTCAACTTCCACGGAGAGAGTCCCACTATCGCAATCTATCTTCATCTTCGACGTCTTAAGGAATGGTCGGCCGAGTAGGATGGGTGCATGATCGGTCGAGCCGCAGTTCTCCATCTTGAGTACATAGAAATCAGCTGGGAATACTAGCTCTCCCACTTGCACGAGCACATCTTCGATCTTACCCTCGGGCTGCTTGCATGACCTGTCCGCCAGCTGTATAGTGAGACCTGCAGGTTCTAGAGGACCAATGCGTAGATAGGAGTATATAGAATAAGGTAAAACATTAATAGATGCACCAAGATCAAGCATGCAATTCTCTATTCTAATGTTACCGATGGTGCAAGGAATGGTGTAGGTGCCTGGATCACCGCATTTCAGAGGCACCTTGTGCTGAATGACCCCCAAGACATTCCTGCTCATGAGCTCCTAATCGGGCTGAGTACCTCGCCTCCGGTTTGTGCAAAGCTCCTTTAAGAATTTCGAGTACCTCGGAATCTGCTTGATAGCCTCGAGGAGTGGAATGTTAATCTCCACCTTGCTGAACAGCTCCCATACTTCCTTGTCCATGACGTACTGCTTGGGAGCTCGAACCTGGACAGGAAAAGGAAGAGGAGGTCGGACGTTAGAATTTTTGGTCACAGGGAACAGGCCTGGCTGAGAGGTCTCGGCTGCTGAAGTCGGGCTGGCCTGAGGAATGATGGACGCTGGAACCGGGCTCGTCCGAGGGTTCTTGAACGCTGGTGTCGGGCTGAATGCGTCCTGGCCGGTGAAAGTCGGGCCTGGCCGAGAGAAGTCAGCTTGCGCCGGGTCCTGGCTGCGCGTGCCTGACAGAACCGCTCGTCGTCAAAGCGATTGTGCAAATAAATTTATAATAGTCCGCTACTCGCAACTATACTACTGGGTAGTACTTGGTAAGTAGGGGTCGAACCCAAGGGAACTAGGGGAATAATTGTTCTTCGGGGGGGAATTACGCAGTGTGGGAACGTGTTTAAGGTCGGTTGGTTGGTTTTAAAGCTACCAGCTATTTTGATTGATTGATTGGTTGGTTTTAATACTGGAAAGTAAATTACTATTTTAATGATTAAGAGAAATGTTCGGTTTCAGGGGACTTGTATTATATCCTGTTTATCATTGACCATTAGTGAATCATCTAAGTATTCAAACGGTGAATCGAGGCTAGTTACAGCTCAAGACTTGCAACACCGGTTTAAAGCAACTCCTGTTCTATTTCAGTCTAGCGCCAATACCCTAAGGTATGCTAGCCTGGGTGCATCCACCTGATCTCACAGTTACGCTCGACCAGATGGGATTTAGGATGAGTCGAACTCCTCAGATAGCTTTGCTTGTTACAGCTTCCACTACCTGAGTATGATCACGAATTCCCACAGAAGAGCTTTGCTTGTTACAACATCCACTCAACCTTGGAAACTCTGACTATATATGGCACATAGAACAAGTTTTGAATACTAAGACTAGACACTAAATTAATAGTCTTAAAACATTTTATAATACAAGTGCGCCCCTTAGACCGAACTACTAGTTTAGCTACTATTCATCGCGCTAAACATTATACTAAGGAAATTAAAGACAACAGTTAAATAAATAAATACTAAGAGAAACTTACAACCGTTGAAGCGCCAAGGGAGCTTTCCTTTATTTCCAAAGCAAAATTACAACATTACAAATATTACAACTTCTAGAGAGAGAAGTGAAATTGAGATTTGGTGTGTGAAATGAGGAGGAGGAGCTCCTCCTTTTATAGCCCAAAGGGGAGGATATGGGTGGTGGAGATGGGTGGTAAGTGTTGCATTTTGATTGGAGGAGAAAATGGATGGAGGAGATGGCCACACATGGAGGAAGAGGAGTGGTGGAGGAGGAGGAAGGTGGTGGTGACATGTGGAGGAGGGCAAAAGCCGCCGGTCACCACCACCCCAAGCCGCCGGTAGGCGGTGGCCAAGGAGGAGGAGCTCCTCTCTTGGCCACCACTTCTTCAAGTGGCCGGTCATCCTTGTCCAATGTGAGATTTGTACAGTTTTGTGCAGTCTTTTCACAAAACTGTCAATGTGTTTCTTCTCCGGGCTGTCTTGACTCCACTCCTGATTCTTCTGATTAATTTGTTCTGGTCAATTCAACGTCAGGATCCTTGATATTTCTTCAGTCGGCATATGATCTTGACCTTGGATTGACTCTTGTTATCTTTTCAGCTTAAAATCCTCTCCTTAGCGTGTTTTCACTTCAGTCTCTAAAATGCCCTGTGAAAATATATCGGGACTATCACGTAGACGTTAGATAGACAAACAGTCTAATTAAGGGGGTTTTACTGTGTTTCTGACTCATATAACTTTGGTCCATCAGTGCCCTGGCTGCTGGATGCCGAGCCCTATCCGAGAGTGCCTGGCCGGCTGCTGTCTTTGGATGGCCCGGGCACTAATGGTGCTCCTCTCCCACTTCTGAGTGTTACTGCATTGACGTTCACTTTCGGATTCTGGATGGTCTTTGAGGGGAGTCGTCCTAGGTAGTTCTTGAGCTCAGAGACTGTTGTGGCAATCTGGGACATCTGTTTTGATAAGTCAGCAATGGCCCCATCTGTTTTACCCTGGAACTGGTGTACTAAGATGGCCAGGTCCTTTACGACGTCCTCAAAAGATTTACTTGAGCTGTGCTGGTTTGTGCCCGACTGATTACGGTCTTGTCTCTGCTGATACTGGCCTTGCCCATTCTGACCCTGCTGCTGGCGATACGGGGGCTTGTAGTATTGCTGGGCCTGATGAGGTGCGGACGGTTGTGCCGGCTCTCTCTGGGAGTGGTTGTGCTGGTTGTCATTCCGCCAGTGTGACCCGTTCGCTCCTCGCCCATTCCCGACCGATCCATACTGTCGGACTGGCCCAACCCGGTTGTTATGGCCCTGGTAATTGCCTACTGCGTTCACTTCCCCCTGGTCGTCCTCCACTATGGTCGGGCACTCATCCGTCTTATGGTCCGCAGCGGCACAGAAACCACATTGCTTGACCTGAACCGGCTGCCTTCTGATCACTTACTGCATCATCTCCTTGAGCTGCCTGATCTCCTCGGCCACTGCACCAGATGGGGGCTCAACTTTTGACACGTTCCTGGTCTGGCTGAATTCTTCTTCCTTGTTGGACTCATCTTGGAACCGTTCGCTCTCGGCCACTACCATGATCTTTCGTCGTACTCCGGCTGGGGACAAGTTCATCAGGTTTGAAATCTATTTGTCTTAGTCAAGACGAGTTCCAGATGGTGTTCGAACTGCGTCTCGAACACTTGTTGGACAGTTTCAGGTTGTGTTCAAACAGAGGCTGGAACACCTTAGCAGACAGAACATAAACAACACAAAATAGGAGCACACACGATATGATAACCCAGTTTGGCTCCGCCTACTCTGGGGGGTTTCCCACACCCGAAAAAGGGACACAAATCTTATTACGAGTTTAGGGTTACAAGAGGTCTTACTCTTACACAACTCCTCGTTTGTAATGGCCTCACCACTAACACTCCGTCTCTCGGATTTGCAATCTCGGTTCGTCGCAACTCCCCTCGATCCCCTATGAGTAGGACGAGACTTCCCTCTCGGCCTAGTCTTGGACTTCTCGGAAGTCCAGTCGCCTTCTCTCAAAGACGTGTCTTTATCACCGTGTGTGTGTGCGTTTGATAGTTCTCCAAGAGTAGTCTGAACAGCACACTTAACAGACTCTTTCTTTGCCGGTTGTATATTGATAAGGAATGTTCCTCCGGCCGTCGCTACCCCCAATCTCACGAACTCTCGTGTTTATCTTTTCTCTCAGGAAGCGACACGATTATGGATGCCCTAGCATTGTATTTTTATGCTCGGATGCCATCCAAATCTGCTCAAGATAATCCCATCAAATATTTAGGAAATATTCCTAAATATTCGATGTATATCTTTCTCCAATCTTTGGAGATTACTTCCACGCCAAGCCATCCAATATTCTCTCATCCAATCTGCATATATTTGATCGCCTATCAGATCTTCGGTGATGACTTATCGATTTGCTCCAATCAAATAATCTCGTCGATATCTTCTGGATATTCGAATCTTCATTCCAATCTTCGTGAGATATCTTCCACGGTAAGTTAGTCAGCCAATCTTCAATTCTGGTGAGGAGATATTCGAATGACATCTCGAATATATGTTTCTTCGCTGACCGACTTCAACCGAAAAGATCCTCTATCTTCAGAACCTTCCGGATTCAGATCATGCGTCTGTTGTACGCTGTCCTTCTGTTCCAGTCCGTGGTTGAACTATAGCTCGAACTGTCTAAAGCCGTTTTGCCAAATCCATGCCATCCATGGGAACATCAATCTCCCCCTTGGCATTTTGGCAAAACCAAATGTACGCTTTAGACACAACTTGAGGAACCAGAACTGTTACCTCAACAATACTCCCCCTTTTTGCCACAAACAGACAAGGGGTCCAATCGAGCAACCTGGTCTCCTCGGCATCTGAAATCTTGGCAGCTCCCCCTCGAACATAGCCTGGGACAGTGACACATACTGTTAGTCTGTCGAACCATGGTGTCTCAGCAGCTGTTCGACCACATGTCAGCAACTGATAGGTTTTTTATGATCTGGTTTCCTCCATCAAAGATTCTCGGCCCACGTTCTCGCTCTCCATTCTCATGTCAGAACTCATCATGTTGGTCAGAGGGTACCTGTTCATCTCTCTGTACACCGACTGTTCAGCTTTGACGAACTTAGTCTTTCCTGAACTACTCCCATCAGTGTAGCCAATGCCTCTACATCCTCCAATCATTCTCTGGGACTTCAAAATTGTATCTAGGTCTTTTGAACCAGAGATTATCATCTTCACTGATTTCTTGAACTGATTCAGCTCGTCCAGTATTGCTACATGGTAGTCCTTATCCAGACATATCTCTCTTTGGCTCATGGCACCATGTCTTTTCTTCAAGCAGGACATCAACTCTCTCCGTCTTCTTTATCATCACTGGGATATCGCAAAGCGTGTACCAATTGATTGATTCTTGACCTCTGCTCCTGTTCGACCTCCAATATGATCTCTACCTCTAAGATGACTCCGGAAAATTCTTCCTCTTTAGCTCGGGGTCTTTCAGATCCTTAATATGGCGTCCCTTGACCCACTTGTGATCAACTTCTAACTAAATCGGAGCACTTGACAGTCTATCATGGTCAGTCTTCAAATCTGGATGCTGGTTGATGTTCAGCTCATAGATAAGCAATGGGAAGATTATCTGGTGCAGAGACTTTGTAGATATAGCGTGTTCTACAATCTGGTCGAACATAATTCTTCCCATATCAATGAGCATCATGTTTCCAATCTGGTACAGCAGCTGTCCCATCTCCTTACTGAGAGTAGAATATAGTCAGATCTGCAACTAGGATGGAACTGTCTTCCCACTTGGCTGCTGCTTCTGTACTGACAAAACACATTCCATGCTTAGACACTCCAGTTGGTACACTAGGCGGAACAGATCCTGGAGCACTCCTCTTCCTTTTCTTGGATGCACTTGCTCCCCCTGCATCTGTTTGCTTATCATCCCGCTTGTTAGTTACTTCAGTCGAGCATGCTTGGATGATCACTTTCTTCTTCGGTTTCTTCTTTTCAGACTTCTTGAGCTCAGCCAATGAAACTGAGTCCACATCATCCTCTTGTGTGCTTTCGACAAGGTGGCAGCCTGAGTAGCATCCTCCATATCAGGAATAGCTGGGGGATCCACCACCAAATGTGCATCCTCCACAAAATCATCATGTAACCCTCCTTGCACAACATCCGGTGATTTAATTTACTCACCCTCTGGGACTGCATCAGACTTAGAGGACTCTTGGGGTAAAACTGTCTCACAACCTTGCTGCATATCTGAGACAACATCATCTGGCACACTTGCCTCCTTCTTAACCCCTACGACCTTGGCTCCTGAGGACTGATCAGCTCTTGTCTCAACAGGTATTGAAACCTCCTCTTTTTGCAACTCATCAACAACATCATCAATGCCCTTGAACAACACATCCAGTTCTTCATCATTGCCGGATGCATGAGACCCTTCCATCACATTGCCAGATTGCTTAGCTTGCTGTTCTCCATTTGCATTCTTCTGCTTATCAGAACCACAATCTTAGCCCTACTGGCTTCACCTTCTTCTATAGCATCAGCCACAGAATCTACAGCAGGTTTCAATCCCTTCGGCTTCTCATTAACCACTTTGTCACCCTTATAACTCACCGCATCTTTACCAATCGTCCGGACTTCCTCATCAACAGAATTGAGTGCAGTATCTTAGGAGTGAGAACAAGAGATTACTTCATTGAGGGGTGGTTCAGCCATCGCCTGATTTTCCTTCGCAGTTTGCACACTCCCTTTAGTTGGATTAGGATCAGCCTTTGACGCCTTTAAAGAAGCTTCTTTCAGTTTTGTCACAGCCGCTTCTTCTCCCTTATGTTTCCCTTCACTGTTCTTAGGGTTTGCTGATATTGTATCCTCATCCAACTTTGATTCGACTGCCTTTCGATTTTCAAATATTTGGACTCCTCAACTTGCCAAAAATTGTCATGTGTATATATCTTGAGATATTTGTCCAATCACCTCTCTCCTCCTTGATATGCTCCAACGCCTCATAAAGCTACAAATATGTTGAACTTAGTAATCAGTTCCAACCACGTACCATCTATTCCAGTCCTCTTCTTTGGTAGGTCAGCCCATCCGATTGCTGGGGCTCTGCTCTTGGCTGACCTCCGTCTGGAACACTTAGTTGGCGATAACACGCAGACCCAGAGAGGATCTAAGTGTTTCAAACTGAGCGGCGTCTAGTGGCATGGTGAGTACAACAGTTACGATTGTCATGTGTTTCGATGTGATGACCTTCTTCTCCACTAGCTCTTTGATGAAGTGATATCTGCTCATGGAGTGTTGTACTGGGTTCTGGGGCAAAAACTTTTTCACCCGTTCCACTCTGTGTTCAGACAGATTCTGCTTCATACATAGGAGCTGAGTGCGGCAGCTCCCTGTAGCGATGCTTTCCCGCTCGCCTAGCACCTGTTTCATCTCTCCCACTAAGTTCAGCTGGAGCTCCTTTTGCATCTGTCTCACGAACTGGCCAACCAGCTTCTGTGTACTTGTGACGAACATATGCTTCTCTTCTCCCCCTCGCTCATAGCCATGGTCGATGAGGAACGTCTCGTACCATGCTCTGGGCGCTTGTGTGAGTCTGTATATAGTCTCCTTCAGTTCGTGACTGTGCACAAGATGATATAACTTCCATGCTTCATATCTGATGAGCTCTTCTAGTTCCACGTGAATGGCCACCACCTGAATCTCATCAATAAATGATTTGATGACATTCTTCGGACTGGATGAACAGGCAGCCAGCTCTCGACACTTGATCTCATTTGCTCGACTCTTAATTCTCCATGAGGGTTGCAGCGCAGGTGCATTGTCAAGTGTCCCAGCTCGAGTAGGTGTGGCTTCATCGGCTAGACCTCCCTTTGGAATTTTATCTTCTAGAACTGAGTTGGGGGCAACATCGTCTTTCACCTTTCCAGAAGAGGACACCATACCTGTCCCTTGCAACTCCATCTCATGTATCGTGTTTGTCGGACAGACAGTGGCAGCTCCTGTTCCAACTGTGCCTAGACAGTAGCATTTGTTTGTTGACCTACTTCCTTCCAACAGTGTGTCTCCATTCCTATCCAGTACTTGACATGAATCACGAGTGAAAGTAACAGACTGTCCTTCATCACACAATCTACTGATACTGATCAGGTTCACCTTTAACCCATCACCTAGGAGGATATCCTCGAGCACAGGTAGATCCTGAACCTTCAATGTCCCACAGCCGATCACCTGGCCCTTCCCTCCATCTCCAAAAGTGACAAGCTGAAGCTTGCAAATAGATTTAACAATGATGAGATATCGAGGATTACCTGTCATATTGAGATGAACTTCTTTGCGGATGTGCAACTCAGCATTCTTTCTCCTTAGCCCCACCAAGCATGCAGGATGTGTTTCTCTCTTTTTCTCCATCTCAGCTTTCAGAACCGATACGGTGTCTAGCAGTTTCACCTTCTGTGCAAGAAGTGACGAGGGTTCCTGATTCATTCCAATCATCTCGTGCTTCAAAGCAGATATTTCCTCTTGGTGCTCCACCTTTTGGGCAACGAGAAGTTCAACCTTCTGCCACTGTTTATCTTCTTCTTCTGTCAGGCTTGCCACTGTTTCTGTGAGCTTCTTGTTCAGGCCAATCACCAATAGGCACTTCTCATAGAGTTCCTTGTACGTCTCGGCCGAGGTCTCATGAGCAAGTCCTTCGTCATCACTGCTTGAAGCGTCGTCAATGGGATGTTCAGACAGTGTACTAGAATATGGATTTTCACTTGTCTCACTGCCGTCTTCAATAGTGACTACATGTCCGACGAGATTGACATTCTCATGTTCTTCTTCCTCATCGTTAGTTTCACTTTCTGGACCCTCATATGCTATTCTGAGAATATCCCATGCTTCCTTGGCCACCTCACATTCAGCAATCAGTTTGAACACGTTCTCGTCCACTCCATAGAATATTGCATTCAGGGCCTTTGAATTCCCAACAGCCCCTACATCATCTGCTTCAGACCACAGGGCTTCGGGTTTTGGCATAACAGCTCCTTCAGGGTTGGCCATCATGGGTTCTGTCCATCCTATCATCACGGCTCTCCATGCCTTTTCATCGAGGGATTTCAGAAAGGCTTTCATCCTGGGTTTCCAATAGGCATAATTCGGCCCTTCAAGCAACGGTGGTCGGTTAGTGCTCTGTCCTTCCTTCAAACTCATCTTGAACAGTCGCCGGATCACACTCTGTATGTCGAGTGCCTGCTCTGATACCAATTGAAATCTATTTGTCTTAGTCAAGACGAGTTCCAGATGGTGTTCAAACTGCGTCTCGAACACTTGTTGGACAGTTTCAGGTTGTGTTCAAACAGAGACTGGAACACCTTAGCAGACTGAACATAAACAGCACAAAATAAGCACACACGATATGATAACCCAGTTTGGCTCCGCCTACTCTGGGGGGTTTCCCATACCCGAAAAAGGGACACAAATCTTATTACGAGTTTAGGGTTACAAGAGGTCTTACTCTTACACAACTCCTCGTTTGTAATGGCCTCACCACTAACACTCCGTCTCTCAGATTTGCAATCTCGGTTCGTCGCAACTCCCCTCGATCCCCTATGGGTAGGACGAGACTTCCCTCTCGGCCTAGTCTTGGACTTCTCGGAAGTCCAGTCGCCTTCTCTCAAAGACGTGTCTTTATCACTGTGTGTGTGTGCGTTTGATAGTTCTCCAAGAGCAGTCTGAATAGCACACTGAACAGACTCTTTCTTTGCCGGTTGTATATTGATAAGGAATGTTCCTCCGGCCGTTGCTAACCCCAATCTCACGAACTCTCGTGTTTATCTTTTCTCTCAGGAAGCGACACGATTATGGATGCCCTAGCATTGTATTTATATGCTCGGATGCCATCCAAATCTGCTCAAGATAATCCCATCAAATATTTAGGAAATATTCCTAAATATTCGATGTATATCTTTCTCCAATCTTTGGAGATTACTTCCACGCCAAGCCATCCAATATTCTCTCATCCAATCTGCATATATTTGATCGCCTATCAGATCTTCGGTGATGACTTATCGATTGGCTCCAATCAAATAATCTCGTCGATATCTTCTGGATATTCGAATCTTCATTCCAATCTTTGAGAGATATCTTCCACGGTAAGTTAGTCAGCCAATCTTCAATTCTGGTGAGGAGATATTCGAATGACATCTCGAATATATGTTTCTTCGCTGACCGACTTCAACCGAAAAGATCCTCTATCTTCAGAACCTTCCGGATTCAGATCATGCGTCTGTTGTACGCTGTCCTTCTGTTCCAGTCCGTGGTTGAACTCTTGCTCGAACTGTCTAAAGCCATTTTTCCAAATCCATGCCATCCATGGGAACATCAAGGTTTCCTCCAGCCGAGGCGTCTAGTAGCTTCCTGTCCAGTCACCTCAGTCCGTCTAGCATATACTCCACTAGTAGCTTCTCTGGTAGCCCAAGGTTGCAGCAGCTCTGCTCCAGGGCGTTGAATTTCTCCACGTACTCATACATGGTCTCGTTGGGTCCTTGCCTGAGCTCTTGTAATTGCCTTCGGACCTGCATTGCCCTACCTGCTGGGTAGTATTTGTTGAGGAATTTCTTCAGCATATGGTCCCATGTATATATACTACCTGAAGGCAAAGATAGAAACCAATCAGTAGCAGAGTCTGTTAGTGAAAAATAGAAAGCTTTCAATTTGAAGTCTTCCACTTCAACTCCGTATGGTTTCAGGTTCTAGCAGCTGCCGTGATAGCGCTGCAGATGCGATGTGGCTGATTCTCCTTTGATCCCCGAGAACTTAGGTAGGTGGTGAACAACCGCCGTGTTCATGGCTATAGCTGCGAGGTCTGGCCCTTCGTAGATGCACCAAGATTGGTCTCTAAAGCTGGGGGCCGATAGTTCTCCCATGGTGGGCTCCTGATCGTCGTATTCCTTGTCGTACTCGTCGTGAAACACCGGCTGTTGTGGTTGCCTGATTTGTTGTCGGGCCTGGACTGGGCGTCGTCTCAGAGCTTGCTATCGGGCCGGGACCTGCTGTTGAGCCGGGATCGGCTGTCGGGCTGGTAGTCTCGGGCCTGCTCCTTGCTGAGCTCCTGGCGCTCCCTGGTCCTGTCGGGCAGCTTCTTGGTTGGCTCGGTTCCGAGCTCGGATTATCCTCTCCGGGTCCTCATAGATCATCGGTGGTGCTTCTTCATTGTTTGGAAGGTCGGGATCATCCTCCTCATAGATTTATTCATTGTTGTCAACCTGGTTACCTGCGTGAGCCATGGCACACGAGTAGAAAAGAACAAATAGAAAAAAAGTAAAGGAAAAAAAAGAAAACTGAATTAGGAAAGAACAAATTTCACCGTGCGTAGCTCCCCGGCAACGGCGCCAAAATTTGACAGGCGTCGTCAGTACCTGTAAATTTATATTTATATTTTCCTTACTCTAGACTGTGGGTTAGTACAGTGGCAAGCAAGGGTCGAACCCTAGAGAGCTAGATGGCTATTTGTTGTTTTGAAAAAGGAAAGACAATTGGTTGTGAGCAATTTAGGAAACAAGTGCAAATAAGGAAATAACGAAAGATGTCTATCAGATAGGGAATATTCAGACTAGGGTTTCTAATTGTGACTTGTTTTATCATCGACTTCTAAATATCAGATTTCTAATTCCTAAGCGTGGTTACTTCCATTCCAAGTTATAACCTAAAGTAGGGTCTTTCCGGACGCCTACACCACAATCTACTTCCTTTCCGGGTTGTAGAATTCTAGCCCTACCAATTTAATACTCCATTCCAAGATATATCAAATTAGTACTCTATTTGTTTTCAACGGTCTAGTATCAAACAAACAGTAAATAAGGGATTTGTATTGTTTGGCTAAGCCTAACCGTTCCGAGTATCAACTTAGCTTCGCAATACAAATCGAGATAGTAGGCACAAGGACTAGTAGAATAACGAAATAAGCATTAAGTTTCAAGTCTCAAAAACAACGTCACAATGTATTGAACCCTAGCCCGAATAAAGGGTTTAGCTAGACATGGCCATTAAAACAAGACAATGAGTAAAGGGAATGAAAACTTCTCTATAGCCGAGAGAATTGATGAGGAACCGGCCAGGAGGGCTGTAGAACGCCGAGAAGGAGCTTCGGTCGAGAGAGGAAGAGTACTTCTTCGAATGAGGGAAGAGAGCTCTTGATGTTGGGATGCTTTGAAAGGCTCGACCAAGGGCTGTATTTATAGAGTGGGTAGGGCTCGAAATCCCCCTAAAGTCGGTCGACTCCTTAGGAAACTGAGTGAAACTCGGCCAAGTCCAAAAGATAGATTAGGAAAGGTTTCCAAATCTTTGTGTAACTGAATTTGCTCTATCTTTAAGCAAACTTCTTGTGCAACTCTTCTAGAAGATTCCAGGACATTCCAAGGCCTTCTAAACCGCCACGCCCTCTTGGAATTGACGAGCCGAGATTTGGACTTCGGACTCGGTCAGGGACCTGCCCGGGACCTGCAATTCTCGGGCGCGGACCTGGTCGGGGACCTGGTCCTTCTCGGGCAGGGACCTGGTGCTACAGTAACGGTCTGGGGCGCTGGCGCATGCGCTCGCATGGTCCTCCTTGTGCGTTCGCACAACTCTGACCCGTCGCACGAAATCCTCATGCGTTCGCATGGTCCATCTTGTGTGGTCGCACGGTCTTGCTTTTCTCGAACGACTTGGTCCTTGGTGAGTTTTCTCGGGCTCTCCTCAAATTGCCTCGGGCATTCTTCAAGTTTATTGTGGATTGGCTGGTCCTCAACTCCTTGTGATGTTTTTGGCTCAGAAAGCCATCTTTTAAGCGCGATTCCTCCTAGGGCTTCCAAATCACCTGAAATGCAAAACAACACTAAGAAGTAACTGTTTGCATAATAAAGTGCTGGAATTAATGGGATTTGATGACTCGATGAGTCGTATAAATACGGATTATCAATTTGATTTCCTAAAACCCTAGATAAGATAGGGATTAAGTCGGTTTAGATGTAATCTTGATCTGCATATCTTTATCTTATAAGGACCGGGTTTGATGATGTGGCAGACGTATAGATATGATCGAGATACATCAGTTCGAAAAACTAAGAGTTGTGCTGATTTTTCGGAACTGACAGATTGATCTAGCACAAATCATTTTTGTGAACTTCTTGCACAGATTCGAATTTTACCTAGATGACACTTTTTACTCCAACACAATCATTGATGGTTAGAATATTGAAAGAGACTAATCCTTCATCGAAGTATCTGTATCTGCATGAGATATTTTTGTTAATTTAAATAGCCACGTTTCAATTTTTCAACTACTTGTTAGAGATCTTTTACAAAGCTGTCAACAGATTTTGTTGTGACGTGAACTAAAAAAATATCAATTTAAATCATTGACTTTTTGTTGCCATGGTGGTCTGCATCAATTTAAATCATTGATTTTTTGTTGCTAATAGGGTGGTGGTATGTTGATTAAGGAGTCCATCTTAAGATGATTAGATTCTTACGTTCTGGATTCGAATTCCGGGGCTACCAATTTTCTTCATTCTTTTTTCTTTTTCTCTTCCTCGTCCCGCTTCGCGCGTGGATACTTCCCACATCTCTCGTGGATGGCTTCCTCCTCACACCTCGCGCGTGATGTGTTCTTCCGCGTGCGGTAAAGGTGTCCAAATATGGCTTGAGCTCCAAGTGTCAAAGATGTACCGATGATTTGGGTGGATGTGTGCGGATTCATGGTAAATGTGCCGACGTGTGTTGGACCCTTTGTGTTTTGATGATAACAAACACTTAGCTAATATTTGACTTGAGTGTGCAGAAATCACAAATCTGTCTGAGAAGTCACAGGGTCCAGACTGTCTGAGAGAAACGTGACTGGACATCTCTGAGAGAGCTCAGCGCTACAAAAGAGATGAGATCTGCGTGACAGACGAGATCAAGCTCAGTAGATATACTCAAGATATGATATGGAAATATCTGAGCAGATATACTCAAGATATGGTATGGAAATATACGAGCTGGATATGGAAGGGAAATAATTGATTGAGTTAAGATATGGCAATATCTTAACAGAATCAGATCTGCAAGAACGGATCTCTGATGTAGATCAGATCTACTGGACATCTCTGAGAGAGAGCAAAGCTGCGAGAGAGATGCGTTCCGTGAGAGAGACAAACCGACTTATGGCGAGATTGGATCGGCGAGAATATACTCGATACAAATCAGGAGATATTCGAGTATATATGATGGATAATTGATGAGAAGAATTAATATCGGTATATACACTGAATATATGTCGAGTATATACGAAGAGAAGATACATGCCAGATTTGGAAGGGAAATATGTGATGTGGTTAAGATATGGAAATATCTTAACCATATCATATCTGCTGGATAGCAATCGGATCTGCGACAGAGATCAGATCAGCCGACTTGAAGACTAATATAAATAGAGGAGAAGTCTTCAATATGAAGAGCAGCTTTCGGAGAGAGCAGATCGGCTTTTGGACAGAACGAATCGGAGATAGAAGAGCGATCAATTCCGGAGCTGACGAAGTGCTGCTGTGTGCGGACGAGACAGATCGTGTTAGTTGATACTTTGAGTTGAGTAGAATTGTTAGCTGTCACTGAGTGAGACAAAGTGTAACAATCTACAAGCATACTCTTTCATCAATAACATTGATCTTGAAGCCCTTCTGGAACTGTCCAGAAGGCAAGTGGTTTTCAGCCTGCTGCAAAGGTTGCAGTAAGGTTTCCACTATAAATCTGTGAGTCTTTACTTTCCGTATAATTTCCTGTGTTACAGATAATTTCCGCTGCCATCTGTCTGAGGGATACCACTCTGGGATCTCCCTCACATAGTTGGCTAACCTAACGATCCAACAATTGGTATCAGAGCCGGGAAGCTCTAGATTTTGTGTTAGCCTTTGCAGGAAATCATGTCAGGCAGAAACGACTCGTTCTGGAAGCCGCCGGTGCTCAGCCCGGGAGAGTATGACTGGTGGAAGGATCAGTTCGAAGCTCACGTCTGCTCCCTGGATGGGAAGCTGTGGCGTGTATTTGAGAAGGGTAACTTCCCTATTCTGGATATGACAGATCCTGCCAAACCGAAAGAGAAGGAGAAAGACGACTACACAGATGCTGACTACAAAGCTCTCCAGCAGAATGCCATGGCTAAGAAGGTTCTGTACATGGCCCTCTCACAAGGAGATCAGGTGAAGATGGCCGTGTACAAAACTGCGAAGGAGCAGTGGGATGGCTTGACTAGACTGTACGAGGGAAACGAAGACATAAAAAGGAACAGAATCCTAGCTGCCACAAAGGATTACGAATCTGTCGAACAGCGCAAGGACGAATCTCTGGAGAACTTCTACACCAGATTTCAAGTCATAGTCGCACAACTGAACTCCCTGGATGAGGTACTCCCACAGTGGAAAGTAACTCATCAGTTCATGCAAGCTCTCAGCTCCAGATGGGACACAGTAACTACTGCTCTCCAAGCTCAGAAGGGGATTAAAGACGTTACTCTGGAAGAGCTCGTGGCGAATCTGCAAAGCCAAGCTGGAATAGCAGAGAGGAAAATGGCTAGGAGGCAAGCAGGAGAATCTCAAGCTATAGCATTGAAAGTTGAGAAGGCTTTGGATATGGCACAGGTGAGTATGTCATCTAAAGGTGAGGATGAGGAGATTGATCTCCTCTCGAGAGTCTTCAAGATGGCAAACACAGGGAGAGCACAGAACTTCAACAGAGGTCTGTCTGGTGGAAGAAACTCTGGCAGAGAAGAAAGTAGGACAGAGGCAGGAGCAAAGGAAGAAAGAACCTGCCATCACTGCCAGAAAAAGGGGCATCTGGCTAGAGATTGCTACAGCAAAAAGAAGGGTGAACCACCTTCCCCAAAGGAAGCTCATGCCATGTTCGCTGCCTGGGGTGACTCAGATGAGGAGCGCAGCGATGGAAAGCGAGCTAAGGAGCCATGTCTGATGGCGAACTCCGCAAACAATGAGGTAAATGAATCTGACTCTTTTATAGATCAAGTGTTTAGTGAATCTGACTTTGCAGAAACTATTGGAGAACTGCTGAAGAAGATCACAAGCCTTAAGGAACAGATTGAGATCATGAAAGATGAACATGAAGACGACATGGAGAACAATCGTCTCTGGTCAACCAAAGCTATGCAACTTGAGAGAGAAATGGAGGAGCACATCTGCAAATGTCCCACCTGCGACAGAGGGGACGCACAAATCAGTGATCTAAGTGACGAACTGAGGGGCATGAGAATTGATGACACCAGGATGGTAGGATCAATTGCAGAATCGGTCAGGATCCAGTTGGATAACGAGGAAATCCGTCAGACTGTTGCAGATCTCAGACAAAAAGAGACGGAGAGAAAGAAAATCTGGCTTCGAGAACTAGAAGCTAAAAAGGTCGAGGAAGTAAGAAACGACTACAACAGGAAGTTTGCCAGACCTGGACTTGGGTATGTCGGAGTGATGGAAGAAACTGATGGAGAGGCGGCAAACAGAAGGATTGCCAAAGGAAAGGGACCAATGACTGAAGTCGGAGAGGGCTCCCATCAGCAGAGAAAGCCGGAACCCACAAGACAGTCGGGAAGAGCAGCCGCATCTCTGAAGGAGAGTCATCTCCATGACAATGACTCTGGACTTTTTAAGGGTGGGAAGGCCTTTGAAATTTGGAAGGAGATGAGTTCCAACCGTCAACCTTTCTCGATCGACTCTCAGGCACGGAGAAACAGGAGACCTGTGCCCTTAGAGAGACACAAGAAAACTAGCAGCCTCTATTACCGTGTCTGCTGGCACTGTGGTCACTCTGGCCGTTACAGAGCAGACTGTGAGAAATGGAAAGAAGCCAACGAGAGGAGTCGCAGCTATCAGAGAAAGGCCAGTACTACTTATGTCCCTAGGAGAAAGGTTTCTCCTCATAGAAGGGAAGACAGAGCTGAATGGGTTCTGTCTCACCATGACACAGCCATCTACGGACGACCCAGGAGAACTCCCAGGGGGACAATCAATCTCGCTGATGATAATGATTCTCGTCCTTTAAAGTTTCCTTCTACTGTTAAAACTGTCCCAAAACCCAGTAAGCCCAAGCTTGTCTGGGTTCGTAAAAACTAATCTCTCTCTCACAGAAGTGAGGCCCCGACCCTGGTATCTGGACAGGGGATGTTCCGGGCACTGAGGGGGAATCCAGGACTACAAGCGATGGGAGAGTTATACAGCCACCGGCAAGGCTGAGGGACCACCATTGTTACATATCGCAGGATCAGGTAAATCTAGATAATTTGTATCATTTTTGTGGATTTGCGTCCTTTGTCTCTCTTGCAGAACCAAAGACAGTAGCAGAAGAGCTCAAGGATCCAGAATGGGTCAATGTCATGCAAGAAGAGCTACATTAGTTTGAGAGGAACAAGGTATGAGAGACTGTCACAGATTCTACTGTCTCACGGATATGTCAGAGGAGAGGTGGACAAGACACTCTTCCTTTTGAACGAAGGGAAGGACACTCTAGTGGTTCAGGTTTCAGGCAGATCCTAGAGAAACCCACGTGAAAGCTGTGAAGAGGATACTGAGATATCTGAAGGGAACAGATGATTTGTGCTTGTTCTTTCCGAGGGGAAGAGACTTACACCTGGTATCCTACACTGATGCAGATTGCGGGCTGCAAGATAGACAGGAAGTCCACGTCAGGGATGGCTCAGTATCTTGGACCGTGTCTCATCTCTTGGGCTTCAAAGAAGCAGTCCTCAATTGCACTGTCCACCGCTGAGGTGGAATACACTGCTGCTGCTACTTGCTGTGCGCAGCTGCTATGGCTCAGGCAACAGCTAAGTGACTATGGTGTTCTTACTGATTGTGCTAAAATTCTGTGTGATAACACTAGTGCTTTTAATATCTCTAAAAATCGTGTGCAGTTTCCACACACTAAGCATATAGAGATTCGATATCACTTTCCTTGAGACTGTGTTGAAGAGGGAATAGTGGAGATGGAATATTGCAGAACTGAGGGACAGATAGCAGACATATTCACAAAGGCAACGCACAGGGAACCCTACGAGAAGCTGAGGCTTGAACTAGGTATGGTTTCTCTTCCTTAGAGCTATGATCATATGTTGCTCCCTCAGTGATTGGCTAGACTAGATGCATATGAGTCACGTCTGATGGAGAATTTAACATGGATGTTCTGTGTTAGTGAAAAATTAAGTTGTGTTCACACTGTATCCATGCATGCTAGATATGTGATTGATGACTGTAGTAGGGACTGAAAAACATGAAATTCTGAATCTTCTTTCTGCCCAAAAGAGACCTCCATAGTTGATCCCACATTATAAGCCCAGGAGGTACTCTAGACCAACCCTAGCCTATCTTCATGTGGGATATTCCTATGAGCCCGTTGATGTGCTGTTTTTCTGGAGTTATTCCACATGAGATATGAAGATGATAAAAATGTGTTTGGATGATCTTATTTGTTTTTGCCTGATTGCGTGTGGTGTTATTTGTACCATTTGGGTAAAGTTAGCACACCATACCAAAAACCTTGCGTACCCATGAGACAGGTCAGATTGAGTTATCACTGTGGAAGGTTCAACTTTGGCTGGGAAACAATCTATGTGACAGTTATGGAAATGGAGATTGCTGCCATTTTCAAGGCCGCTGAAATGGAGCAGCGATTACTGAGATGAAAAAGTTATAGTGAGGAAAAGGTGAGGGCAGCTCTCCTACTTTTGAATTCAATGTTGAAGAGTTTGAGCCCATGATGATTGGTCGTGTGAGGGTGATTTCCATGCGATAGAAAGTAAGTTTTGCGTGCTTAAAAGGATGTGCCTTGTGGTGGAGAAGAGAATACTACAGTTCTGTGAGTACGCGAGAAAGTCAAATGATGATGTAATCTCGTCGAGGAGACTTCCTTTGATAGAGGAATGAAGAAGCAGAGAAGACCACGTTAGATGGGTGGCTAGCTATGTGCAGGTCACTCTCATGCAGTTGATGGTGTGGAGAATGATGATGACCTGAGTCTTTCCCTCAGAATGGACGGGGAAGGCTATCCTTGAGCTGATGAAATGTTCAGAAGTTGAAGGAAAGTGATGACAAGCCAAGTTGCTGTGTTGATGACTTGTATGGAAAATTCAACAAAGTCAGGTGTGCACGTTGAGCTGGTCATCAAGTAACATGATGCTGTGCAATAGGCATTCTTAACTCAAGAAGTTGTGAAGGATGTCGGATGACAGTTTTGAGATGTTCAAAAATGACAAGAATAGTAACCTTGGGAGTAAAACCCAAAAGAGGGTATGATGAAGGCCCCGCCGCTGCGTGATAGAAACGAGAGGTATGGAAAATGGTCCACGAGTGCTGCAAGATCAGTCTTGGTGATGGTAGTGTATTCAGTTGAGTCACACACATTATGAGAAGAAGATCATGAGTCCTGTGGCGCAGTTGGTGTTCTTCTTGCTCCTACTTATGAGCGTGATTACTGAGGTCTGGAGTACTCTGCAGGAGAAGGATGGATAGTTCCACGCTCCCCATCACAGTCACCTATAGAAGAAGATATTATTGAAGTGACTCCCGTTTCTGTTCCTGTGCGTGAAGAAGCTGTTCTCCCCTCTGATAGTATGGGCGAGATGATGTCGTTGTTGAAGGAGCTTCAGATTGAGGTTCAGGAAGCTCTGACTGAGATGCAGAGAGTTCGGTCTGCATTGGAGGAAGTGAGGTCTGAGCTGCAGGATGTGAAGGAGAGGTTAGCAGCCTTGGAGGTGGCAGTAGAGGTAGACTCGGGTGGTGTGACAGTTGTGCTGGAAGGGCTCCCATCGCAGATCAAGAGCCTTGGCACAGAGACTGTGGAACAGTTGAAGGTTCTGTCCCAGAATGATTCTTAGTCTGGACTGTCTCATGGACCTCCCTCTTTGCCAACCCTACCACATATATCCCTGCTTCCTTGAAATTTCTTTTTGAATTTCATGTTAGATGTCTCTGTGCATTTTGATTTCCCTGCTTGGATGTGTGGTGTCCGTGTGACACACTTATGACTTGCTGGCATGACTGAAGTGTTTTCTTTCCATTACTCTGTGTTCCTATTTGCATGTCTTTTTGATGATGCCAAAAGGGGGAAGAACTATGTGCATACACTAAGGGGGAAAATCAGTACCATAGATTAAGCGGATGTCTATCTGAGGGGGAACTGCGCTCTGCTAGAGCTAAATGAAAATCGAATTGAATAAACTCTGAAATAACTGGCACCTGTAGGAAATTGCTGATGTGCTGTGTGTGTTATTTCTTATTTGTGAAGAAGTGTTTGTCATCATCAAAAAGGGGGAATTTGTTGGACCCTTTGTGTTTTGATGATAACAAACACTTAGCTAATATTTGACTTGAGTGTGCAGAAATCACAAATCTGTCTGAGAAGTCACAGGGTCCAGACTGTCTGAGAGAAACGTGACTGGACATCTCTGAGAGAGCTCAGCGCTACAAAAGAGATGAGATCTGCGTGACAGACGAGATCAAGCTCAGTAGATATACTCAAGATATGATATGGAAATATCTGAGCAGATATACTCAAGATATGGTATGGAAATATACGAGCTGGATATGGAAGGGAAATAATTGATTGAGTTAAGATATGGCAATATCTTAACAGAATCAGATCTGCAAGAACGGATCTCTGATGTAGATCAGATCTACTGGACATCTCTGAGAGAGAGCAAAGCTGCGAGAGAGATGCGTTCCGTGAGAGAGACAAACCGACTTATGGCGAGATTGGATCGGCGAGAATATACTCGATACAAATCAGGAGATATTCGAGTATATATGATGGATAATTGATGAGAAGAATTAATATCGGTATATACACTGAATATATGTCGAGTATATACGAAGAGAAGATACATGCCAGATTTGGAAGGGAAATATGTGATGTGGTTAAGATATGGAAATATCTTAACCATATCATATCTGCTGGATAGCAATCGGATCTGCGACAGAGATCAGATCAGCCGACTTGAAGACTAATATAAATAGAGGAGAAGTCTTCAATATGAAGAGCAGCTTTCGGAGAGAGCAGATCGGCTTTTGGACAGAACGAATCGGAGATAGAAGAGCGATCAATTCCGGAGCTGACGAAGTGCTGCTGTGTGCGGACGAGACAGATCGTGTTAGTTGATACTTTGAGTTGAGTAGAATTGTTAGCTGTCACTGAGTGAGACAAAGTGTAACAATCTACAAGCATACTCTTTCATCAATAACATTGATCTTGAAGCCCTTCTGGAACTGTCCAGAAGGCAAGTGGTTTTCAGCCTGCTGCAAAGGTTGCAGTAAGGTTTCCACTATAAATCTGTGAGTCTTTACTTTCCGTATAATTTCCTGTGTTACAGATAATTTCCGCTGCCATCTGTCTGAGGGATACCACTCTGGGATCTCCCTCACATAGTTGGCTAACCTAACGATCCAACAACGTGGCTTGCGCTTCAGAAGTGTAAAGATGTACCAGATGCTTGTGGATCCGATCAAAATGTCTTGCTAAGAGCTTCAGAGATTAATATATATGCATTAGATGATAAAGTTCATATGGAATGTATTATTCCTAGTTATTTTACCACCCACTATCAAAAACAAAAATCATTGACTTTTTGTTTGAGCTCGATGCAATATCCATGGAACACATTGCCAATAAAAATACCTACAATTCTCAAACGAGGCTTTTGTTTTCTTATATGAAACCATGAGCTCCATTTTGTAGTCACACATTCACATTGAATGATTAATTGGACGTAATTCGCGTGTGATGCGCGTAAAAGATCAAGATGCATCTAAGTAATATCTAAAATGTATATTCGTTTATGTGCATTACACACATAATTTCAATAAACTTACTCAAACCGAATGTGTGGCCAAGAAATGGACCGTATGACCTTACCACAAAGATAGAGCCTGCACCCTAGAAAGAGGTTAATAAAAGGCCATCTTGACACCTTAGATGAGATTAATAGAATATCTTATTTAGGCCACACTAAAAATAACACAAATGCAACGTAACTTGCACTACACCATTTTTCAAATTAGGAGACATTTTTTTCCGTCCCATAAACCCCTAAATTAGTTGCATATAGTTTATGTCACAAAAACAAGTCGCGTAAAAGAGGTCGGAAAATCCAAGTAGCGTAATGTCCCTGCGACAAAAAAAACGAAACGTTGCGTTAACGGTAACCCTTATGCGACATTATTGTCTATTTGTCCCAAAAACATTAGAACGAGTTTGACTCGGTGCAAGGCATACGCTACATTTCCAATCCAAATTTTGTAGGGTTAACTGACTTATGTGATCGAATTTATAGATGGTAGGTTCCCCAATTCGTCTCGTAAACGTTTATACGCTTCAAACATTTACATCTTATTGTCGTATAAAACTACTTTCGCTAAGAACTTTAAATATATGTTTGTCGTATAAACATCCTTACGTTACAAACTCGAAAATATATTTGTCGTACAAACATCCTTACGTTAAAAACTTTAAATATATTGTTGTCGTATAAACTGGCTTACGTTACGATCGTTGAAATATATTTGTCGCTTTAGGGAACATACTTGTATAACTTAGAAAATGTTGTTGTCGTATAAACAGGCTTACGTTACAATCATGAAAATATATTGTCGCGTAAAGGCACATACATTTTAAAATGTAAATATACTATTGTTGTATAAAATAGCTTACGTTAAGAATGTGAATACTTATTTGTCGCATAAAGATACAGGTTTCAATCTTAATACCAAAAAGGAAATTGTGTTTACAGAACATGATTTCGGCCGACATAACATGATTCTGGACAACAAAATAGAATTCCGGCCAACATCAAAAGGGTACACACAAAAGATGTTCAGGTGTGTATCCGACCACAAGAGCAGAACAGTTTTACACCATTATCAACATGTAACGAAACAACAGGTCCATAAGACGTCGCACCTTCTGAAGCATTAGTGGTTGCTAGGTTTGCTGATCCACCCCGTACCACAAGCTTCTCAAGAACACGAATCCTCGCTTGAAATTATTTATTCATTTCCACTAGCTCATCCTTTTGCGTCCGGAGTTGGTCTTTCAGCTCGGCGTTCCTTGAACCTCATGTAGGGAGGGGTGGCCTCTTGAAGGCTTTACCAGCTCCAGAAACGTAAGTTCCACGCTTATGCCCCACCACTTGAGTTATAATGTCAATCTGCGTAGCAACCAGAAGAGGTTCTTGGTCATCGAGGACAATGCCATCACCAGTGTCGTCACCATGCCTGTCTCGCATCACTTGACGAACCCTGTCTCGCATTTGTGCCTACATATAAATATACATTGTTAAATGTAAATACAATGACACTGATATACAAAGCCACTTTACATTTATATCACTATTATACTCAAAAGTGATCACAAGGCAGATGGAGAATGTAAACTCCTGCTTCAATCTCAGTTATCTGAAAAGCGTATTTTTAACCCTTTATAATTGTCAATTTATATGTTTTAGGGGTCAAGTTGCAGTCAAACAAAATTTATAAACCTTGGTAAGCTAAGGCTCGATCCAAAGAACAACGTGAGTGAGTACTAGCTAACAAGTGACCTATTTAGCTATTCCAAACGATTCAAAGTTTTGATGTGATGAAAACAGCAGAAATTAAATACAGGAAATAAAGACAGTTGGTAGTAAAGCGGTAAGTAGGGGTCGAACCCTAGGGAATTAGTTGATAGTTGTTCTTTCGAAGATGGAAATTAAGACAGTTGGGAGGTTGGTTGTGGTTTTAGTACAGAAAAGTACAGTGCTGGAACAGTCGATTTCAAGATCAACCGCAGACACACGTTTGATACCGGCCGCACGCTGTGTTTCAAGGGTGTTGCGTACCAAAGGTTATGCCGGGCTGATGTTGATAAAGTCTATAGTAAAAGTAAAGTGCAGAAAGTAATTGCTTGATGGACAAGACTTGCGGAAAGTAAGCAGTTGATATGGACTGAAAGTAAGCAGTTGATATGAGACTGAAAGTAAAGTAACAGGTGATATTACAATTAAAGGAAAGATTCGGTTTTAGGGGCCTTGTATCATAATCTGTTTATCATTGACCTCTAATGATCATACTATGTGTTCTAAGATGTATCACGGCTATTTCTAGCACATGACTTGCCACATCATTTAGAACACTTGTTCTATTTAGACTAATTCCTCCTTTCGAAGTATCTTAGCCTTATGTGCATCCATTTGATCTTCAGTTACAATCAACCAAATGGTTTTTTAAAAGAGGTTGAACTCCTAAAATAAGCTTTGCTCGTTAAAGGCTCCACTTACCCGAGTATGTTCACGAACCCCACGGAAGAGCTTTGCCCGTTAAAGCATCCACTCAACCTTGGAAGTTCTAACATAATATGTGGCACATAGAACAAGTTTTGAACACAAAGAGGCATTTAAGAGAAGGGTCTAAAACATAGTATGATACAAGCACTCCCCTTCAACCGAATGAAGAGTTTAGCTACGAATATTAACGGAGCCCACCGCACTGTCGTTAAGGTGCAATGTTCTCTGTGCAAAAATAAATTTATATCTCCGATACTCGTGACTTACTATTTTGGGTAGTAAGTGGTAAGTACGGGTCGAACCCAAGGGAATTAGTGGATAGTTGTTCTTTCGAAAAGGAAAAGTAAATAAAACAGTTGGGGGGTTGGTTTTGGTTTTAGTACTGAAAGATAAAGTGCAGGAACAATCGATTCCAAGATCAACCGCAGACACACGTTTGATACTGGCCGCATGCTGTGTTTCAAGCGTGTTGCGTACCAAAGGTTATGTCGGGCTGATGTTGATAAAGTCTGTAGTGAAAGTAAAGTGCAGAAAGTAATTGCTTGAAGGACAAGACTTTTGCAGAAAGTAAAGTGCTTGATGGACAAGACTTGCGGAAATTAAAGGGCTTGATGGACAAGACTTGCGGAAATTAAAATGCTGAAAGTAAGCAGTTGATAATGGTACTGAAAGTAAAGTGATAGGTGATATTACAATTAAAGGAAAGTATTCGGTTTTAGGGGCCTTGTATCATAGTCTGTTTATCATTGACCTCGAATGATCATATTAAGTGTTCAAAGATGTATCAAGGCTATTTCTAGCACATGATTTGCCACATCATTTAGAACACTTGTTCTATTTAGACTAATTCCTCGTTTCGATATATCTTAGCCTTATGTGCATCTATTTGATCTTCAGTTACGATCAACCAAATGGTTTTTAAAAGAGGTTAAACTCCTCAGATAAGCTTTGCCTGTTAAAGCATCCACTTACCCGAGTATGTTCACGAACCCCACGGAAGAGTTTTGCCTGTTAAAGCATCCACTCAACCTTAGAAGTTCTAACCTAATATGTGGCACATAGAACAAGTTTTGAACACAAAGAGGCATTTAAGAGAAGGGTCTAAAACATTGTATGATACAAGCACACCCCTTCAACCGAATGAAGAGTTTAGCTACGAATATCCATGGAAGAGGACATCATAGCTAAGTTCTTCAAAGTAAAGGTTTTCAAAAGACAGGAAAGTAAAGTTTTTTGAAAGTAAAGACAGGAAAGTAAAAGGAGAATACTCGAGAACCGACAGGAGTAAACTCAAGAAAAGTAAAAACAAGCTTGAGTACTTCAAGAATCGACAAGAGTACTCAAGAATAACTGTAAAGCTTTCGATATCAAAGAGAAGTGTTTACATGGATTGTGCTCTCAATCTAGAGAGATAAGTGATTGTTGATTTGAGGATGAGATTGTGGGATGTGATACAAGTGAAGAGGGCATGGGTATTTATAGGCTAAGGGAAGTGTGGGATGTGGAGGAGGATGCAACACTTGGCACAAGATGAGAGGGGAGGAGGAAAGCCGCCGGCTAGGTGGAGGGAAGGGGAAGCCTCCGGCTAGGTGGCGCAAGGGGAGAGGAGGAGGGCTTTAGCCGCCGGGCAAGGTGGCAAGGGAGTGGGTGAGTGTGAGTTGAGATCTTTTTCCCAAAAGCCATCGGCTCCCTTTCAGCTCCGGTCTGACTCTGGTTGCTCTTCGGTTGGATTTGTTTTGAGTGATTCCATGTCAGGTTCATGAAAGTTGTATAGTCAGAATCTGGTCGTGTCCTGGAGTGAATTGTAATTCATTTTCAGCTTTAAAACTCCTTTTTAGCTCGTATCGTCTCTAGACTTTAAAATACCATGTAGATAAATATCGGAACTAACAAGCAAAAGTTAAATAGACAAAGAGTTTAATTTGGTGGGTTTAACTGTCTTAATGAATCATATAAATATAGTTTATCAGATCACCCCACACTTTTAGTTGTTCGTCCCGAACAATGCTTTTAAGAGGTGTGCACACAATCCAAGTAAAAACTTCAAATAGGAAAGTGAGATTGTGGCACTAGATTTATCCTATTCATGTATCACTTACTTATTACCAAACTAAACTGTGTAAATACTTAGAAGAAACTTGATACTTGTACCTTCGAGCCGAGATGCAAATTAATTCGGATGTTTCGAGAGATAGCCCTTTTCAGGCTCCTGGACTGCATTCTCTGGACCCATTCGCACTATATGGTTAACTTGTCGCTTTCTCTAGCACATGATTCGGTTCGGGTTTCACTGAGTTGAGCACTTTGATTTCTTTTTGTGAGGGATAGCTTTTGAAGTGAATTGTCCTTTGGCCTTTGGTCTTTGATGTTGAATTGGAGTTTCTTAACTTTTGCTCGGTTAAAACCTTCACAATTTTGGCTTTTGGCCTTTGATTAGCTTCTTTGAGGTTTTGCTTCTTTGTGACTTGCTAGTCCATTTTCTCAACCTTTCTTTGGGAGGTCCAATCGTCTCCCGAGAGCATATGGAAATACCTCCCCGCTCTTTCTCATCCTTGCCGTTTCGCGCGGGTCAAGATGAGGGTCGCTCATCTGTTTTCTCGGCTACTAGGACTAGAGATAGGACGGTTTGATTCCCGTCCCGCCTCTTGCATAAACGCTGCACGGTGGAGATGACTCTGATCTTCTTGAAACCCGAAGTGCAGCCTCCACTGACTTCGTAAACCATATAGTGAAATTCAGTCCTTTGATTGCTTGCCAAGCCTCTCTAGAGCATTTTATGTCAACTCCACTTCCACTGTATATCTCAGCACAAAGGGACAAATGAGAAGTTACATCCTAAGTTTTTAAACAGTTGAATTTTCACAAGGTAAATGCATGAATTTAGATCTATCTTTTTCACATTCTCAAGTTCATATTTTCAAAAAGATAATATTAAGGGAAAAGGAAAAAGAAAAACATGTTAATTAACTATATACAAAGGTGTTTCTCACTTCACACTTTTGAACGAAGGCGTGCCTCACAGCACGACTTAGTTCCAAAGTTTATGCAAGAAAATATATACAGGAAAGGTGAGAATGTTTTAAGGCAAAAAACTAAATGACTGAAATTAAATGATTGAATGTAAGATAGATGTCGGGTTACCTCCCGACCAGTGCATTTGTTTAACGTCGTTAGCTCGACAGTACCTCATTCCTGGATCATAAGGTGGGATCCCATGGGTGGCTTAGGTTGTAGTGTTGCGGAATGCCTACTTTCATTCTTGCCTTGACTCTTCCTGAGTTCTTGTGAGATGATGAGTTCGGGTCCTGTTCCCATCGTTCTGGTGGTTTCTCCTTCCATTGTCTCTGAGAAGGCGAGGGACCTTTCACTACTAGCCTTTTGAATTTGGTTTTCTTATGTTTAGGGCTGCCTTGTCTAGTTGCGGTGAAAAAATGCTCCATCAAGGAGTCGTTCTGCTTAGGCCCTTCTTCCATCCTCCTTTTAGTCTCTTCATTGATCACATAGTTTTCTGCAACTTACCTATTGATCAAGGGGAAAAGTCGGGAAGCTTGTATCTTAAGGCTTGGTTCTGTCTCGTCATGTTCGTCAGTGAGGATCCGGTCTTGGATGGTCTCGGCTGCCTTGGTAATGATAGTTGGATATGACTCGGGCAGCTCGCCAGTGGTATTCTGGACTTCTTCTTTTGCTGGCACGGTCTTGAGTTCCCATGAAGGTTCTTCCTCGTTGCTTCCGGTGCTTTCTGTATCTAATTCTTCTGATGGCTCAGGAGTTTCTTCTTCATTCATCTCTGGACCAGCCTCAACTATCTGTATTCCTCTATTAGCTCGGGGCATTGGCCTTCGTTTTGTGGCTTTGGCCATGTCATCTATGAGGTTCCACATATCTGTCAAGGATAAGTTCCTGGCTGATCCTCCTACTCCGTTGTTAATCCTTGTCAGCTCATCAGCCCTCATTCCACAAAGGAATTTTTGAACAAGAAACACTTCTGTGAATCCATGATGCGGGCAGCGTGAGACGATGGTGTCATAGTACGTGTAGTATTCGTCCAAAGTCTCATCCCGTGATTGCTGAAGGCAGATGATCTTCTCTTGGGTGTCATGTCGTAAGGATGGGGGAAGAATTCTTTCAGGAATTTAGCGCGAAGGTCCACATAATATTTTGCACAACTTGCATTTGATGAGTAATACCATACTGTCGCAAAGTCGGTTAGAGCGAATTTAAAGCATTTCATTTTAAACTCTTCTAAATCCTCATTTTCAGGTTTCATGTGGCGGCATATATGGTGAAAATGTTGGCAGTGTATTACAGGGTCCTCTCCAACTGTACATCTGAACTGAGGAAGATGCTGAGTCATCCATGCATACATAGTGGACAGTGTAATGAAGAAATAACAGGGGAAAGAAAAGAACAACTAATCGAAAGCTAATTCCCCGGCAACGGCGCCAATTTTGACGGAGCCCACCGCACTATCGTTAAGGTGCGATGTTCTCTGTGCAAAAATAAATTTATATCTCCGATACTCGTGACTTACTATTTTGGGTAGTAAGTGGTAAGTACGGGTCGAACCCAAGGGAATTAGTGGATAGTTGTTCTTTCGAAAAGGAAAAGTAAATAAAACAGTTGGGGGGTTGGTTTTGGTTTTAGTACTGAAATATAAAGTGCAGGAACAGTCGATTTCAAGATCAACCGCAGACACACGTTTGATACTGGCCGCACGCTGTGTTTCAAGCGTGTTGCGTACCAAAGGTTATGCCGGGCTGATGTTGATAAAGTCTGTAGTGAAAGTAAAGTGCAGAAAGTAATTGCTTGAAGGAAAAGACTTTTGCAGAAAGTAAAGTGCTTGATGGACAAGACTTGCGGAAATTAAAGTGCTTGACGGACAAGACTTGCGGAAATTAAAGTGCTGAAAGTAAGCAGTTGATAATGGTACTGAAAGTAAAGTGATAGGTGATATTACAATTAAAGGAAAGTATTCGGTTTTAGGGGCCTTGTATCATAGTCTATTTATCATTGACCTCGAATGATCATACTAAGTGTTCAAAGATGTATCAAGGCTATTTCTAGCACATGACTTGCCACATCATTTAGAACACTTGTTCTATTTAGACTAATTCCTCCTTTCGAAGTATCTTAGCCTTATGTGCATCTATTTGATCTTCAGTTACGATCAACCAAATGGTTTTTAAAAGAGGTTGAACTCCTCAGATAAGCTTTGCCCGTTAAAGCATCCACTTACCCGAGTATGTTCACGAACCCCACGGAAGAGCTTTGCCTGTTAAAGCATCCACTCAACCTTGGAAGTTCTAACCTAATATGTGGCACATAGAACAAGTTTTGAACACAAAGAGGCATTTAAGAGAAGGGTCTAAAACATTGTATGATACAAGCACACCCCTTCAACCGAATGAAGAGTTTAGCTACGAATATCCATGGAAGAGGACATCATAGCTAAGTGCTTCAAAGTAAAGGTTTTCAAAAGACAGGAAAGTAAAGTTTTTTGAAAGTAAAGACAGGAAAGTAAAAGGAGAATACTCGAGAACCGACAGGAGTAAACTCAAGAAAAGTAAAAACAAGCTTGAGTACTTCAAGAATCGACAAGAGTACTCAAGAACAACTATAAAGCTTTCGATATCAAAGAGAAGTGTTTACATGGATTGTGCTCTCAATCTAGAGAGATAAGTGATTGTTGATTTGATGATGAGATTGTGGGATGTGATACAAGTGAAGAGGGCATGGGTATTTATAGGCTAAGGGAAGTGTGGGATGTGGAGGAGGATGCAACACTTGGCACAAGATGAGAGGGGAGGAGGAAAGCCGCCGGCTATGTGGAGGGAAGGGGAAGCCGCCGGCTAGGTGGCGCAAGGGGAGAGGAGGAGGGCTTTAGCCGCGGGGCAAGGTGGCAAGGGAGTGGGTGAGTGTGAGTTGAGATCTTTTTCCCAAAAGCCATCGGCTCCCTTTCAGCTCCGGTCTGACTCTGGTTGCTCTTCGGTTGGATTTGTTTTGAGTGATTCCATGTCAGGTTCATGAAAGTTGTATAGTCGGAATCCGGTCGTGTCCTGGAGTGACTTGTAATTCATTTTCAGCTTTAAAACTCCTTTTTAGCTTGTATCATCTCTAGAATTCAAAATACCCTGTAGATAAATATCGGAACTAACAAGCAAAAGTTAAATAGACAAAGAGTCTAATTTGGTGGGTTTAACTGTCTTAATGAATCATATAAATATGGTCCATCAAATATCCATGGAAGAGGACATCATAGCTAAGTGCTTGAAAGTAAAGGTTTTCAAAAGACAGGAAAGTAAAGTTTTTGAAAGTAAAGACAGGAAAGTAAAAGGAGAATACTCGAGAACCGACAGGAGTAAACTCAAGAACAGGAAAAGTAAAGACAAGCTTGAGTACTTCAAGAACCGACAAGAGTACTCAAGAATAACTTGGAACTTCAATATCAAAGTGGTGTGTTTTACATGGATTGTGCCCAAAAATCTAGAGAGCTTCTCTCACTAACCAAGAACTATGGAGCTTTGTGGATTGTGGGATGAGATATAAGGAGATAAAGGCTATATTTATAGGCATGGGGAGAAGATGAGAGCTCAACACATGTCACAAGGGGAATGTAGGGGAGAAAAGCCGCCGGGGTGAGGTGGAGGGGAGGTGAGCCCCCCCCCCCCCCCCCCATGTGTCATTTCCATGGCCAAAGCCGCCGGCTAGGTGGAGGGGAGTGGGTGAGTGTGAGTTGAGATCTTTTCCCAAAAGCCATCGGTTCCCTTTCAGCTCCGGTCTGACTCTGGTTGCCCTTCGGTTGGACTTGTTTGAGTGATTCCAGGTTAGGATCATGAAAGTTGTACAGTCGGAATCTGGTCGTATCCTGACTCGTAATTCATTTTCAGCTTTAAAACTCCTTTTTAGCTCGTATCATCTCTAGACTTCAAAATACCCTGTAGATAAATATCGGAACTAACAAGCAAAAGTTAAATAGACAAAGAGTCTAATTTGGTAGGTTTAACTGTCTTAATGAATCATATAAATATGGTCCATCACACCCCTAGAATACTCTGGTCGTTGCCCTCTTATAGCCCAAAAACTGTTCAGTTGCCAAAAAGGACCAGAACTTGCCAAAAATGGATTAGGAAATTACTGATAATTCTACCTTCCGACGGTGCCGTGACACCTGTGACATTCAAACATGTCACGTCATGCTCAAAACTCACTGAGTAGAAAAGGTGCCGTGACACCATGAGGATGTCACAGAATGTCACGGCCTAGCCAAAAGTTACTTAGTCGAAAGGGTTCCGTGACACTAGGAGGATGTCACGACATGAGAAAATATCCACTGAGTTGAAAGGGTGTCGTGACACCCGTGACACTAGGAGGCTGTCACGGTAGTCACGGCCCAAATGTTGGTGCAGAGCTCTTTTTCGGCCTTTTTCGTCGATCTTTTCATTCTTTTAGTACTTTGAGTCCAATGAGCGATGATATGTTTTTTTCCCCTGAAACACTCAAGGAAGATATCAAATAGAGACAATTTGCCAGGACAACAAGTGATATCTTTCATCGAATGCAGTGAATAATTAGTCAAAATATCGACTGATCAAAACACTCCACACTTAGGATTTGTTCGTCCCGAACAAATGTCGAACAAGTGGTAGAATAAATACTCAAGTGAATGTAATGCTCAACGACCATAAGCTTCTAAGTTACCCACTCAAGTGTCATGCGATCAATTCTAACTAATACGAAAGCAAAAAGATAACTCACTGTCGTAGAGGACACGAATGCATTTAGCATATGCATCAAGCCCTTTAAACCTATAGGCTGCCCTAGTATGACAAGTATAGTCTCGTGAAGGTTTTCAGGAATGAAAGTACCTACAAATCCCCTGTACAACTAACTAACGTGTATGCATGAGATGATGCTCAACGAGTCACGGTAAAGTCATGTCATATCTCGGATTCATCGTGTTACCTCGACTTCAAGTCAAACATCTTCATCAAAGTTGTCAGATAATCACAGATTAAATGTGTTATGCATTCAAACGGTCAGTACACACGCCTAGCAAGCGACTAATCACATGTTCTAAAT
Source organism: Rhodiola kirilowii (assembly GCA_033675215.1). NCBI lineage: Eukaryota > Viridiplantae > Streptophyta > Magnoliopsida > Saxifragales > Crassulaceae > Rhodiola > Rhodiola kirilowii. Next base: position 12,221,632 of record CM066195.1, on the reverse strand, counting down.
AGTTATTTAGCAACATAATAAGAAAATGAATAGTTACACAAAACATGCTCGCACCTATGCTATCTAGGGATAGTCCACGGACTCTTGGCATAAAACTCATTCTCAAGTGCCAAGGACTAGGCAATGACCCGTAAGAGAAGAGGAGCTTGGGTTAAGAATTTTTGAAAAATAGTACGAAAATCACATCAAAATTTTAGTGCAAGCACGAGGATCATCCCTTAGTTTCTAGTACATGAATTCTCAAGACAAGTCATGATTTGCACGCAATGAAAAGGTGGAATTACACTACATCAAGCAAAAGGGGGTAGAATTTTTTTTCATACACAAGGGGTGACTTTTCTCACTTTGCCTTTGGTAGTATTTTTCTATTTTTTTTTTCTCAAAAACAACTATTCATGGAGTCAACTTTTCACCCTCTTTTGAAAATTCAGAACTTTGTTCTTTATTGGGGGTCCTATTTTCGCCCCTCTTTTGACTATTTTTTTTCTTAACTCCACACTTAAAACTTGACATAGTGTATGCATGAAGGCGGGCGCATGAAAATCACAACAAGTATAGAGAAACACATACTAAAACTAAGGTCACCTAAAAAAGAGATACAATTTAAGTTTTTGACATTTTGTACCGGTGCCTACAAATATCAAGTCTCAATAGGGTACCATGACACCAGGAGGATGTCACGGCATGAGCAAATATCAACTGAGTTGAAAGGGTACCAAGGATCGGACCCAGAGTTGCCAAAATCTGGCACTGATAACCTAAGAACTGACTCTGGGACTCTGTAATCTGATGTTGGGAAGCCTCCATGCGTGCGAAGCGCTCCTCGAATGTCAAAGGGGGCTGTCCAACAGTGGGTGGCTGCGGCGGAGGGGCCGGCGCAGCCACTAGAGGCTCCTGTGCCTCAACCGAGACATCGTCCTCAGGTGGAGGTCCATCCCTAGCGCGCTCGAGGGTTCTCTGTCTGCGCTCCACCCGGCAACGCTTCTTCCCACTGGGTAGCTTGTCTCTATGCTGCCACTTATGGTCCCGGTCAATCATCTTAATATTGACCATCTTATCGATATCCATGACTGAAGTAGACGGCTTCGGGAGCCTACTAAATTCCCATCCAAGTGACATCGCGATAATGGTGACAAATAAACCGCCACCCAAAGCAATGTTCTTATCTATCAGGGTGCCCAAAAGACCATCTGGCCGGTAAGTATTAGGAAGAAATCAATTGGGCGGCATCGATGCATCAAGATCATGACATCGAGCTTGGGGTTTCCTATGTTCGTGGCACCCTCGCCACGCGGAAAAATGCTCACGGCCACTAGTCGGTGCACGACCTTCCACAACTTCTCCTTAATGCACGACGAAGGCCAACTGGAAGTGAAATAGCAATCTAAACCGGATATGGCCTTCCATAATTCATAGCAATCCTCATCAGAGTATTGACCACCAAATCCTTCCAAAGGGAATCCCATCAATGCACAAACCTCGGCCTTAGTCATTTTGTAGTTTCGACTACCCAAAGTGAATTCCCAATGCGATGCTTGGCCCGGTTCACCAAAATATGAAAATGTAGCTAAGAATTCCTTTAAAACTGGATATTGAGTCGAAGCCGGTTGTGTAAACATGATATCAAGGCCAGAGGCCACAAATAATTCACGGCAAGCATCAAATAATTGAAAGGAGCGTAATGCCGCATGATTAGGAACTATTGTGGGTTTTACCTTTTTCAATGGGATGATGCTGTCATACCGGTCGGCATGTATGTTCTGACCGAAAAGAGGACGATGATCAGGGAAAGTCCTTTGGCGAGGAGGCTGTCCGGCCGGCACGACTGCTCCCTCACTGGCCTGTGCTGGTGGTGGTGGTGCCTGGGCATTCCGGGAGGATGAGGCAGTTGTGGGGCGGGTGGATTTGCGAGCCATGGTGATTGGTTTGGAAATCGGATTGAGGAGGAGAAAGATGGGGTTTTAGGGTTTCGAGAGTGTGTATGTGGGTGAGGTGGCACTGGTGGTGGCGGCAAGAGGCGAGCGGACGGCTGGCGGTCGGACGGTGAGTGGCTAGGAGCAGGGCAACTGGTCAGCGTTTGCTGTCGATAGAGAGGGGCGACGGCTGAATTCAAATTTGTGAAGTCCCGATTTGCCCTAAATTTTCTTATGAACATTCGAACCTGCTGTAACAGCCGTGACATCCAAGAATGTCACGGTAGTCACGACACCCCTGAACACTTTCTGCCTTTAAACCCTGTCTTGACAGCCATGATATGTCCATTGTGTTACGGGTGTCACGGCCCCTTCAAAATCTTTGTTGTTTTGACCTGCCGTGACAGCTGTGACATGTCCAATGTGTTACGGGTGTCAAGGCACCTCCGAAACTCTCCGCCTGTTTTGCCTACCGTGACATCCGTGACAGGTCCAATGTGTCACGACACCTCCAATAGCTGGTATAATTTTTCTCATCCTGAAACTGTTATCTGTTTGAAATTGGTGCACTCCACACTTGGATTCCTGCAATGATCACACACAAAGCACAACATGCAAAATGCAACTAATTAATACTTACAGCGCGGGTTACTCCCTGAAGAGGCCTAATTTAATGTCATGGCGAGACATAACTAGGGAGGTAGTACTAGAAGCATTCCCGAGAAGTCCCTTGCTGAGATCCCTTCCCGAAAAGTAGGTTATCGTCGATGCTTCAGGAGGTGCCAGATGCTTTAGTATGTGGTAGTGCTTGAGGCGTTTCCCGTTCACCACCATGGATTTTCCTCTTTCAACGCTAAGCTCCACATGGCTGTCTGGATACACTCTCTCCACTGTGTAAGGGCCACTCCACTTGGAGCGTAGCTTCCCAGGAAATAATCTAAGGCGGGAGTTGTAGAGAAGAACTTGCTCGCCTTCATTGAATTCTATATGCACTATTCACTTATCTTGCCATTTCTTTGTCCTCTCCTAATAAATACGAGCATTTTCATAGGAGTCCAATCTAATCTCATCGAGCTCGTTTAGCTGCAGCAGTCTCTTTTCCCCAGATGCCTTCATATTCATGTTTAGCTCCCTGATTGCCCATAGGGCCTTCTACTCACGTTAGACCAGCAGGTGGCATGTGTTTCCATAGACAAGCCTGAAAGGACTCATGCCGATAGGAGTTTTGAATGCAGTCCTATATGCCCACATCGCGTCATCTCGCTTGGACGCCCAGTCCTTCTTGTGGCTCGAGGCTGTCTTCCCCAGTATGCTCTTGATCTCACGGTTAGAGATCTCTACCTGCCCACTAGTCTGAGGGTGATATGGAGTGCCAACTTTGTGATAAACACCGTATTTCTTCAGCAGGGTCTCGAAATTTCTTTCTTTGAAGTGGGTGCCTCCATCACTAATAACTGTTCGGGGAATTCCAAACCGAGGGAAAATAATCTTCTGAAACATCTTCATGACTACCATGGCGTCGCAAGTAGGAGTAGCCACTGCTTTAACCCACTTGGAAACATAGTCGACTGCTACCAAGATGTACTGATTTCCATAAGAAGGTGGCAATGGTCCCATGAAATCGATGCCCCATACATCAAATAATTCCACTGCTAAAATGCTCTGCTGGGGCATCTCCTGCTTCTTTGAAATGTTGCTAGTCCGCTGGCACTGATCACAAGCTTTGACAAACTCGTGTGCATCCTTAAATAGAGTAGGCCAGTAGAACTCGGATTGTAGGACCTTTGTATCTATTTTCGAACCAGCCCCATGTCCACCAAACTGGGATGAATGGCAGCGTTTTAGGATCCATTTGTGATGAACTATTCTTTTTCACCTCTAAATAGTATCAATGAAGAGAGGATCGAATGTAGTCAAAACATTTATATTAACCGGTGAAGTACCGGGTCAACCCCGAAGGAGCAAGCCAAGCAGATGCACTATGTAAGATCATATTTCCGTTAGGCTATTCTAAACAAAAAATTTATAAAGGGGTGAGTATATTCTAAATCCTATGTGGCGAGTAATTAGGGATAAAATATAGATAAGAGGTGTTTCGAGGGGTTAGTCCCCTCCTTGGCAAATTCCCAATGATCACATACACGATATTCAAATATTTCATGGTAGTCAAATAGTTTAAAACCTTCTTAGCTCGAACCTCACTCAATTAGAGGATATCGGTTCATTCCATTGCATTATCGTCCTATGGGTGGGAGATAAATGCAATGAACATATGCACTAGTTCACTTCCTACCCATGCATTGTAGAAAACTTAGCTTATACAAGATAGACCAATGTTCGTGTGAATCTAGTGTTAGCCAAGCTCTCTTATAGCTCGAACCTCACTCTCTCGAGATAATTGGTTCATTCCATAGCACTATTATCCATGGAATGTCTTCCTAAGGTAATAAATACTATGAACTCGGGGACTAGTTAACAACAAATGCATGTGTTTACATCCGTAATACACTAGATAGGATCACATTCTCTATTATCCGAACTAGATTCAACATGTTACTTAGGCATTGTATCAAACACTTAGTGGCATGTCATAAAGTGAAGTGCATAGAGAACATGAATTTGACACCATTACATGGGATTAATTGATGATTCACTTAATGACTAACTCCAATAAATTAAACATTCAATCCTAGTCAAGCACCCATATCCTAAGGTTCACTTACATGATTCAAGATATAGATCATTTTCTCCATCCTAGAACTATCCCCAAGGGTTTCCAAGTCATAGGTTCTAGTTTTAGTCCAAGTTGTCACTTAGGTCTTTTAACAAACACCTAGAGTGCATAACATTCGTAACACAAGAGAAAATGAAATCAACAATCATCCATATGAATATCAGTGTATATTTGTGATCAAAGAGTACCAAGGAGGATCATAAGACCCTCAAAACACAAGGTCACTACTCACACATCATGTAAGACAACATGGTGTGAGTAATGTTTAATGGCAACACAAAGAGAATAGGAAAAGAGTAAAGGAAGGAGGATTTGGAATCCTTGAACTCCCTTTTGTGCCTCCTTCTTCTCCTTGGTTGGATTGTTGATTGATGACCTTGGATGGACCTCTTTTCCAATCTTCTTCTCCCCAAAAACCTCCACCCTTAGGTCAAAACCCACACTTTCTATTTATAGGCTCGGTGGGAATTCCGATACTGTAGCAAATCTCAGCCGGCCGGCTGAACTGAAGGTAAAATCCAGCCGGTCGGCTGAAGTTGGCCGATTGCATCATTTGAAGAAGTAAGAGTTCAGCCGGTCAGCTGGATACTCAGCCGGTCGCCTAGGAATGGCCGTGGGCAAGCCTCCTTGAATCTTTATTCAGCCGGTCGGTTGGCTGATTTCAGGCCTTTTTTGGTGAACTTCCTGTCCGAATTTTGCCTTGGCGTCAACTAGAAAGTTGTAGCCCATTGAGTTATCTTTCCAACAAGCTAAAGATCAGCCAATTTAGACACCGTATGCACCCTGGGCGTCCAGAACAAGCCGCAAAGGTCAAATCTGCTCGGTTTTGTTCTGAATCTTTGGTTTTTCCCCGAGTTTTTGTATTTTGGCTTTGACCTTAGGGGAAACTTGTTTTCTACCTGAAATGTAGAGATAGAGGTCAAATGACATCAAATAATATCGGAAACGACCCAAAACTATAGTGAAGAATGGTCATAAATCAGTCGAAAACTCGACTGATCAATTTGCTCTGGTCTTCATCAACACAAGTCCTGTAGAGACCGTCAGCACATAATTCATAGAGAAAAGGATCATCCCAGAAGTACCTTTTTACGTCAGACAGGAAATTTTGTTTATGGTTGTGTGACAGGCCGGGAGGAAGAATACCGCAGGCCAAGTAATTGACGAAATCTACATACCATGGGACGATGTCCACATCTACACTCATAAGATGTTTGCCTGCTAGAGAGTCAGTCATCGGGAGTTTGTCCTCTTAACGGTCGAGCTCTCCTAGTGCGAGGCATGACAGGTGATCTGCAACCAGATTTTCAGCTCCTTTCTTGTTTCTAATCTCAATATTGAATTCTTGAAGGAGGAGAACCCATCGAATCAATCTAGGCTTCGAATCCTTCTTAGATAGCAAATACTTGATTGCTGCATGGTCAGTGTACACTATGGTCTTATAAGGTACTGCCTGAACTTCTCAAAAGCGTAGACGATGGCTAGCATCTCCTTCTCGGTTATAATGTAATTGGCCGCTGCGCCAGCTAGGACTTTACTTGCATAATAAATCACATGTAGCTTCTTGTCCATGCGCTGCCCTAAGACTGGTCCCAATGCAAAATCACTAGCATCACACATTAGTTCAAATGGCAGCTCTCGCTGCACCACATGAGCAGAGGTAAGAGCATATTTCAGAGTATGAAAAGCATTAAAACATGATTCATCAAAGTTAAACTCAGCTTCCTTGTAAAGTAGATCAGTGAGTGGCTTGGCTATATTTGAGAAATCCTTTATGAATTGTCGATAAAATCCTGTATGCCCTAGAAAGCTTCTGATTGCTTTAACATCTTTAGGTGGGGGCAGCTTTTCTATCACCTCCACCTTTGCGCGATCGACTTCAATGCCTCTGTTGGAGACTAGATGCCCCAACACTATGCCTTCCTGCACCATAAAGTTACACTTCTCCCAGTTTAAAAACAGGTTAGTGTCAACACAACGCAGAAGAACATCAGTAAGGTTAGAGAGGAATGAATCGAATGAAGAGCCATACACCGAAAAATCATCCATAAATACTTCCATGGTGTTTTCTATAAAATCAGAAAAAATGGTCTTCATACAACGCTGAAAAGTAGCTGGTGCATTGGAAAGACCGAAAGGCATGTATCTATAAGCAAATGTGCCAAAAGGGCAAGTAAAAGTAGTCTTCTCCTGGTCCTCGGGGTGTATGGGGATTTGGAAGAACCCGCTATAACCGTCGAGGTAGCAGAAAAACTTATGCTTCGCAAGACGTTCTAACATCTGATCAATAAAAGACAAAGAAAAGTGATCATTACGAGTAGCCTTATTTAACTTCCTATAATCTATGCACATACGCTAGCCGGTCACAGTACGAGTAGGAATCAAATCATTATTCTCATTATGAAAAACAGTCAAACCTCCCTTCTTAAGGACAACATGCACAGGACTTACCCACTCACTATCAGCAATAGAATAAATAATGCCAGCATCCAATAATTTCAGAATTTCCTTTTCACTACATCATTCAACTTAGGATTTAGACGTCTCAAGGCGTCCCTAGTAGGCCTAGCATCGCCCTCTAGATGGATTGTATGCATGCACATATCTGGGCTAATCCCGTTAAGATCATCTATCGAATATCCTAGGGCTGGCTTGTGCTCTCTTAGGACATCTAGCAGTCTTTGTGTCTCTACATCAGTCAAGGATGCATTCACAATCACCGGGTAGGTTGAGTTAGGACCGAGAAATTCATACATTAGACTTGCAGGAAGAGGTTTCAGCTCTACCTCGCAAGGTTCCTTACCTAAGTCGGTGGTCTGTCCAGCTGACGCTGCTCCCTCAGTGCTCACTGTGCATATATCCATCGGTATTGGGCAGCCTGGTACTACTCTGTAAGACCCAATGGAAGTCAGTGTAATAGGGTCATCAACATCTGCAGAGTCTAGTACATCACAGTCAGCTAAAAGACTAGGACTCTTGCACATATCGGGCAAATAAAAGACGACTCTTTCACTGCCTACTCTCAAAGCTATAGACCCTCTATCCATGTCAATGACTACCTTAGCCGTGTATAGAAATGGTCTACCAAGTATAATTGGGATATCTATGTCCTCTGAAATTTCTAGCACTATAAAATCAGCAGGAATGTAAATATTCTTCACCTTGACGGGTACATCCTTTAGAATCCCTCTCGGAAGTCTACAAGAATGATCCGCAAGGTTGGTAGCACAAAGATCACCCAAATTCAGTTTAGCATACAACGAATATGGCATGATAGACACACTAGCACCAAGATCACATAAAGCACGACGAATAGTAATGCCACCAATATCACAAGGGATAGAAAAACTCCCTGAGTCTTTAAGTTTGGGCGACATGGGCTGGTGCATGGCTGCACTACACTCCTCACTCAGAGCCACTGTCTTGGTCCTGTCAATTTTTCTTTTCCCAGTCAGAATCTCCTTCATGAATTTGGCATATGTAGAAATCTGGGTGATTGAGTCGGTGAGGGGCATAGTGATGTAAAGCGTACAGATCTTATCCACAAATTGCTTGAAATCCTTATCTCTACTTGTAGCTGCTAGCCGTTGAGGGAATGGAACAAAAGGTCTATAAGGAGCTGGCTCCACTGTCTATGCAGAATTTTTAGCGCGGTTTTTAGCGTCTTTCGACGTTTCCTCTTCAACAGGCGTAGAATCAGGTGCTAATTTTTCAGCAGCATCTCAATCTGTTTTCCTCCTCGGAGCGTGATGGCATTCATTGATGCCCTAGGATTTGGATCCGGCTTCGAGGGGAGTTTCCCATGTTCTATGTTTGCCGAATTCGCCTGTTGAGCCACCTAAGTCTCCAGCATTCTGTTCTGAATAGCCAGCTTCTCCACAGTCCTTCGCAAGTCTCTTAATTCAACAGCGGTCTCCTTAGATGTCTTTTGCTGGTCGGCTATGAAACTAGCTATCATGGCTTCAATATTTGACGTTGGTCTGGAGTTCTGGTCTCGCTGTGGCTGAGATGGACTACTATAGTTCCCCGAATTCTGATTCTGCTGTTGTTGGGGCTAGTTGTTGTACTGATTTCTCGGCTGGTAGGGAGCGTTGTTCTGCTGTTATCTATAGGGAAAACCGAGAGGTGCCTGATTATGTGGCTTGTACGAGAGGTTAGGATTGTTCCGGTTTGGGTTTTCCCATTTATTCATTCTTTAACCTGAGGAGAAACTGTTTCCCTGATTATTGCGCCCTACAAAGTTGGCATCATCCTGATTTCCATCATTAATTTCTTATCCCATTACCGGACAACCATCTGCGAAATGAGAAGGAGAACCACATATTTGACAGTAGGCAGCTACATTAACAATAACGGACGACTTGGTGGAGGAGTCTGTCTTCAAGTTTTTTATTTCAGCTGCAAGCATCTTCACCGTGGTGGTTAATTCAGCAATATCATTTGTGCTATCAGCGAGGTAGAGATCTTAAACTCCCTTTTTGTCCTTAGTATTATGATGGACCATAATTGTATGAATCATAAACACAGTTAAACCCACCAAATTAGACGCTTTGTCTATTTAACTTTTGCTTGTTAGTTCCGATATTTATCTATAGGGTATTTTGAAGTCTAGAGAGAATACAGTCTAAGGAGGAGTTTTAAAGCTAAAAATGAATTACGAGTCATTCCAGGTCACGACCAAATTCTGACTTTCAGGAACCGGATGTAGAATCACTCAAAACAAGTCCAACCGAAGGGCAACCAGAGTCAGACCGGAGCTGAAAGGACCGATGGATTTTGAGGAAAAGATCTCAACTCACATCCAACCACTCCATTCCACCTAGCCGGCGGCTCCCCTCACTCACATTCTCCTCCTCCTCTCCTTTCATGCCACATGGGGGCGGCTATGGCTTCCTCCACCTAAGGGCCGGCGGCTCCTTGCTCCTCCATCCATCTTGTGCCATGTGGTCTCATCTCCTCCACATCTTCTCCTCTTCATGGCCTATAAATAGAGACCTCCATTGCCTTTGTATCCCATTCCAAAATCACAAATCACTTATCTCTCTAGATTGAGAGCACAATCATGTAAGCACTTTACTTTCGAATCGAAGCTTTAGCACTTTCAACAGTTTTTGTAAGTACTCTCTTTTTTACTTTACTGTCTTTCAAAGTACTTTATTTTCCTGTCTTTACTTTCGAAAACTTTATTTTCTGTCTTTCAAAACCTTTACTTTTTAAGCACTTAGCTATGATGTCCTGTTCCATGAATATTCGTAGCTAAACCCTTCATTCGGTTGAAGGGGTGTACTTGTGTCATAAAATGTTTTAGACCCTTCGCTTAGTGCCTCTCTGTGTTCAAAACTTGTTCTATGTGCCACATATTAGGTTAGAACTTCAAGGTTGAGTGGATGCTTTAACGGGCAAAGCTCTTCCGTGGGGTTCGTGAACATACTCGGGTAAGTGGATGATTTAACGGGCAAAGCTTATCTGAGGAGTTCCACTTCTTTTAAAAACCATTTGGTTGATCGTAACTGAAGATCAAATGGATGCACATAAGGCTAAGATACTTCGAAAGGAGGAATTAGTCTAAATAGAACAAGTGTTCTAAACGATGTTGCAAGTCTTGTGCTAGAAATAGCCTTGATTCATCTTTGAACACTTAGTATGATCATTAGAGGTCAATGATAAACAGACTATGATACAAGGCCCCTAAAACCGAATGCTTTCCTTTAATTGTAATATCAACTATTACTTTACCTTTCAGTACTAAAATCACAACCAACCCACGCTACTCTCAGTACTAAAATCACAACCATCCCCGAACTATCCTACTTAAAGAACAACTATTCACCTGACTCCCTTGGGTTCGACCCCTACTTACCCTTTATTACCCACTAGTAGAGTACGAGTAGCGGAGATATAAATTTATTTTGCACAGAGAACATCGCACCTTAACGACAGTGCGGTGGGCTCCGTCAAAATTGGCGCCGTTGCCGGGGAGTTAGCTTCAGATTAGCTGTTCTTCTCTTTTTCTTTTCTCTTTCGAACTCGCTTCTGCACAACCATGTCTCGCGAAGGAAGCCACCATGACTATCAGGATAACGACGAGATGAATCTGTTCGATCTAAATAATGAACCGCCGCTTCCATTTGTCGATGATCCGGAACAAATCCTCCAAAACCGAAGAGCTCGAGATTGGGAGGCCATCCGAAGAAACCAAGGACCACCTGAGGATCGAAATGGAGCTGGTCCAGTACAGCCCCCTAGATATCCCCCACCCCCTCAACCTCGACAAGTGCCAAGGCAAGAACCCTTCTTCGATGATTACTATGGGGATAACAACTTCCGTGAACCTACTATGGGAGAACTCAATGCCCCATATTTCGAAACACAGCCATGGTGCATTTACGAGAGCCCTGAACTGGAGTACATTACCATCAACGCGTCAGTAGCCCATAGCTTCCCCAAGTTCTCAGGAGCTCATGGAGAATCTGCGACAACTCATCTCCAACGCATACATGGCATTTGCCAAAATCTAAATCCCAATCGAGTGAATATAGACGACTTCAAGTTGAAAGCGTTCTATTTTTCCCTCATTGACTCGGCAAACGACTGGTTCCTTTCATTGCCTTCGGGAAGCATCAGAACATGGGTTCAGATGCAAAGGAAATTCCTGGACAAATACTACCCAGCAGGAAGAGCAATGCAAGTAAGAAGACAATTGCAGGACATAAGGCAAGGACCTAATGAAACCATGTACGACTACCTGGAGAAATTCAACCACCTGGAGCGAAGCTGCTGCACTCTTGGACTACCCGAGAAGCTCATCATCGAATACCTGATTAATGGATTGACTCCCTTAGACAAAAAAACTCCTTAATGCTTCAGCTGGAGGATCCGTGATGAGACTATCATTGAGCGGCATAAGGCGACTCATCTCTGACGTTGCTGAAAATGCTCGGTTTACAGAGGAGACCACTCGGCAAGATGAGTTCTCCAGAGCAAAGAACGTAGCACGATCCGAGACGTCAATTAACTCTATGCCCGAGGAGATGAAACAAATAAAGGAGATGATGATTCAGATCCTGCGAAGGCCGCCAGTTCAAATGAGACCTTGCGAGTTTTCTGGTTACAGACCACAAGACTGACGCATGCCCGACGGTACTAGTAGAGGACCCGGCAAAAATAAATGCGGTAGGAGGATACCAAGGGTACAATAACAACAGCAATGACAGAGCCAGACCAAATCGACAGTATGGCCAAGCAACCAACCCGAGCTGGCAAAACAACAGCTGTCCTCAGAAGGAAACACAACAAGCTACCCCTCAACTAGCTCAATCGTTCTACCAACCTCCACACCGACAGTACAATCAGATCACCCCACCTACGGGTCAGTATCTGCAGAAGGGATCAAACCAATATCAGGCGGGCCCGAGTAATCAGTAAAGACCGAACAAATGGCTTGAGGACATGATGAAGGAACTCCACGGGAATATTAATCAACCGTGAATCAATTAAGTGCTACTGTCCAGCAAAACCAGGCGAAAAATGATGGAGCAATAGCTGACCTAAAGAAACAAATGTCCCAGCTCGCTACCTCAATGTCCACCCTTACTAATGAGCCTGGCCGACTACCTTCACAAACCATCCAAAACCCAAAGGCAAATATCAGCATGATAAGGAGGTCAAACATGAAGGCAACACCGGAAGAAGCAGCACTATCCACAACTTAAAACCTGCGAACAAACACTTCACCCGTAGGCACCGTCCTGATTGGAATCAAGAAGAAGACCGACCCAATGATGGGAGAACATGGGTCACGCATGCTGACAATGGACGTTATGCATTCACGGTTAGCATGACACCTCCACCAAGTACACACTTTGACATACCGGCATCTGGCTGGGATGACAATGACTCTAATGGTCTCAGATGGGATTCCCCAACTAACATCTATGCATCAGAGCAAAACATTTACCTAGAAGATCAGGAGTTAAAAGGGCCCGATCATACAAATCCAGAGCCAAAGGATGAGCAGAATGGCCCGATAATGGAAAGATCCCTCACTTCAGATCATGAGTCACAACCGGAAAGGGATAAGGACCCAGGGGCCTTCACAGTCACCAGTGGTATTGGTGAAGCCCACATTCACAAGTGCTTAATCGATCTTGGGGCTGCCGTCAATGCCATGCCTTACTCCTTATATTACTTATTGGGGCTTGGCCCATTGAAACCACCAAGGTCAATTATCGAGTTGGGAGATAAATCATGTATCCGACCGGTTGGAGTGCTTGAAGATCTAATACTCCATGTGGGTGAGCTCGTCGTTGCTGCAGACTTTTATGTAATAAAAACGGGAGAGACCAGCAAAGACGACCCTGCAACACTTATTTTGGGACGACCTTTTCTCTACGCCACCAAAGCATGGATCGACATGGGAAAGAGCTTGTTATCACTAGCATTTGGCGACAAAATTTCAGATTTCTACATCGATGATTATGATGGCCGCCCAAGGACAAGGAAACCGCCAGACATCGTGCCTATCTCGGATCTCAGTACACAAATCTCTGATCTGCCAAGAGAGACCGTAAGAGTAGCAAGAGCAGCAGCTATGGCCAAAGGTCCCTCACCTCCTCAGAAACAATGGAAGGAGATACCACCAAAACCATGGAGTTCTAACCCGAGCACATCATCCCACAAGAACTCAGGGAGAGTCAAGGCAAGAATGAAAGTAGGCACTACGCAACACTATAACCTAAGCTGCCCATGGGACCCAACCTTATGATCCAAGAATGAGGTAGCGTCGAGCCAACGACGTTAAACAAAGGCACTGGTCGGGAGGTAACCCGACACCTATCTTACTTTCAGTAATTTTCTTTTCTGTCATTTAGTTTTTACCATAAATCGCTCTCACCCACTTTTTGTATAGAAGGAATGTCTAAAATGTAGGAATCGGTTTTTGGAGCAAGATCAGATCAGCCAGGCAGCTTCCGAGAATTACCGGGCCTGCGCTGAGAGTTCAAGGCCCCAGCCGAACTCCCTCGATTATCCAGCTCCGAGGCATGTCGTTCCACGACACGACACAGTAAAAGGGAGTTCATTTCTTCTCTTTTCCTTAATGTCGTTTCCTTCTCTTGTATATATTTGCATGACTTTTGAACTAAGTCGTGCTGAAAGGCACGCCTTCGTTCAAAAGTATGGGGTGAGAACCGCATGTGTACATAGTTAACATGCTTTTTCTTTTTCCTTTTCCCTTAATATTGTCTTTTTTGAAAATATGAACTTGAGAATGTGAAAAAGATAGATCATAATTCATGCATTTACCTTATGAAAATTCAACTGTTTAAAAACTTAGGATGTAACTTCTCATTTGTCCCTTTGTGCTGAGATAAACAGGGGATGTGGAGTTAATATAAACTGCCCTAGATAGGCTTGGCAAGCACTCGAAGGATCGAATCTAACTATATGGTTTTCGAAGTCAGTGGAGGCTGCACTTCAGGTTTCAGTGAAGATTGAAGTCATCTCCGCCGTGCAGCGTTTATGCAAGAGGCGGGACGGGAATCAAACCGTCCTATCTCTAGTCCTAGTAGCCGGGAAAATAGATGAGCGACCCTCATCTTGACCTGCGCGAAACGGCGAGGATGAGAAAGAGCGGGGAGGTATTTCTATATGCTCGCGGGCAATGATTGGACCTCCCAAAAAGGCTGAGAAAATGGACTAGCAAGTCACAAAGAAGCAAAAGCTCAAAGAAGCTAATCAAAGGCCAAAGGCCAAAATTGTGAAGGTTTTAACCGAACAAAAGTGAAGAAACTCCAACTCAATATCAAAGGCCAAAGGCCGATTCACTACAGAAGCTGTCCCTCGCCAAAAAATCAAAGTACTCAACTCAGTGAAACCCGAACCGAATCACGTGCTAGAGAAAGCTACAAGGAAACCATATAGTGCGAGTCGATCCCGAGAATGCAGTCCAGGAGCCTGAAAAGGGCTATCTCCCGAAACATCCGAATTAATTTGCATCTCGGTGCGAAGGTACAAGTATCAAGTTTCTTCTAAGTATTTACACGAGTTAGTTTGGTAATAAGTCAGTAATGCATGAATTAGGATAAATCTAGTCCCACAGTCTCACTTTCATAGTTTACTTAGATTGTGTTCCGCCCTTAAATAGCATTGTTCGGGACGAACAACTAAAAGTGTGGGGTAATCTGATGGACCATAATTGTATGAATCATAAACACAGTTAAACCCACCAAATTAGACGCTTTGTCTATTTAACTTTTGCTTGTTAGTTCCGATATTTATCTACAGGGTATTTTGAAGTCTAGAGAGAATACAGGCTGAGGAGGAGTTTTAAAGCTGAAAATGAATTACGAGTCATTCCAGGTCACGACCAAATTCTGACTTTCAAGAACCGGACGTGGAATCACTCAAAACAAGTCCAACCGAAGGGCAACCAGAGTTAGACCGGAGCTGAAAGGACCGATGGCTTTTGAGGAAAAGATCTCAACTCACATCCAACCACTCCATTCCACCTAGCCGGTGGCTCCCCTCACTCACATTCTCCTCCTCCTCTCCTTTCATGCCACATGGGGGGGGGGGCGGCTATGGCTTCCTCCACCGAAGGGCCGGCGGCTCCTTGCTCCTCCATCCATCTTGTGCCATGTGGTCTCATCTCCTCCACATCTTCTCCTCTTCATGGCCTATAAATAGAGACCTCCATTGCCTTTGTATCCCATTCCAAAATCACAAATCACTTATCTCTCTAGATTGAGAGCACAATCATGTAAGCACTTTACTTTCGAATCGAAGCTTTAGCACTTTCAACAGTTTTTGTAAGTACTCTCTTTTTTACTTTACTGTCTTTCAAAGTACTTTATTTTCCTGTCTTTACTTTCAAAAACTTTATTTTCTGTCTTTCAAAACCTTTACTTTTTAAGCACTTAGCGATGATGTCCTGTTCCATGAATATTCATAGATAACCCCTTCATTCGGTTGAAGGGGTGTACTTGTGTCATAAAATATTTTAGACCCTTCGCTTAGTGCCTCTCTGTGTTCAAAACTTGTTCTATGTGCCACACATTAGGTTAGAACTTCCAAGGTTGAGTGGATGCTTTAACGGGCAAAGCTCTTCCGTGGGGTTTGTGAACATACTTTGTTAAGTGGATGCTTTAACGTGCAAAGCTTATCTGAGGAGTTCGACCTCTTTTAAAAACCATTTGGTTGATCGTAACTGAAGATCAAATGGATGCACATAAGGCTAAGATACTTTGAAAGGAGGAATTAGTCTAAATAGAACAAGTGTTCTAAACGATGTTGCAAGTCTTGTGCTAGAAATAGCCTTGATTCATCTTTGAACCCTTAGTATGATCATTAGAGGTCAATGATAAACAGACTATGATACAAGGCCCCTAAAACCGAATGCTTTCCTTTAATTGTAATATCAACTGTTACTTCACCTTTCAGTACTAAAATCACAACCAACCCACGCTACTCTCAGTACTAAAATCACAACCATCCCCCAACTGTCCTACTTAAAGAAAAACTATTCACCTGACTCCCTTGGGTTCGACCCCTACTTACCCTTTACTACCCACTAGTAGAGTACGAGTAGCGGAGATATAAATTTATTTTGCACAGAGAACATTGCACCTTAACGACAGTGCGGTGGGCTCCGTCATATTACCTCGGTCACTCATCTATAAGTGATAGTCTTGAGCTACTTTCTCTATTATATCATAGGTTTCTTCTAGCGGGACCCACTCAGTCCTCCACCAGCTGCTTGATTTATCAATGTGCGCATCCCCTGGTCAATTCCCTGATAGAAAGTGTCTATAATCTGCCACGTCTCCAGGTTGTGGTGAGGGCACATCCTCATCAGCCCTTGTACCTTTCCCAGGCCTCGTAGAGAGTCTCACCATCCATAGAGCGGAACGAGATGATCTTGTTCCTGAAATATGTTGTCTTTGATGGTGGGAAATATTGTTGTAGGAAAGCTTCAGCCAGTTTACCCCAAGTAGTGAATGTTCCTTCTCCATGACTGTCCAGCCACCTACTAGCCTTATCAGAGAGTGAGAACGGGAATAATCTCAGGTAGTAGGATTCTAGGGGAACACTATTAGTCTTCATTGTGTTACACATCTGAACAAACCGCTTAAGGTGCTGGTGAGGATCTTCATTCATTCTACCCGAGAACTGATTGTTCTGCACCATCTGAATGAGTCCGGTTTTTATCTCCCAATTGTTGGTATCTACTCCTGGCGGTGCGACTGTAGATTGAAATCCTGAGACACGAGGAGCAGTGTAGTCTCCAAGAGTGCAGCGAGCTGGCTGCTGTACGGGACACTGCTGATCATCTTCGACCACCCCATTCAGCAATGCTGGATTGCGATTCATATTAAATGCTGCGAAATCGCGATTCTGTGCTCGGAGTTGTCGAGCTTTGTTTTGGACCTTTCGAAGAGCGCTTCGTTGGTCCGGTGAGTCCTCGTCTGATACCTGAACCTGCTTCCTCCATCTAGGTATTGTCTTTGGCATGAACGAGCTAGTACCTGCGAGAGCCAAGAATTATCGTGAGCGAAGAAACTGAGGCAGAAAAAATTCAAGTAACGAACAAGGTGGAATAGTCTAAACTACACACGTTAAATCTGATATCACACTAAGCGCCGTTCCTCGGTAATGGCGCCATTTTGACAAGCGTATTTTTAACCATTTATAGTTGTCAATTTATATGTTTTAGGGGTCAAGTTGCAGTCAAACAAAATTTATAAACCTTATTAAGCCAAGGGTCGATCCAAGGAACAACGTGTGTGAGTACTAGCTAACAAGTGACCTATTTAGGTATTTCGAACGATTCAAGGTTTTGATGTGATGAAAACAACAGAAATTAAATACAGGACATAAAGAAGGTTTTGCTTGATCAAAGAAAGAATCCGAGGATCAAACTTCACCCGTTCCAACCCCACTAATCATGCAATCATATCACGTAAATTCATCATGCTATCGAATATGGAAATAAACCAAAATAACACTAAACAAGCCAACCATCCACAGATCATTGTTTAGATTGATGTCAATCGTTGAATTCTGCCCATCCACAGATTATCAATGATCTCGATTATTAGACTTAGGGTTTTTCAGACAAAATTCAACTTTTCTATTAATTCATGTACTACCATTGTAGCTACCATGACCTAATATCAATTTCATACAATCCGGTTAATACCTAGGACTCATTCATCTTTTGGTAATTAACCTAAATACGTTCTAGCATGCAAACATTCCATTCAATATAAAACTTGCAAGAACAATGAAATTAAGCACAATGAAAATGAATATTCGAATTGCATTAATGAATAACGTTCAATTTATCACACAAAGAGTTGGGTACATAGCACGGGATCCGTAGGATCCCGGAATAAAGAAGACTACTCACTATTCATGTTAAGTTAACCAAAAATAGTGTAGATAAAGAAATTGAGGACGAGGAAACCGTGTAGACGATGTCGCTCGTTGAATCCTCAATCTCTCGCGATGTTCGTCGTCTTCTCTCCCAAGTTAGGGTTTTCTCTCCAATTCAAGCTCCAATGCTCTCGTCAATCTCTGGTCTAATTCTCGCCAAAAATTCCCCCTGCCTTCTAGTCACGCTCACCTATTTGTAATTCATCCAAAAAGGCCAAAAGCCCAAAAGAAACCAAATTGGAAATTTGTGCTTTTTATTTTTCGAAAGTCGGAAAATCTATGGTTTTAATGACTTCACTCGGGCGAGGTAGTCTGTGCTTGGGCGAGCAGATTTCAGCAGGTTGGACACAGGCAACGAGGCTCGGGCGAGTGTGGCCTAGCTCGAGTGAGATTTAAGGCGTTGTGATGATGAGACCAAACTGGCTCGGGCAAGCCTATGCGAGACTGGGCGAGCCTGTTAATGAGTCAAGTTTTCGACTCATTTATGGCCATTCTTCACTATAGTTTTGGGACGTTTCCGACGTTATTTTGATGTCATTTGACCTCTATCTCTGCATTTCTGGTATAAATCAAGTTTCCCCCAAGGTCGAATCCTAAATACGAAAACTCGGGGAAAACCCGAAGATTTCAGGTCAAAAATAGGGCAAAATGACCTTTTTGACTTATATTGCATGCCCAGAGCGCATATGGTGTCTAAATGGGTCCATCTAGAGCTTGTTGGAAAGCTAACATAGAGATTTACACCTCTCTAGTTCGTGCCAAGACCATATTCGGACATTTAGACCTCGGAAAACCCACCAGAAGTCGTACTCGCCCGAGCATGCACGCCTACCTGCCCGAGTACCTACTTCCTAAAAGATACCATTTTCTTCTGTGCATGGTACTCGCCCGAGTACGAAGAGTTACGTGCCCGAGTACCAGCTTCCCCTACACTAGAGCACCTTCTGATAGCAGTACTCGCCCGAGTACGAGTCTGTCTGCAAGTTTGCCTGACACAGTACTCGCTCGAGTACGACTGCTATTCCTGATTTTGGGACACAATACTACAAAAAGAAAAAAAGGGTTTTGGGGAAAGGACTTGGCATCTTTGGGAGATTTTTCCAGAAAAAGAGATCAAATCAAGGGCATCCATCATCATCCAACCAAGGAGGATTGAAGATCAAAGGGAGATATTTAGGATTAACCATCCTATTTTTATTCCTCTTCTCTTCTCATTTGATTGTGAAAAAACCCTACTCACACCATATTGTCTTACATGATGTGTGAGTAGTCCTCTTGTGTTTTGAGGGTGTTGTTACCCTCTTTGGTACTCAATGATCATCAGTACACATTCATTATCCAGTTTATGAAGTTGATTTCATTTCACTATGCTCTTCATTTAAGACATGTCACTAAGTGTTTGATAAAATGCCTAAGTGACATGTTTGCTTTAGAACTATGATCTAAGTATTGAGAGAGCTTAGTGATGGTTTGGATATAGTAGAAATGAACTCATCAAGTGTTTATGAGAGTAAATGCATGGATGTGAGGTTAACTAAAACTTAATGCCTATAACATTTTTTACCTTGGGAGATGTTCCAAGGATAATAGTGCTATAGAGTGAATCAACATCTTTAATAGGTGAGAGTCTAATTAAGAGGGCTTGACTAGGATTAGACTTGCATGATAGTTTGTCTATTTTTAGCCTAAGCTAGGTTTTAAACTTATTAACTCCTAAAATGATTAAATTCTTGTATACATGATCGTTGGGAAATTGCCAAAGAGGGGAGTAACCCCTCGAAACTCTCTTTGAATAGAATTTGAAACCCCTTGAAACCATTCTAAATTTGAAACCATTCTCATAATTGAATTGAAGGAATAGCCGAGTAGAAAATTTGATCCACCTAGCGTATAATCCAATTGCTCCCTTGGGTTCGACACCGGTCTTACCGGTCAATTAGAAATTCTTTTGACTATACGAAAAATACAATTGGTCAAAATGGCGCCGTTGCCGGGGAGCAATGGCTAGATTGTCCCTAGGAAAAATCATTTAGAACTCCGACTATTCCATGTTTTTCTTTATTTGTTTTGCAACTTGTGATTCTTGCGCTTATTGCAATATCCTCACTTGTCTTAATTGTTTTCCCCTTGTAGGTGCATCTCTTTTATGCCACCTAAGACAAAGAAGCTTACTCAAATTGTGGATAGAGATTTGAATCAACCGATAAGAGAATTTGTTAACCCCTACCCTACAAGGAGTAAGACAATCAAAGCTAAAGGATCAACCTCGAACGCTCAAGAAATCATTCATCAAGCCATGTGAGATAGAGATGGACTTCCTCCTCCCCCTCCTCCTCCTCAACTTCCACAAGGCCCTCGTGCTAGAAGGGTTCTTAAGGACTATGCCGCTCCTACGACTTATGGGTATCGCTCCTCAATCCTTGTCCCGGCGGTGGATAACCGAGACTTTGACTTGAAGACCTCAACCATTCAAATGGTCCAATCCAACCAATTCTCGAGGAGAGACCATGAGGACCCAAACTCTCATTTGACCACATTCCTTGAGGTTTGTGCCACTTGTAAGATTAATGGGTTCTCCGAAGATGTAAAGCTATTGAGGTTATTCTCATTCTCCCTCACGGGAAGGGCAATGGATTGGTTAAGAAGCCAAACGCCCGATAGTTTCACCACTTGGGAGGAGCTAGCCGTGGCATTTCTCAACAAGTATTTCCCTCCTTCCAAGACGGCCTACTATAGGGGTCAAATCACAAACTTTGGACAAATGGATGGGGAAACACTCTATGAGGCTTGGGAAAGATATAAGGAGTATCAAAGACTTTGCCCACACCACAACCTAGACGACCTCCTCGTGTTCCATACTTTCTACCACGGCGTTGATGGTCCCTCGCAGCTTGCCCTTGATACCGCCGCGGGAGGAGCTATTATGGACCTTGAACCCCATGAGGGATATGCGGTGATAGAAAACATTACAAAGAACTACTTCATGTGGGGAAGTGAAAGAGAGAACCCAAGAAAGAAAAAGTAAAAGACATGAAGTAAAGGCGGTGAGCACAAGTGACTATGATGCCTTAAGGAAGGATTTCGAGAACCTCTCGGATGAAGTATTCAAATTGAAACACCCGGAGAAAGACCACTCAACAAGTCAAGGGTGCGATATTTGCGAGGTTTATGAGAACGAGACCAATTCTTGCCCCTTGGTTCAAAGGGATGGTCATAGATATGGTTATGAAGAAGCAAATTTCGTTGGAGGAAACCAAGGTAGAGAGTATGGAGCTAGTGCCACTCAAGGCCAAAACTCTCAATCTAATTACACTACACTAAAGTTTTCCTCGGGATGGAGGAATCATCCTAATTTCTCCTACAAGACCACAAATCCCACTCGTCCCGACTTTGGAACTACACCTCCCAGATTTGGTCCTAAGCCTACTCAAGCTAATCAAGCTTTCCCACCAAAGAACCAACTCCAACCTAGGAATCAATATCAAAGTCAAGGACCGACTTTGCTTCAAAGGAACCAAAACCAAGGACAACAATACCAAGCTCAAAAACCTTACCAACAAGTTGACCATTCTCCCCAAACTTCAAGTGAGCCCTCTAATATGGATCCTATGATGGCCGTGCTCCTTGAAATGAAGAGAGACCAAGAACAGTCTTGTATTTCCCAAGAAAGGGTCCAAGCACAATTGATGGATATGCAAACCAAATTTGAAAGGTTGGAAACTCACAACAAGATGCTTGAGAACCAAATAGCTCAACAAGCCGAATCATCTACAAGGGCACAAGGAAAATTGCCAGCTCGACCCGAGCAAGGGCAAAGGGAGCATTGTAATGCGGTTACATTGAGGAGTTGTAAGGAGCTAGAGGGTGAACAACCGAAGAGGAAGAAGGTTTCTTTTGATCTTGGAGGCCAAGCTAGTGCAGAAATTGAAGATTTAGATGAAGAGGTCCCTAACCCTCAAACCCTAAAGGAAAAAGTAGTGGAAACGGAGAAAGATGAATTAAGGTCATACACTCCTCCTATCCCTTTCCCACAAAGACTTAAGAAGAAAAGCAATGACAAGCAATTCTCAAAGTTCGCCGAGATGATGAGGAAGCTTTATGTTACCATGCCCTTCACCGAGGTAATCACTCAAGCTCCATCTTATGCAAGATTTCTAAAAGATGTTATTACTTGCAGGAGGACGATCCAAGACGTTGACACGGTGTCCCTCAATGGAGAATGTAGTGCCATACTCCAACCGCGCATGCCACCCAAACTTGAGGATCCCGGTAGCTTCTCCATTTCATGTTATATAAATGATGTTAAAATTGAACGTGCTATGTGTGATTTGGGTGCTAGCATATCGTTGATGCCTTATTCTTTGTGTAAGAAATTGATTATGGGTGAGCCTAAACCAACTCAAATGATTTTAAGACTCGTGGACCGCTCCTCAAGATTCCCTAAGGGAGTTCTTAAGGATGTCCCGGTTAGAGTAGGGAATTTCTATATTCCGGGGGATTTTGTGGTGTTAGAGATGGAAGAGGACAATGAAATTCTCATTCTTTTGTAAAGGCCTTTTCTCTACACCGAGGGGGCTATATTTGATACTACTAA
This sequence comes from Rhodiola kirilowii, assembly GCA_033675215.1. NCBI lineage: Eukaryota > Viridiplantae > Streptophyta > Magnoliopsida > Saxifragales > Crassulaceae > Rhodiola > Rhodiola kirilowii. Next base: position 12,198,957 of record CM066195.1, on the reverse strand, counting down.
GGGGTCAATTACCATGAGATTAGGTGATGAGGAAGTTGAATTTAATCTAGAAAAGGCACAAAAAGGTCCTAGTTCTACCATGAGTTGTAATTATCTAGACCTTGTTGATACTTATGAAATGTATGATGTGCCTAACTTGCTTATGGATGAAATTGACGACCTTGATTATGAGCTCCCTAAGCGTGTTGATTGTTGGGCTATCTTGAATGACAAAGAGGAAGAGGGTACTCAAAGCGACAAAGGTAAGGAGTCTTGTTCGGTAGAGTTAGAAACTCTACCAACAAGCCTAAGGTACGAGTTCTTAGGCCCAAATTCTACTTTGCATATCATTGTGAATGCCTCCTTGAATGATGATGAGACTTCGAGATTTCTTGATGTGATTAGAGAGCATAAAGATGCTATTGGCTATTCCATTGATGATTTGAAAGGGATAAGTCCCAATTTGTGCATGCATAGAATTAATTTAGAGGATGATAGTCTACCATCTAGAGAGCATGCTAGGAGACTTAATCCCATTGTTGGTGACTGAACAGGGTGTCGTCGTACCTGTGCAAAAACAATTTATATTTTTCCTCGCTCTTGGCTGTGGGTGAGTACAGTGGTGAGTAAGGGTCGAACCCTAGGGAGCTAGATGGTTACTACTTCGCTCTGTAATAGAGAAAAAGAACAAGAAACTAATGTGAAAGTAGAGGTTAGTGTAATAATCGAGAAGTGCAAGGGATTTATCAATCAAAGGAATATTCAGGTTAGGGTATTATTCAATTGTGACTTGGTTTTATCATTGATTTCTAAATATCATGTTTCTAATTCTTTTAAACCTAATAATTCAATACTCCATTCCAAGATATATCAAATTAGTGCTCTATTTGTTTGTAGCTCTCTAGTATCAAACAAACAGTAAACAATGGATTTATATCGTTCAACTAAATCTAACCTTTCCGGGTATCAACTCAGTTTCACAATATTAATCGAGATAATTAGCACAAGGTTTAATGGAATAATAAAACAAGCATTAAGATTCAAATCTCAAAAACATAAGTCACGATTATTTAACCCTAACCCGAATATGGGTTTTAGTTACACATATTCATAATTAAATAATGCAGGGAAATAAAAGGGACAAGAACTTCACTATGAGATCGAGATTTCAAAAGCAAGGCACGGTGGCTATGGGCGGCGCACGGAGGAGGGTACGGCTGAGCAAGGCTGAGATCCGGCGGAGGAATGGAGAGCAGCAGGTGGTGCACGGCCAAGTGAAGAGAATAGTATTCGAATATGAGATGGGATGATTATGGATGGCAGCACTGCTCTTCTATTTATAGGGTTTGAGAAACCCTAACTTGGTCATAAAGCTACGAAACCCTAGCGTCGCATACAAATTGGGCCGGCTGCTGGACTTTGGAACTTGGACTTTTTTCCGAAGTACTGTTCATGGGCCGGAATCACTGTTCATCGGACACTGTTCACGCCGGAATCACTATTCACGCCGGAGTACTATTCACGCCGGAATCACTATTCACGCCGGAGTTACTGTTCACGAGCCGAAAAACACTGTTCACGGCCCTCCTTTGGTCTGATCTTCAATTGCGATGTTTCTGGCATGAAAATGCCGTCTTTTAAGCGTGATTCCTCCTAGAGCTTCCAAATCACCTGAAACACGAAACAACACTAAAAAGTAACTGTTCGCATAATAAAGTGAATGAAATGGTGGGATTTAATGACTCGACAAGTCGTATAAATACGGCTCATCAAACCACCCCACACTTAAACTTGTTCGTCCCGAACAAGGACTAGGTCATAAGAGGAAAAAATGAAGTACGAACATCACAAAGCTTCGGTCATCCTAGACGTGCTACATGGACATGAATCGATTACTCTAGATCTCGCCTGTTATGCATGCTCGCTACTAATGTCTTTGTGCTAAAACATGGGTTAAAGATACGTGTTACCTTTGGGTCGAGATGCAAATCAATTCGGATGTATCTGGAGATAGCCCTGTTTAGACCCATGAACCCTCATTCTCGGGCTCGAACTCGCTGCTATGTGGTTATGCTTTGCCGCTTTTTCTTGCACGTGATTGATTCGAGCTCCAAAGTGTTGAGAGATTTCGGTCAGCTATAGTGTCATCTGATTCGGAATTTCAATGATGCTGTCACATGAGACGTGTGGACTATCACGATGGTTGTGAATTTGTTGCTTTGTAGTGCGGATTGTGATTTGATCGAACCGTGGTTTTTCCTCCTTTTGACGCGAGTCAAGCCGAGGGTCGCTCGTCTATTTTCCCGGCTACTCGGATTAGAAACCTTCCTGCTCTTACTCATCATCGTCCTTTCGACACGGGTCAAGTCAAGGGTCGCTTGCCTGTTTTCTCGGCTACTTGGACTAGAGCTTGGACGGTGTGAAGTTTTCCCGTCCCGACCAACCGCAAAGGGTACCGCAGCGGCGGAGCAGACTCGTACTATGTTGCCTCGAAGTGCTAGCCTCCACGAACTCCACATAACCACATATCCTGAGTTCGGCCTTTGAACGATCTGTCAAGTCTCTCTAGGGCATTGCTATCAACTCCACATCCCTGTTTATCTCAACTAACAAAGGCACGCAAAATTTTAAGATCACATGCTAGTCGCACAAATCAATTTTCACCAAGACATGCATGTAAAATCGGCTATATCTATTTCACCTAATCACTATCCAATACTGCAAGTCTAGGAAATAGTGAAGTATCATGTACAAAAAATTTTAAAAATGACTCGAAACGTGCTGACTCTGTGCAGGGTGCATGAAATAAACGTGCTGACTCGATAACTGACTCTCCCACCCCACACTTTTGAAATAAGCCGTGTCCTCACGGCACGACTTAAATCTAGACTCACAATGCATGCATAAATAAAACAAAGGGAAATAAGAAAGGAGTAAGGACAGGCACTTCCCTCGTGCGTGCGTGACAATCAGAGACGACTGATAATTCTCCTGTGAGTCCCCGAAGAGCACCATTGGAGCTTGTATCGCAGCGTGAGTTCGTCATACGATGAAAGGTCTGTGTCGATGACATTAAGACGAATAAAAGATTCCCAGGAGGTTGGAGGAGTCACAATGGTCTCACTTAAAACCCAACCTCCTTAGACTCGTAAGTCTTTGTGACAGAATCTTTAAACGCTCATGTTTCTCGACGCAACTTATTCAAAGTGTGAACTACTCACGCTGGATACAGTCTTTTGCTAACATCTATGATACGTTCGCCTCTGTCCCTGCATGAAGATCATCTTCTTTCCCAAGTACAATGTGATGAAAAGACTCAAGACTCAGATAAACATAAATAGCAAATAATATGAGAAAATGAAAAGTGCAGGGCTGCCTCCCTGCGAGCGCCTTTGTTTTACGTCGTTGGCTCGACGGTACCTCTTTAGGGATCACAAGTTAGGATCCCAAGGGCGTGTGAGGTCATACTTCTGCATGGCCTCTCCTTCTGTTCTTCCATACTGCTCCTCTAGCTGTCCATTCGGCTCTACCTTCCAAAGATCAGGCGGATTCGCCTTTACATCCTTCTGAGCTGGCGAGGCCACCTTTATCATAGTCACTGGTCCATTGAGTCGTATTCTAGTGTTCCTCCATCCTGGTTTCCACTCAAGTGTGCCAAGCCTCGGTCGTTTCTTTATGTATGAGTGATTAGCATGGACGTTCAGTTCTTTATCTTCAAGAGATGTCAAGTGTGCGCCCATATCAATCTTCTTCTTCTTGGCACAGATGAGTGGTTGTCTAGGAATAAGTGTTCGAGGAACAATGTTTCTACCATGCTTTCCAGGCGGTTCTTCTCGAACTGTGATGAGTGAGTACTCCATCGTTGCCTTCTCTGGCTCATGCTTCGCTTCTATTCTGCCTTCAAGCTTATCCTTGTCGATCATGTGGTCCTTAGGAGCAATCACCTGTATTGGAACTGGCAGAGGAGTGTCAGGCACTAGACTTTCTTTGACTGCTTCGACAGTGAGGGCTTGCTCTGCCTCTGGTGCTGTGATAGTAAGGGCTGGTTCTGTCTCGGGCATATCCGTAATGAGGTCAGTGCATATCTTGGAGAGCTCGGTAATGGGGACTGACTCGAGTGGCTCGGTCGGATCTTCTAGAGGTGCTAGTGGCCTGTCTTCTTCCAAATATTTGGGGTAGTCCGACTTGAGCTCTTCTTCCTTCAACCATTGGTCCTCATCTTCTGCCGGTTCCGAGATAGGCTCTATTAGATCCTCTGCCATGTCCTCCCCTGTTTTTGTACCGACATCTTCTTCCTGATTTCTGCTCAACTTGGATATTGTTTCTGCTAACTCGGCTGAGCCGTTATCGGTGTTGGCCATATACTGGTTCAGGTATGCACTTGGCTGCTGGGTGCTAGCTGCCAGCTCTCTTACTATGTCCTCTAGCGATTTGGTCTGCTCTTGTACTGGTTTAGATTTCTCGGCCAAATTGTCTATTTCTTTGATCAGCTTGATCCGAGATTGTCTTGAGCTTTCTGCCATATCTTCTATCAAACCCCAAAGCTCGTTCATGTCCAAGTTATTCACCGAGCCTCCTGGTGCAGCTTCATTAAGCCTGTTCCACTCATATTGCAACATTCCATCGAGAAACCTTTGAAGAAGATAGGGGTATGTGAATCCATGGTGCGGGCAGCTCGCCAAAATGGAACTAAAGCGTGTCAAATATTCGTCCATGTTTTCGGCCCAGGATTGCTCAAGGGTGATGATCTTCTCGCGGGCATCAAGTCTGAAGGATGATGGTGGGTAGTACTCCCCATAATTACACGGCTCACTTCCGTAGTAGGAAGTCATGTCGAATCTGCAAGTGAATCAGAAAAACGTGCAAGCTAGCATGGCACCGATTATCATGAACATACTAGCAACTAAGGGTCCCCAGGAAATTGGAGGGGTCACAGCGGTCCCACTTAAAACCCAATTTCCTTAGACTCGTAAGTCTTGGTGACAGGACCCTCTGAGAGCTAGAAAACGAAATCGAAAGAAATTGAAAACAAAAATCGAACAGTTGGGGTTTTTGAATTATTGAGATCACCGAATAGCAAATTTCGAAATAAGCAAGAAAAAATAAACTAAAAAGAAAAGAAGAACAAATTTCACCGTGCGTAGCTCCCCGGCAACGGCGCCATTTTGAACAGGGTGTCGTCGTACCTGTGCAAAAACAATTTATATTTTTCCTCGCTCTTGGCTGTGGGTGAGTACAGTGGTGAGTAAGGGTCGAACCCTAGGGAGCTAGATGGTTACTACTTCGCTCTGTAATAGAGAAAAAGAACAAGAAACTAATGTGAAAGTAGAGGTTAGTGTAATAATCGAGAAGTGCAAGGGATTTATCAATCAAAGGAATATTCAGGTTAGGGTATTATTCAATTGTGACTTGGTTTTATCATTGATTTCTAAATATCATGTTTCTAATTCTTTTAAACCTAATAATTCAATACTCCATTCCAAGATATATCAAATTAGTGCTCTATTTGTTTGTAGCTCTCTAGTATCAAACAAACAGTAAACAATGGATTTATATCGTTCAACTAAATCTAACCTTTCCGGGTATCAACTCAGTTTCACAATATTAATCGAGATAATTAGCACAAGGTTTAATGGAATAATAAAACAAGCATTAAGATTCAAATCTCAAAAACATAAGTCACGATTATTTAACCCTAACCCGAATATGGGTTTTAGTTACACATATTCATAATTAAATAATGCAGGGAAATAAAAGGGACAAGAACTTCACTATGAGATCGAGATTTCAAAAGCAAGGCACGGTGGCTATGGGCGGCGCACGGAGGAGGGTACGACTGAGCAAGGCTGAGATCCGGCGGAGGAATGGAGAGCAGCAGGTGGTGCACGGCCAAGTGAAGAGAATAGTATTCGAATATGAGATGGGATGATTATGGATGGCAGCACTGCTCTTCTATTTATAGGGTTTGAGAAACCCTAACTTGGTCATAAAGCTACGAAACCCTAGCGTCGCATACAAATTGGGCCGGCTGCTGGACTTTGGAACTTGGACTTTTTTTTCCGAAGTACTGTTCATGGGCCGGAATTACTGTTCATCGGACACTATTCACGCCGGAATCACTATTCACGCCGGAATCACTATTCACGCCGGAGTTACTGTTCACGAGCCGAAAAACACTGTTCACGGCCATCCTTTGGTCTGATCTTCAATTGCGATGTTTCTGGCATGAAAATGCCGTCTTTTAAGCGTGATTCCTCCTAGAGCTTCCAAATCACCTGAAACACGAAACAACACTAAAAAGTAACTGTTCGCATAATAAAGTGAATGAAATGGTGGGATTTAATGACTCGACAAGTCGTATAAATACGGCTCATCAAATATTTTGAACAGGGTGTCGTCGTACCTGTGCAAAAACAATTTATATTTTTCCTCGCTCTTGGCTGTGGGTGAGTACAGTGGTGAGTAAGGGTCGAACCCTAGGGAGCTAGATGGTTACTACTTCGCTCTGTAATAGAGAAAAAGAACAAGAAACTAATGTGAAAGTAGAGGTTAGTGTAATAATCGAGAAGTGCAAGAGATTTATCAATCAAAGGAATATTCAGGTTAGGGTATTATTCAATTGTGACTTGGTTTTATCATTGATTTCTAAATATCATGTTTCTAATTCTTTTAAACCTAATAATTCAATACTCCATTCCAAGATATATCAAATTAGTGCTCTATTTGTTTGTAGCTCTCTAGTATCAAACAAACAGTAAACAATGGATTTATATCGTTCAACTAAATCTAACCTTTCCGGGTATCAACTCAGTTTCACAATATTAATCGAGATAATTAGCACAAGGTTTAATGGAATAATAAAACAAGCATTAAGATTCAAATCTCAAAAACATAAGTCACGATTATTTAACCCTAACCCGAATATGGGTTTTAGTTACACATATTCATAATTAAATAATGCAGGGAAATAAAAGGGACAAGAACTTCACTATGAGATCGAGATTTCAAAAGCAAGGCACGGTGGCTATGGGCGGCGCACGGAGGAGGGTACGGCTGAGCAAGGCTGAGATCCGGCGGAGGAATGGAGAGCAGCAGGTGGTGCACGGCCAAGTGAAGAGAATAGTATTCGAATATGAGATGGGATGATTATGGATGGCAGCACTGCTCTTCTATTTATAGGGTTTGAGAAACCCTAACTTGGTCATAAAGCTACGAAACCCTAGCGTCGCATACAAATTGGGCCGGCTGCTGGACTTTGGAACTTGGACTTTTTTTTCCGAAGTACTGTTCATGGGCCGGAATTACTGTTCATCGGACACTATTCACGCCGGAATCACTATTCACGCCGGAGTACTATTCACGCCGGAATCACTATTCACGCCGGAGTTACTGTTCACGAGCCGAAAAACACTGTTCACGGCCATCCTTTGGTCTGATCTTCAATTGCGATGTTTCTGGCATGAAAATGCCGTCTTTTAAGCGTGATTCCTCCTAGAGCTTCCAAATCACCTGAAACACGAAACAACACTAAAAAGTAACTGTTCGCATAATAAAGTGAATGAAATGGTGGGATTTAATGACTCGACAAGTCGTATAAATACGGCTCATCAGTGACGTAGTAAAAAAAGAGATTTTGAAATTGCTTGATGCGGGAATCATTTTCCCTATTGCGGATTCCAATTGGGTGTCCCATACATGTGGTACCCAAAAAGGGGGCATGCCGGTGGTTAAAAATGATAAAAATGAGTTAATACCAACTAGAACCGTCACCGGTTGGCGAATGTGCATTGATTTCCGAAAACTCAACAAAGCCACTAAGAAAGATCATTTTCCACTTCCTTTTATTGATCAAATGTTAGAGAGATTTGCCAAGCATGATTACTTTTGTTATCTTGATGGATTGAGTGGATTTTTCCAAATCCTTATTCATCCACAAGATCCAGAAAAGACTACCTTTACTTGTCCCTATGGAACATTTGTCTATCGGCGAATGCCCTTTGGACTTTGTAATGCACCGGGTACATTTCAAAGATGCATGATGGCTATATTTTCAGAATTTATTAAAGAAATTATGGAAGTATTTATGGATGATTTTTCTGTTTATGGTTCCTCATTTGATGATTGCTTGGCCAATTTGGCAAATTTTTTGAAAAGATGTATTGAGACAAACCTTGTGCTAAATTGGGAAAAATGTCATTTTATGGTGCAGGAAGGCATAGTGCTTGGACACTTGGTCTCAAAAAGAGGAATTGAGGTGGATAAGGCTAAAGAGGAAGTTATTGAAAAATTGCCACCTCCAAAGAATGTTAGAGGAATAAGGAGCTTTCTAGGCCATGCCGGCTTCTATAGAAGATTTATTAAGGACTTCTCAAAGATTGCAAGGCCTTTAACAAACTTATTATGCAATGACACAAAATTCCGATTCGATGAAGAGTGCTAGGTGGCCTTTGAGAAGTTAAAGAAGGCATTGGTCTCGGTTCTCATTATTCAACCTCCGAATTGGGATTTGCCCTTTGAGATCATGTGTCATGCAAGTGACTATGCTATTGGAGCGGTTCTCGATCAAAGGGTGGACAAGAAACTTCACGCCATTCACTACACAAGCAAGGTCTTAAATGGAGCTCAATTGAATTATTCCATAACTGAAAAAGAACTACTTGCCATTGTGTATGCCTTCGACAAGTTTCGTCCATACCCTGTGGGATCAAAGACCATAGTCTTCACCGACCACGCGGCAATCAAATATCTTTTGTCGAAGAAGGACTCCAAGCCAAGGCTAATAAGGTGGATCCTCTTGCTCCAAGAATTTGATATTGAGATCAAAGATAAGAAGGGAGTGGAAAATCTTGTCGCCGATCATTTATCTAGGCTTGAAGGAAATGAGGAACTCAAAAAAGACACTAGCCTTGTAGATGACGCTTTCATTGAAGAGCAACTAATGAGAGTGGAAGCTGAAGCCCTCCCTTGGTATGCGGATATGGTAAATTTTGTTGTGTAAGGGATCATTCCTCACGATATGAATCACCATCAAAAGAGGAAATTCTTATCCGAGACGAAGAGGTATTATTGGGATGAGCCCTTCTTGTATAGACTTTGCGCGGACGGGATATATAAAACTTGTGTCGCCGAAGAAGAGATGAGGAATATCCTATACCATTATCATTCATCTCAATATGGAGGACATGGTAGTGGAGCAAAAACGGCGTCAAACGTCCTACAAAGTGGATTCTATTGGCCTACCCTCTTTGGAGACGCTTATGAATTCGTCAAGGCTTGTGATCAATGCCAAAGGTCGGGAAATATTTCTAAGAGGCATGAAATGCCCCAACAAAGCATCCTACCGGTGGAAATATTTGATGTTTGGGGTATAGACTACATGGGTCCTTTCCCGTCCTCATACGGAAATCAATACATATTGGTCGCGGTTGATTATGTCTCCAAATGGGTAGAGGCTGATCGGTCAAATTCTTGACCTATTATTCACTTCATTCGATGATGGATTATGTTTGTTTTCCCGACATTTTATTGTCATTTGATATCTTTTCTAGTGTTTCAGGTCATATATCACATATCTAATACTTTTGGATTGATCAGAAGCAAAGCAAAGCAATTGGTGCAGATTTGGGCAAAAACAGGACAGAACATGGCAGACATACCTCTGTGACGTATTGTGCACGCCTAGGGCTCGTTAGGTGTCCAAATGAGTCGGAATTTAGCTTGTTGAAAAGCTAATTCAATTCCCTACAACTGTGTAGTTGACACAAAGAGCAGATTCGAAGGTTCAGACCTCCAAAACGGCAAAAGAAGTCAGGTCCCGTGACAGCCCGTGACAAAAGGATCGTCACGGGACAATGGTTCTGTCACGGGACTTGGCAGTGGTAATGACATATTTGGGTCCCGTGACGACCTGCCATAGCCCGTGACGAAACCCTGTCACAGGACTTTCCAAAAATCGAATTAGGGCTTATTTTGGCAATTTCAGGAATTTTGCTATAAATAGAGAGGCTCGACCAGAATTCATGGGCGTGTTCTTAATTGGAGTAAAGAAACCCTAACTTGGGAGAAGATAGCACGAGAGATTGAGGATCATCGAGCTCATCGTCTACGGTTAACTCGTCCTTACTTTCTCTCATTACATTACTCTCGGTATTTTACCATGAGTAGTGAGTAGTCCTTTAATTCTGGGATCCTACGGATCCCGTGCTATGTAACCCTAACTCTCATGTGATCAATTGAAGTTTATTATTTATGCGATTCGAATATTCAATTTCATTGTGTGCTTAATATTATCGTTCTATGCAAGTATTTACATCAAAGGGTATGTTTGCATTGCTAGAACGTATTTAGGTTATATGCCGAAAGGTGGATGGACCCTAGGGATTAACCGGATTGCATGAAATTGATGTTAGGTTTTGTTTATATGAACTAATAGGAAAACCTTTAGTTTAATAAATCAAAATCGTTGATAATCCGTGGATGGGTGGCGTTCAACGATTAAGATTAATCTAGACAATGATCCGTGGATGGGCGGCTTGTCTAGTGTTATTTCGGTTATATTCCATATTCGATAGCATGAATAATCAACGTAGAATGATTGCATGATTAGCGGAGTTAGCACGGGTGAAGTATGGATTCTGGAATTCTTTCTCTGATAAGTACACAACCTTTTATTTTCTGCCATTTAAATTCTGCAATTTACAAACAAACAAACCTCTTTTAATTGGAATAGCTAAATAGGTCACACTATTTGCTAGTAATCACACACCTGTTCCTTGAATCGACCCTTGGCTTACCAAGGTTTATAAATATTGGTTGACTGCAATTTGACCCCTAAAACTCATACATTTGACAACTATAAAGGGTTAAAAATACGCTTGTCAAAATGGCGCCGTTGCCGAGGAGCAACGTTTAGTGTGATATTAGATTTAACGTGTGTAGTTTTGACTATTCCATTTTTTTATTTCCTCTTTGTACATACTCTATATACTTCTGACCTTCACTAATCACTTTTATTTTGAATGTTGCGAGGATGTTCTCTTTTGGTCATCAAGATGCCTACCCAAGGGAAGAGCCTTATTGTCAGACATATTCTTATGATGCAAATTGGGAAGGAAATCAAAATCAGTTCTATGATCAACAGAATTATCGAGATGACCATTATTATGAGAATTGCCAGGACCAGTCGCAGCAGCAACATCAGTTTTATGATCAGTAGTACAACTATCAGCCGCAGCAGTCCAAGCAACAAGAATCTGGCAGCTCATATAGCATGGAGTCCATGATGGCTAGTTTCATGGCAGAGCAAGATAGGAGAGCTCAAGAGCAAGATAGGAGAGCTCAAGAGCAAGATAGGAGAGCTCAAGAGCGAGATAGGCAACTGAAAGCACTCGAGCAGGAAATTGAGCAGATCAGCATCTAGAGCAAGCAACTAGCCATTCGGAACAAGATAATGAAAGATCATTTAGAGCAACAAGCCATTGCAGCCGCCAATGCATGCAAAGACGAGGACATCGAGATGACAATGGAAAATCATCAAGAAGTTCAAGTCTATGAAGCATATTCATCTTCAGTTTTTTTTCGAATCCATGTGGAAGATGATCGGGATAAGAGAACGCTTTCTAAACCAGAACAACCTAGTTGTGAGGATGGTTTTGAGGCGTTTAGAATGGTTGCCAAGGTTTACACTGAATTGGAGGATGATGAGCTTTACACTGATGACGTATCAGAATATGAAGATACATCTCCCTCCACTACGAGTGTTTCAAAAGGTCATTTAGCTGAGCAGACAGAAGAGAGTTTCATTCCATCAGTTTTTCTGGACGTTGAAGAGCCATTAAGGGATCATAAGTACGAAGACTTTGTTGATGTGTACCTGAGTGCAATCAAAGAGGACCCTCGCATACGCCTAGATGTGATAGTGAAGGGAAATTTCGAAGTATGGGAATGTGAGTTCCTAGCTAAAGAGTGTACAGGAAGTGTGCTTGTTGGAGCCAGCTCTGAAAATATATATCTTGATGCACAGCCTCCAGACAAGTTTTGACAATTCTTGCCTTACGTCTTGAAACTGTTATTAGGGAGCTTCTGCAGTCCCTTGGTTCTTAAGGGTCTTGAATTTTTGAAGGGACTACATGCTCTGATCAACGTTCATGTCAAACTAGATGGACGTAAATTTCAATGGGATTTGAAGGTGGACGGACACTACCTCCCTTGCTGAGTCTCGCCAAGACGTTAAACTAGGTCTCTTCGGGGAGTAACCCGCGCTGTAAGTATTTAGCTAGGTTTTCATTTGCATTTGCATTGTGTGATTTCTTGTGTGTGCAGCGGTTTTAAGTGTGGAGTCCCAGCAGCGAGAAAAGCAATATCTCAGTCCCGTGACAGCCCGTGACAAAAAAATCGTCACGGGACAATGGTTTTGTCACAGGACCTGGCCGAAGCAATGTCATTTTTGAGTCCCGTGACAGCCCGTGACGAATTCGGTGTCACGGGACTTGCTTGAATATAGATTGAGTATTTTGCCTATGCTGTTCAATTTTTGCACTCTATTTATTTGGCACCCCTATCCAGGTTTCTCCGCGATTATCGATGCTAACCTATTACTTGTGAAACTTTGTGTGTTTCTCTATATATCTACCAGCTCACAAGTCGTGTTTCACTCACCGGACATCGATTAATCTCCATGGATATTACACTGTCACACACGAGGGAAGTTCCTATGCGCTTTTTCTTATTTTCTATTTCTTCGCTTAGGGACTAAGCTCATTTTTAAGTGTGGAGTGGGTAGCGCATAGTCACACGCATTGCATATCACATTCACTCTTGCATATGCTCAACGGTCTATGTATTACGATTGAAATCCTCATTTTCTACGATACTCCTTGATTGATTGTCATTCTTTTGGATTCGAAGTCTAAGACTTGAAATAGCTTTAATCGTGTGTGTATTCTCTTGAGTCAGCACCATTGCTAACCTTTGACTATCACGTGTTTTACGTATTTCTTGAAGCATGTTTAAGACTTGATATTGGTAGGCACCAGTTCGAAAAAAATGTGAAAAACACTTAAATTGCATCTCTTTTTCTAGGTGACCTTAGTACTAGTATGTGTTTCTCTACATTCGTCGTGATTTGCATGCACCCGCCTTTATTCATACACTATGTCAAGCTTTAAGTGTGGAGTTAGACAATTGACCTTCAAGTTTTCCCTTAAAAAACAAAGTTCTTAATTTTGGAAGGTGGGTGAAACATTGGCCCAAAGCATAGTTGTTTTTGAAAGAAAACCAGTTAGAACGAAAAAAAAGATTTTGTTGATTCTACGAGAGCAGAAAATACCAAGGACCTGGTGAGAAAAGTCACCCCTGGTATATGGAAAACACTCTTGAAACAATTTCTGCCTCCTTCTGCTTGATATAGTGTAGTTCCATCTTCTCATTGCGTGCAAATCATAACTTGTCTTGAGAATTCATGTACTAGAAACTAAGGGACGATCCTCGTGCTTGCACCAAACTTTTGATGCAAATTTTCATACTATTTTTCATAAAATCCTTAAGCCAGGCTCCTCTTCTCTTACGGGTCATTGTCTAATCCTTGGCACTTGAGAATGAGCTTTGCGCCAAGAGCCCGTGGACTATCCCTAGATAGCATAGGTGAATGGCGAGCATGTTTTGTGCAACTATTCATGTTCTTTAGACATTGCTATAGAGCTATTTAGAACTTGTGATTAGTCGCTTGCTAGCCGTGTGTATTGACCATCTGAATGCATATCTCGTTTAATCTATAATTGTCTGAAAGCTTTGATGAAGATGTCTGACTTGAAGTTGAGGTAATACAATGAATCCGAGGTATGACATGACTTTACTGTGACTTGTTGAGCATCATTCATGCATACACGTTAGTTAGTTGTACAGGGGATTTGTAGGTAGTCCCATTCCTGAAAACCTTCACGAGACTATACTCGTCCTACTAGGGCAGCCTAGAGGTTTAAAGGCTTGATGCATATGCTAAATGCATTCGTGTCCTCTACGGCAGTGAGTTATCTTTTTATTTTTTGTTTTAGTTAGAATTGATCACATGACACTTGAGTGGGTAACTATTCTGCAGTTTATTGCCTTGAGCTTAATGTTTGTTCGGGACGAACAAATCCTAAGTGTGGAGTGTTTTGATCGGTCGAATTCTTGACATATTATTCACTTCATTCGATGATGGATTATGTTTGTTTTCCCGACATTTTATTGTCATTTGATATCTTTTCTAGTGTTTCAGGTCATATATCACATATCTAATACTTTTGGATTGATCAGAAGCAAAGCAAAGCAAATGGTGCATATTTGAGCAAAAACAGGACAGAACATGGCAGACAGACCTCTGCAATGTAGTTTGCACGCCTAGGGCTCGTTCGGTGTCCAAATGAGTCTAAATTTAGCTTGTTGGAAAGCTAATTCAATTCCCTACAACTTTGTAGTTGACACAAAGAGCAGATTCGAAGGTTCAGACCTCCAAAACGGCAAAGGAAGTCAGGTCCCGTGATAGCCCGTGACAAAGGATCGTCACGGGACAATGGTTCTGTCACGGGACTTGGCCGTGGCAATGACATATTTGGGTCCCGTGACGACCTGCCATAGCCCGTGACGAAACCCTGTCACAGGACTTTCCAAAAATCGAATTAGGGCTTATTTTGGCAATTTCAGGAATTTTCCTATAAATAGAGAGGCTCGACCATGGGTGTGTGCTTAATTGGAGTAAAGAAACCCTAACTTGGGAGAAGATATCACGAGAGATTGAGGATCATCGAGCTCATCGTCTACGGTTAACTCGTCCTTACTTTCTCTCATTACATTACTCTCGGTATTTTACCATGAGTGGTGAGTAGTTCTTTAATTCTGGGATCCTACGGATCCCGTGCTATGTAACCCTAACTCTCATGTGATCAATTGAAGTTTATTATTTATGCGATTCGAATATTCAATTTCATTGTGTGCTTAATATTATCGTTCTATGCAAGTATTTACATCAAAGGGTATGTTTGCATTGCTAGAACGTATTTAGGTTATATGCCGAAAGGTGGATGGACCCTAGGGATTAACCGGATTGCATGAATTTGATGTTAGGTCATGTTTACATGAACTAATAGGAAAACCTTTAGTTTAATAAATTGAAATCGTTAATAATCCGTAGATGGGCGGCGTTCAACGATTAAGATTAATCTAGACAATGATCCGTGGATGGGCGGCTTGTCTAGTGTTATTTCGGTTATATTCCATATTCGATAGCATGAATAATCAACATAGAATGATTGCATAATTAGCCGGTTTAGCACGGGTGAAGTATGGATTCTGGAATTCTTTCTCTGATAAGTACACAACCTTTTATTTTCTGCCATTTAAATTCTGCAATTTACAAACAAACAAACCTCTTTTAATTGGAATAGCTAAATAGGTCACACTGTTTGCTAGTAATCACACACCTGTTCCTTGGATCGACCCTTGGCTTACCACGGTTTATCAATATTGTTTGACTGCAATTTGACCCCTAAAACTCATACATTTGACAACTATAAAGGGTTAAAAATACGCTTGTCAGAGGCCATCGCCTCTCCTACTTGTGATGCTAAGGTGGTTACAAGGCTCTTCAAGAAGATAATTTTCCCAAGGTTTGGAGTTCCAAGGACCGTCATTAGTGATGGCGGTTCACACTTTAAGGAAAAACATTTTGAAGCCTTGCTTCGCAAGTATGGGGTGAGACACAAGGTAGCAACGCCGTATCACCCACAAACTAGTGGGCAAGTGGAGATATCGAATCGGGAAATTAAGGCAATCTTGGAAAAGACGGTGGGAAGCTCAAGGAAAGATTGGTCTTCAAAGCTAGATGATGCGTTATGGGCTTATCGTACTGCCTTTAAGACCCCCATTGGGACGTCTCCATATCGCCTCATATATGGGAAACCATGACATTTGCCGGTTGAATTGGAATATAAGGCAATGTGGGCAATTGAATTATGGAATATGGACTTACAAACGGCGGAAGAAAATAGGGTCCTTCAACTTCACGAGTTAGAAGAAATAAAGAATGAAGCTTATGCGAGTGCTAGAATCTACATGGAAAAGACGAAGAAATGGCATGAAAAGAGAATCTTCCGTCGTGAATTCAAAAAGGGAGAGAAGGTCCTACTTTTCAATTCTAGGCTCAAGCTCTTCCCGGGAAAACTAAGGAGTCGATATAGCAGTCCTTTCGTTGTTCACAAGCCTCATAAGGATGGCCATGTAGAGTTACTCAATGATGAAGGAGCCATTTTTAAAGCAAACGGACAAAGGCTCAAGCACTATTGTGAACAAGTTCGGGATGAGCATAATGCAACTTATTCCTTGACCGACCCATGAAAGAGCAACGAATCCGCTTGAGGAGGGATCCTAGCAAAGGACTCCTCAAGTGTGTTTCTTAAGAAAAGATTCGACTCGGTCTTTGCCAAGACGTTAAACTAGGCCCTCACGGGAGGTAGCCCGGTTTGTAAGTTGCCCATCTACTTAAAATTGATTTCAAATATATGTTTGGCATGCGTACGTTGAATGTTGAATGTGAACATGAGTGCTAGGATGGTGAAAATGCATGATTAGATGTGCTTGGGGTGGACTTGGTGCTTTGCATGAAATATTTAAACGGTGGTGACAATCTAAGTGTGGAGTGTGTAATCCTAGCTTGCTTTCACTTGTTAAAAATTATGTGTATACTAGTATTTCATGTTGATACATGCCTTGAGTTTTAAATGATCTTGTGCTTGAATATTAAACGATGCTAGTTCATTTTGAGGAGTGTGTTGACGGAGCCCACTGCACTGTCGTTAAGGTGCAATGTTCTCCGTACAAATAAATTTATATTTTCCGCTACTCGTGACTACACTACTGGGTAGTAAGTGATAAGTAGGGGTCGAACCCAAGGGAATTAGAGGGATAGTCGTTCTTTGGGGGATTTGTACAGCGAGGGAGCGTGTTTTAAGTGGATTGAGATTTTAGCGCGATTAGCTAAGCTACTGTTTTTGGTTTTTGTGGTTTTTCGTGCGGAAAAGTAAATTACAGAAAATAAATACTGAAATTAAATGACTGAAAGTAAAAGAGTTAAGGGAAGAAGACTTACAGTGGGTGATGCGTGATTGCGATTCCTTCGGTAGATGAGTGGTTGATGGTTGTAGTTGATCGAGCAGTTTATAAAAGTAAGTACAGGGGGGTTTTTTGTAATTCAAGGGAAAGTATTCGGTTTCAGGTACCTTGTATTATAACATGTTTATTAATAACCGCTAGTAACCTTTCTAAGTATTCAAAGATGAATCGAGGCCCTTTCGTAGCGCAAGACTTGCAACATCGTTTAAAGCAACACTTGTTCTACTTCAGACTAATTCCTCCTTTCGAAGTATCTTAGCCTTTTGTGCATCCATTTGAATTCTTTGGTCCTGTTTCCAAATGGTTTTTTAAGATAAGTCGAACTCCTCGATAAGTTTTGCTTGTTACAGCTTCCACTTACCGAGTATGATCACGAATTCCCACGGAAGAGCTTGCCCATTTGGTCCCTTTGGTCCAGTTACAAATGGTTCACTCAACCTTGGAAACTCTGACTATAAATGGCACATAGAACAAGTTTTGAATACAGAGAAATAAAACTAAAAGAAATTAAAACATTATATAATACAAGAAAGTACCTTCAACCGAATGAGGAGTTTAGCTACGACTGTCCATGGAAAAGGACATCATAACTAAATACTCAGGGGTTTTTGAAAACAGTAAGAGGGAAAGGGGTGGAATACTCAAGAACCAACAGTAGTATTCCCAATTTCCTACTGAATACTCAAGAACCAACAGGAGTATTCTCTACAGTATTATAATACTAAAGAACCGACAGGAGTATTATAATTTCAAAGCGTATAATACTCAAGAACAAACAGGAGTATTATTTCCAAAACCAAACTTACAAGTAACCAAAAGTTTTAGAGAGATAAGTTACAAATTTTGTGGATGTTGAAATGAGGAGGAGGAGCTTGTATTTATAGCCATGAGGAGGAGGAATGGAGGGCTAGTATGGATGCATGTGGCAAGCCATCCATGGAGGAGGAGGGAGCTCCAAAAGCCGCCGGTTGGAGGTTGTCCAAGGAGGAGGGCTTGTGGCTTTGGCCACCTCTTGCCAAAGCCACCGGTCATGGAGGAGGGGAGGAGGGTTTTCGCCACCCATGAGTCATCCATTTCACACTAGCCGCCGGTTACTTGGTCCATGGATGCATTTTGACAGTTTTGTGCAGTCTTTTCACAAAACCATCAATCCAATTTCGCTCTGCCTGACTTTGATTGTTCCTCGGTTGGATTTGATTTAAGTAATTCAACGTCAGGATCTTGATATTTCTTCGTTCAGCGTCTGATCTTGACCTTGGATTGACTCTTATCATCTTTTCAGCGTAAAATCCTCTCCTTAGCGTGTTTTCTCTCTAAGCGCCAAAATAACCTGTAGAAATAAATCAGGACTAACAAGCAGAAGTTAAATAGACCAACAGTCTAATTTGGTGGGTTTTACTGTGTTTTTGATTCGTATAATTTTGGTCCATCAGATTACCCCACACTTTTAGTTGTTCGTCCCGAACAATGCTATTAAAGGGCGGCACTCTAAGTTTGGTTTTAAAATATGAAAATTAGACTGTGGGACTCGATTTATCCTAATTCATGCATTACTTACTTATTACCAAATTGAACTGTATAAATAAATAGAAGAAACTTGATACTTGTACCTCCGTGCCGAGATGCAAATTATTCCGGATGTTTCGGGAGATAGCCCTTTTTAGGCTCCTGGACTGCAACCTCGGCATCGTCTCTCACTATATGGTTTCCTTGTAGCTTTCTCTAGCACGTGATTCGATTCGGGTTTCACTGGTTTGAGTACTTTGATTTTTTTTCTTTTGGCGAGGGACTGCTTTTGTAGTGAATCGGCCTTTGGCCTTTGATTTGACTCTTTGAGTACTTCACTTTTTGTTTGGTTAAAACCTTCACAATTTTGGGCCTTTGGCCTCTTGATTTGCTTCTTCGAGCTTTTTGCCTTTTTGTGGCTTTGCTAGTCCATTTTCTCAAGCCTTTTTGGGAGGTCCAATCATCGCCCGCAAGCCTATGGAAATACCTCCCCGCTCCTCTCATCGTTGTTGTTTCGCGCGGGTCAAGATGAGGGTCGCTCATCTATTTTCTCGGCTACTTTGACTGGAGAGAGGACGGTGTGATTCTCGTCCTCGCCTTTTCTTTTTTGCATAAACACTGCATGGCGGAGATGACTTCAATCTTCACTGAAACCTGAAGTGCAGCCTCCACTGACTTCGAAAACCATATACTTTGATTCGATCCTTCGATTGCTTGCCAAGCCTCTCTAGGGCATTTCTATCAACTCCACATCCCTAGTTTATCTCAACACAAAGAGACAAATGAGAAGTTACGTTCTAAGTTTTTAGACAGTTGAATTTTCACAAGGTAAATGCATGAATTTTGGTCTATCTTTTTCACATTCTTAAGTTTATACTTTCAAAAAGATACACTAAAAAAGAAAAAGTTTTTATTTATGTACACATGCGGTTCTCACCCCACACTTTTGAACGAAGTCGTGCCTTTCAGCACTACTTAGTTCAAAAGCCATGCAAGCAGATGTTATACGAAAAGGAAATGACTTAAGGAATGGTAAGATCAGAACTCCCTTATTGTGTCGAATGGCATGAGGCTGGATAATCGAGGGAGTTCGGCTGGGGCCTTGAACTCTCAGCGCAGGCCCGGTAGTTCACGGAAGCTGCCTGGCTGATCCGATCGTGCTCCAAAAAACCAATTCCTAAATAGTCAAATCATTCTATGCACCAAGTGGGTGAGAGCGACTTATTGAAAAAGTAAAATACAGAAAATAAAAAGATAGAAATTTAAAGTGCGGAAAGTAAGATAGTGTCGGGTTACCTCCCGACCAGTGCACTTGTTTAACGTCGTTGGCTCGACAGTACCTTATTCCTGGATCACTGGTTGGGATCCCATGGGTGGCTCAGGTCGAATTTTGCCACCGTTCCTATGTTGCTTTTTGCCGTGCCTTTTCTCGATTTCTTGCGAGATGATGGGCTTGGGTCCAATTCCCGTTGTTCTGGTGATTTCTCCTTCCAACGTCTCTGAGAAGGCGAGGGACCTTTGACCACTAGCTTCTTGAACTAGGTTTTCTGGTGTTCAGGGCTGCCTTGTCCAGTCATGGCGAAAGCATGCTCCATCGAGGAGTCGTTTTGCTCAGGCCCTTTTCCCATCCTCCTTTCAGCCTCTTCATTGATCACATAGTTTTCAGCGATTTTTCTATTGATCGAGGGGAAAAGTCGGGAAGCTTGCATCTTAAGGCTCGGTTCTGCCTCGTCGTGTCTGTTTGTAAGGAACTGGTCGTAGATTGTCTCGGCTGCTTGGGTGATGATAGCTGGGTATGGCTTTGGCAGCATGTCGGTGGTATTCTGGACTTCTTCCATTGCTGACACTTCCTCGTTACTCCCGACACTTTCTATATCCCAGTCTTCTGATGGCTCGGGAGTTTCTTCTGATGGCTCGGGAGTCTCTTCTCTTTCTGTGTGCATTTCTCCGTCAGCCTCGGGTATTCGTTTTGTGGCTGCGGCCAGGTCATTTATGAGGTACCACATGTCTGCTATGGAATAGTTCCTAGCTAATCTCCTCATTGCCTCGTTAATCCTTGCTAGATCAGCGGCCTTCATCCCACGAAGAAATTTTTGAAGCAGAATTTTCTTCGTGAATCCATGGTGCGGGCAGTTTGAGACGATGGTGTCAAAGCTCGTGTAGTATTCGTCCAAAGTCTCATCCCGAGATTGTTGCAGGCACATGATCTTCTCACGAGTTTGTTATCGTAAGGATGGAGGGGAGAATTCTTTTAGGAATGGAACGCAAAGGTCCACGAAATGTACTGCACTGCTAGCGGTTGACGTGTAATACCAGATTGTTGCGAAATCAGTTAGAGAGAATTTGAAGCATTTAAGCTTAAATTCCTCTAACATTTCATTTGCAGGTTTAATGAGGTGGCAGACGTGGTGAAAGTTTCGGCAGTGTTGTACTGGGTCTTCTCCATCCGTACCTCCGAACAGTGGCAGATGTCGTGTTGTCCATGCATATGAAGGGGGTTGCGTCATGAGGACATGGAAGGGAAAGAACAACTAATCCGATGGCTAATTCCCCGGCAACGGCGCCAATTTGACGGAGCCCACTGCACTGTCGTTAAGGTGCAATGTTCTCTGTACAAATAAATTTATATTTTCCGCTACTCGTGACTACACTACTGGGTAGTAAGTGATAAGTAGGGGTCGAACCCAAGGGAATTAGAGGGATAGTCGTTCTTTGGGGGATTTGTACAGCGAGGGAGCGTGTTTTAAGTGGATTGAGATTTTAGCGCGATTAGCTAAGCTACTGTTTTTGGTTTTTGTGGTTTTGAGTGCGGAAAAGTAAATTACAGACAATAAATACTGAAATTAAATGACTGAAAGTAAAAGAGTTAAGGGAAGAAGACTTACAGTGGGTGATGCGTGATTGCGATTCCTCCGGTAGATGAGTGGTTGATGGTTGTAGTTGATCGAGCAGTTTATAAAAGTAAGTACAGGGGGTTTTTTGTAATTCAAGGGAAAGTATTCGGTTTCAGGTACCTTGTATTATAACATGTTTATTATTAACAGCTATTAACCTTTCTAAGTATTCAAAGATGAATCGAGGCCCTTTCGTAGCGCAAGACTTGCAACATCGTTTAAAGCAACACTTGTTCTACTTCAGACTAATTCCTCCTTTCGAAGTATCTTAGCCTTTTGTGCATCCATTTGAATTCTTTGGTCCAGTTTCTAAATGGTTTTTTAAGATAAGTTGAACTCCTCGATAAGTTTTGCTTGTTACAGCTTCCACTTACCGAGTATGATCACGAATTCCCACGGAAGAGCTTGCCCATTTGGTCCCTTTGGTCCAGTTACAAATGGTTCACTCAACCTTGGAAACTCTGACTATAAATGGCACATAGAACAAGTTTTGAATACAGAGAAATGAAACTAAAAGAAATTAAAACATTATTTAATACAAGAAAGTACCTTCAACCGAATGAGGAGTTTAGCTACGAATGTCCATGGAAAAGGACATCATAACTAAATACTCAGGGGTTTTTGAAAACAGTAAGAGGGAAAGGGGTGGAATACTCAAGAACCAACAGGAGTATTCCCAATTTCCTACTGAATACTCAAGAACCAACAGGAGTATTCTCTATAGTATTATAATACTCAAGAACCGACAGGAGTATTATAATTTCAAAGCGTATAATACTCAAGAACAAACAAGAGTATTATTTCCAAAACCAAACTTACAAGTAACCAAAAGTTTTAGAGAGATAAGTTACAAATTTTGTGGATGTTGAAATGAGGAGGAGGAGCTTGTATTTATAGCCATGAGGAGGAGGAATGGAGGGCTAAGATGGATGCATGTGGCAAGCCATCCATGGAGGAGGAGGGAGCTCCAAAAGCCGTCGGTTGGAGGTTGTCCAAGGAGGAGGGCTTGTGGCTTTGGCCAGCTCTTGCCAAAGCCAACGGTCATAGAGGAGGGGAGGAGGGTTTTGGCCACCCATGAGTCATCCATTTCACACTAGCCGCCGGTCACTTGGTCCATGGATGCATTTTGACAGTTTTGTGCAGTCTTTTCACAAAACCATCAATCCAATTTCGCTCTGCCTGACTTTGATTGTTCCTCAGTTGGATTTGATTTGAGTAATTCAACGTCAGGATCTTGATATTTCTTCGTTCAGCGTCTGATCTTGACCTTGGATTGACTCTTATCATCTTTTCAGCGTAAAATCCTCTCATTAGCGTGTTTTCTCTCTAAGCGCCAAAATACCCTGTAGAAATAAATCAGGACTAACAAGCAGAAGTTAAATAGACCAACAGTCTAATTTGGTGGGTTTTACTGTGTTTTTGATTCGTATAATTTTGGTCCATCAAGTGTCAATTTTTAAGTGTGGAGTTGATGGACCATAATTGTTTGAATCATAAACACAGTTAAACCCACCAAATTAGACTCTTTGTCTATTTAACTTTTGCTTGTTAGTTCCAATATTTATCTACAGGGTATGTTGAAGTCTAGAGAGAATACAGGCTAAGAAGGAGTTTTAAAGCTGAAAATGAACTACGAGTCATTCCAGAACACGACCAAATTCCAACTTTCAAGAACCGACTTGGAATCACTCAAATATGCTAGAACAGTCGGCATTTGGACAGGAACGCAATGCAAAGGCACCGAGCCCGGTAAAGGCCAAACAAGGGCAATTTCAGCCGATTTGGGATTTCGACCACGTTCGGGGCAGAATTTGGCTTAACTTCCTTCTTGAGATCATCTTAGAATGACATTTTCATTCAGAATACACTCTCCAAAATCCAAGAAGCTCCGGCCAAAGCTCTGGTCAGATTCCGGCCAAATTCTGGCAACTCCGGCGAACTCCGGCCAATCTCCGGCCAACCTCCAACCTAGATCCGGCCAAGCCACGTGGCACCACTCAGCTGGATGCAGGTGGCGCAGCCATGTGCAAGGAGGTGGAGAAGGAAACTTAGCCTCCAAGTCTTTTGGGATATTTTCAAGTCCAAACTTAGTCCCCAAGTCTTCTCTTCTTCTTATCCAATTGGGATATTTCATCCCCAAAACTTATCTCCCAAGTATCCATTTACCTATAAATAGAGGCCATGCCCTCATGTAAAAATCATCCCACAATCCCATCTCATACCACAAGTTAGTGAGAGAAGCTCTCACTTCTCTCTAGAGTTTGGGCACTAATCTTGTAATCACTTTAACTGGAATCAAAGCTTGATCTTTAGCACTTTCAACGGTTTTTGTAAGTACTCTTTTCTTTACTTTACTGTCTTTTAAATTTAGCAACTTTACTTTTCTGTCTTTTACTTTCGAAAACTTTACTTTCCTGTCTTTCAAAACTGCAATTTTACTTTCCTTGTCTTTACTTTCAAAACTTTACTTTCCTGTCTTTCAAAACTGCAATTTTACTTTCATTGTTTTTACTTTCAAACCTTTACTTTTCCTGTCTTTCAAAACCTTTACTTTTCAAGTACTTAGCTATGGTATCCTCTTCCATGGATAACCGTAGCTAAACCCTTCATTCGGTTGAAGGGGTGTACTTGTATCATAAAATGTTTTAGACCTTTTTCTTAATGTCTCTTTGTGTTCAACTTGTTCTAAGTGCCATATATTAGGTCAGAACTTCATTGGTAGAGTGGATGCTCGGAAGAGCAAAGCTCTACCATGAACTCGTGACCTCCGTGGATAAGTGGAGGCTCGGAAGAGCACAGCTTATCTGTGGAGATCAACCTCTTTCAAAAACCATTTGATTTATCAGGAATGATGGTCAACTGGATGCACATATTAGAACAAGAGTTCTACGTCTTGCAAAAGACTAGACGGTGTGGCAAGTCTTGTGCTAGGAATAGCCTCGATTCACTTTTGAACACTTAGTATGGTCATTAGCGGTCAATGATAAACAGATTATGATACAAGGCCCCAGAAACCGAATCTTTCCTTAACTTAGAACTTTACCTGCACTTTACTTTCAATTTTAATATAAACTGCAATATCAACTGCTCACCTTTTGCAAGACTTGTCCTTCACACAACACTCACTGTAAGTCTTTTCTTTAGTCAATTACTTTCAGTACTTTACTTTTATGTCATTTACTTTCCGCACAAAAAACCAAAACCAACCAAAAAGTCACTTAGTTAGTAGCACTAAAACCTCAATCAACCTAAAACACGCTCCCTCCCTGTACGATCCCTCAAAGAACAACTTATCCCCCTAATTCCCTTGGGTTCGACCCCTACTTACCACTTGCTACCCAGTAGTAAAGTCACGAGTAGCGGACTATAAATTTATTCTTGCCTTAGCACACGACGACTGTGCTCTGTCAAAATTGGCGCCGTTGCCGGGGAGTTAGCCTTCGATTAGTTGTTCTTTTTTCTATTATACATAATTCGCCATGTCTTCATACTACGACATAGAACCTTGGAAAGTTGGGGGCATCAACCTCATGTTTGAAATGATTAGACGTCTCCCCCAATTCGGAGGTACCATTGAAGAGGACCATGTGATACATTGCCAACATGTTCACCACATCTGCCGCCACATGAAACCTGAGAACGAGACGTTAGAGGAGTTTAAGCTGAGATGCTTCAAATTTTCTTTAACAGACTCTGCACTAGATTGGTATTACTCATGTGCAGAGGATAAAGGTGATTATAGGGATCTACAAACCCAATTCCTACAGGAGTTTTGCCCGCCATCTCTCCGACTTGAAACCCGCGAGAAGATTCTCAATCTTGAGCAATTCCGGTACGAAACTTTGGACGAGTACTTAGCGTACTTTGCCTCCATTGTGGCGAGCTGCCCCCACCATGGATTCACCAGATTCAATCTTATTCAAAGGTTTCTCGGTGGAATGATGCCACTTGAGCGGAAAAGACTTAATGATGGAGCGGGATGTTCACTCATGAAGTTAACCGTGACTGAAGCCTGGCGCCTCATAAATGATTTGGCAAAGAACACAAAACAGGGTCAGTGGCACCAAACTGACGATAAGGCACCGACAATGGAAGTGGACTCAGCGCAAAACGAGCCCGACACCACACCCATTACAAGCTAGCCCGTAGAAAACCCGGAAAGAGACATCAGTACAAGGGCAGTAATGGATGTGGAGGCGACTCTAAAGGAGCCAATATTGGAGCCCACGGAGCCGACAAAGGATGAGAACTCTTGGATGCGCGAAGAAGAACTGCCCAAATCTGGCCCGGTCCTCATCACCAATCTGCCCGAGGAAGTCCCGGCCCTACTTGACGAGCCAAATGAAGTCCCGGACTTCACTACCCAACCAGCCGAGACATACCCGGACCTCATCACCAATCTGACCAAGAAAATCATGGCAGGCCCAGTCCTCACTGAAGAGCTACTCGAGAAAGGCCATGTCCATATGGCCGAGAAGCCCCTACTTAACCCTTCATGTTCTACGAAGATCACGGCCACCAGAGATGAGATGATCGATGATGATGCAGTGCTAGGTGAGTTAGAGGAGAAGCATGAGCCAAAACAATCAACGCAGAAGCTCCCACTTGTCACAAGCCAAGAAGAGCCTCCTGAAAGGTGTAAGGACCAAGGACGGCCAATCATCTCTGCCACAAAGAAGAGGGTTAGCAAGGGCGCAAGCTAAAGGTCGCTTGGCAAAAGATTGAACTTCCGAAACTGCAAAGATGCCAACCGACCATACATGAAGAAGCGGCAAAGACATGGGCCCAAAGAATGGAAACCCGGAAGGAGTAACAAGCGAGCACGACTCATTGGACCAGCAGCTATGGTCAATAAAGCCTCACCCTCTCAGAGCAAAAGGGCAGCCAAGAAGAAATTTGACCTTAAGCACCCATGGGATCCCTACTTATGATCCAGGAATGAGGTACTGTCGAGCTAACGACGTTAAACAAATGCACTGGTCGGGAGGTAACCCGACATCTATCTTACTTTCAGTCGTTTAATTTCAGTCATTTAGTTTTTTGCCTTAAAACATTCTCACCTTTCATGTATATATTTTCTTGCATAAACTTTTAAACTAAGTCGTGCTGTGAGGCACGCCTTCGTTCAAAAGTGTGGGGTGAGAACTGTCGTTGCACATATGTTTTTCTTTTTCCTTTTCCCTTAATATTATCTTTTTGAAAATATGAACTTGAGAATGTGAAAAAGATAGATCTAAATTCATGCATTAACCTTGTGAAAATTCAACTGTTTAAAAACTTAGAATGTAACTTCTCATTTGTCTCTTTGTGCTGAGATAAACAGGGGATGTGGAGTTGATAGAAAATGCCATAGAGAGGCTTGGCAAGCAATCGAAGGATCAAATCTAACTATATGGTTTTCGAAGTCTGTGGAGGCTGCACTTCGGGTTTCAGTGAAGATTGAAGTCATCTCCGCCGTGCAGCGTTTATGCAAGAGGCGGGACGGGAATCAAACCGTCCTATCTCTAGTCCTAGTAGCCGGAAAATAAATGAGCGACCCTCATTTTGACCCGCGCGAAACGGCGAGGATGAGAGAGAGCGGGGAGGTATTTCCATATGCTCGCGGGCGATGATTGGACCTCCCAAAAAGGCTTGAGAAAATGGACTAGCAAGCCACAAAAAGGCAAAAGCTCAAAGAAGCTAATCAAAGGCCAAAGGCCAAAGTTGTGAAGGTTTTAACCGAACAAAAGTGAAGTACTCAAAGAGTCAAATCAAAGGCCAAAGGCCGATTCACTACACACAAAAAAGCTGTCCCTCGCCAAAAAGAAATCAAAAAGGCTCAACTAAGAGAAACCCGAACCGAATCACGTGCTAGAGAAAGCTACAAGGAAACCATATAGTGCGAGTTGATCCCGAGAATGCAGTCCAGGAGTTTCTCCCGAAACATCCGAATTAATTTGCATCTCGGCGCAAAGGTACAAGTATCAAGTTTCTTCTAAGTATTTACACTGTTTAGTTTGGTAATAAGTAAGTAATGCATGAATAGGATAAATCTAGTTCATATTCTCACTTTCATATTTAAAAGTTTTACTTGGATTGTGTGTGCCGCCCTTTAAAAAGCATTGTTCGGGACGAACAACTAAAAGTGTGGGGTGATCTGATGGACCATAATTGTATGAATCATAAACACAGTTACACCCACCAAATTAGACTCTTTGTCTATTTAACTTTTGCTTGTTAGTTCCGATATTTATCTACAGAGTATTTTTAAGTCTAGAGAGAATACAGGCTAAGGAGGAGTTTTAAAGCTGAAAATGAACTACGAGTCATTCCAGGACACAACCAAATTCCAACTTTCAAGAACCGACTTGGAATCACTCAAATATGCTAGAACAGTCGGCATTTGGACAGGAACGCAATGCAAAGGCACCGAGCCCGGTAAAGGCCAAACAAGGGCAATTTCAGCCGATTTGGGATTTCGACCATGTTCGGGGCAGAATTTGGCTTAACTTCCTTCTTGAGATCATCTTAGAATGACATTTTCTTTCAGAATACACTCTCCAAAATCAAAGAAGCTCCGGCCAAAGCTCCGGTCAGATTCCGGCCAAATTCCGGCAACTCCGGCGAACTCCGGCCAACCTCCAACCTAGATCCGGCCAAGCCACGTGGCACCACTCAGCTGGCTGCAGGTGGCGCAGCCATGTGCAAGGAGGTGGAGAAGGAAACTTAGCCTCCAAGTCTTTTGGGATATTTTCAAGTCCAAACTTAGTCCCCAAGTCTTCTCTTCTTCTTATCCAATTGGGATATTTCATCCCCAAAACTTAGCTCCCAAGTATCCATTTCCCTATAAATAGAGGCCATGCCCTCATGTAAAAATCATCCCACAATCCCATCTCATACCACAAGTTAGTGAGAGAAGTCTCACTTCTCTCTAGAGTTTGGGCACTAATCTTGTAATCACTTTACTTGGAATCAAAGCTTGATCTTTAGCACTTTCAACGGTTTTTGTAAGTACTCTTTTCTTTACTTTACTGTCTTTTTAATTCAGCAACTTTACTTTCCTGTCTTTTACTTTCGAAAACTTTACTTTCCTGTCTTTCAAAACTGCAATTTTACTTTCCTTGTCTTTACTTTCAAAACTTTACTTTCCTGTCTTTCAAAACTGCAATTTTACTTTCCTTGTTTTTACTTTCAAACCTTTACTTTTCCTGTCTTTCAAAACCTTTACTTTTCAAGTACTTAGCTATGGTATCCTCTTCCATGGATAACCGTAGCTAAACCCTTCATTCGGTTGAAGGGGTGTACTTGTATCATAAAATGTTTTAGACCTTTTTCTTAATGTCTCTTTGTGTTCAACTTGTTCTAAGTGCCATATATTAGGTCAGAACTTCATTGGTAGAGTGGATGCTCGGAAGAGCAAAGCTCTACCATGAACTCATGACCTCCGTGGATAAGTAGAGACTCGGAAGAGCACAGCTTATCTGTGGAGATCAACCTCTTTCAAAAACCATTTGATTTATCAGGAATGATGGTCAACTGGATGCACATATTAGAACAAGAGTTCTACGTCTTGCAAAAGACTAGACGGTGTGGCAAGTCTTGTGCTAGGAATAGCCTTGATTCACTTTTGAACACTTAGTATGGTCATTAGCGGTCAATGATAAACAGATTATGATACAAGGCCCCAGAAACCGAATCTTCCCTTAACTTAGAACTTTACCTGCACTTTACTTTCAATTTTAATATAAACTGCAATATCAACTGCTCACCTTCTGCAAGACCGGTCCTTCACGCAACACTCACTGTAAGTCTTTTCTTTAATCAATTACTTTCAGTACTTTACTTTTATGTCATTTACTTTTCCGCACAAAAAACCAAAACCAACCAAATAGTCACTTAGTTAGTAGCACTAAAACCTCAATCAACCTAAAACACGCTCCCTCCCTGTACGATCCCTCAAAGAACAACTTATCCCCCTAATTCCCTTGGGTTCGACCCCTACTTACCACTTGCTACCCAGTAGTAAAGTCACGAGTAGCGGACTATAAATTTATTCTTGCCTTAGCACACGACGACTGTGCTCTATCAGGAGTTCAAATCTTGTGCCTAGAATCATGAACATTAAAGTACATTGTCATTATGTTAAGTTTATTTGGGTTTTGCACCGAAAAGTGGTCAAGATTTGGGGAAGGTTGAATAAGCGCAATACTCGCCCGAGCACCGCAGCGGACTGACTCGTACCCGCCCGAGTGCGGACCTCAGTCCCTGGCTCCGAATTCCACTGATAGGCTTACTCACCCGAGTACGTCTGGTACTCACTCGAGTACCTCCCTCAGTGAGTTTTAATTGTTTTGCTGATGGTGTTCCTCGACCGAGTAAAGCCTTGTGCTCACCCGAGTACAATCCAACCCAATAACTCTCAATCTCTCTAACCTTCATACTCGCTCGAGTACTCCTACTTCTCGCCCGAGTACGCGCCCACATCTCCCTCAAATCAAAATTCTCAATTCGTGCCCTAAACAAACTCCACAGTCACTCGACCTCCACCCGAGAGCTCCGTCGCGCCCAACTGCTCGCCACCTTCACCCGAGAGCTCCGCTACACCCACAACCTCTCCAAACTCATCCACGCCTTCTCACTCCACTCGCCGCCTCACTCTACTCACCCCATCCGAATCCTTACACCATTCACCTCCGCCGAGCCCCAGTACTCCTACTCCAAGCTCGAAATCACTCTCTACCATCCTCCCAACTCGAATTTGTGCCCTAGCCCCATTCCCATCAAAATCCAATTTCCCCCAAAAATCTCAAGCCCGAAAAACCCAAGCTTTTCATTCCAAAAATGGCTAGAGATGATGACCCAAATCGAGGCTCCAAATCCAAAGCTCCTATCAAAGCCACTCCTAATCCTAGTGAGCCTCCTACCACTCGGAGCAATCCAAAGCGAAAGTCCTCCACCAAGAGACAACTCCTTATAGATTCGAGTGAAGAAGAAGCAATGGAGCCTCCACCACCGCCAAAAAAGCAACAATCCTCCCAAACCGCAACTTCATCAAGACATTCAAAGTCTAAGGGAGGTCAAAAGAATGCTCAAGTTATCACCACTTCTAGTGCTTCTCAATCTGCCCTTGCACTTCCTCCACCCCCGACTGCTAGCATACTTGCACTTTCCTCCACCATTGAGCTACCTTTAGTATTGCCTCCAATACAACCCACCCCCTATCCATTTACCACACCTCTCTACTTCCGAGATCAAGCACACCAAAAGAATTATGAGTTCATCTT
Organism: Rhodiola kirilowii; assembly: GCA_033675215.1. Taxonomy (NCBI): domain Eukaryota; kingdom Viridiplantae; phylum Streptophyta; class Magnoliopsida; order Saxifragales; family Crassulaceae; genus Rhodiola; species Rhodiola kirilowii. Next base: position 12,168,170 of record CM066195.1, on the reverse strand, counting down.
TAAGGAAGGAAAGGAGGCTCTTCCAACCTTGTTTCCGGATTTGAATTTACTGGAGGACTTGGAGATCAAGGATGAGGTAGTTTCAAAAACTTTCTCGTTGTGGTTTAAAAGTGTTGTTATTGGATGATCCGGGATATTATCAAAGGGTTGTGGAGGAATTTGTAAGTTCTTTTGAGGCGGTGAGGGATGAAAAGAAGAGGGTGTGGAATTGGAATTTTGTTTTAGGTGGAATGCCTTTTGATATTGGGCGGAGTATTTTGTATGATTGGTTGGAATTCCCGCGCCATGGTATAAGCCTCCCAATTATAGCGAGCATAAACAAACCAAGTTTTGGGAGAAGATTTCGGGAAGGAAGGAATGGTTCATATCATGTTATAATGCCACCGCGGTTAAGGAACCGGTGTGGAAAGTGATTCACCGTATTATATCCATAGGGATTAATGCGTGTCAAGAGGAAGGGGCAAGGGTGACCATTCCGGATCTCAAACTCATGATGGCTATAGATGAAGGGAAGTCCCTTGATTGGTGTGGTATTCTCGCTTCTCGATTTGAGACTTATGTGAACAAAAGGAAGAAGGTCAAAGGCCTTGGTGGTGGCTCTCTAGTGACAATGCTAGCTTTGAAATGTCACTTTACTTTTGACCATGACACTTACCCCAAGCCTAAGAAGACGATGCTAGATCGGGAAGCGATGAAGTCTATGGAATTCTTTAAAACCGACCAAGTGACTTAGGCCCATCACTCCGAGCCGTGGGATAATAGCACTCGGGAAAGGGCGAAGAGAAAGAAGAAAATATTCAAGGAGCGACACCAGCTCGTTGAACTCACACCCACACCACCTTCATCTACCATCCGGCCACCTCCCACAGCCCAATTGGAGCCCCTTGGCCTTTCGGAGAATCCTCTTCCCGAGCCACATGCCCAAATTGAGCCCAACATCGATAGCATCCCTCCTAGGGAGGATTGGATAGCTTGGCACAATTCCGTCTCTTCGGATCATGAAGAGGTGAAGAGGGACATTAGGGAGCTAAAGGAGTTTGTGCACGGCGCTATATCATCTATATGCCATGCCATGCGCATTCCGGGTATTCTATTCCCCGTGGCTCTTCCCCTTTACCTACCACTCCATCTACGAGGGTTGAGGATGCAAGCACACCATTTGTTGACGCCATGGAGGAGGTGACTCACATGGAGGAGGAGACTCATACCATCGCGGAGGTTGATGAGGGCATCACGGCTAGAGTAGAGGAGGAGATTCCACCATCCACGGGAGCCGATGCTATTACCTCCTAGACTTTGCTATGCTCCTATGTACTCTTGCTTTTATGCTACATTTTGGATAATTTTGTTATTGTGGATGATGTTGTTCGTGTGGATGTTCAACTCCTGCTATGTCCTTGTTTGAATAGTTCAATTTTATGAAAATTGAATGTGATTTGTCACTTATGTTTGTATTGCTCTTAAAATATGTATACGTTCATCGCTTGTGCAATTCACTTTCATTGTCTTCAATTGCAAACAAGGGGCTATTTTCACTCTCTAGAGTTGCACCATTGGGTTGGAAGGCATTCTTCAAACGAGGGAAGTTTCTATGCGCCTTTACCTCTATTTCATCATTCTTTGCGCTTAGGGACTAAGCTTGAATTAAGTGTGGAGTGGGTTAATGCACATAGTTCACATGCTTTCATGCCATGCATATCATTTTTGATGGACACTTGCATCTTTTGCACATTATCCCTACATGAGAGTGTTTTTAACCACATAGGCTTGGGAATGAGTTCCATGTCGCGAACCAATGGACTAGTGATGAGTCGTATAAATACGACTCATCGAATCAACTAAACACATCTATTTCGACACTTTATTATGCGAACAGTTACTTCTTAGTGTTGTTTTACATTTTAGATGTTTCAGAAGCTCTAGTAGGAAACGCGCATAAAAGATTGCATTTTGTGCCAAAAATATCACAATGGCAGATCAGACCTTTGGACGGTCGACAGAGTGCTGGGAATAGACCTCTGATCAAAAAAATACGAGCTACATGCCGTTACGTAGCTGACTCGATTCCCTACAACTCTCTAGTTCACACCGAGAGCAACCGAGGTCATATGGAAGGTCAAATTCAGAGTCAAAGTCAGAACTGGCGCGCAGAAGAGGAACCGAACTCAGTGCCGTTCGTGCCCGCAATAGACATTAGCTCTAACGCTAATGTTGCCTATGAACGCGCCTCTAATGTTGCTTACGAACGCGCCCAGTCGACGATATGATGACGTCAGCAGTCCGTTTGATGACGTCAACAAGACCGAAACTTGGAAATTGAGCCCAAAAACAAACTTGGAAACCCTATTTTTTTTGCTATAAATAAGATCTTTGGGTTAGGGTTTCCATCATCCAATATTCTACAAAGTTTCAAGGCGGCTCTGGAGGAGAATCACTCGACCAGAGAGAAGATTTTACTACTTTCATTATGTGTTTTGTTTCAATTATGAGTAGCTAAATTCTTGATTCGGTTTAGGGTTTTGTATATTGTGACGAAGTTTTGAGACTCTTCGCTTAATGCTATTTTATGTTCCACTAGTTCTTGTGCTATTTATCTCGGATTGTATTGTGAAGCTAAGCGGATACTTGCAATGGTGAAACTGAGCCGATCAATTCAATCCCTATATTCGCTGCTTGTTTGATACTAAACCGTTAGAATAAGTAGTTGCACTTAACCTAATATAACCTGAAACGGAGTATTAGGTTTGCTAGAACTAGAGGTCTATAATCTGAAACGGAGTAGATTGTGGCGTAGTGGCTTGAAACGGTCCTACCTTAGGTTACAACTTGAAACGGAGTAACCACACTTAGGAACACGAAATCAGATTATTAGAAGTCAATGATAAACGAGTCACAATAGAAACCCTAGACCGAATGATTTCTCTGATTGAATTACTTTCCTATTATTTCCTCTTGCACTTTTAACAAACTGCTCACACAAAACCCAATCAATTTGTTCACAAGATAACAAGTAACCTCACCAGCTCTCTAGGGTTCGACCCCTACTTGCCGCTTTACTAGCTCATTATAGGGAAATTATAAATTTAAGTTTGACGCGTCAACTAGCCCTAGCTAGCATAAGTGAGCGATTCACAATTTTTGTGCAAACTAAAAACTTTACTTCTATTGTATTGCCTTGAAAATGAGTAGACTTTTGGATGAGACGATTGATAGCCCTAGTATTGATTACCTTGAATGCATAACTTCAAGGGTACTCGAATGGTTCAAAAGTCTATTTGATGATATTGTGATGATAGTCCTAGCTTGGGGTGAGGAATTTTTTTTTGAGAAATCCTAGCCTAGGTTGAACACTCTTGAATTCACTCTCATGGGATAGGTGCATATGGGATTTGTGAGTATTCCCTTTTCTGGAAACTTTCACGAGACTATAACTCGTCCACTAGGGTAGCGTAGGGGTTTAAAGGCTTAATGCATACGCTAAATGCATTCGTAACGCCTACGAAAAAGAGTTAGTTAGATTGTACATACCTTTCATTTTTCTTTCAATAATTTGATTAGGAATAATGATCGAGACCTTATGAAATCTAGTGAGGCAAATATACGAAAAACATAGCACCACTAGCATTTTGACATTTGCATGACCTTGACATATTCTCATACTTTGTTCAGGACGAACAAAACTTAAGTGTGGAGTGTTGATGAGTCAAGTTTTCGACTCAACTCGACTCATTTATGGCCATTCTTCACTATAGTTTTTGTTCGTTTCCGACGTTATTTTGATGTCATTTGACCTCTATCTCTGCATTTCAGGTAGAAAACAAGTTTCCCCCAAGGTCGAATCCCAAATACGAAAACTCGGGGGAAAACCACAGATTTCGGGTCAAAATAGGGCAAAATGACCTTTTTGACTTATATTGCATGCCCATAGCGCATATGGTGTCTAAATGGGTCCATCTAGAGCTTATTGGAAAGCTAACATACAGATTTACAACCTTCTAGTTCGTGCCAAGACCAAATTCGGACATTTAGACCTCGGAAAAGCCACCAGAAAACACACTCACCCGAGCACGCACGCCTACCTGCCTGAGTACCTACTTCCTAAAAGATACCATTTTCTTTTGAGCATGGTACTCGCCCGAGTACGAAGAGTTACGCACCCGAGTACTAGCTTCCCCTGCACTAGAGCACCTTCTGATACCAGTACTCGCCCGAGTACGAGTCTGTCTACAAGTTTGCCTGACACAGTACTCGCCCGAGTACGACTGGTGTTCCGTATTTTGGGACTCAATACTACAAATAGAAAAGGAGGTTTTTGGGGAGAAGAAGATTGGAAAAGAGGTCCATCCAAGGTCATCAATCAACAATCCAACTAAGGAGAAGAAGAAGGCACAAAAGGGAGTTCAAGGATTCCAAATCCTCCTTCCTTTACTCTTTTCCTATTCTCTTTGTGTTGCCATTAAACCCTACTCACACCATGTTGTCTTACATGATGTGTGAGTAGTGATCTTGTGTTTTGAGGGTCTTATGACTCTCCTTGGTACTCTTTGATCACAATATACATTTATATTCATATGGATGATTGTTGATTTCATTTTCTCTTGTGTTATGAATGTTATGCACTCTAAGTGTTTGTTAAAATGCCTAAGTGACAACTTAGACTAAAACTTGAACCTATGCATTGGAAAAGCTAGTGGATAGTTCTAGGATGGAGAAAATGATCATATCTTAAGCATGAAAGTGAACCTTATGATATGATGCTTGACTAAGGATTGAATGTTTAATTCATTGGAGTTGTCAATTAGCAAATCATCAATTAATCCCATTAAATGGTGTCAAATTCATGTTCACTATGCTCTTTATACATGCCATGCTACTAAGTGTTTGATGAAATGCCTAAGTAACATGTTGAATCTTAAAACTAGACTTAAGAATCAAACGACCTTAGGGATAGTTTGGATATAGTGAATATGATCATATCTAAGGATATGAAGTGAACTAGGTTCAATACCATTTGAGTACCATGAAATGTTTGAATATTGTGTATGTGATCATTGGGAAATTGCCAAGGAGGGGGAGTAACCCCTCGAAACACCTCTTATCCATCTTTTTATCTCTAATTACTCGCCACATAGGATTTAGATATATACTCCCTCATACATTTTGATTTAGAATAGCCGAACGGAAACACGATCTTACATAGTGCATGTGCTTGGCTTGCTCCTCTTGGTTCGACCCGGTACTTTACTGGTTAATATAAATGTTTTAACTACATTCGATCCTCTCTTCATTGATACTATTTAGAGGTGAAAAAGAATAGTTCGTCAAATGGGGTTAATGCACATAGTTCACATGCTTTCATGCCATGCATATCATTTTTGATGGACACTTGCATCTTTTGCACATTATCCCTACATGAGAGTGTTTTTAACCACATAGGCTTGTGACTATCGATTTTTAATTCCTATAAATCACATGTAGCATATTTACCATATTTATTGGATCTTGAACTTAGAACCGACCTAGTCCATTGAATGTGTATTCTTGAGAACCAATATCATTGCTATCTTTCGTCTATCCAATTCTCTAAGTATTTTCGTTGAAATACCTTGGATCAAGTTATAGCAAGCACCTTTTAAAATCTTCGTGAAAAACTTAGACCCTTTGAATGCTCCTTGGTGACTTGAGTTCTCTAACATGGTGCTTTGCTCATGTTTGATTCATGCACCTTCCATACACTTTTTGAACATATTGTCAAGTTTTAAGTGTGGAGTCAAAAGAGGGCGAAAAATAGGCCCCATTCAAAAAAAATGTTTGCGGTCAAAGAGGGCAAAGCCCCGACTAAAAACTTTCTCAATGTACACGAGAAGTTTTGCTCCAAAATATACTAATGCCGGGGGTTAGGAAGAAAAGTTCCCCCTCGAAAGCATTTGTAGGCCAAAGGCCGTTTAAAAAAATAAGAAGCACTTAAAACTTGACTCTATGTTTTCCTCCAATCTTCATTTGTGCGGGATTCATCATTTGCATTGTGTGCTAGTTGGAATGACTCTTGGACGACCCATGTGTTTGCACGGGAGTTATCATTTGGTCTATGCTTGTTTATTAAGAACTCTAGTGTCAAACTCATCTTCCCTTATGGATTACGGCTTAAGCGCCTAAAACTTGGGAATAAGTTCCATGTTGCGAACCAATGGACTAGCCCTAGCTAGCATAGGTGAGCGATTGACAATTTTTGTGCAAACTAAAAACTTTACTTCTATTGTATTGCCTTGAAAATGAGTAGACTTTTGGATGAGACGATTGATAGCTCTAATATTGATTACCTTGAATGCATAACTTCAAGGGTACTCGAATGGTTAAAAAGTCCTTTTGATGATATTGTAATGATACTCCTAGCTTGGAGTGAGGAATTTGTTTTGAGAAATCCTAGCCTAGGTTGAACACTCTTGAATTCACTCTCATGGGATAGGTTCTTATGGGATTTGTGAGTATTCCCTTTTCTAAAAACTCTCACGAGACTATAACTCGTCCACTAGGGTAGCCTAGGGGTTTAAAGGCTTAATGCATACGCTAAATGCATTCGTAACACCTACGAAAAGGAGCTAGTTAGATTGTACATACCTTTCATTTTTCTTTCAATAATTTGATTAGGAATAATGATCGAGGCCTTGTGAAATCTAGTGAGGCAAATATACGAAAAACATAGCACCACTAGCATTTCGACATTTGCATGACCTTGACATATTCTCATACTTTGTTCGGGACGAACAAAACTTAAGTGTGGAGTGTTGATGAGTCGAGTTTTCGACTCAACTCGACTCATTTATGGCCATTCTTCACTATAGTTTTGGGTCGTTTCCGACGTTATTTTGATGTCATTTCACCTCTATCTCTGCATTTCAGGTAGAAAACAAGTTTCCCCCCAGGTCAAATCCCAAATACGAATACTCGGGGAAAAATCAAAGATTTCGGGTCAAAATAGGGCAAAATGACCTTTTTAGCCTTATATTGCATGCCCAGAGCGCATATGGTGTCTAAATGGGTCCATCTAGAGCTTGTTGGAAAGCTAACATACAAATTTACAACTCTCTAGTTCGTGCCAAGACCAAATTCGGACATTTAGACCTCGGAAAAGCCACCAGAAGTCGTACTCGCCCGAGCACGCACGCCTACCTACCCGAGTACCTACTTCCTAAAAGATACCATTTTCTTTTGAGCATGGTACTCGCCCGAGTACGAAGAGTTACGCGCCCGAGTACCAGCTTCCCCTTGCACTAGAGCACCTTCTGATAGCAGTACTCGCCCGAGTACGAGTCTGTCTGCAAGTTTGCCTGACACAGTACTCGCCCGAGTGCGACTGCTGTTCCTGATTTTGGGACTCAATACTACAAATAGAAAAAGAGGGTTTTGGGGAAAGGACTTGGCATCTTTGGGAGATTTTTCCAGAAAAAGAGATCAAATCAATGGCATCCATCATGATCCAACCAAGGAGGATTGAAGATCAAAGGGAGATATCTAGGATTAACCATCCTATTTCTATTCCTCTTCTCTTCTCATTTGATTGTGAAAAAACCCTACTCACACCATATTGTCTTACATGATGTGTGAGTAGTCCCCTTGTGTTTTGAGGGTGTTGTTACCCTCTTTGGTACTCAATGATCATGTATACACATTCATTATGCAATTTATGGAGTTGATTTCATTTCACTATGCTCTTCATTTAAGACATGTCACTAAGTGTTTGATAAAATGCCTAAGTGACATGTTTGCTTTAGAACTATGATCTAAGTATTGAGAGAGCTTAGTGATGGTTTGGATATAGTAGAAATGAACTCATCAAGTGTTTATGAGAGTAAATGCATGGATGTGAGGTTAACTACAACTTAATGCCTATAACATTTATTACCTTGGGAGATGTTCCAAGGATAATAGTGCTATAGAGTGAATCAATATCTTTAATGGGTGAGATTCTAATTAAGAGGGCTTGACTAGGATTAGACTTGCATGATAGTTTGTCTATTTTTAGCCTAAGCTAGGTTTTAAACCTATTAACTCCTAAAATGATTAAATTCTTGTATACATGATCGTTGCGAAATTGCCAAAGAGGGGAGTGACCCCTCGAAACTCTCTTTGAATAGAATTTGAAACCCCTTGAAACCATTTCATCATTTGTTCTAAATTTGAAACCATTCTCATAATTGAATTGAAGGAATAGCCGAGTAGAAAATTTGATCCACCTAGCGTATAATCCAATTGCTCCCTTGGGTTCGACATCGGTCTTACCGGTCAATTAGAAATTCTTTTGACTATACGAAAAATACAATTGGTCACCTATGCAAGACTGGGCAAGCAGAATTCGGTAGTGCGACACCATGAGGGCGAGGCTCGGTCGAGCATTTCCAAACTCGAGCTTGGCTTCCTTAAGTCCGCTCGATCATGATTCAAAGCGACGACGCTCAGGCGAGCACATTCTGGCAGTGCAACCAGGTCACACGCAGGCTCGGGCGAGCCTTCTTCCGCTTGGGCGAGCTTCGTCTGCTGCTTTGGCGCTATCCGGTCGGCTGGTTTTTGGACCACTTGTCCAACCGATCGGCTGGACCTTCCTTGTGAGCTTTTTCACCTATTTTTGCATTGATTTGCTTCTTATGGAATCCAAGTGCTCATCGCATCGATTGACCTAAAACACTAAGAGAAAAGGATTAAATAATGATAATTTGCCATGAGAACAAGTGTTATCCTTCATCGTATGGAGCAAATAACTAGTCAAAATATTGACTGATCAGCAGATATGGGACCTTGTATGAAAAAAGACTTATTATGGATTAGATGGATGAATATTTATTTCTTCAAAGACCAGACAATATGGCAATGTGTTGTGAAGAGTCATCGTTCGTGGGTGAGAATAAAATCTTGTTTCTTAGGGAAGATGCACCGAAATGTATAGAGGTGTTAGATAACCAAGTTTTGACTTGGCGTTCTAGCAGCAATATGTTCTCAACAAGAGGCGTGTATGATCTTATAAGTGGCAGGGAGACTCACATGGACCGGTATGAAATTATTTGGAATGCTTTAGCTCATCCTAAGCATTTTTTGTGTGTGGCTGGCTATTCTTGATCGTCTTCCTACGAAAGTTTGACTGCGAGGGCTGGGGGATGACGAGAGAAACTGTTGCTGGTGTAATGAAATTGCTGAAAATGGGAAATTTGATCTTCCAGTGCTCAGTATCAGCGCCTATTTATAGATATTTGAGGCTTATTGGCATTTCAACACAATGGGACTCTTGGGAGGAGTTGGTTGATTGGAAGAACAGGAAGAGATGGAGATGTGGAGCTCAAAAACTTCTGGCTTTCTTTATTATTAAAACACCACTTATCCAGTGTGGAGAGCGCGAAACCAGCTCATCTTCAAGGGAGAAAGTTCTAATGAAGAGATTATAAGAAGCCATATTTGGAAGATGTTAAAATTTAAGGTTAATTTGATAAAACACAGCAAGGCAGGGAGTAAGATTGCATCTTTGGTTTAGTGATGTAAATTTAGAAGCAGGTGTATAACTTTTGTTTTCGTAGGTCCTTGCTTTTGCCCTCTTGGTGAGGTTCCTTTGGGTGGATGATTGTAGAATTTTTGGTGTCTATGGTGGTTGTTTGCTCCAGCAGCTGTGTGTTGTTTGGGTTTAGGTGTTAATGTGTCTGTTTTGGCAACTGGGTAGTGTTTGTTTTTGTTTCAGGTAATTGTTTGGGTTGTAGTGTCATGTTTCTTGTTATCCTCTTTTGAATGAAATACACCTTTTATTCAAAAAAATGAAAATGCAATATACTTGTTCTAAAAAAGAAATAGTCACCGCTGGATGTATGAATAACATTTGTCAGCTGATATTGTGGAAATGAGTTTAATTTAATTTTTGTGATAGTGGGTTTACATATCATATAGGACATATCAAAGAATACATCGCATACAAGATATTTTTCGGGTACATGTATATTTCTAGCCTATTTGAGCACAGCCACGTAAAGGACACCACTCGGATTTGAACTTGAGTCATTCGATGAAGCTGAGGCCATATTGGCTCCTCTAACTTTCAAACCCACGAATCGACAAACACCTCCATGGAAGGACAAAACGTCCACAAAGGACGAGGAAGAGGAAAACATCCACAAATGATGTGGAAAGAATACGCAACATAGGTGGGACTAGGAAAAATCCACAAAATTGTGGAAAGGAAAAGTGTCAGTGTGGGATTTGAACACAAAACTTTGCATATTGCAAGGCAAGTGCTCAATCAAATCATCCACCACCTTGTTGGCGTGGAGATGGATTTAATTTGGTGACATGTAATTAAGAGTAGTATCAGATGAAAGCGTTCTACTATTTTTATTATTTCACGCATCACCAAATACATTAAGGAAATTTTCCCAATTTACTAAATTTGGAATTTGAGTTCCACTTTTACACAATCTGCATATTGGTTTCCCAATTTACACTAGTTTTCTAAGACGCCGTTGGCAATGGCGTCTTAAAATTAAGATGCTCCTGCCAACAGTGGCTTAAGCCTCGTGACGTTTTCACACCAAAATATGTGAGTCAGCAGCTGATGTGAATCGTTTAAATATTTTTTTAATTAAAACGCCGTCCCTCACAGCGACTTAAGTTTCGAGTCCTAGTTTTTCTCTTCATCGTTCTATTAGAACGCTCCTACCAACAGCGTTTTAAGGTAAGACGATGTCCCCAACAGCGCCTTATGATTGTTTGGTAATATTATGGCATATGATTGCATATTTTGGCGCAAAAACGCCACGAGGCTTAAGCCGCTGTTGGCAGGAGCGTCTTAATGTTAAGACGCCGTTGGCAACCGCATCTTAGAAAACTAGTGTAAATTGGGAAACCAATCTGCAGATTGTGTAAAATTGGAACTCAAATTCCAAATTTGAGTAAACTGGGAAACTATCGAGTTTTTTTAAAACTGGCCCTTTTGAGTTTTTCCATTTCAAAACTAACCCCTTTGAGTTTCACATTTCAAAACTGACCCTTTTTTAATGAAACCGGATCCCCGATTTCCATTTTCTGGAAAACCAGAACGTGAAAATCCGGTTAGTTACGTTTTGTAACTAACCGGATTGCCGAGATCCGGTTTTTTATGAGATCTGGCTGATGTGGACGACGGTCGAATACGTGGCTTCCACGTAAGACCGGAATGAGCCATTCCGTATTTTTTTTAAAAACCGGAAACCGGAGATCCGGTTTTTTGCGAACTTAAAATCTGTTTTATTTCCCGTCAAAACACGGATCCGGCCATTCCGGTGTTTAAAAAAATCAAAAACAAAATGGTTTGTACTGTTCACAAAAACAAACAGATATAACGGATATGTTGGTTTGTACTGTTCACAAAAAGACCATGAGTTCGCTGTCCTCAAATATCTGATTAACTTCCTTCTTTTGATAGGGATAAAAAGAAAGAGCATGCTTCAAACAAAGCTGCATATATATTATCCATTTGGGGTTGATGTATACTTATCTCATCGCAAAATCAGTCATATTGCTAGGCTTGTTGAGCTACCTGCTATAAGTTCTTCCCCAATGCTCCCTTCTCTTCTTGTTGTAAATGTTCAGGTAATGAAACTACGGCATCATATACTTCAATGTAACTGCAATGTCCGACCTTAATATACTTCTTGGATTCTGCAGATTCCCCTATATCCTCCATCAATTTTTCAGAATGAGAATGATGGAGAAGTAATGAATGTTGTAATGTACTTTAAGCTCTCAGACAAATTCGAGAAAGAACTTCCTTTGTATTTCCAGGAAAGCATGAAGGTCAGATGGCACTTCTTTTTTCTTGTAACTTTTCACACATACATGCAGAATGTTGGAGCATAAAGTGCCATATAGGCAAAACACAAATCTGTACAAGAAGTACTCGAATTGGTCTGTGCTAGCATCTGTGCAAGGTGTATCTTTCAGTTCCGAAAAATCAGGACAGTTGCTGAGTTTTAGGAAAGAAAGATATCATCTGGATATTCTCGTCCGCCACATCACCAAACCGACTCAGATGAGATAATCATATGCAGATTTCAACGGAATTATTTCCTATCTTATCTAGGGTTTCAAAAATCAGATCTAGGGTTTTCTTATCACCTAGATCTCCACGGCCAGCTATAAATAGAAGAGCAGAAATTAGTTTCTTCTTTAAGCAACACTTGAGAGAGACGCCGTGTGGAGAGCCTTCAATCCGCAAGCTGAATTCATTATCCAAAGCTTCTGGTCGTCAAGCTTCCATTGGAGGATTAAGGCTGCAAGTTGGTAAGCCACTTGTTTTACTTGTTTCTTGAACTCATATATATTGTTGCTGCGCACTACAACGCCCAGAGTTCAAGAAGGTGTTGTCGCTGCTTAGTACCACTCAGGACTAGCAGATCGACTGTCACAGACGACGACCAACCACAATCTGAATCTACGAGTTGGATTCATCTACATCAGTCTCGGGAGGAGGTCTGATCGAACAGACGGGAGTCTCTGGATCTAAGGGGAGCTTAGATCACACAATTCTCTGATAAGGTAGTATAGGGGATCAGTAGTTTGGAAGGCTGGTCAAACATAAAACTGTACAATACACTGTGATAGTGAATTGTTCCTTGGACTTGGGAGAAGTCCCCCAGACGTAGGCTACATTGAGCCGAACTGGGTCACCAAGTGTTCTGTGTCCTTTACTGTTTTGCACCTTACTTTCATTTACCTTAGTCTGTGCAAGTAACTGTATCACACTCTGTGCTACAACTCACTGATACAGTTAAGCTCATCACACACGTAGCTATTTCACAGAAGCAAGACACCATTTGGATGTATTTTTGCTAATGAACTATTGATCTCCTTTCTGTCACAGAGACTGATTGACGACGAGGTAGAGAAGGTAAAAGGCTTTCCTACGGATACAACTGTGCCATTTTGCGAGAGGTTGAAGATTTTGAGTCGGGTTTTTGTGAACAGTACAAACCATTTTTTTTTGGTTTTTTTAAACACCGGAATAGCCGGATCCGTGTTTTGACGAGAAATAAAACAAATTTTAACTTTGCAAAAAACCGGATCTACGGTTTCCGGTTTTTTTTTAAAATACGGAATGACTCATACCGGTCTTACGTGGAAGCCACATATTCGACCGTCGTCCATATCAGCCAGATCTCATAAAAAACCAAATCTTGGCAATCCGGTTAGTTACAAAACGTAACTAACCGGATTTTCACGTTCCGGTTTTCCAAAAAATGGAAATCGGAGATCCGGTTTCATTAAAAAAGGGTCAATTTTGAAATGTGAAACTCGAGACGATTAGTTTTGAAATGGAGAAACTCAAAAGGGTCAGTTTTAAAAAAAAAAACTCGAAAGTATCCATACATTAAACCTATGAAAATGGAAGATTTATAAGACTGCAACCAGCAAAGGGAGGCAGTGAAATGTAGCCTATATAGACAGTGAGGGCTGGACAATAGTTGGTACCAGACACAAAGAAATCTTTTTGAGACCCGCTTGTGAGGCTGTTTCAGACATATTTAAATCCTCAGCGGTCGTACCATTTGGTAACTCCCAGTTAAACCAAAACAAGAGATTGGCAAGGGAATATTCAGCTTCCGATACAGCAAAGTGAGCCCCTGGACAGATTCTTCTCCCCACACCGAATGGTACATACTTGTAGTCTTGGCCACTGTAGTCCGATGAAGTCAGGTTCAAAAACCTCTCTGGCAGAAACTCTAATGGACTATCCCATGTCAGAGGGTCTCTGTGAATCGACCATGAGTTGACTATTGCAATTGACTTTTCTGGAACCTTGAAGCCACCTATTAAAGCATCTACAGATGATTGTCGACATGTTGCAGATGGCGAATGCAATCGTAGCGATTCCTTGACAACACATTGCAAGTATTCCATTCGCTTAACATCATGTTGATATATCCTTTGTTGAGTTCCGATGATACTCCGTATCGCGTCTTGCACTTTTTTCATAATTCCATTGTTCATTCCATAAGTGATGCAGTTGTATCAGTTGCACCTATTAACATATCCTGAAAGTGGAGACGTAAAGATTTAATTAGGACACAACGCTCTTGAAAAATTGTGTACTTTTTTATTTATATCACGATGACAAACTAGTAGGATGGCTTTGATGTTGCCCCGAGTAAAACTCAACCCACCCTTGTCAAGGTTGTTAGTTTTATGGCATGTAGTTTGGCAAAACTTAGAATAGTTGTTCAAGCTGTTGTTCTAGACTAGATGAGACAACTGTCCCTGGAACAAGTTGAAGCAAACAAAGTATTTCCTAATTCAAATTAGGAAACCTAGTCGACCGTTGGAAGAGCAAGGCGGTTGCACATCAATGAACAGAAGTTGGAAGTTTCGAAATTCAGATTTGGAAACTTGTCTCAGCCGACGTAGCACAACTTCGCCTGAGGATATTTCCGAGATCAGTTTTTGGCAAGTCGGTGCTTATGGATAATTGAAGACATCCTTGAAGTAGGTTACTTGCGCTTGAAGATATCTTATTCGATAAGATATTCGAAGATTGCCTAATCAAGATTGAAGATTCAAATAGAGGATTATCTTCGAAGATACGCGCAAAAGATTAGGAAAGGTTTCCTAAGATTAGAGTCGGTTTAAGTTCGGAAATCCTAATCATCCTAGTGTTTCTACCACTCTATATAAGGAGGGCTAATACTCAGCTATTAGCCAGCACTTACGGAGATATAATTCACGCTCATACTCACTGAAGGGAGGAGGAGGCAAACGGCGGTGAACTAATCGTAACTGGTTATTTCACGACGCACGTAATCGACCGGAGAGTTAATCATCACTGGTTACTCAAAGGTGCTCGGAATCAATCTGTGCTGGTGCTCAGCAGATTGATCGTGGAACAAGCTGAAGGCTCAAGCACTGCTGTTCTGATCTGCGCATTCGGGAGAAGGCGCTGATTCTCACGGAGAATCATATTGGTGGATAAGGAGCGGGAGCAAAGATCTAGGGGGAGACCTAGATTGCAATTGCTAGAGTGTCCGAGGCTCGAGTTGTTTAGGAGGGATTCTATAAACGATAAATCCTGTACTTGCAATACTCAACTAATAGTGAATTGCTATCCACCGGGCTAGGAGACGGCCCCCCATAGTAGGCTCGTTAACGCCGAACAAATTTGCGTGTTGTTTATTTTCTGCACTGCATTTATATTTCGCATAAGTTGTTCTAGATATTGTTCTGCACCCGACCAGAACAACATCTCATCTAGCAGGGGAAGATTTCAATTGGTATCAGAGCAAATACTCGACACACAGAGTAAGATCCTAGTGTTGGTGAGATGGATTTGAGAGAAGGGCAGAACATCACGCGACCTCCTCTGCTTGAAGGAAACAAATATGGATATTAGAGAGTGCGAATGAAGGCGTTTCTGAAGTCTCAACATGAATCGGTTTGGGAAGCGGTTGAACAAGGATGGACGCACCCAGTGGCTACCGACGAAGAGGGTAAAGTTAGCCTTCTGACTAAAGACAAGTGGATAGAAGCTCATAAGAATGCTGAAGCTGCAAACTCCAAAGCTATGAATGCTATATTCTCAGGAGTTGATGGAAAGAACTTCAAGATGATCTCTACCTGTGAGATTGCCAAGAAGGCTTGGGACATTCTTCAAACTGCTCATGAAGGTACAACCAAAGTTACAGTTTCTAGAATGGAGACGGTCACATCAAAATTCAAAAATCTAAGAATGCAGGAGGATGAGACCATAGCTGATTTCAATACTCGGGTTCT
This sequence comes from Rhodiola kirilowii, assembly GCA_033675215.1. Lineage (NCBI taxonomy): Eukaryota > Viridiplantae > Streptophyta > Magnoliopsida > Saxifragales > Crassulaceae > Rhodiola > Rhodiola kirilowii. The sequence goes on along the minus strand of CM066195.1, from coordinate 12,152,399 downwards.
CGATATCTCTAACGAAGCATTCACCCTTGGAGAACCAATGACCGAAGAAACGCTGGTAAGAAAGGTGCTGAGATCTCTTACAAAGCGATTCGCCATGAAAGCTCTTACCGTTAAAGAAGCCAGTGATGTGAAAACCATGAGACTGGATGAACTGATGGGATCCCTGCAGACCCATGAGATGGACATGAATGAAGAAGACCGACTTACAAAAGTCATCAGCATCGGTCTGAAGGCTAGAGTTGTTAAAGACAAGGCAGATGAAGCACCAGAACAACAGTATGCCATGTTTGCCAAAAAAATTGAGAAGTTTATGAGGAAGCAGTATGGTAGAGGGACTGAGTTCGGTCAGCCATCTAACTCAAGATTCCAGAAGAATGATAAAGCTTATAAGAGGAACCAATCTGGAGACTCCGATCTTGACAACAAAGGCAAAGGAATCCAATGCAGAGAATGTGAAGGGTATGGACATATTCGAGCAGAATGTATCAACACTCAGAAGAAGAAGAAGAAGAAGAAGAACGCATATGCTGTTAGCTGGAGCGATAGTGAATCTTATCAGGAGAGTGAAATAAATAACTTTGTCGCCCTTACTACCATTGTTGGCCAGGAAGGAGAAACGAGCCAAGAAGCCGAGTCAAAGTCATCCTCTGAGAATCACACTCAGTACTCAAGCTGCAGTAATAATGAAGATGCCCCGGATGAAGACTATGCCAGCAAATACGAAGAGTTGTTCCAGGAATGGTTTAATGAGGTTGAGCAAAACAAGGTTCTTCGTAGCAATCTGGCTGACCTGAATGAAGAAAAAGAAAAGCTATGGGAAGAAGCTGCTATTCTGGTCACTCAGAAGGTGGAACTTCAACAAACAGTCACTGACCTTCAAGCCCAGCTAGTTGAAATAAAAGGAGAGCGAGCTGATCTTGCTGCTCAGAAAGCTGAATTATTGGAAGTTGTCTCAACTCTGAAGGTGCAGATTGAAAGGAGTCAAAGCGATCATCCAGAAGTCATGACTAATCTAAAGAATAAGAATGCTGCATCGAAACGTCAAGAGGTAATTCTTCTTAATACTATAGATGCATTGAGAATCGAGATTGAGACAGACAAAGATACTCATGTCGAGACCTTGGAAGAACTGAAATATCTGAAGAAATATGTCAAGATGCTCAACTCGTGTCTAGAAGACTATCTGGGAACTGATGAGGACGTGCAAACAACATTAGAGGAAGCTGAACATAGCACATATGTTTTTCCAGAAGAACATCTCGCACGAGAAACTCTGGTTGGTCCACCACAAAGAGGCAGGACAAACGAAGGTGCTTCTACTGCAATCAAGTGGGACACCTCAAGTCAAGATGCCCTGACTTCCACGAATTTCTTAGGAAGATGAGTCGACGTCATGAAGTATCAAAATCCCCCATGAAGCAAGTCTGGAAAATCAAACAAAAAGGGGATGCATGCCATGCTACTTTCAGTTCCATGAGTCATCTGGAGAAGTAACGATGGTACTTTGACAGTGGATGCTCTAGGCACATGACTGGTAATCCAGAGTTCCTAACCAAGGTAGAAAAAGTTCAAGGAAATTCTGTGACTTTTGGAGACGGAATAGAAGGCAGAGTGCTCGGGAGAGGAACATTAAATGCTCCTGGACTACCCAGATTGAAGGAGGTTCTTCTCGTAGAAGGTTTGCAGGCAAATTTGATCAGTATAAGCCAGTTGTGCGATGGGGATAATCGTGTCCAGTTCACACAGGACAAGTGTGTTGTGAAGAACAACCAGAATGAAACTGTTCTCACTGGAAAGAGAGCCTTAAACAACTGTTTTCTGGTGGATCTTGATTTACCACTACTACACACATCAAGAGTATTAAAAGAAGCTGATGTCATCGTGTGAAGACGTCCACAACATGGGTTGATTATATCAACCATGGCAGAAGATGCGCCAAATATGCAAGATTTAATTTTGAGAGTTGTTACACCAAGAAGCTGTGGAAGAAGTTGACACTAAGAGAAGTCGATATTGAGAGTTGTTACACCAAGAAGCTGTGGAAGAAGTCTATTCTGGAAGAATATAGGGTGGAACAAGAGATGATGAAGCAGAAATCAGATTCCTTTATCAGAGGCTTGAACAACATTCGATTTCAGACACCTAGATTCTCACCGGATCTGGGTGTCGCCAACAACTAAGTTGTTCCAGTACAAGTTCGTCAGCCAGAGCTAGAAGGAGATTTGTTTAGGGCTGACGTGGAAGGCAGGGTTTGGTACAAGAAGAAACGTTTGGTCTTCCAAAGATATTCAAAATTATTCAAATAATATTTTAAACGGTGTAAAGTGACGTGGAAGCCTGGAGAGTTTCGAGAAGATATTTATGGCTTGCTAAAATAACGAGGAGTTTCCAAAATCAAAATCCGTTCAACACAACTGTTAGTGTCTCTCTTTTCCTCTCCCGACGAAACCCTAGCCAAAGCTTGTCAACTTCAACAATGGTGGATGATGGACCATAATTATACGAATCAAAAACACAGTAAAACCCACCAAATTAGACTGTTGGTCTATTTAACTTCTGCTTGTTAGTCCCGATTTATTTCTACAGGGTATTTTGGCGCTTAGAGAGAGAGAAAACACGCTAAGGAGAGGATTTTACGCTGAAAAGATATTACGAGCCAGTCCAAAATCACGATCAGACGCTGAATGAAGAATCCCAAGATCCTGACGTAGGAATTACTCAAATCAAATCCAACCGAGGAACAATCAAAGTCAGACGGAGCGAAATTGGACTGATAGTTTTGTGAAAAGACTGCACAAAACTGTCAAAACACACTCATGGACAAAGGTGACCGGCCACCTTGCTTGGAGGTGGCCAAAGCCACCCTTCTCCTCCCCTTGCAACCGGCTACCGGCGGCTCCTCCACCCAAGGCAACCGGCGGCTTTTCTCCTCCCCCATGTGTCACCTCCTCCTTCCTCCTCCCTTCTCCTCCCTTGGATCAAAAACACATGCCACCCATCTCCACCACCCATCTCCTCCCCTTGTGGCTATAAAAGGAGGCTTCTCCTCCTCATTTCAATCATCCACAAATCAACATTTCACTTCTCTCTCTAAGTTTTTGTTACTTTGTAAGTTTGGTTTGGTTTTGGAAATAATACTCCTGTTTGTTCTTGAGTATTATACTGATTGGAAATAATACTCCTGTTTGTTCTTGAGTATTATACTTTAGAGAATACTCCTGTTGGTTCTTGAGTATTCAGTAGGAAATTGGGAATACTCATGTTGGTTCTTGAGTATTCCACCCCTTTCCCTCTTACTGTTTTCAAAAACCCCAGAGTATTTAGTTATGATATCCTTTTCCATGGATATTCGTAGCTAAACTCCTCATTCGGTCGAAGGTATTTTCTTGTATTATATAATGTTTTAATTTCTTTTAGTTTCATATCTTTGTATTCAAAACTTGTTCTATGTGCCATTTATAGTCTGAGTTTCCAAGGTTGAGTGGAAGCTGTAACAAGCAAAGCTCTTCCGTGGGGATTCGTGATCATACTCGGTAAGTGGAAGCTGTAACAAGCAAAACTTATCGAGGAGTTCGAATTATCTAAAACACCACTTGGTTGATCGTAACTGAGAGATCAGGTGGATGCACAAAAGGCTAAGATACTTCGAAAGGAGGAATTAGTCTGAAGTAGAACAAGTGTTGCTTTAAACGATGTTGCAAGTCTTGCGCTGCGAAAGGGCCTCGATTCATCTTTGAATACTTAGAAAGGTTACTAACGGTTATTAATAAACATGTTATAATACAAGGTACCTGAAACCGAATACTTTTCCTTAAATTACAAACCCCCCTGTATTTACTTTTGTAAACTGCTCGATCAACTACAACCATCAACCGCTCATCTACCGGAGGATTCGCAAATCACGCATCACCCACTGTAAGTCTTCTTCCCTTAAGTCCTTTATTTTCAGTATTTATTTTCTGTAATTTACTTTTCCGCACTCAAAACGAAAAAACCCAAAAACAGTAGCTTAGTTAATCGCGCTAAAATCTCAATCAACCTAAAACACGTTCCCCGCGAGTATAAAGAACAACGTATCCCTCTAATTCCCTTGGGTTCGACCCCTACTTACCACTTACTACCCAGTAGTGTAGTCGCGAGTAGCGGAAAATATAAATTTATTTGTACAGAGAACATTGCACCTTAATGACAGTGATGTGCGCTCCGTCAAATTGGCGCCGTTGCCGGGGAATTAGCCTTCGGATTAGTTGTTCTTTCCCTCCCATGTCCTCATGACGCAACCCCCTTCATATGCATGGACAACACGACATCTTCCACTGTTCGGAGGTACGGATGGAGAAGACCCAGTACAACACTACCGAAACTTTCACCACGTCTGCCACCTCATTAAACCTGCAAATGAAATGTTAGAGGAATTTAAGCTTAAATGCTTCAAATTCTCTCTAACGGATTTCGCAACGATCTGGTACTACACGTCAACCGCTTGGAATGCAGAACGTTTTTTGGACATTAGCGTTCCATTTCTGAGAGAATTCTCCCCTCCGTCCTTACGACAACAAACCCGTGAGAAGATCATGAACCTTCAACAATCCCGGGATGAGACTTTGGATGAATACTACACGAGCTTTGACACCATCGTCTCAAACTGCCCGCACCATGGATTCACGAAGAAAATTCTGCTTCAAAAATTTCTTCGTGGGATGAAGGCCGATGATCTAGCAAGGATTAACGAAGCAATGAGGAGATCAGCCAGGAACTTCTCCCTGGCAGACATGTGGAACCTCATAGATAACCTGGCCGCAGCCACAAAACGAATGCCCCAAGCTGACGAAGGCATGCAGATAGAAGAGGCTGGACCAGAAACAGACGAAGAAGAGACTCCCGAGCCATCAGAAGAGACTCCCGAGCCATCAGAAGACTGGAATATAGAAAGTGTCGGGAGCAATGAGGAAGTATCAGCAATTGAAGAAGTCCAGAATACCACCGACATGCTGCCCAAGCCATACCCAGCTATCATCACCCAAGCAGCCGAAACCATCTATGACCAGTTCCTCACAAACGGACACGACGAGGCAGAACCGAGCCTTAAGATGCAAGCTTCCCGACTTTTCCCCTCGATCAATAGGCAAATCGCTGAAAACTATGTGATCCATGAAGAGGCTGAAAAGAGGATGGGAAAAGGGCCTGAGCTGAACGACTCCTCAATGAAGCATGTTTTCACCATGACTGGAAAAGGCAGCCCTGAACACCAGAAAACCCAGTTCAAGAGGCTAGTGGTCAAAGGTCCCTCACCTGTTGTGACTAGCTTTTTCTAGATCAAACTTCTTGATCAGATTTCTTACATACTTGGACTGAGATATGAAGATTACATCGACCATCTGCTTTACTTGTAGACCAAGAAAGTATGACATCTCACCCACCATGCTCATTTTGAACTCTTTTTGCATTTGTTCCACAAACTGGTCGACCATCTTTTGAGTGGAAGATCCGAACACTATGTCATCAACATAAATCTGAGCAATGATAAAATCTGACCTGATATGCTTAACGAATAAGATCTTGTCTACTCCCCCTCGAACATAGCCACGGTCAATAAGGAACACCGTGAGTCTTTTGTACCAAGCCCTAGGTGCCTGCTTTAGGCCGTATAAGGCCTTCTTCAACCGATACACATGGTCAGGGTGGTGTGGATCTTCGAACCCCTTGGGTTGAGTCACGTACACTTCTTCGTTCAGTAGTCCGTTCAATAACGCGCTCTTGACATCCATCTGGAATAGTTTGAACTTCAAGTGGCATGCAAGAGCAAGTAACAGTCTAACAGCTTCCAGACGTGCTATCGGTGCAAAGGTCTCATCAAAATCAATACCTTCTATCTGCGCGTATCCTTGTGCCACCAATCTTGCTTTATTCCTAGTGATATTGCCATTCTCATCAGATTTGTTCTTGAAAATCCACTTTGTTCCGATGACATTTCCTCCATCAATACGTGGAACAAGATCCCATACGTCATTCCTTGTGAATTCAACAAGCTCTTCCTACATGGCCATCACCCAGTACTCATCACAATTGCTTCTTTAATGTTCTTTGGTTCCATAGTAGATAGAAAGCACGATCCGGCAACTAACTCTCAAAAGTTAATATCCTTGCCTCGAGTCCTTATCCCATCGGTCGGTTCTCCAATAACTTCAGAGATAGGATGATTCTTTTAGACCCACCGTGATGGTTGAAGAACTGGTGCGGAAGTTCTTGAGACACCCAGAGTAGAGTCCTCTCTGACTTGGTAAGAGTCTGAACACCCCTCATCTTCAGCTTGTACTCGTTGCGGAACAACTTATTCCTCAGCCAATGGAGGTGAAATAAGATTTTCAGACTGTGTGCCACCACTTTCTTCATCTTCCCGTGGGACTGAGCTCGTCTCGACTACATCCTTCACTTTTATGTTGATCGACTCCATTACAGCACCAGTTCGTTTGTTATAGACACGATAAGCACGGCTGGTTGTGGAGTATCCAAGAAAAATACCTTCAACACTCTTCGGATCAAGTTTCTGTCTATACTCGCGATCGTTCGAAATGTAGCACTCACTACCGAATATGTGAAAGTACTTCACAGTTGGTTTCTTGCCTTTTCATAGCTTATAACATGTTTTCTCAGTACATGTTTGAACAGTCACTCTGTTTAAGATGTAACAGGCAGTGTTCATTGCTTCGGACCAGAACTGCATTGGAACTTTCATTGCATGTAGCATCACTCTAGCCATCTCCTGAATGGTGCGATTCTTGCGCTCCACCACTCCGTTTTGTTGAGGTGTTATGGGGGAAGAAAATTGATGAAAGATCCCATGTTGAGCACAGTAGTCAGAGAGGGCACTGTTCTCACATTCTCGACCATGATCGCTTCGTATTGCCACTAGCCGCTCTCCTCTGTCTTCTCTTTCTCTTTGGAGCTGGGTGCACAGTTGAACAAATGCTTGAACAGCATCTGATTTTTCTCGTAGGAAGCTTGTCCAAGAGAATTGTGAGAAATCATCCACACACACCAGAACATATCTCTTTCCACCATAGCTCTCTACTTGCATTGGCCCCATCAAATCCATATGAATGAGTTCCAGAGGTCTCCTGGTACTGATCTGGTTTGTTCCTTTGTGAACAGCCTTCGTTTGCTTCCCAATTTGACATTCTCCACAAACGACGTCAAGATCTCCTTGTATTTTAGGAAGGCCTCGCACAATACCTCCTGCAGAGACTTTCTTTAGTGCTTTGAAGTGTAGGTGTCCCACGAGTTTATGCCACAGTTCCATCTCTTCACTATGACTGATCAGGCATGTCAGCGCCTATCAAGTAACAATTATTTGACGATCTGGTTCCTACCATCAATAATTCTCCATTCTTGTTGAGCACCCAGCATGCGTTCTGGGTGAACATAACATGGTGTCCTCCATCACACAATTGACTGATGCTAATGAGATTAACCTTCAACCCATCAACAAGAAGTACATCGTTGAGTTCAGGTAGACCCGGAACCTTCAATGTCCCACAGCCGGTCACCTTACCCTTTGATCCATCTCCAAACGTAATAAAGTGACCATGTTCTACTGGTTAAGTATGAATGAGGTGATTTGGGTTACCTGTCATGTGAGCAGAGCATCCACTATCGAAAAACCAACAACCTCTCTTCATGTTGCTAGATGAGCTGAATGCGACAAAGCACACCTCCTCTTTTTGGTTTATTCTCCATATTTGTCTCATCCGTGGAGTAGTTCTTTGTGTACCCCTTCTATGCTCAGTTAGGAACTCATGGCACCTCGGTTTGATTTGCCCCTTCTTGTAGCAGTACCAGCAGGTTCTTGTGTCTCTTCTCCATTCTCCACTGAAACATCTCTGACTAGTCAGAGTACACCTGTTTAACTCTCTGTTTGACTGCTGTTCGGCCTTAACAAAGACAGTCTTGACTGAACTGCTTACCCCTGTGAATCTGAGACCTTTACTGCTTCCAGATCTTCTTTGGGATGTGAGGATCATGGAATCCAGGTCAGTAGTTCTAGAGTTCAACATCTTGAGAGATTTCTTGAACTGGTTCAGATCATCTTTGAGTGCCACACGCTCACTCTTCTCCATCTCAATTTGCAACTCCAAGGATTCAATGACTTCATGTAGGCGTACCTCTCCTCGACTTAGGACTGCATACTTTTTCTTCAGCTCTTCCATGCCTTCAGGTGTTTGTCTTTATCTTTCTCCATTTGTATCCTCAACGATGAGACAGCTCCAAGCAGTTCTGCTTTTTGTTCAAACAGGATTCTATGCTCATCTTTAATTTCTTTCATCTGAAGTTTCAGAGAGGAGATTTCTTCCTGTTGTTCAACCTTCTGTGCCACCAAGATAGCAGCTGCCTCCCATAAATATTCTTTTTCAACCTTCAATTCAGCTACCGTTGCACTGAGTTTCTTATTCATATCAATCACCATCAGCCACTTCTCATAGAGAAACTTGTAGCTTTTAGCAATCGATTCATCAATAAGTTCTTCATCATCACTGCTGCAAGACTCTTCAACAGAGTGTTTGGACTTAGCGCTTGAACAGTAGTTGTTACTCTTTTTACTTCCTTCTTCATTTCTACTAGTGAAGGCAACAAACTTATTCGACTCATCTTCTTGCTGACTGTCCTCTGATTCGCTGTCACTCCAGTTGGCAGCATAAGCCTTCTTATTTTTCTTGAGTCTATTTGCACATTCAGCTTGAATGTGTCCGAATCCTTCGCACTCCCTACAATGGATTCCTTTGCCTTTATCGCCCTTGAACTCTTGGTTGTTTTCTCCATGCATGTTTCTCCACTGAAAGTTTCCTCCTTTTCGACTCTGAAAATTAGAAGTTAATTGTTGTCCTTGACTTTATCCATGTCTATTCAGCTTCTTTATGATCCTTCCAAAGTTTTTGGCCATCATTGCAAGTTGTTCGGACACGTCGTTGACCTCTGCCTGGTCCTCTGTCACAACAACCTTCAGTGCAACACATTTAGCTTTCTTTGCTTGCACATCCTCTAAAAAGTTCATCTCATATGTTCTCAAGGATCCCATGAGTTCGTCAAGTCTCATCTTGGTGATGTTTTGAGCTTCCTCAATGGTCGTCACCTTCATATCAAAGCGTTGAGGGAGCGACCTTAGAACTTTTCTCACAAGCTTCTCTTCTTTCATGGAAACTCCCAAGGAGGCAAACTCGTTAGAGAGATCCAGAACTCTAGCGTTGAACTCAGCAGTTGTTTCCTCCTCTTTCATTTTCAGATCTTTGAACTTTGAGGTGATCATTTGCAAGCAAGAGTTCCTCACTTGTTCTGTGCCTTCATGAGCAGTTTTGAGAATCTCCCATGCATTCTTGGCGATTTCACAGTTTGCAATGAGCTTGAAGATATTCTCATCCATGGCCGAGAATATTGCGTTCATTGCTTTTGTGTTCCCAACAGAATCCTTCTCATCTGCCTCATTCCACAACTCTTAGGGTTTAGGAACATCATTTCCTTCGGGATCCTTCATGGTTGGAGGAGTCCATCCAATCAACACAGCCTTCCAAGCTTTCTCATCGAGAGACTTTAGAAAAGCGTTCATCTTAGATTTCCAGTAGCCATAGTTCGGCCCTTCTAGCAAGGGAGGTCTGCTGATGTTCTGCCCTTCCTTCGTACTCATCTTGAACGGAAGCTGGAACACACTCTTAGTGTTGAGTGTCCCGCTCTGATACCAATTGAAATTACTCTGATGTGTGAGTATCGAGATATTCAGCCAGCTAGGGGTCGAACTACTGGTTGAACTCCTTAGGCAGATTAAGTTAGCACGCTGACAGCGCATCGTTGATACGCTGCAAATTTACATTTATAGTTCCACTACTCGTGGCTCACTATTGGATTAGCAGAGCAGTAAGTAGGGGTCGAACCCAAGAGAGTCAGTGTGGAGTAGTTGTTCTTAAAAAGAAAGAAAAAGAAAGTAAATACAGGTTGGGTTTGAGTGGTTTAAACTGAAATTAAATGACAGAAATGAAAGTGCTGAAAGTAAATTGTGGATACAACCGGATTCAATATCAATCATACAACAAACATTTGGTTTGTCGCACGCTGTGTTTTAAGCGCAATACGTGCCAAACGTTAGGTTTGATTGATGCTAAAAACTGTTGTAATTAAGGTACTGAAAATAAAGGGCGTAAAGTAAAGTGCGTAAAAGTAAAGACTGAAAGTAAAGTGCGGGAAAGTAAAGACCGAATGTAAAGTGCGTAAAGTAAAGTGCTGAAATGTAAATGACAGGAAAGTAAAGTGCAGATAAGTAAGGACGAAAGATATTCAGTCTAGGGTCTCTACTTGTGAGACAACCATCATGGACGTCAAATGATCTTACTTTGTGTTCATAAGTGTGGGTTTATTCCATTTCAAGATATAAACCCTAAAGTAAGGCCATTTCAAGCACTTACACCACAATCTACTCCAAAATCAAGACATAGACTTCTAGTTCAAAAGTGCAGCCACTTGATCTCTCATTTCCGATCAACCAAGCGACTTAAAGAGGGTTTGAACCACTCGGAAAAGCTTTTCCATTTCAAGCATCCACTTAACTTCGTTGTTCAAACCGAATGTATAGCACAAGAACTAGTTGACACAAAATAGCATTAAGTTCAAGTCTCAAGATGCATACACAAGTATGAACACCCTTTGACCGAATATGCTTTAGCTACTTGTATTCATGTCAAGGAATACAAGCACCATACTTATGAAAGTAAAGGAAAACAAGAAAACAAGAACTTGTAAAGGAAAGGACTCGAGTTTGACAAGAAAAAGTAAAGAAGTCGTGGCTTGACAAGGTAAGTAAAGGAGAGGAGCTCCAAATCAAGAACAAGACATGAAAGTAAAGAGTGCTTGCTGGAAATTAAGAGCTTTGGAGCTCAAGAACAAGTGAAGAAAGCTTTGGAAATCAAGAACAAAAGCAAAGTGTGTGTTGTATTGAAGTGGAGAAGAGAGATAAGCTCTCAACTCCCTAAAAATGTACATGGACATGGACTTCTAAGGCATAAGCCTCTATTTATAGACTAGGGAAACTTGGGGACTAAGTTTAGATTGAGAAATATCCCAAAGCAATTGGATAGGAAGATAAGGATTGGCTTTGAAATATCCCAAAGCAACCCACTTGCATTTTCCTCCTCCAACCACAAACCACCACATGCCTCCCCACTTGCACTCCCAACCAACTTGCCAACCGCCTTGGAGCTAGTTCCTCCCCAATGGCGCCGCCTTGGACTCGGTTGAGGCCAACCGAGTTGGTTAGGTTGAGGCTAACCGAACTAGTAGAAGCCAACCGAGTTTGAATAGTAAGTAACCGGAATAATGGGACTCGATTGGTTCTTGGCTGGAACATGGTTGTGACTGGTCGGAGCATCACCGGAGGTTGATCGGAGCTCGCCGGAGATTGGCCGAAATCTTGGCCGGAATCTGGCCGGAGCTTCTTGGCTTTTGGACAGTGTATTCTGAACGACAAAGTCATTCTAAGATGATCCCAAGAAGGATGCTAAGCCAGATTCTGCCCGGAACATGGTCAAAATCCCAAAATGGCTGAAATTGCCCTAGTTTGGCTTTTAGCGGGATTGAGTCCTCGGCAATGCGTTCTTTACCTTTGGGCAACGGTTCTAGCATTTTGAAGTGATATTAGGCGGGGTCCATGAAGGATGATAAGGCTGAATCTGATCGTAGCATGGTCGTGCCTTAGGATGGCCTAGAACTCGGTCCCTTGGCCTCGAATGGCTTGGATTTTGGACCATGCGTTCCTAACCTTTTGAGTGTGGATTTGGAACGACATTCTTCATAGAAATCGAATGCCCGAAGTAGTTTGGCCAGAACGCCGCCGGAAAGTGGTCATGGCCTGGTGTGAAGTTCAGTTTAGGCGCAGGCCTCGGATGGGCTCGGACGCGGGCCTGGTTTTCTCGGCGCTGGCTCTCGGACTTTCGGGCGCAATACTCGAACGCGTCCGTCTTTCTTGGTCTCGGACGCAAGCGTCTGTCTTTTCTCGGACGGCCCGACTGAATTTCTCAGTGCGCCCGGACGCGTCCTGCGTTCTCGGTACTGGCCTGGCTCTCTCGGTCCTGGGTGAATTTCCTCCGGCCATGGTCAATTTTCCTCGGGCCCTGGTTGTGATTTCTCCGCCAGAAATGCTTGGTGTGCTTTTTGGGCATAAATCTCCCCTTTTGGGCATGTTTCCTCTTTAGACCCCAAAATAGCCTATATACACAAAAAGGCATTAACAAGCACTTGTTCGTATGATCAAATGTCTAATTTGGTGGGTTTAGCTGATTCGATGAATCGTATAAATATGCGCTATCAAATACCCCCACACTTAATCTTATTCGTCCCGAACAAGTGTAGTCAATAAGAGGAACAAAAACACCCTAAGTCCAAGATGTGAATGTGAGATGCAAAACTAGACTTCACCTTAGCATGCATAACTTACTTGCTTCCAAACGAAATCATGCTCACATATGAAAGTAACTAGATACTTGTTACCTTTGAGCCGAGATGCAAATCAGTTTGGATGATTGGGAGATAGCCACTTTTTAGGCCCTTGAACTGCACTCTCGGATCCGATCTTACTATATGGTTATGTTACTTGCTTTTTCTAGCACGTGATTGATTCGAGCTAATAGGTTGAGCACTTTGATTTTCTTTGGAAGGACAGCTTTTTGTAGTGACTTTGGCCTTTGGCCTTTGATTTGACTCTTTGAGTACTTCACTTTTTTTTCTTCGGTTTGGTTTCACCTTTTGGCTAATTTTTCTTTCTTTGATCTTTGCTCCTTTGATGAGAATTGCATGTCCATTTTTTTTCCTTTTGGGAGGTCCAATCATCGCCCGAGAGCATATGGAAATACCTCCCCGCTCTTTCTCATCCTTGCCTTTTTCGCGCGGGTCAAGATGAGGGTCTCTCATCTCTTTTCCCGGCTACTTTGGACAAGAGAATGGACGGTTTGATTCCCGTCCCGCCTCTTGCATAAACGCTGCATGGCGGAGTCCACTCTTCACCAACAAGCTCGAAGTGCAGCCTCCACAATTTTCACATAACCGTATAGTAAGGATCCGGTCCCTTGGGTGCTTGTCAAGCCTCTCTAGGGCGTTTCTTTCAACTCCACATCCTACTTTTATCTCAGCACACAAGGACAAGGAGGAAGATAAATTTGCATGTTCTTACACAATTTAGATTTCACAAGGAAATGCATGAATCGGGTCTATCTATTTTCACATCATGGAAGTGTATATTTTCAAAAAGTGTTATCTACTATGTGCAACTACTACTCAAATACCCCCACACTTTTGAACACAGCCGTTCCTCACGGAACGACTTAGGTTCAAAAGCTCAAAAAAATAAGCAAGCAAAGGAAATGACATAAAGAAGGGAAGAACGGAACTCCCTTATGGCGTCGTTGCTTAGTTGTGCACGGCTGAGCAAACGACGGGGCCTAGCCCGGTCAGATTCAGTGGTTGTTCGAGGGAGTTTGACAGGGACCTGGGCTCTCGGGCGCAGTCCGGGACTGGCGAGTTTTCTCGGGCGCAGCCCGATCATTCTCGGTCGCGGCCCCATTTCCTGCATAATATGGCCATTTCCTTCCAAATACAAAGGAGGTGAGTATGAAAAAAAATGACATAAACATAAAAACTGTAACGAGTAAAGAAAATATGCCGGGTTACCTCCCGGCAAGTACCTTTGTTTAACGTCGTTGGCTCGACGGTACCTCACTCATGGATCATAAGTTTGGATCCCATGGGTGTGTGAGGTCGAACTTCTTCTCGGCTGCCCTTTTATTCTGCCCAAAGAATTTGTGGAGTGATGTGCTCGGTTTGGTTCTCCATAGGTCCGGCAGGTTCTCTTTTACATGCATCCGAGAAGGTGAGGCTCCTTTGACCATAACTACTGGTCCATTGAGCCGTGCTCTCTTGCTTCTCCTTCCGGGTTTCCATTCTTTTGGCCCATGTCTTGGCCGCTTCTTCATGTTTGAGTGGTCGGCACCCTTGAAATTCTGGAAGTTCTGAATCTTGCCTTCAAACATAGGCGACATCAAGCTTGTTCCCATGTTAAGTCTCTTCTTTGGGGCTGAGTTGAATGGTCGTCCTAGAACGAGTGAGTTTTCCGGGCTGCTTTTTTGGCTCGGCGGTGAGGAGTGCTCCATCATTGGCTTTTCTTGCCCTCGATTCGCCTCCAACTCCCCTTGCACCTCATCATTGATTCCACGATCTTTGGTGGCTAAGATCTGCATAAAACATAAAGGATTGAGTTGGGGCACTTCGACCACGAGGTGCGGACCTTTCTCGAGCAGCTCTTTAGTGAGGACCGGGCCTGCCGTGATTTTCTCGGTTGGTTCGACAGTAAGGTCCGGGCATGTCTCGACAGGTTTGGCAGTGAGGTCCGGGACTTCCTTGGGTGCTTCTTTAGTGAGGACCGGGAATTCTGTTGGCTCGTCAAGTAGGGCCGGGACTTCCTCAGGCAGATTGGTAATGAGGACCGGGCCTAATTTGGGCAGTTCTTCTTCTAACTCCCAGGGGTAATCGGAGTGGATCTCTTCTTCAGGCAACCATGGGTCCTCATCCTCGTCATCCATAAGGTCTCCGGGGGAAATTACACTGAGGACCGGGTCTGAATTAGGTAGCTCGGAGTGAGGTCCGGGTATGTGACGGAGCCCACTGCACTGTCGTTAAGGTGCAATGTTCTCTGTACAAATAAATTTATATTTTCTGCTACTCGTGACTACACTACTGAGTAGTAAGTGATAAGTAGGGGTCGAACCCAAGGGAATTAGAGGGATAGTCGTTCTTTGGGGGATTTGTACAGCGAGGGGGCGTGTTTTAAGTGGATTGACATTTTAGCGCGATTAGCTAAGCTACTGTTTTTGGTTTTTTTGGTTTTGAGTTCGGAAAAGTAAATTACAGAAAATAAATACTGAAATTAAATGACTGAAAGTAAAAGAGTTAAGGGAAGAAGACTTACAGTGGGTGATGCGTGATTGCGATTCCTCCGGTAGATGAGTGGTTGATGGTTGTAGTTGGTCGAGCAGTTTATAAAAGTAAGTACATGGGGGTTTTTGTAATTCAAGGGAAAGTATTCGGTTTCAGGTACCTTGTATTATAACATGTTTATTAATAACCGCTAGTAACCTTTCTAAGTATTCAAAGATGAATCGAGGCCCTTTCGTAGCGCAATACTTGCAACATCGTTTAAAGCAACACTTGTTCTACTTCAGACTAATTCCTCCTTTCGAAGTATCTTAGCCTTTTGTGCATCCATTTGAATTCTTTGGTCCAGTTTCCAAATGGTTTTTTAAGATAAGTCGAACTCCTCGATAAGTTTTGCTTGTTACAGCTTCCACTTACCGAGTATGATCACGAATTCCCACGGAAGAGCTTGCCCATTTGGTCCCTTTGGTCCAGTTACAAATGGTTCACTCAACCTTGGAAACATAGAACAAGTTTTGAATACAGAGAAATGAAACTAAAAGAAATTAAAACATTATATAATACAAGAAAGTACCTTCAACCGAATGAGGAGTTTAGCTACGACTGTCCATGGAAAAGGACATCATAACTAAATACTCAGGGGTTTTTGAAAACAATAAGAGGGAAAGGGGTGGAATACTCAAGAACCAACAGGAGTATTCCCAATTTCCTACTGAATACTCAAGAACCAACAGAAGTATTCTCTACAGTATTATAATACTCAAGAACCGACAGGAGTATTATAATTTCAAAGCGTATAATACTCAAGAACAAACAGGAGTATTATTTCCAAAACTAAACTTACAAGTAACCAAAAGTTTTAGAGAGATAAGTTACAAATTTGTGGATGTTGAAATGAGGAGGAGGAGCTCTCCTTTTATAGCCATGGAGGAGGAGAATGGGTGGTGGAGATGGAGGGCATGTGTTTTTGATCCAAGGGAGGAGGAAGGAGGAGCAAGGAGGAGATGACACATGGGGGGAGCCAAAAGCCGCCGGTTGGGGGAGGAGAAGCCACCGGTTGGCCGGTCATCCAAGGAGGAGAAGGGTGGCTTTGGCCACCTCCAAGCAAGGTGGCCGGTCATCTTGGTCCATGGGTGCATTTTGACAGTTTTGTGCAGTCTTTTCACAAAACTATCAATCCAATTTCGCTCCGTCTGACTCTGATTGTTCCTCGGTTGAATTTAATTTGAGTAATTCCTACGTCAGGATCTTGATATTTCTTCGTTCAGCGTCTAATCTTGACCTTGGATTGACTCTTATCATCTTTTCAGCGTAAAATCCTCTCCTTAGCGTGTTTTCTCTCTAAGCGCCAAAATACCCTGAAGAAATAAATCACGACTAACAAGCAGAAGTTAAATAGACCAACAGTCTAATTTGGTGGGTTTTACTGTGTTTTTGATTCGTATAATTTTGGTCCATCAGTATGTCTCAGGCAACTCGTTAGTTAGGACCGGGACTTCCTCGGACAGATTGGAAATGAGGACCGGGCCAGCCTCGGGTAGTTTGGAAGTGAGGACCGGGATTGATTTTGGCAGCTCGGTAATGAGGACCCAGCCTGCCTTGGCTGGTTCTTCTTCGGTCATCCGCGGGTTCTCATCCCCTGCCGGCTCCGTGGGTTCTTCTTTGATGACTCTTGGCCAGAGCATCTCATTGATCCGGTCTGAAGCTTCTTTTTGAGCCGCCAAGAATTCCTTGTTTCGACCTAGTTTTGGTGTATCGTGGCACTCAATTGCTGGATGCTAGCTGCCAACTCTTTCATATCGTCCTCGAGCGGCTCGGCCTGATCTTGTCTTGGTCTTGACCTCGCGGCCAAATCATCTATTAAGTTCCAAAGATCATTCATGGTTAAGTTCATCACCGAGCTTCCCGCTGCATCATTTAGCCAATTCCACTCTTGTGGCATCATCCCACCGAGAAACCTTTGAAGAAGATTGAAGTTGGTGAATCCATGGTGCGGGCAGCTCATCACAATGGAGTCAAAGTATGCCAAGTACTCGTCAAAAGTTTCATCCCGGGATTGCTCAAGGTTGATTATCTTCTTGCGGATTTCAAGTTGGAAGGATGGTGGGGAAAACTCCTCGTTGTTCCAAGGCTCGCTTCCATAGTAGGAAGACATAGTGAACTGCACGACAAAACAAACATAAGAAAAACAAAAAGAACAACTATTCCGATTTCACGACTCCCCGGCAACGGCGCCAAAATTTGACAGCGCGTCGTTGATACGCTACAAATTTACATTTATAGTTCCACTACTCGTGGCTCACTATTGAATTAGCAGAGCGGTAAGTAGGGGTCGAACCCAATAGAGTTAGTGTGGAGTAGTTGTTCTTAAAAAGAAAGAAAAAGAAAGTAAATACAGGTTGGGTTTGAGTGGTTTAAAATGAAAGTAAATGACAGAAATGAAAGTGCTGAAAGTAAATTGTGGATACAACCGGATTCAATATCAATCATACAACAAACATTTGGTTTGTCGCATGCTGTTTTTCAAGCCCAATACGTGCCAAACGTTAGGTTTGATTGATGCTGAAAACTGTTGTAATTAAGGTACTGAAAATAAAGTGAGTAAAGTAAAGTGCGTAAAAGTAAAGACTGAAAGTAAAGTGCGGGAAAGTAAAGACTGAATGTAAAATGCGTAAAGTAAAGTGCTGAAATGTAAATGACAGGAAAGTAAAGTGCAGATAAGTAAGAACGAAAGATATTCAGTCTAGGGTCTCTACTTGTGAGACAACCATCATGGACGTCAAATGATCTTACTTTGTGTTCATAAGTGTGGGTTTATTCCATTTCAAGATATAAACCCTAAAGTAAGGCCATTTCAAGCACTTACACCACAATCTACTCCAAAATCAAGACATAGACTTCTAGTTCAAAAGTGCAGCAACTTGATCTCTCATTTCCGATCAACCAAGCGACTTAAAGAGGGTTTGAACCACTCGGAAAAGCTTTGCCATTTCAAGCATCCACTTAACTTCGTTGTTCAAACCGAATGTATAGCACAAGAACTAGTTAACACAAAATAGCATTAAGTTCAAGTATCAAGATGCATACACAAGTATGAACACCCTTAGACCGAATATGCTTTAGCTACTTGTATTCATGTCAAGGAATACAAGCACCATACTTATGAAAGTAAAGGAAAACAAGAAAACAAGAACTTGTAAAGGAAAGGACTCGGTTTTGACAAGAAAAAGTAAAGAAGCCGTGGCTTGACAAGGAAAGTAAAGGAGAGGAGCTCCAAATCAAGAACAAGACATGAAAGTAAAGAGTGCTTGCTGGAAATTAAGAGCTTTGGAGCTCAAGAACAAGTGAAGAAAGGTTTGGAAATCAAGAACAAAAGCAAAGTGTGTGTTGTATTGAAGTGGAGAAGAGAGATAAGCTCTCAACTCCCTAAAAATGTACATGGACATGGACTTCTAAGGCATAAGCCTCTATTTATAGACTAGGGAAACTAGGGGACTAAGTTTAGATTGAGAAATATCCCAAAGCAATTGGATAGGAAGATAAGGATTGGCTTTGAAATATCCCAAAGCAACCCACTTGCATTTTCCTCCTCCAACCACAAGCCACCACATGCCTCCCCACTTGCACTCACAACCGACTTGCCAACCGCCTTGGAGCTAGTTCCTCCCCAATGGCGTCGCCTTGGACTCGGTTGAGGCCAACCGAGTTGGTTTGGTTGAGGCTAACCGAACTAGTAGAAGCCAACCGAGTTTGAATAGTAAGTAATCGGAATAATGGGACTGGGTTGGTTCTTGGCTGGAACATGGTTGTGACTGGTCGGAGCATCACCGAAGGTTGATCGGAACTCGCCGGAGATTGGCCGAAATCTTGGCCGGAATATGGCCGAAATCTTGGCCGGAATATGGCCGGAGCTTCTTGGCTTTTGGACAGTGTATTCTGAACGACAACGTCATTCTAAGATGATCTCAAGAAGGATGCTAAGCCAGATTCTGCCCGGAACATGATCGAAATCCCAAAATGGCTGAAATTGCCCTAGTTTGGCTTTGAGCGGGATTGAGTCCTCAGCAATGCGTTCTTCGCCTTTGGGCAACGGTTCTAGCATTTTGAAGTGATATTAGGCGGGGTCCATGAAGGATGATAAGGCTGAATCTGATCGTAGCATGGTCGTGCCTTATGATGGCCTAGAACTTGGTCCCTTCGCCTCGAACGGCTTTGATTTTGGACCATGCGTTCCTAGCCTTTTGAGTGTGGATTTGGAACGACATTCTTCATAGAAATCGAATGCCCGAAGTAGTTTGGCCGGAACGCCGCCGGAAAGTGGTCATGGCCTGGTGTGAAGTTCAGTTTGGGCGCAGGCCTCGGACGGGCTCGGACGCGGGCCTGGTTTTCTCGGCGCTGGCTCTCGGACTTTCGGGCGCAATACTCGAACGCGTCCGTCTTTCTTGGTCTCGGACGCAAGCGTCCGTCTTTTCTCGGACGGCCCGACTGAAGTTCTCGGCGCGCCCGGACGCGTCCTGCATTCTCGGTACTGGCCTGGCTCTCTCGGTCCTGGGTGAATTTCTTCGGGCCATGGTCAATTTTCCTCGGGCCCTGGTTGTGATTTCTCCGCCAGAAATGCTTGGTGTGCTTTTTGGGCATAAATCTCCCCTTTTGGGCATGTTTCCTCTTTAGACCCCAAAATAGCCTATATACACAAAAAGGCATTAACAAGCACTTGTTCGTATGATCAAATGTCTAATTTGGTGGGTTTAGCTGATTCGATGAATAGTATAAATACGCGCTATCACACGCAAGTAAGTGCAGTTAGAACAGAAAATAGCACACATGAAAAGATACCCAGTTCGGCGTTAACTAGCCTACGTCTGGGGGGCTTATCCCAAGCCCGGTGGAAAGCAATTCACTATATGAGTTTAGGGTACAAGGACTTATGTTTGCAGACTCCCCCTCAAACAACCGACTCTCTAACACTTCAGTGACTTGCGATCAAAGCTCCCCTTTGATCTGAGATCCCTCTCTTTGTCCATCAAATCTTCTCCCGAAAATTGTGTAACAGCTAGTCTGAACTTGTGCAGCTTTGGTTTGTGCAACAGTCAATCTGGTACGTGCTGAGTTCGTAGGCAGTGGTCACCTTCTACGTAATGAAGAACTCCGCACCGATCGATCTTCCTTTCTCTCTCTCAGTGTGTACGAGTGTTTAGCTTCTGAGATCGGAATGTTCAACAGTCACTTTGAACAGCAGGTTGAACAGATCAACTCGTATATGTTGAGCTCGTGGACAATGGTCACCTTCTTCGTAATGAAGAGCTCAACAATGATCTCTCTCTCTCTCTCTCTAAGTGTATGTCTGTTTTTCTTCAAGAGATGGATGGGGGACTTCTAACCCCATCAATATATTTATCAAGTTGGATATCTTACCAACTCTGGTCCTCTCAACTGAACAGAGTGTTGTACCAGATTCTTGAACTGTCAGCGATGTACGCTAACTCTGTTCTGTGCCGATTAAACAGTATATGTTCAGCACCGATTGAATAGTGTGTTGTACCAGTATCTCGAACTGTAAGCGATGTACCAACTCTGTTCTACACCACATATCTTCTACTGTTCAGCGTCGTAACTCCTTACCAACTCTGCTCAGTACTAGTGTCAGTATCTGTTCGGCGCCGATTGAAGAGAGTGATGTACCAGTATCTCGTACTGGTCAGTGATTGTACCAACTCTGCTCTGCGTCGTATCTCCTTACCAACTCTGCTCAGCACTGTTGTACCAACTCTGTCCAACACTATTTAGCGTGTTTGAACATCTCCTAATTTTCAGCACCATATCTCCTTGTGAAAACTCCAGAGATCTTTCTAAGGCACTTCGACAACATGTCTTCTAAGCAATCAGGTTTAGGAACTGCAATCTGCAGCAGACATGTTCAATCACTTCTGACACTTCTGAGATGTTCAATCACTTCTAAGCAATCAGCAGACGATTGACATCATAGTTCGGCCAGGACTAGATTAACTCCTTGTTTGAATGGTAGAGCAGCTTGAATTGTTTTGCCTTGTGTTCAACAACTTGATGCTTCAACATCTGAGTTCCACTTTAATGCTTGAACACCTTGTTGAACAACTTGAAGTCGTTTTGCCAAAATTCATGCCACAAGAACTAACACAAATGGACACTTTCACTAAAGGATTATGTATATATCTCGATCGCTTATGCATCTCTCAAGGCAAACATATTTATTGCAGCAGTCAATATGCATGCAAATAGGCAAAGTTGAATCTCAAGTATTTCTGAATAAGATGAACAAGTTACAAGTTAACGAGCGATTCGAACTTACTCGAATGATAATTAAGCGCGCTGACGGCCCTCTGATTAGAGCAGCCCGATCAGAGAAATCAGCATGAAACCAGCACAAGTAATATAGTTAATTTCGATCTGTGTTGGAGTGGAGGCTTAATGTCTCTCAACTTTCTTCTGCATCTCATTATATAGTGTAAAAATTAAAGCATATTCAGGGAGATGCAGCTGAGCTGTTTTATGCTGTTGGAGATGATCTCTTCACACTTCATTACTTTTATAATCTATCAACGTTTCGTTTCCCATCATAGTCCCCTTTTTTGCACTACACTCCATTCCATAACCATTCTCTATAATTTTTTCATTCTTATATTTGTGAGACTACAATCCTGAGATTCTCAAAAGGGCATTCAACTTCAACACAGCCGTAGCCAGACGATGCATTCCAGTATACCGTCAAATGTTGAATTATCCCAACATATCATCAAGAGGTGGTACTGGTTGGTGGCCTCAAGGTTTAGATGCTCATAAAAAACACTTCAGGTTTCAAGTTCAATTCCTAGCGATCGTACCAATTTAAAAATAGTATTTTAGGGCTCCGAAAGAAATAGTATTTTAGCAGTTATTTCGTTGTCTTTAGATTTTAGCAATTTATTTCTTATTTTAGTTTTTATTTTAGATTTTATTAGTTTCTTATTTTAGTTTTATTTAGATTTTATTTCCAAATTTAGCTTTTGTATTTTTCTATTTAACCCATCTTTAGGGTTCAGAAAGACAACTTTTATTTGAATAAAAAACCCTAGCTTTTGCTATTTTCCTGGTGGATTCCAGAGTTATCTTTTCTTGTGAATTTTAGAGTTTTATCTCTTTTCTGGTGGATTCCAGAGTTTTCGTTCGAGTTCACGCTTGTGAATTCGATCATCTATCCTAGGTTTAGCGCTTGCTATTCCTTTCAAGATTCCGACTGCGTCAGGGTGGTATCAGAAGCATGTCTTTCCTTGTCTCTCTTCTAGCTTGATCAGTATGTCAGATCAACCAATAACCATGGCAGATTTGGAGAGGGTTACTGCGGGTTTTACCGCAACCCTGGCTGCTTTCACAAATCAGGTGGCTGAGTTGACGATGAGAGTGGACAACAAGAGTCATCGTGGAGACAGAAGAGGAGAACTGAATAGGGTTCCGCAAGGTGAGAACAATCGTGCGACTATCTTTTATAATTTGAGTTCAAAAAAGGAAGTTTATCATGGTGATCAACAAAATAATTATGATTATCGAGTGAAGAGTGATATTTCATTGTTCTGCGGAACCATGGGAGGAGAGGAGTTTCTAGAATGGCATGTCAATGTTGATAGGTTTTTCGATGTCATGAATGTTCCCGAGAACAAACAGGTTAAGATGATATCAATCAGGTTGAAGAGTATGGCTGCCGTGTGGTGGGACAAGATCGTTATTCAGAGGCAACGACAAAGGAAGGGGCCAGCTAGAACATGGACGCGAATGAAACAATTGACGATGGAGCAGTTTTTGCCTAAAGAGTACGAACTGTTCTCGTATAAGAAGTATGTCGAATGCGTTCAAGGAAAGAAGACTGTGACGGAGTACAATGAGTGCGTGAAGCAAGGGCTTCTGAAGCCGAATCTGAAGGAAGAGGTTATTATACAGGAGGAGACATTGGAGAAGATTGATGAGCTCAGGATCATGTCTGCTGATTCTAAGGAGGAATGTGAAAGTTGAGTCGAAGAAGGATGAGGTTATTGTGGCGGTGGAGGAGGAGATTGATATGGTAACAATGATGAGAATTGTATCTGCTGACTTTGAGGAGGTTGAGAATGAGGTTCGTAAGGTTATTAGCATTACCAAGAATCTGTTTTCTCCAAAATCAGGAACTCATGAGAAGCCATATGCACTCGGTGGGGTGAGTAATCCTTTTTATATTACAGTCCAATCAAAATTCATGGAGTTCACTTAAACAGGGTCAGCTTTATATGACTACCCCCTACACCAAGTTGCTGAACATGATTCAAAAAGTGATACACTTAAAGTTGGGAAATTGATTAGGAGTGTCTGCAGTGATAAGCCGAAGCAGTGGGACTTATCCTTGCCTCAGGTCAAATTTGCATACAATAGCACTGACCCTGAAATCAGTACAACGGCTAAGAAAGTGGTTGGGGAGAGTATAGTTGTCAAGGAAGTTGTTAAGGCTAGATTGAAGGCTACGGGGAAGAAGAAGGTTAATGCTGACAAGCGCCAGAGAGTAAAGGCTTTAAAGTAAGGTGATGATGTAATACAGCTTCACAAGCATGGACCATTCAAGGTAGATGAGGTCCTACATCTAGAAGAGACTCGGGGGTCGTGTTCTTTGGAAGTGAAGGAGACTGATGTAGGAGTGTTTAGGGCTCCAAAATAGTATTTTAGCAGTTATTTCTTTGTTTTTAGATTTTAGCAGCTTATTTGTTATTTTAGTTTTTATTTAAATTTTATTAGTTTCTTAGTTTAGTTTTATTTTGATTTTATTTCCAAATTTAACTTTTGTATTTTTCTATTTAAAACTCTTTAGGGTTTCAGAAAGACAAATTTTATTTGAATAAAAAACCTTAGCTTTTGCTATTTTCCTGGTGGATTCCAGAGTTATATTTTCTTGTGGATTCCAGAGTTTTATCTCTTTTCTGGTGGATTCCAGAATTTTCGTTCGAGTTCACGCTTGTGAATTCGTCTTCTATCCTAGGTTTAGCGCTTGCTATTCCTTTCGAGATTCCGACTGCGTCAATGAATAAGTTAACGAGCGATTCAAACTTACTCGAATGATAAGCGCGCTGACGTCCCTCTGATTAGAGCAACCCGAGCAGAGAAATTAGCATGCAACCAGCACAAGTAATAGTTTCGATCTGCGTTGGAGTGGAGGCTTAATGTCTCTCAACTTTCTTCTGCGTCTCATTATATAGTGTAAAAATTAAAGCATATTCAGGTTGTCAGCATTCTTTAATTTATTGAATACATTGTGCTTCAATAGGGCTGAGCATTGTTCGGTAAATTCCGAATTTACCGATTTAATTTACCGAACCAATTCAATTTGGTTCGGTAAAATCGGTGAAATCGAAAAATTACCGATCGGTAAATCGGTAAAATTTGGTCGGTAATCGGAATGAAATTTTTGGTTCGGTAATTTACCGAATAAGATTTTTTTTTAAATGAATTATTTGTTTAAACTTCAAATTCTAACCTGCAATTTTTGAAAACATTCGTGATTTAATTGTGTAGATCAAAATTTTGAATTATCTTTGTATTTTTTGGTTATTAGATGATTAATTATTATGTTTTAATAACTTTAAAAATAGTCAAAAAAAATTCGGTAAATTCGGTTAATTCTGACAATTTACCGAATTTACCGTTTTACCGAAATGTCGGTACGGTAAATTTGATTCGGAAAACGGAATAAAAAATTTGGATCGATAAATTCGGTAACGATAAATTCGGTAAATTACCGAATGCACACACCTATGCTTCAAGTTGATTAATTAGTTTACGATCACAAGTTCCATGCAACTGAGCTGTTTTATGCTGTTGGATAGGGGTGAGCAGGACCCGTCCTGACCCGGTGACCTGTCCCAACCCGGTTGAAATTTGGACGAATATGAACCCGGCCCGGTACTAAATAAGTCGGGTTCGGGTTAGTCATCAGGTTACCCGTCCCTATTGATATCCAATAAAATAAGATCTAATAACTTTTATAGTCATTTTAAAATAAAAATGTTTTAGAAAGGACTTCAACCATAGTCTAATCTTAAATGAGTAATATCAACATTGTTATAAGTCTACTTGATGTCTAGTTTTAGCTACTTGATATTAGAATGGACTTCGAACTTAGACTTTTGAGGCTATTTTGTTTAACCTATTTGATATTTTTATTATAAGTCTATTTTTGTGACGGGTTTGGATTATCATATACGACCCGATCAATATTTAGTATCGGGTGAACTAAGTAACCCAATCATTATTTCGGTTCGGGTTAGGAACAAACCAAACCCGTCCTAACCCGTCCCACAATCACCCCTACTGTTGGAGATGATCTTCACACTTCATTACTTTTATAATCTATCAACGTTTCGTTTCCCATCATAGTCCCCTTTTTTGCACTACACTCCATAACCATTCTCTATAATTTTTTCTTTCTTATTTGTGAGACTACAATCCTGAGATTCTCAAAAGGGCATTCAACTTCAACACAGCCGTAGCCAGATGATGCATTCCAGTACGTACTGTCAAATGTTGAATTATCCCAACTTATCATCAAGAGGTGGTACTGGTTGGTGGCCTGGTGGTTTTAGATGCTGATAAAAAACACTTCAGGTTTCAAGTTCAATTCCTAGCGATCGTACCAATTTAAAAAAAAATTTATACAAACGGACACCACACCATCAATCACTACTTCAACTCTACACTAACTCAAACTGTTGCAATCTTTAAACGTGACTTAATCATATATTCGTAGAGGGTCAAGATCAGGTACAAAGTTAACCTACTTGATATTTATATTATAAGTCTATTTTTGTGACATGTTTGGGTTATCATATATGACCTGATCAATATTTAGTGTCGGGTTCGAATTGAACTAAGTGATCCGATCATTATTTCGGTTCGGGTTAGGGACGAACCAAACCCGTCCCACGATCACCTCTACTGTTGGAGATGATCTTCACACTTAATTACTTTTATAATCTATCAACGTTTCCCATCATAGTCCCCTTTTTTGCACTACACTCCATAACCATTCTCTATAATGTTTTCATTCTTATTTGTGAGACTACAATCCTGAGATTCTCAAAAGGGCATTCAACTTCAACACAGCCGTAGCCGGATGATGCATTCCAGTACGTACTGTCAAATATTGAATTATCCACCTCTCTCCTTTTCTCCAGACTCTTCTTAGCATTTCCTTTTCATGAGCGCAGCTTTAACCGCCGCTACTTTCGTCCGCCCATCTCCGCCAGCTCCTAGCTCCTTTCCGGAGTCCTCCATGGCTCCCCCGCTTGCTCATCATCCCCATCCTTATCCTTTCTTTTCCTCCTGTCGGCCGACTACGGTTGTGTCGCTTGGTGGACTGGGTTGGGTTTCTGGTTGCAGCTCGGGATTATGGGCGGCGGGTGGTGTCTTTGGAGGTGGGTTTTGACTGGCGGGTGGTGGTCTCCTTGTTGGCTGTCCTTCTCGTTGGGATTTTGTATAAATTAGTACATTTTTATGTAATCGTATGTTTGTCACCGGAGTTTCCTTTAGGGTGTGCTCCGGTTTGTAGCTTGATCGGCTTGGTCCGGCTTTTAGTTTGTACCTAGGAATCGGTTATCCTCCTGCCGCAAACGTGATGTGGATTGACTATTTCCAGCTGGAGTGGCAGGCTCCCATTTCGCTGGATTTATTTGAAGAAACGTGGTCGGCGCACAATGGATGATTTGAAGGTGCTTTCCGAGCTTCTTCTAATGTTTGGCCACCTTGGCGTGTGTTGGATCTTGCAGTTTCTCTGTGGTGAAGATTCTCCAGCGGCTGATGAATGACTCCGTTTTACACGGATTACGTTGTCAAGTTTTTTGTGTTTGTTCGCTTCATTTTTCAGTCCTATTGTATATTTTCCTTCGTGGAGATGTTTTTAGATCCTTGTACGTCTTGATGTATCAAAAAAAATTGTTGAATTATCCCAACATATCATCAAGAGGTGGTACTGGTTGGTGGCCTGGTGGTTTAGTTGTTCATCAAAAACACTTCAAGTTTCAAGTTCAATTCCTAGCGACCGTACCAATTTATAAAAAAGAAAAATTATACAAACGGACACCACACCATCAATCACTACTTCAACTCTACACTAACTCAAACTGTTGCAATCTTTAAACGTGGCTTAATCATATATCCCCAGACGGTCAAGATCAAGCACAAAGTTAATTTTTTAATACAAAATATAAAATTCGTCAAAATCATTTTATAGTTCGTCAGTTTATTTTATAGTTCGTCAAATTATTTTATAGTTCGTCACTTTTTGAGCCGAAAAATGGAAAAGACGAGCCAAAAATGAAAAAGACGACATAGTTCGTCAGTTACATTTTATAATTCGTCACCAAAAAATACACCAAAAATTAAGATTTAATCCCATCCATTCCAATCACAAGATCAAGGACTGTGATAAGTTTGTATTTTGTACCAAAAAATCAACTTTGTACCTGATCCTTTCCCTATCCACAGATAGGAAAAAGATCAGGTGAGAAGTGATTTATTTGGTGAGAAGTGAGAATTAAATCTAGACATTCATCTTGTGTAATTAACGAACCAGATTAAACATAATTAATAATATAAAAACTACCAAATTAATCATATTAAATTGAAATCAGGAGCAAATTAGTCATTTCCTAATCTCATGTGCTTCGATCCTCATCTCCATCCGCCGCTGCCTCATCCCTTCCTCCCCAAATACATCCCGCTTAACCTCTGCCCCTTGACGGCGATGACGACGACGGGACCATGTCTGATGATCCCAAAGGCGATGAAGCTCCAGAGTCAGTTTCGCAGTTTTGGTAAGCCTTTTCGTCGACTTGAAGAACTGAGTCCTTCCCAGCATCGTATGTGAAAACTAAGTGATTCAAATCATTAGTAATTTTTTTCAATAAACTTATCAAATGAAAGATCTTCGGAGTCTCCAACATTGAATCGATGCTTCTGTGCCCAGTTATTATACAGTTGTGTAGAGGTATATGTGGCACCTCCCAGCTCATTGAGCCTCCAGCTCCAACATTGAAGTCCTTAGCATCACCTTGCTGAGCCAGCAATGATTCGGGTGGAAAAAGGGTATGGCTTCTGGAAGCTGGAGAAGCATGCTGTGAGATTGCTGATAGTTGGACCTGTTTGTGGTTGCTTTGGATCGATTCATAATGCTTGCCAGATATACGAGAGGGCAGATGGAATTGATTTGATTTTTCAGCAGAGTGTTCATAAATAGAGCCTCCAATATTTTTGTTTATGGTTTTGAGTTTTTGATGTTGAAGTCGTGAACATGGAAATGCATCTGTTCTTAAACAGTTTAAAATGATATGTCGAAAACTCGAGATATTTTGGTAAATAACGTATTTACTTATACACATATCTGACTTGTTTCTTGCACAATTGATAACGATGGTTAATGGCCAATGCTCTTTGTGCAAAATAGTGAACCAATTAGGCTTTTACACTAATGCACTTGGTTGTTCTTGGGATTGCAATATTTTGGATCATGGGGATATGATTGTATATAAAAATTCGGATTTGGTTATGATTTTTATCGAATTTATGTTTTTCCCATTCTTTTTTTGATCAGTGTAACGTAAGAGCAGAGCTCTTTTCTCTCTTCAATACAGGATTGGACTGGAGACCCTCATGTCAGGCGCCCGTATGATTTCAGATGGAATGTTGCATGTTGCCGCTGAGTGGTATGAATGCTGCTGATTGAGATATGCATCAGGAATCAGGACATTTCAGCTTTAAATATACAATTTATGACATTCCTAACATGATGATGTTCCTTTACGTACAGCCTTGCATCCTATATGACGGATGAAGAAGTTCAACAAGGCATTCTATACCCCTCTATTGACAGGTAAGGAGATATCTTTTCATAAGATGATGAGCAAGGTCATTAGAATTAGATGGTCGTTGTTACTGTTATTGACAGGTTGCCTATTTGCAGAATCTGGGATGTAACAGTTGAAGTTCAAGTAGGGAATAAGTGGTGTTTTAGAATTATGTCATAGAGAAAGAATGCAGGTTCGAGGAGTTACGATAAGAATGCGATGGTGAAGCCACAACAATGGCAATGTTGGAAAGAGCTTTGTTTCATCTCGATGCTCTGGTTTGATGGCGATTTTAAGGAGTCTGGCCTTGAAGTAAATATACTTAGTCATGTCAACTGTTAATTGTGCTACGGATTATGCTTATAATGCTACGGACAATGATTACCGTGTTACGGATTATGATTACAATGTTATGAATTATACATACGGATTATGTTTATCCTCATTGATACACATTAACTTGACTATTATAACTTACGGATTATGATTACAATGTTACGGATTATGGTTCTTTCAAAAAAAAATGTTACGGATTATGGTTACAGTGCTACGGAATATGATTACAATGCTACGTATTATAACGCACATGAATAAAATATGGTTTCAGGTTCATCTTCATTTTGAATTGGAGCAGTTGAACAAAGCTGTAAGCATAAAACCAAACTACAACAAATCTTTTTTTGATTCATAAGTGGTCTAAAGCCACCAAAAAAACTAACAGAAGTTGGTCTCCTTGTCTCGCTGACCTTGGCCTCCACTCGCTACTCTACTTTGGCCTCAGTGGAACGTGCTCCTCTCTTCCATTAGCGAACTACAACAAATCTTATTCCTACACATAGCTCTTTTGCATTCCAACATTCCAACATTCTGAACTACAACAAAGCTGTACTACAACATTCTCAAAATCTGATTCCTACTTTGGTAATCTTAATATAACTTACGGATTATGATTTCAAATGCTACGAATTATGATTACAATGTTACGAATTATGATTACAATGCTACGGATTATGATTACAATGATACGGATTATGATTACAATGCTATGGATTATAATGCACATGAATAAAATATGGTTTCAAGCTCATCTTCATTTTGAATTGGAACACTTGAACAAAGCTGTAAGCATAAAACCAAACTACAACAAATCTTTTTTTGATTCATAAGTGGTCTAAAGCCACCAAAAAACTAACAGAAGTTGGTCTCCTTGTCTCGCTGACCTTGGCCTCCACTTGCTACTCTACTTTGGCCTCAGTGGAGCGTGCTCCTCCCTTCCATTAGCGAACTACAACAAATCTTATTCCTATTAGATGACCAACTGGAGCATATCAGAAATGCACAAAGCCTCGGCGGTCCTAGAATCCCTGGTGGGAAGATTTCTAACAAGTTTTTATGACCGGGTGATTGATAGATACTGACATGACGATATGTTGGTTGTGTTTTAGACCCACCGACTCGGCCAACTTCTGTGTCAGGAATAAAACAAACATGTGCTTTCATAGACTTTTGTGCTCTCCAGAAATATTTGGGAGACAGACAGGCTCAGCTGGTTATGAAATGGACAGTGGGAGAGGATGACCAACTTCGAAGAAATAACGATACAAAAATCGTATAGCTAATCCAGTGAGAAAGCTCCGTTACAGTATCTGCATCACCAGGCAACAAACAACCTTGTTACTGATATCAAGTTGGATGAAGTAAAAATTTCAATCATTAAATGGAACATAAGTGCATAGAGATTTTGCATTGCTTATTCAAAGATATGTATTTGTATGAAATACATGTTGCTAAATTTTTCTACTGCATCGGAGGCGTATATAAGTAGGGATGCACAAATTCGGACCAGACCGAAAAAACCGACCGAACCGGACCGAAAAAGACCGGACCGAATTTTTTTCGGTCCGGTCTTTGGTCCTAAGATTTGCTAAATTTCGGTCTCGGTCTGGTCCGGTTCGGTCCTAGTAAAATTCGGTCCGGTTCGGTCTGGACCGAATAATTTTTTTTTTTTTTTTTTAATTTTTTTAATTTTTTTAATTTTTTTAATTTTTTTAATTTTTTTTTATTTTTTTTGACAAGTAAGTATACGCTTCTTATAATATTCGTTGTAAAAAATCAATCTTCTCTGACTCACAGTACAGCCATTATTATTGAATTCAAAACAATGTTATGAAAAATAGTTTATTTTAATATTGCAAAAAATCAAATAACATTTCGGTCCATAACCGGTCTGGACCGGACCGAACCGGACCGAACCGGACCGATTCGGTTTCGGTCCGGGTCGGTCTTCGGTCTTAATGTGGCAAAAAATTCGGTCCAGAGGACCGGACCGGACCGAAAAAATCGGTCCGGTTCGGTCCGGTCCGGACCGAATGTGCATCCCTAAGGGTCTCATTGACTTTCTCGAGTACCATGTACAGCTCTTTTCCCCTAACTAACCGAGCTATGACCCAAGCATTGTTTTTCGCTCCGATACTTACTTCCAAGTTGGTCTCTTTATTGGCATCATCCCACTTTGCTCTATTCTTTTCTAAATCAACTTGTTCTCTTAGCTTATTCAAGGCAAGGAGAGAGTCCTGCAGTATTATTTACCACATGACTTGATTACTCATTTCATGAGTCAACCATACTACTAGGAAAATGACATGTTGATCAGTTTATGACTATTAGGACAATAACTCTCGAGTAGAAATGACATGTACGGATGACAGGATTTATCAGTTCTAATATTATAATTCATGTATCAGTGTCTATCACATAGTTAAAAAGGTCGAGCTATACAGATTGAGTAAGAGAAGTTAATAAGGTAAACCTTTGTTAATAAGGTAACTTTTCCAGGTGGAGATGCCCTCGACACATGTCTATCACCATCCACCAGTTACTACGCATTATGATCAACTACTACAAACATTATGCAGCCATTACATTCTTAGCCATTACGAAGATCAGCGCATAACATTGAAGATACAGACACTATGCAGTCATTACATTCTTAAATCTAAACTACTAACAACATTCACCATCTAATTGTTTGCTCAATAACATACACAAAATCCAATATAATACTGATGCAAAAACATCAGAGTAGCACGCAACTACTTTGAGACAGCTTATAAATTGAACTAACTCGCTCAACAAAACACTTTAATGTGTTTAACAAGTTTATTAGTAGTCTATGGCTACGAATTACCCAGTTTAAACACATAATTCGGATTACCCAGTAGTCTATGGCTACGAATTACACAGTTTAAACATTGTTACGTATTATGTCAATTCATACAAACCTAAAATAGGAAGAATGAAACACTGCTGAATTGTGCAACGGATTTTATCCTTCAGTATTTTCATCTAAAAATTTTAGCATATATGTAAAATAGCTTTGCAGCAGAGTCAGCTGGGATCGATCAATTGGTCATCGAATGGATTAAATAATTGGATTTACAACTCAATGAATCAAACTGAGGCCAAAAATAGCAAGCGAGCTACGAATTATGATCATCGGATTAAGAATAAGATTAAGAATAAGACACGAATTTTCAAGCAACAAACTCCAAAAACAAAAGTCGAAACTTTTCAGCCATTCAAGCAACAAACTCCAAAAACAAAAGACGAAACTTTTCAGCAACACAAAAAGACTACAAACTCCAAAATGATGATACGAATTATGATACATACCGTAAACATGGCATGCCCGTGGGAGTAGTCGTCCGTCGAGGCGAGAAATCATTATTGTGCGTATTTCCGACATCGATGCTCGAGAGTCATCCGTCCGAGAGTAGTCGTCCGTCGCTGAGAAATCATAAAGCTGGAAGGAGCGATAGACGAGGCGGCGCCGGAGGTCTTCGATGGATCGAGGCGGCGTCGGAGGACTTCGAATGAGTCGCTCGTGAATCGAACGAGAAATTATTAGGTCGTGGAAGAAAGATTGAGTTTTATTTAGTGGACTAAAATGCCCCTAATACATATGGTAGTCGTACGATTAACGTGAAATATGAATTTGATTTGATATAATCCTGATCGTAGATTAATAAAAATGAAGGGCCGATATTAATTCCTATTTCTCAACCTAAAGTTACTTCTCACCGGATCCAAACCCTCCACAGATAATAAATAACAAGATTTGCAATGAAAACACAATATTGACACCAATTTGTATTTTAATATACGAGTCAATTTGTTTAGAAACAATCATTGATGGTTACTATATTGAGATATTGTTTTTTTAATGAATGATGTATCAATAATCAAAAAATTTAACAACCAAAACCTGTGCTAGCAAAACAAACTCAAGACACTCTCAAAGACCTACAAAACGAGCCTAACAAGAGAAGCTCTTACACCCTGCAACCAATGTCATTTAACCATTTCTTATCACCTAGACTAATATTTTTACCTTCTAAACCAGCAAGCTTCACTTTCCATGTCCAAATTATGCTTTTTATGGGATGTTTACATGTATTGTACAAGACTATTGAAAGTCTGAAATTCGCACGCTAATCTAGTACATTTTATCTCCACTGAAGCACAAGCCTTGCGGCGTCTTGACTCATCCACTTCGAAGTATATCTCCGAGCAATCTTCTTGCCTCACGGGCGAAGCCTTTCTTTAGAGCCGTGGCGAAGACGAAGCCAACTCGAGCACCTCCTATGAAGGGAGGGAAACACCTCCTGTGAGGGGAGGAAAGCACCTCCGGTGAAGGGAGGGAAGCACCTCCTGGGAATGGTGCATCATGGGGGGATTGAACTCATGACCAATTGGTTACAAAGCCAGTGGTTGAACCAATCCAACTACAACCCCACATGCCCAAATTATGCTTTTAACTATGTTTTTTTGGCTCAACTCCTTCCTGTTTAAATATAATTGAGTTCCTAGCTCTCCAAATCTCATAAGCCCCTTCGAAAACAGCCACGTTCAAATTTTCAATTACTTAGAGATCTTTACAAAACTGTCAAGTGTCAACAGATTTTGTTGAGGGGTGACTAAAAAGATATCAATTAAAATCATTAACATTTATCCCTCAAAAAAAATCATTAACATTTTGTTTTTATTCTTTGTTACAGAAACATTGTTTTTATTTAAAGATATAGATAAAATAAGGTCAAACGAAGCTTTTTTTCTTTCTTTTTATGAAACCATGAGCCCATTTTGTGATCACATATTCACTTTGAATGATTAGTTGAACTTTTTTTTTGATAGGGGAATGATTAGTTGAACTTATGTCACGTATGATGGGCATAAACGTAAGATACATCACAATAATATATAAAAACAAAATATCAATGCCCATTCGTTTATGTGCACATCACACGTTGTGGTCAAATAATTAGGGATGCACAAAATTGGATTGGATAGTAAATTTTCATTGGAACTTTTATCTTTATATTTTATGTTGAATTTTTCTAATTTCATCTATGGTTTGGATTTTTCCTTCATCATTTGTGGATGTTTTTCTCTTTCCTTTTCTCTTTCTATTCTTCGTCTCTTGTGGACGCTTACTTGCAGGTGCTATAATCTACCTTCTCGCGGAGACGTGCTTAGACGCTAATATTCTACTATAGAGGGATATGTGGACTCGTAGATTTAAAACTCAAAGGTGCCAAAATGGCCTATCCTTCCATGAAAGATGTCTAAGTCCAATTTTAACTTTACTTAAAATGAATCTGAAATTCACCATAAAAAAAATGAGTCTGAAATTCGGCCAAGTCCAATTTTCTGAAGTTGTTGAAATCCCTAAACCCCAAATGGCGCGAATCTGCTTGTGTTTCTCTCTCATGTGTTCCTTCTTCCTCGCCCTGCTACTGATCGGCGACGCGATCGATTCATCGTTATGACTTTCTTCGAATCCCTTATCAACTCATTGAGCTTGGTTCCCTCGTTAGACTCTAGGCGGCGAAACCCTAACTCGATCGATCAATCGATGGAAGGCGGAGTAGGAGGCGATACTGCGGCGGGATTTGTGGCAACGGCCAATGAGCGAGTGGCGTATAAGCTGAAAGGGTACTTTGATTTGGCGAAGGAGGAGATTGATAAGGCGGTTAGGGCTGAGGAGTTGGGGACGGTTGCTGAGGCGATTGTTCATTATAGGAATGCACTGAGGATTCTGGTTGAGGGTAGCTCGACTCCTTCCTTTTCTTACATTAGTCCTAGGTATCCAACATCGTTAAAATTGATTGATCGTTCTGAGCTGATGGTTGTGTATGTGGATTTGTTCTAATAGTTTCGGATGTTGGAGTTAGGTCTTGTGGCTGTTTCAGATTTGTAACTTGTGTAGAGTGAATCTTTTTATCTAGTGGAATGAATAATGAGGTAGTGTTACTGGCTTCTGAAATAGTTTTTTTTTCTTTTGATATTTGTGTCAGTGAGCAGCAGAAGGTGAAATCTTGTAGGCAGAAGATATCAAAGTGGCAAGGACAGGTTTCTGAAAGACTAGGAGTTTTGTGCCAGCAATCAGGTTTGGAGTTATTTTCCTGCTTCCTGGTTAGATGTCAGTTTTTTGTCCATTTGTTATATATATTGTTTATGTTTGATTAAATGGTTGTCTGAAATCAGCTGGCGTGGCAAACAAGGTGAATCGTACAATTGTTGGAGAGAGTATGGCACCATCAAGTACTAGAAAAGATACGCACCGGAGATCTCAGCAATCTGGTGTTAATACTCTAGTTGGACATAATGTTGTAGGGATCAGACCGGGAAATAAGGCAGGCCCTGATTATGATAATAAATTGGTTGAAATGATAAATACTGTGATAGTGGATAGAAGCCCATCAGTCAAGTGGGATGATGTTGGTGAGAACATGTTACATGAGTCGTATTGATGAAGGACTTAAATTTTGTTGTGGATTTGATCTTGCACGTCAGAAACTGCTAAAATATTGAATTACTTGTTGTAGCTGGTCTTGACAAGGCAAAGCAGGCATTGATGGAAATGGTTATTCTGCCAACTAAACGTAAAGATCTGTTTACTGGCCTCAGGAGGCCAGCGAGAGGTGATGGATTGCATAATCTGCAATTTGTTGCTTATTTTTGCCTTCCATTTGTGGGACTTCCTGAGCAGTGAGGAATTATAAGTTTCGTGTTTCTGATTTTATTTACAGCTTTTATCATCAGGCCTGCTTCTTTTTGGTCCACCTGGCAATGGTAAGACCATGCTCGCAAAAGCAGTTGCATCAGAGTCGGAGGCAACCTTTTTCAACGTATCTGCAGCTTCTTTAACATCAAAATGGGTATTTTTTAGCTTAACATGGTTATAACCCCTTTTGATTCTCCCATTATAAAGTCTCCATAATATGTAACCAAAAAATATTTGATGCTTTTTTCGGTTTAATAAAGCCCTGACTAGAAAGCTCACACTGAAATAGGTTGGAGAAGGAGAAAAACTTGTGCGAACTCTTTTCATGGTTGCGATATCCAAACAACCATCTGTGATATTCATTGATGAAGTAAGTTATTTCCAAGTAAGCAAGGTTCTTATATGGGTTGTAACTGTGTCTCTTGAGAGCTGTGCTGTTCTATTAGGGCATACCAGTGTTTTATCTAGCTACAACCGGACAAACCTCAAATTCTTTTTCTTTGGGCTGAACAAGGGGATAATCCCTACTACTAAAAAAATTTCATGTCTAAGTACATGGTTACATCAAGATATGCAGCCTTGTGGCTTGGAACTAATATACTACATGCTGATGTTCAGCCTTATATTTGGTGATTTCGCATAATTGCCTCATGATCCATTATTTTTGTTTCAACTTTTACACATGCCAAATGAAAAAAGAAACCATTCTTCTCTTTTTTTTCACCTTCTTCTCTTATGTGCAACATTTATTTGCTTGTCAGATTGATAGTATCATGTCGACAAGGGTGGCTGACGAGAATGAAGCAAGTAGAAGATTGAAGTCGGAGTTTCTGGTACAATTTGATGGTGTTACCTCAAACTCTGATGATCTTGTAATTGTAATTGGTGCGTTTCACTTATATTTTATTTTCCTCTAGTGAACCAAAGCTAGGATCCTGAGATGAATATTATTGTTTTACTAGGTAGCAAGGTTATGTGTTTCTCCTCTTACTGTTGATGTAGGTGCAACCAATAAACCCCAGGAGTTGGATGATGCAGTTCTTAGGAGACTGGTCAGTATACCTGTCAGACTGTGCTGTATATTGTTTAGTTTTATGGTGCCTAGCCTAGCAGCCTAGGTGATCATCTAATGCTTGTATAATTCCATTTAGCTAGATGCTTAGACTTCAGATACTCTTCATACTTATTTTGCTTATAGTCACCTGCACCATTGGTATTGCTGGCAAGCTTTCATTTATAAAAAAAAAAGACAATAATCCTTTGATTTTTTTTTTACAATATTGTAATACCAAAAATTGTTAATTAGGTAAAGAGAATTTATGTACCACTACCAGATGAAAACGTCAGAAGGCTTCTCCTTAAAACTAAACTCAAGGGCCAGGCATATTCCCTGCCAGGTAATATCCTGTGCTTTCACTGATTTTTATTTATTTTCTCATCATACTGGAAATGGTCGAAGGTAAAAATGATAGCAGAAGTATAGTTGCTCAGTCATGATCCAATTGCCTGTCTTGTGAGTGATGAGCGTCACGCTTGACCTTGACTTTCCTGATATTGTGCTGTGCATTACTTAGTCTAATATGGCAATCAGCTTAATGAACATATATGTCTTGGTTGTATTGCAATAGGTGGGGACTTGGAGAGGCTTGTGGAAGAGACAGAAGGTAGAATATAAAATGAAGCATAACTTCAGATTTATTGATCACATCATTAAGGCAATTGTGTTATGTCATTAAAGTAATGCTGTCTACACATGTTGCTATTTATCAATATACATGGATTTAATTCAGAAAAACTGGTTAGGCTAGACAGGCTCTAACTACTCAATAATGAATGCATAGGTTACTCTGGGAGTGACCTGCAGGCTTTGTGTGAAGAGGCTGCCATGATGCCGATTAGAGAGCTCGGCTCAAACATTCTCACCATCGAAGCAAGTCAGGTATTTTTTTCAGCACAAGCATCACCTTGATATCACTTACCCTTGAAAATCCGGGTCTCATGTTACCATCATTTTGCTGTTTCATCAAACCAGGTGAGACCTCTGAATTACATGGATTTTGAGAAAGCAATGAAGGTCATCAGACCTAGCCTTCAGAAAAGTAAGTGGGAAGAATTGCACAAATGGAACCAGGAATTCGGCTCTAATTAAGTGTCTCCTGCTTGCTAAGTATTAACAGAGGCAGCTACCTGAATATGTTATGAATTTATTTACCAACTGGCTGTGCATACAGAGCAGAGCTGTCAGCGTGTCACAATCTCCTTCTTACTAAAGTCTTCCAAACCTCGTACATTTATTCTCTATTCTGTCTGGTGGTCCCACACCCTCATGTACACATTTGTCATATTCTGTTCAAATTTGGGACAATGCACACATTTTGCACCAATCCCAACTCAACTCAATACTACCCTAACTCGGTCAACAACCGCTATTTTTGGCTAAAACAAACAAGCATCTTCGCTTACTCAAGCGTCATCTGTCAGTAAATGGCCTCGCAATAAATAATAAATAAATTTAATTTAATTTAATAAAGAGTAAGACATCAATGGAAAATCTCAACAACATCTCGAATTTTCTATTCAATTTTCAATTGAAAAATTGAAGTCCCCACAAAATCCTCTCCACACCAACTTCCAACTCTGACTCATTAAAAATCTCTCCTCCCCAAAAAAAAAACCCCCTCCCAAGTCCCAACTCTCCACATTTCTCAATCCAAACATGGCCGCCGCCGCCCCTGCAGCATGCCTCCTCCTCATCCTCCTCTCCGTCACCACCTCCTCCGCCCACAACATCACCGACATCTTAACCTCCTTCCCTGACTACACCGAGTACAACAACCTTCTCACCCAGACCAAACTCGCTGACGAAATCAACAACCGTCAGACCATCACTGTCCTCGTACTAAACAACTCCGTCGTCACCTCCGCCCTCAAATCCAACCCACTCGACGTCATCAAAACCCTCCTCTCCATCCATGTCATTCTAGACTACTTCGACGCCACCAAGCTACAAAACCTCCCCAAAGGCTCCACCATCTCCACCACCCTCTACCAAACCTCCGGCGTCGCCCCTCAACGCAACGGCTTCGTCAACATCACCGACTCTAAAGGTCAAGTCCTTTTCGCCTCCGCAACCCAAGGATCCAAACCCACTTCGGTGTTCACCAAATCCGTCAAAGCCGAGCCGTACAACATCTCGGTTATCGAAATCAGCGCCCCGATCGACGCTCCGGGGGTTTTAAACCCTCCGACGACGAAAGGTGTAAACTTGACGACGGCGATGATCAACGCCGGGAGTAAGAAGTTTGCCGATTTGGTCACGAAGCTGGCTGTGTTGCAGGAGTACGATGATGTGAAAGGGACGGGGCTTACGGTTTTCGCGCCGAGCGATGACGCTTGGAAGAACAAAGGGATGCCGGACTGGACGAAGATGTCAGAGAGTGACGTACGCACGGTGTTGAGGTTTCACGCGACGCCGAACTACTTCCCGATGGCGACGTTGAAGAGTATGAATGAAGATTTCATTACGTTGGCGACAATCGGTGCTGATAATTACTCGATTGTTCCAGAAGCTTCTGGAGACTTCGTGTTGTTAAAGACTGGAGTTGACTCAGCGAGAGTGGTGAACACTATTGTTGATTCTGCTCCTGTGGCTCTGTTTTTAATTGATAATGTTCTGCTTCCGGTTCAGCTATTCGGCAACTCCTCCGCTCCTACTCCATCTGGATCTCCGGTTCCGTTGCCGTCTCCGTCGAGTCCGACTCCATTGCCGGAGCCAGGAACAACTCCGCCATCTGCGCAACTTGGGTCTTCTCCGCCTGCTTCAGCTCCGGCATTGACGCCACCTAGTGAAGGACCATCTCAGGCTCCTCCGGCACCGTCTGGGGAGGTTCCGGATATTGGTCCTGGTCCTGTACCAGCTGCTGATGAAGATGGGAAGAAGAAGAAGAATGGAGGAAGTCGTGGCAGTGGTGAAGCGTTGTCTGCTCTGTTGTTGGCTATGGTGATTGGTGTTGGTTCTGTTTCGTTGTTCTAAACATGCTTTACTTAATTTTTACAAATAATTGTGTCCATGTTTTGGTTGTAATTCGTATCTGCATTGTTCTCATTATTGCTTCAAATTGTTCTATGTTTTAGTTTATGCTACAACGCTCTGTTATCTCTGTCTTGTTTTGGGGGTTTCTTAGACTTGTTTGGGGCACAGTTTTGAAGTCTTTCATTTGATAATATTCAATTGGAAGTAACCAAACTGTGGGTTTGACTTTTAATCAATATGAAAATTTCATTAGGCCGTAAACGAGCTGATTACTCTTCAACAAGTTTGGTCAAAGTTCAGTCAACAAGTTTAGTCAAAGCTCAGTTTGAATTTAAACGAGTCGATCACAAACATAAATTTCAAACTCGTTTATTAAACGAACCGATTACGAACTATTTGGTATTCGGCTCGTTTATATGCTCGACTATTACTTTTTTAACCCTCGTTAAAACTCGATTATTGCTCGATCTAAAATTGAGTAGTTCGTTTATAGCTCGAGCTTGATAAGATATTGAAACGAGCTCGAGCTTGATAAGATATCGAGACGAGCTAAAACTTGATCAGATATCGAACCGAGCTCGAATATCTTAAAAAACAATCAAACCAAGCTCGAACACATTTTTTCGGCTCGTCGAGCTCAAACTCGAGTTCGAACGGAACGTACACTTAATCCAGCCGAACTCGAACACCTCAAATACTCGGCTCGGCCGCACACCCCTACGCGCTGGTTTACACACCCCTAGGCTCATTGTTAGCTACATCGGTTAAAATCCAGTCATGACCTAATCCCCTGACTGAAATCCGAATAGTGATATGTGTTAATGACAATCAAGCCATAGTGAAAAATGGAAATGTTTTTGGGTTTAAAGGTTACCCTATGTTAGCTGGGTTCTTGAGTTAGTACAAAAGCAACGAAGAAAATCAGGAGCTGTCAAAAGTCAAGGAAACACTGAAATGGACAATTGCATTGCACAAGACAAACAGTGCTTGTATATTTATTTTTCCAAACGTTAATAACGAAGAAGAAACTAGAACTGAAACAAACAAGAAACTTTGAGATGTGTCTTGCGATAAAAGACGAAGTGGACTAATACCGATCAATCAGAATGAAGTCATCATCTTCGAGTACCTGAACATTTTTGTTCCCAATGAAGTATTCACGGCCAATGTCCTTCACCAGGCTTACAAATTCCAGCCTCTTTGATAGCCGAACTGGAACATAAGGTAGCCTGAAGACTGGCCTCACTACGCCGAGTTGAGCAAGGGCTGTGTTTAAGGCAATAGGGTTTGGCTCATGGAAGAGCCAGTCAATTAAAGGAGCTATCTTTGAGTTGAGAGACGGGTTACTTCCTCCAAACATAAGCTGTCTCATTAGACCGGGGATTAAATTACTAGTGACGGAGATCACACCAGTGGCCCCGTAACCCCAACGTGCATCATGGCACTCATCGTCATTTCCACTCCATACAACAATCCCATCGGACGTATACTGCTTAATCCTGTCGTTCCCCATGCACTCTTTGATGCCTGCCATGTTAAGATTTTTAGAAATAGCTTGGACGACGCCTGGGGGGATATCTTGGCCAGTTCTTGAGGGTACGTTGTAAATAATGGTTGGTCCCATGGATAGTACGCTTTCAAAATGAGAAACCAAGCCATCCATAGAAGTTTTACCATAATAGGGATTGATATGAAGTGCTGCATGCATACCAACAGCAAAGCCTTGTTCAGAGGCATGAATGGCTTCTCCAGTTGAGTTACTACCAGTGTTTCCGATTACCTTAATTGACCCACCAAAACAGTTGACAGTGTGGCCTATAAGCATTATGTGCTCATCCCAGCTCATCAAGTGGCCTTCACCCGTCGTGCCTCCAACTATCACACCCTCTGCCCCATTTGCAATTTGAGTGTTGACCAAAGCATCATATGCTTCAAGATCAAATCTTCCATCAGGTAAGTACGGGGTTTTTATCGCTGTGATCAATCTCAAAGCCTTTATATCATCGGTGGACGTCCTGATAAGATGAACAATTAATTATTAAACATTATCTTGCACAATTACATCAATATACAAGTGATACTGACAGCAACATCCAATCATCACCCACATCCAACAACACTAAGCAATACAAGAGACGTATGTAGTACCAACAGCTGACCTGTTTTTAACTTCATAACTACGCATCGGGAGATGGAAATTGGGAACAATGGCAGCTTTAGGGGACCTCCACCTTTGTGATTTCCTGAAAAAATAATAATATGACCAGTTGAATAAATTTAAATTTCATGGAACACTAGACCGCTCATGTAAGATGTAACGAGCACCCTGAAAAATAAAAAATATAAGTAGCTTCGCATCATCACCTCAGGAAGAAAAAAAAACACCAATCTCAGAAATTTCCAGAAATCCACATATAAAATACTTTTTTTTATCACGCTGGCACTTGTCATCCAACTGTCCAAGACCATTATATTATGTTGGTACGTCATTTACAAGTTGATGCAGAACTTAAGCTCAAATTTACCTAGCTCGGTTCCTATACATGACCACAAATACGCTATACTCAAACCAGTTCCAGCAGGAAAATAAAGATAATTCCAGCAAAAAACAACTGTCATTTCCAGGATCAAGGAATTCCCATTAATGTCTTCCCAATCCAGGAAAGTTACCAGAAAGACTAACAACGTCTAAAAAAAAAACACTGCATTTGTCTCAAACTCCAAACCAAATATATACAAACCTAAAAATCTGCAAGCAACTGCCCATTTACATTTTCCGATTGAAACCTACGCAAGCAAGACAACTAAATGGCATAAGACAGGCAGCAAATCTCTCACATAAACAAATGAGCAGGGACGCCATAATCTGAAATGTGAATCAACCTTTTGGCGCCAACTCCATAGCCCAGCTGCGAAACTGACGACTCCCTTACAGAAAGATCAAAGCTTTTCAGACCCTTCATAACTACGAACCCTTACGAAAGCAACTGGACTAGGAAATTCAACAGAAAGCAGCTGGAATATTGTAATCAAATATTGAAAGATTTCAGCATATTCAGAAGAGGGCAATCGTAGTTTCAGAACTGGAAGTTGTGGGAGCCATGGTTACGTAACACAGATCGAGATTAACGCAGGACATTGATAGTGATAAATAACTCTATGACGAAAAATGGCGGCGAAGATGAGTGAAGCTCTTGCTGGCTCTGTCTAGGGCTTTGGGCAGCAAATCGAGTTAATCGGTTTTTGGTTTGGTTCGATGTTTTACAATTGTTCTGACATCAAACCATGTCGGTTCAAAGACAATTCGACTCTCAATTTCAAGGTAAATTTTCCAATTGAGTAAATTGTCCTAATTTACTGAATTGGGTAAATTGATTTCCAAAATAATCATTTTCATATTTTTTATAACGTATGGGTACAACAATTCAGAACATTACAATATAAGAACGTCTTATTATCTAGCATATATATATATATATATATATATGAGCGTTCAAATTAGGCAAGACAAATAAGAATGAGGCAGGTGAGGCACGATCTCAGTCATTCATCAACCCTCGTGCATTGTGGGCGCGCCACATGACAAATAGTAAAACCCACTACCAACAGTAGTGTGAACGCGTTTGGCGACTCAACTCACGTGCCTTCGCCACGTGTCACAATGGAAGGCCGAGATCGTGCCTCACCTACCTTATTCTACCAAGCTGCCTCAATCGAACGCTCTCCTATATATATATATATATATAGGGGGCGTTCTTTTGAGGACACCTCCAGGAATGAGGTCGTGTGGACAAATCTAAAACCATTAGATCAAATGATCCAAAGATGCATAATGAGTCAAAAAGTGCTTTTTTGGAGTTATGCACTTTTGTCTTTTAGGTAAAAGACAAAAGTGCATAATGACAAACAACTTTAACTTTTTGGATTTGTTATGCACCTTTGGATCATTTGATCAAATGGTCCAAAATTGTCCCTACACCCTCACCAAAAACACATGTTCTCAAAAGAACACCCCTCTCTATATATATATATATATAGAGGAGCGTTCAAATGAGGCAGCAAAATAAGAATGGTACCGTGAGGCACGATCTCGATCGTCCATCCAACCCCCCCGTGCATTTTTGGTGCGCCACGTGTCGCAATTAGTAAACCCACTAACTTTTGAAAAGTCAACAATTGCGGCTGACACGTGGCTTCGCCACGTGCGTCTGATCACAAAAACAGACGGCCGAGATCGTGCCTCACGGTACCATTCTACCAACTTGCCTCAAAATAGTGCTCCCCTATATATATATAGAGGAGCGTTCAAATGTTACAAGCTTCTTATTGTGTTACGTGTTACGGAGCTTCTGATTGGTTATTGAAAAAGAAGGAACCAATAAGAAAGCAAGGAACACCGTAACTACGGTGCAACCTCACCCACACAACCCCCCGTGCTTGTGAGGTGCACCGTAAGCCCCGTGTTCCTCGCTTCTGATTGGTTCCTTCTTTTCATCAACCAATCAGAATCCCG
The DNA here is from genome assembly GCA_033675215.1 of Rhodiola kirilowii. Taxonomy (NCBI): domain Eukaryota; kingdom Viridiplantae; phylum Streptophyta; class Magnoliopsida; order Saxifragales; family Crassulaceae; genus Rhodiola; species Rhodiola kirilowii. Next base: position 12,107,955 of record CM066195.1, on the reverse strand, counting down.
TAACACGTAACACAATAAGAAGTGGTAACATTTGAACGCCCCCTATATATATAAATAGGAGCGTTCAAATGAGGCAGCAAAATAAGAATGGTACCGTGAGGCACGATCTCAACCACACATCTAAACCCCCCGTGCATTGTAGGCGCGACACGTGTCTCAAATAGTAAACCCACTAACTTTTCTCAACTTTTGAAAAGTCAACAATTGCGGCTGACACGTGGCTTCGCCACGTGCGTCCGATCAAAAATACAGACGACCGAGATCGTGCCTCACGGTACCATTCTTATTTTGCCTGGCTCTCTCGGTCCTGGGTGAATTTCCTCGGGCCATGGTCAATTTTCCTCGGGCCCTGGTTGTGATTTCTCCGCCAGAAATGCTTGGTGTGCTTTTTGGGCATAAATCTCCCCTTTTGGGCATGTTTCCTCTTTAGACCCCAAAATAGCCTATATACACAAAAAGGCATTAACAAGCACTTGTTCGTATGATCAAATGTCTAATTTGGTGGGTTTAGCTGATTCGATGAATCGTATAAATATGCGCTATCAAATACCCCCACACTTAATCTTATTCGTCCCGAACAAGTGTAGTCAATAAGAGGAACAAAAACACCCTAAGTCCAAGATGTGAATGTGAGATGCAAAACTAGACTTCACCTTAGCATGCATAACTTACTTGCTTCCAAACGAAATCATGCTCACATATGAAAGTAACTAGATACTTGTTACCTTTGAGCCGAGATGCAAATCAGTTTGGATGATTGGGAGATAGCCACTTTTTAGGCCCTTGAACTGCACTCTCGGATCCGATCTTACTATATGGTTATGTTACTTGCTTTTTCTAGCACGTGATTGATTCGAGCTAATAGGTTGAGCACTTTGATTTTCTTTGGAAGGACAGCTTTTTGTAGTGACTTTGGCCTTTGGCCTTTGATTTGACTCTTTGAGTACTTCACTTTTTTTTCTTCGGTTTGGTTTCACCTTTTGGCTAATTTTTCTTTCTTTGATCTTTGCTCCTTTGATGAGAATTGCATGTCCATTTTTTTTCCTTTTGGGAGGTCCAATCATCGCCCGAGAGCATATGGAAATACCTCCCCGCTCTTTCTCATCCTTGCCTTTTTCGCGCGGGTCAAGATGAGGGTCTCTCATCTCTTTTCCCGGCTACTTTGGACAAGAGAATGGACGGTTTGATTCCCGTCCCGCCTCTTGCATAAACGCTGCATGGCGGAGTCCACTCTTCACCAACAAGCTCGAAGTGCAGCCTCCACAATTTTCACATAACCGTATAGTAAGGATCCGGTCCCTTGGGTGCTTGTCAAGCCTCTCTAGGGCGTTTCTTTCAACTCCACATCCTACTTTTATCTCAGCACACAAGGACAAGGAGGAAGATAAATTTGCATGTTCTTACACAATTTAGATTTCACAAGGAAATGCATGAATCGGGTCTATCTATTTTCACATCATGGAAGTGTATATTTTCAAAAAGTGTTATCTACTATGTGCAACTACTACTCAAATACCCCCACACTTTTGAACACAGCCGTTCCTCACGGAACGACTTAGGTTCAAAAGCTCAAAAAAATAAGCAAGCAAAGGAAATGACATAAAGAAGGGAAGAACGGAACTCCCTTATGGCGTCGTTGCTTAGTTGTGCACGGCTGAGCAAACGACGGGGCCTAGCCCGGTCAGATTCAGTGGTTGTTCGAGGGAGTTTGACAGGGACCTGGGCTCTCGGGCGCAGTCCGGGACTGGCGAGTTTTCTCGGGCGCAGCCCGATCATTCTCGGTCGCGGCCCCATTTCCTGCATAATATGGCCATTTCCTTCCAAATACAAAGGAGGTGAGTATGAAAAAAAATGACATAAACATAAAAACTGTAACGAGTAAAGAAAATATGCCGGGTTACCTCCCGGCAAGTACCTTTGTTTAACGTCGTTGGCTCGACGGTACCTCACTCATGGATCATAAGTTTGGATCCCATGGGTGTGTGAGGTCGAACTTCTTCTCGGCTGCCCTTTTATTCTGCCCAAAGAATTTGTGGAGTGATGTGCTCGGTTTGGTTCTCCATAGGTCCGGCAGGTTCTCTTTTACATGCATCCGAGAAGGTGAGGCTCCTTTGACCATAACTACTGGTCCATTGAGCCGTGCTCTCTTGCTTCTCCTTCCGGGTTTCCATTCTTTTGGCCCATGTCTTGGCCGCTTCTTCATGTTTGAGTGGTCGGCACCCTTGAAATTCTGGAAGTTCTGAATCTTGCCTTCAAACATAGGCGACATCAAGCTTGTTCCCATGTTAAGTCTCTTCTTTGGGGCTGAGTTGAATGGTCGTCCTAGAACGAGTGAGTTTTCCGGGCTGCTTTTTTGGCTCGGCGGTGAGGAGTGCTCCATCATTGGCTTTTCTTGCCCTCGATTCGCCTCCAACTCCCCTTGCACCTCATCATTGATTCCACGATCTTTGGTGGCTAAGATCTGCATAAAACATAAAGGATTGAGTTGGGGCACTTCGACCACGAGGTGCGGACCTTTCTCGAGCAGCTCTTTAGTGAGGACCGGGCCTGCCGTGATTTTCTCGGTTGGTTCGACAGTAAGGTCCGGGCATGTCTCGACAGGTTTGGCAGTGAGGTCCGGGACTTCCTTGGGTGCTTCTTTAGTGAGGACCGGGAATTCTGTTGGCTCGTCAAGTAGGGCCGGGACTTCCTCAGGCAGATTGGTAATGAGGACCGGGCCTAATTTGGGCAGTTCTTCTTCTAACTCCCAGGGGTAATCGGAGTGGATCTCTTCTTCAGGCAACCATGGGTCCTCATCCTCGTCATCCATAAGGTCTCCGGGGGAAATTACACTGAGGACCGGGTCTGAATTAGGTAGCTCGGAGTGAGGTCCGGGTATGTGACGGAGCCCACTGCACTGTCGTTAAGGTGCAATGTTCTCTGTACAAATAAATTTATATTTTCTGCTACTCGTGACTACACTACTGAGTAGTAAGTGATAAGTAGGGGTCGAACCCAAGGGAATTAGAGGGATAGTCGTTCTTTGGGGGATTTGTACAGCGAGGGGGCGTGTTTTAAGTGGATTGACATTTTAGCGCGATTAGCTAAGCTACTGTTTTTGGTTTTTTTGGTTTTGAGTGCGGAAAAGTAAATTACAGAAAATAAATACTGAAATTAAATGACTGAAAGTAAAAGAGTTAAGGGAAGAAGACTTACAGTGGGTGATGCGTGATTGCGATTCCTCCGGTAGATGAGTGGTTGATGGTTGTAGTTGGTCGAGCAGTTTATAAAAGTAAGTACATGGGGGTTTTTGTAATTCAAGGGAAAGTATTCGGTTTCAGGTACCTTGTATTATAACATGTTTATTAATAACCGCTAGTAACCTTTCTAAGTATTCAAAGATGAATCGAGGCCCTTTCGTAGCGCAATACTTGCAACATCGTTTAAAGCAACACTTGTTCTACTTCAGACTAATTCCTCCTTTCGAAGTATCTTAGCCTTTTGTGCATCCATTTGAATTCTTTGGTCCAGTTTCCAAATGGTTTTTTAAGATAAGTCGAACTCCTCGATAAGTTTTGCTTGTTACAGCTTCCACTTACCGAGTATGATCACGAATTCCCACGGAAGAGCTTGCCCATTTGGTCCCTTTGGTCCAGTTACAAATGGTTCACTCAACCTTGGAAACATAGAACAAGTTTTGAATACAGAGAAATGAAACTAAAAGAAATTAAAACATTATATAATACAAGAAAGTACCTTCAACCGAATGAGGAGTTTAGCTACGACTGTCCATGGAAAAGGACATCATAACTAAATACTCAGGGGTTTTTGAAAACAATAAGAGGGAAAGGGGTGGAATACTCAAGAACCAACAGGAGTATTCCCAATTTCCTACTGAATACTCAAGAACCAACAGAAGTATTCTCTACAGTATTATAATACTCAAGAACCGACAGGAGTATTATAATTTCAAAGCGTATAATACTCAAGAACAAACAGGAGTATTATTTCCAAAACTAAACTTACAAGTAACCAAAAGTTTTAGAGAGATAAGTTACAAATTTGTGGATGTTGAAATGAGGAGGAGGAGCTCTCCTTTTATAGCCATGGAGGAGGAGAATGGGTGGTGGAGATGGAGGGCATGTGTTTTTGATCCAAGGGAGGAGGAAGGAGGAGCAAGGAGGAGATGACACATGGGGGGAGCCAAAAGCCGCCGGTTGGGGGAGGAGAAGCCACCGGTTGGCCGGTCATCCAAGGAGGAGAAGGGTGGCTTTGGCCACCTCCAAGCAAGGTGGCCGGTCATCTTGGTCCATGGGTGCATTTTGACAGTTTTGTGCAGTCTTTTCACAAAACTATCAATCCAATTTCGCTCCGTCTGACTCTGATTGTTCCTCGGTTGAATTTAATTTGAGTAATTCCTACGTCAGGATCTTGATATTTCTTCGTTCAGCGTCTAATCTTGACCTTGGATTGACTCTTATCATCTTTTCAGCGTAAAATCCTCTCCTTAGCGTGTTTTCTCTCTAAGCGCCAAAATACCCTGAATAAATAAATCACGACTAACAAGCAGAAGTTAAATAGACCAACAGTCTAATTTGGTGGGTTTTACTGTGTTTTTGATTCGTATAATTTTGGTCCATCAGTATGTCTCAGGCAACTCGTTAGTTAGGACCGGGACTTCCTCGGACAGATTGGAAATGAGGACCGGGCCAGCCTCGGGTAGTTTGGAAGTGAGGACCGGGATTGATTTTGGCAGCTCGGTAATGAGGACCCAGCCTGCCTTGGCTGGTTCTTCTTCGGTCATCCGCGGGTTCTCATCCCCTGCCGGCTCCGTGGGTTCTTCTTTGATGACTCTTGGCCAGAGCATCTCATTGATCCGGTCTGAAGCTTCTTTTTGAGCCGCCAAGAATTCCTTGTTTCGACCTAGTTTTGGTGTATCGTGGCACTCAATTGCTGGATGCTAGCTGCCAACTCTTTCATATCGTCCTCGAGCGGCTCGGCCTGATCTTGTCTTGGTCTTGACCTCGCGGCCAAATCATCTATTAAGTTCCAAAGATCATTCATGGTTAAGTTCATCACCGAGCTTCCCGCTGCATCATTTAGCCAATTCCACTCTTGTGGCATCATCCCACCGAGAAACCTTTGAAGAAGATTGAAGTTGGTGAATCCATGGTGCGGGCAGCTCATCACAATGGAGTCAAAGTATGCCAAGTACTCGTCAAAAGTTTCATCCCGGGATTGCTCAAGGTTGATTATCTTCTTGCGGATTTCAAGTTGGAAGGATGGTGGGGAAAACTCCTCGTTGTTCCAAGGCTCGCTTCCGTAGTAGGAAGACATAGTGAACTGCACGACAAAACAAACATAAGAAAAACAAAAAGAACAACTATTCCGATTTCACGACTCCCCGGCAACGGCGCCAAAATTTGACAGCGCGTCGTTGATACGCTACAAATTTACATTTATAGTTCCACTACTCGTGGCTCACTATTGAATTAGCAGAGCGGTAAGTAGGGGTCGAACCCAATAGAGTTAGTGTGGAGTAGTTGTTCTTAAAAAGAAAGAAAAAGAAAGTAAATACAGGTTGGGTTTGAGTGGTTTAAAATGAAAGTAAATGACAGAAATGAAAGTGCTGAAAGTAAATTGTGGATACAACCGGATTCAATATCAATCATACAACAAACATTTGGTTTGTCGCATGCTGTTTTTCAAGCCCAATACGTGCCAAACGTTAGGTTTGATTGATGCTGAAAACTGTTGTAATTAAGGTACTGAAAATAAAGTGAGTAAAGTAAAGTGCGTAAAAGTAAAGACTGAAAGTAAAGTGCGGGAAAGTAAAGACTGAATGTAAAATGCGTAAAGTAAAGTGCTGAAATGTAAATGACAGGAAAGTAAAGTGCAGATAAGTAAGAACGAAAGATATTCAGTCTAGGGTCTCTACTTGTGAGACAACCATCATGGACGTCAAATGATCTTACTTTGTGTTCATAAGTGTGGGTTTATTCCATTTCAAGATATAAACCCTAAAGTAAGGCCATTTCAAGCACTTACACCACAATCTACTCCAAAATCAAGACATAGACTTCTAGTTCAAAAGTGCAGCAACTTGATCTCTCATTTCCGATCAACCAAGCGACTTAAAGAGGGTTTGAACCACTCGGAAAAGCTTTGCCATTTCAAGCATCCACTTAACTTCGTTGTTCAAACCGAATGTATAGCACAAGAACTAGTTAACACAAAATAGCATTAAGTTCAAGTATCAAGATGCATACACAAGTATGAACACCCTTAGACCGAATATGCTTTAGCTACTTGTATTCATGTCAAGGAATACAAGCACCATACTTATGAAAGTAAAGGAAAACAAGAAAACAAGAACTTGTAAAGGAAAGGACTCGGTTTTGACAAGAAAAAGTAAAGAAGCCGTGGCTTGACAAGGAAAGTAAAGGAGAGGAGCTCCAAATCAAGAACAAGACATGAAAGTAAAGAGTGCTTGCTGGAAATTAAGAGCTTTGGAGCTCAAGAACAAGTGAAGAAAGGTTTGGAAATCAAGAACAAAAGCAAAGTGTGTGTTGTATTGAAGTGGAGAAGAGAGATAAGCTCTCAACTCCCTAAAAATGTACATGGACATGGACTTCTAAGGCATAAGCCTCTATTTATAGACTAGGGAAACTAGGGGACTAAGTTTAGATTGAGAAATATCCCAAAGCAATTGGATAGGAAGATAAGGATTGGCTTTGAAATATCCCAAAGCAACCCACTTGCATTTTCCTCCTCCAACCACAAGCCACCACATGCCTCCCCACTTGCACTCACAACCGACTTGCCAACCGCCTTGGAGCTAGTTCCTCCCCAATGGCGTCGCCTTGGACTCGGTTGAGGCCAACCGAGTTGGTTTGGTTGAGGCTAACCGAACTAGTAGAAGCCAACCGAGTTTGAATAGTAAGTAACCGGAATAATGGGACTGGGTTGGTTCTTGGCTGGAACATGGTTGTGACTGGTCGGAGCATCACCGAAGGTTGATCGGAACTCGCCGGAGATTGGCCGAAATCTTGGCCGGAATATGGCCGAAATCTTGGCCGGAATATGGCCGGAGCTTCTTGGCTTTTGGACAGTGTATTCTGAACGACAACGTCATTCTAAGATGATCTCAAGAAGGATGCTAAGCCAGATTCTGCCCGGAACATGATCGAAATCCCAAAATGGCTGAAATTGCCCTAGTTTGGCTTTGAGCGGGATTGAGTCCTCAGCAATGCGTTCTTCGCCTTTGGGCAACGGTTCTAGCATTTTGAAGTGATATTAGGCGGGGTCCATGAAGGATGATAAGGCTGAATCTGATCGTAGCATGGTCGTGCCTTATGATGGCCTAGAACTTGGTCCCTTCGCCTCGAACGGCTTTGATTTTGGACCATGCGTTCCTAGCCTTTTGAGTGTGGATTTGGAACGACATTCTTCATAGAAATCGAATGCCCGAAGTAGTTTGGCCGGAACGCCGCCGGAAAGTGGTCATGGCCTGGTGTGAAGTTCAGTTTGGGCGCAGGCCTCGGACGGGCTCGGACGCGGGCCTGGTTTTCTCGGCGCTGGCTCTCGGACTTTCGGGCGCAATACTCGAACGCGTCCGTCTTTCTTGGTCTCGGACGCAAGCGTCCGTCTTTTCTCGGACGGCCCGACTGAAGTTCTCGGCGCGCCCGGACGCGTCCTGCATTCTCGGTACTGGCCTGGCTCTCTCGGTCCTGGGTGAATTTCTTCGGGCCATGGTCAATTTTCCTCGGGCCCTGGTTGTGATTTCTCCGCCAGAAATGCTTGGTGTGCTTTTTGGGCATAAATCTCCCCTTTTGGGCATGTTTCCTCTTTAGACCCCAAAATAGCCTATATACACAAAAAGGCATTAACAAGCACTTGTTCGTATGATCAAATGTCTAATTTGGTGGGTTTAGCTGATTCGATGAATAGTATAAATACGCGCTATCACACGCAAGTAAGTGCAGTTAGAACAGAAAATAGCACACATGAAAAGATACCCAGTTCGGCGTTAACTAGCCTACGTCTGGGGGGCTTATCCCAAGCCCGGTGGAAAGCAATTCACTATATGAGTTTAGGGTACAAGGACTTATGTTTGCAGACTCCCCCTCAAACAACCGACTCTCTAACACTTCAGTGACTTGCGATCAAAGCTCCCCTTTGATCTGAGATCCCTCTCTTTGTCCATCAAATCTTCTCCCGAAAATTGTGTAACAGCTAGTCTGAACTTGTGCAGCTTTGGTTTGTGCAACAGTCAATCTGGTACGTGCTGAGTTCGTAGGCAGTGGTCACCTTCTACGTAATGAAGAACTCCGCACCGATCGATCTTCCTTTCTCTCTCTCAGTGTGTACGAGTGTTTAGCTTCTGAGATCGGAATGTTCAACAGTCACTTTGAACAGCAGGTTGAACAGATCAACTCGTATATGTTGAGCTCGTGGACAATGGTCACCTTCTTCGTAATGAAGAGCTCAACAATGATCTCTCTCTCTCTCTCTCTAAGTGTATGTCTGTTTTTCTTCAAGAGATGGATGGGGGACTTCTAACCCCATCAATATATTTATCAAGTTGGATATCTTACCAACTCTGGTCCTCTCAACTGAACAGAGTGTTGTACCAGATTCTTGAACTGTCAGCGATGTACGCTAACTCTGTTCTGTGCCGATTAAACAGTATATGTTCAGCACCGATTGAATAGTGTGTTGTACCAGTATCTCAAACTGTAAGCGATGTACCAACTCTGTTCTACACCACATATCTTCTACTGTTCAGCGTCGTAACTCCTTACCAACTCTGCTCAGTACTAGTGTCAGTATCTGTTCGGCGCCGATTGAAGAGAGTGATGTACCAGTATCTCGTACTGGTCAGTGATTGTACCAACTCTGCTCTGCGTCGTATCTCCTTACCAACTCTGCTCAGCACTGTTGTACCAACTCTGTCCAACACTATTTAGCGTGTTTGAACATCTCCTAATTTTCAGCACCATATCTCCTTGTGAAAACTCCAGAGATCTTTCTAAGGCACTTCGACAACATGTCTTCTAAGCAATCAGGTTTAGGAACTGCAATCTGCAGCAGACATGTTCAATCACTTCTGACACTTCTGAGATGTTCAATCACTTCTAAGCAATCAGCAGACGATTGACATCATAGTTCGGCCAGGACTAGATTAACTCCTTGTTTGAATGGTAGAGCAGCTTGAATTGTTTTGCCTTGTGTTCAACAACTTGATGCTTCAACATCTGAGTTCCACTTTAATGCTTGAACACCTTGTTGAACAACTTGAAGTCGTTTTGCCAAAATTCATGCCACAAGAACTAACACAAATGGACACTTTCACTAAAGGATTATGTATATATCTCGATCGCTTATGCATCTCTCAAGGCAAACATATTTATTGCAGCAGTCAATATGCATGCAAATAGGCAAAGTTGAATCTCAAGTATTTCTGAATAAGATGAACAAGTTACAAGTTAACGAGCGATTCGAACTTACTCGAATGATAATTAAGCGCGCTGACGGCCCTCTGATTAGAGCAGCCCGATCAGAGAAATCAGCATGAAACCAGCACAAGTAATATAGTTAATTTCGATCTGTGTTGGAGTGGAGGCTTAATGTCTCTCAACTTTCTTCTGCATCTCATTATATAGTGTAAAAATTAAAGCATATTCAGGGAGATGCAGCTGAGCTGTTTTATGCTGTTGGAGATGATCTCTTCACACTTCATTACTTTTATAATCTATCAACGTTTCGTTTCCCATCATAGTCCCCTTTTTTGCACTACACTCCATTCCATAACCATTCTCTATAATTTTTTCATTCTTATATTTGTGAGACTACAATCCTGAGATTCTCAAAAGGGCATTCAACTTCAACACAGCCGTAGCCAGACGATGCATTCCAGTATACCGTCAAATGTTGAATTATCCCAACATATCATCAAGAGGTGGTACTGGTTGGTGGCCTCGTGGTTTAGATGCTCATAAAAAACACTTCAGGTTTCAAGTTCAATTCCTAGCGATCGTACCAATTTAAAAATAGTATTTTAGGGCTCCGAAAGAAATAGTATTTTAGCAGTTATTTCGTTGTCTTTAGATTTTAGCAATTTATTTCTTATTTTAGTTTTTATTTTAGATTTTATTAGTTTCTTATTTTAGTTTTATTTAGATTTTATTTCCAAATTTAGCTTTTGTATTTTTCTATTTAACCCATCTTTAGGGTTCAGAAAGACAACTTTTATTTGAATAAAAAACCCTAGCTTTTGCTATTTTCCTGGTGGATTCCAGAGTTATCTTTTCTTGTGAATTTTAGAGTTTTATCTCTTTTCTGGTGGATTCCAGAGTTTTCGTTCGAGTTCACGCTTGTGAATTTGATCATCTATCCTAGGTTTAGCGCTTGCTATTCCTTTCAAGATTCCGACTGCGTCAGGGTGGTATCAGAAGCATGTCTTTCCTTGTCTCTCTTCTAGCTTGATCAGTATGTCAGATCAACCAATAACCATGGCAGATTTGGAGAGGGTTACTGCGGGTTTTACCGCAACCCTGGCTGCTTTCACAAATCAGGTGGCTGAGTTGACGATGAGAGTGGACAACAAGAGTCATCGTGGAGACAGAAGAGGAGAACTGAATAGGGTTCCGCAAGGTGAGAATAATCGTGCGACTATCTTTTATAATTTGAGTTCAAAAAAGGAAGTTTATCATGGTGATCAACAAAATAATTATGATTATCGAGTGAAGAGTGATATTTCATTGTTCTGCGGAACCATGGGAGGAGAGGAGTTTCTAGAATGGCATGTCAATGTTGATAGGTTTTTCGATGTCATGAATGTTCCCGAGAACAAACAGGTTAAGATGATATCAATCAGGTTGAAGAGTATGGCTGCCGTGTGGTGGGACAAGATCGTTATTCAGAGGCAACGACAAAGGAAGGGGCCAGCTAGAACATGGACGCGAATGAAACAATTGACGATGGAGCAGTTTTTGCCTAAAGAGTACGAACTGTTCTCGTATAAGAAGTATGTCGAATGCGTTCAAGGAAAGAAGACTGTGACGGAGTACAATGAGTGCGTGAAGCAAGGGCTTCTGAAGCCGAATCTGAAGGAAGAGGTTATTATACAGGAGGAGACATTGGAGAAGATTGATGAGCTCAGGATCATGTCTGCTGATTCTAAGGAGGAATGTGAAAGTTGAGTCGAAGAAGGATGAGGTTATTGTGGCGGTGGAGGAGGAGATTGATATGGTAACAATGATGAGAATTGTATCTGCTGACTTTGAGGAGGTTGAGAATGAGGTTCGTAAGGTTATTAGCATTACCAAGAATCTGTTTTCTCCAAAATCAGGAACTCATGAGAAGCCATATGCACTCGGTGGGGTGAGTAATCCTTTTTATATTACAGTCCAATCAAAATTCATGGAGTTCACTTAAACAGGGTCAGCTTTATATGACTACCCCCTACACCAAGTTGCTGAACATGATTCAAAAAGTGATACACTTAAAGTTGGGAAATTGATTAGGAGTGTCTGCAGTGATAAGCCGAAGCAGTGGGACTTATCCTTGCCTCAGGTCAAATTTGCATACAATAGCACTGACCCTGAAATCAGTACAACGGCTAAGAAAGTGGTTGGGGAGAGTATAGTTGTCAAGGAAGTTGTTAAGGCTAGATTGAAGGCTACGGGGAAGAAGAAGAAGAAGGTTAATGCTGACAAGCGCCAGAGAGTAAAGGCTTTAAAGTAAGGTGATGATGTAATACAGCTTCACAAGCATGGACCATTCAAGGTAGATGAGGTCCTACATCTAGAAGAGACTCGGGGGTCGTGTTCTTTGGAAGTGAAGGAGACTGATGTAGGAGTGTTTAGGGCTCCAAAATAGTATTTTAACAGTTATTTCTTTGTTTTTAGATTTTAGCAGCTTATTTGTTATTTTAGTTTTTATTTAAATTTTATTAGTTTCTTAGTTTAGTTTTATTTTGATTTTATTTCCAAATTTAACTTTTGTATTTTTCTATTTAAAACTCTTTAGGGTTTCAGAAAGACAAATTTTATTTGAATAAAAAACCTTAGCTTTTGCTATTTTCCTGGTGGATTCCAGAGTTATATTTTCTTGTGGATTCCAGAGTTTTATCTCTTTTCTGGTGGATTCCAGAATTTTCGTTCGAGTTCACGCTTGTGAATTCGTCTTCTATCCTAGGTTTAGCGCTTGCTATTCCTTTCGAGATTCCGACTGCGTCAATGAATAAGTTAACGAGCGATTCAAACTTACTCGAATGATAAGCGCGCTGACGTCCCTCTGATTAGAGCAACCCGAGCAGAGAAATTAGCATGCAACCAGCACAAGTAATAGTTTCGATCTGCGTTGGAGTGGAGGCTTAATGTCTCTCAACTTTCTTCTGCGTCTCATTATATAGTGTAAAAATTAAAGCATATTCAGGTTGTCAGCATTCTTTAATTTATTGAATACATTGTGCTTCAATAGGGCTGAGCATTGTTCGGTAAATTCCGAATTTACCGATTTAATTTACCGAACCAATTCAATTTGGTTCGGTAAAATCGGTGAAATCGAAAAATTACCGATCGGTAAATCGGTAAAATTTGGTCGGTAATCGGAATGAAATTTTTGGTTCGGTAATTTACCGAATAAGAATTTTTTTTAAATGAATTATTTGTTTAAACTTCAAATTCTAACCTGCAATTTTTGAAAACATTCGTGATTTAATTGTGTAGATCAAAATTTTGAATTATCTTTGTATTTTTTGGTTATTAGATGATTAATTATTATGTTTTAATAACTTTAAAAATAGTCAAAAAAAATTCGGTAAATTCGGTTAATTCTGACAATTTACCGAATTTACCGTTTTACCGAAATGTCGGTACGGTAAATTTGATTCGGAAAACGGAATAAAAAATTTGGATCGATAAATTCGGTAACGATAAATTCGGTAAATTACCGAATGCACACACCTATGCTTCAAGTTGATTAATTAGTTTACGATCACAAGTTCCATGCAACTGAGCTGTTTTATGCTGTTGGATAGGGGTGAGCAGGACCCGTCCTGACCCGGTGACCTGTCCCAACCCGGTTGAAATTTGGACGAATATGAACCCGGCCCGGTACTAAATAAGTCGGGTTCGGGTTAGCCATCAGGTTACCCGTCCCTATTGATATCCAATAAAATAAGATCTAATAACTTTTATAGTCATTTTAAAATAAAAATGTTTTAGAAAGGACTTCAACCATAGTCTAATCTTAAATGAGTAATATCAACATTGTTATAAGTCTACTTGATGTCTAGTTTTAGCTACTTGATATTAGAATGGACTTCGAACTTAGACTTTTGAGGCTATTTTGTTTAACCTATTTGATATTTTTATTATAAGTCTATTTTTGTGACGGGTTTGGATTATCATATACGACCCGATCAATATTTAGTATCGGGTGAACTAAGTAACCCAATCATTATTTCGGTTCGGGTTAGGAACAAACCAAACCCGTCCTAACCCGTCCCACAATCACCCCTACTGTTGGAGATGATCTTCACACTTCATTACTTTTATAATCTATCAACGTTTCGTTTCCCATCATAGTCCCCTTTTTTGCACTACACTCCATAACCATTCTCTATAATTTTTTCTTTCTTATTTGTGAGACTACAATCCTGAGATTCTCAAAAGGGCATTCAACTTCAACACAGCCGTAGCCAGATGATGCATTCCAGTACGTACTGTCAAATGTTGAATTATCCCAACTTATCATCAAGAGGTGGTACTGGTTGGTGGCCTGGTGGTTTTAGATGCTGATAAAAAACACTTCAGGTTTCAAGTTCAATTCCTAGCGATCGTACCAATTTAAAAAAAAATTTATACAAACGGACACCACACCATCAATCACTACTTCAACTCTACACTAACTCAAACTGTTGCAATCTTTAAACGTGACTTAATCATATATTCGTAGAGGGTCAAGATCAGGTACAAAGTTAACCTACTTGATATTTATATTATAAGTCTATTTTTGTGACATGTTTGGGTTATCATATATGACCTGATCAATATTTAGTGTCGGGTTCGAATTGAACTAAGTGATCCGATCATTATTTCGGTTCGGGTTAGGGACGAACCAAACCCGTCCCACGATCACCTCTACTGTTGGAGATGATCTTCACACTTAATTACTTTTATAATCTATCAACGTTTCCCATCATAGTCCCCTTTTTTGCACTACACTCCATAACCATTCTCTATAATGTTTTCATTCTTATTTGTGAGACTACAATCCTGAGATTCTCAAAAGGGCATTCAACTTCAACACAGCCGTAGCCGGATGATGCATTCCAGTACGTACTGTCAAATATTGAATTATCCACCTCTCTCCTTTTCTCCAGACTCTTCTTAGCATTTCCTTTTCATGAGCGCAGCTTTAACCGCCGCTACTTTCGTCCGCCCATCTCCGCCAGCTCCTAGCTCCTTTCCGGAGTCCTCCATGGCTCCCCCGCTTGCTCATCATCCCCATCCTTATCCTTTCTTTTCCTCCTGTCGGCCGACTACGGTTGTGTCGCTTGGTGGACTAGGTTGGGTTTCTGGTTGCAGCTCGGGATTATGGGCGGCGGGTGGTGTCTTTGGAGGTGGGTTTTGACTGGCGGGTGGTGGTCTCCTTGTTGGCTGTCCTTCTCGTTGGGATTTTGTATAAATTAGTACATTTTTATGTAATCGTATGTTTGTCACCGGAGTTTCCTTTAGGGTGTGCTCCGGTTTGTAGCTTGATCGGCTTGGTCCGGCTTTTAGTTTGTACCTAGGAATCGGTTATCCTCCTGCCGCAAACGTGATGTGGATTGACTATTTCCAGCTGGAGTGGCAGGCTCCCATTTCGCTGGATTTATTTGAAGAAACGTGGTCGGCGCACAATGGATGATTTGAAGGTGCTTTCCGAGCTTCTTCTAATGTTTGGCCACCTTGGCGTGTGTTGGATCTTGCAGTTTCTCTGTGGTGAAGATTCTCCAGCGGCTGATGAATGACTCCGTTTTACACGGATTACGTTGTCAAGTTTTTTGTGTTTGTTCGCTTCATTTTTCAGTCCTATTGTATATTTTCCTTCGTGGAGATGTTTTTAGATCCTTGTACGTCTTGATGTATCAAAAAAAATTGTTGAATTATCCCAACATATCATCAAGAGGTGGTACTGGTTGGTGGCCTGGTGGTTTAGCTGTTCATCAAAAACACTTCAAGTTTCAAGTTCAATTCCTAGCGACCGTACCAATTTATAAAAAAGAAAAATTATACAAACGGACACCACACCATCAATCACTACTTCAACTCTACACTAACTCAAACTGTTGCAATCTGTAAACGTGGCTTAATCATATATCCCCAGACGGTCAAGATCAAGCACAAAGTTAATTTTTTGATACAAAATATAAAATTCGTCAAAATCATTTTATAGTTCGTCAGTTTATTTTATAGTTCGTCAAATTATTTTATAGTTCGTCACTTTTTGAGCCGAAAAATGGAAAAGACGAGCCAAAAATGAAAAAGACGACATAGTTCGTCAGTTACATTTTATAATTCGTCACCAAAAAATACACCAAAAATTAAGATTTAATCCCATCCATTCCAATCACAAGATCAAGGACTGTGATAAGTTTGTATTTTGTACCAAAAAATCAACTTTGTACCTGATCCTTTCCCTATCCACAGATAGGAAAAAGATCAGGTGAGAAGTGATTTATTTGGTGAGAAGTGAGAATTAAATCTAGACATTCATCTTGTGTAATTAACGAACCAGATTAAACATAATTAATAATATAAAAACTACCAAATTAATCATATTAAATTGAAATCAGGAGCAAATTAGTCATTTCCTAATCTCATGTGCTTCGATCCTCATCTCCATCCGCCGCTGCCTCATCCCTTCCTCCCCAAATACATCCCGCTTAACCTCTGCCCCTTGACGGCGATGACGACGACGGGACCATGTCTGATGATCCCAAAGGCGATGAAGCTCCAGAGTCAGTTTCGCAGTTTTGGTAAGCCTTTTCGTCGACTTGAAGAACTGAGTCCTTCCCAGCATCGTATGTGAAAACTAAGTGATTCAAATCATTAGTAATTTTTTTCAATAAACTTATCAAATGAAAGATCTTCGGAGTCTCCAACATTGAATCGATGCTTCTGTGCCCAGTTATTATACAGTTGTGTAGAGGTATATGTGGCACCTCCCAGCTCATTGAGCCTCCAGCTCCAACATTGAAGTCCTTAGCATCACCTTGCTGAGCCAGCAATGATTCGGGTGGAAAAAGGGTATGGCTTCTGGAAGCTGGAGAAGCATGCTGTGAGATTGCTGATAGTTGGACCTGTTTGTGGTTGCTTTGGATCGATTCATAATGCTTGCCAGATATACGAGAGGGCAGATGGAATTGATTTGATTTTTCAGCAGAGTGTTCATAAATAGAGCCTCCAATATTTTTGTTTATGGTTTTGAGTTTTTGATGTTGAAGTCGTGAACATGGAAATGCATCTGTTCTTAAACAGTTTAAAATGATATGTCGAAAACTCGAGATATTTTGGTAAATAACGTATTTACTTATACACATATCTGACTTGTTTCTTGCACAATTGATAACGATGGTTAATGGCCAATGCTCTTTGTGCAAAATAGTGAACCAATTAGGCTTTTACACTAATGCACTTGGTTGTTCTTGGGATTGCAATATTTTGGATCATGGGGATATGATTGTATATAAAAATTCGGATTTGGTTATGATTTTTATCGAATTTATGTTTTTCCCATTCTTTTTTTGATCAGTGTAACGTAAGAGCAGAGCTCTTTTCTCTCTTCAATACAGGATTGGACTGGAGACCCTCATGTCAGGCGCCCGTATGATTTCAGATGGAATGTTGCATGTTGCCGCTGAGTGGTATGAATGCTGCTGATTGAGATATGCATCAGGAATCAGGACATTTCAGCTTTAAATATACAATTTATGACATTCCTAACATGATGATGTTCCTTTACGTACAGCCTTGCATCCTATATGACGGATGAAGAAGTTCAACAAGGCATTCTATACCCCTCTATTGACAGGTAAGGAGATATCTTTTCATAAGATGATGAGCAAGGTCATTAGAATTAGATGGTCGTTGTTACTGTTATTGACAGGTTGCCTATTTGCAGAATCTGGGATGTAACAGTTGAAGTTCAAGTAGGGAATAAGTGGTGTTTTAGAATTATGTCATAGAGAAAGAATGCAGGTTCGAGGAGTTACGATAAGAATGCGATGGTGAAGCCACAACAATGGCAATGTTGGAAAGAGCTTTGTTTCATCTCGATGCTCTGGTTTGATGGCGATTTTAAGGAGTCTGGCCTTGAAGTAAATATACTTAGTCATGTCAACTGTTAATTGTGCTACGGATTATGCTTATAATGCTACGGACAATGATTACCGTGTTACGGATTATGATTACAATGTTATGAATTATACATACGGATTATGTTTATCCTCATTGATACACATTAACTTGACTATTATAACTTACGGATTATGATTACAATGTTACGGATTATGGTTCTTTCAAAAAAAAATGTTACGGATTATGGTTACAGTGCTACGGAATATGATTACAATGCTACGTATTATAACGCACATGAATAAAATATGGTTTCAGGTTCATCTTCATTTTGAATTGGAGCAGTTGAACAAAGCTGTAAGCATAAAACCAAACTACAACAAATCTTTTTTTGATTCATAAGTGGTCTAAAGCCACCAAAAAAACTAACAGAAGTTGGTCTCCTTGTCTCGCTGACCTTGGCCTCCACTCGCTACTCTACTTTGGCCTCAGTGGAACGTGCTCCTCTCTTCCATTAGCGAACTACAACAAATCTTATTCCTACACATAGCTCTTTTGCATTCCAACATTCCAACATTCTGAACTACAACAAAGCTGTACTACAACATTCTCAAAATCTGATTCCTACTTTGGTAATCTTAATATAACTTACGGATTATGATTTCAAATGCTACGAATTATGATTACAATGTTACGAATTATGATTACAATGCTACGGATTATGATTACAATGATACGGATTATGATTACAATGCTATGGATTATAATGCACATGAATAAAATATGGTTTCAAGCTCATCTTCATTTTGAATTGGAACACTTGAACAAAGCTGTAAGCATAAAACCAAACTACAACAAATCTTTTTTTGATTCATAAGTGGTCTAAAGCCACCAAAAAACTAACAGAAGTTGGTCTCCTTGTCTCGCTGACCTTGGCCTCCACTTGCTACTCTACTTTGGCCTCAGTGGAGCGTGCTCCTCCCTTCCATTAGCGAACTACAACAAATCTTATTCCTATTAGATGACCAACTGGAGCATATCAGAAATGCACAAAGCCTCGGCGGTCCTAGAATCCCTGGTGGGAAGATTTCTAACAAGTTTTTATGACCGGGTGATTGATAGATACTGACATGACGATATGTTGGTTGTGTTTTAGACCCACCGACTCGGCCAACTTCTGTGTCAGGAATAAAACAAACATGTGCTTTCATAGACTTTTGTGCTCTCCAGAAATATTTGGGAGACAGACAGGCTCAGCTGGTTATGAAATGGACAGTGGGAGAGGATGACCAACTTCGAAGAAATAACGATACAAAAATCGTATAGCTAATCCAGTGAGAAAGCTCCGTTACAGTATCTGCATCACCAGGCAACAAACAACCTTGTTACTGATATCAAGTTGGATGAAGTAAAAATTTCAATCATTAAATGGAACATAAGTGCATAGAGATTTTGCATTGCTTATTCAAAGATATGTATTTGTATGAAATACATGTTGCTAAATTTTTCTACTGCATCGGAGGCGTATATAAGTAGGGATGCACAAATTCGGACCAGACCGAAAAAACCGACCGAACCGGACCGAAAAAGACCGGACCGAATTTTTTTCGGTCCGGTCTTTGGTCCTAAGATTTGCTAAATTTCGGTCTCGGTCTGGTCCGGTTCGGTCCTAGTAAAATTCGGTCCGGTTCGGTCTGGACCGAATAATTTTTTTTTTATTTTTTTTAATTTTTTTAATTTTTTTAATTTTTTTAATTTTTTTTAATTTTTTTTGACAAGTAAGTATATGCTTCTTATAATATTCGTTGTAAAAAATCAATCTTCTCTGACTCACAGTACAGCCATTATTATTGAATTCAAAACAATGTTATGAAAAATAGTTTATTTTAATATTGCAAAAAATCAAATAACATTTCGGTCCAAAACCGGTCTGGACCGGACCGAACCGGACCGAACCGGACCGATTCGGTTTCGGTCCGGGTCGGTCTTCGGTCTTAATGTGGCAAAAAATTCGGTCCAGAGGACCGGACCGGACCGAAAAAATCGGTCCGGTTCGGTCCGGTCCGGACCGAATGTGCATCCCTAAGGGTCTCATTGACTTTCTCGAGTACCATGTACAGCTCTTTTCCCCTAACTAACCGAGCTATGACCCAAGCATTGTTTTTCGCTCCGATACTTACTTCCAAGTTGGTCTCTTTATTGGCATCATCCCACTTTGCTCTATTCTTTTCTAAATCAACTTGTTCTCTTAGCTTATTCAAGGCAAGGAGAGAGTCCTGCAGTATTATTTACCACATGACTTGATTACTCATTTCATGAGTCAACCATACTACTAGGAAAATGACATGTTGATCAGTTTATGACTATTAGGACAATAACTCTCGAGTAGAAATGACATGTACGGATGACAGGATTTATCAGTTCTAATATTATAATTCATGTATCAGTGTCTATCACATAGTTAAAAAGGTCGAGCTATACAGATTGAGTAAGAGAAGTTAATAAGGTAAACCTTTGTTAATAAGGTAACTTTTCCAGGTGGAGATGCCCTCGACACATGTCTATCACCATCCACCAGTTACTACGCATTATGATCAACTACTACAAACATTATGCAGCCATTACATTCTTAGCCATTACAAAGATCAGCGCATAACATTGAAGATACATACACTATGCAGTCATTACATTCTTAAATCTAAACTACTAACAACATTCACCATCTAATTGTTTGCTCAATAACATACACAAAATCCAATATAATACTGATGCAAAAACATCAGAGTAGCACGCAACTACTTTGAGACAGCTTATAAATTGAACTAACTCGCTCAACAAAACACTTTAATGTGTTTAACAAGTTTATTAGTAGTCTATGGCTACGAATTACCCAGTTTAAACACATAATTCGGATTACCCAGTAGTCTATGGCTACGAATTACACAGTTTAAACATTGTTACGTATTATGTCAATTCATACAAACCTAAAATAGGAAGAATGAAACACTGCTGAATTGTGCAACGGATTTTATCCTTCAGTATTTTCATCTAAAAATTTTAGCATATATGTAAAATAGCTTTGCAGCAGAGTCAGCTGGGATCGATCAATTGGTCATCGAATGGATTAAATAATTGGATTTACAACTCAATGAATCAAACTGAGGCCAAAAATAGCAAGCGAGCTACGAATTATGATCATCGGATTAAGAATAAGATTAAGAATAAGACACGAATTTTCAAGCAACAAACTCCAAAAACAAAAGTCGAAACTTTTCAGCCATTCAAGCAACAAACTCCAAAAACAAAAGACGAAACTTTTCAGCAACACAAAAAGACTACAAACTCCAAAATGATGATACGAATTATGATACATACCGTAAACATGGCATGCCCGTGGGAGTAGTCGTCCGTCGAGGCGAGAAATCATTATTGTGCGTATTTCCGACATCGATGCTCGAGAGTCATCCGTCCGAGAGTAGTCGTCCGTCGCTGAGAAATCATAAAGCTGGAAGGAGCGATAGACGAGGCGGCGCCGGAGGTCTTCGATGGATCGAGGCGGCGTCGGAGGACTTCGAATGAGTCGCTCGTGAATCGAACGAGAAATTATTAGGTCGTGGAAGAAAGATTGAGTTTTATTTAGTGGACTAAAATGCCCCTAATACATATGGTAGTCGTACGATTAACGTGAAATATGAATTTGATTTGATATAATCCTGATCGTAGATTAATAAAAATGAAGGGCCGATATTAATTCCTATTTCTCAACCTAAAGTTACTTCTCACCGGATCCAAACCCTCCACAGATAATAAATAACAAGATTTGCAATGAAAACACAATATTGACACCAATTTGTATTTTAATATACGAGTCAATTTGTTTAGAAACAATCATTGATGGTTACTATATTGAGATATTGTTTTTTTAATGAATGATGTATCAATAATCAAAAAATTTAACAACCAAAACCTGTGCTAGCAAAACAAACTCAAGACACTCTCAAAGACCTACAAAACGAGCCTAACAAGAGAAGCTCTTACACCCTGCAACCAATGTCATTTAACCATTTCTTATCACCTAGACTAATATTTTTACCTTCTAAACCAGCAAGCTTCACTTTCCATGTCCAAATTATGCTTTTTATGGGATGTTTACATGTATTGTACAAGACTATTGAAAGTCTGAAATTCGCACGCTAATCTAGTACATTTTATCTCCACTGAAGCACAAGCCTTGCGGCGTCTTGACTCATCCACTTCGAAGTATATCTCCGAGCAATCTTCTTGCCTCACGGGCGAAGCCTTTCTTTAGAGCCGTGGCGAAGACGAAGCCAACTCGAGCACCTCCTATGAAGGGAGGGAAACACCTCCTGTGAGGGGAGGAAAGCACCTCCGGTGAAGGGAGGGAAGCACCTCCTGGGAATGGTGCATCATGGGGGGATTGAACTCATGACCAATTGGTTACAAAGCCAGTGGTTGAACCAATCCAACTACAACCCCACATGCCCAAATTATGCTTTTAACTATGTTTTTTTGGCTCAACTCCTTCCTGTTTAAATATAATTGAATTCCTAGCTCTCCAAATCTCATAAGCCCCTTCGAAAACAGCCACGTTCAAATTTTCAATTACTTAGAGATCTTTACAAAACTGTCAAGTGTCAACAGATTTTGTTGAGGGGTGACTAAAAAGATATCAATTAAAATCATTAACATTTATCCCTCAAAAAAAATCATTAACATTTTGTTTTTATTCTTTGTTACAGAAACATTGTTTTTATTTAAAGATATAGATAAAATAAGGTCAAACGAAGCTTTTTTTCTTTCTTTTTATGAAACCATGAGCCCATTTTGTGATCACATATTCACTTTGAATGATTAGTTGAACTTTTTTTTTGATAGGGGAATGATTAGTTGAACTTATGTCACGTATGATGGGCATAAACGTAAGATACATCACAATAATATATAAAAACAAAATATCAATGCCCATTCGTTTATGTGCACATCACACGTTGTGGTCAAATAATTAGGGATGCACAAAATTGGATTGGATAGTAAATTTTCATTGGAACTTTTATCTTTATATTTTATGTTGAATTTTTCTAATTTCATCTATGGTTTGGATTTTTCCTTCATCATTTGTGGATGTTTTTCTCTTTCCTTTTCTCTTTCTATTCTTCGTCTCTTGTGGACGCTTACTTGCAGGTGCTATGATCTACCTTCTCGCGGAGACGTGCTTAGACGCTAATATTCTACTATAGAGGGATATGTGGACTCGTAGATTTAAAACTCAAAGGTGCCAAAATGGCCTATCCTTCCATGAAAGATGTCTAAGTCCAATTTTAACTTTACTTAAAATGAATCTGAAATTCACCATAAAAAAAATGAGTCTGAAATTCGGCCAAGTCCAATTTTCTGAAGTTGTTGAAATCCCTAAACCCCAAATGGCGCGAATCTGCTTGTGTTTCTCTCTCATGTGTTCCTTCTTCCTCGCCCTGCTACTGATCGGCGACGCGATCGATTCATCGTTATGACTTTCTTCGAATCCCTTATCAACTCATTGAGCTTGGTTCCCTCGTTAGACTCTAGGCGGCGAAACCCTAACTCGATCGATCAATCGATGGAAGGCGGAGTAGGAGGCGATACTGCGGCGGGATTTGTGGCAACGGCCAATGAGCGAGTGGCGTATAAGCTGAAAGGGTACTTTGATTTGGCGAAGGAGGAGATTGATAAGGCGGTTAGGGCTGAGGAGTTGGGGACGGTTGCTGAGGCGATTGTTCATTATAGGAATGCACTGAGGATTCTGGTTGAGGGTAGCTCGACTCCTTCCTTTTCTTACATTAGTCCTAGGTATCCAACATCGTTAAAATTGATTGATCGTTCTGAGCTGATGGTTGTGTATGTGGATTTGTTCTAATAGTTTCGGATGTTGGAGTTAGGTCTTGTGGCTGTTTCAGATTTGTAACTTGTGTAGAGTGAATCTTTTTATCTAGTGGAATGAATAATGAGGTAGTGTTACTGGCTTCTGAAATAGTTTTTTTTTCTTTTGATATTTGTGTCAGTGAGCAGCAGAAGGTGAAATCTTGTAGGCAGAAGATATCAAAGTGGCAAGGACAGGTTTCTGAAAGACTAGGAGTTTTGTGCCAGCAATCAGGTTTGGAGTTATTTTCCTGCTTCCTGGTTAGATGTCAGTTTTTTGTCCATTTGTTATATATATTGTTTATGTTTGATTAAATGGTTGTCTGAAATCAGCTGGCGTGGCAAACAAGGTGAATCGTACAATTGTTGGAGAGAGTATGGCACCATCAAGTACTAGAAAAGATACGCACCGGAGATCTCAGCAATCTGGTGTTAATACTCTAGTTGGACATAATGTTGTAGGGATCAGACCGGGAAATAAGGCAGGCCCTGATTATGATAATAAATTGGTTGAAATGATAAATACTGTGATAGTGGATAGAAGCCCATCAGTCAAGTGGGATGATGTTGGTGAGAACATGTTACATGAGTCGTATTGATGAAGGACTTAAATTTTGTTGTGGATTTGATCTTGCACGTCAGAAACTGCTAAAATATTGAATTACTTGTTGTAGCTGGTCTTGACAAGGCAAAGCAGGCATTGATGGAAATGGTTATTCTGCCAACTAAACGTAAAGATCTGTTTACTGGCCTCAGGAGGCCAGCGAGAGGTGATGGATTGCATAATCTGCAATTTGTTGCTTATTTTTGCCTTCCATTTGTGGGACTTCCTGAGCAGTGAGGAATTATAAGTTTCGTGTTTCTGATTTTATTTACAGCTTTTATCATCAGGCCTGCTTCTTTTTGGTCCACCTGGCAATGGTAAGACCATGCTCGCAAAAGCAGTTGCATCAGAGTCGGAGGCAACCTTTTTCAACGTATCTGCAGCTTCTTTAACATCAAAATGGGTATTTTTTAGCTTAACATGGTTATAACCCCTTTTGATTCTCCCATTATAAAGTCTCCATAATATGTAACCAAAAAATATTTGATGCTTTTTTTCGGTTTAATAAAGCCCTGACTAGAAAGCTCACACTGAAATAGGTTGGAGAAGGAGAAAAACTTGTGCGAACTCTTTTCATGGTTGCGATATCCAAACAACCATCTGTGATATTCATTGATGAAGTAAGTTATTTCCAAGTAAGCAAGGTTCTTATATGGGTTGTAACTGTGTCTCTTGAGAGCTGTGCTGTTCTATTAGGGCATACCAGTGTTTTATCTAGCTACAACCGGACAAACCTCAAATTCTTTTTCTTTGGGCTGAACAAGGGGATAATCCCTACTACTAAAAAAATTTCATGTCTAAGTACATGGTTACATCAAGATATGCAGCCTTGTGGCTTGGAACTAATATACTACATGCTGATGTTCAGCCTTATATTTGGTGATTTCGCATAATTGCCTCATGATCCATTATTTTTGTTTCAACTTTTACACATGCCAAATGAAAAAAGAAACCATTCTTCTCTTTTTTTTCACCTTCTTCTCTTATGTGCAACATTTATTTGCTTGTCAGATTGATAGTATCATGTCGACAAGGGTGGCTGACGAGAATGAAGCAAGTAGAAGATTGAAGTCGGAGTTTCTGGTACAATTTGATGGTGTTACCTCAAACTCTGATGATCTTGTAATTGTAATTGGTGCGTTTCACTTATATTTTATTTTCCTCTAGTGAACCAAAGCTAGGATCCTGAGATGAATATTATTGTTTTACTAGGTAGCAAGGTTATGTGTTTCTCCTCTTACTGTTGATGTAGGTGCAACCAATAAACCCCAGGAGTTGGATGATGCAGTTCTTAGGAGACTGGTCAGTATACCTGTCAGACTGTGCTGTATATTGTTTAGTTTTATGGTGCCTAGCCTAGCAGCCTAGGTGATCATCTAATGCTTGTATAATTCCATTTAGCTAGATGCTTAGACTTCAGATACTCTTCATACTTATTTTGCTTATAGTCACCTGCACCATTGGTATTGCTGGCAAGCTTTCATTTATAAAAAAAAAGACAATAATCCTTTGATTTTTTTTTTACAATATTGTAATACCAAAAATTGTTAATTAGGTAAAGAGAATTTATGTACCACTACCAGATGAAAACGTCAGAAGGCTTCTCCTTAAAACTAAACTCAAGGGCCAGGCATATTCCCTGCCAGGTAATATCCTGTGCTTTCACTGATTTTTATTTATTTTCTCATCATACTGGAAATGGTCGAAGGTAAAAATGATAGCAGAAGTATAGTTGCTCAGTCATGATCCAATTGCCTGTCTTGTGAGTGATGAGCGTCACGCTTGACCTTGACTTTCCTGATATTGTGCTGTGCATTACTTAGTCTAATATGGCAATCAGCTTAATGAACATATATGTCTTGGTTGTATTGCAATAGGTGGGGACTTGGAGAGGCTTGTGGAAGAGACAGAAGGTAGAATATAAAATGAAGCATAACTTCAGATTTATTGATCACATCATTAAGGCAATTGTGTTATGTCATTAAAGTAATGCTGTCTACACATGTTGCTATTTATCAATATACATGGATTTAATTCAGAAAAACTGGTTAGGCTAGACAGGCTCTAACTACTCAATAATGAATGCATAGGTTACTCTGGGAGTGACCTGCAGGCTTTGTGTGAAGAGGCTGCCATGATGCCGATTAGAGAGCTCGGCTCAAACATTCTCACCATCGAAGCAAGTCAGGTATTTTTTTCAGCACAAGCATCACCTTGATATCACTTACCCTTGAAAATCCGGGTCTCATGTTACCATCATTTTGCTGTTTCATCAAACCAGGTGAGACCTCTGAATTACATGGATTTTGAGAAAGCAATGAAGGTCATCAGACCTAGCCTTCAGAAAAGTAAGTGGGAAGAATTGCACAAATGGAACCAGGAATTCGGCTCTAATTAAGTGTCTCCTGCTTGCCAAGTATTAACAGAGGCAGCTACCTGAATATGTTATGAATTTATTTACCAACTGGCTGTGCTGTGCATACAGAGCAGAGCTGTCAGCGTGTCACAATCTCCTTCTTACTAAAGTCTTCCAAACCTCGTACATTTATTCTCTATTCTGTCTGGTGGTCCCACACCCTCATGTACACATTTGTCATATTCTGTTCAAATTTGGGACAATGCACACATTTTGCACCAATCCCAACTCAACTCAATACTACCCTAACTCGGTCAACAACCGCTATTTTTGGCTAAAACAAACAAGCATCTTCGCTTACTCAAGCGTCATCTGTCAGTAAATGGCCTCGCAATAAATAATAAATAAATTTAATTTAATTTAATAAAGAGTAAGACATCAATGGAAAATCTCAACAACATCTCGAATTTTCTATTCAATTTTCAATTGAAAAATTGAAGTCCCCACAAAATCCTCTCCACACCAACTTCCAACTCTGACTCATTAAAAATCTCTCCTCCCCAAAAAAAAAACCCCCTCCCAAGTCCCAACTCTCCACATTTCTCAATCCAAACATGGCCGCCGCCGCCCCTGCAGCATGCCTCCTCCTCATCCTCCTCTCCGTCACCACCTCCTCCGCCCACAACATCACCGACATCTTAACCTCCTTCCCTGACTACACCGAGTACAACAACCTTCTCACCCAGACCAAACTCGCTGACGAAATCAACAACCGTCAGACCATCACTGTCCTCGTACTAAACAACTCCGTCGTCACCTCCGCCCTCAAATCCAACCCACTCGACGTCATCAAAACCCTCCTCTCCATCCATGTCATTCTAGACTACTTCGACGCCACCAAGCTACAAAACCTCCCCAAAGGCTCCACCATCTCCACCACCCTCTACCAAACCTCCGGCGTCGCCCCTCAACGCAACGGCTTCGTCAACATCACCGACTCTAAAGGTCAAGTCCTTTTCGCCTCCGCAACCCAAGGATCCAAACCCACTTCGGTGTTCACCAAATCCGTCAAAGCCGAGCCGTACAACATCTCGGTTATCGAAATCAGCGCCCCGATCGACGCTCCGGGGGTTTTAAACCCTCCGACGACGAAAGGTGTAAACTTGACGACGGCGATGATCAACGCCGGGAGTAAGAAGTTTGCCGATTTGGTCACGAAGCTGGCTGTGTTGCAGGAGTACGATGATGTGAAAGGGACGGGGCTTACGGTTTTCGCGCCGAGCGATGACGCTTGGAAGAACAAAGGGATGCCGGACTGGACGAAGATGTCAGAGAGTGACGTACGCACGGTGTTGAGGTTTCACGCGACGCCGAACTACTTCCCGATGGCGACGTTGAAGAGTATGAATGAAGATTTCATTACGTTGGCGACAATCGGTGCTGATAATTACTCGATTGTTCCAGAAGCTTCTGGAGACTTCGTGTTGTTAAAGACTGGAGTTGACTCAGCGAGAGTGGTGAACACTATTGTTGATTCTGCTCCTGTGGCTCTGTTTTTAATTGATAATGTTCTGCTTCCGGTTCAGCTATTCGGCAACTCCTCCGCTCCTACTCCATCTGGATCTCCGGTTCCGTTGCCGTCTCCGTCGAGTCCGACTCCATTGCCGGAGCCAGGAACAACTCCGCCATCTGCGCAACTTGGGTCTTCTCCGCCTGCTTCAGCTCCGGCATTGACGCCACCTAGTGAAGGACCATCTCAGGCTCCTCCGGCACCGTCTGGGGAGGTTCCGGATATTGGTCCTGGTCCTGTACCAGCTGCTGATGAAGATGGGAAGAAGAAGAAGAATGGAGGAAGTCGTGGCAGTGGTGAAGCGTTGTCTGCTCTGTTGTTGGCTATGGTGATTGGTGTTGGTTCTGTTTCGTTGTTCTAAACATGCTTTACTTAATTTTTACAAATAATTGTGTCCATGTTTTGGTTGTAATTCGTATCTGCATTGTTCTCATTATTGCTTCAAATTGTTCTATGTTTTAGTTTATGCTACAACGCTCTGTTATCTCTGTCTTGTTTTGGGGGTTTCTTAGACTTGTTTGGGGCACAGTTTTGAAGTCTTTCATTTGATAATATTCAATTGGAAGTAACCAAACTGTGGGTTTGACTTTTAATCAATATGAAAATTTCATTAGGCCGTAAACGAGCTGATTACTCTTCAACAAGTTTGGTCAAAGTTCAGTCAACAAGTTTAGTCAAAGCTCAGTTTGAATTTAAACGAGTCGATCACAAACATAAATTTCAAACTCGTTTATTAAACGAACCGATTACGAACTATTTGGTATTCGGCTCGTTTATATGCTCGACTATTACTTTTTTAACCCTCGTTAAAACTCGATTATTGCTCGATCTAAAATTGAGTAGTTCGTTTATAGCTCGAGCTTGATAAGATATTGAAACGAGCTCGAGCTTGATAAGATATCGAGACGAGCTAAAACTTGATCAGATATCGAACCGAGCTCGAATATCTTAAAAAACAATCAAACCAAGCTCGAACACATTTTTTCGGCTCGTCGAGCTCAAACTCGAGTTCGAACGGAACGTACACTTAATCCAGCCGAACTCGAACACCTCAAATACTCGGCTCGGCCGCACACCCCTACGCGCTGGTTTACACACCCCTAGGCTCATTGTTAGCTACATCGGTTAAAATCCAGTCATGACCTAATCCCCTGACTGAAATCCGAATAGTGATATGTGTTAATGACAATCAAGCCATAGTGAAAAATGGAAATGTTTTTGGGTTTAAAGGTTACCCTATGTTAGCTGGGTTCTTGAGTTAGTACAAAAGCAACGAAGAAAATCAGGAGCTGTCAAAAGTCAAGGAAACACTGAAATGGACAATTGCATTGCACAAGACAAACAGTGCTTGTATATTTATTTTTCCAAACGTTAATAACGAAGAAGAAACTAGAACTGAAACAAACAAGAAACTTTGAGATGTGTCTTGCGATAAAAGACGAAGTGGACTAATACCGATCAATCAGAATGAAGTCATCATCTTCGAGTACCTGAACATTTTTGTTCCCAATGAAGTATTCACGGCCAATGTCCTTCACCAGGCTTACAAATTCCAGCCTCTTTGATAGCCGAACTGGAACATAAGGTAGCCTGAAGACTGGCCTCACTACGCCGAGTTGAGCAAGGGCTGTGTTTAAGGCAATAGGGTTTGGCTCATGGAAGAGCCAGTCAATTAAAGGAGCTATCTTTGAGTTGAGAGACGGGTTACTTCCTCCAAACATAAGCTGTCTCATTAGACCGGGGATTAAATTACTAGTGACGGAGATCACACCAGTGGCCCCGTAACCCCAACGTGCATCATGGCACTCATCGTCATTTCCACTCCATACAACAATCCCATCGGACGTATACTGCTTAATCCTGTCGTTCCCCATGCACTCTTTGATGCCTGCCATGTTAAGATTTTTAGAAATAGCTTGGACGACGCCTGGGGGGATATCTTGGCCAGTTCTTGAGGGTACGTTGTAAATAATGGTTGGTCCCATGGATAGTACGCTTTCAAAATGAGAAACCAAGCCATCCATAGAAGTTTTACCATAATAGGGATTGATATGAAGTGCTGCATGCATACCAACAGCAAAGCCTTGTTCAGAGGCATGAATGGCTTCTCCAGTTGAGTTACTACCAGTGTTTCCGATTACCTTAATTGACCCACCAAAACAGTTGACAGTGTGGCCTATAAGCATTATGTGCTCATCCCAGCTCATCAAGTGGCCTTCACCCGTCGTGCCTCCAACTATCACACCCTCTGCCCCATTTGCAATTTGAGTGTTGACCAAAGCATCATATGCTTCAAGATCAAATCTTCCATCAGGTAAGTACGGGGTTTTTATCGCTGTGATCAATCTCAAAGCCTTTATATCATCGGTGGACGTCCTGATAAGATGAACAATTAATTATTAAACATTATCTTGCACAATTACATCAATATACAAGTGATACTGACAGCAACATCCAATCATCACCCACATCCAACAACACTAAGCAATACAAGAGACGTATGTAGTACCAACAGCTGACCTGTTTTTAACTTCATAACTACGCATCGGGAGATGGAAATTGGGAACAATGGCAGCTTTAGGGGACCTCCACCTTTGTGATTTCCTGAAAAAATAATAATATGACCAGTTGAATAAATTTAAATTTCATGGAACACTAGACCGCTCATGTAAGATGTAACGAGCACCCTGAAAAATAAAAAATATAAGTAGCTTCGCATCATCACCTCAGGAAGAAAAAAAAACACCAATCTCAGAAATTTCCAGAAATCCACATATAAAATACTTTTTTTTATCACGCTGGCACTTGTCATCCAACTGTCCAAGACCATTATATTATGTTGGTACGTCATTTACAAGTTGATGCAGAACTTAAGCTCAAATTTACCTAGCTCGGTTCCTATACATGACCACAAATACGCTATACTCAAACCAGTTCCAGCAGGAAAATAAAGATAATTCCAGCAAAAAACAACTGTCATTTCCAGGATCAAGGAATTCCCATTAATGTCTTCCCAATCCAGGAAAGTTACCAGAAAGACTAACAACGTCTAAAAAAAAAACACTGCATTTGTCTCAAACTCCAAACCAAATATATACAAACCTAAAAATCTGCAAGCAACTGCCCATTTACATTTTCCGATTGAAACCTACGCAAGCAAGACAACTAAATGGCATAAGACAGGCAGCAAATCTCTCACATAAACAAATGAGCAGGGACGCCATAATCTGAAATGTGAATCAACCTTTTGGCGCCAACTCCATAGCCCAGCTGCGAAACTGACGACTCCCTTACAGAAAGATCAAAGCTTTTCAGACCCTTCATAACTACGAACCCTTACGAAAGCAACTGGACTAGGAAATTCAACAGAAAGCAGCTGGAATATTGTAATCAAATATTGAAAGATTTCAGCATATTCAGAAGAGGGCAATCGTAGTTTCAGAACTGGAAGTTGTGGGAGCCATGGTTACGTAACACAGATCGAGATTAACGCAGGACATTGATAGTGATAAATAACTCTATGACGAAAAATGGCGGCGAAGATGAGTGAAGCTCTTGCTGGCTCTGTCTAGGGCTTTGGGCAGCAAATCGAGTTAATCGGTTTTTGGTTTGGTTCGATGTTTTACAATTGTTCTGACATCAAACCATGTCGGTTCAAAGACAATTCGACTCTCAATTTCAAGGTAAATTTTCCAATTGAGTAAATTGTCCTAATTTACTGAATTGGGTAAATTGATTTCCAAAATAATCATTTTCATATTTTTTATAACGTATGGGTACAACAATTCAGAACATTACAATATAAGAACGTCTTATTATCTAGCATATATATATATATATATATATATATGAGCGTTCAAATTAGGCAAGACAAATAAGAATGAGGCAGGTGAGGCACGATCTCAGTCATTCATCAACCCTCGTGCATTGTGGGCGCGCCACATGACAAATAGTAAAACCCACTACCAACAGTAGTGTGAACGCGTTTGGCGACTCAACTCACGTGCCTTCGCCACGTGTCACAATGGAAGGCCGAGATCGTGCCTCACCTACCTTATTCTACCAAGCTGCCTCAATCGAACGCTCTCCTATATATATATATATATAGGGGGCGTTCTTTTGAGGACACCTCCAGGAATGAGGTCGTGTGGACAAATCTAAAACCATTAGATCAAATGATCCAAAGATGCATAATGAGTCAAAAAGTGTTTTTTTGGAGTTATGCACTTTTGTCTTTTAGGTAAAAGACAAAAGTGCATAATGACAAACAACTTTAACTTTTTGGATTTGTTATGCACCTTTGGATCATTTGATCAAATGGTCCAAAATTGTCCCTACACCCTCACCAAAAACACATGTTCTCAAAAGAACACCCCTCTCTATATATATATATATATAGAGGAGCGTTCAAATGAGGCAGCAAAATAAGAATGGTACCGTGAGGCACGATCTCGATCGTCCATCCAACCCCCCCGTGCATTTTTGGTGCGCCACGTGTCGCAATTAGTAAACCCACTAACTTTTGAAAAGTCAACAATTGCGGCTGACACGTGGCTTCGCCACGTGCGTCTGATCACAAAAACAGACGGCCGAGATCGTGCCTCACGGTACCATTCTACCAACTTGCCTCAAAATAGTGCTCCCCTATATATATATAGAGGAGCGTTCAAATGTTACAAGCTTCTTATTGTGTTACGTGTTACGGAGCTTCTGATTGGTTATTGAAAAAGAAGGAACCAATAAGAAAGCAAGGAACACCGTAACTACGGTGCAACCTCACCCACACAACCCCCCGTGCTTGTGAGGTGCACCGTAAGCCCCGTGTTCCTCGCTTCTGATTGGTTCCTTCTTTTCATCAACCAATCAGACACGTAACACAATAAGAAGTGGTAACATTTGAACGCCCCCTATATATATAAATAGGAGCGTTCAAATGAGGCAGCAAAATAAGAATGGTACCGTGAGGCACGATCTCAACCACACATCTAAACCCCCCGTGCATTGTAGGCGCGACACGTGTCTCAAATAGTAAACCCACTAACTTTTCTCAATTTTTGAAAAGTCAACAATTGCGGCTGACACGTGGCTTCGCCACGTGCGTCCGATCAAAAATACAGACGACCGAGATCGTGCCTCACGGTACCATTCTACCAAACTGCCTCAAAATAGTGCTCCCATATATATATATAGAGAGGAGCGCTCAAATGAGGCAACAAAATAAGAATGGTACCGTGAGGCACGATCTCGATCGTCCATCCAACCCCCCGTGCATTTCTGGTGCGCCACGTGTCGCAAATAGTAAATCCACTAACTTTTGAAAAGTCAACAATTGCGGCTGACACGTGGCTTCGCCACGTGCGTATATATATATATATAGAAGAGCGCGCGCTTAAATGTTACCCCCTTCTTAGAGTGTTATCCAATTACTCGATTCTGATTGGTTGAGGGGAGGTGACACCTCACAATCCACTACCAATGCAACCTCACAATCCACTCAAATGTCCAATGGGCCCCGTGCTTTGTGAGGTGTCACCTCCCCTCAACCAATTAGAATCGAGTAATTGGGTAACACTCTAAGAAGGGGTAATATTTGAGCGTGCCCCTATATATATAGTAGGTTTTACTGTTTGCTTTTTGAATAGTGCAGGATTTTGGTTGTGGGACACGTGGCGCACCCACAAAGCACGGGGGGGGGGGGGGGGGGGTTTGGATGTGTGGCTTAGATTGGAGTAAGAGGTAACATGCTAAGGTGGGGGTAACATTTGAGCGCTCCTCTATATGGGGTTTGGATGTGTGGCTTAGATTGAAGTAAGAGGTAACATGCTAAGATGGGGGTAACATTTGAACACTCCTCTATATATATATATAAAGGAGGAGGAGCGATCAAATGAGGCACCAAAATTAGAATGAGGCAAGTGAGGCACGATCTCATCCACTCATTCAGACACATCATCTTTATCCATCCAATGAAAGCCTGACACGTGTTTTCCACTAACTTTTCTTTTTTTAATCTTAGATATTCATAAAATAAAATTATTTTGTTAATTGGAGGGCAGTCTGGACATTTCTCTCTGTCTCAATCGGTACTTCTCTCTCATCTTTTGATTTTTGTTTCTCTATATCTCCTAAACCCAGATCCAGAATCATCGAGCTCCATATCTCCCAAACAACATCGATCCATTGTGCGTATTCGCCTGAGTACGTCTTCTACGATTGCCTGCCGATCGCGACTGGTTGAGCACGAAACACTGAAGGTCGAAGTTAGGGTTGCAAGAGTGAGCGGCTGAGATTTGGGTTTCAAAGTCGGAGCTGCGATTTGGTATTCGTTTACGACGTCGGTGATGGGATTCGTCGGCGATTGGTATGAAACGCAGATCTGAAATCTTTTAGTGAAAGTTTTGAACTTTAATGTTTGACCTGGATGTTTGCGGTGCCTTGTGCATTCGAGTTTGAATGTTTTATCTACTTTTGCTTTGATAAAATTTTAGTTTCGACAGAGTTGGCCTTGTTGTTGAATTTTTAGAAATTTTCTATATGTATCCATGTTTCTGTGTTTTAAATGGAATCTAAGGAAGTTACTGCTAACATTATGGACATGATCTCTTCCTATGATGACTAGATGTTTTGTTTACCTCCTGCCTTAGGCCAAACTCTTGATTACTTGGTAATTCTTTGATCACTTTGTTGTCAAATACCCTGCAGCCTAAGATAAGAAGAGGTGAGATTCATAGATATGTACCCTGCTGATTTAACATGTTTTAGACTTTTTATACAATGCATTTTTGTTGATTGAAACATCAAGTATCTAAATGAAACTGGATTTATGTTTGTTGGCCATGTGCGCATTTGATTCATGTATGGACCATCTTCAGTGTGGTGATGAGGTGTGATGCTTCAGGTGATAAACAAATGGTGGTAGCGATGGATGATTATTGGGGTTTTCTTACCATGATGTTTTGTTGGAAATGTGCTTTGTTGCTAGTGTATATTTGTTTGACTTAGTGTTTGATTACATTGCAGAGTTGCTAAATTTTTAGCTTTAGATTTTCTCAGCCATTCACGTCTATCGTTCCTCTCTCTCATCGAAGAAACCCAGAATTCAGTTCGCGTAGTAGAGGCAACGTGACTTGGATGCTTACCTGGAGAATGTGACTTGGGTAGTGCTTACCTGGGTAGTGTGACTTGGATGCTTACCTGAAGAATGTCTGATACCACTAACCAAATGTATTAATATTATATAGATAGGGAATGGTGTATATGGATGATGTATAGACATTATTTCCTTTCTTTTTTTTGATCGGGGAGATGTATAGACATTATTCAGGTCTTGTATAAACCACTAATGTTGTGTTATTTTTCTCAAAATTTGTATAAATCACTAAAGGTGTAAATGCATTTTCGTTTTATTGTTTTACTGTAAACTGCACATTCATTTTATTTCATATGTCATTACACCCTTGTTGATAACACATTTGCACATTCATTTCAGAATAAATTGCAATCAATTTTTTTATTTGATATGTCATTACACCCTTGTTGGTAACACATATGCACCTTCGTTTCAGAATAAATTTCAATCAGTTTCTTTATTTCATATGTCATTACACCCATGTTGATAACACATCTGCACATTCGTTTCAGACTAAATTGCAATCAATTTCTTTATTTGACATGTCAATACACTCTTGTTGGTAACACATCCGCACCTTCGTTTCGGAATAAAATTGCAATCAATTTCTTTATTTGATATTTCATTACACCCTTATTTCATATGGCATTACACCCTCATTTCATATGACATTACACCCCTATTTGATATGTCATTACCCCCTTGTTGATAACACTTATGCACATTTGTTTCAAAATAAATTGCCATCAATTTCTTTATTTGATATGTCATTACCCCCTTGTTGATAACACATATGGACATTTCTTTCATAATAAATTGCAATCAATTTCTTTATTTCATATGGCGTTACCCCCTTGTTGATAACACATATGCACATTCGTTTCAAAATAAATTGCCTCCAACTTCTTTATTTGATATGTCATTACACCCTTATTGATAACACATTTGCACATTCGTTTCATAATAAATTGCAAGTTATTTCTTTATTTCATATGACATTACACCCTTATTTCATATGGCATCACACCCTTATTTATATGGCATTACACCCTTGTTGATAATCCATCTGCACCTTCGTTTCAGAATAATTTGTAATCAATTTATTTATTTGATATGTCATTACCCCTTTGATGATAACACATTGACAGCACTGCCTTGTCGCGAGGCAATGTGTACAAAATAAATTTATAAGTCCGCTACTCGCGACTTCACTATTGGGTTGTAAAGCGGTAAGTAGGGGTCGAACCCAAGGGAGTCAGTGTGGAATGATTGTTCTTTAAAAAGAAAGAAAATAAAATAAAAACATTTGGGTTTTGTGGGTTGTTTTATGAACTGAAAAGTAAATGACAGAATTGAAAGTGCGTAAAGTAAATACTGAAAGTAAGTGCGGAAAATAAAGTGCTGAAATGTAAGTACTGAAAGTAAATGACAGGAAAGTAAACAGTTGATAGTGAGACTGAAAGTAAAGTTACAGGCGGTGTTTTAATTAAAGGAAAGGATTCGGTTTTTAGGGGTCTTGTATCATAATCCGTTCATCATTGACCTCTAATGATCATACTAAGTGTTCAAAAGTGTATCAAGGCCATTTCAAGCACTTGACTTGCCACACTGTCTAGCCCATTTCAAGGCATATAGCACTTGTTCTAGCTAGACTAATACCCCATTTCAAGGTATATTAGCCTATGTGCAGTCACTTGATCCGTCATTACCGATCAAACCAAGCGACTTAAAGAGAGGTTGAACTCCACGGAAAAGCTTTGCCATTTCAAGCATCCACTTAACCGTGTATGTTCACGAACTCCATGGAAGAGATTTGCCATTTCAAGCATCCACTCAACCATGTATGTTCTACCCGAATGTAAAGCACTTAGAACAAGTTTTGAACACAAAGAGGCACTAAGAGAAGGGTCTAAAACATTTCATGATACAAGCACACCCTTAAACCAAATCTGACCCTTAGCTACTTGTATTCATGTCAAGGAATACAAGTAGCCGTGACTTGAACAAGGAAAACAAAAGTAACCGAAACAAGGAAGTAAGGAGAACAACATAAAAGTAAAGAACAACAAGGAAAATAAAGGGAACTTAACTTCAAACTTCAAGAGCAAGTAAGGAACCGTGGCTTTGCAAGACAAGTGAGAGAACTCAAGAACAAAAGTGTGTTTTGTATTGAAAGTGAAGAGAAAGAGAGTTAAGCTCTCTTCTCTCTAATGTGGGTACCAGTGACAAGGGAGTAGGATATGGATTACATGAGGCAAGGCCTCTATTTATAGAAGAGGAAGACTTGGAGGCTAAGTATTGCTTGAAAATATCACAAAAACTTGGAGGCTAAGTTTGCTTGAAAATATCCCAAAGACTTGGAGGCTAAGTTTGCTTCTCCACCTCCTTGCACATGGCTGCGCCACCTGCAGCCAGCTGAGTGATGCCACGTGGCATGGCCGGAGCTAGTTCGGAGGTAAGGCGGTGGTTGATCGGAGCTCCCCGGAGTTCGCCGGAATGTGGCCGGAATCTGACCGGAGCCTTGGTCGGACCTTCTTGGATTTTGGAAGGTGTATTCTGAATGAAAAAGTCATCCTAAGATGATCTCAAGAAGGATGATAAGCCAAATTCTGCCCGGAACAAGGTCGAAATTCCAAAACGGCCGATATTGCCCTTGTTTGGCCTTTACCGGACTTGGGCCTTTTGCATTGCGTTCTTGACCTTTGGGAAATGGATCTAGCATTTTTGAGTGATTCCAAGTCGGTTCCATGAAGGATGTTAAGGCTGATTTTGAGTGTAGCATGGTCGTTCCTTAGGATGGCCTAGAACTCGGTCCCTTGGCCTAGGATGGCTTGGATTTTGGATTTTGCGTTCTTGGTTTTTTGAGTGTGGATTTGGAACGACATCTTTCATAGAAATCAAGTGCTCGAAGTGGTTTGGTTGGAACGCCACCGGAGATAGGCCGTGGCCTATGTTCTTCCTGCCGGGCCTGGTTTTCTCGGTACTCCCGGCTCGATGCTCGGCACTCTCGGCACTCGGTCTCAGACGCGTCCGGCATTTCCAGGACGCGGCCCGACATTTCTCGGTCCTTGGTTGAGGTCCTCGGGCTTTGGCTGGCTTTTGGGCATAAATCTCCATTTTTAGGCGTGTTTCCTCTTTAGACTCCAAAATGGCCTGTATACACAGAATGGTATTAACAAGCACTTGTTCGTATGATCAAATGTCTAATTGGTGGGTTTAGTAGTACTTAATGAATCATATAATTTGCTCCATCACACATGCAAATTCGTTTCAAAATAAATTGCAATCAATTTCTTTATTTGATATGTCATTACACCCTTATTGATAACACATTTGCACATTCATTTCAAAATAAATTGCAATCAATTTCTTTATTTGATAGGTCACTACACCCTTGTTGATAACACATTTGCACATTCGTTTCAGAATAAATTGCAATCAATTTCTTTATTTGATATGTCACATTACACCCTTGTTGATAACACATTTGCATATTCGTTTCATAATAAATTGCAATCAATTTCTATATTTCATATGGCATTACACCCTTATTTCATATGGCATTACACCCTTGTTGATAACCCATCTGCACCTTTGTTTCAGAATAATTTGTAATCAATTTCTTTATTTGATATGTCATTACCCCTTGTTGATAACCCATCTGCACCTTCGTTTCAGAATAAATTGCAATCAATTTCTTTATTTACTATGTCATTACACCCTTGTTGATAACACATCTGCACATTCATTTCAGAATAATTTCTTTATTTGATATGTCATTACACCTTTGTTGATAACAAATATGCACTTTCATTATGAAATGTGCACCCATTTGCACCTTCGTTTTGATATCTCAATACATCCTTTTTGATAACACATGTGTCATTACACCATTGTTGATAACACTTTAATCAAGTAATTCACTCAATCAATTAAATAATCAATTTCAATATTAAAATTGTAAATATTAGAAATCAAATAATAATAATAAATTAACATCACTGCACGCTCGTTTAAAAAATAGAAATAAATGCACATTCGTTTTTCAATAACACAATTGAATGCACGCTCGTTTCTTAATAACACAATTGAATGCACGCTCGTTTCTTAATAACACAATCGAATGCACGCTCATTTAGAATAACGAATGCACCTTCGTTACTAACACATGTTTTTGACAAATTGATTCATTGTCAAAAACATTCATTAGAAATTATCGTAAACTACACATTGTCATCAAATTTCAACTCACTTCCATCGCATCTGCCTCGCGGCATAACAGCGCGAACCACAGCAGCGCGCACAACTTGTCATTTCTTGATCTTTCCGCGAGGCTGGGCTTCTTTCACAGATGCAACTATCTGCATGATAAGAGTAGCAAATAACTAACTGAACTTTTTTTTGGGGGATAGAAGATAACTAACTGAACTAGATATCAGCAAACAGGGTAAATAAATAGGAAAACACCTCAAAATTTATGTATCAACAAGCAATAAGGCATATGAAAATTAACGTGAAAATTTTAGTACTTGGTGCCCATGAAAATTAACATGATAAGCACAACAAAAACATGAATACAAAAAACAAATTTGATGCTCATGAAAACATGAAAATTAACATGTCATAGCAGATTAACTAACATAAATCGGATCTGATGCCATATCTTCCTCATTCCATATCTTCCAATAGTGTCCCATGGACTCCGACCTGCATACCAAATCAACAACGCAAAGACCACTAATAATTTCAGAAACCATCATAACGGCGAGTACCACAATTCTGCCAATCCTTCACACTATAACGCACAAATTAAATCATAAATTAAAGCGTAAAACTGAAAGTTACCATCTGTTCCAGCAATGGGGCGGAATTTGAACGCCTTTGTCGTAGTCGACACATACTTGCTTCGTCTCCTTGAACTCCTCGTCATTTTTCATTTTGCTGCGGATTTTGTTTTTGAACAAATAAAGCATAAAACCTGATCAAACAGATAATCAACGGAAAAATGGATTCGAATAACATACCTTTTCAGACCTCCTCTTAAACACATATTTACTAGTCTCTAAATCATATTTCTACAAATAAAAGCCTCCTGGCTATCATATTTCTAAAAATGAAGCGCACTAGCTACCAAAAAATGTAAATCATGCAAATAGTCGGAAGTAGAAACAAGATGAACTAGTAAATTCTCGGGATAACTTCATTTATTGTGCTATTAGAGGTAATCCGGAAGTAGAAACAAGTTTGCAGTCTAAATGCAGATCACAATGTCCAAATTCACAATAGAATCACTCTATGATCATCCAAGTATAATTTACATAGTTTATCCATCACATACTCCCCTAATGTCCTTCACCATAACCATTTTAGTCCATAAGTGACGCAAAGCAAGTCTACTCAGACAGATAAAACAAGATCTACAACAACCAAGCTCATACGCTTCAACTACAAAAATATTAGATATCATATATAACCACTCACCTTCAAGGATGTTCCAACATACACGCATGTCTGTGTTCAACTTTATTTCAATTCCCAATTTACATCCTTATCAGTTATCAGAATTACATGCCCAAAATCGCAAAATAATAAGAAGCACTGGGATTACAAAAAAAAGCCATCA
This sequence comes from Rhodiola kirilowii, assembly GCA_033675215.1. NCBI lineage: Eukaryota > Viridiplantae > Streptophyta > Magnoliopsida > Saxifragales > Crassulaceae > Rhodiola > Rhodiola kirilowii. Next base: position 12,067,430 of record CM066195.1, on the reverse strand, counting down.
GTTACATAGCTAACAATCAATTTAAAAGTAAACCTCTCACTCTCTAATACAACACAAAATTGGTCGGATTTTCTGCTCCACGCTTCATCTGCTCTAAAAAAAACTCCCCACAAAACCAAGTCAGCGTCGTAACCATGAAAATGAAAAAAAAACCCTAAAAACAAATCTCAAATAGACAACCCGAGTGAACAACAATTACTTTTCCACTTCCACGTCATCAGAATGAGTGGATCACGTTGTGCCTCACGTGCCTCATTCTACCAACCCTGCCTCAACCGAGTGCTCCCCTATAGAAGAGTGCTCAAATGTTACACTCTTTTTATTGTGTTATGTGTTACACCAATCTCAGCCTTTAGATCAAATGATCTAAAGGTGCAAAATGAAAGTCAAAAAGTGACAAAGTTGTTTGTCATTTTTTACACTTTTGTCTTTTACCTAAAAGACGAAAGTGCAAAATGAAATCTGGACCTTTAGATCAAAAGATCTAAAGGTGCACAATAAAGTAACACATAACACTTTAACAACCCATAACACTTGAGCGCCCATATATATATATATAGAGGAGCGTTCAAATGAGGCACGCTACAGTAAAATGAGGCACGTGAGGCACGATCTCAACCACACATCTAACCCCCCCGTGCATTTCTGGTGCGACACGTGTCCCAAATAGTAAACCCACTAACTTTTGAAAAGTCAACAATTGCGGCTGTGCCACGTGGCTTCGCCACGTGCGTCCGATCAACTCCACAGACGGCCGAGATCGTGCCTCACTGCCTCATTCTTATACCCCTGCCTCAACCGAGCGCCCCCTATATATATATATAGAAGAGCGTTCAAATGAGGCAAGGCAAATAAGAATGAGGCAGGTAAGGCACGATCTCAGTCATCCATCAACCCCCCGTGCATTGTGGGCGCGCCACGTGGCAAATAGTAAAACCCACTACCAACAGTAGTGTGAACGCGTTTGGCGGCTCAACTCACGTGGCTTCGCCAAGTGATCATTAGAGGTCGATGATAAACAGACTATGATACAAGGCCCCTAAAACCGAATCTTTCCTTTAATTAAAAACATCACCTGTCACTTTACTTTCAGTCTCACTATCAACTGCTTACTTTTCAGTCATTTACTTTCCTCACATTTACTTTCTGTCGCTTACTACAGAACCTTTCAATATCAGCCCATACCAAAAGTATGTTGATTAGTCGATATTGAATTCGACTGTTCCATCATTACTTTCAGTACTTTATTTTCTGTCGCTTACTACAGACCCTTTCAATATCAGTCCATACCAAAAGTATGTTGATTAGTCGATATTGAATTCGACTGTTCCAGCAATTTACTTTCAGTATTTTACTTTCAGCACTTTACTTTCCGTAATTTACTTTCAGCACTTTACTTTCTGTACGCTTACTACAGACCTTTTCAATATCAATCCATCATAACTTTGGTACGCATCGCGCTTGAAATATAGTGTGCGGCCAGTACCAAAAGTATGTTGACTGATTGATATTGAACTCGACTGTTCCAACAATTTACTTTTCAGCACTTCTAATTTTTGTCATTTACTTTCAGCACTAAAACCACAACCAACCCACTTACTTTTCAGTACTAAAACCACAACCAACCCCAAATCACACTCCCTTCCTGTACATTTCCTCGAAGAACAACTCTATCCACTAATTCCCTTGGGTTCGACCCCTACTTACCGCTTTACTGCCCAATAGTGAAGTCGCGAGTAGCGGACTTATAAATTTATCTTGCTTAGCACTCAACGACATGCTCTGTCAAAATTGGCGCCGTTGCCGGGGAGTTAGAAGAATTTAGAATTAATCGGATAGTGTTCTTTGATTCTGTACTCACTTCTACATAACCATGTCTCGTGAAGGAAGCCACCATGACTATCAGGATGACGATGAGATAAACTTGTACGATCGAAATAATAAGGCACCGCATCCATTTGTCGACGATTCGGAACAGCTCATCCGAAACCAAAGAGCTCGTAATAGGGAGGCCGTTCGAAGAAACCAAGGACCACCCGAGGACCGAAATGAAGCTAGTCCAGTGCAACCCCCTAGACATCCCCCACCCCCTCAACATCGACAAATGCCAAGACAAGAACCCATCTTTAATGACTACTATGGGGATAACAACTTACGCAAACCTACTATGGGAGAACTTAATGCCCCAGATTTCGAAAATCAACCGTGGTGCATTTACGAGGGCCCTGAACTAGAAAACATTACCATCAACACGTCAGTGGCCCACAGCTTGCCCAAGTTCTCAGGAGCTCATGGAGAATCTGCGACAACTCATCTCCAATGCTTACATGGCATTTGCCAAAATCTAAAGCCCAATCGAGTGAATATAGACGACTTCAAGTTGAAGGCGTTCTATTTTTCCCTCATTGACTCAGCAAACGACTGGTTCCTTTCATTGCCTTCGGGAAGCATCAGAACATGGGCTCAGATGCAAAAGAAATTCCTGGACAAATACTACCCAGCGGGAAGAGCGATGCAAGTAAGGAGGCAACTGCAGGACATAAGGCAGGGACCTAATGAAACCATGTACGACTACCTGGAGAAATTCACCCACCTGGAGAGAAGCTGCTGCACTCTTGGACTGCCTGAGAAGCTCATCATCGAGTACCTGATTGATGGACTGACTCCCTTAGACAAAAAGCTCCTTGATGCTTCAGCTGGAGGGTCCATGATGAGACTATCATTGAGCGGCATAAGGCGACTCATCACTGACGTTGCTGAAAATGCTCGGTTTAGAGAGGAGACCCCTGATGGATGCACAGTCGTCGTGTGCAAACGTCAAGAATAAATTTATAAGTCCGCTACTCGCGACTTCACTACTGGGTAGCAAGTGGTAAGTAGGGGTCGAACCAAAGGGAATTAGGGGGATAAGCTATTCTTTGAGGGAATTGTACAGCGAGGGAGCGTGTTTTAGGTTGATTGAGGTTTTAGTGCGGAAAAGTAAGTGTTTTTTTGGTTGGTTTTGGTTTTTAGTGCGGAAAAGTAAATGACAGAAAAGTAAATACTGAAAATAAAAGAGAAGACTTACAGCGATTGATGCGTGATTGGCAAGTCTTCCGGAAGGTGAGCAGTTGATAAGCAGTTTATACTAAGAAAGTAAATGCAGGTGGTGTTTAAATCTAAGGAAAGCATTCGGTTTCGGGGGCCTTGTATCATAGCCTGTTTATCATTGACCTTTAGTGATCCTACTAAGTATTCAAACGTGTATCAAGGCCATTTCAAGCGCTCGATTTGCACACACTGTCTAGCCCATTTCAAGGTCGTAGAGCACTTGTTCTATTTAGACTAGCACCCCATTTCAAGGTATACTAGCCTATGTGCATCCATTTGATCAATCATTTCTGATCAACCAAATGGTGTTTAAAAGAGGTCGAACTCCTCAGATAAGCTTTGCCATTTCAAGCATCCACTTACCCGAGTATGTTCACGAACCCCCACGGAAGAGTTTTGCCATTTCAAGCATCCACTCAACCTTGGAAGTTCTGACCTAATATATGGCACATAGAACAAGTTTTGAATACAAAGAAGAGGCACTAAGAGTATAGCCTAAAACATTTTATGATACAAGTACACCCCTTCAACCGAATGAAGAGTTTAGCTACGAATATCCATAGAGGTGGATACCATAGCTAAGTACTCGAGGGTTTTTGAAAGACAGTAAGTAAAGGAGAATACTCAAGAACCAACAGGAGTAAACTCAAAAACTACTAGAATACTCAAGAACCAACAGGAGTATTATAGATTTCAAACAAAAGCGTACAAAAGTGCCCAAAAGTCTAGAGAGATAAGTGAATGTGTTGTGTAAGGATGGAATTGTGGATGGATGAAGATTACAAAGGAGGGGAGGTTGTATTTATAGACCAAAGAGGAGGAGAAGATGTGGTGGAGAGCAAAGACACTTGGCACAAGGTTGTGGAGAGGCCTTTAGCCGCCCATGTGAGGAGGAGCCTCCTCCCATTTAGCCGCCCCCATGTGAGGAGGAGCCTCCTCCCCTTAGCCGCCCATGTGTGAGGAAGAGAAGAGGTTTTGTGATATTTTCCAAAAGCCATCGGCTCCTTTCAGCTCCGGTCTGACTCTGGTTGCTCTTCGGTTGGACTTGTTTTGAGTGATTCCACATCAGGTTCATGATATTTGTACAGTCGGCACCTGGTCGTGACCTTGGAATGACTCGTAATATATTTTCCGCTTAAAAACTCCTCCTTAGCCTGTATTCTCTCTAGACTCCAAAATACCCTGTAGATAAATATCGGAACTAACAAGCAAAAGTTAAATAGACAAACAGTCTAATTTGGTGGGTTTAACTGTGTTTATGATTCATATAATTATGGTCCATCAGATCACCCCACACTTTTAGTTGTTCGTCCCGAACAATGCAATTAAAGGGCGGCACACTATTTAAGTAAACTTTTAAAATATGAAAGTGAGATTGTGGGACTAGATTTATCCTAATTCATGCATTACTACTTATTACCAAATTAAACTATGTAAATACTTAGAAGAAACTTGATACTTGTACCTTCGTGCCGAGATGCAAATTAATTCGGATGTTTCGGGAGATAGCCCTTTTCAGGCTCCTGGACTGCAATCTCAGGACTGTCTCGCACTATATGGTTTCCTTGTAGCTTTCTTTAGCACGTGATTCGGTTCGGGTTTCACAGATGAGTTGAGCCTTTTTTTATTTTCTTTTTGGCGAGGGACAGCTTTTTTGTAGTGAATCGGCCTTTGGCCTTTGATTTGACTCTTTGAGTACTTCACTTTTGTTCGGTTAAAACATTCACAATTTTGGGCCTTTGGCCTCTTGATTTGATTCTTTGAGCTTTTACCTTTTTGTGGCTTGCTAGTCCATTTTCTCAAGCCTTTTTGGTAGGTCCAATCATCGCCCGCGAGCATATGGAAATACCTCCCCGCTCTCTCTCATCCTTGCCGTTTCGCGCGGGTCAAAATGAGGGTCGCTCATTTATTTTCCCGGCTACTTTGACTAGAGATAGGATGGTTTGATTCCCGTCCCGCCTTTTTTCTGCATAAACGCTGCATGGCGGAGATGACTTCTGACTCAACTGAAACCCGAAGTGAAGCCTCCACTGACTTCGTAAACCATATAGCGAAATTCAGTCCTTCAATTGCTTGCCAAGCCTCTCTAGGGCATTTTCTATCAACTTCACATCCCCTGTTTATCTCAGCACAAAGGGACAAATGAGAAGTTACATTCTAAGTTTTTAAACAGTTGAATTTTCACAAGGTTATTGCATGAATTATGATCTATCTTTTTCACATTCTCAAGTTCATATTTTCAAAAAGATAATATTAAGGGAAAAGGAAAAGAAAAACATGTTATGTACACAGGCGGTTCTCACCCCACACTTTTGAACGAAGGCGTGCCTTTCAGCAAGACTTAGTTCAAAAGCCATGCAAGCAGACAATTATGAGAAGGAAATGACATTAAGGAAAAGGGAAGAACAGAACTCCCTTTAAAGTGTCGAGTGAACGACATGGCATGAGGCTGGATAATAGAGGGAGTTCAGCTGGGGCCTTGAACTCTTGGCATAGGCTTGGCTGGCTTGATGTTGCACCCATAACCGATTCCTGAATAGTCATTTCATTCTATGCACCAAGTGGGTGAGAGCGATTTATTGGTAAAAACTAAATGACAGAAAATAAATGACTGAAAGTAAGATAGGTGTCGGGTTACCTCCCGACCAGTGCCTTTGTTTTACGTCGTTGGCTCGACAGTACCTCATTCCTGGATCACTGGTTTGGATCCCATGGGTGTGTGAGGTCAAACTTTGTCCCAACTGCCCTTTTGATTTCCCCAAAGAACTCATATGGCAGCGGGCTCGGTTTGGTTTTCCATTGGTTTGGCAGGTTCTTCTTTTCATAGCTCCGAGAAGGTGAGGCTCCCTTGACCATAGCTGCTGGTCCATGGAGTCGTGCTCTCTTGCTTCTCCTTCCGGGTTTCCATTCTCTTGGCCCATGTCTTTGCCGCTTCTTCGTGTATGGTCGGTTGGCATCTTTGCAGTTTTGGAAGTTTAGTCTTTTGCCATGCGACCTCAAGCATGCTCCCATGCCAATCCTCTTCTTCATGGCAGTGATGAAAGGTCGTCCTAGAACGAGTGAGTTTTCCGGGCTGCTTGGCTGGCTCGTGGCGAGGGAGTGATCCATTGTCGGCTTCTCGAGCTCAAGCTTCTCCTCCAACTCACCTTCCACCTCATCATTGATTACTTCATCTTCAGGGGCTGTGATCCGCATACAAACCGAGGGGACAAGTTGGGGGACTTCCACCACAAGGGCCAGGTCTGTCTCAGGCAGCTCGAGCGCTTCGGCCAGCTTGGCAGGGAGGACAATGCCTTTCTCGGATAGTTCGGCAGTGAGGTCTGGGCATGTCTCGGGTATTTTGGCAGCGAGCATCGGGACTATCTCGGGCAACTCGGTAATGAGTTCCGGGACTTCCGTTGGCTTGGCGGTGAGGACTGGGCCTGTCTTGGCCGGTTCTTCTTCGATCATCCATGGATTCTCATCCTCTGCCGGTTCCGTGGGCTCTTCTTCGATGACTCTTGGCTTGAGCATCTTTTGAATTGCCTCAATATGTGCCCATGTTTCCTCGATGTCGGCCTGGATTTGGTGCATCGCGTTGGCCTGTTCTTGTCTTGATCTTGACCTCGCGGCCAAATCATTTATCAGGTCCCACAGATCAGCCATGGCTAAGTTATTCACCGAACCTCCCGCCGCATCATTAAGCCTATTCCACTCTTGTGGCATCATTCCACCTAGAAACCTTTGAAGAAGATCTAAGTTCGTGAATCCATGGTGCGGGCAGCTCGTTACAAGGGAATCGAAGTACCATAAGTACTTGTCCAAAGTTTCGTCCCGGGATTGCTTTAGGTTGTTGATCTTCTCGCGGATTTCAAGTTCGAAAGATGGCTGGGCTCTTTGACAGGGATCGGTGCCATAATTTGACAGGGAAAACTCTTTTAGAAATTTGGCTCGAAGATTTTCATAACAGCTTTCATACTCTGCACATGAGTAATACCACTCTATTGCGGAGTTAGTTAAAGAAAATTTGAAGCATTTCAGCTTAAACTCCTCTAACGTCTCATTCTCAGGTTTCATGTGGCGGCAGATGTGGTGAAACTGTTGGCAATGTATCACAGGGTCCTCTTCAATGGTACCTCCGAATTTGGGGAGACAGAGCGATTGTCTATGCATACATAGTGTGTAGCGTGATGAAGAAACGAGAAGGGAAAGTAAAGAACAACTAATCAGACGGTTAATTCCTCGGTAACGGCGCCAACTTTGATGGATGCACAGTCGTCGTGTGCAAACGTCAAGAATAAATTTATAAGTCCGCTACTCGCGACTTCACTACTGGGTAGCAAGTGGTAAGTAGGGGTCGAACCCAAGGGAATTAGGGGGATAAGCTATTCTTTGAGGGAATTGTACAGCGAGGGAGCGTATTTTTAGGTTGATTGAGGTTTTAGTGCGGAAAAGTAAGTGTTTTTTTGGTTGGTTTTTGTTTTTAGTGCGGAAAAGTAAATGACAGAAAAGTAAATACTGAAAATAAAAGAGAAGACTTACAGCGATTGATGCGTGATTGGCAAGTCTTCCGGAAGGTGAGCAGTTGATAAGCAGTTTATACTAAGAAAGTAAATGCAGGTGGTGTTTAAATCTAAGGAAAGCATTCGGTTTCGGGGGCCTTGTATCATAGCCTGTTTATCAATGACCTTTAGTGATCCTACTAAGTATTCAAAAGTGTATCAAGGCCATTTCAAGCGCTCGATTTGCACACGATGTCTAGCCCATTTCAAGGTCGTAGAGCACTTGTTCTATTTAGACTAGCACCCCATTTCAAGGTATACTAGCCTATGTGCATCCATTTGATCAATCATTTCTGATCAACCAAATGGTGTTTAAAAGAGGTCGAACTCCTCAGATAAGCTTTGCCATTTCAAGCATCCACTTACCCGAGTATGTTCACAAACCCCCACGGCAGAGTTTTGCCATTTCAAGCATCCACTCAACCTTGGAAGTTCTGACCTAATATATGGCACATAGAACAAGTTTTGAATACAAAGAAGAGGCACTAAGAGTATAGCCTAAAACATTTTATGATACAAGTACACCCCTTCAACCGAATGAAGAGTTTAGCTACGAATATCCATAGAGGTGGATACCATAGCTAAGTACTCGAGAGTTTTTGAAAGACAGTAAGTAAAGGAGAATACTCAAGAACCAACAGGAGTAAACTCAAAAACTACTAGAATACTCAAGAACCAACAGGAGTATTATAGATTTCAAACAAAAGCGTACAAAAGTGCCCAAAAGTCTAGAGAGATAAGTGAATGTGTTGTGTAAGGATGGAATTGTGGATGGATGAAGATTACAAAGGAGGGGAGGTTGTATTTATAGGCCAAGGAGGAGGAGAAGATGTGGTGGAGAGCAAAGACACTTGGCACAAGGTTGTGGAGAGGCCTTTAGCCGCCCATGTGAGGAGGAGACTCCTCCCATTTAGCCGCCCCCCCCATGTGAGGAGGAGCCTCCTCCCCTTAGCCGCCCATGTGTGAGGAAGAGAAGAGGTTTTGTGATATTTTCCAAAAGCCATCGGCTCCTTTCAGCTCCGGTCTGACTCTGGTTGCTCTTCGGTTGGACTTGTTTTGAGTGATTCCACATCAGGTTCATGATATTTGTACAGTGACGAACTAATTCTTTTTAGCCTCTAGAATAGTATCAATGAAGAGAGGATCGAATATAGTGTCAAAACATTTATATTGACCGGTAAAGTACCGGGTCGAACCCAAGGGAGCAAGCCAAGCACATGCGCTATTTAAGATTGTGTTTCCATTCGGCTATTCTAAACAAAAATGTATAAAGAGTGAATATATCTAAATCCTATGTGGTTACTAATTGGGGAAAAACGTTAAGTAAGAGGTGTTTCGAGGACTTACTCCTCTCCTTGGCAAATTCTCAATGATCATGCATACAAGAGTTCAATTAAGTATGAGTTGATAGGTTTTAAACCTAGCTTAGACTAAGAATTAGGCAATCACGCATATCTAATCCTAGTCAAGCCATCTTAGTTAGGATCTCACTAATTAAAGGGTGTTGATCCACTATATAGCATTTACTCTCATAAATGCTATATGCATAAAGTTCTAGTTCACTTCTCACCATGCATTTACTCTCATAAATGTAGGTTAAGTTCAATTTTACTATATCCAAACCATCACTAAGATCTCTCAATACTTAGATCATAGTTCTAACATAAACATGTCACTTAGGCATTTTATCAAACACTTAGAGACATGTCAATCATGAAGATCATAGTTAAATGAAATCAACTTCCTAAGGTTCATATACATGATTCAAGATATAGATCATTTTCTCCATCCTAGAACTATCCCCAAGGGTTTCCAAGTCCTAGGTTCGAGTTTTAGGTCCAAATTGTCACTTAGGCATTTTGTCGAACACCTAGAGTGCATAACATTCATAACACAAGAGAAAATGAAATCAACAATCATCTATATGAATATCAATGTATATACATGATCAAGAGTACCAAGGAGAGTCATAAGACCCTCTAAACACAAGATCCACTACTCACACATCATGTAAGACAACATGGTGTGAGTAGGGTTTTTACACAACAAGTAGAGTAGAAGAGGGATAGAAATAGGATGATTAATCCTTGAACTCCCTTGATCTTCACTTCTCCTTGGTTGGATGATGTTGAATGACCTTGTATGAGCCTCTTTTCCAATGTTCTTTTCCCCAAAAACCTCCACACTTGGTCCAAAACCCTTCCTTTCCCTTTATAGATTCGGCTGAAATTTGGGCATCAAATCTGACTTTTCCCTCCAGTCGATCGACTGGGGATAGGCTTGACTGGCCTTGACTCCCAGTCGATCGACTTAATGAAGTTTCAGAGCCCCCCACATTCTTCGTTTTTCCAGTCGACCGACTGGAGTTTCAGTCGACCGACTGGAGTTTCAGTCGATCGACTGGGGCCTTTTTGGTTGCCTTCCCGGCTGAATTTGGTCTTGAAGTCTCTTAGGGAGTTGTAGCCCTTTGAGTTAGCTTTCCAACAAGCTTTGAATCAACCAATTCGGAGGTCGGACGAGTGCTCTAGGTACAAAACAAGATGCAATGGTCAATATGCTCGGTATTGCCCCGAAACTCCATATTTTGCGCCGAAACTTCAGTTTTTCAACCAATCTTCATATATAGGTCTTGACCATGGGGGAAACTTGTTTTCTACCTAAAATGTAGACATAGAGGTCAAATGACATCAAAATAAAGTCGGAAACGACCCAAAACTATAGTGAAGAATGACCATAAATGAGTCGAAAACTCGACTCATCAACACTCCACACTTAAGTTTTGTTCGTCCCGAACAAAGTATGAAAATATGTCAAGGTCATGCAAATGTCGAAATGCTAGTGGTGCTATGTTTTTCGTATATTTGCCTCACTAGATTTCACAAGGTCTCGATCATTATTTCTAAACATGTTATTGAAAGAAAAATGACAAGTATGTACAATCTAACTAGCTCCTTTTCGTAGGCGTTACGAATGCATTTAGCGCATGCATTAAGCCTTTAAACCCCTAGGCTACCCTAGTGGACGAGTTATAGTCTCGTGAGAGTTTTCAGAAAAGGGAATACTCACAAATCCCAAATGCACCTATCCCATGAGAATTGAATTCAAGAGTGTTTAACCGAGGCTATGATTTCTCAAGACAAATTCCTCACCCCACGCTAGGACTACCATCATAATATCATCAAAAGAACTCTTGAACCATTTGAGTACCCATGAGGTTGTGCATTCAAGATCATCAATACTAGAGCTATCAAATGTCTCATCCAAAGTTCCACTCATTTTCAAGGCAATACAATGAAGTCGTAGTTTAGTTTGCACAAAGGAGTGTCAACCGCTCACCTATGCTAGCTAGGGCTAGTCCAAGGGCTCGCGACACGAAACTCATTCCCAAGTTTTAGGCGCTCAAGCTATAATCCATAAGGGAAGAGGAGTTCAACACTATGAGTTCTTAATAAACATGCATAGACCAAATGATAGTTCCCGTGCAAGCACAAGGGTCGTCCAAGAGTTCTTCTAACTAGCACACAATGCAAATGTTGAATCCCGCACAAGTGACTAATGATGGAAGAACATAGAGTCAAGTTTTAAGTGTTTCTTATTTTCTTTTTCTTTTTTTTTTGAAATGGCCTTTGGCCTACGAATGCTTTCGAGGGGGGACTTACCTCCCTAACCCCCGGCATTTGTATCATTTTTTTTTCTCTTTTTTTTTCTTTTGAATGGGGCTTCGCCCTCTTTTATTTTTTTGACTCCACACTTAGAACTTTACAATATGTTCAAAAAGTGTATGGAATGTGCGGGACACAAACATAAGCAAGGCACAATGTAAGAGAACTCAAGTCACCAAAGAGCATACACAAGGTCTAAGTTTTTCGTTAAATGTTCAAAAAGTGCTTGCTATAACTTAATCCAAGGTATTTCAACGAAAATACTTAGAAAATTAGATAGACAAGGGATAGCAATGATATTGATTCACAAGAATGCACATTCAAGGGACTAGGTCGGTTCTAAGTTCAAGATCCAATAAATGTGACATATAGGCTAGATGTGATTTATAGAGATTTAGAATCGATAGTCACAAGCCTTTGTGGTTTAAAAACACTCTCATGTTAGGGATAGAATACATGAATGCAAGTGCTCATCCAAAATGGTATGTACGACATGAAAAGAGTGAACTATGCAACTAAACCACTCCCGCCTGTCACGCGGGTGACCCGGGTTCGGTCCCCGACAACGGCGCCATTTTGACGTGTGTATTTTGCAATAGTGTCAAAAACAATTTATAGTTTGACCGGTAAGACCGGTGTCGAACCCAAGGGAGCAATTGGATTATACGCTAGGTGAATCAAATTTTCAACTTGGCTATTCCTAAAATTCAATGATGAGGGTGTTATCAATCAAAATCAAGTAATGAGATGGTATTAAGGGTTTGAAAATCAATCAAAAGAGAGTTTCAAGGGGTTGTGTCCCTCCTTGGCATTTCTCATGATCATGCATACAAGAATTAAGCACATTTCTAGGTGTTAGATAGTTTCGAACCTAGCTTAGACTAAGGTAGAATCAATCCTCATCGAATCTATTCTTAGTCAAGCTCTCCTAAAGCTTGAACCTCACTCTCTCGAGATGTTGATTCATTCCACGACATTTATTAGCATTGAAATATCTCCCAAGCAATAAATGACATGAACTCTATTCCTAGTTCACTTCAAATCCATAGATATGATCACATTTACTATATCTAAACCATCCCTAAGATCGCTAGATTATTAGGGCAAGTTTTGGGATAAACAAGTCACTTAGGTATTTCATCAAACACCTAGAGTGCATGCACCATGAAGATCATAGCAAATGTAAATCTAACACCATAAATTAATAATCAAACATGTGTATTCATGATCAAGAGTACCAAGGAGGGTACAAACACCCTCAAAACACAAGGGAACTACTCACACATCATGTAAGACAACATGATGTGGGTAGGGTTTTTACACAACAAATAAGAAGAGAAGAAGGATAGAAGTAGGATGATTAGTCCTAGTGTCTCCCTTTGATCTTCACTCCTCCTTGTTGGATGTGGATGAATGCCCTTGATTTGATCTCTTTTGATGAGTGTTCTTCCCCAAAAGTCCAGCTCTCTAGGTCAAAACCCTTGATTTCTATTTATAGGCTCGGATGAAAATTGTCACTGTAGCAGGTCCAGTCGATCGACTGAGACAAGGAAGGCTCCCAGTCGATCGACTGGAGAAGTGTTGAAAACTGGCCCTCCTGAAACTCCATTGAGTCGATCGACTGGAGGGTCCAGTCGATCGATTGAAGGCACCTGATCTGCACACTAGGCTGGAGAACTCGCCAGTCGACCGACTGACGGGTCCAGTCGATCGACTGGAGGAAGTTGATTTGCAGGCCCTTCTGAAAGTTCATCGAGTCGACCGACTGGAACAGGGGAGGATCCCAGTCGACCGACTGGAGGAAAAATCTGCCAACTTTTGCTCTAAACTCCGATTTTTTTCGAGTTTCCTTCTTTTTGGTTATGACACTGATATATCTTGCATTGTACCTGAAATGTACGAAAAGGGATCAAATGACATCGAATAATATCGGAAACGACCCAAAACCATAGTGAAGAATGGCAACTAATCAGTCGAAAACTCGACTGATCAACACTCCACACTTAAAGCATCGCTTAGTCCCTAAGCGCAAACAATGAACACAATAAGATAAAGGCGCATAGGAACTCCCCTCGTTTGTAGATGTGCCCCACCGAGAGAAAAGACGCCATTGTGCAAAACGTGATTGTTCATGATGCAAATAACTTCCTTGATGACAAGAAGACATGAGAGGTTAAAAGTAACAAGTGACATACAAGGTTATGCAAAACTCAAGTATGAGCAAGATAGCATCACAAGTCACATAATAACATCATGGCATAAGATCTATAGAATACAAGCAAGGAAAGTAATCTACATCCTCTAAAACATGCACAAGAGCACGAAGGGCAACATCAATATTCATATAAAGTTCAAGGGAAAGTTGGAGGTGTGAAGTAGAATTGGAGTGAGTAGACCTCACTCCACACTTAAAATTGGACAAACTAAAAGCACATATCACACTCCACACTTTAGGAGCCTTAGCTCCTCAAAATCATGCCAAACATTTAAAACATAATAAAGAACGAGAATGAAACACTTACAAACCGGGTTACCTCCCGTTAGGGCCTAGTTTAACGTCTTGGCAAAGACCGAGCCGAATCTCTTCTTGTTAAGAAACACACTTGAAGAGTCCTTTGCTAGGATCCCTCCTCAAGCGGACTAGTGGAATAATAGGAGACTCAATCCGGGTTCTTTGAAGAGTTGCAAGCAACTTGTTTAATAGCCCTTTTCCAAAGTGATGGTAGCTTTTCGCCCTTTGAAGATTTTGCTTTTCCATTCTTACTCATCTCATTGGTGCATGATGATGAGTCATATTGATCAAAGGAAGGGTCTTCATCGGGTTCAAGCATGTTGTGCAACTCCTTCTTATCAACTTTCTTGCCCTTGGAAACTTCGGTTCCCTCATTGTCTAGCTTTTTCTCCACACTAGCCACTTGCTCCTCATTTGGCTTTTCAATCTTCACCTTCTCTCCACCAATCTTTAGGGTCAATTTCCCTTTTCCCACATCAACTTTAAAACCGGCGGTGGCCAAGAAGGGACGCCCAAGGATCAATGACGAAGAGAAATTGCCCCCCATGTCTACCACCACAAAGTCGCATGGAATGTAGAATTTGTCTACTTTGATTGGGACATTCTCCACTAGGCCCCAAGGGCGCCTTGTAGTGCCATCCGCTAGTTGTAGTGTCATTTTAGCGGACTTCACCCCATTCAATTTAAGCTTTTGGTAGATGGCAAGAGGCATAACACTCACACTAGCCCCGAGATCGGCTAGTGGACTTGTGAAGTTCATATCCCCAATTGAGCACGGGATAGTGAATTTACCGGGATCTCCCATCTTTTGGGGAATTTGCTTCGAGAAGAGGGCACTACACTCATGGTTGAGGGGATGGGGTTCATCCTCTTCAATGGTCCTCTTTTTGGACAAAATCTCTTTTAGAAACTTGTTGTATAGAGGTGCCTTCTTGATGAGCTCATGGAATGGCATGTAAACAAATAGCTTCTTTAGCATCTTGGTGAAGACCTCATACTCCTTTTCCAATTTGGAGGGCTTGATGAGCCTTTGAGGGAAGGGTACCGGCGGAGAGTAAGGCTTCAATTCCTCTTTCCTTTCTTTTGCCTTTTCGGTTTGAGGATTAGGGACCTCTTCATTGAGTTCTCTTTCTTCGGCTCTAGCTTGGCCAACGGGTTTCTTTGGTGCAACTCCATCCAATTTCTTCCCACTTCTAAGGGTCACCGCCTCACAATGTTCTTTCCTCTCTAGAAATTCATCCTCAAGTAACTCATCCTCGAATGATCCCTCAATAAAGATGGCGTTGCAAAACTCCTTCTTTTCATGCTCGGGTCGCGCCGGCAATTTTCCTTGTGGCCTTGTAGAAGACTCGGCATGTTGAGCAATTTGGTTTTCAAGCATCTTAACATGAGTTTGCAACCCTTGGTGTGCTTGCAACAATTGGATTTGAACATTTTGGTTGGCTAGCCTCATTTCCTCCAATTGAGCTTGGAAGTCACTACTTGTCTTTTCATTTTGTGCAAGGATTTTGCCCAACATTGCTTCAACGCCGGAGGGCTCATTCGAAATTTGTGGGGGATGGTAAACTTGTTGATAAGGCTTTTGAGCTTGAACTTGGTATTGTTGGCCTTGGTATTGATTCTTTGGTGGGAAAGCTTGATTATTTGGAGTAGGCCTAGGGCCAAATCCGGGAGGTGTAGGATTTGTGGTCTTGTATGAGAGGTTAGGCCGATCTCTCCTAGTGGATGGAAACTTTTGGGTAGTGTAGTTGGATTGGGCATTTTGGACTTGAGAGGCACCACCATTATACTCTCTCCCTTGATTTCCCCCAATGTAATTTGCTTCTCCATACCCGTACCTATGACCATCCCTTTGAACCAAAGGGCAAGAATTAGTATCATGCTCGTATACTTCGCATATGTCACACCCTTGGCTCGTTGAGTGACCTCTCTCCAGGTTCTTCAACTTGAAAACTTCATCCGAGAGTTTCTCAAAATCTTTCCTCAAGGCATCATAGTCCCTTGTGCTTACGGCCTTTGCCTCATGTCTTTCTCCACGCTTCCTTGGATTTCCTCTATCACTCCCCCACATGAAGTAGTTCTTTGTTATCTTCTCAATTACCGCGTATCCTTCATGGGGCTCAAGATCCATGATAGCTCCTCCCGCGGCGGTATCAAGTGCAAGCCGCGAGTGACCATCCACACCGTGGTAGAAGGTATGGAACAAGAGGAGGTCGTCAAGGTTTTGGTGAGGGCAAAGCCTTTGATACTCCTTATACCTCTCCCATGCTTCATAAAGCGTCTCCCCATCCATTTGCTCAAAATTCATGATTTGACCCCGATAATACGCCGTCTTGGAAGGAGGAAAGTACTTGTTGAGAAATGCAACGGCGAGCTCCTCCCACGTGGTTAAACTATCCGGCGTTTGACTTCTTAACCAATCTCTTGCTCTTCCCGAGAGGGAGAAGGGGAACAACCTCAAGAGCTTAGCGTCCTCGGAGACCCCATTGGTCTTGAAAGTATCACAAACTTCGAGAAATGTAGTCAAATGAGAGTTTGGGTCTTCGTGGTCTCTCCCCGAGAATTGATTGGATTGAATCATTTGGATTGTAGAGGTTTTTAAATCGAAGTCCCGGTTGTCTACCGCGGGAGCAAGGATTGGGGAACGATATCCATAAGCATTAGGTGCGGCATAGTCTTTGAGAACCCTTCTAGCTTGGGGCAATTGTGGTGGAGGATCTTGAGGTAATTGGCCTTGTGGTAAATGAAGAGGGGGTGGTGGAGGAGGAAGTCCATCCCTATCTCCCATGGTTCGATGAATGATTTCTTGAGCGTTTGATGTGGTCCCTTTGGCTTTGGTTGCTTTTCCCCTTGTAGAATATGGGTCAAGCTCGTCAATAGTAGGGTTGATGTCCTTATTAACAATTTTGTTTGACTTCTTTGATTTTGGTGGCATCAAACAATGGTACCTACAAGAGAGACGAAGGCAACCGAGTGAGGGTAATGGAATGAGCTCAAGAATCAATATTATTAAAAGCAAGCAACAAAAGAAAAACATGGAATAGACGAAGTACTAAATGATTCTTCCTAGGGACAATCTAACCATTGCTCCCTGGCAACGGCGCCATTTGACGAACTAATTCTTTTTAGCCTCTAGAATAGTATCAATGAAGAGAGGATCGAATATAGTGTCAAAACATTTATATTGACCGGTAAAGTACCGGGTCGAACCCAAGGGAGCAAGCCAAGCACATGCGCTATTTAAGATTGTGTTTCCATTCGGCTATTCTAAACAAAAATGTATAAAGAGTGAATATATCTAAATCCTATGTGGTTACTAATTGGGGAAAAACGTTAAGTAAGAGGTGTTTCGAGGACTTACTCCTCTCCTTGGCAAATTCTCAATGATCATGCATACAAGAGTTCAATTAAGTATGAGTTGATAGGTTTTAAACCTAGCTTAGACTAAGAATTAGGCAATCACGCATATCTAATCCTAGTCAAGCCATCTTAGTTAGGATCTCACTAATTAAAGGGTGTTGATCCACTATATAGCATTTACTCTCATAAATGCTATATGCATAAAGTTCTAGTTCACTTCTCACCATGCATTTACTCTCATAAATGTAGGTTAAGTTCAATTTTACTATATCCAAACCATCACTAAGATCTCTCAATACTTAGATCATAGTTCTAACATAAACATGTCACTTAGGCATTTTATCAAACACTTAGAGACATGTCAATCATGAAGATCATAGTAAAATGAAATCAACTTCCTAAGGTTCATATACATGATTCAAGATATAGATCATTTTCTCCATCCTAGAACTATCCCCAAGGGTTTCCAAGTCCTAGGTTCGAGTTTTAGGTCCAAATTGTCACTTAGGCATTTTGTCGAACACCTAGAGTGCATAACATTCATAACACAAGAGAAAATGAAATCAACAATCATCTATATGAATATCAATGTATATACATGATCAAGAGTACCAAGGAGAGTCATAAGACCCTCTAAACACAAGATCCACTACTCACACATCATGTAAGACAACATGGTGTGAGTAGGGTTTTTACACAACAAGTAGAGTAGAAGAGGGATAGAAATAGGATGATTAATCCTTGAACTCCCTTGATCTTCACTTCTCCTTGGTTGGATGATGTTGAATGACCTTGTATGAGCCTCTTTTCCAATGTTCTTTTCCCCAAAAACCTCCACACTTGGTCCAAAACCCTTCCTTTCCCTTTATAGATTCGGCTGAAATTTGGGCATCAAATCTGACTTTTCCCTCAAGTCGATCGACTGGGGATAGGCTTGACTGGCCTTGACTCCCAGTCGATCGACTTAATGAAGTTTCAGAGCCCCCCACATTCTTCGTTTTTCCAGTCGACCGACTGGAGTTTCAGTCGATCGACTGGGGCCTTTTTGGTTGCCTTCCCGGCTGAATTTGGTCTTGAAGTCTCTTAGGGAGTTGTAGCCCTTTGAGTTAGCTTTCCAACAAGCTTTGAATCAACCAATTCGGAGGTCGGACGAGTGCTCTAGGTACAAAACAAGATGCAATGGTCAATATGCTCGGTATTGCCCCGAAACTCCATATTTTGCGCCGAAACTTCTGTTTTTCAACCAATCTTCATATATAGGTCTTGACCATGGGGGAAACTTGTTTTCTACCTAAAATGTAGACATAGAGGTCAAATGACATCAAAATAAAGTCGGAAACGACCCAAAACTATAGTGAAGAATGACCATAAATGAGTCGAAAACTCGACTCATCATACAGTCGGCACCTGGTCGTGACCTTGGAATGACTCGTAATATATTTTCCGCTTAAAAACTCCTCCTTAGCTTGTATTCTCTCTAGACTCCAAAATACCCTGTAGATAAATATCGGAACTAACAAGCAAAAGTTAAATAGACAAACAGTCTAATTTGGTGGGTTTAACTGTGTTTATGATTCATATAATTATGGTCCATCAACCACTCGGCAAGATGAGTTCTCCCGAACAAAGAATGTAGCACGAGCCGAGACGTCAATAAACTCCATGCCCGAGGAGATGAAACAAATAAAGGAAACGATGATTCAGATCCTGCGGAGGCAGCCAGCTCAAGTGAAACCATGTGAATTTTGTGGTTCTACGGACCACAAGACTGACGCATGCCCGACAATACTAGTAGAAGACCCGGCAGAAGTAAATGCAGTAGGAGGATACCAAGGGTACAACAACAACAACAACAATGAAAAAGCCGGACCAAGCTGACAGTATGGTCAAGCAACCAACCCGAGCTGGTGAAACAACAGCTATCCTCAGAAAGAAACACAACAAGCCGCACCGCAACTAGCTCAGTCATTCTACCAACCTCCCCACTGACAGTACAACCAGAACGCCCCACCAATAGGTCAGTATCAACAGAAGGGACCAAACCAATATCAGGCGGGCCCGAGTAATCAGTAAGGACCGAACAAGTGGCTTGAGGACATGATGAAGGAGCTCCAGGGCAATATTAATCAATTATTGGGCACCGTGAATCAATTAAGTGCTACTATCCTTCAAAACCAGGCGAAAAATGATGGAGCAATAGCCGACCTGAAGAAACAAATGTCTCAGCTCGCTTTAATGTCCGCCCTTACTAATGAGCCTGGCCGACTTCCTTCACAAACCGTCCAAAACCCAAAAGGAAATGTTAGCATGGTGACAGATGCTTGTCGTCAGAGCAAATGTACAAATAAATTTATAAGTCCGCTACTCGCGACTTTACTACTGGGTAGCACGTGGTAAGTAGGGGTCGAACCCAAGAGAGTCAGTGTGGATTAGTTGTTCTTTAATGAAGCTTACTCATAAATTAAAGTGCGATTGGGGTTGGGTTTGAGTGTGCTTTGAGAACTAAAAGTAAAGGAACAGTGATATTACAATTTAAGGAAAGATTCGTGATGTTCCCATGAATGGCATGGATTTGGCAAAACGGCTTTAGACAGTTCAAGCTGGAGTTCAACCACACACTGGAACAGAAGTACAGCGTACAGCAGACGCAAGGATTTGCATATCCAAAAGATCGATGAGATTATCTGATTGGGATCAATTGACGAGTCATCATTAAAGATCAGATATTCAAATGAATATCTTCAGCTTGGATTCGAGAATATTAGATGACTTGGCACGGAAGTAATCTCCAAAGATTGGATATGGAAGAGATTGAATATCTATCAAATATGTAGGAGTATCTCCGAAATATTTGACAAGAATATTTCGATCTGATTGGAGTCGGCCAGCGAGGAATTCGAAGATTCAGATATTCAAACGAATATCTACACATCAGATTAAAGGCGGCGTGGCTGAATTGGGAAGGAAGTTTTCGAAGATACTTCCTAAAGATTGGATAAAGATACACATCGAATATTTAGGAATATTTCCTAAATATTTGATGAGATATCTGGAGCAGATTTGGAGAGCGCCCATGCATATAAATAGATAGCTAGGGCGTCCATAATCTGCGTCGCTTCCTGAGAGAAAATAAACACAAGAGGATTCGTGAGATTGGAGGAGGAGCGACCGCCGGCTGACTATTCCACACCGGAATATCAACGGGGAAGTAACAGTCTGTTCAGTGTGCTGTTCAGACTGTTCCTGAAGAACAACAAAGCGCACACACACACGGTGACAAAGCTACGTCTTTGAGATAAGGCGACTGGACTTCCGAGAAGTCCAAGACAAGGTCGAGAGGGAAGTCTCGTCCTCCCTATAGGGGATCGAGGGGAGCTGCGGTGAACCGAGATTGCAAATCCGAGAGACGAAGTGTTAGAGGCTAGGCTGTTACAAACAAGGCGTTGTGTAAGTGTAAGTCCACGAATAGCTCTAAACTCGTAATAAGATTTGTGTCCCTGTTTCGGGTGTGGGAAACCCCCCAGAGTAGGCGAGGCCGAACTGGGTTATCATATCGTGTGTGCTCCTATGTTGTGCTGTTTATGTTCTGTCTGCTAAGGTGTTCCAGTATCTGTTTGAACACAACCTGAAACTGTCCGACAAGTGTTCGAGACGCAGTTCGAACACCATCTGGAACTCATCTTGACTAAGACAAGTAGATTTCAATTCGGGTTTAGGGGCCTTGTATCGTATTCTGTTTATCATTGACCTCTAATGATCATACTAAGTGTTCAAAAGTGAATCAAGGCTATTCCTAGCACATGACTTGCCACACCGTCTAGTCTTTTGCAAGACAAAGAACTATTGTTCTAGTATGTGCATCCATTTGATCATCATTCCTGATAAACCAAATGGTGTTTTAAAGAGGTTGACTTCCACAGATAAGCTGTGCTCTTCCGAGCCTCCACTTATCCACGGAAGATCACGAACCCATGGCAGAGCTTTGCTCTTCCGAGCATCCACTCAACCAATGGAATTCTGACCTAATATATGGCACCTAGAACAAGTTGAACACAAAGAGGCACTAGGTGCAGGGTCTAAAACATTGTATGATACAAGTACACCCCTTCAAGCGAATGAAGGGTTTAGCTACATTCATGGAACAGGACATTATATCTAAGTGCGTTGAA
Organism: Rhodiola kirilowii; assembly: GCA_033675215.1. NCBI lineage: Eukaryota > Viridiplantae > Streptophyta > Magnoliopsida > Saxifragales > Crassulaceae > Rhodiola > Rhodiola kirilowii. The sequence continues at coordinate 12,046,096 of CM066195.1, read as the reverse complement.
AAGTAAAGGTTTTTGAAAGACAGTAAAGTAAAGTTTTCGAAAGTAAAGACAGGAAAGTAAAGTTGCTGAATTGAAAAGACAGTAAAGTAAAGTTTTCGAAGGTAAAGACAGGAAAGTAAAGTACTTTGAAAGACAGTAAAGTAAAAAAGAGAAGACTTACAAAAACCGTTGAAAATGCTAAAGCTTCGATTCCAAAGTAAAGTGCTTACATGATTGTGCTCTTAATCTAGAGAGATAAGTGATTTGTGATTTTGGAATTTGTAGAGAGAGAAGCTCTCCACCTTTTGGGATGATGAAATGAGGAGGAGGAGCTCTCCTTTTATAGCCATGGAGGATGGAGGAGAAGATGACACTTGGCACAAGATGATTGGAGGAGCAAGGATGTGGAGGAGGAGGGGACAAGTGGCAAGCTCCCATGGTGAGTTCATTTAGCCGCCCCTCCCTTGTCTTCTTCTCCCAAAGCCATCGGAAGATATTTATTTCAAAAACCATCGGTTTGACCGGAATTTGACCGGAGCTTCTTGGATTTTGGAGAGTGTATTCTGAATGAAAATGTCATTCTAAGATGATCTCAAGAAGGAACCTAAGCCAAATTCTGCTTGGAACATGGTCGAAATCCCAAAATGGCTGAAATTGCCCTTGTTTGGCCTTTACCGGGCTTGGGCCCTTTGCATTACGTTCTTGACCTTTGGGCGATGGATCTAGCATTTTTGAGTGATTCTAAGCCGGTTCCATGAAGGATGTTAAGGCTGATTTTGAGTGTAGCATGGTCGTGACCTGGAATGACTCGTACTTCATTTTCAGCTTAAAAACTCCTCCTTAGCGTGTTTTCTCTCTAGACTCCAAAATACCCTGTAGATAAATATCGGAACTAACAAGCAAAAGTTAAATAGACAAACAGTCTAATTTAGTGGGTTTAACTATGTTTATGATTCGTATAATTATGGTCCATCAGATCACCCCACACTTTTAGTTGTTCGTCCCGAACAATGCTATTAAAGGGCGGCACACAATCAAGTAAAAACTTTTAAATATGAAAGTTAGACTGTGGGACTCGATTTATCCTAATTCATGCATTACTTACTTATTACCAAATTGAACTGTGTAAATAAATAGAAGAACTTGATACTTGTACCTTCGTGCTGAGATGCAAATTATTTTGGATGTTTCGGGAGATAGCCCTTTTTAGGCTCCTGGACTGCATTCTCGGGACCGTCTCGCACTATATGGTTTTCTTGTAGCTTTCTCTAGCACGTGATTCGGTTCGGGTTTCAATGGTTTGGTCTTTGATTTTCTTTTGGCGAGGGACAGCTTTTGTAGTGAATCGGCCTTTGGCCTTTGATTTGACTCTTTGAGTACTTCACTTTTTGTTCGGTTAAAACCTTCACAATTTTGGGCCTTTGGCCTCTTGATTTGCTTCTTTGAGCTTTTTGCTTCTTTGTGACTTGCTAGTCCATTTTCTCAAGCCTTTTTGGGAGGTCCAATCGTCGCCCGCGAGCATATGGAAATACCTCCCCGCTCCTCTCATCCTTGCCGTTTCACGCGGGTCAAGATGAGGGTCGCTCATCTATTTTATCGGCTACTTTGACTAGAGATAGGACGGTCTGATTCCCGTCCTCGCCTTTTTTCTTTTTGCATAAACACTGCATGGCGGAGATGACTTCAATCTTCACTGAAACCCGAAGTGCAGCCTCCACTGACTTCGAAAACCATATAGCGAAATTCAGTCCTTCGATTGCTTGCCAAGCCTCTCTAGGGCAGTTTATGTCAACTCCACATCCCTAGTTTATCTCAGCACAAAGGGACAAATGAGAAGTTACATTCTAAGTTTTTAAACAGTTGAATTTTCACAAGGTTAATGCATGAATTATGATCTATCTTTTTCACATTCTCAAGTTCATATTTTCAAAAAGATAATATTAAGGAAAAAGGAAAAACATGTTATTTATTTACAAAGGTGGATCTCACCCCACACTTTTGAACGAAGGCGTGCCTTTCAGCACAACTTAGTTCAAAAGCCATGCAAGCAGATATTATATGAGAAGGAAATGACATTAAGGAAAAGGGAAGAACAGAACTCCCTTTAAAGTGTCGAGTGAACGACATGGCATGAGGCTGGATAATCGAGGGAGTTCGGCTGGGGCCTTGAACTCTCAGCCCAGGCCCGGTAATTCACGGAAGCTACCTGGCTGATCCGGTCTTGCTCCAAAAACTGATTCCTAAATAGTCATTTCATTCTATGCACCAAGTGGGTGAGAGCAACTTATTGGAAAAAACTAAATGACAAAAAAATAAAAGACAGAAAGTAAGATAGGTGTCGGGTTACCTCCCAACCAGTGCACTTGTTTAACGTCGTTGGCTCGACAGTACCTCATTCCTGGATCACTAGTTTGGATCCCATGGGTGGCTTAGGTCATATTTCGCCACTGTTCCTGTGTTGATTTTTCCTGAGTTCTTCTCGGTTTCTCTTGGTAGGTTGGAAATCTGTGTACTGAGATTTGAGATAGGCACAATGTCTGGTGGTTTCCACGTCCCTGGCGGCCATCATAATCATCGATGTAGAACTCTGAACTTTTGCCGCCAAATGTAAGTGATAACAAGCCTTTGCCCATGTCGATCCATGCTTTGGTGGCGTAGAGAAAAGGTTGTCCCAATATAAGCGTCGGAGGTCCGTCTTCGCTGGTCTCTTTTGTTTCTATTACATAAAAGTCCGCATCAACTACGAGATCTCCTACATCGAGTATTAGATCTTCGAGTACTCCAACTGGTTTGATGCATGATTTGTCTCCTAACTCGATATTTGACCTCGGTGGTGTCAATGGGCCAGGCCCCAATAAGAAATATAAGGAGTAAGGCATGGCATTGACGGCAGCCCCAAGATCGATTAAACATTTATGAATTTGGGCTTCACCAATCCCACAGGTGACTGTGAAAGCCCCCGGGTCCTTATCCCTTTGTGACTCATGTTTTGGAGTGAAGGGTTCTTCCATTATTGGGCCATTCTGTTCATCCTTTGGCTCTGGATTTATATGATTGGTCCCTTTCAACTCCTGATCTTCTAGGTAAATGTTTTGTTCTGATGCATAGATGTCGATTGGGAAATCCCAATTGAGATCATCTAAATCGTAATTGTCATCCCAGCCAGATGCTGGTATTTTGACGTGGGTAATTGGCGGTGGTGTCATGGTGACGGTGAATGCATAACGTCCATTGTCAGCATGCGTAACCCATGTTTTGCCATCATTGAGCCGATCTTTCTCTTGATTCCAATCAGGTCGGTACCTACGGATGAATTGTTTGGCCGTAGGTCTGTTAGTTGTGGATCGTGATGTTTTTTCTAGTGCTACCTTCATGTTTGACTTCTTCATCATACTAACATTCGTCTTTGGGTTTTGTACGGTTTGGGAAGGTAGTCGGCCAGGCTCATTAACGAGTGCGGATATTGAGGTGGCGAGCTGGGCCATTTGCTTGGTCAAATCTGAGATTGCCCCGTCCGTTTTTGCCTAAAATTGGTTAAACGAATTACCCAATTGATTTACGCTTCCTGCGATTTCCTTCATTGCGTTTTCAAGCGACTTGCTTGGTCCTTGCTGATTATTTGAGCTGGGGTGGTATTGATTCGATCCTCTTTGCTGGTATTGGCTTGTTGATGGAGCGTTCTGGTTATACTGCCGGTGGGGGGGGGGGTTGGTAGAATGACTGAGCTAGTTGAGGGATAGCTGGTTGTGTTTCCTTCTGGGGATAGCTGTTGTTACGCCAGCTCGGGTTGGTTGTTTGACCATACTGTCTGTTTTGTCCGGCTCTGTCGTTGCTGTTGTTGTTGTATCCTTGGTATCCTCCCACAGCATTCACTTCTGCCGGTTCCTCTTCTATTAATGTCGGGCATGCGTCAGTCTTGTGGTCCGTAGAACCACAAAATTCGCAAGGCTTTACTTGAACTGGTTGTCTTCGCAGGATCTGAATCATCATCTCCTTTATTTGTTTCATCTCTTCTGGCATAGAGCTCATTGATGTTTCAGCTTTTGCCACATTCTTTGTTCGGGAAAATTCTTCATGCCGAGTTGTCTCTTCTCTGAACCAGGCATTTTCAGCAACGTTGGTGATGAGATTTCTATGCCACTCAGGGATAGATTCATCATGGATCCTCCAGCTGAGGCATCCAGAAGCATTTTGTCTAAGGGTCTTAATCCATCAATGAGGTATTCGATGATGAGTTTCTCGGGCAGTCTAAGGGTACAGCAGCTTCTTTCCAGGTGGTTGAATTTCTCCAGGTAGTCGTACATGGTTTCGTTGGGCCCATGCTTGATGTCTTGTAGTTGCCTCCTTACTTGCATTGCTCTTCCTACTGGGTAGTATTTGTCAAAGAACTTCTTCTACATCTGAGCCCATGTTCTGATGCTACCGGAAGGTAATGAAAGGAACTAGTCGTTCGCCGCGTCAATGAGGGAAAAGTAGAACGCTTTCAACTTGAAGTCGTCTACACTCACTCGGTTGGGTTTTAGATTTTGGCAAATGTCGTGTAAGCGTTGGAGATGAGTTGTTGCTGATTCTCCATGAGCTCCTGAGAACTTGGGCAAGCTATGGGCCACTGATGCGTTGATGGTAATGTATTCCAGTTCAAGGCCCTCATAGATGCACCATGGTTGCGTTTCGAAATCTGGGGCATTCAGCTCTCCCATCGTAGGTGCGCGGTAGTTGTTATTCCCATAGTAGTCGTCAAAGACAGGTTCTTGCCTAGGCATTTGTCGAGGTTGAGGGTGTGGGCGATGTATAGGAGGTTGCACTGGACCAGCTGCATTTCGCTCCTCGGGTGGTCCTTGGTTCCGTCGGGCGACCTCCCTATCACGAGCTCTTCTGTCTCGGATGATTTGTTCCGGATCGTCGACAAATGGAAGTGGCACCTCATCATTCCGATCGTACAGGTTTATTTCTTCGTCATCCTGGTAGTCATGGTGGCTTCCTTCGCGAGACATGGTTGTTTTGAAGCGAGTATCGATTCAAAGAACTTTATCTGATTAATTAACTAATTCCCCAGCAACGGCGCCAATTTGACAGATTGCTTGTCGTCAGAGCAAAATGTGCAAATAAATTTATAAGTCCGCTACTCGCGACTTAACTACTGGGTAGCAAGTGGTAAGTAGGGGTCGAACCCAAGGGAATTAGGGGTATAAGCTATTCTTTGAGGCGATTGTACAGCGAGGGAGCGTGTTTTTAGGTTGATTGAGGTTTTAATGCTAACAACTAAGTGATTGGTTGGTTGGTTTTGGTTTTTGGTGTGGAAAAGTAAATGACATAAAAGTAAATACTGAAAATAAACAGGAAGACTTACAGCGGTTGTTGCGTGATCGGCAAGTCTTGCGGAACGTCAGCAGTTGATAGTGCAGTTTATACTAAGAAAGTAAAGTGCAGGTGGTGTTTTAAGTCAAGAAAAGATTCGGTTTCAGGGGCCTTGTATCATAGTTGTTTATCATTGACCTCTGATGATCATACTACGTGTTCAAAGATGAATCGAGGCTATTTCTAGCACAAGACTTGCAACATCGTTTAAAACACTTGTTCTATTTTAGACTAATTCCTCCTTTCGAAGTATCTTAGCCTTATGTGCATCCATTTGATCTTCAGTTACGATCAACCAAATGGTTTTTGAAATAGGTCGAACTCCTCAGATAAGCTTTGCCCGTTAAAGCATCCACTTACCCGAGTATGTTCACGAACCCCACGGAAGAGCTTTGCCCGTTAAAGCTTCCACTCAACCTTGGAAGTTCTAACCTGTTATATGGCACATAGAACAAGTTTTGAACACATAGAGGCACTAAGTGCAGGGTCTAAAACATTTTATGACACAAGTACACTCCTTTAACCGAATAAAGAGTTTAGCTACGAATATCCATGGAAGAGGACATCATAACTAAGTACTTGAAAAGGTTTTTGAAAGACAGTAAAGTAAAGTTTTCGAAAGTAAAGACAGTAAGGGAAAGGGGTGAGTACTTCAAGAACCGACAAGAGTACTCAAGAATAATAAAGTAAAGCTTGAGTACTCAAGAACCGACAAGAGTACTCAAGAACGATTCCATGTCAGGATCTTGAGATTTCTTCAGTCGGCGTCTGATCTTGACCTCGGAATGACTCGTAACATCTTTTCTGCGTAAGAACTCATCCTTAGCGTGTATTCTCTCTAGTCTCTAAAATGCCCTGTAGATAAATATCGGAACTAACAAGCAAAAGTTAAATAGACAAACAGTCTAATTTAGTGGGTTTAACTGTGTTTTTGATTCGTATAATTATGGTCCATCAATGAATCATATAAATATGGTCCATCAGATCACCCCACACTTATACTTGTTCGTCCCGAACAATGCTATTTAAGAGAGGCACACACAATCCAAGTAAAAACTCTAAATAAGAAAGTGAGAATGTGGGACTAGATTTATCCTAATTCATGCAATACTTATTCGTTACCAATCTAAACCGTGTAAATACTTAGAAGAAACTTGATACTTGTACCTTCGAGTCGAGACGCAAATTAATTCAAATGTTTCGGGAGATAGCCCTTTTCAGGCCCCTGGACTGCATTCTCGGGACCGATTCGCACTATATGGTTCTCTTGTAGCTTTTTCTAGCACATGACTTGATTCGGGTTTCAATGAGTTGAGTTCTTTGATTTCCTTTTGGTAAGGGATAGCTTTTGAAGTGAATTGGCCTTCGGCCTTTGATTTTGAATTGGAGTTTCTTCACTTTTGTTTCGGTTAAAACCTTCACAGAATTTGGCCTTTGGCCTTTGATTTGCTTCTTCGAGCTTTGCTCCTTTGTGGTTTGCTTGTCAATTTTCTCAACCTTTTTGGGAGGTCCAATCATCGCCCGCGAGCATATGGAAATACCTCCCAGCTCTTTTCTCATCCTCGCCGTTTCGCGCGGGTCAAGATGAGGATCGCTCATCTATTTTCTCGGCTACTAGGACTAGAGATAGGACGGTTTGATTCCCGTCCCGCCTCTTGCATAAACGCTGCACGGCGGAGATGACTTCAATCTTCAATGAAACCCGAAGTGCAGCCTCCACTGACTTCGTAAACCATATAGTAAAATTCGATCCTTCGAGTGCTTGCCAAGCCTCTCTAGGGCATTTTATATCAACTCCACATCCCCTGTATATCTCAACACAAAGGGACAAATGAGAAGTTACATCCTGCCTGTCACGCGGGAATAACTTTGGTACGCATCGCGCTTTAAATATAGCGTACGGCCAGTACCAAAAGTATGTTGACTGATTGATATTGAACTCGACTGTTCCAGCAATTTACTTTTTAGCACTTCTAATTTTTGTCATTTACTTTCAGAACTAAAACCACAACCAACCCACTTACTTTTCAGTACTAAAACCACAACCAACCCCAAATCACACTCCCTTCCTGTACATTTCCTCGAAGAACAACTCTATCCTCTAATTCCCTTGGGTTCGACCCCTACTTACCGCTTTACTGCCCAATAGTGAAGTCGCGAGTAGCGGACTTATAAATTTATCTTGCTTAGCACTCAACGACGTGCTCTGTCAGTGATCTTATCCAATGTATGCATTTGTTGTTAACTAGTCCCCGAGTTCATAGTAGTTATTACCTTAGGAAGACATTCCAAGGATAATGGTGTTATGGAATGAACCAATATTCTCGAGTGAGTGAGGTTCGAGCTATAAGAGAGCTTGGCTAAGACTATATTAACATAAACATTAGTCTACCTTAGTCTAAGCTAGGTTTTCCACAATGCATGGGTAAGAAGTGAACTAGGAGTCGAGTTCATGGTATTTATTTCCATGGAATGAACCGAGAGGTTCGAGCTATAAGAGAGTTTGGCTAGGAATAGATTCAAGTGACAGTTAGTCTATCCTAGTCTAAACTAGGTTCAATACTATTTGACTACCATGAAATGTTTGAATATCGTGTATGTGATCATTGAGAAAATGCCAAGGAGGGGAGTAACCCCTCAAAACGCCTCTTACTTAATGTTTATCCCCAATTACTAACCACATAGGATTTAGCTATATACACTCTTTTATACATTTTGTTTAGAATAGCCGAACGGAAACACGATCTTAAATAGTGCATGTGCTTGGCTTGCTCCTCTTGGTTCGATCCGGTACTTTACCGGTTAATATAAATGTTTTGACTACATTCGATCCTCTCTTCATTGATACTATTTAGAGGTGAAAAAGAATAGTTTCGTCAAATGGCGCCGTTGCCGGGGAGCAACTAGTTAGCACATCCCTAGATTAGATTGTGTGGAAGTTCCGACTATTCTTGTGAATATTTTTCTTTATTTATATACTTGTATATCCTTCTTTTTCTACTCATATCCCTTACTAACTTAAGTTAATCTTGTTTTACGAGGATGGATCACTACAACCAACAAGTCATTCACAATGGAGATTATTATGAAGAGGATCAATCAAATGCCCATTGTGAAGACTATTGGATGTACAACAACAACCAACAAATCGTTTCTAATGAGGGATACTACCAAGAGGAGGAGCACATAAATTCTTATTATCAAGAGCATGGCTATCCGACAAGTTATTATACTCCAAATTGGAATGATGGCCAACGCTTTGAAGTTGAACACTCCTACCCTCCATACCCTCAACCTTCAAGTGAGCCCCCTACTATAGAAGTCATGCTTGCTAAACTCCTTGCTAGCCAAGATGAGATGAGACAAGAATTGAAGGAAGTGAAGCAAATTCATCAAGATATGCATGCTCACATGGATATGCTTCAATCCGAATTGGCACAACAAGCTATTGAATTTGAGAACTTGGAAGAGGAAATGGAGGTATCCAAAGAAGAAGTCCTTGAATCTAATGCCTAAAGGGAAGAACGGGATCAAGAAGCGGAGGATGAATTTTGGAGAGCCGCCACCGAAACTTATTACAACCATAGGGATGGCGAATCTTGTAGCGAAGACGAGATGGAATGCAAAAGTGAAGCACCCTTCACTACTTGCACATCTCATGATCATTTGGATGAGAACACACAAGAGCTCGACATCCCATTAACGCTCTCCGATGAGGAATTCTTCAATGATGATGCCTCTTGCGTAGAGGAAATACCTTTTGTTGATGAAGAAGAATTCCTCCCTCCCACTACAAACGAGCTTGAATGTGAGACCGAACTTCTCGATGAGCATAAGATAGAGGAAGAGCATATAGAGACAAAAGGATTTCAAGGGTATAGAGACTTTGTTGTGGTCTACATGGAAGAAATGAAAGAACAACCTCGCATACAAGAAGACAAAAGTTCAATGAGGGATATTGAGGATTGGGCACCCAAGGAACCGATTGAAAAATTAAAAGAGGGGATGCCCATCAAGCTCGAGACTAGTTATGAAGACCCTTTCTTCAATACTTTGTCTCGAGACAAGTTTTGGAGCTTCTTGTCCTATTTCGAGAGATCATTTGGAAAAAGCTCCCATGACCCCTTAGTTCTTAAGGGATCTTCATTCTTGAAGGGGTCAACATCCCAAAGGAAAGTCCATTGTAGACTTGATGGGAAGAAATTCAAATGGGATTTAAAGGTGGATTGACACGACCAAATCCAAGGCCCCGTGAGAAGGGATCCTAGCAAAGGACTTCTCAACGAGTGATTCTATGTGGCGCTTTGCTACGTCTTTGCCAAGATGGGAAAAACTAGGCCCTCGTGGGAGGTAACCCGGTTTGTAAGTTTGTCATTCTTGTTCTTTATGTTTAAATGTTTGGCATGATTTTGAGTAGCTAAGGCTCTAAAGTGTGGAGTGTGATATGTGTTATTAGTGGGTAAAATTTTAAGTGTGGAGTGAGTTCTACTCACTCCAATTCCACTTCACACAGCCACACCCCTCCAACTTTCCCTTGATCTTTCTATGCTTAATGATGTTGTCCTTAGTGCTCATGTGCTTTATTGGTATTTACTAGAGTGGAACTAAATTGTTATACCATGCTATGACTCTATTTGATATTTTGTTGGCACTTAAGATACCTTGTGCACATTATGGAGGATGTAGATCACTTTCCTTTCTTGTATTCTATGAAGGTTATGCCATGATGTTATTATGTGACTTGTGATGCTATCTTGCTCGTACTTGAGTTTTGCATAACCTTATATGTTACTTGTTGCTTTTAACCTCTCATGTGTTCTTGTCATCAAGGAAGTTATTTGCATCATGTTTCATCACGTTTAGCACAATGGCTTCTTTTCTATTGGCGGGGCACATCTACAAACGAGGGGAGTTCCTATGCGCCTTTATCTCATTTTCTTTATTGATTGCGCTTAGGGACTAAACTATGCTTTAAGTGTGGAGTGGGTAGTCGCATAGTTCACTCATATTATGCCATGCTTATCATTTTAGAATGGACACTTGCATTCATGTACCTTATCCCTAACATGAGAGTGCTTTTAACCACATTGGCTTGGGTTTATCGATTCTAAATCCCTATAAATAACATCTAGCCTATTTGTCACATTTATTGGATCTTGAACTTAGAACCGACATAGTCCTTTAAATGTGCGTTCTTGTGAATCAATATCATTGCTATCCCTTGTCTATCTATTTTTCTAAGTATTTTCATTGAAATACCTTGGATTAAGTTTTAGCAAGCACTTTTAAAAAAATTCACGAAAAACTTAGACATCTTGTATGCTCCTTGGTGATTTGAGTTCTTCTAACTTAGTGCTTTACTTATGATTGTTTCCCACGCTTTCCATACATTCCTTAAACATATTGTCAAGTTTTAAGTGTGGAGTCAAAAACAAAAGAGGGCAAAAAATAGGCCCCAACAAAAAAAATGCTTCATTCTCATGATCAAAAAGGGCAAAGCCTCGACTAAAAACTTTCTCTAAGTACAAGAGGAGTTTTGATCCAAAATATACAAATGTCGGGGGTTAGGAAGAAAAGTTCCCCCTCGAAAGCATTTGTAAGCCAAAGGCCATTTGAAAAAAAGAAAATAAGAAGCACTTAAAACTTGACTTTATGTTCTTCCATCGTTCTACATTTGCGCGGGTGAATCTTTTGTATTGTGTGCTAGTTGGAATGACTCTTGGACGATCCATGTGCTTGCCCGTGAGCTATCACTCGGTCTATGCTTGTTTATTAAGAAACTCTAGTGTCAAACTCCTCTTCCCTTATGGATTATGGCTTAAGCGCCTAAAACTTGGGAATGAGTTCCTTGTCGCAAGCCCATGGACTAGCCCTAGCTAGCATAGGTGAGAGGTTGACACTCTTTTGTGCAAAACTATTAACTTTGCTTCATTGTATTGCCTTGAAAATGAGTGGATCATTTGATGAGACTTTTGATAGCCCTAGTATTGATGATCTTGAATGCATAACCTCATGGGTACTCAAATGGTTCAAAAGTTCTTTCGATGATATTGTGACGGTAGCCCTAGATTGGGGTGAGGGATTTGTTTTGAGAAATCATTGCCTTGGTTAAGCACTCTTGAATTCATTCTCATGGGATAGGTGCATATGGGATTGGTGAGTATTCCCTCTTCTGAAAACTCTCACGAGACTATAACTCGTCCACTAGGGTAGCCTAGGGGTTTAAAGGCTTAATGCATACGCTAAATGCATTCGTAACGCCTACGAAAAGGAGCTAGCTAGATTGTACATACTTGTCATTTTCCTTTCAATAACATGTTTAGAAATAACGATCGAGACCTTGTGAAATCTAGTGAGGCAAATAGACGAAAAACATATCACCACTAGCATTTCGACATTTGCATGACCTTGACATATTCTCATACTTTGTTCGGGACAAACAAAACTTAAGTGTGGAGTGTTGATGAGTCGAGTTTTCGACTCATTTATGGTAATTCTTCACTATAGTTTTGGGTCGTTTCTGACATTATTTTGATGTCATTTGACCTCTATCTCTACATTTCAGGTAGAAAACAAGTTTCCCCCATAGTCAAGGCCTAAATATCAAGATTGGTTGAAAAATAGAAGTTTCGGCTCAGAATTGGGAGTTCCGGGGCAATACCAAGCATATTTGACCTTTGCAACCTGTTATAGACGCTTAAGGCTCATACGGTGTCCGAATTGGTTGATTCAAAGCTTGATAGAAAGCTAACTCAGAGGGCTACAACTTTGTAGTTGACGCCAAGACCAAATTTGGAGGGGAAGATCACCAAAAGAGCCCAGGAAGTGCCAGCCGGTTGGCTGAAATCAGCCAACCGACCGGCTACGGAAAGTTTTAGAGAACCCTGTCCGAGAGCAACTCCCAGCCAACCGGCTGGAGCCAAGGCAAAGCCCAGCCGACCGGCTCAATTGCTACAGAAGAAATTTTTGCCCGAATCTATAAATAGAAAGCAAGGGTTTTGGACCACGTGTGGAGGTTTTTGGGGAGAAGAAGATTGGAAAAGAGGCTCATCCAAGGTCATCAATCATCATCCAACCAAGGAGAAGAGAAGATCAAAAGGGAGTTCAAGGATTAACCATCCTACTTTTATCCATCTTTTCCATTCTACTTGTTGTTGCTATAAACCCTACTCACACCATGTTGTCTTACATGATGTGTGAGTAGTGGATCTTGTGTTTGGAGGGTTTTATGACTCTTCTTGGTATTCTTTGATCACATATATACATTGATATTCATATGGATGATTGTTGATTTCATTTTCTCTGGTGTTATGAATGCTATGCACTCTAGGTGTTTGATAAAATGCCTAAGTGACAATTTGGACTAAAACTTGAACCTATGACTTGGAAACCCTTGGGGATAGTTCTAGGATGGAGAAAATGATCTATATCTTGAATCATGTAAGTGAACCTTAGGATATGGATGCTTGACTAAGAATTGAATGTTTGATTTATTGGAGTTAGTCATTGAGCGAATCATTAATTAATCCCATCTAATGGTGTCAAATTCATGTTCTCTATGCACTTCATATATGACATGCTACTAAGTGTTTGATAAAATGCCTAGTTTGAATAATAGAGAATGTGATCTTATCCAATGTATGCATTTGTTGTTAACTAGTCCCCGAGTTCATAGTAGTTATTACCTTATGATGTTCCCATGATTGGCATGTCTTTGACAAAACGTCTTTAGACAGTTCAAGCTGGAGTTCAATCACATATTGGAACAGAAGTACAGCGTACAGACGATGCATGATCAAGATACGGTTTATTTTGAAGATACTGAAGATTGAGGATCTTTCCAGCTAGAGTCGGACAGCAAAGACACAGATTCTTTGAGAGGTCATTCGAATATTTCCTTACCAGAATTGGAAACCACCTGTCTAACTTGACGAAGAAGATATCTTATAAAGAAGATGTCGACGACGAGATTAATTGATTGAAGTCCCGAAGATGTCAACGAAGTTATTTGATTGGAGCCAATCGACAGATCATCATCAAAGATTTGTGTGATCAAATATTCACAGGGAGAATATCGGATGGCTTGGGGTGGAAGTCATCTTTGATGATTGAATATAGATTGAATATTCAGCAAATATTTCGCAGCATCTCCAAATTATTTGACGACATATTCTGATCGGATTAGGATTTCGTCCAAGCATATAAATACAATGCTAGGGCGTCCTTATTTGTGCGCTTCCCGAGAGAAAAGATAAACACGAGAGTTGGTGAGATTGGGAGAGAAGCAACGGCTGGCCATTCCACATCGGAATATCAGCCCCAAAGCAACAGTCTATTCGGTGTGGTGTTCAGGCTGTGCTGGAGGATCAACGAAGTGCACTCACACACAGCTATCAAGCTACGTCTTTGAGAGAAGGCGACTGGACTTCCGAGAGGTTCAAGACTAGGCCGAGAGAGAAGTCTTGTCCTACCCAGCGGGGATCGAGGGGAGTTGCGACGAACCAAGATTGCAAACCGAGAGACGAAGAGTTAGAGGCTAGGCGATTACAAACACGGGGTTGTGTAAGAGTAAGACCACTTGTAGCTCTAAATCTCGTAATACGATTTGTGTCCCATTAGTAGGCCAAAGGCCATTTGAAAAAAAGAAAAAATAAAATAAGAAACACTTAAATCTTGACTTTATGTTCTTCCATCATTCTACATTTGCGCGGTGCATCAATTGTATTGTGTGCTAGTTAGATTAACTCTTGGATGACTCTTGTGCTTGCACGGGAGATATCATTTGGTTTATGCTTGTTTATTAAGAACTCATAGTGTCGAACTCCTCTTCCCTTATGGATTTGGCTTAAGCGCCTAAAACTTGGGAATGAGTTCCTTGTCGCAAGCCCATGGACTAGCCCTAGCTAGCATAGGTGAGCGGTTGACACTCTTTTGTGCAAAACTAAGAATTTTACTTCTATTGTATTACCTTGAAAATGAGTAGACTTTTGGACTAGACGATTGATAGCCCTAGTATTGATGATCTTGAATGCACAACCTTATGGGTACTCAAATGGTTCAAAAGTTCTTTTGATGATATTGTGATGGTCGTTCTAGCTTGGGGTGAGGGATTTGTTTTGAGAAATCATCGCCTTGGTTAAGCACTCTTGCATTCATTCTCATGGAATAGGTGCATATGGGATTTGTGAGTATTCCCTTTTCTAAAAACTCCCACGAGACTACAACTCATCCACTAGGGTAGCCTAGGGGTTTAAAGGCTTAATGCATACGCTAAATGCATTCGTAACGCCTACGAAAAGGAGCTAATTAGATTGTACATACTTGTCATTTACCTTTCAATAACATGATTAGGAATAATGATCGAGACCTTGGGAAATCTAGTGAGGCAAATATACAAAAAACATAGCACCACTAGCATTTTGACATTTGCATGACCTTGACATATTCTCATACTTTGTTCGGGACGAACAAAACTTAAGTGTGGAGTGTTGATCAGTCGAGTTTTCGACTGATTAATGACCATATTTCACTTTAGTTTTGGGTCGTTTCCAACATTATTTTGCTTGTTTTGAACGCCCAGGACGCATACGGTGTCCGAATTGGTTGAATTAAGGCTTGTTGGAAAGCCTGCTCAAAGGGCCACAACTCTCCAGTTGATGCCAAGACCAAATTTGGACGGGAAGACCACCAGAAAGGCCCCAGTCGGTCGACTCGAATAAAACTCAGAAGGCTGACCGAGCAGATTGACCTTTGCGACTTGTTTTTGATGCCTAGGGCGCATATGGTGTCCGAATTGGTTGATTCAAAGCTTGTTGGAAATCTAACGCAAAGGGCTACAACTCTCCCGTTGACGCCAAGACCAAATTCGGACGGAAAGACCACCAAAAAGGCCCCAGTCGGTCGACTCGAATAAAACTCAGAAGGTTGTCCAGATTTTACACATCCAGTCAACCAACTGGATCAAAAATGCGGAATCTCAGTTTTGGAGCTATAAATAGAAAGAGGGTTTTTGACCTAAAGTGGGGAGGTTTTTGGGGAGAAGAAGATTGGAAAAGAGGCTCAACCAAGGTCATCAATCATCAAAAGATCCAACTAAGGAGAATAAGAGAAGACTAAAGGGAGTTCAAGGATTGACAACCCTCCTTTACATCTTTTCCTATTCTACTTGTTGTGTGTTATAAACCCTACTCATACCATGTTGTCTTACATGATGTGTGAGTAGTGATCTTGTGTTTTGAGGGTCTTATGACTCTCCTTGGTACTCTTTGATCACAAATATACATTTATATTCATATGGATGATTGTTGATTTCATTTTCTCTTGTGTTATGAATGTTATGCACTCTAGATGTTTGTTAAAATGCCTAAGTGATAACTTAGACTAAAACTTGAACCTATGCATTGGAAAAGCTAGTGGATAGTTCTAGGATGGAGAAAATGATCATATCTTAAGCATGAAAGTGAACCTTATGATATGATGCTTGACTAAGGATTGAATGTTTAATTCATTGGAGTTGGTCAATTAGTAAATCATCAATTAATCTCATTAAATGGTGTCAAATTCATGTTCACTATGCTCTTTATATATGTCATGCTACTAAGTGTTTGATGAAATTCCTAGGTAACATGTTGAATCTTAAAACTAGACTTTAGAATCGAACGACCTTAGGGATAGTTTGGATGTAGTGAATATGATCATTTCTACGGATATGAAGTGAACTAGGTTCAATACTATTTGACTACCATAAAATGTTTGAATATCGTGTATGTGATCATTGGGAAATCGCCAAGGAGGGGAGTAACCCCTCGAAACACCTCCTATCTATCTTTTATCCTTAATCACTCACCACATAGGATTTAGAATATACAAACCTTTATATATTTGGTTTAGAATAGCCGAACGGAAACACGATCTTAAATAGTACATGTGCTTAGCTTGCTCCTCTTGGTTCGACCCGGTACTTTACCGGTTAATATAAATGTTTTAACTACATTCAATCCTCTTTATTGATACTATTTAGAGGTGAAAAAGAATAGTTCGTCAAATACCCAAGTATTAATTCCCACAATAGAATCCATTTCATCGTTTATTGCCTCTTTCCAAAAGGAAACATCTTGAGACCTCATAGCCTCATCATAGGTTCTAGGATCATCATCAACATGATAACAGTATGAGTATTGATAGTCAATATGATCTCTAGAACCCTCAATCAAGTAAACCTGATAATCTGGTCCAATGGACTTTTCAATCTTTCTCTGTTTGCTTCTACAAGGCTCAAACGATGTACTTTTAGAAAATGTACTCATATCATCTTCCAACTCTGCTCTTGTAGAGCTAGAAATCAAATCTTGAGGTCTAGGTAATGATGAGAAACGGTTCTCATCAAAGATTGCATCCCTTGATTCAATTACGGTGTGAGCCGAAATAGAATCACTCGTTCTAGTCACATAGAACCTATATGCTTTAGAATTTTCAGCATATCCAATAAAGATGCAATCAACACCTCTTTCTCCCAAAGACCTTATTTTGGGAGCCGGTAATCTTACTACCGCTCTACATCCCCAAACTCGGAGATAATCTAGATTTGGTTTCTTTTTGTGCCAAAGCTCATATGGGGTAACCTTGTTCCTTTTGTTATGAACTCTGTTAAGTAAGTAACAGGTTGTTAACATAGCTTCACCCCAAAATCCTTCACTCAAACCAGAGTAGGATAACATGGAATTAACCATCTCCTTTAAGATTCTATTCTTCCTTTCAGCCACACCATTTTGTTGTGGTGTATAAGGGGCTGTGGTCTCATAAATGATACCATTCAACAAGAAATATACAGGATTATAATATTCCCCACATCTATCGGTTCTAAGCCTCTTAATCAAATCATGCATCAATTCTACTTCAGCTTTATACACTTTAAACTTGTTTAAAGCTTCATCTTTAGCATGCAGCAAGTACACATAGCAGTATCTAGAACAGTCATTTATAAAAGTTATGTAGTACTTCTTATTCCCTAAAGATGGAGTAGAATGGAAGTCACTGTGAACAAGTTCAAGCAAATTTGATGTTCGTGAAATACTTTTGAATGGCAACCTAGTGATCTTTGTTAGCATACAAGTGGTACATCTATCAACATCCATATCAACTTTAGGAATCAATCCTTCCTTGGACATAATATTCATACGTTGATAGTGAACATGTCTTAATCTAGCATGCCACAATTTTGATTCATCACTAGAACAAGTCATATAAACAGAATCCACGACTTTATTCACATTCAACATAAACATGTCATTACAAAAGTATCCAAAACCAACAAACTCACCATGTTTGGATAGTACATACTTGTTCGACTCATACACTTGCTTGAAACCAAACTTGTTCAACAAACTGCCGGAAACTAAGTTTTTCCGAATAAGAAGTACATGCAATACATTTAACAGCTCAAGGGTTTTCCCCAAACTAAATTTTAACACTACATTGACTTGGCCCATTATTGGTGCAGTTGACTCGTTTCCCATATGTAGAACTGATCCGTCCTTCACCGTTTCATATGTCTTGAAACAACGACGATTTTTGCATACATGCTTTGTAGCCCCCAAGTCAATCCACCAAGCTACCTCATCACCCTGAACATAAAATGCTTCAATGATCAATGATACATAATTCACATCAGAATTATAAGTGGAAAGAGAAATCTGACCTTGAAGATTGGAAGGGCATTTTTCTTTGCCCTTATTCCCAACATTCACTTTCATTTTTTCTTTCTCAGATTTGGCCATTCTATAATCACTCTTGTAGTGTCCCGACTTACCACAAATCCAACAAGAACCCTTAGGTTTCTTAGTGAACTTGCTACCGGAGTTCTCATGGAAGCGTTTCTTCCCTTTGAACTTCCTAAGACCTCCCTTGTCTTCCACCATATGCACTGATGAAGACTCAATGGTCTCTTTTCCTTTCGCATCCTCTTGCATCCGTATAGATTCCTCTACACACAACTCACCACCGAGTTCTTCAAGAGATATCTCCTCTTTCTTATGTTTAAGCGTTCGCTTAAAATCCTTCCACGAAGGTGGCAGCTTGTCTATAATACTAGACACCGAGATGGCATCATCCATCTTCATACCGTACTAGGTGAATTGCCCAAGTATGCGAGTCAATTCATTGAATTGCTCCATCACCGATCTAGTATCGACCATCTTGTAACTATTAAAGTTACTCATAAGAAATTTCTTGCTCGATGCATCTTCCTGCATATACTTTGCCTCAAGTGGATCCCACAATTCCTTAGCAGACTCTACATTTTGATAAAGATCAAATAACGGATCAGACATACCGTTCAGAATGTGACCACGACAGATGTAGTCATCATTTTCCCACTTGCTTCTCTTCCTGATTGCTTCAATCGGAGCATCGTCATCCACTACCGAAATAGGGGTAGAGAGGACGTGAACCACCTTCAAAGTAGTCAACAGAAAATGCATCTTGCTCTTCTTCGAAAGTTTACTCCTTCAAATTTCTCCAACTTTCCGAAATTGGAAGTCATCACCCTCACGCTTGCTGCAGTAGACATTGTTGTTGATTTAAAAGGACTCTTGTATTTGATTGTAGGTGCTCGTCTTCTTCAGGGCCTTGAAACATCAACAACTTGACTTGGACTCTACTTGAAACGTGAATCGATTTCACTTTCCAAATACAAGATTTCTGCCCTATGTGGGTATCCAGAAATCGTATTGGGATATGACAAGCGATTTGTACCAGGAATGACTGATATGGTAGAAAATGAGTAACACAATCAATATTCAATTGATCTTAATTGAAGGAGATGATTTCTCAGTTTTCTTCTACACTTTTTTCTGCAATTTTTTTGTATATCATCACGCAAGAAGAAGAGCAGATTTGTACTCAAAACTGCCAGAAAGTTGCAACTCTTCAGCAGAAAACTGTCCTCAGCCGGCCGGCTGAGCTTAAAGCTCTTGTCCGAGCCGGCAGGCTCAACTAAACAATCAACGTCGATAGTCTCTGAGGTTCTCAACCGGCCGGTTAAGCTCAGTGCCATTTGCTGAGCCGGCCGGTTCCAACCATCAGTTTCATCCATATATGATTTAAGCCTAAAATCTCCAACATGAACTATCTGATTTTAATATGTATGCTAAATTATAAAAAAAGTTTCAAAGAGGATGTGAACTTTAATTTATTTTTCCAGAGAAGCTACCTAGGGGTACGATCAAACTGAATAAACGATTCTAGTAATGCCATTAAACTTCATCCAACATGTCAAGGGGATGTTGAACGGATCAGCGATTCAGAGTCAGAAGCCCCTATTAAAATCAGGTGATAGTTCAAAACTTCAAATTGTTTTTTTTTTCTTAATATTTTGCACATGAAATGAATGTATACCGCCAGCTGCATAAAAGGTTTCCATCCCTGCGCCGTAAATGAACTTTGTCCCTAGTTTTTTAGAGTTAAATTTCTCTGTGAGACAACAATATAGTTGTAGGGGTCGGCGAAGGGCCGGGCCGGGACAAGTAGGGCTTTTGATGAGTTATAGTCCTAGCTCTTTACACATTAGGGTCGGGTCGGGTCCTGAAAAAGTTCATCAGCTCTAAAATCGTTATCGGTCCTTCGTTTCATAGGGTTTTTCTGGCTACGGGTCGGGCTCGGGCTAATTTTGGCCATAAATGAATGACTAATTAATCGACAAATAATTTTTTAAACGCACAAATACTACTAATTTGGACGTGTGAGATTTAATGAATGTGAAAAAATATATTCTTTTTATATCAAGAACGTTTTTAAATAAATAAATATATAATTTTAAATGGCTCGTATTTCGAGCTGGGTCGAATAATCAAAGTCTTAGACCAACCCTAAGCCCTTTGGGTCGAGCCATAATAGGACTTGCGTAGGGCTAGGGTCGGGCTCGAGCTCAGGCGGACTCGGGGCACCTTAAGGCTTATTTCGGCCTAGGGGTCGGCAATGGGCAGGGTATGACCATTTTTTCGTGACCCAATGAACTTCACATGGCAGGGTAAGGGCAGGGTAGAGTAGGTTTTCTATACCCGCAGTGTACGTATGGGAGGGTAAAATTAGGGTAAGTTAGGGTAGGGTAGTGTCCGATATGATAAATTTAAGCATAGTTTGAGGAAAAACTTATAATATGAATGAAAATAGGAGGGTAAGACAGGGTATGATAGGGTAGGAGGACAGGGTATGAGGTTAGGGTAGGAGATCGAACATGGTCTATTTTTTCGTGACGACCATTACCCTGCCTTAGACTTTATGGACAGAGTACGTTAAGGTACGAGAATAGAACAGGACAGAATACGGATCGGGCAAGATAAAAATGATCCTAAGAGCATTTTGACCCTAGGGTCAAATGTCTACCCATATTTCGGCCCACAGCTAAATACCGACGACCCCTGGGCAGTGCACGTGTAGATTCCAATTTCCAATGCAATTCAATATTCAACATCTCTCATCTTCCCCGTAACACTAATATCATCACGCTCAGTCAAAGTGAGCCGACAATGGGACAAACACATGTTGGAAAATCAAGCCTCTTTAACTGCTCCAATTTGGACTATCTTTACTTTACACACCAAAGTTTGCGCTCATTTTAGAGCAAAACTTTTTATATTTCCTTTTCGAAGGACTTGACAAATTCTGGATTAGTTTTTTTCCAATCTTTTTTTTTTCTATCAATTAAAAATTCGATTTAGGGTCATCAGAAATGGAATCCGGATAATTTGCCAGTGATTGTTATTTTTGAACCAAGCTTTTATCAATAGATCACGCCTCTTATAAAGAACAAAAACTTCAATACATGAAAATACGAGGTTTAATGGCTCACAATTTAAAGCGCTTATAAATTTGAGAGATACATAAAAGAAGACACAAAATTTAGAAAAAACCCTAAATCAAGAATTTAGAAGAGAGAGATAAGAGAGAGAGTTACATGCGGAATCAAAAGCACATACATTAATACATTATCATGTTGTTCTTGCAAACTAGGTCATTATTATGATTATTCTCATCAAGGCGCAAAACGCGTCCGTTTAGAACGGAGCTGGTCGACCAGGCGGTGTGTTCCAATAAGCTTCAGCGGATGCCAAGTTGCCACCACCGTTGTCATGACCTCCGCTGCTGTTCATCAAGCTTTGCCCAGTTAACCCATGAAACAACGTCGACGCATCTCCTCCCATCTGCTGTTGGGGTGTAACCATTCCCGGGCTTATCTGCGAACCACTTACTGCCGCTACACCGCCATCCTCCTCCTCCAATGGCAGCCTTTCGTAAGCTGCGTTACCGAATGAAGCCGCCATGATAACAACTAGCCCTGAAGCCAGCAGCGGCCCGACAACTGTTCCTCCCACTACCTGGCCTTGTCCGCCAGCTAGGTAAACTGTGAGGCCGGATGCAGCTGGTGGAGCTGGCGGTGGGAGGAAGGAGCCATTGAGGGATAAGATCTCGAACCGGCCGTGGAGAGTGACGACAGCGGATGGAGACGAGGGCTGGCGGAGAGTCACGTTAGTGACTACACCGGTGCCGCTGAGGATGCAGACGCCTCGCTGTCTCCTACGAGCAAAGTTGGTGACACTTTCGGAGATGTCGCAGCCGTTGGCGACCTCCATCACGTGGGACTTGAGCGCGTTTGCGCTGTCCCGCGTGATGATGATGGGTGGTTTGGGCTTGTTTTTGGATCCAGCTGGGCGGCCACGAGGCCGCCTAGGGGTGGATTCAGATCCCATTTGATTGTTATTGTCTGATTTGAACTCCATGGTGTGGTCAGATTTGTTGTTGTTTAGCAGGCTGCTGCTGCCGCTTTGTTCGTCTTCTTCTTCTGAATTTTGTTGATGATGATGGAGCTGGTGAAGTTGCTGTTGCTGGAATTGTGACTGTTGTTGTTGTTGTTGATGATGATGGTGAAGCTGAAAGTCTCTGGTTAGGAATGGTAGAGGGCGGCCTTGTGATGCTGCTCGATCCATCAATTTTTCTTCCAAGATAACCTAATTAAGCAAACAGTACATAGTCCAAAACACACAGCCAGTTATGACGAAGTCAAATTGTGATTAAAAGCTGACCACAAATCAAAATATTTTAACTTGACATATATACATACATGATGTGCTAAAACCCTAACTCTAAAACACCCATATTTTTCACACTAGCTTGGTTCTAGAGATAAGTAGGAAACAAGCAACTATACATGAAGATCAACAGTGTAGTTAGAGAAGTCAATATATAGCTAGTATACTGTGAAATTATTGAGATCTCCAAGTGTACCTTTTTGTGACAATTATCACTTAATAGCTGGGTGATGAACTAGGTCAGCATAGTCTTGTGACTCTTGAATGGAAGAATGGTTGATATTAGCAGGAATAAATTTACAACTGAGCGATGTAAATGGACCTCAACGGAGAGGCTATGAGAGACTTGATCTGGTTCGTCTTCTTCTTTGTTTGAAACAAAGCTTGATTGAAAGCTAAAGCTTAGATATGATAGCAATTGTCATACCTTCAACACCTGATCATAGAGATGAAGAGATGAGGGAGGAGTTGGGGACGATGTGTTGAGAGGAGTACTATTGGTTGACGGTTTGGGAGAGAGTGAGAGAGGCGAAGGTAGTCTTATGCGAGAGATATGTGATGATCTGTTTGTGAATATATTTTTGGGTTAGGGTTAGGTCAGAAGTAACTTTACTTGTAGATCAGAGCCTGGTTCACATATGGATGGATGAGTATCACTTTCATGATGGTGATTAATGATGTGTGTGTGTGGTTTTGTTTTTGGTTGTGTTATAAGGTTTTGAACATTTTGTGTGTGGTGGGGGAATAATGGGGTCCTACTACTAGCTGCTTTAATTTGTGGCCTTTAATTAGGGTTCAGCAGCCAACTAATCTCTTGTCTTCTTCTTCGTCTACTGCTTAATTCTTTCTCAAGGTGGCAACCAAAATAGAAGATATACAATGAAATTCATAAAAATATATGATCACACACACAATTGCATATGTAATGCGCATTTAGGAACGCTCAAATAAGAATTCTTTTAAATTTGGAGAATTTGAGAACCAATATTAATTTTTATCTTAATATATGCATCATCAAGTCATTTGTGGTAGTAACATGTCTCATGTGCATATTCAAAGTTGCATTTAATGCAAAGTCAAAGCCACTAAATTTGACTTTGCTTTTTGGACATGGGTCACATGCGGATTCAAAGATACATCATGATCTAATGGTGAGATTTGGATTCTCAAGTTTTCGAATTTTAAGGGATTTTCAACAAAGCGCTCCCTAATGTGCATATAGAAGCGCTCAAATGAGAACCTCTTTGAATTTTGAGAACTTAAGACCCCAATCTTCACCTTCCAAAATGCAAGATGCATTTTGGTGGTGACACGTGTCCCATGTACATTTTCCAAGATGCAATTAATGCAAAGCTACCTTTTTTGACTTTGCTTTTTGGTCATGTACTGTCACAGGCAGATTTCAAAATGTATCATGATCTAATGGTGAGATACTCGAATTTTAAAGAATTTTCAACAAAGTGCTCACTAATGTGCATGTACATATGCATTTACATAGTGACACTACATCATTTTTCTTACTAATATTGAGTTCATTAATATAAAATTTTATGATATAATTTTCTTACTTATCCTCATTTAGGTTAAATAAAATTTTGTTTTCTTCTTTAAAAGTTAGTTGACATTATTAAAAAAGTGCAATAGTCATAGATATAAGTTATTGAAGCTGAGAATATATCCTCAGTCCACTAATAACATATTAATCTTAACTTCAAATTCCATCAATCCACCCAAGCTAGGGCTTTATATAATTGTCTAACTACTACTTACTGTACTACAGTACCTGGCTATGACACAGTGCTACATATATAGATGCTTAGATGCCTTTCCTATTTCAATATTTAAAGTCTACAAAGCCCTATGATCAAATTATATAAATATAGGGGTTTATCAAAAAAGAATTAAAAATATAGGGCCCTATCCAAAACAAAAGAAATTATATATGGATTAGAATAGAATATTATATCGCATTATTCCATCAAAGAGTCTGAACAAGAGAGTGATAAGCGCATCCAATAGATAGATGTGCACGTGGACGAGATAAGATGAGACACAACATTAGTAAAGTCTGCCATGCGGTGGCCGGAATAATGAGCATATTCCGGCTGACACACATTATACCGAAGTAGTGTCCACTAAAACTAGCTTAGCTAGTAGTTCACCTCGCCAAGTTAATTTGCAATATGAGACCTTAATGTGCATGTTCATGTAATAATGGAAGAGTACTGCAGATGACAGATGAATGCGGGGTAAGAGGAGGAGGCCGAGACAAATGCAAGAGTGGGGACAGAAGAAGAAGTGATGAGAGAAAATGGAACATTGGAACATGGGGGGGGAGACAAGGAACCAGCGAGAGCATGGGATTTGACTGACTCTCACTGCTCTACTATACTGTGTCAATGTGTGTTAATGATCGATAGTGATCAGCGAAGACGGGTCAAAGGAGAATGGAGAGAGAAGGCTGTGAAGGCGTGCGGTGGTGGCGCTGACAAACTTGACACACACGTACGTGCCATGCGCATCTGCCAGCCATGCCATTCTCTTCCATCTTCAGACGTCTATTCTTTTCGTCTTTTTTTTTGAAAACCTTTTCCAATCTTCATCTCAGTCCAAACTGTGTACGACGAATTTCTGAGTTCAAAATTTGTCACGGTCACACCGTGATTATTAGAAAGATACAATCAACACATAATTATTCACACCTAGCTAGCTCATGGCGGTGTTCAACTATATATAGCTCAATTCGTGAAAAGGGCAACACCCTAATCAAATGATGATGCTCCAAGAGGCCTTAATTGACGAGCTTTTATGAGGTCATGTGCGGGTTTTGTACCTACTATTAAGTTTAGATGGGTTGGAAATATTACACACTTCAAGAAAATGTCTCACATTACTAAATGAGGAGAATATTTGTTATATCTTATATATGATTACGTACCAAATCAACCTAGGCTTTTGAATCAATATGGGGAGATAATCCATATAAGTTAGCAATTTCTACAAGACACTACAAATTTTGCAAAAATTTCCGACCATAATTTCCGACGGTATTCCGGCGACGTTAGTATCGCCGAAATTTTTCCGACGAAATTCCGACAACGGTCCGGAAATAAATTTATTAAAGCCAAAATTCGGTGTTATTCCGGCGATATTCCGGCCACTCAAATTCCGCCGACAAAATATCCCCGGAATGTCCCCTGATTAATTTCTGCGCAAATCCGAGGACATTCAGGTGATGTCGCCGGATTTGCCCCCGAATGTCCCCGAAATAATTCCTGCGCAATTTCGGCGACATTTCGATGCTCGAATCCATGTTGTTGGATTTCCCCGGAGTTGTCCCTAACTGTCGCCGGATTTTTTATAATTTAAATTATATATGTCACCGGATTTGTCCCTAATTGCTACCGAAATATTTACAGCAAAAGCAGATCTGATCGGGTTTATATATAACAAAATCACTTCTCAGCCAAAACCCTTTTGTGAAACTTGTCCATCTTCTTCTTCTACCTCATTTTCCGAAAGTTTCTTCTCAGCAAAATCACTACCTCACTTCTCAGTAAAATCACTTCTCAGTTCAATTAAACCGAGCGTTTCTTCTCCACTAAGCTTTTGGGCTTTCTGATGGACCAAAATTATACGAATCATAAACACAGTAAAACCCCCTTAATTAGACACTTTGTCTATTTAACTTCTGGTTGTTAGTTCCGATATTTATCCACAGGGTATTTTGGAGCGTAGAATAAATACACGCTAAGGAGGAGCTTTTACGCAGAAAAGATGTTACGAGTCATTCCAAGGTCAAGATCAGACACTGAATGAATAAATCTCAAGATCCTGACATGGAATCACTCAAAACAAATCAAACCATGGAGAAATTAAAATCAACCCGGAGCAGAAATACACCGACAGTTTTGTGAAAACTTCACAAAACCACACAAAACTCCACCCTCCTCCTCACATGGGCGGCTCCTCCCTCACACACCCCTCTCCTCCTCTCCTCTTCCTCCACTTGTCACAACCACCACCCCTCCTCCCTTAGCCACCGGCGGCTCCTCCTTCCTCCTCCATGTGGTGGCTTCTCCTCCACACATCTCCTCCTCCTCTCTCCATGTGACAAGTGCAAGCCATCTCCACCCTCCATCTCCATAACTTAGCCACTAAGTTTCCTCTCCCATGGCTATAAAAGGAGCTCCATTCCTCCTCATTTGTATCATCCCATACTTGTACACACTTTAGAGAGAGAGGGCTTAACCCTCCTCTCTTCATTTTCAATAAAATTGTTCTTCGCTTTGGAAATAAAAAATTGCTCCCTTGGCGCTTCAACGGTTGTAAGTATTATTTTTAGTATTTATTTAACTGTTGTTTTTAATTCCTTAGTTATAATGTTTAGCGCGACGAATAGTAGCTAAACTAGTAGTTCGGTAGAAGGGGCGCACTTGTATTATAAAATGTTTTAGACTATTAACTTAGTGTCTCGTCTTAGTATTCAAAACTTATTCTATGTGCCATATAATAAGTCAGAACGTCCAAGGTAGAGTGGATGTTTGGAATGGCAAAACTCTACAGCGGGGTTCGTAAACTTGTACGGATAAGTGGATGCTTGGAATGACAAAGCTTATCTGAGAAGTTTGACTCATCTTAAACACCATTTGGTTGATCGGGAATGATTGATCAAATGGATGCACATATGCTAATATAACCGGGAATGGAGTATTAGTCTAAATAGAATAAGTGCTCTACGTCCTTGGAATAGGCTAGACAGTGTACGCAAATCGAGTGCTTGGAATGGCCTTGATACACCGTTTGAATACTTAGTAGAGTCACTAAAGGTCAATGATAAACAGGATATAATACAAGGCCCCTGAAACTGAATGCTTTCCTTTAATCGTAATATCAACTGTCGTAATTTACTTTCAGTTTCCAAAACACTCAAACCCAACCCCCAACTGTATTTACTTTCGTGACAATCCCGTAAAAACAACTAATCCACACTGACTCCTTTGGGTTCGACCCCTACTTACCACTTGCTACCCAGTAGTGTAGTCGCGAGTAGCGGACTATAAATTTATTTGCACATTTGCTGTGACGACAAGCATCTGTCACTTATCTTTGCAATGGCGAAATCTGCTGCAATGTTGCTGTTCGTTGCTCTTTTAGTAGCCATGGCGTCCGCTCAGATGGAGGCTCCAGCTCCAAGCCCTGATTCTCCGGCATCCGCCGTCGTGCCTTCGTGTTTGGATCTGCGGCTAGGATGTGATTTGGAGGAGGATGGCGTTCTGGATTCAATTTGATTGTTGTTATGTAGTGTAGTGGATGAGATGTTTGGGACGGATGGTTTGTTTAGGGTTTTAATTGCTTGTGTTGATTTTAATTTTTCTATCATCATCATATTGTTATGCTGCCAATCGTCTTGATATATAAAATACATTTTCTGTTAAAAAAAAGAAAAGAAAAAGAAAAAGAAGAACCTCCAGAGCAAGCTGATCCTCAACAACACGATACATAATATAAAAAAAAACACGATACATAAAAAATTAAAATTTTCAAAAATCATTAAATTAAATTAAATATTATATTATCAACATATTTTGTCCCCGAATTGTCGCCAGATTTTCCCCAAATATTTTAGTCCCCGAATTGTCGCCGGATTTTCCCCACATATTTTGTCTCCGGATTTCCGCACGACTTTCCCCTCATATATTGTCCCCGGAGATTCGCAAGACTTTCCCAGCCTTCTGCTCCCCAGATTTTCCCCGGAATTTATTTTGGCCGAAAATGCGCCAGATTTTAGCAAGAGTGTCGCCGGAATTTGTCCCCGGAATTTCTCCGAAACAATAATTCAGGGGACGTTTTGCCGGCGAAAAAATTTTGGCTGGAATTTTGCCGATTTTTGTCCTTATTCCGGCGGAAATCCGGCGCATATCAGGCCAAATTTGGTTGGCGGATTTTTTTGCAAAATTTGTAGTGAGAAGAGTTGATCAGTCGAGTTTTCTACTGATTTATGGTCATTCTTCACTATAGTTTTGGGTCGTTTCCAAATATATTTTGATGTCATTTGACCTCTATCTCTACATTTCAGGTAGAAAACAAGTTCCCCCCAAGGTCGAAGCCAAAATAGAAAACTCGGGGAAAAATTGAAGATTTAGAGCAAAACCGAGCAGATTTGACCTTTGAGGCTTGTTTTGGACGCCTAGGGCGCATACGATGTCCGATTTGGTTGATCTTTAGCTTGTTGGAAATATATTTCAAAGGGCTACAACTTTGTAGTTGACGCAAAGACCAAATTCGGACGGGAAGATCACCAAAAAGGCCTGGGAAGTTCCAGTCGGTTGGCTGAAATTAGCCAGCCGACCGGTTGAACTCTGCTGCTTCAAACGATGCCCACGGCCATTCCCAGCCGACCGACTGAGAATCCAGCCGACCGACTGAACTCTGCTACTTCAAACGATGCCCACGGCCATTCCCAGCCGACCGACTGAACTCTGCAGCTTTAAAAACCCTACCCGAGGCTATAAATAGAAAGAGGGCTTTTTGACTAAAGTGTGGAGGTTTTTAGGGAGAAGAAGATTGGAAAAGAGGCTCATCCAGGGTCATCAATCATCATCCAACCAAGGAGAAGTGAAGATCAAAGGGAGACACTAGGATTAACCATCCTACTTCTATTCTTCTTGTTGTTGCTATAAACCCTACTCACACCATGTTGTCTTACATGGTGTGTGAGTAGTGGATCTTGTGTTTTGAGGGTCTTATGACTCTCCTTGGTACTCTTTGATCACATATATACATTGATAATCATATGGATGATTGTTGATTTCATTTTCTCTTGTGTTATGAATGTTATATATGCACTCTAGGTGTTTGATAAAATGCCTAAGTGACAATTTGGACTAAAACTTGAACTTAGGACTTGAAAACCCTTGGGGATAGTTCTAGGATGGAGAAAATGATCTATATCTTAAATCATGTAAGTGAACCTTAGGATATGGATGTTTTACTAAGGATTGAATGTTTAATTCATTGGAGTTAGTCATTAAGCGAATCATCAATTAATCCCATCTAATGGTGTCAAATTCATGTTCTCTATGCTCTTCATTTATGACATGTTGCTAAGTGTTTGACGAAATGCCTAAGTGACAATGTTGGTCTTAGAATTTGATCTAAGTATCGAGAGAGCTTAGTGATGATTTGGATATGGTGAATATGATCTTATCTAGTGTTTATAAGAGTAAGCATGGATAGGAAGTGAGCTAGAACTTAATGCCTATAGCATTTATTACCTTAGGAAGAGATTCCAAGGATAATAGTGCTATAGAGTGGATCAATAACTTGAGAGAGTGAGGTTCTAACTAGGATAGCTTGACTAGGACTAGATTCAAAGGAGAGTTTATCTACCTTAGTCTAAGCTAGGTTCTATACTATTTGACTACCATGAAATGTCTGAATATCGTGTATGTGATCATTGAGAATTTGCCAAGGAGGGGAGTAACCCCTCGAAACACCTCCTATCTATCTTTTATCCTCAATTACTCACCACATAGGATTTAGAATATACTCACACCTTTACACATTTTGGTTTAGAATAGCCAAACGGAAACACAATCTTACATAGTGCATGTGCTTGGCTTGCTCCTCTTGGTTCGACCCGGTATTTTATCGGTTAATATAAATGTTTTGACTACATTCGATCCTCTCTTCATTGATACTATTTAGAGGTGAAAAAGAAATAGTTCATCAAATGGCGCCGTTGCCGGGGAGCAACTAGTTAGCACATCCATCCCTAGATTAGATTGTGTGGAAGTTCCGACTATTCTTGTGAATATTTTCCTTTTTTTCTTATACTTGTATATTCTCTTTTTCTCTCATATCCTTTACTAACTTTGTTTATCTTGTCTTGCGAGGATGGATCACTACAACCAACAAGTCATGCATAATGGAGATTATTATGAAGAGGATCAACCAAATGCCCATTGTGAAGACTATTGGATGTACAACCACAACCAACAAGTCTATTCTAATGAGGGATACTATGAAGAGGAGGAACATCCATATTCTTATTTTCAAGAGCTTGGCTATCAAACAAATTATTCCACTCCAAATTGGAATGATGGCCAACGCCTTGAAGTTGAACACTCCTACCCTCCATACTCTCAACCTCCTCATCCTTCAAGTGCAAATGAAGCAAGAATTTCTCGCAAATCAAGAAAGGTTGAATAGAAGCTTTGAAGCTCGAATGGGGGATATCATGAAATTCGATCAAGATATGCATGTTAGGGCCGAGATGCTTCAAGCTAAGATGGAGCAACAAGCAATTGAAATTGGGAACTTGAATAGGGAAGAAGAGGTCTCCGAAGACTCCTACCCTCAACCTCAACCCTCAAATGAGTCCTCCAATCTAGATTCCAGCCTTGCTTTACTCCTTAAAAACCAAGAGAAGACGCATAGAGGCATGCAAGCCCAATTGATGGAGATGGATGCTCAGTTTGATGGATTGGAGGCTCAACACCAAGTTTTGGAAAGCAAATTGGTGCAACAAGCAATGGAAAACGAAAACTTGGATGAGGAAGAGGAAGATGAGGTATTCGAAGAAGAAGTCCTTGAATCTAATGCCTCAAAGGAAGAATAGGATCAAGAAGCGGAGGATGAATTTTGGAGAGCCGCCACCGAAGCTCATTACAACAATAGGGATGGTGAATCTTGTAACGAAGACGAGATGGAATGCAAAAGTGAAGCATCCTTCACTACTAGCACATCTCATGATCATTTGGATGAGAACACACAAGAGCTCACCATCCCATTAACGCTCTCCGATGAGGAATTATTCAATGCCGATGCCTCTTACATAGAGGAAATACCTTTTGATGATGAAGAAGAACTCCCTCCTCCTGGTACAAGCGAGCTCGAGCTTGAATGTGAATCCCAACTTCTTTATGAGGATAAGATAGAGGAAGAGCTTATGGTGCAAAAAGGACTTTGAGGGTACAAGGACTTTGTTGAGGTCTACATGGAAGAAATGAAAGAACCATCCCGCACTCAAGAAGACAAGAGTTTAGAAAGGGAGATAGAGGATTGGGCACCCATGAATGCAATTGAAAAACTCAAGGAGGGGATGCCCATCATTCTCGAGACAAGTTATGAAGACCCTTTCTTCACCACTTTGTCTCGAGACAAGTTTTGGAGCTTCTTGCCCTATTTCAAGATATTATTCGGAAAAAGCTCCCATGGCCCCTTAATTTTTAAGGGATCTTCATATTGGAAGGGGTCATGCTCCCAAAGGAAAGTCCATTGTAGACTTGATGGGATGAAATTCAAATGAGATTTAAAGGTGGATTGACACGACAAAATCCAAGGCCCCATGAGAAGGGATCCTAGAAAAGGACTTCTCAACGAGTGATTCTATGGGGCGCTTTGCTACGTCTTTGCCAAGATGGGAAAAACTAGGCCCTCGCGGGAGGTAACCCGGTTTGTAAGTGTTTCATTCTTGTTCTTATATATGTTTAAATATTTGGCATGATTTTGAGTAGCTAAGGCGCTAAAGTGTGGAGTGTGATATGTATGATTAGTGGGTAAAATTTTATGTGTGGAGTGAGGTCTACTCACTTCAATTCCACTTCACATTGCCAAGCCCCTCCACCTCACCCTTGATCTATCTATGATAATGATGTTGCCCTTAGTGCTCATGTGCTTTATTGGTGTTTACTAGAGTGGAACTAAATTGTTATACCATGTTATGACTCTAGTTTGACGTTTTCTTGGCACTTAAGATACCTTGTGCACATTATGGAGGATGTAGATTACTTTCCTTGTTTGAATTCTATGAAATTATGTCATGATGTTATCATGTGACTTGTGATGCTCTCTTGCTCATACTTGTGTTTTGCAAAACCTTGTATGTCACTTGTTGCTTTTAACCTCTCATGTGTTCTTGTCATCAAGGAAAGTTATTTGCATCATGTTCGATCACGTTTAGCACAATGGCGTCTTTTCTATTGGTGGGGCACATCTACAAACGAGGGGAGTTCCTATGCGCCTTATTCTTATTTTCTTCATTGCTTGCGCTTAGGGATTAAGCTACATTATAAGTGTGGGTGGGTGATGAGTCGTATTTATACGACTCGTCGAGTCAATTAATCCAATCTGTTTCGACACTTTTATATGCGAATAGTTACTTTTTAGTATGGTTTTGCATTTCAGGTGTTTCGGATGCTCTAGGAGGAAACGTGCATAAAAGATGGCATTTTATGCCGAAAACATCACAATGGCAGGTCAGACCTTTGGACGTTCGGCGGAGCGCTGGGAATGGACCAGTGATCAGAAAAATACGAGCTACATGGCGTTGCGTAGCTGACTCAATTCCCTACAACTCTCTAGTTCACACCGAGAGCATCCGATGTCATTTGGAGGGTCAAATCGAGAGCCGAAGTCAAAACAGATGCGCAGAATGGATGAACAGTCTCAGAGAGGACCGCGGACACTATTCACTTTATGAACAGTACCCGCGGACGCTAATATGAATAGTACCCGCGGAGCTAATACGTGCAGCGTCCGCGGCTGACGTCAGCAAATCGAGATTTGGAAATCTGGCCCAAAATGAAATTAGAAACTTTTTCTTATGAATTAGGTTTTCGACAGCATCATTGACACACACAAAAATCCCAGAATTGAAGAGACGGCTCGAGAGGAGATCAAGCTTTCAACAACAGAGAAGAGAATTTCTACTTTCGCTCAAAAATATTCGTTTACTAATCCCATGGATATGAGTAGCTAATTTCTTTATTCGGTTTGGGGTTTAACATATTGTGACATAGTTTTGAGATTCAGTGTTTAATGATATTTTCATTGTTCTGCTAGTTCTTGTGCTTAATTATCTCGGATTGAATTGTGAAGTTAAGTGGATACTTGGAATGGTAAAGCTTAACCGAGCAGTTCAATCCCCTTATTTACTGTTTGTTTGATACTAGACCGTTAGAACAAATAGTTGCACTAAACCTAATATATCTTGGAATGGAGTATTATATTTGATAGGACTAGAATTCTACAACCCGGAAAGGAAGTAGATTGTGGTGTAGGCGCTTGGAAAGGCCTTACTTTAGGTTATAACTTGGAATGGAAGTAACCACACTTAAGAACATAGAAATTAGATAATTAGAAATCAATGATAAACGAAGTCACGATAGAAAACCCTAGACCGAATATCCTCTCTTATTGAATACCCTTGTTTTATTTCTCTTGCACTTTGTGACAGTTACCTTTTACAAACCCCCAATCAATTGTTTACAGTTACAGCTTCAACAACACCAGCTCCCTTGGGTTCGACCCTGCTTGCCACTTACTGGTTTCTTGCAGGAAATTATAAATATAAATTTGAGACGTCAGACGACGCGTGTCAAATTTTGGCGCCGTTGCCGGGGAGCTGCGCTGCGCTTCGGTTAAGTTGTTTATTTTTTGTTTTTATTTTTTGTTTGTTTTTATTTAGTTATTTTTCATGCTTGCTACTTGTTTCACCATGTCTCATGCAGGTAGCCAGGTCGGTGAAAACAACGAGGAAGTCGAGCAAGGCATGCAGGACATGGGAGGGCTACTTCCACAGCATGAAAATCAGAATCAGATGATTCAGAATGGAGAAAATAGGGGGGCTGCCCCAGTAAACCAAATACCCCCGGTCGCACCACACGGAGCTATCCCGTATCAACCACAACCATATCAACCGCAACCATACCCACAATATCCACATTACCCACCGCAACAATACCCACCGCAACCATACCCTCAACAACCATATCGACAATACCCACCTCAGCCTTACCCACAATACCCACCTCAGCAGCAGTATCAACAGCCTCCACGGCCTCCACGGCCTCCACATCAGCCGGTCATCAGAGAGGAAGAGGACTACCTTCAAGGGGCCACCATGGGAGAGCTGTCTGCCCCAAACTTCCGGAATCAGCCTTGGTGTATTTATGAGGGGCCAGAACTCGAGGAAATAGCCGTCAATTCGGCAGTTATCCATAACCTGCCCAAGTTCTCGGGACGCCAAGGAGAGTCCGCAACTACACACCTTCAGCTCTATCATGGAATCTGCCAGAACCTCAAGCCACATGGAGTCGAAGTGGAGGACTTTAAATTAAAGGCCTTCTATTTCTCACTTGTAGATGTTGCTAACGATTGGTTTTTGTCTCTGCCTTCAGGTAGCATCCAGACATGGGAACAGATGTAGAAGAAGTTCCTGGATAAGTATTACCTAGCAGGCAGAGCAATGCAGGTACGCAAGCAATTTCAAGATCTCAGGCAAGGACCGAACGAGACGATGTATGAGTACGTGGAAAAGTTCCACGCTTTGGAGCAAAGCTGTTGCAACCTCGGACTCCCAGAAAAACTAATCGTAGAATATATGCTCAATGGACTGAGGAAGCTGGATAGGAAATTGCTGGACGCCTCGGCCGGAGGAACCCTCATGAGACTTACTCCAGCCAGTGTGCGAAGAAAGATAGTGGAAGTGGCCGAAAATGCAAGGTTCCAAGACGAGTCTAACAATGAAGAAGAGTTCAGTCGGACCAGGAACGTCTCACAAGTCGAGCCCCCATCCTGTTCTATGGCCGAAGAAATCAAGCAACTCAAAGAGATGATGCAGCAGGTCATCAGGCGGTAGCCGGTTCAAGACAAACCATGTGAGTTTTGTGGAGCATTAGACTACAAAACAGATGCTTGCCCCAATCTACAGGAGAATACACATGCCAATGTCAACGCAGTGGGTGAATTCCAAAGCTACAACAACCGTGCACCCCAGCAGGCTCAGCAGCAGCAGTAGTACCGGCCGCCATATCGTCAGCAGCAGGGAAGTTATAATAATCAGAATCAATATCAGTAGCGAGCACATCACCAGAACCAGGCAGACCCGAGTCAGCAAGGCAAACCCCTGGAGGACATTGTGAGGGAACTAGCTGCCTCGGTGCATCAATATCAGGCCAAGACCGATGGGACTTTAACAGAGCTGTCCAAACAGATGTCCAACTTGGCCCAGAACTTTTCCGAGCTGAAGGGAGATTCAGGAAGGCTACCATCACAGTCCATACCGAACCCGAGAGGGAATGTCAGCACAATGGCAGTAGTGGATGTGGACGCAGCGCTAAAGGAGTCTGCATATTGGGTGAATAAGATGCTCGCGGTTGGTAGGCACATCGAGGCAGAAAACAGCGAAATAGAGGCCGATTCAGACCAGATCGCGGATGAAGAGCATTTTAATGCCGTTCGCGGTCAGATAAAATGCCCATCACCCGCGGATATTAACTACGAAGAGCCCGCGGTGGAACAGCCTTCCGCGGACGCAAAACAAGTTAACGGCGTGGATCATGAAGAGGTTAACGGTCCGCGGACGGCACACTTGAAGTGTGCTCCGTCCGCGATCCCGACTGTCGAAAATACTGAAACTGACATTTTTCCTTCGTTTTCTATGCAGGTGATAGCTCCGGATGACCATATGATCGACAAGGATGGGCTAGGAAGCACGTTGGAAGCGAGGCATAAGCGAAACGATCCAATGATGGAGCGCCCGGTTGCAGCAAGTTATGAGTCACCCCCTGGAAAGAGTAAGGACCCAGGTGCCTTCACAGTCACCTGTGGTGTCGGTGAGACACTTATACATCAGTGTTTGATCGATCTAGGTGCTGCTATTAATGCCATGCCATATTCTTTATATTGTTCACTGAAGTTGGGACCACTGAAGCCCCCTAAATTGATGGTAGAATTAGGAGATAAGTCAATTATTCGTCCTATTGGTTTGCTAGAGGATCTCACACTCCGAGTAGGAGACATTTTTGTTCCTGTAGATTTCTATGTCTTGCAGATGGGAGATGCTAGAGACGATGATCCTCCAGCACTTATTTTGGGAGGGACATTCCTCTTCGCCACCAAGGCCAAGATCGACATGGGCTCCGGCTTATTGTCGCTTGTGTATGGTGGCAGGACATCAGATTTCCATATCTATGAGGATGCCGACCGTCCATGAACGAAGAAACCACCAGATATAGTGAATACGTCATGCCTTGGTGCCCTGATTCCAGACCCACCGGATGAAGCTAGCTGTGCAGCTAGACCAGCAGCTCTGAGCAGAGTGTCCTCACAGACTCGGGAGGACGTGAAGGCGGATCCACCTGATCGATGGAGAGCAGACACGAGCACATCAGTCCACGATGACTTTGGGCAGATTAAAAGAACAGCTGAGGCGAAATTTGACCTCACACGTCCATGGGATCCTAACTTGTGATTCCTAAAGAGGTAACGTCGAGCCAACGACGTAAAACAAAGGCGCTCGGAGGGAGGCAGCCCGGCAAATTTTTGAGTTTTGAGTTTTTATTTTTCATTTTATGTTTGTTTGAGTCTTTATTTGTGTTGTCACATTGCCTCTGGGAAAGAAATTTATTTTGTGCAGGAAGTTGGCATTTTTCGCAGACCAGGTCGCGAGTGCTGAACAGATTACAGTCCACGGATGAAGAATAGATTACGGTTGACCGCGGAACTTAAACTGGTCGTGACCCGCGGCGTGCGTTGACTCGAACCCGGACCCATTCAGATTCAGACTAGGGGAGTCCTGCTGTTCTCTATTTCCTTTTATTTCTTTCCCTTTTGTTGTGTCTGCATTTGTTTGTTTGTCTTTGAACTAAAGTCGTACCGTGAGGACACGGCTTGGTTCAAAAGCGTGGGGTGGGAGAGTCAGTCAGTTGTGTCAGCACGTTTATTTTCCTTGCATATGCACTGTGTCAGCACGTTTCATTAAAAAAACAAAAATTGAAAGCATGAAATCTCTCTTCTGTTCTTGAATATGCAGTATTGAATGTTGATGTGAAATAGCTGAGCTGATTAAATGCACTTCTCTCGTGAAATTTGAATTATGCTCTTACTTGTGAATTTAACCCATTACGTGTCTTCTGAGCTGAGATAAACAGGGATGTGGAGTTGATAGAAATGTCCTAGAGGGACTTGACAAAGCACTCGAAGGACCGGAATTCTATTTATATGGTTATATGGATTTTGTGGAGGCTAGCACTTCGAGACGACATGGTTAAGAATCTGCTCCGCCACTGCAGTCCTTATGCGGTTAGGTGGGACGGGAAAACAACACACCGTCCAATCTCTAGTCCGAGTAGCCGAGAAAATAGACGAGCGACCCTCGGCTTGACTCGCGTCGAAAGGACGAGGATGAGTGAGAGCAGGAAGGTATTTTCATATGCTTGCGGGCGATGATTGGACCTTCGTCAAAGAAAAGGAATCACGGACGAGCAGTTCACAATCAGTAGCAAAAAGAAAAAAACAGTCAATTGTGAAGTTTTACATGCAACAAAAGTGAAGTACACCACTGCTATATCAAAAGCCAAGTCACTACAAAGCTGTCCCAAAAGAACTCAAGCACCTTGAAGCTCGAACAAATCACGTGCAAGAAAAAGCAAAGAAGTATAACCATATGACTAGAGTCCGGAATAGAGAGTGCAGATCATGGGTCTAAAGAGGACTATCTCCCAGACATCCGAATTGATTTGGATTTCAGCTCTGAGGTAACATGTATCAAGTTAATTCCATGATTGAGCATGGTGATTTGAGTAATGATTGAGCTATGCGTAGAAAAGCAAGTCTAGACTAGCACTCATGTTCATGTGCATTTATTCAAGACGTCGAAGAAATTGTGGTGTTATATTTATTTCCTTCTATGACTTAGTTCTTGTTCGGGACGAACAAGTTTAAGTGTGGGGTGGTTTGATGAGTCGTATTTATACAACTCGTCGAGTCAATTAATCCCATCTATTTCGACACTTTTATATGCGAACAGTTACTTTTTAGTATGGTTTTGCATTTCAGGTGTTTTGGATGCTCTAGGAGGAAACGTGCATAAAAGACGGCATTTTATGCCGAAAACATCACAATGGCAGGTCAGACCTTTGGACGTTCGGCGGAGCGCTGAGAATGGACCGTTGATCAGAAAAATACGAGCTACATGGCGTTGCGTAGCTGACTCAATTCCCTACAACTCTCTAGTTCACACCAAGAGCATCCGAGGTCATTTGGAGGGTAAAATCGAGAGCCGAAGTCAAAACAGATGCGCAGAATGGATGAACAGTCTCAGAGAGGACCGCGGACACTGTTCACTTTATGAGCAGTACCCACGGACGCTAATATGAACAGTACCCGCGGCGATAATATGTGCAGCGTCCGCGGCTGACGTCAGCAAATCGAGATTTGGAAATCTGGCCCAAAACGAAATTAGAAACTTTTTCTTATGAATTAGGTTTTCGACAGCATCATTGACACACACAAAAATCCCAGAATTGAAGAGACGGCTCGAGAGGAGATCAAGCTTTCAACAACAGAGAAGAGAATTTCTACTTTCGCTCAAAAATATTCGTTTACTAATCCCATGGATATGAGTAGCTAATTTCTTTATTCGGTTTGGGGTTTAACATATTGTGACATAGTTTTGAGATTCAGTGTTTAATGATATTTTCATTGTTCTGCTAGTTCTTGTGCTTAATTATCTCGGATTGAATTGTGAAGTTAAGTGGATACTTGGAATGGTAAAGCTTAACCGAGCAGTTCAATCCCCTTATTTACTGTTTGTTTGATACTAGACCGTTAGAACAAATAGTTGCACTAAACCTAATATATCTTGGAATGGAGTATTATGTTTGATAGGACTAGAATTCTACAACCCGGAAAGGAAGTAGATTGTGGTGTAGGCGCTCGGAAAGGCCTACTTTAGGTTATAACTTGGAATGGAAGTAACCACACTTAAGAACATGGAAATTAGATAATTAGAAATCAATGATAAACGAAGTCACGATAGAAAACCCTAGACCGAATATCCTCTCTTGTTGAATACCCTTATTTTATTTCTCTTGCACTTTGTGACAGTTACCTTTTACAAACCCCCAATCAATTGTTTACAGTTACAGCTTCAACAACACCAGCTCCCTTGGGTTCGACCCTGCTTGCCACTTACTGGTTTCTTGCAGGAAATTATAAATATAAATTTGAGACGTCAGACGACGCGTGTCAGTGGGGTAGTCGCATAGTTCACTCATATTATGCCACGCTTATCATTTTATAATGGACACTTGCATTCATGTACCTTATCCCTAACATGAGAGTGTTTTTAACCACAAAGGCTTGTGACTATCGATTCTAAATCTCTATAAATCACATCTAGCCTATATGTCATTTTTATTGGATCTTGAACTTAGAACCGACGTAGTCCTATGAATGTGCATTCTTGTGAATCAATATCATTGCTATCCCTTGTCTATCTAATTTTCTAAGTATTTTCGTTGAAATACCTTGGATTAAGTCTTAGCAAGCACTTTTAAAAATTTCAAAAAAAAATTTAGACCTTTTGTTTGCTCCTTGGTGACTTGAGTTTTCTAATTTAGTGACATGCTCATGATTGTTTCCCACGCATTCCATACATTCCTTGAACATATTGTCAAGTTTTAAGTGTGGAGTCAAAAACAAAAGAGTGCGAAAAATAGGCCCCAACAAAAAAAATGCTTCATTTTCATGGTCAAAAGAGGGCAAAGCCCCGACTAAAAACTTTCTCGAGTACTAGAGAAGTTTTGATCTTAAACATACAAATGCCGGGGGTTAGGAAGAAAAGTTCCCCCTCGAAAGCATTTGTAGGCCAAAGGCTATTTGAAAAAAAAGGAAGAAAAGAAAATAAGGAGCACTTAAAACTTGACTTTATGTTCTTCCATCATCTTACATTTGCGCGGGATTCATCATTTGCATTGTGTGCTAGTTGGAATGAATCTTGACGATCCATGTGCTTGCACGGGAGTTCTCAATTGGTCTATGCATGTTTATTAAGAAACTCTAGTGTCGAACTCCTCTTCCCTTATGGATTACGACTTAAGCGCCTAAAACTTGGGAATGAGCTCCATGTCGCGAGCCCATGGACTAGCCCTAGCTAGCATAGGTGAGCGGTTGACACTCTTTTTTGTGCAAAACTATTAACTTTTCTTCTATTGTATTGCCTTGAAAATGAGTGGAACTTTGGATGAGACATTTGATAGCTTTAGTATTGATGATCTTGAATGCACAACGTCATGGGTACTCAAATGGTTCAAAAGTTCTTTTTATGATAATGTGATGGTAGTCCTAGCTTGGGGTGAGGGATTTGTTTTGAGAAATCCTCGCCTTGGTTGAGCACTCTTGCATTCATTCTCATGGGATAGGTGCATATGGGGGTTTGTGAGTATTTTCTTTTCTGAAAACTCTCACGAGACTATAACTCGTTCACTAGGGTAGCCTAGGGGTTTAAAGGCTTAATGCATACGCTAAATGCATTCGTAACGCCTACGAAAAGGAGCTAGTTAGATTGTACATACTTGTCATTTTTCTTTCAATAACATGTTTAGGAATAATGATCGAGACCTTGTTAAATCTAGTGTGGGAAATATATGAAAAACATAGCACCATTAGCATTTCGACATTTGCATGACCTTGACATATTCTCATACTTTGTTCGGGATGAACAAAACTTAAGTGTAGAGTGTTGATCAGTCGAGTTTTCGACTGATTTATGGCCATTCTTCACTATAGTTTTGGGTCGTTTCCGACGATATTTTGATGTCATTTGACCTCTATCTTTACATTTTAGGTAGAAAACAAGTTTCCCCCAAGGTCGAAGCCAAAATAGAAAACTCGGGGAAAAATTGAAGATTTAGAGCAAAATCGAGCAGATTTGACCGTTGCGGCTTGTTTTCGAAGCCCAGGGCGCATACGATGTCCGATTTGGCTGATCTTTAGCTTGTTGGAAAGGTATTTCAAAGAGCTACAACTTTGTAGTTGACGCCAAGACCAAATTCAGACGGGAAGATTACCAAAAGGCCTGGGAAGTTCCAGTCAGTCGGCTGAAATCAGCCAGCCGACCGGCTGAACTACTGCTGCTTCAAACGATGCCCACGGCCATTCCCAGCCGACCGACTGAGAATCCAGCCGACCGACTGAACTTTGCTGCTTCAAAAACCCTACCCGAGGCTATAAATAGAAAGAGAGCTTTTTGACTAAAGTGTGGAGGTTTTTAGGGAGAAGAAGATTGGAAAAGAGGCTCATCCAAGGTCATCAATCATCATCCAACCAAGGAGAAGTGAAGATCAAAGGGAGACACTAGGATTAACCATCCTACTTCTATCCATCTGTTATTCTTCTTGTTGTTGCTATAAACCCTACTGACACCATGTTGTCTTACATGATGTGTGGGTAGTGGATCTTGTGTTTTGAGGGTCTTATGACTCTTCTTGGTATTCTTTGATCACATATATACATTGATAATCATATGGATGATTGTTGATTTCATTTTCTCTTGTGTTATGAATGTTATGCACTCTAGGTGTTTGATAAAATGCCTAAGTGACAATTTGGACTAAAACTTGAACTTAGGACTTGAAAACCCTTGGGGATAGTTCTAGGATGGAGAAAATGATCTGTATCTTAAATCATGTAAGTGAACTTTAGGATATGGATGCTTGACTAAGGATTGAATGTTTAATTCATTGGAGTTAGTCATTAAGCGAATCATTAATTAATCTCATCTAATGGTGTCAAATTCATGTTCTCTATGCTCTTCATTTATGACATGTTGCTAAGTGTTTGACGAAATGCCTAAGTGACAATGTTGGTCTTAGAATTTGATCTAAGTATCGAGAGAGCTTAGTGATGATTTGGATATGGTAAATATGATCTTATCTAGTGTTTATGAGAGTAATTGCATGGGTAGGAAGTGAGCTAAAACTTAATGCCTATAGCATTTATTACCTTAGGAAGAGATTCCAAGGATAATAGTGTTATAGAGTGGATCAATATCTTGAGAGAGTGAGGTTCTAACTAGGATAGCTTGACTAGGACTAGATTCAAACGAGAGTTTATCTACCTTAGTCTAACCTAGGTTCGATACTATTTGACTACCATGAAATGTTTGAATATCGTGTATGTGATCATTGAGAATTTGTCAAGGAGGGGAGTAACCCCTCGAAACACATCCTATCTATCTTTTATCCTCAATTACTCACCACATAGGATTTAGAATATACTCACACCTTTACACATTTTGGTTTAGAATAGCCGAACGGAAACACAATCTTACATAGTGCATGTGCTTGGCTTGCTCCTATTGGTTCGACCCGGTACTTTACCGGTTAATATAAATGTTTTGACTACATTCGATCCTCTCTTCATTGATACTATTTAGAGGTGAAAAAGAAATAGTTCATCAAGAATATAAGATTATAATCGATGAGAACTATATAGTCGATAAACTTTCATGTGAAGTGCACCTAACATTTCGAATATAGAGGTTTATAGCTAGAGAGGTTCTAACACTTTTAAAACTCAAAATGCGGCTTGAGAATGGTCGCATATGCAAACCATATTTATAGAATATATATAACTATTGTTCATGATACCGTGTTAAGTTTCTACTGTCTTGTTAATTCGGTTAACGCTGCATTTGGGGAATATTATTATTGTAGAGTCCAAAATGACCGTCCAAAGTGAAATAGCTACGTGTGTGATGAGCTTAACTGTATCAGTGAGTTGTAGCACAGAGTGTGATACAGTTACTTGCACAGACTAAGGTAAATGAAAGTAAGGTGCAAAACAGTAAAGGACACAGAACACTTGGTGACCCAGTTCGGCTCAATGTAGCCTATGTCTGGGGGACTTCTCCTAAGTCCAAGGAACAATTCACTATCACAGTATATAGTACAGATTGACGTTCGAACAACCTTTCAAACTACTGATCCCCTATACTACTCTCCAAGTGAATTGGGTGATCTAACCTTTCCTTAGATCCAAAGACTCCCGTCTTGTACGTCCAGACCTCCTCCCGAGGCTGATACAGTCGAACCTACCACAGCAGATTCTCCTGGCAGTGTTTGTCGTCTCTTGTGTTAGTCGAACAGCGAGCACAGAATTGTACAACGCAGCGACGACACCTCTTGAACTCTGAAA
This sequence comes from Rhodiola kirilowii, assembly GCA_033675215.1. Classification (NCBI taxonomy): domain Eukaryota; kingdom Viridiplantae; phylum Streptophyta; class Magnoliopsida; order Saxifragales; family Crassulaceae; genus Rhodiola; species Rhodiola kirilowii. Next base: position 12,002,687 of record CM066195.1, on the reverse strand, counting down.
GTATTTATGCGCAGCAGCAATGTATGAGTTCAAGAAACAAAAGCAAGTTGCTTACCAACTTGCGGCCTCAATCCTTCTACGACAGCTCGAAGACTCGTAGCTTAGAATGATGAATTCTGCTCACTGATTGAAGGCTCCTCCACACGGCGTTTCTCTGGTTTTTCGTGTGTAGAATAATGAACCCTGGTCTTCTTTATATAGCAGCCGTGTAAACTTGAAGAGCAAGAAACCCTAGATTTGATCTCCTAAAAACCCTAGATAAGATATGGAAATATTTCGGATGAGATCTGATCTTGATCTGCATATCTTTATCTCATAAAAATCGGTTTTGATGATGTGGCAGTCGGATATATTTGATTGAGATTCATCTGTTCGAAAAACTAGGAGCTGAGCTGATTTTTCGGAACTGAAAGATAGATCTTGCACAGAAGCTAGCACAGATCAGTTTGCGATCTTCTTGCACAGCTTTGTGTTTTGCCTATATGGCACTTTATACTCCAACAATCTCCCCCTTGACATTTGAGGCAAAACACTTCTTCTGCATGACCTCTTTCAACCAGTAGCTGAAGCTTGCACTGATAGAAGATATCATTAGCAGCACACATCATCACAGTCCAGCATCCCATTCACAGCCACGTATCTCTACTCATGCAGATTCTCCCCCTTTTTGTCGCAAGTGGCAAGGGACTGTTGCACAGACCACTCCTCTTCAGATTCAGTAACAGCCTCCTCTGGATCTTCACTAGATAGACCAGCATTCACCAATTCTTTCACTGAAGAAACCCCTTTAACTGAAGAAACCCCTTTAACTGAAGTCTTGGCCTGTCCATACTTCTACTTCTCGATATGTGATGTGCCGATCTGCACAGTCTCCCCCTCAATGGTAGACTCCTTCTCCAATAAGACTGGATCTTGACCAGTCGTCGGTAGCATCTTGGTGGAATCAACGGCCTTGTCAACAGCCTCCTTTTGAATCTCCGTCGGAATAACATTTCAAGGAGCTTGCACAGTTTGATTTAAATACATAGCTCCCCCTTACTACCTGGCACGTCAGCACATATACGAGATCTGCTCAGCTGACTGCCCCTGGCTTCAAAGCCTTCTAGTTATTCATGACACAAAGGCCAAGTGCAGACCTTAGTGTCTCAAGCCTCTCAGCATTCAGAGGCTTTGTCAATATATCTGCTAGTTGTTTCTCTGTTGGCATGTGGAACAGACCTATGATTTTATCTTCAACTAGCTCTCTAATGAAGTGGTGTCTGATGTCAATGTGCTTTGTCCGTGAATGCTGTACTGGATCCTTAGAGATGCTGATTGCACTCATGTTGTCACAGTATAACGTCATGGTATTCTGATCCAGTCCCACTTCCTTGAGCATCTGCTTCATCCAAAGCATTTGAGCACAACAGCTCCCCGTAGCCATGTACTCCGCTTCAGTAGATGACAGAGAAATACTGTTCTGCTTCTTACTGAACCAAGATACTAGGTTATTGCCCACGAAGAAGCATCCACCCGAAGTACTCTTTCTATCCTCAACATTGCCAGCCCAGTCTGCATCGGAGTAACCAACAATACAACTGCTTGTATCTCTAGTGTACCACAGACCATGATCAGCAGTACCACTTACATATTTGATGATCCGCTTGACCTGCACTAAGTGACTTTCCTTCGGATCTGCCTGATACCTGGCACAGACTCCCACCGCTTGACAAATATCTGGTCTGCTCGCAGTCAGGTATAACAAGCTGCCAATCATGCTTCTGTACAAGGTCTGGTCTATTGAAGCTCCTGCATCATCCTTAGTAATCTTCAAATGTGTAGCGGCTGGAGTTCTCTTGTGGGAAGCCTTGTCCAGTCCAAATTTCTTCACTAGATTTCTAGCATACTTGGCCTGAGTCAAGAAAATCCCTTCCTTCGATTGTATAACCTGCAGTCCCAAGAAGTAGTTCATTTCACCCACCATGCTCATTTTAAACTCGCTTTGCATCTGGGCCACGAACTCATCCACCATCTTCTGAGAGTTTGAGCCAAACATAATGTCATCAACGTAGATCTGTGCAATGATAAAGTGTTTGATATCCCTCTTCACGAACATAGTCTTATCTATTCCTCCTCGAGTGTATCCCATGCTTATGAGGAATTGCGTCAACCTCTCATACCAAGCTCTAGGGGCTTGCTTTAGTCCGTACAGGGCCTTCTTTAGCTTGTAAACATGATCTGGATAATGAGGGTCCTCGAATCCTTTAGGTTGTGCCACGTACACTTCCTCAGACAGCAGACCGTTCAAGAAGGCACTCTTTACGTCCATCTGGAACAGTTTGAACTTCAAGTAACATGCAACTGCGAGCAGAAGTCGAATAGCTTCCAAGCGTGCTACTGGGGCGAATGTCTCATCAAAGTCGATCCCCTCGATCTGAGTGTACCCTTGAGCCACCAGCCTGGCCTTATTTCTTGTAATGTTGCCACTTTCATCAGTCTTGTTCTTGAATATCCACTTCGTTCCAATGATATTGACTCCACTTGGACGAGGGACAAGATCCCATACATTGTTACGAGTGAATTCTCCCAACTCCTCTTGCATAGCCGTGATCCAATGGTCATCTTGTAAGGCCTCCTTCACATTCTTTGGTTCCACCTTTGATAAATAGCAGCTATGGTTAATCATATCTCTATAATTAACATGAGTTTTACCTCTAGTTCTCATCTTGTCGTGAGGATCGCCAATGACATTGGACAGAGGATGATTCTTTTGGATTCTGCTAGAAGGTTGCAAGCTGGTTTCACCACCTCCTGATTGAGTTTGATTCACCTCACGTTCATCAGCATCTTGCATGTGTACGTCATTATTCTCCCGAGCCGAGTCTAACACAGTCTCAGGCACAACTTCAGAATTCGCATCTGGTACATACTCTTGCACATGCTGATGGAAAGTATCTTCAGAATCTTGCATATTTGCATCATCATGCTTCTCGGCTGAATCTAACACCGTTTCAGGCACAATTTCGGAATTGACATCTGGTGCAGACCCTTGTATAGGCTTAGGACGAGTATACTGAGTCTCCATATCATCATCTGGTTCCTTCCTCAGAGGTGAATCCTCGGCATCATCGATCACCACATTAATTGACTCAATCACTGCTCTAGTTCTCTTATTGTAGACACGATAGGCTCTGCTATTTGGAGAATAACCCAGGAACAGTCCTTCATCACACCTCATGTCCAACTTCTGCCTTTGCTCCCTATCCGTCAGCACATAACAAGTGCTACCAAACACGTGGAAGTGCTTGACTGTGGGCTTTCTTCCTTTCCAGAGCTCATAACTGGTTTTGTCCATCCCTGGTCTAATCAGAACTCTATTCAGGACGTAGGTAGCGGTTGACATAGCTTCGGCCCATAAGTGCAGAGGGACGTTCTTTGCATGTAGTATGACTCTTGCCATTTCTTGCACAGTTCGATTTCTCCGCTCAACTACTCCATTTTGTTGCGGTGTGATGGGAGATGAGAATTGATGTACAATACCTTGCTCATCACAGAACCGGGCAAACTTCTCATTCTCAAATTCCCTCCCATGATCACTTCGAATGGACAAAAGATTTTCTCCACGATCTCTCCTCTCATTGATCAGTAGTGTAGCAAGTTGTATAAAAGCTTGCACAGTCTCAGATTTCTCACGCAGGAACATGATCCAAGAGTATCTGGTATAGTCATCTATACATACGAATGTGTACCTCTTTCGACCGAGACTGTCCACCTGCATAGGTCCCATCAGGTCCATATGCAATAGCTCCAGCGCACGCTTTGTGTAAACTTTATCCACCTTTTTGTGTACTGCTCGAGTCTGCTTTCCTGCTTGACAATCACCACAAATAATTTGCATATCACCTCTGATAACAGGAATACCTTCAATCAACTTCTCATTGGAGAGAAATTTTAGAGATCTGAAGTTGATGTGTCCCAAGCGTTGATGCCAAAGATGTATTTCATCGCACCTACTCAGCATACAAGTAACTGCTCCTGGAGTTGCAGCATGGCTTAGTAAGTAGCAGTTGTTGTTTGCACGGTCTCCTTCCATTACGCAAACTCCGTGTTTGTTGTAAACATGGCAAGAGTTTCTTGAGAACTGTACCTGATTACTGTTATCGCACAGTTGACTGATACTAATCAGGTTAGCTTTTAACCCGTCAACCCAGTAAACATCATCAAGGCGTGGCATGCCTGGCACATTCAGTGTTCCCTTGGCTAGAACTCTTGCTCTTTTTCCGTCACCAAATGTCACATGGTGGCCGTTGATCTGTCTCAGATTGGTTAGGTATTCTCGAACTCCAGTCATGTGTCTTGAGCAGCCGCTATCAAAGAACCAGCTCTCTTCATCTTCCTTGTCAGTTGAACTGTACGAGACATAGCAGCTTTGATCATTCCTTGGTCTCCACACCATTCTGCCTCGTCTCCTTGTTGGTTCTTCATACTGGCTGTCACGTCTATAACGATAACAATGACGTTTGATGTGTCCAGGTATGTTGCAGTAGTAACACACCCTAGCACGTTGCCATTCTTCAGCTCTTGGGACACGATACCAACTGTCACCTTCTCTGGCACAGACAGACTCATCAGTTGTCTTGTGCTTGTTGTCTTTAGGAACTGTGCCACTGGCCTTCACAAACTTTGTATCACTAGTGAATCCAAGCCCTGTAGTATCTTTCACTCTCTTCTGCATAGATAAGATCTGGTTCAGATTTCTGGACCCTGTGTTCAGGCTGTTCAGGACCTTCTTGATTGAAGCCATCTCCTTCAAGAGCTTCTTCGATTCTTGTTTGTCTCCTTCAGCCTTTTGTTTCAGATTTTCTACTTCTTTCTCCAGATTTTCTTTCTCCTGTGCAAGGGTGTCGGCTTTGGATTTCAGCTCCTGCTTTTCCAGCTTCAAAGAGATAACACCTGCATTTAGTCTCCTGTTAATGTCTACCAGCTCAGTCCACTTTGAGAACAATAGTGCATATTTCTCAGCGATGCACTCATCAGTGATTTCTTCTCCATCACTTTCTTCGGCTTCGCTCTCTTCAATATTGGAACCATCTTAGTGATCAGTGCTGGCACAGTCCGGGACACAGTCTATCATGCTTGTCAGTGCAACAAAGTTGCTTGTCTCTTCCTCCTCTGTGCTCTCTTCGGTCTCGTCATCACTCCAGCTGATATTCAGGGACTTGCCATTCTTCTTCTTCAGGGTGTTAGCACACTCTGCTTGTATGTGGCCGTAACCTCCGCATTCCCTGCACTTTATTCCTTTGGTCCGTCCACTATTCCCATTCTCCTTCTGGTCAGACTGTCTCTCCCGCGGCTGGAAATCCACTCTCCTGGCATCTAAATTTTTAGACTGATTCAGGCTGTTCTGGCTAGCACCTCTACGGTTGATCTTCTTCAACAGTTTATTGAAGTTCTTCGTGAGTAACGCTAGTTCCTCACTCACTCCATCAGTGGATTCATTGTCTACCATAGTCTCAGCCTTGAAACCTACAGATTTAACCTTGGGTTCTGGTACAGTCAGATGTTGCAGTTCATAAGTGCATAGGTTGCCAATCAACTCTTTCCAGCTCATGGTCTTTGTATTGTTTGCCTCTTCTATAGCAGTCACCTTCATGGCAAATCGTTTAGGCAAAGACCTCAGAATCTTTTGCACAACCTTCTCTTCGGGTAGAGCTTCACCAAGGGTAGATGCCTCATTCACAATATCACAGACTCTGGCGTTAAAGTCCTTGATGGATTCATCCTCATGCATCTTTAGCTCCTCAAATCTGGATGTCAACATCTGAATTCTAGACTGTTTCACCTTGTCAGTTCCTTCAAAGTGAGTGGACAAGGTATCCCATGCCTCCTTAGCGCTTTCACAGTTCAGGATGAGTTTGAAAATTGACTCGTCAACAGCTGAGAAGATGGCATTTAGAGCTTTGGCATTCCCCATAGCGAGACGCTCTTCTAGTTCAGACCATTCTGTTTCTGGTTTGGGAACAACCTTACCATCATCAGTCGCCAGCAAGGGAGGGGTCCATCCAGTTAGCACAGATCTCCATGCCTTTTCATCCACATTTTTTATGAACGCCTTCATCCTGGCTTTCCAGTAGCCATAATTAGGTCCTTCTAACAGCACCGGGCGAGTAGTGCTTTGTCCTTCCTTGATGCTCATCTAAAAACAGTAGCTAGCTTCCCAAGATCCAACTCCGTATGTTGAGAACTTGCTCTGATACCAATTGAAATAGCTACGTGTGTGATGAGCTTAACTGTATCAGTGAGTTGTAGCACAGAGTGTGATACAGTTACTTGCACAGACTAAGGTAAATAAAAGTAAGGTGCAAAACAGTAAAGGACACAGAACACTTGGTGACCCAGTTCGGCTCAATGTAGCCTACGTCTGGGGGACTTCTCCCAAGTCTAAGGAACAATTCACTATCACAGTATATAGTACAGATTGACGTTCGAACAACCTTTCAAACTACTGATCCCCTATACTACTCTCCAAGTGAATTGGGTGATCTAACCTTTCCTTAGATCCGAAGACTCCCGTCTTGTACGTCCAGACCTCCTCCCGAGGCTGATACAGTCGAACCTACCACAGCAGATTCTCCTGGCAGTGTTTGTCGTCTCTTGTGTGAGTCGAACAGCGAGCACAGAATTGTACAACGCAGCGACGACACCTCTTGAACTCTGAAAGTATTTATGCGCAGCAGCAATGTATGAGTTCAAGAAACAAAAGCAAGTTGCTTACCAACTTGCGGCCTCAATCCTTCTACGACAGCTCGAAGACTCGTAGCTTAGAATGATGAATTCTGCTCACTGATTGAAGGCTCCTCCACACGACGTTTCTCTGGTTTTTCGTGTGTAGAATAATGAACCCTGGTCTTCTTTATATAGCAGCCGTGTAAACTTGAAGAGCAAGAAACCCTAGATTTGATCTCCTAAAAACCCTAGATAAGATATGGAAATATTTCGGATGAGATCTGATCTTGATCTGCATATCTTTATCTCATAAAAATCGGTTTTGATGATGTGGCAGTCGGATATATTTGATTGAGATTCATCTGTTCGAAAAACTAGGAGCTGAGCTGATTTTTCGGAACTGAAAGATAGATCTTGCACAGAAGCTAGCACAGATCAGTTTGCGATCTTCTTGCACAGCTTTGTGTTTTGCCTATATGGCACTTTATACTCCAACACAAAGTAAAGGGTTCCATGTGATCATTATATATAATCATGTTATGATCTTCTTCTGTATGTGTAAGGTGTCATCATTGTTGTGTACTTGTGTTGGGTCGCGTTGCCTATGGATCCCTTTTATTCAACTTTTCATCTCTTTCTCTTCTTTTATTCACTCATCAAATAATTTCATGCTACGCATATCAGAATAACTTTTAGGGAAAATGGCAAAAAGAGACATGAATTACTACATGCTGTCAAGTTACGAATCGAACTATTAAAAATGACAATAATCAAATGCCAAATTCAACTTAAATGACAAAAATGGGTTTTGATAACTACCACTTACTGTAAAATTATAGTCCGAACTACCCAAAATGACAGTCAAGGGTCAAATAACTATATAATTCCTTCAATTAACAGTGTCAATTGATGTTAAAATGATCAAATGAATATAAACACAATTTCTTAGTCTATAAATTAATACATTTTCTTATGAGAATTGCTTGATATGTTCTTATAATTTGTAACTCTATCACAAAATGTTTTAATTATAACTAAAAAAATTATGTTTTGATTTATTTGATCACTTTACATCAATTAAAGTACAAGCATATTCAGTAAAAGAGGTTGGGAATTAAGACGCATCTTTTTTACACAAACTAAAATTGGGCTCGTACTCGAACATATTTTCATTGATGTAAAGTGACTAAATTAAAACATTTTCTTATGAAAATTTCTTGATATATTTTACAATTTGTAAATCTACTACGCAAAAATATTTTGTGATAGAGTTGCAAATTTTAGAAATATATCAAGAAATTCTTGTAAGAAAATATTTTAATTACATATTAAAAAAGTGCTTATATTCATTTAATCACTTTAACATCTAATGACACTGTTATTTGACGGAGTTATATAGTGTCCGCTAAGCAATTGTGTACATGTCTATAAAAAATAACTGAATTGACCGATCCTGATTGTCATTTCGGATACTTCGGACTGTAATTTGACAGTAAGTGATAGTTCGTGACCCTTTTGTCATTTAATTTGAATTTGACTATTGATTTTCACTAATTTTAGATAATTCAGATTATAATTTGACAACAGGTGGTGATAGTTTGTGAACCTCTTTTTGTCACTTTCTCATGACACTTCTGAATCATGTGACATGATTATGAATTTATGATAGTATCTCTCGATTAATTCTTTTAAGGTCAATTTTATTTACAGAAGCTAAGAGTATGAGTATTTGGTGTGGCACTACATCTTTTGATCTCATAGCCCACATAACTTCAATTTTAATATATTACTAATTAGAAATTAATTGAAATACGGGCAAATATGTTTTCTAACATTATTAGGAATAAATTGAAAAATTTAGAATAATATTATTTTCATCCTAAAACATAATGGAACCATGATAATTCAATGTAAGGCGATCATCGCGACACTTCTATCGATCATCGTATATAATATCGACTTTAAAAAGATTCAGATGAAGTTTTAATGTCTTAATTCGATCATGGATCGATCAAGAAACAACGGATGAAAGATAAATGAAATTGTGAAGAATAATAAAAGTATATTATGATTAAAAATAAAAGTATTTGATAGTTTATTGGACTAAAAAATCATTTTTTTTTCAAATAAATACTTAAAAGATATTGTTCATCCAAATAATTTTATTTTGCATCACAATTTAATTTTTTATTCATCCAATCATTTATTGTTGATCAGTTATTGACCGTGAATTATAAGCTCAACTCTAAGAACAATGAATTAAAATTTTACATTCCATAACATTAGGGTGAAAAGATACTGAAAATAAATAAATTTCTTCATTCTGTAAAAATTATTTAAACTCTTATCGAATATTGTGTCATGTGATACAACATTTATATTGCAAATCAAGTTAGTATAGTTTGGTATTTGTAATTTTGTATATTAGTTATTTTAATCTTATTCATTCATGCCATTAAATAAGTAATTTTAAATTGATTCTTAATTCTCATTTTAAAATGTACTAGTCATTTAACTCCTTCATCTAGAAGTTTTTTTTTTGATGATTTATCATCTAGTACATATATAGATTTTCGTAGCTTGTCCATCAACCGTACCTCCATGAATCACTTTTATCATTAAAACTTGGCACGTCCAGTAGCCCAAGACTCAAACTCAAGACATAAAATCATCTTAATGTAGACTCCTTCTTAATCAACAGGGCACCTCCGTGTTAACGGTTAGCGGAGTGTATGTTTGTAAATAAAATAAATTTAATGGACTGGTGCGTAAATAAGGGGTTATTGCCTCGTTTGCCCCCTTTTCAAACTCAATTCACCCGTTTGCCCCCTTTCAAACTCAAATAACTGGATTGCCCCTTTTTGTTAAATTCTCGGTTTATGATTAACCGGTAATATTAATTTTGCACATTCTCGGTTTATGATTAACCGGTAATAATATTTTTGGTTTTTTGAAAAATTTGATTAAATACCCATCTTTGGTCACTATTTTTATCAGCTTAACCTTTGAATTTCATTTTCGAGTAAACATGAAAGTTATAGAACATTCAATTATCTTTCTAACCATATAAAGAGCATCTTAAACGGATACCAGATGACGCCTCTATGAGCTTCCGAATGTTAGCTCGGATCCCCTCGATTTTTTGAAAAATCGATCGATCGAAATTTGCCGAAACCAAAGGGGTCCGAGCTAACATTCGGAAGCTCATAGAGGCGTCATCCGATGTCCGTTTAAGATGTTCTTTATATGGTTAGAAAGCTAATTGAATTTTCTATAACTTTCATGTTTACTCGAAAATGAAATTCAAAGGTTAAGCTGATAAAAATAGTGACCAAAGATGGGTGTTTAATCAATTTTTTCAAAAAATCGAGGGGTCCGAGCTAACATTCGGAAGCTCATAGAGGCGTCATCCGGTATCCGTTTAAGATGTTCTTTATATGGTTAGAAAGATAATTGAATGTTCTATAACTTTCATGTTTACTCAAAAATGAAATTCAAAGGTTAAGCTGAAAAAAATAGTGACCAAAGATGGATGATCGATCAAAATTTGTCGAAACCGAGGGGGTCCGAGCTAACAATCGGAAGCTCATAGAGGCGTCATCCGGTGTCCGTTTAAGATGTTTTTTATATGGTTAGAAAGATAATTGAATGTTCTATAACTTTCATGTTTACTCGAAAATGAAATTCAAAGGTTAAGCTGATAAAAATAGTGATCAAAGATGGGTGTTTAATCAAATTTTTCAAAAAACCGAAAATATTATTACCAATTAATTATAAACCGAGAATGTGCAAAATTAATATTACCGGTTAATCATAAATCGAGAATGTGTAAAATTAATATTATCGGTTAATCATAAACCGAGAATGTGCAAAATTAATATTGCAAAAGGGTTAATTGAGTTTCAAAAAGGGGCAAACGAGTCGATAACCCTAAATAAGAGACTGGTTCATCGGCTAAATCGAAAAGCGGGAAGAAGGAGACGACGGAAGACCGTGTCAAATTTTCTCCTTCTCTACTTGCTGGCTCGAGTTCAGGAAGCGTCGTGTGTTATTCTCCAACTATGGCGCGAAACCGAGTATGATTTCTCCGTCGACACCTTTTGTTTTCCATTCATTGGTCTCCGATTTTCGTGTTGGGTTTCGAATCATGTAAAAAATCGCGATGTTGAATTTCATTTTTCATCCAACTTGGAAGATTTGTTGTAAAATTTGACGTAGATTGAAAATGGGGTTCTGATTTAGTGTACTTTGGGTTTATGGTTTTTAATTTGGGGATGGAGTGTTGATGGACTTGCAGTCTGAATAAGCTTAATTGAAAATATATATGGTTATTAAGTTTTTATGCAATCCTTATGACAGGAAACATTACTGTTGCTGATTGATGTTGGGCCGTCAATGCACAACCTTCTACCAGAAGTTGAAAAAGTCTGCTCAATGCTAGTTCAGAAGAAGGTATGCGGCTTATGTATGCTTCCTCATGTCTTTGTTGTTTTTCAACCTCAACTCATCTACTATATCAATATAGTGGTACGATAAATAAGAACATTTCATCAGTTATTGTTAAACTAGGACGAATTTGAATCGACACATTTGCATTTAGTTTAAAGTCTATGTAAGATATCAGTTCAATTTGGTTAACTTGCTAATGTTATTCTGACTTCATCTGAGATGTGCAGCTAATTTACAGTAAAAATGATGAAGTTGGTATAATCCTGTTTGGCACTGAAGGTACACTTTCTAGGCTTTAAGTGTATCATTTTGGTATATTTCATGGTTATTTTTGTTTATGCGACATTTTTATTCGTTGCTTGCAATTTTTAGTTTAAGAATCATAACCAGGTGCCTGTCTGAAGCTCAACTGTTTAGTGTCAAGGGGATTCAGTATTCATGACATTATTTTCCTGTGACATATTCAGAAACGAAGAATGACCTGACCAATGAAGTTGGCGGATATGACCATGTGATGGTTTTCCAAGATGTGAGAGTAGTTGATGGACAAATGGTCGACGCACTGCAAAAGCTTCGTCGGGGAACTGTTCCTGGTGATTGTATCCTGAATATTTACTGATTTTTTTGATTGCATAATCTTTGCTTTAAATGTAGTGCACGGGTGAGGAAGACCAATTCCTTTGATTTGGTACCTTGACTACCTATATAGTCCTCGATGCTATTGTGGTAGGGATGGATATGCTGATAAAGAAATACGGACAGACGAATAAAGGAAAGAAGCGTCTTTGCCTTATCACTAATGCTCAAAGTCCCATCAAGGAACCGTATGAAGGAACAAAAGCAGATCAAGTCAGCATCATGGCTGCACAGATGGATGGGCACGGTATGAAAATGGATTCTGTAGTGTTGAGGGGAAAGTTAGGCGGACCTTCAAATGAGAAAGTTGTGAGGGAGAATGACGCTCTCTTGAGTTTATTTTCTGAGAAAACACGTGCCAAGATTGTCTCTGTGGAAAGCGCTATTTCATTGTTGGGTTCACTTCGAACTCGGAATATATCTCCCGTAACAATATATAGGGGAAATCTTGAGATTGGCCCTCATTTGAAAATCAAGGTGAGAATTTGCACTGTACTCAAATGTTTACAATAATAATGTTTTGCATAAATCTAGACACCTTAAACTTTTTTGTTGTTTTATCGTGTTCCATTTTCACTGTTATAGGTGTGGGTCTACAAGAAAACAAGTGAAGAGAAATTTCCAACTCTGAAGAAATATTCTGATAAAGCTCCTTCGTCGGACAAGTTTGCCACACACGAAATTAAGCTAGACTATGAGTATAAAAGTGTTCAAGATCCTAATAGAGTGGTTCCACCTGATCAAAGGATCAAAGGTTTTCGCTATGGGCCAGAAGTAATTCCCATCTCTCCCGCTGAATGGGATGCGGTCAAATACAAGCCCGAGAAGAGTGTGAAGCTCCTTGGATTTACTGATTCTAAGAATATCATGAGGTATCACATATATGCTTTTTAACTTGTACATTCCTGGCAACTCTAAGGTATAAATCGTGCATATAATAGGGTCGCTGGTTGTCTTTTTTTTGACTGGCATATGCATATCCAGACATTATTACATGAAGGATGTCAGCATATTTATTCCGGAACCGGGAAACACAAAAGCTATCCTAGCAGTTTCGGCTCTTGCAAGAGCAATGAATGAAAGCAATAAGGTTGCAATTTTGCGATGCGTTTGGAGACAAGGACAAAATAATGTCGTTATTGGGGTATTAACTCCCAATATATCCAATAAAAGCTCCATTGTAAGTGTACCTATGAAGCATGATTCATTTTCCGCCTAATTCTGAAATCATGCTAATCACTCTCTTATCTGTGTTTTATATGAACAGCCTGATTCATTTTTCTTCAATGTACTACCCTTTGCTGAAGATGTTCGAGAGTTTCAGTTTCCTTCGTTCAGCAATCTCCCTTCAGCTTATCAGCCAAGCCAAGAACAACAAGAGGCGGCTGATGACTTTGTCAGAATGCTTGACCTTACATCACCTGGGAAAGAGGAGGTTTTGGTGCCTGACGTTACGCCAAATCCTGTTTTGGAGGTGTGCTTTTTATGCATCTTGCACATGACTATGATGATACTAGACTATTTACAGTTCCAATTAGTTCTGGTTTATATCTGTCTAATGAAGTATAACAAGTCGCTTTACATGAGCGACGAGTCTTGCCTTGGTTTGTTTCTGTGATAATATAAGTACACTTGTTTTTGTCAATTGTGTTCCCGGTAGCAGAAATTATTGGCACATTTTGATTCTATTATTTTCTTTTGTGGTCAGCGCTTTTATCGATATCTAGAACTGAAATCTAAGAATCCAGATGCACCAGTGCCACCACTTGACGCAACCTTGAAGAAAATAACTGAGCCTGATCAAGAAATTCTATCAGAAAACCAAAAAGCAATTGATGGGTTCCGGAAGCACTTTGAACTCAAGGAGAACCCAAAGGTCGATTCCCAAAATCCTCAACTTTAAGCGGACCATCTATTTTTCTGAAAATTTATTCGGCTGGTTTCTCTTGCAGTTAAAAAAGTCGCACAAACGACTTATGAGGGGTAGAAGTTCTGGGTCAAATGACAATGAAGAGGGGTTGGGTTACATAAAAAACTCTCCGTCTGCCAGTTCTGCTGATCCCGTTTTGTTAATCAAATCTGGCGGCATTGGCGATGCAGCCCCTGTCGAAGATTTTGAGGCTATGATGTCCCGTAGAGATAGTCCGGAATGGGTTGAGAAAGCAATCATGGATATGAAAAATAAAATCTTTGACTTGGTAGAGGATTCGTACGAGGGTGATAGTTATCCCAAAGCCTTGGAGTGTCTACAAGCTCTGCGCAAAGGATGCATCCTCGAACAAGTATGCGTGTTTTTATTCTACATATTCTATCCGTTCCAAATTAAATGTCTACTTCTCATTTGCACATATTAAGAAAATTAATGATTATATAATACCCTTAAACTACCCTTCTCGTTTTTATTCTTTGAACCAAACCAGCTTGTGGACTTGCTCAAATTGATAGGAAGTGAATTTGACTTGTGCAGGAACCGAAACAGTTCAATGGCTTTTTGCAAAACCTGTGTAGATTCTGCCAAGAAAAAGACCTCAAAAGTTTTTGCGACTTGCTTGTGTCAAAAGGGGTACTTCTGATCACAAAAACAGAAGCAGCTGACAGGTTTGAATCCCTCCATCGTTTTGCATATGCACCTTTGACAGATTCTTCACTTCTTTGGTGGCAGCTTGATTTGATTTGTGTATCTTGAGCAGTGATGTCACCGACCAGGAGGCGTCATGCTTCATGGTCAAAACTGAGGAGAAAGATTCATGAAGATTGCGTACGACTCTGTGACTGTGAGGCACATTACGATTTTAGCTGCCAATTTCTTGTGAAAATGTGTGCAAGGCGTCGCGTCCTCATTTTTGTAAGGCTGATGGACTCATCTTCTCATACTAGCTGGAGGTCGCATTTTGGACAACTTGTTTCTCTCTGACAAATACCTTCTTTACCTTGAACTTCTTTCTTAATGTACAAAAAATTGTACGCCTGCAATTTTTGGCTTCTCAATCAGTCAATTATTTCCTCGCTGGACCGGCTCTGTTCAACTTATTTGGGTTTTTTTTTCTTCTCTTTCTTTTGTTTGGAAGTTGAGTCTCGGCCAATACAATTACTCTGAAGCTGGAATGTTAACGTTCTCCGTCCACAGTTTTGACTAGCATTTGACTTCATGTGATTGTTGGGAATTTTTCAGCTTTTGAATTTTATGAACATGCGTAATCTCCTCTCCTCTATCTGACAATGGGATGCATCCTCAGTCAATGATGACCAGATTTACCTAATGCAAATTCAACAATTTAAAGAAGCAGAGATTTTCAGCCTTGCCTTTTTGTTTCTTTTCAGGTTATGAATTTAAATATGTTGGTGAGCACGAGTAATAAATGAACAAATTGAACCAGAATGAGAGATCAGGAGAAGGCAATTGGTCCGACAGATTAGTAACTATCAAAGAATCTGAAAGCACTGCCCACAAATGTCTGTTTTCTTTTCTTTTGACATACCTCCATTTTTCTTAGTTATATTCTGTAGAAATGGCCGCTGTGGAATCTCTGAAATGTGATCTTTGATGATACACACTTCACTTATGCCCCATTACCCAGCTTGCTTTTTAGCGAAATTGTTTGTTTAGTTCTCTGAAAAAAAGATAACTTAACTTTCGCAAACTTAAGAATAGAACTTGCATTCATTGGATATCTACGTCAAAGAGACTTTTGCTTTCAGAGGTAAGCACTGAACGTCTTTCTTCCATTCCGTACTCATGATACTTTTCAATGTCAATTGGGTTCCATATAGACCGAGTTTCTATCTATTTTGTACCCTTTTTGAAACTCATATATTTCAAATAAGGCAAATAAGTTTCACATAACTCGGTTGTCCTGTTTTTAATAATATCGGGAAGCGGGGTACCGGTATTCCTCATCTTCGGCGAATACCGGCGCACGGGGCACCTGTATTACTCATTTTCAAAGAATACCGGCGCACGGGGCACCTGTATTACTCATTTTCAAAGAATACCGGTTCGCCCGCATACCGATATCATCAAAAAAAACAAGAAAAGCGAGATATGTGAAACTCTGATTTCTAGAACAGGGGTCTATGGAGTTTCAAATAGGGGCAAAGCAAAATAGACCCCTGTTCATATTTGTCCCCTTTGTCCAAGTGCAGAATGAGTATCAGTTTTCAGATAACTACATGAAATTTGTTCGGACACTTTAATTTTATTTGGAAAATAGATCAAAAACAAGATGTTGGTTATTTGGATTGAGCAGAGCTTGGAGGTGTTTAAATAAAAATCAAATCCCAGTTCTCAGTTCAGGGTAAATATCACAATTTTAAAAATACTTTTTAAGGGCATCTGAGAATTGCATATGATGATTTTAATTTAGGTGTTATCTGGCTTACGGTCTTAACTGCTACTGCTAGGTGCCTTCCTCTCCGCAGCGTAAGATGCATAGATGAGAGCTGAAACTGCGGCATAAGATGAATCATCAAAATAATAATGCAGCACATCTGCTATCCAGACAACATCATATATTTTAATGTGCTCATCTTTTTCTGGATATCTAAATAATAATAATAAAAGAAAGATAACTAGTATTTTTCATTCAGATCCTAAACTTGCTGCTGAACTAACCGTAATTTTAATTTAATTTTAGGTCGGCTTGAAGTTGAACACTGACTTTAATTAGATGTGTTAAATTGCTTTAACTATATGTGACCTTTTATCATACATGAATAGTACGTCTCCAGCACTCAACATTCTGCAGATGAGAGCTGTGTAATCACTTAAGCCTCAAACAAAGGACTTTCTATAGCTAAGGTATCGACTTATATATATATGATCTTTATCACATTGTATGTATCTGGACAGGTCACTTGTGCGTAATTTGATCATCTTACTTGATCTATATCTTTCAACTTTATTCGTTTTTGGTATTAATTTATGTAAAAAGTCAATCGACTATTGCAGCTGTTTAATTACATGAACTTATTTGACAACCCATTTCTTGAAACTAAGGATTTGTGTATATTATAAGCGCGTTTGCACGTGAATTGTAGATCAAGTAACAGTCATAGCATGTTACACTGCTTAATTTCTCCCCCTATTTATAAACTTTGCTACAAGTTTTCTTCTAACATATCTGCTAAGAAAACTTTATCTTTGAATCAACTTTTTCATAAAACATGGCAAAATGTTGTTGTTGTTTGTTGCTAATCCTTCTCGTCTCCGCTGTATGCACTGTTAGATCCACTCCGCGTAAGAATGCCCTACCCGCGAGCTCACGGGCCTTCATCCAGTTATCCTGCAAGAAAACTCTTTACGCAGACTACTGCGTCCAAAGCCTCACCCGATTCGCACCAAACCGCAAACTCAACTCGCAGGATTTAACTCATATTGCACTGACCGTGAGCTTAGTGAAGGCAAGGTACACCCGAGCCTACGTTTTATATGTAGCCAGTAAATTAAAAAGTTGGAGCACCTCAAAAAGGGACAGCCAAGCAGTGCAAGACTGTCTGAGTCAGATCACTGATGGGGTGGACTACCTTAGCCAGTCGATTCGGGAGCTGAGGCACATAGCTAAATCCGGGACTCAGGAAGACTTTGATTGGTGCTCGAGCAACATCGAGACGTGGCTAAGCACGGTTCTGACAGATGCAGGAACGTGCTTGGATGAGTTCCCTGGCCACGCGATCCAAGGCAGGACTAAAGCTATTGTTAAAGCTAAAGTGTTGAATGTTGCTCATGCTAGTAGCAACGCTCTGGCTCTGTTTCATGGGTTTGCTGTTAAGTACAGGTCTGCCAATAGGTGGTATATCAAGAAGTCACCTTAGACTAAATAATAATGCTTATGTTCTCTCTTTTGTTTTATGTTTAAAGGATGTTGTTGTATATGAAGAAGCTATTTTATTTTTTTGCACTTTGTGGAATAATCTTCTCACTTCAAGTCTCTCATTGAATCCACATCTTTTGCAACTCATAAAGATCGTGTTACAAGTTACAACTCAGTTGTAACTCATACAAAATCTGCATTGGATTGCTTAAAAAACTGGATTTCTCAGTTTCAAATTTATACAATTGGTAGTAAATAACAGTCAGCTGTTATCAGCACAAATCCGTTGTAGTCTAGTTGGTTAGGATACTCAGCTCTCACCCGAGAGACCCGGGTTCAAGTCCCGGCAACGGAAATAATCTTTTTGTTTCCCCCAAACCTCAAGCAATATTGGGCTGATTATTGTGAAAAATAAGGCCCAGTAACGCACAATGAGGCTGAAGCGCATCTTTATGGCATATGCTGTGGAGAAGAAAACCAGCAGATAGTATGCCATACATATATTTTTAAGACGAAACTATATAAAATCTACTTTGACTACTTTAAAGGAGTCTTCTTGAGAAATTGGGTATTTATTTTATATGTTCTGGAAATTGGGTATTGATCCTTCGTCTTTTAGACTTCATCCTAAGAGCATTCCCACCGATGATCATTTCAATCATAAACGTATTAAAAATAAATTACTGAATTACTCAGATCAACAGTAATATATTTAAATCATAAACTCAAATAAGATTAAAGCAAAGGTACCGTTGGAAACTTCAATATGCAGAAGCGTAACCTCTGAAATAGATATGCATATGAGTACATGAACGCTGTAGATTTTCACATGCAAATGAATGCGATTAAAATCTCTATTTGGTCAAAAATAATTTATAATGACCGGTAAGACCGGGTCGAACCCAAAGGAGCAAGCCAAGCACATGCACTATTTAAGATCGTGTTTCCGTTCGGCTATTCTAACCAAAAATGTATAAATGGGTGAGTATATTCTAAATCTTATGTAGTGAGTAATTAGAGATAAAAGATAGATATGAGGTGTTTCGAGGGGTTACTCCCCTCCTTGGCATTTCCCAATGATCACATACACGATATTCAAACATTTCATGGTAGTCAAATAGTTTAGAACCTTCTTAGCTCGAACCTCACTCAATTTGAGGATATCGGTTCATTCCATTGCATTATCATCCTATGGTTGGGAGATAAATACAATGAACATACGCACTAGTTCACTTCCTATACCCATGCATTGTAGAAAACCTAGCTTAGACTAAGATAGACCAATGTTCATGTGAATCTAATCTTAGCCAAACTCTCTTATAGCTCGAACCTCACTCTATCGAGGTAATTGGTTCATTCCTTAGCACTATAATCCTTGAAATGTCTTTTTTTTCTTTTTCCTAAGGTAATAAATACAATGAACTCGGGGACTAGTTATCAACAAATGCATGTGTTTACTTCCTGTAATACACTAAATATGATCATATTCTCTATTGTCCAAACCATTCCTAAGGTCGTTAGATTCTTAGGTCTAGTTTTGAGATTCAACATGTTACTTAGGCATTTTATCAAACACTTAGTAGCATGACATGTATAAAGAGCATAGAGAACATGAAATTGACACCATTAGATGGGATTAATTGATGATTCGCTCAATGACTAACTCCAATGATTTAAAATTCAATCATTAGTCAAGCATCTATATCCTAAGGTTCATTTGCATGATTTAAGATATAGATCATTTTCTCCATCCTAGAACTATTCCCTAGGGTTTCCAAGTCCTAGGTCCAAGTTTTAGTCCAAGTTGTTACTTATGCATTTTATCAAACACCTAGAGTGCATAACATTCATAACACAAGAGAAAATGAAATCCATATGAATATCAATGTATATTTGTGATCAAAGAGTACCAATGAGAGTCATAAGACCCTCAAAACACAAGATCACTACTCACACATCATGTAAGACAACATGGTGTGAGTAGGGTTTATAGCAACAACAAAGAGATATGGAAAAAGTGTAGAGGAAGGAGGATTGTTAATCCTTGAATCTCCCTTTTGAGCTTTCTCCTTCTCCTTGGTTGGAATTTGATTGATGACCTTGGATGAGCCTCTTTCCTAATCTTCTTCTCCCCAAAAACCTCCACACTTTAGGTCAAAAGCCCTCATTCTATTTATACGCTCAATGGAAATTTCTGAAGCAGCAGAGTCTAGCCGGTCAGTTGGACTTTCAGTCGGTCGGCTGGCTATGACCGTGGGCAAGCCTCCTTCATCTGATTTCAGCCGACCGGCTGATACTTCCCTGGGCTTTTTGGTGGTCTTAACGTCCGAATTTGGTCTTGGCGTCCACTAGAAAGTTGTAGCCATTTGAAGTAGTTTTTCAACAAGTTAAAGATCAACCAATCCGGATACCGTATGCGATCTGGGCATGCAAAATAAGCCGGAAAGATCAATCTACCATTTTTGCTCTAGATCTTTGGTTTTTCCCCGAATTTTCGTATTTGGGCATTGACCTTGGGAGATACTTGTTTTCTACCTGAAATGTAGAGATAGAGGTCAAATGACATCAAAATAATGTCGGAAACGACCCAAAACTATAATGAAAAATGGCCATAAATCAGTCGAAAACTCGACGGATCAACACTCCACACTTAAGCTTTGTTCGTCTCGAACAAAGTACGAAAATATGTCAAGGTCATGCAAATGTTGAAATGCTAGTGGGGCTATGTTTTTTGTCTATTTGCCTCACTAGATTTCACAAGGTCTCGATCATTATTCATAAACATGTTATTGAAAGGTAAATGACAAGTATGTACAATCTAACTAGCTCCTTTTCGTAGGCGTTACGAATGCATTTAGCGTATAAATTAATCCTTTAAACCCCTAGGCTACCCTAGTGGACGAGTTATAGTCTCGTGAGAGTTTTCAGAAATGGGAATACTGACAAGCGTATTTTTAACCCTTTATAGTTGTCAAGTTATATGTTTTAGGGGTCAAGTTGCAGTCAAACAAAATTTATAAACCTTGGTAAGCCAAGGGTCGATCCAAGGAACAACGTGTGTGGGTACTAGCTAACAAGAGACCTATTTAGCTATTCCGATTAACTAGAGGTTTTGGTGCGAACAAAAACACAAAAATTAAATACAGAAAAATAAAAGGTTTTGGTTTGATCAGAGAAAGAATCTCAGGATCAAACTTCACCTGTGCCAACCCCACTAATCATGCAATTATATCACATAAATTCATCATGCTATCAAATATAAAAATAAACCAAAATAACACTAGACAAGCCGCTCATCCACGGATCATTGTCTAGATTAATCTCAATCGTTGAACGCCGCCCATCCACAGATTATCAACGATCTCGATTATTAAACTTAGGGTTTTTCAGATGAAAGTCAACTTTCCAATTAATTCATGTACTACCATTGTAACTACCATGACATAATATCAATTTCATGAAATCCGGTTAATACCTAGGACCCATTCATCTTTTGATAATTAACCTAAATACGTTCTAGCATGCAAACATCCCATTCAATGTAAAACTTGCAAGAACGATAAAATTAAGCATGAAGAAATTGAATATTCGAATTGCATTAATGAAAAACTTTTAATTGATCACACGAAGAGTTGGGTACATTGCACGGGATCCGTAGGATCCCAGAATAAAGAAGACTACTTACTATTCATGATAAGTTAACCACAAATAGTGTAGAAATAGAATTAAGGACGAGATAACCGTAGTGACGATGAAGCTCGTTGAATCCTCAATCTCTCGCGATGTTCTCCGTCTTCTCTCCCAAGTTAGGGTTTTCTCTTTCTCAATTCAAGCACACCCTAATTCAGCCCCAAACATTTTATTTATAGCAAAACTGGGTTTCTAAATCTATTTTTGGGCTTGAATTATCGAATTTCGGACTGCTGACATCATCAAACGTGTTGCTGACATCATCACCTCGTCGGCTCACCGCCCCCAGAGTGTACATTAGCGCCGCGCCCAGCGTTGACATTAGCATTAACGCTAATGTCTACATAGGACGCGGTACTCACTGAGCTGGTTCCTCTATTTTACTTGCCAATTCCAATTTCGACTATGGATTTGACCTTCTAAACCACCTCGGCTGCTCTCGGTGTGAATTAGAGAGTTATAGGGAATTGAGTCAGCTACGCATCGGCATGTAGTTCATATTTTTCTGATCAATGATAGATTTCCAGCACTCCGTCGAACCTCCAAATGTCTGATTTGCCATTGTGGTGTTTTTATTCGAGTCTATGTCTTAGGCCATGGTTTCGATGGATAGCTACTTTGAACCTAAAACGCTCAAGAATTGACATCAAATAATGACAATTTGCCGGGAGAACGAGTGCTATCCTTCATCGTATGGAGCAATTAACTAGTCAAAATATCAACTGATCAAAACACTCCACACTTAGGATTTGTTCGTCCCGAACAAATGTCGAACAAATGGCAGAATAAACTCAAGTCCATGTGAGGCTCAACAAACATATGTTTCTAAGCTACCCACTCAAGTGTCATGTGATCAATTCTAACTAAAACAAAAATAAAAAGATAACTCACTGTCGTAGAGGACACGAATGCATTTTGCGTATGCGTCAAGCCTTTAAACCTCTAGGCTGCCCTAATAGGATGAGTATAGTCTCGTGAAGGTTTTCAGGAATGGGACTACCTACAAATCCCCTGTACAACTAACTAACGTGTATGCATGAAATGATGCTCAACTAGTCACAGTAAAGTCATGTCATACCTCAGATTCATCGTGAAACCTCGACTTCAAGTGAAACATCTTCATCAAAGTTGTCAGACAATCATAGATTAAACGAGTTATGCATTCAAATGGCCAGTACACACGGCTAGCAAGCGACTAATCAAATGTTCTAAATAGTTCAATAGCAACATAATAAGAACATGAATAGTTATACAAAACATGCTCGCCATTCACCTATGCTATCTAGGGATAGTCCACGGGCTCTTGGCGCAAAGCTCATTCTCAAGTGCCAAGGACTAGGCAATGACCCGTAAGAGAAGAGGAGCATGGCTTAAGAATTTTCTGAAAAATAGTACAAAAATCACATCAAAATTTCAGTGCAAGCACGAGGATCGTCCCTTAGTTTCTAGTACATGAGTTCTCAGGACAAGTCATGATTGCACGCAATGAAAAGGTGGAATTACACTACATCAAGCGAAATGGGGCAGAAATTTCATATTTTTTTTCATACACAAGGGGTGACTTTTCTCACTTTGCCCTTGGTATTATTTTTCTTTTTTTTCCTGCAAAAACAACAATGCTTAGGGTCAATTTTTCACCCTCATTTGAAAATTCAGAACTTTGTTCTTGATTGAGGGCCTATTTTTCGCCCCTCTTTTGACTATATTTTTTTCTAACTCCACACTTAAAACTTGACATGGTGTATGAGTAAAGGCGGGCGGATGCAAATCACAACCAGTATAGAGAAACACATACTAGCACTAAGGTCACCTAGAAAAAGAGATGCAATTTAAGTTTTTGACATTTTGTACCGGTGCCTACTAATATCAAGTCTCAAACATGCTTCAAGAAATACGTAAAACACGTGATAGGCAAAGGCTAGCAATGATACTGACACGAGAGAATAATCACACGAATAAAACTATTTCAAGTCCTAGACTTCGAATCCAAAATAATGACAATCAATCAAGGAGTATCGTAGAAAATGAGGATTTCAATCGCAATACATAGACAGTTGAGCATATGCAAGAGTGAATGTGTGACATGCGATGTATGTGACTATGCGCTGCCCACTCCACACTTAAAAATGAGCTTAGTCCCTAAGCGAAAAATGAAAGATAAGAAAAGGCGCATAAGAACTTCCCTCGTGTGTGATAGCGCGATATCCATAGAGATTAAATGATGCTCGGGGAGTGAAATGCGACTCATGAGCTGGTAGATAAATAGATAGAACTATAGAGCTTCACAAGTGATAGGTTAGCATCGAAAATTGTGGAGTGCACTCCACACTTAGAATCCTGAAATGTCCACACACACAAAGCACATAATGCAAATGAAGAATGCAAGGAAATAATACTTATAGCGCGGGTTACTCCTCGAAGAGGCCTAGTTTAACGTCTTGGCTGGACATAGCGAGGGAGGTAGGACTAGAAGCATTTGTGGGAAGTCCCCTGCTGAGATCCCTTCCCGAGAAGTAGGTTTTCATCTATGCCTTCGGGAGGCGCCAGATGCTTCAGGACGTGGTAATGCTTGAGGCGCTGCCCATTGACCACCATTGATTTTCCTCCCTCAATGCTAAGCTCTACGTGGCCGTCTGGGTATGCTCTCTCAACTGTGTAGGGACCACTTCATTTGGTGCGGAGCTTCCCAGGAAATAATTGAAGGCGGAAGTTGTAGAGAAGAACTCGCTCACCTTCATTGAATTCTCTGCGCACTATTCGTTTGTCATGCCAGTTCTTCGTCCTCTCCTTATGGATATGAGCATTTTAATAAGAGTCCAATATGATCTCATCAAGTTCGTTTAGCTATAGCAGTGGCTTGTCCCCAGCTGCGTTCATATCCATATTTAGCTCTCTGATTGCCCACAGAGCCTTGTACTCAAGTTCAACTAGCTGATGGCAGGTTTTTCCGTAGACAAGCCTGAAAGGACTCATTCTGATAGGAGTTTTGAATGTAGTCCTATATGCCCACAACGCGTCATCTAGCTTGGATGCCCAGTCTTTCCTGTGGCTCGAGACTGTCTTCCCCAGTATGCTTTTGATCTCTCGGTTAGAGATCTCTACCTGCCCACTAGTCTGAGGGTGATATGGAGTGCCAACCTTGTGATAAACACCATATTTTTTCAATAATGTCTCGAAATTTCTCTCTTTCAAGTGGGAGCCTCGATCACTAATAACAGTTTGGGAAACTCCAAACCGAGGAAAAATAACTTTTTGAAACATCTTCATGACTACCTTGGCGTTACAAGTAGGAGTAGCCACTGCTTCAACCCACTTGGAAACATAGTCGACTGCTACCAAGATATACTATTTTTCATAAGAAGGTGGGAATGGTCCCATGAAATCGATGCCCCATACATCAAATAACTTCACTGCAAGAATGCTCTGCTGGGGCATCTCCTGCTGCTTAGAAATATTTCCTGTTCTCTGGCACTGATCACAAGTTTTGACAAACTTGTGTGCATCCTTAAATAGAGTAGGCTATTAGAACTCGGACTGTAGGACCTTTGCAGTTGTTTTCAAACCAGACTCGTGGCCACAATATTGTGATGAATAGTAGCATTCTAGGATCCACCTAATCTGGTCCTCGTCGACGCAAGTCCTGTAAAGACCGTCAACACATAATTTGTAAAGAAAAGGATCATCCCAGAAGTACCTCTTGCCGTCGGACAGAAATTTCCTCTTCTGGTTATGTGACTGGTCAGGAGGAATAATACCGCAGGCCAAGTAGTTAACGAAATCTGCGTACCACGGAGCGATGCCCATGTCGACACTCATTTGCTGCTCACCCGCTAGAGAGTCAGTCATCGAGAGTTTGTCCTCTTCGCGGTCGAGCTCTCCTAGCTCGAGGCGTGACAGGTGATCTGCAACTAGATTTTTAGCTCTCTTTTTGTCTCTAATATCAATGTCAAACTCTTGAAGGAGGAGGACCCATCGAATCAATCTAGGTTTCGAATCCTTCTTAGACAACAAATACTTAATGGCAGCATGGTCAGTGTACACTATGGTC
Source organism: Rhodiola kirilowii (assembly GCA_033675215.1). Classification (NCBI taxonomy): domain Eukaryota; kingdom Viridiplantae; phylum Streptophyta; class Magnoliopsida; order Saxifragales; family Crassulaceae; genus Rhodiola; species Rhodiola kirilowii. The sequence continues at coordinate 11,977,349 of CM066195.1, read as the reverse complement.
TTCAAACCTATCAGATACTGCCTGAACTTCTCAAAAGCATAAACGATGGACAGCATCTCCTTCTCTGTTATAGTGTAATTTGCTGCGGCACCAGCTAAGACCTTACTTGCGTATGAAATCACGTGCAGCTTCTTGTCAATACGCTTCCCTAAGACTGCTCCCACTGTGAAATCATTAGCATTACACATTAGTTCAAATGGCAGCTCCCATTTAGGGGGCTGCACAACAGGAGTAGAAGTAAGGGCAGATTTCAGTTTGTGGAAAGCATTAAAACATGATTCATTGAAGATAAATTCAGCTTCCTGGCAAAGTAGATCAGTGAGTGGCTTGGCTATCTTTGAGAAGTCCTTTATGAAGCACCTATAAAATCCTGCATGCCCTAGAAAGCTTCTGATTCCTTTCACATCTTTTGGTGGGGGCAACTTTTCAATACCTCCACCTTCGCGCAATCGACCTCAATGCCTCGGTTGGAGACTAGGTGTCCCAACACAATACCTTCCTGCACCATAAAGTGACATTTCTCCTAGTTTAAAACCAGGTTAGTGTCAACACAACGACGAAGAATATTAGTAAGGTTAGAAAGGCACGAATCGAATGAAGAGCCATACACCGAAAAATCATTCATAAAAACTTCCATGGTGTTTTCTATAAAATCAGAAAATATGGCCATCATACAACGCTGAAAAGTGGCTAGTTCATTACAAAGACCGAAAGGCATGCATCTATAAGCAAATGTGCCAAAAGGGCAAGTGAAAGTTGTCTTCTCCTGGTCCTCGGGGTGTATAGGGATCTGGAAAAATCCACTATAACCGTTGAGGTAGCAGAAAAAGTTATGTTTCGCAAGACGCTCTAACATTTGATCGATAACAGGCAAAGGAAAGTGATCCTTACGAGTAGCCTTATTCAACTTCCTATAATCTATGCACATGCGCCAACCAGTCACATTACGAGTAGGAATCAAATCATTATTCTCATTACGAAGAACAGTCAAACCTCCCTTCTTAGGGACAACATTCACAGGACTTACCCACTCACTATTAGCAATAGAATAAATAATGCCAGCATCTAGTAATTTTAGAATTTCCTTCTTCACTACATCATTCAGCTTAAGATTTAGACGTCTCAAGGCATCCCTATTAGGCCTAGCATCGCCCTCTAGATGGATTCTATGCATGCACATATCTGGGCTAATCCCTTTAATATTGTCAATCGAATAACCTAGGGCTGGCCGATGCTCTCTCAGGACATCTAGAAATCTCTGGGGTCTCTACATCAGTCAAGGATGCATTCACAATCACCGGGTAGGTCGAGTTAGGGCCAAGAAAATCATACCTGAGACTTGCAGTTTCAGCTGGTAGAGGTTTCAGCTCTACCTTGCAAGTTCCTTACCTGATTCGGTGGATTGTTCAGTTTCAGCTGCTCCCTCAGTTCTCACTATGCATATATCCATCGGTATTAGGCAACCTGGTACTACTCTGTAGGGCTCAACAGAGGTCAGTGTAATAGGGTCATCAGTGTCAGTAGAGTCTAATACATCACAGTCAGCTAACAGACTAGGACTCTTACACATATCAGGCAAATAAAAGACGACTCCTTCACTGCATACTCGCAAAGCTATAAACCCTCTATCCATGTCAATGACTACCTTAGTCGTGTAAAGAAATGGCCTACCAAGTATAATTGGGATATCTATGTCCTCTGAGATCTCTAGCACTATAAAATCAGCAGGGATATATATGTTCTTCACCTTGACCGGAACATCCTTCAGGATCCCTCTCGGGAATCTACAAGAACGATCCGCAGGATGAATAGTGACATTCGTAGGACAGAGATCACCCAAATTTAGTTTAGCATACAAAGAATACGGCATGATAGACACACTAGCACCAAGATCACATAAAGCACGACGAATAGTAATGCCACCAATATTACAAGGGATAGAAAAACTCCCTGAGTCTTTAAGTTTGGGCGGCATGGGCTGGTGGATTGCTGCACTACACTCCTCGCTCAGGGCCACTGTCTCGGTCTTGTTAATTTTTCTTTTCCCAGTCAGAATATCCTTCATGAATTTGGCATAAGTCGAAATCTGAGTGATTGGGTCGGTGAGGGGCAGAGTGATGTACAGAGTATGAATTTTGTCCACGAGCTTCTTGAAAGCTTTGTCTATCCTTGTTGCTACTAGCCGCTGAGGGAATGGAACTGGAGTTTTAAAAGGGGCTGGCTCCACTGTATGTGCAAAATTTTCTGCTCGGTTTTCAGCCTCTTTTGACGTTTCCTCTTCAGCAGGCGCTGAATTTGTAGCTGTAGATTGGTTGGCCTGAGTTGGCAGCATATCAAGCTATTTCCCTCCTCGTAGTGTAATGTCATTCACCGATGCCCTGGGATTCGGATCCAGCTTCGATGAGAGTTTTCCTGGTTCTCTACCGACTGAATTTGCTTGTTGAGCAATCTGATTTTCCAGCATCTTGTTCTGGATGGCGAGCTGCTTGAGTGTCTGCTCTACTCCTTTCTTTCGCCTATCCTTCTCATCCATGAAACTCGTCAGCAGGGATTCAATGTTAGACGAGCTGCCAGACTCTTGGTGCTTGGGCTACTGCGACTGATAATTGTACTGCCCTGAATTCTGATTTTGCTGCGGTTGGGGCTGGTTTTTGTACTGGTTCCTTGGCTGGTAGGGTGCATTGCTCTGCTACTATCTGTATGGGAAACTCGGCAGTGTCTAATTCTGCGGCTTGTAGAAGAGGTTGGGGTTGTTCCTGTTTGGGTTATCCCACCTGTTCATGCCTGAACCGGAGGAGAAACCGTTTCCCTGATTGTTGCGCCCTATAAAGTTGGCGACCTCCTGATTTCCAATGTTGCTTTCTTGCCCCATTACCGGGCAGCCATCGGTGAAGTGAGAGGGAGATCCACATATCTGACAATAAACAGCCACATTAGTAACAACTGATGACTTCATAGAAGAGTCGGTATTCAGGTTTTTTATTTTAGCTGCAAGCATCTTTACTGTAGCGGTCAGTTCAGCTATATAATTAGTGCCATCAGCGAGGTAGAGATCTTGCACACCCTTTCTGTCCTTAGGATTACCTCGACCACTCGTCCAAAGGTGATAGTCTTGGGCTGCGTTCTCTATAATATCATAGGTCTCTTCTGGTTCTAGCGGGACTCCATTCCGTCCTCCACCAGCTGCTTGATTTATCAAGGTGCGCATCCCCTGATAGAAAGTGTCTATAATCTGCCATAGCTCTAGGTTGAGATGGGGGTACAGTCTCATTAGCTCTTTGTACCTCTCCCAAGCCTCGTAGAGAGTCTCACCATCCATAGATCGGAACGAGATGATCTTGTTCCTGAAATGTGCTGTCTTTGATGGTGGGAAGTACTGTTTTAAAAAGGCTTCGGCCAGTTTGCCCCAAGTAGTAAAAGTGCCCTCTGCATGACTGTCGAGCCACCTACTAGCCTTATCAGAGAGTGAGAAAGGGAATAGCCTCAGGTAGTAGGATTGTGGAGGACCACCATTGGTCTTCACTGTGTTACACATCTGGATAAACCGCTTAAGGTGGTGGTGAGGGTCTTTATTCATCCTTCCCGAGAACTGACTATTTTGCACCATCTGAATGAGTCCGGTTTTGAGCTTCCAGGTGTTGTTTTCTATCTCGGGTGGTGCAATGACAGATTGGAATCCTGAGACACGCGGAGCAGTGTAGTCTCCAAGAGTCCTGTAGGCTGGCTGCTGCACGGGACGCTGCTGGTCATTTTCGACCAGCCCACGTAATGCTGGGGGGTCGTGCTGCGAATCCGAGGTTCTGTGCTCGGAGTTGTCGAGCTTCGTTTTGGACACTGTGAAGAGTTCTTCGTTGGTCCGGTGTGTCCTCGTCTGATACCAGAACCAACTTCTTCTGTTGGGGTGTTTTCCTTGGCATGAACTAGCTAGTACCTGCAAGAGCCAAGGATCACCGTAAGTGAAGAAATTCAGAAAAGGTCAAGTAACGAACAAGGTGGAATAGTCTAAACTACACACGTTAAATCTAATATCACACTAAGCGCTGTTCCTCGGCAACGGCGCCATTTTGACAAGCATATTTTCAACCCTTTATAATTGTCAAGTTATATGTTTTAGGGATGAAGTTGCAGTCAAACAAAATTTATAAACCTTGGTAAGCCAAGGGTCGATCCAAGGAACAACGTGTGTGAGTACTAGCTAACAAGTGACCTATTTAGCTATTTCGATTAACAAGAGGTTTTGGTGTGAACAAAAACACATAAATTAAATGCAGAAAAATAAAAGGTTTTGGTTTTATCAGAGAAATAATCCCAGGATCAAACTTCAACCGTGCCAACCCCACTAATCATGCAATCATATCACGTAACTTCATCATGCTATCGAATATGGAAATAAACCAAAATAACACTAGACAAGCCGCCCATCCACGGATCATTGTCTAGATTCATCTCAATCGTTGAACGTCGTCCATCCACGGATTATCAACGATCTTGATTATTAAACTTAGGGGTTTTCAGACAAAAGTCAACTTTCCTATTAATTCACGTACTACAATTGTAGCTATCATACCTAATATCAATTTCATGAAATCCGGTTAATACCTAGGACCCATTCATCTTTTGGTAATTAACCTAAATACGTTCTAGCATGCAAACATCCCATTCAATGTAAAACTTGCAATAATGATAAAATTAAGCACGATGAAATTGAATATTCGAATTGCATTAATGAAAAACTTTTAATTGATCACACGAAGAGTTGGCAGTTAGGTACATGGCACGGGATCCGTAGGATCCCAGAATAAAGAAGACTACTCACTATTCATGGTAAGTTAACCACAAATAGTGTAGAAATAAAATTAAGGACGAGATAACCGTAGTGACGATGAAGCTCGTTGAATCCTCAATCTCTCGCGATGTTCTCCGTCTTCTCTCCCAAATTAGGGTTTTCTCTTTCTCAATTCAAGCACACCCTAATTCAGCCCCCAAACGTTTTATTTGTAGCAAAACTGGGTTTCTAATCTATTTTTGGGTTTGAATTATCGAATTTCGAACTGCTGAAGTCATCAAATGCATTGCTAATGTCATTACCTCGTCAGCTCACCGCGCCCAGCGTGTACATTAGCGCCGCGCCCAGCGTTGACATTAGCGTTAACTCTAATGTCTACATAGGACGCGGTACTCACTGAGCTGGTTCGTCCATTCTGCACGCTAGTTCCGACTTCGACTCTGGATTTCACCTTTGAAACCACCTCGGCTGCTCTCGGTGTGAACTAGAGAGTTATAGGGAATTGAGTCAGCTATGCATCGGCATGTAGTTCGTATTTTTCTGATCAATGGTTGATTTCCAGAACTCCGTCAAACCTCCAAAGGTCTGATTTGTCATTGTGGTGTTTTTATTCGAGTCTTGGTCTTAGGCCATGGTTTCGATGCATAGCTGCCTTTAACCTGAAACGCTCCAGAAAAGACATCAAATAATGACAATTTTTCGGGAGAACGAGTGTTATCCTTCATCGTATGGAGCAATTAACTAGTCAAAATATCGACTGATCAAATACTCACAAATCCCTAATGCACCTACCCCATGAGAATGAGTGCAAGAGTGCTCAACCAAGGCGGGGATTTCTCAAAACAAATCCCTCACCCAAAACTAGAACTACCGTCACATTATCATCAAAAGAACTTTTGAACCATTTAAGTACCCTTGAGGTTGTGCATTCAAGATTATCAATACTAGGGCTATCAAAAGTCTCATCCAACGATCTACTCATTTTCAAGGCAATACAATGAAGACATAGTTTAGTTTGCACAAAAGAGTGTCAACCACTCACCTATGCTAGCTAGGGCTAGTCCATGGGCTCGCGACACGAAACTCATTCCCAAGTTTTAGGCGCTTAAGCCATAATCCATAAGGGAAGAGGAGTTCGACACTAGAGTTCTTATAAACCAAGCATAGACCAAATGGTAGTTCCCGTGCAAGCACAGGGGTCGTCCAAGAGTTAATCCAACTAGCAGACAATACAAATGATGCACCCGCGCAAAAGTGGAATGATGGAAGAACATAAAGTCAAGTTTTAAGTGCTCTTTATTTTCTTTTTCAAATGGCCTTTGGCCTACAAATGCTTTCGAGAGGGAACTTTTCTTCCTAACCCTGTATGTTTAAGATCAAAAGTTTTCTAGTACTCGAGAAAGTTTTTAGTCGGGGCTTTGCCCTCTTTTGACCATGAAAATGAAGCATTTTTTTGTTGGGGCCTATTTTTTGCCCTCTTTTGTTTTTGACTCCACGCTTAAAACTTGACAATATGTTCAAGGAATATATGGAATGCGTGGCAAACAATTAAGAGAAAGGTACCAAGTAAGAAGAACTCAAGTCACCAAGAAGCATACAAGAGGTCTAAGTTTTTCGTGAAAGTTTTAAAAGTGCTTGCTAAAACTTAAGGTATTTCAACGAAAATACTTAGAAAATTAGATAGACAAGAGATATCAATGACATTGATTCACAAGAATGCACCTTCAAGGGACTAGGTTAGTTCTAGGTTCAAGATCCAATAAATGTGACAAATAGGCTAGATGTGATTTATAGAGATTTAGTGTTGATAGTCACAAGCCTATGTGGTTAAAAACACTCTCATGTTAGGGATTGAGTACCTGAATGCATGCGTCCATTCTAAAATGATAGGCATGACATGAAACGAGTGAACTATGCGACTACCCCACCCACACTTAAAACATAGCTTAGTCCCTAAGCGCAAACAATGAAGAAAATGAGATAAAGGCACACAGGAACTCTCCTCATTTGTAGATGTGCCCCACCAATAGAAAGATGCCATTGTGCTAAACGTGATCGAACATGATGCAAATAACTTCCTTGATGACAAGAACACATGAGAGGTTAAAAGCAACAAGTGACATACAAGGTTATGCAAAACTCAAGTATGAGCAAGAGAGCATCACAAGTCATATGATAACATCATGGCACAAGTTTCATAGAATTCAAACAAGAAAGTTCACCTACATTCTTCATAATGTGCACAAGGTATCTTAAGTGCCAAGAAAATGTCAAACTAGAGTCATAGCATGGCATAACAATATAGTTCCACTCTAGTAGACTCCAATAAGGTACATGAGCACTATGGGCAACATCATTAAGCATAGAAAGATCAAGGGAAAGTTGGAGGGGTGTGAAGTGGAATTGGAGTGAGTAGAACTCACTCCACACTTAAAATTGTACCCACTAATCATACGTGTCACACTCCACACTTTAGAGCCTTAGCTACTCAAAATCATGCCAAACACTTAAACATATAAAAGAACAAGAATGAAACACTTACAAACCGGGTTACCTCCCGCGAGGGCGTAGTTTTTCCTATCCTGACAAAGACGTAGGAAAGTGCCACATAGAATCACTCGTTGAGAAGTCAGATTTCACACTCAGATTTCACCCTAGTTCTGAGAGTGAGCAGGCGACTTCAAGCAGGTTTTTCGTTTGAGGAAAAGGGCGGCGGGCGCCTGCTGCTTCTCTTACGCCTTGTTCTCATCCGGGTGCGTCATGACCAGATCTGGTGGAGGGAGGGGTGCGGGGGGTGGGGTGTCGCGTGGGTGCTTCTGCTGCGTTCTTTTTTGATGCTGGGGACGGTGGTGGTGTGTCATTTTGGGGTTTGGTTTGCCAGCAGCCCCATATCTGACTGGGTTTTGTTGGTTCAGCGGTTCAGCCGTCGCCACTAGAATTCCACTGCGGTACATTTTTTATTCGATTTAACTTAAGTTTTGGAATGAGTCTGATGTTGGATCGATTTTGGAGGAAGAAGGTTGAAGGTAGGGATTCAATTGGGAATTTTAGAACATAACAAATGCGCTTGAGGGGGAGTTGATGGTGGTGGAATTTGTGAATTAGGTCAACTGATGGAAATGAGAGTTTGGTTTTAGGAAATTCAACTCAATGAATGCTTTAACAACTGTTGTTTTTTTGGATTGATTGTTTTGGTTATGCTAGCAAATTATATAGTGCATTCTTGTTGTTTTGGATCAAATGCTTCTTTTGAGGTATGTGTAGTGTATTTTATTTGTGTATTAGATTTTGTAGCTATTGACGTGTTTGTGATATTTTTAGATATACTGACACTGGCTTTACTGTTAATGATGCCAATTATGAAGGAAGTTTGCTTTGTATTGGGAATTTGCTGATGTCATGGAGCCCTAAGAAGTTATCAGAAATTACCTTACCGCTAATAGGTAAATAAGCTCATATGATTTCTGCCATTTGAGTATTTGATTAATCTCTTCCAATCTTCTAGATTAATTTGAACTTACAACCTCTATGATTATATGTTTGATTGTTGGAAGATTCGAAAATAGGGATGCAGCTTTGTCAATCGATCAAGTAGTATCAAGAAATCACAACTGAGCAAGCGTACACATGGAGCGAGGTAATAGTCACAACTTCTTTTATCTAGTCTTTTATTCGATTTCATGGTGTTGACTATTAAAGCTGTTTTAATTTGCAGGGCGGAGCTATCTTTTATTCGTACACATGGAGCAGCTCAAGTGAAGGATGAATACTACGAGAAGGGACTGATTTATCCACCATTTTCCAACATCAGTGCCATATCATCCAACATTGCGGCTAAAGTGGCTGCCAACGTCTACAAGCTTGGTAAGTTAGCTACTTATAATATAATACCCTTGTCCATTATTTGTGAAGTAGTGCTCAAAATGTATGCAAGTGTCATGGCAGCCAAGATTTTGAGCTAATGCGATCGGTATCTTGTAGGGTTGGCTTCTCGTCTCCCACGTCCTGAGAATCTTGTCAAGTTTGGTGAGAGCTATATGTATAAAGCTTCAAGGAAGAAGAATAAGGCTCTTCGTTACTAGAAAAATAAATGAAACTTTTGTTGAATAAATAAATGTTGTATATTAAAAGTGACATCATGTATGAAATGTTATATTTTGGTTGAATAAAAAGTATTTTAAGATTTGGAAATGAGCAAGTGTATTTATGAAATTTATTTACGAATTTTCAGGTTGATTTGAGCAATTTACAGGCCAAAATTGAAAAAAAATCTTACATTATGCATCATTTCTGAGGAAAACGAATGCATAAAGTAAGACATTATGCATCAATTTTTTAAATAATCGATGCATAAAGTCTGACATTATGCAACGCTTCATTATGCATCGGAACCAAAATCGATGCATAATGTCAAAAAACCGATGCATAATGCCTGTTCTGTAGTAGTGAATCACTACTACAAACGATGCATTATGCATCGGGTTTTTTAACATTATGCATCGGTTCCCAAACCGATGCATAATCAACCGTTGCATAATGTCTACACATTATGCATCGGTTCAGGGAAAACTGATGCATAATATGCCGACATTATGCAACGATTTTTCGAAGAAACCGTTGCATAAGGTCTGCACATTATGCAACGGTTTCTTCGAAAAACCTTTGCACAATCCTTCAAAAAAACTGGCAGATTTAGCTTTATAAAAGCTCAAATCCACTTGAAATTAAACATAAAAATATACCCTGCTGTTCCAATTTTTAAATACAATGCATCTTACATTCAGAATATCATTTCACTGATTCTGCAATACAATCATTCATACACATATATTTGTCTTTGGTACAATTGACAATATGCCACAAAATATTACATAACAACTGTGTCTAAGTTAATGTCTTTACAATCATATCTTTACTCAGGTTCTTCCACACCTAATGTAGAAGTTGACAGTACACGAACATTTCATCTACATAATCTTCGCCCGTAAGTGGCAAAGACTTGTATAAGTGTATGTCATATGCCTGCATGTTAAATTTCCGTTAAGATTAAATATCTTATTTTATGTCTAATAAAACACAATGAAGCAAATGAAGTTATAATCTTTGATTATCTCACCCTTTTATTGACAACGGCCAAGTCTTTCGGCCATGCCACGTGATGGTCAACTGCAGCTAGAACTTTCGAGTGCTTTGGATGGGGTGTTGGCAATGTTGCACCTCGACCTTGAAAAAGTGTTATATCGATCTTCACTTTCACGTTATCTTCGGGCATTGCTCGAAAGTTAACAAAATGACTATTTACGACTCGACCGATAGCCACAAGCTGTTTGTCACCTTCAAGTTGCCCCTCGATGTATAATAGGCTCTTCAGGCCACCCTGTTAGTAGAAGTACTAATTTGTAAACCAACACAAAAAGTATTACATACATTTAACCAACATAAATAATAAATTTAATACAATGTCTGATGTCAAGAGAATGCCAATAAGGGAGATCAAAAAATATTGACCGCTTCCTCCATGGAGCACTTTTGGTGCGCGAATTAGGTTTCCTGAATTGATTTGTAATATTTTGAATTTTTGAAGTATTTCATCACCAGAAGCCAGTTGTGGTTCTATTCCGTGTTCAGTCTCACCATTGAAGACAGCTTTCTTTCACCTGTAAGGATGATGTCTCGATAAGAAACGCTGATGTCCCATATAAACCATTTTTCGACAATTGCTTAAATGGCGTGCATGTGTCCCTTCCCCACATACAGGACAAGCTTTGTACCCTTTAATATTATATCCGGACAAGTTACCATAAGCTAAAACTATTTCGATACAAGATACAATCATTGGGACAAGCATGTATTTTTTGGTACTCGAGGCCCATGGGAACATAACCTTCTTAGCCTCATAAGTACGACTAGGTAGGGTGTTTCCCTCAGGAAGCATGTCTTTTACCAGCGCCAATAATTCAGTGAAACTCTTGCTGCTCCATCCATTTTTTGCTTTAAGATTGAACATCTTTAACATTGCCGATAGTCTTGCATATTTGGAACACTCTTCATACAATGACAATTCAGAGTCATTCCTCAACGACTCCAAAACATGTGGCGTATCAACAAAGTCATTGGCGACGTTGTTAACCATCTCAATTAGATTATCCTCTTCTCAATCATCATTATCCTCCGACAAATTTTCTACGGGTGGAGGCTCAAAGTTTTGTTGTTCAACCTCGCCATGCATATACCACACCTTATATCGTGGGTCAATCCCCTTTAACAAAAGATGTTTATGGAACTTCTTCGGTTTGACCTTTTTGTAATTCCAACAACTCATACACGGACAAAAGACACATTCAATGTTGTTTCTAGACGCATAAGATGACGCAAACGCACAAAAATCCATAATCCATTTTTCGTACTCCTGACTCAACTTATTATCGGACACCCACTCTCGATTCATTATAAATCCACTAAAGATGTAATGATGTTCGGAGGATAAAATTGGAGAGGAGAAGCTTTCTCTTGCAAATCGACTAACAATGACTACAAGTAGTTAACGAACACGAGTTAGAAATTAAAAACAAATGGTTTCAACAACATGTTACTATAAATGTGTATTACATATTATTAACCATATAAGCAAAGAAACATGCTTCTTCAACATCAAAAAAATTCATAATCCCTTTTTCGTACTTTACAATTAACCTACTACCGGACACCCAGTCTCGATTCATTATAAATCCACTACATAGTGAACGAATAACAAGGACCACAAGTAGTGAACGCATACAAGTAAGAAATTGAGAGCAAATCGATTCAATAACATGTTACTATAAATACACCTTCATATATCCAAACAATCACAATGCCAAAACTGAATGACATATACAATGACTGATTTTGATGGAGACAAACTAAGGATATACAACTGAAAAATAATCCTAACAATTACATACTGAAATTTAAAAATGGGAAGAGACATGGAGGAAATTGAGAACCCTAACCTGCTGAATTGGAGGCGAGTGGAGGAAGAGCAGGTGCAGAGGCGACGGATAGCAACAGAAGGCGAAGAGCACGGGCGACGGAGGCGATAAGTGAGACTGAGAGGACGGAGGCGATGGATACCGAGGGCGAGGCGCAGCGACTGAAGATGGTGAGTAGATGTGCGATGGATACCGACGGAGGCGACGGAGTGAGACTGAGAGGACGGAGGTAACGGAGTGAGACTGAGAGCGTCGAGAACCAATCGAAGTCGAAGGAGCGTAGGCAGACTGACGAAATTTCAAAAATAAAACCTAAGTCTTTTATCGCACTTTATGCATCGGTTTCAAAGAAAGCGTTGCTTAAGGCTTACCATATGCATCGGTTCATCTAAAACCGTTGCTTAATGGTTATCCATATGCAACGGTTTTATGTGAACCGATGCATAATGGTTACCATTAAGCAATGGTTTTATAAACCATTGCATAAAGTCACAATATGCATCGGTTCAAATAAAACTGTTGCGTAATGTATATATTATGCAACGGTTTCGTTATAAACCGATGCATATAGCAAAACCGATGCGTATTGTAAATTTTTGAACCGTTGCATAAAGCCTGTTTTGTAGTAGTGAATAAAACTAAAAATTGAAAAAGACTATTTTACCCTTGACACGTGTCATGATTTTTAGTGATTTATAATTTATATAAAAAATATGGTTTATATATGACCCGTTTTCTATCATATCATACATCAAGATTATTTAACGTATCAAACTTATTGACACATTAAGTGTAAAACAATTTCAATATATATATATATATATTTACTTTGAAATTGTCATTTACGAATAGAGAGAAGCTGCATTGGAGTCGCATCACGTCTTGGTCAAACATAATTAGATTTTTGGATTGAATATCACGAACTTAATTTTGGATCTCCAAATCATGTGACAAATAGATTTTTTTCCCAAATCGCTTAGCTAAAATCTATAAAAGACTTCAAAGACAAATATAGACAACGAGAGCTCTGCGTGGGAAAGTGTTTGTATTAGCGATGATGATTTGAAATAGATGAACCCAATCCCTTGCCTGTTATATATACTTATGTTTACTTAAGGTGCTGTTTGATAGAGCTGAAAAAAACTTTATTTAACTTTATTTAACTTTACTTAACTTTATTTAACTTTACTGAACTTAAAAATAATAATTTTTTTTAATAAAAGTGTTTAATTTAAGTTTTTAATCATGTTAAACTACAAAATTAAAATCTGAAAAACTTTATTTAACTTTACTTAACTTTATTTAACTTTACTTAACTTAAAAACATGAAATTTAAGTTCAACAGAACAGGGCCTAATGAACGCTGGTGTCATCTCTCATCTCAATTCCACGGTTAGGATTACAACATAAGAATGTTCATAACAAAATATCAAGACATCTACAAGGCTTGGACTGTTTTCATACTCTTCCAATGTCTTCACAATAACGGACAGTGGTCCTCCATCTTTTAATTAGACTCCGGTCAAAGTTGCCACAAATATTCAAACTATTATACTTTACCTATTTATATGCTCCTTATTTTCTTAGTACAAATTTCTTCAAAAAGTCATGCATGCAATTGAAAAGAGCATTTATGTTAGTTTTTGAATCGAATTGTTAGCCTAATAACTGAAATTTTAGCCAATGGACCGGGTTTTTATATAAATGAATAATAGGAAAATGCCAATTAGAAAATGATGTAAACAACGGTTGACATTGTTAAAAACATGCATATATACAATGATGAATACACAAAGTAATTTGACCCAAAATATGTAATTAAATGATCATTTAAATTACCAAAACATAATTTCAGGCATTTGATAACAGAAATGGTGATAAATAACTTGAATATATTTGACCACACATGCATCAAGATTATTTGACGTATCAGAATTATAAACACATTAACTGTAAATCAATTTCAATATTAATTTACTTAATTAGAAACTGTCTTTCTGCATTAGGATTGCACCATATATATATATATATATATATATAAAAGCATATATCTACTCTCATGTTTGCAAAGTACTAACACACTATTATTGCTTGAACCAGGAAGAACATATATGGCTCGAGTTAACCTGATTATCGCCATGCTTGCCCTCCTCATGTGTTTCAGTCAGTAGTCTGCCTTTCCAAATTGATTTTTTTAAATATTATTATTTATAGGGTTATTTTCAAATACATATCTCTAGTTTCTTTTTATTTTTCATTTTAGTTGAAAATATATGCAAGTGACTATAACGTTGTTGTGGACTGTGTTGTTGTAAATTTTCAGGTTGTGAGATGGTGGTTGCTCAGAGTAGGTGTTGCAGAGTGTTTCCTGAACTAGGGAATTGCCATAAAGGAGTGAGCGACCAGCCGGGCGGGTTTTGCTGGGAACATTGTATCCAAGAATGCAGAGGAGGAGTTTGCAAGGATTGGGATGGCAAGCACGAGTGTCACTGCTATTGCTAGATCACCAATATTTCCATCGAGTTTTCAGCTTTTACATTTTTTTTAATGATGAAATTATGAGGTTTACTCTTAAATTATTTATTTAAAAAAAACAGAAGAATGTGAATTTGAAAATGTTATAAACAAGGGAGAAGTATAAAAATGAGTCATAACTACCCGCTCAATTCTAAATTCAGGTCCAAACTATCATTTTTCCAATCCATGGGCAAAATCAAAATATACATGAAAGTTAATGAATTTTGTTAACTCCGTTAGTTAAACTATACTTAAATATTTTTTTCTTTAATTTAATTTATGTATCTCTTATTATATATTTTTAACTTTTAGTTTTATTATACAGTAATAAGGGAACTTCTGCAATTCTCTTGTAAAATTTAAGATCACATACAAACCTCATTTACTTATAATAAACTACAAACCACTTAATAAATTATAAATTTTGACAAAATCCATATATAAAAACGACTTTAAGATATAAACGAACACTAAAAATCATTACTTTTCGCTTCAATTCATCGAGAAATTTTTTTTATTCATTGAACATTTAGGCTTAAGTCTGAATATTTTGACTTATAACTGAACATTTTAGTTAAAATCAATGAATATTCACAAAATACGTATACAATTCCACTGCACATTTAGTATTATCACTGAACATTTAGTTTTATCACTGAACATGTAGTTAAAAATGTGGAAATCTTGAAAAAGTAAAATGTTCAGGGATAAGGCAAAATGTTCAATGAATAAATATTTTTTTTGATGAATTGAAGTGAATGTAACAATTTAGACATATCACTGAATATTTAGCTAAATCTCTAAACAATAAACCCGAAAATTGGAATAGACCATATTATCCGGTGGTTTATAGTTATATAAAAAGATAGAGTTTGTATTTGATCCATTCTCATGTATAAATAGTTAAATTATACCATGTTCACTCAGGATGAAATCCCAAGCCCAAGCAGTGCAGCAATTTGCTACCAAAACAAAACAGGCGTAGTTTTATCGATTTTAAAACAAAACTGCATAGTTTTAAAAAGGGTTCAATTTTCGACTTAGGGATTATATTAATAAAACAACGTAGTTTTGATATTGTTTATCAAAACTACGTCATTTTTAAATCGCTGTTTTTAACTTAGCTGCACCGGATAAAAATAATTCCACTCAACCCGAACTGAACAAATCAACATCACTGACACAATAAGCAATATTTCTTTTAACATAACTCTTCGTTTGAATTATGGAAAATACGATGGACAGACAATGACATATAAAATAAATAGGAAAAAAATATTTTCCTTCAATTGTCTTCACATCCCAAAAACTTTCCACGAATCAAACAGGACATAAAGGTCCATAAGATCAACAAGAAGTTCATCATTCTTGTGGCAATAGAAATCAGAAGAAAAAAAAAAGACAAAGCAGTCGAAATATCATCGGATAAAATGATGACTTTTCTTACTCTACCAATGGTAGATACAAATCAGATATAAAACTCATTTGTGCAAACATCATCGGATCATGCTTAGTAGCTCATCATCAGGTTTTAATGCTTGACAACTATTGTGTGGATACAATGATCCGTTAAGAACAAGAAGCTCTTTAAAAATCACTCTGCCAAAAACTGGCGAAACGATCATCGAATTAAAGGTCTTGATTGTGTCTTATCCTTGTCTCAGTAGACAGGAATCAATTTAGAAGAAGTTCTTGCTCAGAAACTGCTAATGTTGACACAGATGATTCTTCGCTTATATAAACCATAAACATTATTTAGCAAGAGCTGTGTGAGAATCTGTAGGACCTTTATTATTGGAGTAATCACATGATCCATTCTAAAGTGCCTACCATAAGGTTTGGATATCTTAACTCTCTGTTTGGATCATGGAAAACATGGAGGAAAGAAAATGAAAATAAAAGACAACATTTCCTCAAATGACAATGAACATTTAGAGTCTTGTACTATCACTCATTTCCAACATGTAGGCCGAATTACAAAACTCTCCAAAAAAAAAACTGAATAATGATTATTTTTCAAAAGAGGCGCTCCGTTAACAGTTTTAATACTCCATTAACACCAAATTGTACTCCAAATAAGGTGGAAACAAATGATAGTTCAGGCCCCGTACTTTTCCCTTTGTTTTATTTGAATGTTCAGTAACAAACCAAGCATGAAAACACATTTTTTTCAAATTTTTTGTTTCATCCTAAAATCTTTTCACGACCTAACGGAGCATAAGATGCCAGATGACCAACAGAAATCAAATAATCATCACATTGAAAATTGATATATGCATACAAACAATAAAATGAATGAATAAGTAATACCTTGCACAGCCCAGCAGTCTCCTACTCAGCCCTGGAATACCCAAAGTTGATCTCGTTTAGACTGCTTGGCTTTTGAGCCGAGGCCCATAAAAGGACAGCTTTCAATCAGACCATAGCCTAATAAAAAAGCACAAATAAAGCAAAGATTACCATCTGTTATTCTCCATTTTGCCACTATCTGAGGCAGCATGCCGATGGCACATAAGAACGCACACTGTGCAATTTCTCTGCTCAAGTAACGCCTCAGTGAATTTATACAACAAAACAATCCAACTCTCAAAAGCCTATCAACATGTGGCACTCCCCCATCTCAGGATCATCCATTATATCTGAGCTACAAAATCACAAAAAATCATGTAAGTGAAAAGTTCTCAAATGGTGGGAAACCATTTACTTGTCTTTCTATAAACACATATTATTTCTTCAACCAAACCTCCACAATAAGTATTCACAACAACCATAATAAACTCTCATTCAAAGTTCGAAATACATATACAGTAAATTGATTGAGGGCAAAGGAAAAACCTTATTTTCAGATCCATAATAATCCCTCATTTGATTTGTCTGAATTCTTACATATAATAATGGATAGTATACAGAATAGGTGTTATATAGGATGATAATTTCAATGCAACAAGTAGGACTACAAGGGAGGTTGATCTCATGGTTTTGGCTGGGAATTCATTATGCAGAGCAAAACATGATAAGAAACATAAATTAGATGTCGCCTTCCGCTTGACATTATTATACCCAAAAAAACAGTAGTTGTCTTGATAGGGCTTCACATGGGATGACGGTGTTTAATTAATCATTCTTCATAAACTTTCGCATTGATTTTCCCATAATCATGTGTTTTGTTAGTCCCCAAATACCCTTTCTAGTAAGTAATATACTAATCCTCAGATCAACTAAACACCTAAGCATTTGTCCCCTTGTGGTCCGGTCTCCCTCCACACATAATAAAACCCAAATATTAAATCTCACATAACGTAGAAAATAAGCACTTTCTGAAGAAAAAAAATGTAGATCATAATGGTAAACAGCCATTTTATAGAAAATAGTCTACAAACATGAGAAATATTTATCAAGGATAAATCAATATCTTATGGACAATAACAGGTAATACTTTTTGGAAAAATATTGTGTAATCTTCTTTAAAACAATAAAAAATACCATTTAAAGTTCAAGATTCAAAGAACTGAAAAATGCTGCATTTCATCTAATTTGACATGATATTTTACCAAAAAAACTGTATTAGGTGAAGATAGACAAAAATAACACTTATATGAAAAGATATGTATTGGTTTTATCTATCACACAACTGACAACACTGCATTAATAGTGGAATTTCCTGTAAGATAGCTATAATTGACATGGTGGTAGTTCTCAAGTTCCAAACTATTGCCAGTTTTGTTCATTTTAAGCTAAATTTGCGCAAGGTTTCAAGTTTCGATAAGTATAAAAATTTACAAACATTATTATCATACCTTGCTTTGGGACTTGGGTTATGTGTTCAATTGATTATCAAGCATTGTAATGTATGTCTTATGCACGAAACGTGTAGATTAACAGGGCTTGCATGAGATCTTAACGTGTCTATGAATTAAGCTAGCTATGTTTTCTTACTCACTTATATGGCATACATATCATCTTGTTTGCCAGGAGAATTTCACTGGATTATTATGATCCACGTGATGCTCCTTAATACTATAATACAATCACACAAACTCCAACCGAGGTTGTTGTTCGTAGCTAGCATACTCTATAGTCTATAATACCCCATAGTGAGACATGAAACACCAACTTAATGATGCCACCAAGAAACAGTATCATGTGAACCACAATGTACCAAAATGCAGCACTCAAAGTCCCAAACCACAAGTTCAGACTATTACGAAATGGGTCATTGTCTAAACATGTAAATTCTCAATAAAAGCCAAAGCAAGTTCTCTCAGGCATTCTGTCAAACAGTTAGCGTGCAGTCAATAACCAGCACCTGCTGTGTCAAAATTCAATCTACAAGAAGCTTAACGACGTACCCGACACTCACATGGTTGTGGGAGTTCGGCAGATTACCAGATTTCCACCCGCGTCAGGCCTAATCCAGATGTCAATCTTTCGAACCAAAAAACCCTAATTTCCTATATAACTAAAATCAATCTTATTAATTATTTAATTCCACTTTGACGATGTTACCGGCCTAATGCCTAGACACAAATCTTAGCCGCACGTTTAAAACAATCTCAGCCGTTATTTTGATCTAGGGATACTCAAATTGTTCAAACGTCAGATGCAGTTTTGAAAACAAAGCCCAGCAGCGCAGCAGAGCTTGTTTCGTCGAAATTACTATTTTACCCCTTGACCCCCAAACCAGGAGCCGACTCAAATCTTCCACCGGAAAATTTAACCAGGGAATAAAAACAGAAAGCAAATGTTAAAAGACATGCAAAGATCGCAGCTTTATAGAGATTTGAAACACAAAAATCAAGAAAAAAAAGGGTGGATTTCCGACTATTTAAGGACAATAAAAACATGGAAATTGGAATGGGAAGTGGATGAAAGGACAACGACTGTTTCAGGACGAGACGAGATAAACTACATCTACGGAGCTTGATAAACAAGCCACATAAATTTTGATTTTCTGGGTTTTTGATTTTAATAATGATATCCGGACAGTGAATAAAATAAAATTGAAAAATCAAAGCTTTCTGCCCTTCTGGAGGTGAGAGAGAGAGACGAGCACTTTATCACTACTTTTTTTTAAGCAACAAGCATCCAAATTTGCAGAGAACAGAAGGACGACGAGACTAGTCTGTTTGCTGCTGCTGCTTCAAAACCCGGTTTCAGAGGGATAGAGAGGGAAAAATTAGGTCTGGATTGATGGTCTGATTGGGCATAGATGGACGGGTAGTAGCGACGGTGAGTAAGGCGGAGATGTTGGATGTTCTTTTGTGCTGAAGAGTGAGAGATTTTAGGGTTTGTGGATAAAGGTGAGATTTTTAGTTGCTTCAACTAATGTGTTTGATAATCTGTGTTTTTTATTTTTGTTTGTTGTTGAAGTTATCTTGTTGGATTTGTGATTTGTTTTTGTTGAATTTGCAGATTAGGGTGTTTGTTGGATTTGGGGGGTGTTGTAGTTCTTGATTGGTGTGAAGACAAGATATGCCCTTACCCTTTGAAATTAAAGGGAAGGGGGTGTTAGATTTTGAGTATTCAGATTTGATTCATAAATCTCAATCTGAGCTGCTGCTGGTGGCATGGACTGACAAGCAGCTGCTTGAACAACCAAGTTGCTTTTTGGTGTCTGAACCAACCTCAGTTCTTGACACCAGACGTAGCCCAAGTCCGCCTACTTCAACTTCCACTCTGTCGTCCTCTTTAGGTAGCTCCGGCAGCGGCCGGGGCCAGGAGAAATGCAGCACCGGTATGGATGAGTTTGAGAATGTCTTGTCGGATTTTAGCGCAGGGGTGGTGGCTATGTCTAGTCCTGACCAGTCCATGCTTGGCTACTTTTTTGGGGATAATGATCTAGTTGATGATGATCTTAATGTAGTGAATATGAATAAGTTTATGCAGGGCTCGGCGGCAGCGGACTTTTCGGGGGATATGGGAACTGGGTTTAGCGGGTATATGAGTGAATCTTGTTCGGCGTTTCCTTTATGTAACAATGGGAGTGTTGGATTTGGTTCCGTTTCTAATGCAATTTTCGGTCAGTTGGGGAACAACATGGTGCCGGTTAATATGTCTCAGCAGCTTATGGGTTCATTTGACGAGAAGCCGCAGGTGTTCAACCCACACGTTGCCGTCAACCAGCATCAGATTCAGCCATCTGAGAATCCTGCGCTGTTCCTGCCAATGGGATTTGGCCAGCCAGAGAACAGTCTTATATTGCCACCGAATCCGAAAAGGTTGAATACTGGGTTGGTGTTAGAGCAAGGTAATCTCCAGATACCGAAACTTCCTTTTTCAGTACAACACCAGCAGCAGCATGATCCCGGTATTTATAATAAGCAGCAACTCCACCCGAATCCTCATCTGACCAGGCCTGCTTTGGGTGTGACCAAGGGCAGAACTAGAGGAGGTGAAGAGGTGGATTTTCATCAGCAGGCGGTAGTTGAAGATATATTCAAGGCTGTAGAGCTGATTCAAGTGGGTAATTCGGTACTCGCGCAGGGGATATTGGCGCGGCTCAATCACCAGCTCTCTCCTACAGGCAAGCCGTTTCAAAGGGTTGCCTTTTATTTCAAGGAATCGTTGCAATTACTTCTTGAAATGAATGGGAACAGCTCGAATGTCACAACCTCGACAGTCTTATCCAATTATTCACCTTCATTTGGCCACATTTTGAAGATTGGAGCATACAAGTCTTTCTCTGAAGCGTCTCCAGTTGTTCACTTCGCAAATTTCACTTGCAATCAGGCGATTCTTGAATCTGTGGAAGGGTATGATAAAATTCATGTTATAGATTTCGATATTGGGTATGGAGCACAGTGGGCTTCGCTTGTGCAGGAACTAGCCTTGAGAAATGGAAATACTCCATCACTCAAAATTACCGCATTTGCCTCTCCAAGCACACACGACGATCTTGAGTTTGGTTTGGTTCTCGAGAATCTTAACCAGTTCGCTAGTGAAATCAATCTAAAATTTGAGCTCAGGATCCGAAGCCTAGATGCTTTGAGCGCAATGCCGCTTAACATTTCTAACGGAGAAGCAATTGTCGTTAATCTACCCATCAGTGCTTTCTCAACCTACCCGCAGTCACTTCCGCTGGTTCTTCGCATTGTAAAGCAGTTGTCTCCGAAAATTGTGGTCTCGTTAGACCGTGGCTGCGACAGAAACGACCTACCATTCGCACACCACACAGTTCACGGCATTCAGTGTTACACAACGTTGTTAGAGTCATTGGATGCTTCAATCATGAACTTGGATGCTCTTGAAAAGATTGAAAGGTTCTTCATCCACCCAAGCATCGAGAGAATGCTTGTGGGCCGCCATCTTTTTCCTGAAAAGATATCACCGTGGAGGAGCTTTTTCTTGTCATTAGGGTTCTCGCCATATCAGTTCAGCAACATTACCGAATCACAAGCTGATTATTTGGTTAAGGGTACTCCTGCTGGTGGATTTCATGTGGAGAAGAGGCAATCGTCTATTGTTCTGTGCTGGCAGCAAAAGGAGCTCATATCAGCTTCCGCTTGGAGGTGCTGACACACTGCATTTTCATTGTAATTCCTGTTTCGCCTTCCACTATAAAGGTGCCTTACAACTTCCTACTTTTTACTTTTATTATGTGTCAGTGTCGCCTTCCACTCTTATTATCCTGCTGATCTATCTAGTTTAGGCTAATTGTTTACCGGTGATAATATCTAAATCTGGATCATGACTCAAATGGTTTATACCACCCTCATCTCTATCGATGTTCATTGCCTTGTGTAACATGTGTTGCAACTTGCAAGTGCACCGATGTGTTATCTTACTATCAAAATGGAAGCTTATTTCACTGTTTTATGTATTTAACATATTGCACTAATTTTCGGAATTTAGGTCCTTAGTGTCCTGCATTGTTGCCCAAGGCTCTGGGATGTTTTCTTCAATAATTCTTCAACAATTATTGAATACGCTCCGAAAACAGTCCCTTGTTTCTGTATTCATATTTGATTTTCTTGTTGTCGCGCTAGGATTCAAAACATCTCACTGTTGGGATTAATAATTTTTCAAACACTAATAATCTTGTGCATGTTGTGTTTACATTAATATGTATGCGAACATGCCTAGCATCTTATTGTTTGGATCTGGCAAGTAATTTCCTTATTAGTTAACTCACATGGGTATTGTACCTTTTAAACCCTACATCTTTATTTTATGAGCCTATTAATAAAACCATTCTTTGGACACGCATTAGCTTTATTTTACAGGACTCAGCTTTGCCGATGCTCGAATAGTGAAGACCATATACTGCTTTCTGATATGCATATGCATTTTTATATTCATGACCTCCGATCTTTTTTAGGGTTGCTTGTTGGACATGGGATGGATATGATGAATACAAACCGGATTATTCATTTCCGTTTTCATGCTTGTTTCTTGCATTGCTTAGCCACTATTTGGTTGTATCGAAGAAGTAGATGGACATGTTATTACTCGGGGTGAGATTCCATTTTCCAAACTAGACCAACTTTCAAAGAGATATGTGCCGAAGAATATTTTACAGGACTCAGCTTTGCCGATGCTCGAATAGTGAAGACCATATACTGCTTTCTGATATGCATATGCATTTTTATATTCATGAACTTCGATCTTTTTTAGGGTTGCTTGTTGGACATGGGATGGATATGATGAATACAAACCGGATTATTCATTTCCGTTTTCATGCTTGTTTCTTGCATTGCTTAGCCACTATTTGGTTGTATCGAAGAAGTAGATGGACATGTTATTACTCGGGGCGAGATTCCATTTTCCAAACTAGACCAACTTTCAAAGAGATATGTGCCGAAGAATTCTTCAAGTGGGTTTGTGAGTGCATTTCCCCCACTCCAATTATGTTGTTTTTTTGGCTCATCTGGCAGGTGCACTCCTCTCATTCCCTAAAGTTTCAACTCTTGTACATATGTTAGCACTAAGCAATTGGATTTTGCTGATTAGTCAATAGCAGTCAAGCGGTTATAATAGATCAAATGACTCATATATAGATGGTTTAATAGATCAAATGGCTAGGAGGTCGACGGTTCAAATTCCCAGAAATATTTTATAGTATGAGTTTGAGATTGTCTATTCCTTATCATAGTGAAATTTAATTTACAAAAAGGTTGGTCGCTTTGGAAAAATCAGTGTATATATTTAGGTTATTTTCAGTACAATCAACGTCTATATGTCTACACCTAAGGCGGTTCCTATCAACGGCGCCTAAGCTAAGAGCACTACTTAGAACTTAATTGGAAATCAGTTTTCAAAATTATTCTGAAAAGGGGTTCCAAATTTTCTTGTTTTTGGGATTTGAAGAAGAAAGATTTTGAACAGTAATTTGATGTGTCACCTCAAAAAGGAAGAAAGTGAGAGATTCTTTGGATAGAGTGGCCATAACCACCCAAGCATCTTATTGCAGAGAAAGCAACATACTTTTTGTTTGAGAGGATAGGAAAAAGAAGCAACACACTATCCATGGAAAGGATGATGATGGTCTCCTTTACTAGTACAGCTTTTGCCCTTCATAAGTGTCCTAAAGTGATAATGAAAACCCTACTTTTGCCTTTGAGAAGGCTCCTAGGAGGATGTAGAAGTCACTAATTAGTCGTGTCTGGTTTCAATGACCCACAAGACAACTTCACCTCCTTTTGATCAGTCTAACCAGTAACCAGATATGTTGGTTTGGGCCAAGAAAATGAGTAACTTGTTTCTTTTTTCTTGATACCCTGATCATGAATCCTCCATCCAAGATCATAAAACGACGTTGTTTTAACAAAAACAACATCGTTTAGATTAATTTTTTTTTAAAGTATAACAAAAAGATGCTGTTATGATCGAAACGATATCGTTTTATCACTTGCAGCACTTTGCTGCAATGCACCGAATCCAAATCCCTGTTGGATCAAGTTTGGTTAGGCCGGAGTTTCCTATGAATAACCTTTATTGGATTTGGATGGGTCACTAGCCTAGTTTTAACCCCCCTTGTCACAACTTTTTGTAAATAAGTCAGCTTAAGATCAACGCATTCCTTCCATCCCCACATTTTTTGGGGCAGGAAAGAATGCCAGACAAAAGGAAAATGTGCAGGTCACTCATGCATGTCAAAGCTCTCCCCATCATGCTGAGCTTTCTTTTCCTCCCTTATCTTGTTGCTCTTATCTTTTCCGTTTGTTCTAGTTCAATGGTACACATTGGTTATTTGGTTCAAGATGGGCTTTGCCGGGATTCCGCTCGAAGTCAGCTCCCACTCTGATCTCATTCGGCCTCTTTCTGAACATAATAGTAAATGGCGACCGATGATAGTAATTAAAGCATATAGAATGAACCATCATGGGTTCTTAGACAAGTTTGAGGTAGGTTAAAGAATGGAAAGTCCGCAAAAATAAATGGAATTGACTTTTAAAAGAATGTAAAGATAGAGGCGGAGAGATAAGTTGCCTTGTCGCTGTCTCTGATTATTCTCGGTGGAAGTTTTGGGGTTGGGTAACTCTTCTATGACGTGAAGGTTTGAGGCCTGGAGTTATGGTTTTTAGACTCCGTAGAGAGGTAAGACAATTTTGACGAAGGTGTAAGCAAGTGCTCCGGTGAATATGTAACTGTCTACTCTGTCCAGCACACCACCTGCAAATTCAGAATCAGCTTAGTAAACGTTAAAAAGAATAACTAGCTTTATGTACTGTAACTCAGCAGGAGACGCAACACAATGCTAATGATGAAGGTCGTCCATAATAACATCATGTCAAACAATACTACAATGCACAAAAGGCACATACTACTGTGAGACCCGGCCACTTTATAAGAACATCTTCCTGATATTGAACAGAATGTCTGTAAAAGAACAATTATATGATTCGAAGCTCTCGCAAACACCACACTTGGCCATTAAAGGATATAGTTTGTCAATTATGCCAAAATGGAGAACAACATGCCGACAATGCGTCAACTGTTGAACTAAAGGCTACAAATAAGAGAGGTTAACTTTTAAGAAACTATGCGGTTGGAAGTTATCTCCAGCATTCAACACAATTACCATAATCGTCATGGTAACAAATATGTTCATTCTGAGACTTATCTTGATATCTGTACTTCAAAATTGGTCTGATATACAATCATATATATTACAACTGCATACATGTCGTCCTTGTTTTCTTCTTATGTAACAACTAACCTACAAAATTCAGTAAATATTCCTATCCCATTTCTCAAATGAGCATAAAGTATGTTCTTGCACACCTGTTAGTGAAGGCCACAGAACAGGCAGACAAAAAAGGAAGCATCGCTATGGACAGCATTATTCTGAACCGAATACTATTTTGTGAAAAACTCCACTATGGCTTTTATTCTATGGTCACTACTATATAATTGGAAGCAAAAAGAAAAAAAAGATTCACTCTAACGAAAGCATGAACTGGAAAATTTACATGTGTAGAGGAAAGATGTATGCAGACCAAAGGAATCACGTCCTAGCTCAGGAAAAAAATGAACACAATATTGATAAAAATGAAATAAGTAATGCACGAGTCATTATAGTTGATGGATGTTGAAAATTCGGGTCACTACAAATTGAACAAAATGGAGGAGGATAATTACCATGTCCAGGTATGAGAGAGCCAGAGTCCTTCACACCAGCGTCACGCTTGATCATAGATTCCGTAAGGTCACCAAACAATGATCCAAAGAAATTCAAAAACCCGAATGCCACAGAACTGATAAGATATCAGAGACAATAAAATGTCAACCAAAAAACGTTACGCAAAGCAAGTTGTACAATGAAATAATTAAGCTCCATAAGAGAAACCTTGGAGAAAAACATATAGATGTGCTGACGTGTTAACATCACTCGTGAAGCTATACACATAACCTGGATTTAATTGTGTTGTTAGCTACTTTCACTTGTCCACCATTTTTATAAATAAAATTGAGTTACTTTCTTTTAGACAATTTCTCCTAGTAAAGTGTGTTGAGGCAGTATGCAGTTTCCAATTAGTCAAGTTCATTGTCTCGCTGACTGATTAGGGCTGGGTTATGCGAATTCTGAGAGGGAGCACAATCAAAATTACTGTAACCATTTTTTGTTTGGGAAGAGCCTCGAGTTTGGTTTTCTCATTGAATGCAAAATTAAAATTTTTGATCTCAGTATTTGAACCCAACATGCAGTGTTCAAACTATCAAGTTTGATGCATATATTTACTAACGGTTCGGTTCATTATCATATTTTGATGAGAGAGCCTACTTTATGTTTTGCCATCATTGCTAGATTTATAATTCATAATACATCAGGGTTCAAGAATAACACTGAGGATCAGTTAAATTGTTAAGATTGTCCGAATGAAAATAAAGGATCAAAGTTAAGAAAGTGAAAACCCACTTAGCTGAAATGCAGGTGCAGAAATTGGTAATTTACTTTTAGTCTCACCATATCGATGAGTTACGAGAAGATAAAAAGGTTAAGAATGTTTTATAAAGTCAAGGCAATAAATAAAAAAGTGGCGCAAGTATTACATGGTCAAAGACTCAAAGTTGGCCAATAAATACAAGGAAAAGATAGCAAGTCTGCATAGAAAAAGAAAAAAAAATCTAATTTACCTTAACAAGGATGTTGGCCAGGAGAAGAGCCTTGAAAGCAGAGCAGAAGTAGCTATGCAGCCTCCTAAGCCAGCTATGGCTCCCTCCCAAGTCTTCTTCGGACTGATATTTGTCAGTGGTGTGCGACCAAATGTCTGCATATAAACCGTGAGGGAATAACATAAGAGTTGTAACATCTTAAAGAACAAAAATCAGATAAAATGAAACGCAATAAGATGATATGAAAAATCTCTAATGGGGCGAGCAGGGCGACATCAATCACCTTACACTGTTCTCATTTTGATAGTAGATTAAAGATTAAACAATAAAATTCAAAATTCAAAAGGCAATGTCAAGCGGAAGCATACCCTGCCACCGAGAAATGCAAAACTATCCGCTGCTATTATGCAACCGAAAGAAATCAGTGTCGCCAAAAGACCCACTGTCCAGTGAGTGGGACCGCCAAGAAGAACAGGCCATCTCATTGCTATACCTGAAATTACCTTCTATGTTTACACACCAGAGTAAGCTTAAGCAGAAATTACGTTACTGCATGATGTGAGTGGCAAGATGAATAAGCTACAGCTAAAAAGGAGAACAAAGTAAAAATAAACTAATTCGTGACTTGAAGCAAATGAAATAAGGCAATTAGCTGATCTTGGACCTCCAACAACTGCATAACTGCAATATTCTAACCTCAACCAGTTTCAAATACATATTGACATTATAATTTGAGCACTGTATAACATTGTTCACAAGAATTAATTGCATACTTGTATTCAGGGCTGGAACTGCTAAACCACAACGTAGCTTGACCCAGAAACACGGAAGGTAGCCGCAATAAAATAGCCCAAACATAGTACTACTGAGCTGAGAAAAACGAGGAATCCCTTTTTGTGTAAGCAATGCCATGGCAACCACAAAAGCAGCTGATGTTACAGAAACATCAATGTGGCCAAAGTACCTGAACGTGAATATTAGAGCAAACTATCCATAAGTAAAAACATCGTTGAAGATGCATGAATTCTGATAATCGATCGTAAACATAGAAAGGCTAACCAAACCAATTTTGCAGTTGATATGTGGTACATGAATGGTATATCAATTATTATGTTACTTTCAATGCACAATTTCTAACTACAGAGGAACGTGTTTTGCTACCGTACTAATATGAATTTAACAGGGGACTGAAACAATAGAGGTTCTCAAGATATACATGTATCCAGATCACATAAGAGAAAAGGGTAAGCAGATCTTACAAAGTAAGAAGGGGCATTAGAGCACAAATAACTGAGCAAACTCTTGACACATATCGCGGAGGTGGTGTCATTCCTGATGCAATTCCTTTACTCCTAACCAACTCAAAATATTCCCTCGCACCAACAAACACAGCAGCTGCCAGAGCGCTTGTGAACACCCATCCACCAGCCAGGACAATTCCTCCGACAGAAAACCCAATACCAACTCCAAAAACTATCCTTTTCTTCAGCTGACTGGCCTTTTGCTGCCGCTCTATCGCTTCCTCATCCATCACTACATTACGGTCATCACCAACTTCCTACAAGATCATAACATACTGATTCTGTTCATCTTTCAAATACAGATCTCTCTATTTTATTTCCAGACACAAACAAAAAGCAACAAAACTGATCCAAGTACATAAATTTCAAAGTCATCAAAATTCTACCAAGTTTGCTACATTCTGGCACATAAATACCCTACCGAGTAACTGATGCTTACGGAATCATATCTTTAATCCAATCTCAACAGCCTCAAAATCACATCAGATTTCCAGCTTGGCACAGTTGCATCATGAAATCAAAACCTCAGGCTACTTCCAAAAGTCTAAGACAAAGGCAATCAACTTACATAATCTACATACGTACACGTACTTCAATGTCGGCTCCGTCTTCCTCTCCTCCCTCTTCTTTCTCTCGAGCAAGCGCCGGAACCAACAAGCGCCGGCCACCTGAAAGCCTTGGACCTACTCTCACCGCCGCTATGTGTGGTCCGTTCAGGACCAGTCCCAGTTGCAATTTTGAGTTAGCTCGAGGATAGGTTAGACCTTTGGAATAAGGGCGACATGGGCAGGCGCATAGAGATGAAACGGAGCAAGAGGTCACTCCCAAGCGATTGATTGCTGCCATGAATGCTGATTGGATTGATTGTGCGCCTGATTAATTGATGAGGAAACTAGGTGGGGTTGAATGACATCGGGAATCGAAGAGGGGCTGTTTCGGAGGGTCCGAGGACGATGAGAAACCTGTCTGGCTGAGCAGTCGAGGGGAAACACAAACAAGCAGCTGAACAAGACGAGAGAAGCAACGAGTGTAAACCACGCGCAGAGAACGCGCGTTGCGGTAGTGTTGTCATTCGGCCCAATATGTTGGCCCATTTCATGCACTGCATTGTTTAATTTCATGATGGGATGGGTAGTGGGAGCAAACCTCTCTTCCTAGTTCTGTCATCGTACTGTTGTAGATTTTAGGTTTATACATAGTAATTCATATATGAAACCTTGTTATGAGTAAATGAAACTCATCTTGAACTTGTTTGGATTGAGAATCAGCAAGCTTGAGTTATTAAGCCATGGATAAGGTGTTCTCGGATGTGTTGAGCCGGTCGGCTCGGATAAGAGCTTATGCTCAACCAGTCGGTTGAGTTGATCAGTCTCTGATTGGAATTCTTCTGAAATGTTGAGCCGGCCGGCTCGGACGAGAGCAATAAGCTCAGTCGGCCGGCTGAGAACAATTTTGTTCCAAAACATTCTTATCCTTTGGGCGGTTAATCAGGAGAAAAACTGGTTTTTGATGGTTGTTCCTGGGTTCGAAAAGTAGTAGATGAACATATAGAGAGATGTTCTGTTCTTGGAAATCTCCTGGAAGTGATTTTGATTTTCAATCATTTGCTTTCATTCCACCGTTTTCATTATTCAAGTGCAAAAGGACTTTTGTCTTATCCTGATTTCAATGATTTCGTAAACCCTACCTGGTTGAAATATTGAATCACGAAAGCGAAGCTACTTCGTGATTCAAAGTCATCCAGTTTTATCATCTCTCGAAGCATCTACAGACGACCAGGGACCTACAATCTGATTCAATATTTTCAAGATGTTTGATGCTTAATTTAAATGATGATGTCGAAATCTGGAAACTGATTTTGACGATGACTTTGGGAAGGAAGATGACGGCGTAGCGTGCAATTTGCGTATTCAGATTTGGCCAAAATCTGATCTTGGATGTTGAACCTTCGGCATGCTGGGGTGGTTCGAGTTTAATCAGGTTTGATGAATCTCGTTCTCGAATTTTGGTGCTTGTCTGGCGAATTATAGTGAGTGCCGACTGAAGTATCCAATTTTGATTAAGTGTGGTTTTGGAATTTGTTTGCGGCAAGTCTTCCGTGGATAGTGGATACAAGGATCTTGAACAGGGCTGGCTCAACATGTTTGGGGGCCTAAAGCCAACATAAATTTTGGGCCTTTTATTTATATTTTAGGGAAAAGTACACAATGGTGTCCCGAACTATCGCCCTTTTCCAATTGAAGATCCAAACTATCAAATTTTCCAATCAAGGGCAAAATAAAAAATAAATTGACCAATTTTTGAACACAAAGCACCGTAGTTAAATTGTGAACTCAATCATGTGAACCCCGTTAATGACGACTGAATAAAAAAACGTCTATTTGTGTTAAATAAGAAAGATCGATTAGTTACATGTAGTGTTTATGATCCGATCATTGGGTTATTTTCAACGATGTTCACATGCTTGAGTTCACAATTTAATCACGGTCTAGCTACGGTGCTTTGTTTTCAAAAATTGGTCAATTTATTTTTTATTTTGCCCTTGATTGGAAAAATTGATAGTTTGGACCTTCAATTAGAAAATGACGGTAGTTCGGGGCACCAATGTGTACCTTTCCCTATATTTTATTTATAGTTTTTGTGAGTTTATAAATATATTTTTTATTTCAATTTGAGTTTCATAAATTTGGGGCCTTTTATATATGGGTCATGTGGCTCTTTATTACTTATATACTGAGATTTATTTTTTATTCTAGGTAATCCTTAATTTTGGAGCCTTATATTGATCTTTTATTTTTTAAAATGGGACTTTTATGCTTATTTTTTCCTTATAAATTATTGACAAAATTTGGGGCCTAAAGCGGGTGCTTTAGTGGCACCCCTATTGAGTCGGCACTGATCTCGAATGGGTTTGTACTGCTATTTCAGGATGATGTTAATTGTTGGCAATAGTTGTTCCTGAATATTTGTTATGGTGGAAGTAGGCCTGGGCTCGGGTCGGTTCGGGCCGAATTTTTGCAAAAACCGAACCGAAATCCGAAAATTCGGTTCGGTTCGGGTTCGGGCTTTTTCAAAGCAAAAACCGACTAAAACCCGAAAATTCGGTTCGGTTCGGGTTCGGGTTTTTTTCGGGCTTTTATTTTTCGGTCTTTTTCGGTTTTTTTCGGTTTTTTCGGTTTTTTTTGGTCTTTTTCGGTTTTTTTCGGCATTCGGTTCGGTTCGGGCTTTCGGTCCCAGAAAAATTCAAAACCGAGACCGAACCGAATGTTGAGAATCGGTTCGGGTTTTTTCGGTCCGGTTTTTGGTCCGATAAAAACCGACCTGTTCGGTCTTTTTTCGGTTCGGTTCGGTTTTTTTTCGATTTTCCATTCTGGACGCCCACCCCTAGGTGGAAGTGCCTCACCGCAAGCATTGGAAGGATCAGCGTCGAGTTAATGCTGCTGCTGGTTGGTGTGATCAGATCCATGATTCATTTTCTTGGTGGAGTTCATTCTTCCAAAGAGCCAATGTTAATCAAGTGGATGTTCTTGGTTGGGAGTAATGTTCGTGAAGTGAAGGTTGATGAAGTCATTCCTGTTATTTGGCAATGATTGTGAATTCTTTTGGGTTCGTTGGTCGACTCTGTGCTCATCGGCAAAGGGAGTTTGGAAAGAAATCAATTCTGATGGCAGCCATTAGGGTTTTGTTGTTGCTGGAATCTTTTCAGCAACATTGACAGAAGTGACTGATTTGGCGCAGCAAACTCAGGTTTGATTATTGTTTCAATTATTTTGAAGAATACGAGTTTGTGGAGCATGCATGACTTAACATGATATGTTAGTTTATAATTATCAGTGGGATTTTCTGATAATGTATGTGGCGTCTTAAGCATGCGTGTTTCGATAAAATTGGTGAATTTTATGATCGATCGTATGGCTGATGATGTGTATGGTTCCTAAAGCATGTATAGATTGACATTGCTAGTAAGTTCATGACAAGTGTTTTGATGAAACTAACGTATGTATGTTTGAGGCTGACACCTTGATATGTATAACTTGTGGAGCATGTTTGTTAGTAAATTCATAATCCAGTAAGTTTCTGATGAAATCGTTGTATGAGAACTTTGGCTGATACCATGATGAAATGTCCCATTGAACTTTTGTTGCAATGGTTTTCAACCAGAATAAATCAGATGGAGTTTTCTGATGTATAAACTCCAGTTAATGTATTAGTAAGTTTACCATGTTGGTAATACTTGATTGATGGAGATTATGGTTTGAAATAATCAAAGTTTATGTGATTATTTCGGGGTTTTCTGGTTTGTAATAATTTAAGTGTTCATGGTAAGTTGAGCACTGATGTTCTAATGGTAGCCTGTAAAAATTGTTAGAAAAGCATGTGTAAGTTTACTGTGCCAATTCTGATTTGATTATGTATTATCGTATAGTGACTTGCATGGCAGTAGAGTATATGTAGTTATATAACTCTGTGTTTCACATGTTACATGATTTATATTCACATGTATTATTGCATATGTAATGTGTGTTACTCACCAAATTGAAGCTCAATGACAATACAATTTGTCAAGATTGTGTGATGAATTATTCACATAATGAGTTCTCCTAAATGGAGATGGATATTGATATTTTCTAAGTGAAGAAGAGAATTCAATATGAATAATGTTTCAAGGCAAATTTGGTGGTTAAAGGCAAGTTAATATGCCTGTACAAGTAAAGCTTGTTGTTGACTAATGTTAAGAACCGATAAAGGTGGGGAATAATACGATTCTGTATATTTCCGGTTGAATGGCATCATTCATGTGACTACAGTTGTTTATACACCACAGTAAAATGGTATAGCTGAAAGGAATAATAGAATTCTAAAATAGATGGTTAATCCATGTTATCCTACTCTAGTTTGAGTGATGGCTTTGGGGTAAAGCTATGTTAACAGCCTGTTATTCAAATAACAGAGTTCGTTTGAGCCTCGTAGAAGCAAACGGGTAAGGATTGTAAAATCCTTTGGACCACATTATCAAGTTTACTTGATTGAGGGCTCTAGTAATGATATTGAGTGTCAGTACTCATATTGGTATCATATTGATGATAATCCTAGAACATATGGTGAGGCTATTAGGTCTCGAGATGTGTCCTTTTGGAAAGAGGCAATAAACGATGAAATGGATCCTATTTTAAGAAATAATACTTGGGTATTATTGGATCTCCCACCTGGTTGCAAGCCATTGGGCTGCAAGTTATTTTCTAACAGAAAATGAAGGTTGATGAATCGGTATATATGTTTAAAGCTCGATAGGTTATCGAAGGCTTTAGACAAAAGGAGGGTATTGATGTTTCGATACAGATGCTCCTGTTGCTATGATTTCCATTATTAGATTTTTAATTGCTCTTGGTGCAATTAAGTTGTACACCAAATGGATGTCAAGACAGCGTTCTTGAAAGGTGATTTGGAAGAGGAAATATGTGTGTAGCATCTGAAAGGATTCATTGTGCCTGGAAATGAAAACAAGGTTTATATATTAGTCAAATCACTGTATGGGCTGAAACTAACACCTAATCAGTGGCATCAAAAGGTTGATGAGGAAATCTTGCTAAGAGATTCAAATTGAATCAAGGAGACAAGTGTATTTACAGGAAGTTTGATAACTCTGGTAATTGAGTAATCGTATGCCTGTATGTTGATGATATGCTGATTTTGGTATTAACCAAATTAGGAACCTTTTATCATCAAGTTTTGTTGTAAATGGGAGAAGCAGATGTGATTCTTGGTATTAGAATCAAGTGTGAGAACAAAGGCTTAGCACTATAACAGTCTCACTACGATGAGAAAGTGTTTAAGGAATTCAATTGTTTGAATTGTTCTCCGGTAAGGACTCCCATGGATTCAAGTGTGATGCCTAGCCTAGTACGGATGAAAGCTATTTTACAACTTGAATGTTATCAAGTCATTGGTCGCTTAATGTATGCAATGAAAAGTACAAGGCCTGATATAGCTTATGCAGTGGACAAATTGAGTTGATATACTAGTAATTCTAGTACTCATCACTGAGAAGCTATTAGGCAGATACTTGAATACATTAAGGAAATCATGAATTATGACTTGGGGTATGCTGGTTTTTCCTCGGACTTGGAGGGATGTAACGATGCGAGTTGAATTACTATTTTAGAAGATGATGCTTCTAAAAGTAATTGAATAATCTTGCTTGGGGGAGGTGCCATCCATTAGGTCTCAAAGAAGCAAATTTGCATCACCAGCTCTACTGTGGAATCTGGGTTCATGGTTCTACCTGTTGCCGGTAAAGAGGCAAAAGGGCTAAGAAATTTGAACAAGAGATTCATTTGTGTCCGAAACCAATAAATGTCTATCCATTGAGATAGTAAGGAAAATTGGTTAAGGTTATACCCAAATGTACCATGATAAATCGAGACACCTGGGCGTATGACATAACGCGGTTCATGAACTGATCACTCACGGGGTAATTTCGATTGATTATGTCCGGACACAGTGAAATCTAGCTGATCATTTGACAAAATGGATTAGCTAGTGACTTGGTACAGAGTCGGGTAAAGGGATGGGCTTAAAGCACATCTAAATCTCTTATCGTAGGACACCTATATTCCCTCTTAGTATGACGCTAAGAGCTGAGTTGTGGAAAGTCTATTCTGAGAGATTTGAAGCACATGGTTATATATCCATCCCAAGGTTGTGCTTGTATTCCTGCAGAGAAAGGGAGGTTGAAGTTTATCTTCTTAATGGATCTTTTGGAAAAGTGCAATGCAGGTGCATGCAAAAAGAATCCACCTATGTAAGTGTGAAGTGAGTCGCTTCAATTAGCTTGTGCTTGGCTAATCATGCACTTATGAATGGATAGGGACACATGGCTAAAATAGTGTCCAGTTGTACTTGGATAGTAGTAAACTCTGTGCGTGTTTTGTTTTCCCGTATTCAAATGGGTTGAGGGGTTCAATCCGTAGGACACCCTGATTCTCGAGTATTGGAAAATTCTACACTATGTGAAGTTCAATCCGTGGGACACTTCACTTATGCGCAAGTTTTGTTCGGTGTGAATGTTTGCAATCAAGAGTATAACCCTAAAATGGGGGAGGATTGTTGGAGATTTTAGGTTTATACATAGTAATTCATGTATGAAACCTTGTTATGAGTAAATGAAACTCATCTTGAACTCATTTGAACTTGTTTGAATTGAGAATCAGCAAGCTTGAGTTATTTAGCCATGGATAAGGTGTTCTCGGGGTGTTGAGCCGGCCGGCTCGGATAAGAGCTTATGCTCAGTCGGCCGGTTGAGTTGATCAGTCTCTGATTGGAATTCCTCTGAGATGTTGAGCCGGCCGGCTCGGACGAGAGCAATAAGCTCAGCCGGTCGGCTGAGGACAGTTTTGTTCCAAAACATTCTTATCCTTTAGGCGGTTAATCAGGAGAAAAACTGGTTTTTGATAGTTGTTCCTGGGTTCGAAAAGTAGTAGATGAACATACAGAGAGATGTTCTGTTCTTGGAAATCTCCTGGAAGTGATTTTGATTTTCAATCATTTGCTTTCATTCCACCGTTTTCATTATTCAAGTGCAAAAGGACTTTTGTCTTATCTCGATTTCAATGATTTCGTAAACCCTACCTGGTTGAAATATTGAATCAGGAAAGCGAAGCTACTTCGTGATTCAAAGTCATCCAGTTTTATCATCTCTCGAAGCATCTACAGACGACCAGGGACCTACACGTACTTCGTCAATATCTTGGATTACAAGTTTCATAAGAGGTTTTTGTTTAGTATTGATTTTTCAAGTTTTATTATTAGGCCATCCTTATTGATGACCTTTTATTAAAGACCGTCTACTGTTCTTGGCATTATAAAATTATTCAACAATCTTATTATGTTCTCTACCGTTAATAGAGGTCCACATTGAGCAGGGCAGAGCTCTAAAAGGGCTTAGGGATGAACAAATCGAGTTTTGAGAGGGCTTTTGAAAAAATTAGGGCTGGACCGGGCTTGCCTCAAATTATTAAGCCTAGGACCGGCCTTAGGGCCGTGTAATGAAAGAACTTTTAGGGCCGAATCGGGCCAGCCCTTAATTTTATGGCCAAACTCAGGGTCGGGCTAAAAAAATCATTTATTAAGATTAGCATATCTTTGAAGAATTACAAAGGCACAAAATATTTAACAACATCAACTTCCTAATCTCCTAAGAAAAAATAATTTTATATAATTAAATCATATTGATATAAGTTATATGAATTAGTAAACTTAATTATAAATATAAAATTAACTAGATATATTGAAATATATCATCTATCATTATGTAAAAAATTATAGATAAAAATTAATCTAAGTGACTTAAGTGTATTATAATTAGGGAAAATTACAAAATACATAATCTGGACTACTGCTCCATTTCAAATCAGGTACCGAACTTCTTAATTTTCAATTTACTTACTTTTGGATTAAATTGCAAATATAAATTAACACCGTTGAAAACCTCAGTTTATGATTATTTTTCAAAAATTAAAAATCTGAATATTCCCAATATCTGTGTTCATTGTCGAGAGTTTAGAAAAGGAACTTGCCGTCAGGGAGATGCCTGTGAGTATGTTCATGGCATCTTTGAGTGCTGGCTTCACCCAACCTAATATCACACTAGGCTTTGCAAGGATGAGACTGAATGTAATAGAAGGATCTGTTTCTTTGCTCACAAGCCTGAAGAGCTTCGCCGTTTTTATGCACCTACTGGTTCTGCGATCCCATCTCCTAGGCAGGGACGGAGCTAGGAATCGAAACCTACTCGGGCTAAAAAAAATTTCTGTTGGTTTGTTACTAATAAAAATAATATATATATATTTATAGTATAATTCATTTTTAAAAAACTAAGTTATATGTAGTTTTGAACTATATTTGACATCAAACATGAAGCAGCATAGTGGAAATTTAGAAAGATGAAGGAGTAGGAGAGCCCTAGTTCGATTCCTACCATTGTTGATTCTTTTTTCTCCAATTTTTACTCGGGCTTGAGCCCAAGTAAAAATGGGCTGGATCCGTCCCTGCTCCTAGGTGATCATATTTAGCTTCTGGTGAATTGAATATGAGCTCATTGAGCCCGGGATTGGGTTCTCCAACTGCGCTGATGCCATCGACATTAACCCCTCCCATGTCTCCTACAGGATTATCTTCTCCGAAGAGGTGGATAACCCTTGTGATGTAGGAGCGTTTAGGGCTCCGAAATAGTAATTTAGCAGTTGTTTCTTTTTAGATTTTAGCAACTTATTTCTTATTTTAGTTTTTATTTAGATTATATTTCCAAATTTAGGTTTTGTATTTTTCTATTTAAACCCTCTTTAGGTTTCAAAAACACAACTTTTATTTGAATATAAAAAAACCCTACTTTTGATATTTTCCTGGTGGATTTCAGAGTTTTATCTCTTTTCTGGTGGATTCCAGAATTTTCGTTCGAGTTCACGCTTGTGAATTCGATCATCTATCATAGGGTTAGCGTTTGCTATTCCTTTAGAGATCCCTGACGCACTGGGAATCCACCAGAAAAGAGAACTCTGGAATCCACCAGAAAAGAGAACTCTGGAATCCACCAGAAAAGATAACTCTGGAATCCACCAGAAAAGAAATAGCAAAGCTAAGTTTTACTCAAAAATAAAAGATGTGTTTCTGAAACCCAAAAGAGGGTTAAAATAGAAAAATACAAAACCTACATTTGGAAATAAAATCTAAAATAAGAAATAAGCTGCTAAAATCTAAAAAATAAATAACTACTAAATTACTATTTTTGGAGCCCTAAACGCTCATACATCAGTCTCCTTCACTTCCAAAGAACTCGACCCCGAGTTCTCTTCTAGATGTATGGCCTCATCTGCCTTGAATGGATCATGCTTGTAAGGCTGTATCACATCATCACCTTACTGTAAAGCCTTTACTCTCTCGCGCTTGTCAGCATCAACCTTATTCTTCTTCCCCGTAGTCTTCAATCTAGCATTAACAGCTTTCTTAACTGCTATACACTCCTCCTTCACAACAATTATAGCGCCCTTAATCACCACTGGAATGAAACGATCGGTCTCTTTAACGGCCTCATCAAACTCATTGTCACTCTGAGTCATCACCAATAAGTTTGACCTTTTACTCCTCCAACTCTCTTTCTTGTAGTGATTTCCAATGGAAATAGGAATCCTACGGG
The DNA here is from genome assembly GCA_033675215.1 of Rhodiola kirilowii. Lineage (NCBI taxonomy): Eukaryota > Viridiplantae > Streptophyta > Magnoliopsida > Saxifragales > Crassulaceae > Rhodiola > Rhodiola kirilowii. The sequence goes on along the minus strand of CM066195.1, from coordinate 11,939,027 downwards.
TCGGCGACATTCGAAGCTTCGAACTGTTACTCACCCAAACGAGTGCATATGGCTTCTCATGATTTTTGGTACTCGACCCTGGGATCAAATAAATCTGATGTTGAATACCTTGCAGAGGAGGCAAATTATTTGGCAGCTCATCTACAATTAACTCTTCAAAATCATACATGTTCTCACGCACCTCATCTGGAATTGTTTCTTTTTCCATGATATTCATCAAGTCGACTGAATTCACCAACTGTGAATCATGATGAATTGCAGTTATCGCAACCTCCTCACATTCCTCCTCAAAATCAACAGACAGAATTCTCAGCATCGCTACCTCATCAATCTCCTCTAACGCCTCCTCTACCACAATAAGCTCCTCCTTTTCCGGCTCAACCTCTTCACCTTCCTCCTTAGAATCAACAGACATGATCCTCAGCATCGTCAGCTCATCAATCTTCTCTAATGCCTCCTCCTCTATAATAACGTCTTCCTTCGGATTCGGCTTCAGAAGCCCTTGTTTCACGCAGTCATTATACTTCGTCACAGTCTTCTTTCCTTCAACGCATTCAACATACTTTTTATACGAGATCATTTCGTACTCTTTAGGCAAAAATGGCTCCATCGTCAATTGTATCATTCGCCTCCACGTTCTAACTGGCCCCTTCCTTTGTCGTTGCCTGACGCGCATCGTCTGACGTGTCAAACTTAATATTTATAAATCTCCAGCGTGAAACTAGCTAGTGGCAAGAAGGGTCGAACCCTAGAGAGCTGGTTGTTGAAGTTGTAACTGTAAACAAATAAAAAGGGGGTTTTGTGAGGAAGTATTGTAAAAGCACAAGAGAAAAGAATAACCAAGTGTTCAATCAGATAAAGCATTCAGCTTAGGGTTTCTATTGTGACACGTTTATCATTGACTGCTAATAATCAAATCTCAAGTTTCTAAGTGTGATTACTCCGGGAAAGGTTAAAATCTAAAGTATTCCAGGAAAGGTAATACACCACAATCTAGTTCTCCTAAATCCAATAGTCCGGGAAAGGTATTATTGAATCTAGGTGTCACTACCTATTTTTACGGGTAAGTATCAAACAAGTATTAACGATAGGGGCTGAATTGTTCGGCTAAGCTTTACCATGACAAGTCTCCACTTAGCTTCACAATTCAATCCCTGAAATTAAGCACGAGAACTAGAGAAACAAGAAATTGCATTAAGAATAAAGTCTCAAAACCTTTGTCACAATGAACGAAACCCTTAATTGAATTAAAAGATTAGCTACTCATAGCAATAACAAAAACTCAAGTATTTTTGTAATGAAAGCAATAGAAATTCTTCTCTTCGTCGAAAGCTTCCGTCTTCTCCTCCAGAGTCGTCTTGAATGATGGAATTATGAGATTAGATCTTGGAAACCCTAACCCAAACCATGTATTTATAGCAAAACTAGGTTTCTAAATCTAGTTTTGGGTTGAATTATCAAATTGGGTTCCCAAATCTGTTTTTGGGCTTCAATTATCAATTTTTGGACTGCTAACGTCATCAAAACACGTTGCTGACGTCTTCGCCATGCCACGTGTAGACGTTACGGCTGCTCCTCGCCTTGACGTTATCGGTACTGGTCGCGCCTTGCCTTAACGTTACGGTACTGCTAATGTCTACTGTGGCGTGGTACCCACTGGGTCCCGGCTTCGGCTATTGATTTGACCACCCAAATGACCTCGGATGCTCTCGGTGGGAACTAGAGAGTTGTAGGGAATTCAGTCAGCTAAGCAACGGCATGTGGCTAGTATTTTTCTGATCAGCGGTCCATTCTCAGCACTCTGTTGAAGCTCCAAAGGTCTAATCTGCCATTGTGATGTTTTTGGCATGAAATGCCGTCTTTTATGCACGTTTCTTCCTAGAGCTTCCAAAACACCTGAAATGCAAAACAACACTAAGAAGTAACTGTTCGCATAATAAAGTGTCGAAATAAATGAGATTTGTTGATTCGACGAGTCGTATAAATACGACTCATGAAACCACCCCACACTTAAACTTGTTCATCCCAAATAAGAACTAAGTCATAGAAGGAAAACAAATATAACACCACAATTTCCTCGACGTCTTGGATAATACTTCATGAACATGAGTTGCTAGTCTAAATTCCTCCTTTCCATGCAAAGCTCAATCGTTACTCAAATCATCATGCTCAACACAGAATTATTTTGATACATGTTACCTTTTGAGCTGAAATTCAAATCAATTCGGATGAATGGGAGATAGTCCTCTTTAGACCCATGATCTGCATTCGCTGTCCCGAGTTCTAGTTATATGGTTACACTTCATTGCTTTTTCTTGCACGTGATTCATTCGAGCTTCAAGGTTTTTGAGTTTTTTTTCTTTTGTTGGACAGCTTTTGTAGTGACTTTCTTTGGCCTTTGGCTCTTGATGTAAGAATGTTGTACTTCACTTTTCTTTTGTATAAACCTTCACAAGTGGCTGATTTTTTCCTTGAGCTTTGCTCCCTTGTTGTGAATAGCTTGTCCTTTCTTCTTTTCTTTTGAGGGAGGTCCAATCATCGCCCGCAAGCTTATGTAAATACCTCCCCGCTCTTTCTCATCCTCGCCCCTTTTGACGCGAGTCAAGATGAGGGTCACTTGATCGGTTGTAATTTAGTGTAAATATTCAATAAAAATATCGAATACTTATGCTAATCACGGTTAATCAAAACAATTTGTATTGACTCGGGAAACCCAAGGTCGTACCCAAAGGACAGGTGATTAAACAAATAGTGCTAAAGATTAAATTCAGAATGTTTTTGAATTAAGTGGGTATTGGATGGAATCTAGCTGACTTGAGAGGCTTGAGTTCACAATACATTGGGTTTTGAATGTACTCTAATGTGAGAGTACATTGGATTCTCTTTGTGAGAGTACATTGAACCTCCCGGTATTGGATGGACTCTAGCTAACTTGTGAATTCAATACATTGGGTTTTGAATCCAATAGCTAATCACGGTTTTACTATCCGAAAGAGAGACTTGATCAACGAAAGTGGGTAAACAAACAATTCAAGGATGACTAGGGATCTATTTCCCCACCTAGACAATTATTGTGACGGTAAATTCGGACACCATTGATGAGTTCACATGCACACGTTTAGAATTTAGCTATGTAACATTAATACCGAGTTCAACTCGCGCTACAACTTAGCATCACGAGGTTACACCTCGCATAACACCTCACACTCGCGCTCTATTGGTGCTATAGGACATGATTTATCTAGCCTCACACTCGCGCTTTATTGACTAAATAAATCATGCACTTGTTAAATTCGTGCCATTCTCATTAGGATTAAAGCATCGCCATGTAACACAAAAACCCTAATGCTTCTTTATTTCGTTCAATTGAAATCATACTTTTCAGGGGTTAGCTACGTCAAGCATTAAATCAAGCAAAAATCCCTATTTCTAACTTGTCAAAAATGAGTCATAGGTAATTCCAAAGCATTAAGTTCAAATAAAGAAGAATCGCGTGTAAAATCATTCATCAATGGCATCCATATCATTCACAATGTCACAAACATGTCTAGAGGGGTTATAGACCCCCAACCAATGTCACTACTCACTCATGGTGAGATTACAATCCATAACAATAGTAGATGAACATGTAGAAAGTAGAGTGTTGGAGTCTAGAACCAATATGGAGCAATAGGTATCAAGGACGATCCACGATCCGTGTTGTTGATGATGATCGAAAAAATATTTCTTCTTCTCCAAGCTTTCTTTTCTCCAAAAACCCAGCAGAAAATCCAGAGAATCCAAGAGAGGGTTTTGGAAACCCTAAATTTCTATTTATACCCCAAAGTTAAAAATCTGATTTTTACGACTTCATGCGAGCGCATGGATGGACCATGCGAGCGCATGAATGCGTAAAAGTTGGTCATGCGAGCTTGGGCTTGAGGCATGCGACCGCATGAGATTCTCATGCGACTGGTCAAGTTCATGCGAGCTTGGGAGACTTTCATGCGAGCGCATGACTTTCTCATGCGACTGGTCGAAGCCATGCGAGCTCTGGAGCCTTTCATGCGAGCGCATGACTTTCTCATGCGACTGGTCGAGTCTGTGCGTTCGCATGAAATTATTGTGCGAATGCATGGTCTCTTGCTGGCCTCTTTTTGCTGTCTTAACGTCCGATTTGGTCTCGGCGTCAACTAGAGAGTTGTAGCCCTTTGAGTTAGCTTTCCAACAAGCTTTGAATCGACCAAATCAGACACCACATGAGATCTGTAGATCCAAAATACTCCGGAGAGGTCTGCGTGTCTCGATTGCCCGAAAGTCCATGTTTTTGCTCCGAAATGCTCGGTTTTGCTCCAAAATCAATGCCCACTTGTGTTCTCAGCTTAAACTCTGTAACTCGCCTGAAATGAACCACAAGGCATCAAATAGCAAGTGAAATCGTGATAAAACAAACAAAACAATAAGCATAGAGGTCGCCTAAAATGCATATATTTTAGCACTATCATCACTCACCTTTTTTTCCCGGTTACTTCGGACTAGAGGTAGGATGGTCTATTTTCCCGTCCCACCTTTCTACATAAACGCTGCAGTGGTGGAGGTACCTCTGAACCATATTGTCTCGAAGTGCTAGCCTCCACAAAATCCACATAACCATATAATTCGAATTGCAGTCCTTTGAATGCTTCGTCAAGCCTCTCTAGGACATTTCTATCAACTCCACATCCCTGTTTATCTCAACTCAAAAGGACACGCAGTGGGTTAAATTCACATGTAGTCACATAATTCAAATTTCACGAGAAAAATACATGTAATCGGCATCATAAATTTCACATCATCAAAATTCAACACTGCATATCCAGGAAATAGAGAGAAACTTTCTACTTCATTTTTTTTCCAAAGAAAACATGCAGACACTATGCAGGTGCAAGAAAAAATAAATATGCTGACAAAACACACTGACTCTCCCACCCCACACTTTTGAACCAAGCCGTGTCCTCACGGTACGACTTCAATTCAAAGACACAACAATGCAAGACACACAAGTATGTGGAAAATAGAAGTAAAAGTGAACAGGTACTCCCCTCGTCTCGTTGCGTGATGGTGTAAATTCAGGTCAAACGAGTCGGTCAACGCTGGTCAATAGTCGACCGCGCCCACTTCAGACCTTACGCTGCCGCGTCCACTGTAGACGTTAACCAATGTCAAGGCGGGGCGCGGTCAGCTAATGTCAATGTTGGACGCGATACCCACTGAGTCGCACCTGTTTTGACCTGCAAAACAACTTCTTTTCCCAAAAGACAATGTACAAAACATGACTCGAGACTCAAACAAACATAAAGTGAAATAAAAAACGAAAACTCAAAAATTTGTCGGGCTCCCTCCCTGCGAGCGCCTTTGTTTTATGTCATTGGCTCGACGATACCTCTTTAAGGATCACAAGTTAGGATCCCATGGACGTGTGAGGTCAAATTTTGCCTCAGCTATTCCTTTAGTCTGCCCAAAATCATCGTGTAATGGTGTGCTCGTGTCTCCTCTCCATCGATCAGGCGGGTTCGCCTTCACATCCTCTCTAGTTTGTGAGGACATTCCGCTCATAGCTACCTCTTTTCTCGCATGTCTAGCCTCATCTGGTAGGTCAGGAACTAAGGAACCAAGATATGATGTGTTCACTATGTCCGGTGGTTTCTTCGTGGTCGGGTGGTCTCCGTCCTCATAGATATGGAAGTTTGATGTCTGGCCACCAAACGCAAGTGACAACAAGCCTTTGTCCATGTCAATCTTGGTTTTGGTGGTGAAGAGGAACGGACATCCCAAGATAAGTGTCGGAGGATCATCATCTCTAGCGTCTCCCATCTGCAAAACATAGAAGTCTGTAGGAACAACAAGATCTCCAACACGGAGGGTTAGGTTTTCAAGCAAACCAACAGGCCGAACACGAGATTTATCCCCTAACTCTACTAACAGCTTAGGCAGTTTCAAAGGGCCCAGTTGCAAAAAACAATATAATGAGTAAGGCATAGCATTGATGGCAGCACCCAAATCAATTAAGCAATGATGTATTAGAGTCTCACCAACACCCCAGGTGACTGTGAAGGCACCTGGGTCCTTACACTTTCCAGACGGTGCCTCATGACTCGTAGCGAGTGGGTGCTCCATTGTCGGCTCTTTAAGCTCATCTATTACCTCCAGCTCGTTTCTTAGCTCATTCTTATCGATCATATGCTCTTTCGGAGCCATTACCTGTATAGAAAATGAAAGCGGGGTATCATAATTCAAAAATATATTTTTACCTCCCATGAAAGTCGCGTCCGTAGAGCATATTAATTCGTCGCGCCCAACTATAATGTTGCCCATGGGCGCGGTACTCACAACCTCCGACTCATTTTCTTCGTTGTTTGCCTCCGGTTTGTCTATCATGGCCAGCGGTGTTGTGCACGATCTGCACTGAATCAGCTTCTACTGTCTGTGACTTATCATTCATTTTGTGCAGCTGACCCCATCTCGATCTTTGTGCCATATCTTCTATCAGGTCCCAGATTTCATAAGTATCTAAATCCATTACTGAACCTCTTGCTGAAACATCAAGCATACGACGCTCTAATGGAGCCATCCCATCAAGAAAGCTCTCAATAAGAAAGAAATCAGTCAATCCATGGTGCGGACAACTATCTGCAAGGTCCTCGAAGCGCATCAGATATTCATATAATGTTTCGCCTTAGAATTGCTGAATAGAAGCAATCTTCTCCCGGGTTTCAAAACGAAAGGATGATGGAGAAAACTTTTTAAGAAATCGGGCTCGTAGATCTGACCAAGTACTTTCACAATCTGCAGATGAGTAATACCAAGATCTTACGGAGTCAGTTAAAGAAAATAAAAATATTTTTAACTTAAACCTCTCCAATGACTCTTCTTTAGGCTTTATGCGGTAGCAGACGGAGTGAAACGTTTTCACATGTGTCACGGGGTTTTCTCCAATGGCACCTCCAAATTTAGGGGGACGCCGAATCATCCAACACTGAACCTCGCTGCCATCATCTTCCTCATCGTCTTCGTCGTCACAAGCTGCTCTGTAATAAGAAGACATAGTGAATCACAAAAAAACACTACAGAAAATTTGTTAATCTGTGACCAAAAATTGTGATGACTCAAAAAAGTCATCACAAAATATTAGAAAATGTGATGACTAATTTAAAGTTGTCACTGATTACTTGCTAATGTGATGACCAAAAATAATTGTCGTTGAATATTACATTTTGTGACAAAAAACATTGATGACTTAAAAAAGTCATCACATAATATTCAAATATGTGTCGACTAAATTTGTGTTGTCGCCAATGATCATTTATAGTGATGACCAAAAACGATTGTCGCTATATCAAATTAACAAAAGTCCTAGCAAAAAAATTTTAATTGACGATTAAAATTAGACAATTATATTTTAAAGAAAAAAATATTCTTATAATCAATTAGGGCTCGAATCGAAGACGAAAGAGAGTTTTCTACACCGACGGTGCGATGATTTCAATGCCGGCGACTACAGCTTCGGAAGGAGTTTTTCTTTTGTTTGAAGGGGTGCAGGTACGAGACCGCCATTAGTTGGCTTTAATTCGGATTCAAGAGAAACTAGGGTTCGATGTGAGCTACGTCTGCTTTCGCCCATGGCTGAGTACCGCCTCTCCCACATCGGAGGTGAGTCTGAAATTTGTTTGGAACAAATTAGGTCAATTAGGTTGTCACTCAAGGCGGAGATATCAAAAAAAAGGTTGTCACTCAAGGCGGAGATGCTTGTATGTGTGGATCTATTTTGCGTTGCGAATTTTTTCAGTTCATGGCTTGTGCCATGTCGAGTTTGTGATTGGAAGCGAGAGATGCGTATAGGGATTTCTCCATGGAGTCGACATTTCAGTTGGTGGAGTTGGTAGAGCTTTCAAAGCAGTCAAATCTACAAACTTGCATAGTATATTTTTGTCATTTTTTTCTTAGGATTTACAAAATCACACGTAAATGGATTTTTTGCGATATAGTTAGATGTCGTGGGTCATGGTGTTGGTATGTTGGTTGCATTTCTTCACGAGTTTCGTCCTTTTGAAAAGTGAAAACAAGAGATATGTTTAATACAACATCATGTCTGACACATCCATGTTAGCTCTAATGTTGCTGGTGCTTTAGCTTATGTCTCCAGCAGCTCTAAAATCAGCCTTGATGACAAGGGGTATGAATAATGATAATCACTTCATTATAGGAGTACCTAATTGAAATCGTGCAATTGATAATAGTCTTATTCTTTAAAAACACTAAACCATAAATCTCACTGTATTGTTATATTTTTCAGGTTGCTTGTTCTGGATGTCATCTGGATCACATTGCAGCAGTAGATGTAGTTAAGAAAGTACGATCTGCGAATGGTTATGCAATTGTTATTGTTCAGAAGCCTTTTAGTTTCGAAGGGCCAAGACATCGAAATGATTAGAGATTTTTTAATGGTGAACCACTGTATGGTTAATTTATTTGGCACATTTTAAACTAGTAGTGAATCCTGGTGTATCTTAGAACTGTTTGTGTTTGGCAGGAGCACAAACTTTCTGTGGACATAAGACAGGGCAAGTGTGCTTTGCTGTTGAAACTAGCCTTGAAGCGGATCAAAAAGTGGTTCACAAATGAGGGATGCCCAAGGAGGATTCACTGAAAAATATGAGAGGATACAAATGTTAGTGATCCTAAAAGCTTGGACAAACTGGAAGAGGATTGAGCATAAGGCTAATATGACTAAACAATATAGGATTTTGTTTTGTTGCATTTAAGTTTCTGTCTTATGTTTGTGTTTTCACGCATTTTATGCTATATTTGTATGAACTAATACATAAAGTCTTAATTTTTAGGATGTTACTAAATTTAAAATTATTAATATTGTGTTCTTCAAATTTTAACGTGACATCTTTCATAGTTGCAAAAATAATATTTTTGATAACGCATGTGGTCGTTAAAAGGTTTATTGCGACGTTCTTGATGGTTGCAGAACTATATTTTGCAATGACATAAGTAATCACTAAATAGTTTTTGCAATATCTTAAATGGTCGCAAAAATTTCTTTATGTGAGGGCTTAAGTGGTCACATAATTATTATGTGATAACGTCATGTCATCGCAATATATACTAATTGTGATGATCATATAAAGTCATCGCGAAAATTTTCTGCGACGAAACCTACTGCACGGCATGCGACCACTGTAAAAGTCATCACATAAATTGATATGCGATGAATTTTTGAGTTTCGGCGATGACTTGAGGTTATCACCGATCATGGATTTTTTGTAGTGAAAACTGAAAAGAAAAAAAATTAAATAAAAAGAAACAACTTCACCGAAGCGCAGCTCCCCAGCAGCGGCGCCAAAATTTAATGCGCGTCGTCTGACACGTCAAATTTAAATTTATAATTATCCTGCAAGAAACTAGCTAGTGGCAAGCAGGGTCGAACCCATGGGAGCTGGTGTTGTTGAAGCTGTAACTGTGAAAACAATTAAAAGGGGGGTTGTGAGCAAATAAGAGTGCAAACGAGAAAATAACACGAAGAATCCGATCAGAGAGAATATTCAGTTTAGGGGGTTCTATTGTGACATGTTTATCATTGACTGCTAATAATCGAATTTCAAGTTTCTAAGTGTGGTAACTCCGGTTTAGGTTATAACCCAAAGTATCCCGGGAAAGGCGATACACCACAATCTAACCCGGGAAAGGTGTTAGACTTCTAGTTCTCCTAAACCCAATAATTCGGGAAAGGTATTATCGAATCTAGGTGTCACTATCTGTTTTTACAGATAAGTATCAAACAAGTATTAACGATAGGGGCTAAATTGTTCGGCTAAGCTTTACCATGACAAGTCTCCACTTAGCTTCACAATTCAATCCTTGAAATTAAGCACGAGACTAGAGAAACAAGAAATTGCATTAAGAATAAAGTCTCAAAACCTTTGTCACAATGAACGAAACCCTAAACTGAATTAAAAGATTAGCTACTCATAGCCATAACAAAAACACAAGTATTTTTGTAATGAAAGCAATAGAAATTCTTCTCTTCGTGGAAAGCTTGCGTCTTCTCCTCCAGAGCCATCTTGAATGATGGAATTATAAGATTAGATCTTGGAAACCCTAACCCAAACCTTGTATTTATAGCAAAACTAGGTTTCTAAATCTATTTTTGGGTTGAATTATCAAATTGGGTTCCCAAATCTGTTTTTGGGCTTCAATTATCAATTTTCGGACGGTTGATGTCATCAAAACGCGTTGCTGATATCATCGCCGTGCCTCGTGTAGACGTTACAGGCACTCCTCGCCATGACGTTATCGGTACTGGCCGAGCCTTGCCTTGACGTTATCGGTACTGCTAATATCTACTGTTGGCGCGGTACTCACTGGGTCCCGGCTTCGGCTATTGATTTGATCACCCAAAGACCTTGGATGCTCTTGGTGGGAACTAGAGAGTTGTAGGGAATTGAGTCAGCTAAGCAACGACATGTGGCTCGTATTTTTCTGATCAGCAGTCCATTCCCAGCACTCCGTTGAAGCTCCAAAGGTCTAATCTGCCATTGTGATGTTTTTGGCATGAAATGCCGTCTTTTATGCGCGTTTCCTCCTAGAGCTTCCAAAACACCTGAAATGCAAAACAACACTAAGAAGTAACTGCTCGCATAATAAAGTGTCGAAATATATGAAATTAGTTGATTCGACGAGTCGTATAAATACGACTCATCATTGCCTCTAAATAACGAGCTTGTCCCACCACACAGCAGCCATACTCTTCAAATTGATTGATACCATCTTAACCTGTTTGTTCTCGGGAACATTCATGACATCGAAAAACCTATCAACATTGACCTGCCATTCCAGAAACTCCTCTCCTCCCATGGTTCCGTAGAATAATGGAATATCAATCTTCACTCGATAATCATAATCATAATTATTTTGTTGATCACCATGATAAACTTCCTTTTTAGTACTATAATTATTAAAGATAGTCGCACGATTGTTCTCACCTTGTGGAATCCTATTCAGTTCTCCTCTCCTGTCTTTACGACGACTTTTGTTGTCCACTCTCGTCGTCAAAGCTTCAATCTGTTTGGTCAAATCAGTAAGGGTCGTGGTAAAAGCTGCCAAAATCCCTTCAAATTCTGCTCTGGTCAACGGTTGATCTCCCACGGCTGTTCAAGCTTCGAAAAGAGACAAGAAAAGCATGCTCTGATACCACCTGATACAGTCGAAATTTCAAAAGGAATATCAAGCGCTAAACCTAGGGTAGATGATCGAATTCACAAGCGTGAACTCGAACGAAAACTCTGGAACCCACCAGAAAAGAGATAAAACTCTGGAATCCATCAGAAAAGGTAACTATGGAATCCACATTGGAAAATAGCAAAAGCTAGGGTTTTTTATATATATAAAAGGTGAACTATGAAATGGCTTAATTGTCGGGCTTTTTTAGGTATGGCCGAGTAAAATATTATTAGGTCGTAATTAGGTCAGACTTTTTAGGGCGTGCAGGGCCGGACTCAATTTGGTTGTAGTTAGGTCGGGCTCGAGGGGCGAACAGGGCTTTGAAATCATGACCTTTGTTCAACTTTGAGCCTTTAGGGCTTAGGGCTCTAGGGCCAGAACTCAGACCGGACCGGCCTTAGAACTCATAGATCGTAGTGCTTTGTGTAGGGTTTTTGGCCGTAGGACTGAATGTTGATCCCTAACCCTTAAACAATAATCAAAATAAAAAGATCATCCACTCTCTTATTTCCTTATTTATATTACGATCAAAAGAAAAATTCTTACTAGAGGACACTTGTCAAGTGTGCAAGCAACCTCCACTAGATGATCGATCATCTAGAAGTTCGTCTCATACCCCAAACTCACAATCTTTCATGGGACAATCTTTTTTTGTTGAGCTATTAAGGAGAAAAATGAAAAGGTTGTACCCACAATCTTTTATTTGTCATCCTATTAAGGATGCCCTTATGGTTACTATATAGGTTTGTACACAAAAAGAAAGTAATTATCTAGCAGTGTCATTCACTGCACTTGAACGTTGCACCATCAAACTAGTTCCAGGACCCTTTCAGTTTATTTTTAGTCAGGTCTGAAATAGTAATCAGCTCAGTTATTTGGATTCTAACCGGACCCTAAAGACCCGATGATTTATGTGAATTGAACCCGACTGGTGAATGATACTTTAAATTTGTAAAATAATTGTTAATGTTTATAAAATAAAATAAAGTCATTCAATTAGAATATGAAAAGTATAATCTAAAATTAAAAAATTTAAATGACTTTTAAGTACATGAAACAATCAACACAATCATTCATACACAAATAATTTCAAAATACAAACTTAAATATGACTCAAATAAACAAGATTATAATTAACTTTGTTGGTATAACAACTAGATCCTTGAAATGAAAGTTGGAGATTTGAATCTTGGCCTAACTTAAGTTTTAAGAACTATTTATCTACGGAGTTTGGTAACCCGATGCCAAACTCTAACCCGACCTGAAACTAATACCAATTAAATACAATCATGTTTATGTGTGACCAGATCGGACCGTATTGTACCCACCCCTACCAAGAGGTCCCCAAGTATCAATAACTCTGTAAAAAGATCCCATATAACGATGTCAAATGCTGCGAGTGTCAAAATATTATCGTTTGGATCAAAACAATATCGGTTTAACACTCTCAACATTTTTCATAGTGCCGAATCGGAATTCCAATAACCCTCCATTAACTCCTTTACCAGTCAACAGTTACACTGGGCAAATAAGGGTGTTAACGGACAATGACATTTTGTTGTTTTTGTTCAAACAGATGCATTGTAGGCTGCAAAGCATTTGAGCTTATGAACTGTATTAATTTAGATAGCATAACTGAGCATCTGTGCTGTGTTTTGTAGTTCCCTTGACTCCTCTTCCTGTCGATGCTTCAATCAATAGTGACTTGGATTCTGCTTGAGTCACGAACAAACGTCGATTTCCAAATTCTATATTTCTCCCAATCAGGGTATCTGAAATAAGAACTGGAATAAAACAAGTGAAAATATACTGGAATAATGAAACGGTGAGTTGATCAATGGAACGAAATTGATCTCAATTGAAGGATTAAATCACACAAGCTTTGTCGCCTATCCTCTAATGTCTCTCGACATCGAATTCGAACTCAGAAGAATAAGTTTTCGCCAGTTTACATCGGATAAACATTCCGATTTGAAAAAGTAACCGTGCTACCACGCTCACACATTTTCGCCCAGTTCACAAGTTACCATCGCGCCCGGTGAAGACATTAAGTGTTCGGCGCGATGCAACCCTATGATGAGTCGAGTTTTTGACTCATTAATGGCCATTTTCACTATAGCTTTAGTTCGTTTCTGACGATATTTTGATGTCATTTGACCTCTGTCTCTACGTTTCATGTAGAAAACAAGTCTCCCATAAGGTCAAAGCCTAAATCTGAAAACTCGGGGAAAACCCAAAGATTTAGAGCAAAAGTGGGCAGAAAGAGCATCCCAGCCGACTGGTTGGAAATCTCCCCAGAACCAGCCGGACGACTGACTAAAGGAATAAACTAGTGATTATTTGGCAACCCTTGAGCCGGTCGGTTGGTCATATCAACCGACCGGCTGACTAAAGATCTCAGAAGGCTCACCTTCTTTCGCACTTGAGTTGGTCAGTTGGTGCCTTCAGCCGACCGACTGACTAAAGATCCAGGGACGCCTGCCCAAGTGCATAATAAGCCGACCGGCTGGAAGTTCAACGTCAAAACCAGCCGACCGGCTAGAGCTGCTGTATCAGGAATTTTCACCCAATCCTATAAATAAAAAGAAGGCTTTTGACCTAAAGTGTGGAGGTTTTTGGGGAGAAAAAGACCAGTAAAGAGGCTCAACCAAGGTCATCAAAGATCCAACTAAGGGGAAGAAGAGAAGAGTAAAGGGAGTTCAAGGATTAACCATCCTCCTTCCTCTACATCTTTTCCATTCTACTTGTTGTGTGATATAAACCATACTCACACCATGTCGTCTTACATGATGTGTGAGTAGTAACCTTGTGTTTTGAGGGTGTTGTAACCCTCCTTGGTACTCTATGATCATGTATATATTTAATGCAACAATCTATGGTGTTAAATTCATATTCACTATGCTCTTCATTTATGACATGCTACTAAGTGTTTGATGAAATGCCTGAGTGACATGTTGATCCCAAAACTTGACCTAAGTATTGAATGACTTTAGGAATGGTTTAGATGTAGTGAATATGAACTTATCTAATGTTTATGAAAGTAAATACATGTATTTGATTATAACTAGTCCTTCATGTCTATTTCACTTAATACCTTAGGGAGACATTTCAAGGATAATAGTGCTATAGAGTGAATCAATATCTTCGAACGAGTGAGATTTTAATTAAGAAGACTTGGCTAAGAATAGATTCACATGAAAATTGGCTACCTTAGTCTAAGCTAGGTTTTCTACAATGCATGGGTAAGAAGTGAACTAGTGCGTATGTTCATTGCATTTATCTCCCACCCATAGGATGATAAGGCAATGGAATGAACCAACATCCTCGAATGAGTGAGGTTCGAGCTAAGAAGGGTTGGCTAGGAATAGGTTCAAGTGAGAGTTGGCCTACCCTAGCCTAAACTACGTTCAAAACTATTTGACACCTTAATTTGCATAACTCTTGTATACATGATTAATGGGAAATTGCCAAGGAGGGGAGTAACCCCTTGAAACACTCCATATCTATCTTTTATCCTTAATCACTCACCACATAGAATTTAGAATACACACGTTTATACATTTTTGGTTTAGAATAGACGAACCGAAACACAATCTCATATAGTGCATGTGCTTGGATTGCTCCCTTGGGTTCGAAACCAGTCTTACTAGTTAATCAATAAATTGTTTTTGACTCTACGAAGATCCTCTTCATCGACAAATCGAGAGGGTAAAAATAGACCTTGTCAAAATGGCGCCGTTTCCGGGGAGCAACTAGTTAGCACATCCCTAGATTAGATTGTGTGAAAGTTCCGACTATTCTTGTAAATATTTTTCTTTTTCTTTTACTTGTATATCCCTTCTTCTCTCATATCCCTTGATAACTTACGATAATCTTGTTTTGTGAGGATGGACCCCTACAATGAACAAGTCTTTTCTAATGGAGATTATTACCAAGAGGAGGACCAACCATATTCCTATTTCTAAGAACTTGGCTATCAAACTAGTTATTATAATTCGAATTGGAATGACCAAGAAGAGGAGCAACCAAACGCCTATTGGGAAAACTCTTGGCATCCATCACATACCTACACTTCGAATTGGGATGATAGCTAATATTTTGAAGTTGAAGGCTCTTACCCTCCATACCCTCAACCTCCTCAACCTTCAAGTGAGCCCTCCAATATAGAACCCATGATTGACACATTTCTTGAAAACCAAGAGAAGATGAATAGAGACTTTGAAGCTCAGATGAGGGATCTCAAGGAAGCGACTCAAAATATTCATGCTCAATTTGATAGATTGGAGGCTCAAAACCAAGTGTTAGAAAGCAAATTGGCACAACAAGCAATTGACCTTGAGAACTTGGGCTAGGAAGAGGATATCAACGAAGAAGAAGTCCTAGAATCTAATGCCTCAAGGGAAGAGCGGGATCAAGAATCGGAGGATGAGTTTTTGAGAGCTTTTTGCAAAGGGTGGGACGGTGGATCTTGTAACAAGGACGAGATGGAATGCAAAAGTGAAGCATCCTTCACTACTAGCACATCTCAAGATCGTTTAGATGAGAACACACAACAGCTCACCTTTGCTCTCTAACGAGGAATTCTTCAATGATGATGCCTCTTACATAGAGGACATACCTTTTGTTGATGAAGAAGAACTCCTCCTACCCAGTATAGAAGAGCTTGAATGTGAACCCAACCTTCTTGATGAGGAAAAGATGGAGGAAGAGCATATAGAGACAAAAGGACTTTGAGGGTATGCAGACTTTGTTGAGGTTTTCATGGAAGAAACTAAAGGACAACTTTGCATACAAGAAAACATAAGTTTAATGGATATTGAGGGATGGGCACCCAAAAAAATAATTGAAAACCTTAAGGAGGGTGTGCCCATCAAGCTCGAGATAAGTTATGAACACCCTTTCTTCACTACGAGGTCTCGAGACAAGTTTTGGAGCTTCTTGCCCTATTCTGAAGGATTAATTGGAAAAAGCTCCCATGACCCCTTAGTTCTTAAGGGATCTTCATTATTAAAGGGGTTATGCTCCCAAAAGAAGTCCATTGTAGAGTTGATGGGAGGAAATTTAATGGGATTTGAAGGTGGATTGACGCCCAGAATGTCCAAGGCCCCATGAGAAGGGATCCTAGCAAAGGACTTCTCAACGAGTGATTCTATGGGGCACTTTGTTACGTCTTTGCCAAGACGGGAAAAGCTAGGCCCTCATGGGAGGTAACCCAGATTGTAAGTTGTTCATTCGTGTTTTTTCATTATTAAGTGTTTGGCGTGACTTTAAGGAGCTTAGGCTCTAAGTGTGCAGTGTGATATTTATGATTGGTGGGTCAAATTTTATGTATGAAGTGAGTAGAACTCACTCCAATCCCACTATACATTTCCAAGCTCCTCCACTTCCCCATTGATTTATCTATGAATGATGATGTTGCCCTTAGTGCTCATGTGCTTTATTGGAGTTTACTAGAGCAAAATTATTTTGTTATACCATGCTAGGACTCTAGTTTCACATTTTATTGGCACTTAAGACACCCTGTGCACATGATGGAGGATGTAGATTACTTTCCTTGTTTGAATTGTATAAAACTTATGCCATGATGTTAACATGTGACTTGTGATGCTCTCTTGCTCATACTTGCGTTTTGCATGACCTTGTATGTCACTTGTTGCTTTTAACCTCTCATGTGTTATTGTCATCAAGAAAGTTATTTGCATCATGTATAATCAAGCTTAGCACAATTGCATCTTTTCTATTGGTGGGGCACATCTACAAACGAGGGGAGTTCCTATGCCCCTTTATCTCATTCTCTTCATTGTTTGCGCTTAGGGACTAAGCTTTATTTTAAGTGTGGGTGGGGTAGTCGCATAGTTCACTGATTTCATGCCATGCCTATCATTTTAGAATGGACACTTGCATTCATGTATTCTATCCATAACATGAGAGTGTTCCTACCATTTGTGGCTTGTGACTATCAACTCTAAATCCCTATAAATCCCATCTAGTCTATTTGTCAAATGTATTGGATCTTGAACTTAGAACCGACCTAGTCCTTTGAATGTGCATTATTGTGAATCAATATCATTGTTATCTCTTGTCTATCTAGTTCTCTAAGTATTTTCATTGAAATACCTTGGATTAAGTTTTAGCAAGCACTTTTAAAACTTTCACGAAAAACTTAGACCTCTTGTATGCTCCTTGGTGACTTGAGTTATTTCTAATTTAGTGCCTTGCTTATGATTGTTTCCGGCGCATTCCATACATTCCTTGAACATATTGTCAAGTTTTAAGTGTGGAGTCAAAGAGGGCGAAAAATAGGCCCCAACAAAAAAATGTTATATTTCCATGGTCAAAAGAGGGCAAAGCCCGACTAAAAACTTTCTCGATGTACACGAGAAGTTTTGCTCGAACTATAAAAATGTCGGGGGTCCCCCGCGAAAGCATTTGTAGGCCAAAGGCCATTTGAAAAAGAAAATAAGAAGCACTTAAAACTTGACTTCATGTTCTTCCATCATTATACTTTTGTGCGGGATTCATCATTTGTTTTGTGTGCTAGTTGAACTAACTCTTGGACGATCCTTGTGCTTGCACGGGAGTTATCATTTGGTCTATGCTTATTTTCTAAGAACTCATAGTGTCGAACTCCTCTTCCCTTATGGATTACGGCTTGAGCGCCTAAGACTTGGCAATGAGTTCTATGTCGCAAACCAATGGACTGCTAGCCCTAGCTAGCATAGGTGAGTGATTGACACTCTTTGTGCAAACTAAACTTTGACTCTATTGTATTGCCTTGAAAATGAGTAGATCTTTGGATTAGACATTTGATAGCTCTAGTATTGATGATCTTGAATGCACAACCTCACGGACTACTACAAATAGGGGAATATGCATCGGTTTTCGAATGGATTATGCATCGGTTTTGATCAATGCATAATCGACCGATGCGTAAGGTTCAGACCTTATGCATCGGTTCAATATAACCGATGCATAAAGTCTGACCTTACGCATCGGTGCAGACAAAAACCGATGCATAACTTCTACCCTTATGCATTTGTTTTTTGGCTAAACCGATGCATAAGGTCAGACTTTATGCATCATTTTTCTGTCAACCGATGCGTAAGGTTAGGGATTATGCATCGGTTCAGCCAATAACCGATGCATAATGTCTTAAAAATTTGGCAGATTTTGGCTTCTTATAGCTCAAATCCACCTGAAATTTTTACAAACATCAATAACCTGCCATTCAATTACAAATACCCTGCTGTTCAATTACAAATATACTGTTGCTCAATATCTACATACATTCATTTCAAAGATCAAAGAGAATATACAAGTCCATCTTCTTTCATACAACATGCCAACAAAAGTTAATATTCATAATACAATACAACAAAACTAAAATTGATGTCCTATACCAACTGGGTAACGATCGCATATATAGTCATACAAGTAGGCGGCACTTATTCCCTTACTTCATCGATCTTCGAGTCTTCGTATGATTCACTTCCATTAGGAAAACACTACAAACAATGAAAAGCAAGAGAAAAGTTAAATCAATATAATAAAGTTCCAATGACTTCAAAACCAACCAAAGTCTCAACTACAACTTAATGAATAATACAAGTCTAAAAGCTTACTTGGCTAAGATCATCAATCTCCGCTCCGTTATTAGCTCGTATAAATTGGATTATGTCCCGAATAAAATTCAAAACATAATAACCGCATAAGTGACCTGGCGGTTGTTTTGGACACTGCACGATCAATAATCTCTTATCACACACTTTATTAATGCTAAAGCTATTAAAAAATATAGTAGATATGAGACTTCGTACCTCAACTATTTTCCATTGGACACTTGGTGTATTTCTCGGTATACATCCTTGATAGTATCAGTACATTCCCCTAAAAAGAATAACATAACATAATTAGTGATTGTTAATATACATGTTACAAGATAAAAGTGGTCTAAAACTTACGTGTCCATCAAATCCTTTGCATCAACGTTTATTCCTTCTTCACTTGTCGATGGATCAAGCCAATGCACTACATGTTGTTTAGGGAAGATAACACATAACATCCAATGCCACCTAACAAAAACAAACTAAATTAAAAAAATGAATTCAAAAAAGCATATAAAACATTATCATTAAGTTATGAACTTACTTTACATGATCCACGTAAGGTAGGAAGTAACAAAAATTACGATCTCGGTCCGGCATACTCAACCTTGCTACAAACGTCATCAACCTCTCATCTCTGTTGATTGACGGCGTCATGATGGAAGGATTGAAGAAACCAAACTTAATATCCCAACCCATCATCTCATTGTATAAAGAACTATAAAGTAAAAAATTTATGTTAGTTAAACCATGCATTAGGACAAATGATCATCAGAAAATAATCGTGAACATTACCATATAAATAATTCACAAGCAAAGTTCCACAACGCTGCTAGCTTGAATAGTTCCTTTAGGTCTTCCGTGCTCACAGCGACGCCGTAGTCGTCACCGAACACATTCTGGTCGATACTATAAACATATCTATGTTCAGTTGTATCCACACGTCATTTAAAAGTCAACAATACAGGGGCAAGCACTCCATTTCATCATTGTCGGTAAATGGCAAATGATAACATAACACGTTATCATATTCCTACATGTTGAGTTTGATTAATGATATGAAATTAATTTTTATGTATAGTATAATAGAAAATGCAAATGAACTTGTATTATTCGATTATCTCACCCTATTACCCACAACGACCATCTATAAACCATTCAATATATTACGTAAATATTATTATTAGAGTGAGAACAAGTTAGCTAACCATTCAATATATAAACCAACAACATCTTGTTAATCAAAGAACACAAGTATCAATTGAAAGAAAAATTAAGTTTGAAAGGGTGTGAACCTTGTATGAAATCGAGAGCGGAGAAATGTAGCAGAGGGTTAAGGAAGGCAATGAGCAAAGAGTGAAGGACGCTCGATTTGAAAAACACAAGTTAAGAAAAAATTGGACAAGAAAAATCATGAAACATGAACAAAATAACTAAACATATATATACCTTATGAGATGGTGCTCGGAAAAACTTTCACCAAGATGCAAGGGGCGAGAATGCAATCGACTGTACTCCTGCAATCGACTGTAAAACTGAACAATGCCAATGAAACCAAACATCAATAAATAATACTCAAAATTATGTGACAACACTTTAAATAACTACTGATAATGAACCGTAATTGATTCGAACAGATGAATAAACATATAAACCCTAATAAATCTATCATCAATACATCCCTTTGAGTGTTGATGGAGGACTGGCGAGTGAGCGAAGAGTGGAGTGCTGCCGGAGGACGGGAAGGCGAGATGGGACTGGCGAGTGAGCTCGGCAACGACGGGACTGGCGAGTGAGCTCGGCAACGACGGGACTGGCGAGTGAACTCGGCAACGACGGGACTGGCGAGACGGAGCTCGGCGATGACAGGACTGGTGAGAAAAGAGTGGAGTGTTACTGCTGGAGGACGGGACTGACAAGTGAGCTCGGCGACGAAGGGAAGGCGAGACGGAGCGAGTTCAGCGACGACAGGAAGGTGAGACGGAGCAAGGTCGGCGCGCACAAAAGTTTGAAAATCCAGTAAATCGATTTCGCATCGGAGGATGAAAACTGTAGAAGTAAAAATGAAAGGTAAATTTATATTTGACTTTATGCATCGGTTTTTAACCAATCGATGCATAATGTCCACCTTATGCATCATTTTTTAACCAACCGATGCATAATAGGGAGGCTTATGCATCTGTTTTTCACCAACCGATGCATAAGGTGGACATTATGCATCGGTTGGTCTAAAACCGATGCATAAGGTTGACATTATGCATCGGTTATTATAGAACCGATGCATAATCATGAAACCGAGGCAAAAGGCAAAACACGAAACCGATGAATAATACCCAGTTTGTAGTAGTGATGGGTACTTAAATGGTTCAAAAGTTCTTTTAATGATAATATGACGGTAGTTCTAGCTTGGGGTGAGGGATTTGTTTTAAGAAATCCTCGCCTCGGTTGAGCACTCTTGAATTCATTCGCATGGAAAACTCTCACGAGACTATAACTCGTCCGCTAGGGTATCCTAGGGGTTTAAAGGCTTAATGCATACGCTAAAGGCATTCGAACGCATACAAAAAGGAGCTAGTTAGGTTGTAAATACTTTCATTTTCCTTTGAATAACATGTTTAGGAATAATGATCGAGACCTTGTGAAAGCTAGTGAGGCAAATAGACGAAAAACATAGTACCACTAGCATTTCACCATTTGCATGACCTTAAGTGTAGAGTGTTGATGAGTCGAGTTTTTGACTCATTAATGGCCATTTTTCACTATAGCTTTAGTTCGTTTCCGATGATTTTTTGATGTCATTTGACCTCTATCTCTACGTTTTAGGTAGAAAACAAGTCTCTCATAAGGTTAAAGCCTAAATACGAAAACTCGGGGAAAACCTGAAGATTTAGAGCAAAAGTGGGCATAAAAAGCATCCCAGCCGACCGGCTGGGAATCTCCCCTGAACCAGCCGGTCGACCGACTAAAGGAACAGACTGGAGATTATTTGGCAACCCTTGAGTCAGTCGGTTGGTCATATCAGCCGACTGACTGACTAAAGATCTTAGAAGGCTCACCTTCTCTCGCACTTGAGTCGGTCGGTTGGTCTCTTCAGCCGACCGACTGACTAATGACCCAGGGACTCCTGCCCAAGTGCATAACCAGCCGACCGGCTAGAAGTTTAGCATCAGAACCCACCGACCGGCTAGAGCTGCTACTTCGGGAATTTTCACCCGAGCCTATAAATAGAAAGAACTTTTGACCTAAAGTGTGGAGGTTTTTGGGGAGAAGAAGACCAGAAAAGAGGATTGACAAGCGTATTTTTAACCCTTTATAGTTGTCAAGTTATATATTTTAGGGGTCAAATTGCAGTCAAAAACAATTTATAAACCTTGGTAAGCCAAGGGTCGATCCAAGGAACAACATGTACGATTACTAGCTAACGAGTGACCTATTGAGCTATTCCAAACAATCAAAGGTTTTGATGTGAAACAAATAGCAAAAATTAAATACAGAAAATAAAAAGGTTTTGATTTGATCTGAGAAAGAATCCCATGATCAAACTTCACCCGTGACAACCCACAAATCATGCAACAATGTCACGTACATTAATCATGCTATCGAATATGGAAATAAACCAAAATAACACTAGACAAGCCGCCCATCCACGGATCATTGTCTAGATTAATCTCAATCGTTGAACGCCGCCCATCCACGGATTATCAACGATTTCGATTATTTAAGCTTAGGGTTTTTCAGACAATAAAGTCAACTTTCCTATTAATTCATGTACTACCAGTGTAGCTACCATGACATAATATCAATTTCATATGTGGTTAATACTTAGGACACATTCATCTTTTGGTAATTAACCTAAGTACGTTTGAGCATGCAAACATCTCATTCAATGTAAAACTTGAAAGAACGATAAAATTAAGCACAATGAAATTGAATATTCGAACTGCATAAATAATAAACGTTTAATTGATCACATGAAGAGTTAGGTACAAGGCACGGGATCCGTAGGATTCCGGAATAAAGAAGACTACTCACTATTCATGGTAAGTTAACCAAAAATAGTGTAGAAAAAGAAATTAAGGACTATGACACTGTGTAGGCGATGTAGCTCGTTGAATCCTCAATCTCTCGCGATGTGGTGCTCTGTCTTCTTCTCCAAGTTAGGTTTCTTCTTCAAAAATCAAACTCTAAAAAACTCTCGATTGGTCGTCCAAAAACAACCGACTTTCTAAAAATCTAGATTTCTATTTATAGAAACGTATTTAAAAATCCTACCTTTCAGGGAAGACCCGGGTGGGTCTCGCCAGACTCAGACGGGTGCGAAATGGAGCCGAGCAGGCAGCATTGGGGACCCGGGTGGGTGCAACGGGACCCGAGCGGGTGTTAGCTTATCCGGGTGAGAGATGCAAATTGAGCTCGACCGGGTGCGACGAGACCCGGGTGGGTCTGGGACTTAACCAAGGAAAAGATGGGCGAGACCTGTACGAGGTGCGAGGAGACTCGGCCGGGTGCCATGATGATCCGAGGCTGTGATGATTGGGACTCGGTCAAGTGTGTTGGGACCCGCGCGAGTGCCAAATGGAGCCGAGCAGGCAACACTGAGGACTTGGGCGGGTGCATTGGGACCCAGTGGGTCTCGATCGCACTTGTCTGAAATTCCCTCCTTTTCTAGCTCAAAACTAAGATTTTTCCATTGTTTCAGCACTTTGAGTCCAAGGAGCGATGATATGCCTTTTCATCCTGAAACACTCAAAGTAAACATCAAATAGACACAATTTGCCGGGAGAACAAGTGCTATCCATCATCGTATGGAGCAAATAACTAGTCAAAACATTGAATGATCAAGGCTCAACCAAGGTCATCAAAGATCCAACAAAGGGGAAGAAGAGAAGACTGGAGGGAGTTCAAGGATTAACCATCCTCTTTCCTTTACATCTTTTATATTCTACTTGTTGTGTGCTATAAACCCTACTCACACCATGATGTGTGAGTAGTAACCTTGTATTTTGAGGATGTTGTAACCCTCCTTGGTACTCTATGATCATGTATATATATATATATATATATATATATATATATTTAATTTAACAATCTATGATGTTAAATTCATATTCACTATGCTCTTCATTTATGACATGCTACTAAGTGTTTGATGAAATGCCTAAGTGACATGTTGATCCCAAAAGTTGACCTAAGTATCGAATGACCTTAGGAATGGTTTAGATGTATTGAATATGATCTTATCTAGTGTTTATAAAAGTAAATACATGCATTTGATGATAACTAGTCTTTCATGCCTATTTCACTTATTACCTTAGGAAGACATTTCAAGGATAATAGTGTTATAGAGTGAATCAATATCCTCAAACGAGTGAGACTCTAATTAAGAAGACTTGGCTAAGAATAGATTCACATGCAAATTAGTCTACCTTAGTCTAAGCTAGGTTTTCTACAATGCATGGGTAGGAAGTGAACTAGTGCGTATGTTCATTGCATTTATCTCCCACCCATATGATGATAAGGCAATGGAATGAACCAACATCCTCGAATGAGTGAGGTTCGAGCTAAGAAGGTTTGGCTAGGAATAGGTTCAAGTGAGAGTTGGCCTACCCTAGCCTAAACTAGGTTCAAAACTATTTGACACCTTGATTTGCATAACTCTTGTATACATGATCAATGGGAAATTACCAAGGAGGGGAGTAACCCCTCGAAACGCTCCTTATCTATCTTTTATCCTTAATCACTCACCACATAGGATTTAGAATACACACCTTTATACATTTTTGGTTTAGAATAGACGAACGGAAACACAATCTCATATAGTGCATGTGCTTGGATTGCTCCCTTGGATTCGACACCGGTCTTACCGGTTAATCTATAAATTTTTTTTGACTCTACGACGATCGTTTTCATCGACAAATCGAGAGGGTAAAAATAGACCTTGTCAAAATGGAACGTCTTCATTGAACGTGATGTCAATCCGCCGCGCGCCCACAAGCAACATTAGCTTGTCGCGTCCACTCTGCATTGAAATCGCCCACTAATGTCTCGTCTGAGCGCGGACTACACTGGACGAAACTCAAAATGATCTCAAATGATTTCAGAATTGCTTTGTTTATTCACAAAACAATCTTTACAGTGTACACACATGTTTTGACCAACAATCACCTTAAAATCTCTAACATGTTTTGCATTGACTTATTACTTTAGGTGGGTAGTGAATTTCGAGAAGACAGGTTGTTGAACAATGGGTCAAGATCAAGTACAAAGTTAAATTTTGGTACAAAATATAAAATTTGTCAAAATCATTTTATAATTCATCAGTTTATATTATAGTTCGTCAGAATTATTTGATAGTTCGTCACTTTTCGAGCCGAAAAATGAAAAGATGGCATAGTTTGTCAGTTTCATTTTATAATTCGTCACCAAGAAAAATACCAAAAAATCAAGATTTAATCTCATCCATTCAAATCACAAGATCAAGGGCTATGATTAGTTTGTATTTTGTACCAAAAAATTAACTTTGCACCGGATCCTTACTCGTTTAACAATTACAACTATCGTATGAATGGGGTGTAACAGTAGTTACCTGAATGGGCGCGAAAGGAGTGGCCAAATGGTGGCCATGCCATTCTGGGCAAAGTCAAAATTCAAATCTCATACTAGAAAAACGATTCGATGCAACAACATTTTGTAAAAAAAAATATAAATGAATGACTGACGCGCGTCGTCTGACGTTTCAAACTTAAATTTATATTCTCCTACAAGAAACTAGCTAGTGGCAAGCAGGGTCGAACCCTAGAGAGCTGATTGTTGAAGTCGTAACTGTAAACAAATAAAAAAAGGGGTTTTGTGAGCAAGTATTGTAAAAGCACAAGAGAAAAGAATAACGAAGATTTCAATCAGAGAAAGCATTCAGCTTAGGGGTTTCTATTTTGACACGTTTATCATTGACTGCTAATAATCAAATCTCAAATTTCTAAGTGTGGTTACTCCGGGAAAGGTTATAACCTAAAGTATTCCGGGAAAGGTAATACACCACAATCTAGTTCTCCTAAATCCAATAGTCCGGGAAAGGTGTTATCAAATCTAGGTGTCACTACCTGTCTTTACGGGTAAGTATCAAACAAGTATTAATGATAGGGACTAAATTATTCGGCTAAGCTTTACGGGTAAGTATCCACTCAACTTCACAATTCAATCCTTGAAATTAAGCACAAGAACTAGAGTAACGAGAAATTGCATTAAGAATAAAGTCTCAAAAACGTTGTCACAATGTACGAAACCCTAAACTGAAACAAAAATTTAGCTACTCATCATCATGGAAATCAACACAAATATTTTTGATGAAAAGGAAGTAGAAAATCTCTGTATCGCCGAAAGCTTCGCGTTTTTCGTCTTCTCCAGAGTTGTCTCAGTCTTCGTAGAATTATGAGATTTCGGAAACCTTAACCCAAAGATTTTATTTATAGCAAAAAATAGGGTTTCCAAGTCTGTTTTTGGGCTCAATTTCCATGTTTCGGGCTTGCTGACGTCTCCAAAACGCGTGCTGATAGTAGCGACCGCGTCCTCTTCAGACATTAGCGGCGCGTCCTCTTCAGACATTAGCGTTATGTCCTCTTAAAGGAAACGTGCTGACACATTACATATGTAAGAAAAATAAATATGCTGACACAACAGACTAACTGACTCTCCCACCCCACACTTTTGAACCAAGTCGTGTCCTCACGGTACGACTTAAGTTCAAGGACACAAATAATGCAAGACTCACAAACATAGGGAAAAAGTAAATAGAGAATAAATGTGAATAGGTACTCCCCTCGTTTCGTCGCGTGATGGTAAGAATTCTGGTCAAACGAGTCGGTCAACGCTGGTCAATGGTCAACCACGTCCAGTGTAGACTTTATCGACGCTTAATGTCATCTTTCGGCGCGGCACTAATGTTACCTGTGGGCGCGGTGCTAATGTCTATGCTCGGCGCGATACGCACTGAGTTGCACCTATTTTCTGCATGAAAAACATCTCTTTTCCCAAAAGACAATGAAAAAACATGATTCAAGACTCAAACACACATAAACAATATAAAAACATAAAAAACACAAAAATTTGCCGGGCTGCCTCCTTGCGAGCGCCTTTGTTTTACGTCGTTGGCTCGACGATACCTCATTAGGGATTATAAGTTAGGATCCCATGGGCATGTGAGGTCAAACTTCTCTACTCCTTTGTGATGCTCATAGCCCTCATCGAGTGGTGCTCTCATGTGTGTCCATCCTGGTTTCCATCCACATATGTCATGTCTCGGTAGGTCGACTGAAACTACTGTAGAGACCATAGTTATTGAAACCGGACCGGCCGATTGGACCGGGAACCGATCCGGTGACCGGTTTGGTTTTGTAATTCGATCGGTTTACATTCAACCCGGTCAAGACCCGGTTGAACCGGTTGACCCGGTGGGTTGACCCAGTTGACCCAATTTTTCATTAAAACGTGATTTGATCGGTTCAATCGATTCGATTAGGTCTAAAAAAAATATTTATTTATTTTGACTTGGACAAGACTCGATCCTAGTCTTCCTCTATAATTATCCCCTCTCCTTCCACCAAGCTAAACATGATTCTTGTTTTATTATTTGTTTCAATAATGTATATTCATTTTTCAAATCTATAAAATTTATACTTATTATCAATTTAGCTAGATATTCAATTAGTCTTAGAAATCCCTTATTGTTGTGACTTAAAAATTAAGACTAAAATTGTTATTGTTGTATTATTGATTTGTACTTTATTAAATTCTAAATTTGTTATGATGTGTTATTGTAATCAGATCATAAACATGTAATATTTGTTCAATCATAAATATGTTAAATTATAATATCATATATAAGTTTTTTATTTTTATTTTTTAATTTGTGCGGTCAAACCGGTTCGACCCGGTTGAACTACTGACCCAGTGACTTGACCGGTTCGATCCCCGGTTTGGTTTTAATAACACTGGTAGAGACATGCTTGCAAGACCTAGCTTGTTTTTTCTCTTTATAATGATTCCAACTCACGAATGTGTTTTTGAATGACAGTTTGTAGTTGGTGATCCAGTTTCTAGTCCTGCACAATGCGATACTAGCAGCCACAATGTAAAGTGAACCAAACGCCTTTTCGTGTAATTTTTTAAGTTCACCATCCTGCAAGTACAACACAAGAGGCATATGAGTCATATGTAAATCCATATTAAATTCAGCGCTTACCTCAGAATTTTTAGTAATCAAGTATATGCAAAGGTAAGGAATGGAGTTTTCTTCGCTAGAACATATTACCTCCTCGTATGTGACTGGCACTATTCGGCTGAATTTATTCTCATCTTCTTCTTCACCTACTTCTTCTTCTGGCTCTTAATGATCATCTTGGATAATGTTATCTTGCACAAGAAGTGGAAGATGTGTATCAAAATTTTGTATAATTTGAGGTGGTTTAGAGATTACCGCATACATGATTATTTCTTCCTCCATGTGCAACTCTCTGGTACTGGTGGAATTATCCTCTTCATCTGAAGCTTGAGTCTCTGTTGCGGGTAAGGTTGTGATGGAGGTGTTGCATGTGATGTCGGGCACGATTTGCACTGAATCAGCTTCTACTGTCTGCGCCTTATCATCCGTTTTGTGCATCTGACCTTGTCTCGATCTCTATGTCATATCATCTATCAGGTCCCAGTTATCATAAATGTGTAAATTCATTACTGAACCTCCTGCTGCAGCATCAAGCATATAACGCTCTAGTGGAATCATCTCATCAAGAAAGCTCTCTAGAAGAAATAAATCTATTAATCCATGGTGTGGACAGCTTCCCTCAAGGTCATCGAAGCGCAAATAATACTCATATAATGTCTCGCCCTAGAATTGCTCAATGGTAGAAATTTTCTCGTGAATTTCAAATCGATAGGATTGCGGATAGAACTTCTTTAGAAATCAGCTCGTAGATCAGACCAATTACTTTCACAATCTGCAGATGATGAAAAATATTCTCGCGAGTGGAACATTTTTACATGTATCACGGGGTCTTCTCCAATTGCACCTCCAAATTTGGGGAGACGCCGAATCATCTAACACTGAACCTCGCTGCCATCATCCTCCTCATCGTCTTCGTCGTCACAAACAGCTCCACTATAATACGAAGACATAATGAATCACAAAAAAAAACAAAAACAAAAAAGAAACAACTTCACCGAAGTGCAGCTCTCCGGCAACGGCGCCGAAATTTGACGCGCGTCATCTGACGCGTCAAACTTAAATTTATATTCTCCTGCAAGAAACTAGCTAGTGGCAAGCAGGGTCGAACCCTAGAGAGCTAGTTGTTGAAGTCGTAACTGTAAACAAATAAAAAAGGGGGTTTTGTGAGCAAGTATTGTAAAAGCACAAGAGAAAAGAATAACGAAGATTTCAATCAGAAAAAGCATTCAGCTTAGGGGTTTCTATTGTGACACGTTTATCATTGACTGCTAATAATTAAATCTCAAGTTTCTAAGTGTGGTTACTCCGGGAAAGGTTATAACCTAAAGTATTTTGGGAAAGGTAATACACCACAATCTAGTTCTCCTAAATCCAATAGTCCGGGAAAGGTGTTATCGAATCTAGGTGTCACTACCTGTCTTTACGGGTAAGTATCAAACAAGTAATAACGATAGGGACTACATTATTCGGCTAAGCTTTACGGTTAAGTATCCACTCTGCTTCACAATTCAATCCTTGAAATTAAGCACAAGAACTAGAGTAACGAGAAATTGCATTAAGAATAAAGTCTCAAAAACGTTGTCACAATGTACGAAACCCTAAACTAAAATAGAATTTTAGCTACTCATCGTCATGGAAAAAAACACAAATATTTTTGATGAAAAGGAAGTAGAAAATCTCTGTATCGACGAAAGCTTCGCGTTCTGCGTCTTCTCCAGAGATGTCTCAGTCTTCGTTGAATTATGAGATTTCGGAAACCCAAAGATCTTATTTATAGCAAAAAATAGGGTTTCCAAGTCTGTTTTTGGGCTCAATTTCCATGTTTCGGGCTTGCTGACGTCATCGAAACGCGTGTTGACAGTAGCGATCGTGTCCTCTTCAGACATTAGCTCCGCATCCTCTTCAGACATTAGCGTTACGCTAATGTCTACTGTGGGCGCGGTGCCCACTGAGTCCCGACTTCAGCTCTTAATTTGACAATTTAAACAACCTCGGATGCTCTCGATGTGAACTAGAGAGTTGTAGAGAATTGAGTTAGCTACGCAGCGGCATGTAGCTTGTATTTTTCTTATTAGCGGTTCATTCGTAGCACTCCGTCGAACGTCTAGAAGTCTAATCTGTCATTGTGGTGTTTTTGGCACAAAATGTCATCTTTTATGCGCGTTTCCTCCTAGAGCTTCCGAAACACCTGAAATGCAAAACCATACTAAAAAGTAAACGTTCGCATAATAAAGTGTCGAAATACATGGGATTAGTTGATTCGACGAGTCGTATAAATACGACTCATCAATGACTGTTCTTGATTTGGTATTTGGACGGATGAGTTTAAATACCGTCCTATGAATGATTTTTTGGCAGCAATTATAAATCACTTTTGACGAACTATGTTGTACTTTTGGAGTTTTGATTTGTCGGCAACGAATTATAATCCACTTTTGACGAATTTTGTAATTTGCACCAAAAATATGATTTGCACCTGATCTTTCCTATTTCATACTAATTATTTAAATAGTGGAATATTCAAACTTTAATTATATTTGGTCGAGCTTCTCGCATTTGAAAATTTTCCTTTAAAAGAAAGGTTTTACCTCACCAGGAATGAAATCCGAGTCACTCGCGACTCGCGTGATAGACGGGAATAACTAACACTAACTAACGACATGCTTGGTGTGTTTATCAATTTATCTGTTTCAAATTTTAAAAAAAAATTGATATGGATGACTAAGACAATTTAACAGCCCATTCATTCGTTGACTATTTGTCACATAATAAAGTCAACCCTGACACTAGTACATGGTTGACCAGGACATGGACAATCAAATCCACACACAAAGTTTAAAGATCCATCGGCTTATTCAAATCTATGATACACAGGATGGAATTAGATTAACATCAAATAAAGGACTGATCACCAACAAAGGATTAGAAGCTGACGTCCGTCGTGTAAGTCTCCCCGGTAACCCAGCCGGTTGGAATGACATTTTCAGCTACTAGAGTATCAGACGCCGAGGTAGTGATCCTAATAGAGAACGGACCTTGCAGTTCGGTTCCTGAGTTGATCGCCCAAACTGCGCCCCAAGATTGTCGCATGGGCTGCCATGAATCTGAGATTGAGGTTTGCTGAAGGTCAACTTGGTCTATGTCACCATCCCCTGGTACATATTCAATCACGACCGCGAAGTAGTATGGGTTCGATCCACTGTCGACCTTGAAAGTCAGTGGTGTTCCTGGATAGCTGCACTCAACCCTACATGACAAAACTCAGTATTATCAAAACCCTAACTTGAGGGTCATGCTATAAGAATTCATATAGCCAAAATCAAAACGATGTGGTTTATATAAAATTATCAAAACTACGTCGTTTTAATAATATAACACATAAAATGAAAACAGAACAATTTTCAAAACTACGTAGTTTGTACATAAAGCGTTTTATTAAATGACTATTTTTCGATTGGTTGGACTGAATCTCATTCTCGTACTATTGTTAGGGTACCTTTGGAACTCTATTTCAATACTTCCAACGTTTCGCAAGGCATCCTCTTGGCCAGAGATCGCGAGGGCTCCGAATGCAGTACCGCTAAGATCAAAGTGAGTTGAATCAGAGGCGCATGGTCCACCAGGGCAGCTGTCAGTGATGACAACTGTGACTGGATTTCCAGAACATGCATCATTTACGCTGCATTTAACCTACCAAACAGGCGTACGTACATTCTGTCAGAGTCATGATCAATTCCAACTGAAATAACAGTGCACCCAAGTGTTTGTTTACTAATGTTGAGAATTTTAACCTGGAAACAAGTGCCACAGCCTTTTCCGGACAAGAACAAAGACGGGCCTCCTGCGGACACCATCGACCAAAATGGCGCTTTCCCCACATCAGCTCCATATCCACAAGCTCCACCTATATTTAAAACATCATGCTGTGATCACATTATACACACTGTTGCACAGATTTCGTAAGTACGAGGATATTATTCGGTTTAGATTAAGTTTTTTTTGTGTTACCATCACTTCCAAAGCCATCGGCAGCTCCATAACAGGTTGCGACAGCGGGGCCCCATTCACTCGTCACATCTTCCATAAACAACGTGACGTTATTAATGTTCCGGGCATGAGAGCTAGGGTTATTCATGAGCATGATCACACAGCCAAAAACTAGTGCAAACCAAACAGCCATTGTAAAGAGGATTTCAAATGTTCACTTAATTAGGGTTTTGTGAGTAGTGGTGATAGGGTTAACGGACTCTCTGCCTAGGGATTTTATAGATGAATTGCAGTTGGAAGTTATTACAAAACACGTCTTTCTAGTATTACAATATTGTTTTACATTTTTTTGATAGGGACAATATTGTTTTACATTGATTGATATGTTAATTAAGATTGTCAAATCCATCGGATTTTAAGGACCGTCATGAAATTATCATCTTCAAATATTTTACAATTCGTCGCATAAAGAATATTTTTTTGATATGTTAATTAAGATTGTCAAATGTGATTTTATTTTGATTTTTCGTTAAAAAAAACAAAATGAATAAAATATTCGTGTATTTATCATTTTTCATGAGAAAAATGACTTTTATTTATTGTTTTTATTTCTTTTTCTTTTTACCACATTTTTTATGATCCGGATGGAAAATGTGTTTATGTTGATATTAAATATTAGTATGTATGTAACTAACTTGGCAAATATGTATATATAGACTGATATTAGCGTCTCCAAGATTTATGCCCAATATTATCATTTTTCATGCATGCAATGTTTATATACACAAGGTATATATATAGCTCAAAAAGAATTAACTACGTTTAAAACACAATCCAAGTCGCCAACCAGAAAGGTGGTCTCTTACATCCTGGGTTCGAGTACCGGGACCACCAATTTTTTTCATTCTTTTTCATTCATTCTTGGATAATTTCCCAAATTGCTTAAACCTGCAGATTGGTTTCCAATTTCACACAATCTGCAGATTGGTTTCCTAATTTACACTAGTTTTCTAAGACGCCATTACCAAGAGCGTTGGATCGTTTTAATCTTTTTTTATTAAAACGTCGTCCGTAACAACGGCTTAAGTTTCGAGCCCTAGTGTTTTCTCTGAATTTCTATTAGAACGCTCCTACCAACAGCGTTTTAAGGTGAGACGATATCTCCAACAGCGGCTTACGCTTGTTTGGTAATATTATGTCACATGACTGCATATTTTGGCGCAAAAATGCCACGAGGCTTTAGTCGCTGTTGGCAGGAGCGTTTTAATGTTAAGACGCCGTTGGCAACGGCGTCTTAGAAAAATAGTGTAAAATGGGAAACCAATCTAGAGATTGTGTAAAATTAGAAAGCAATGTTCAATTTTAAGCAATTTGAGAAATTTTCCTTCATTCTTTACACATTATTCAAATGTACGTTACAACTATCATAACAAGCTAACACAATGGAGTGTTCAGTTAGAAAATTATCCGAACGCGTAATGAAAAATAAACATTTCTTCCAATCCGTTAGTCAGGGTTCTTATGAAGCAATTAGAGTTGACCATTTTAGTCATAAAATAATATTTTTGCTAGTAATTAACGCCTGGGATTGAAAATCCATATCCAACATATAACCATCACAGTACACAAAATCAAATCTGCAAGATTAAGGGCGAAAATTTAGATGATTTAACGATTAAAATAGTTCAGCTAAATAGGTATCGAATGTCACCTCACGAGATTTTACTCCGTTTTTTTTACGTAATCTAATGGAAATTTAATCCCATCAAATACAACTTGCGAGAAGTAAGATATTATTTGGAAAATTGAACAAGTTTGGAAAGATAGAGAACTAGTTTTGTGGCGCTGATTGGTCACAAACTTTTATTTATAAATTGATCGAATTTTTTATTGATAGTATAAATTGATCAATTTTGAATTGGTCTTTTTTTTCTCAATTTATAAATTCCTTTCAAAATGTTATAAGAAAGGGTAAATGGTGTAATAGTGTAAGCCCGGCCTTTTGCAGTTAGGCCTGGAAAACTGAAACGTGGCCCAAAGTGACTGTATCAGGCCCAGTAACACAACACTCCATGTGCTACACTCGATGAAAAAAATGCTTAAAATTGAAGATTGAATTCCAATTGAACTCAATCTCCGTTTTATAAGACGTTTTTGACAATGTCGTTTTAACATTAAAACGCTCCATCCAACAGCGGCTAAAGTCTCGTGGCGTATGTATGTGAGTCAGCAGGCTGATGTGGATCATTTGAATTTATTTTTTATTTAAACGCTGTCCGGAACAGCAGCTTAAGTGTATCTTAAGTTTCGAGCCCTATTTTTTCTCTTCATCATTTCATTCCGACAAATCTCCCAAAATCGCCCAAATCCGACTTCCGTATTCTCCCATCCGCGCTCAACAACGCTGCGCGTCGTGTCGTCGTCTATCTGCCGCTCCATCTCCGCAGTCCGCTCCCCGTGCTATCATCCCACGCCCGTGCCGCCGTCATCCCACTGAATTATTGATTGCTATTAAAACGCTCCTATGAGCGGCTTGTGTTTTGCCGCTGTTTGGTAATATTATGTCAGCACATAATTGGAATTTTTTGCGCAAAAAGACCACGTGGCTTAAGCCGATGTTGCTTGGAGCGTTTTACAATTAGGACGTCGTTAGGAATGGCGGCTTACGAAACATGAGTAAATTGGGAAACCAATCTGACAGATTGAGTACAATTACAATCCGATCTTCAATTTTAAGCATTTTGGAAAATAACCCAATTACATGAATGTGGCTTCCAATGTGTGCACCCGCATCGTACGGGACACGAATGCAGCATCGATTGAACCGCGGTGGCGCTGTTCGGTTTTGCATTTCCTTATTTAATTTCCAACACATCTGGTACCGAACGGTTCAGTGTCACGGATTAATGAGATACACGGAACGTTCGTCTTCATGGAGTTAAGAGGGGCAGACCGGCTGATTCGTCTTCTTGAGACTTTTACTATAAATTTAAGTGATATCTTCACTTTACAACACACTGAAAAACAACAACTCTCTCCTCTTCGTTTTAATTTGTCTAAATCTGTCGGTGATAGTCGAAGATCAAAACAAGTTCGATCGGCAGAGCTTGGTGCAGTCTGCTGCTGAGGATCGATTTATTCTGAGAAGCATATTGTCAGCGAGTCCCAGCACCTACAGACAACAATCTTACTTTAAGAACAGCATCTGACGTGACTTGATCCACGGTTTGCAATTATGTTCTGATTTAATTCATATAAAAGTCTCCGAATGAAAGTCTTATTAATCATAATGTTTGCACATCATACATACATTTTGGATTATATTCTCCGAATCAAAATTTATATAACTAAAATCTAAATGCAGGCCAACCACGAAACAAGCGTACCTAAGTAGCACAAATATGTAGCCTCAATACTAAGCACTACAAATAATAATTCCACATCACCCAACCGGCCAACATGATCCTATAGCAACCTTAATTAACTATACCAAATTGGAACTAATTGTCCTTTTGGTTGAAATTACGCATTAATTAAACACAATTCTTTATTAATCTCTGGCCATGGTCGCACTCACACGACATTATCCCCCACCCTACAAATTTATAACTAGTTATAAATGCAGCCTTCCAACTAGCACACCTAACTTTACACACAGCCGGAAATAAATGAGAATTTTTAGAGTTTTGAGAAATATAAGATCTTATATTCTGAAACATATAATCTAGTAAATATTTGATTTATTGAGTATGATAATAAATATGTATAGAGTTGAGTTCGCTCAAGCTAAAAACAGTTAATTAAAAAAGTGATGTCGTTTTGAGTAATTATAATCTATAACTACATCATTTGTACTTATCATACATAAATAACATCTAAAAATAAAAGCTATTTTTTTTAATGAAGGGGTACATCGATCCATAACATTTCAAATACATATCGTGATAGTCTCAATCATTTAGTATCTATATGAAGAAAATCTCACAAAACTGTGTGGAAAGTTGGTGTCCCTAAGATTCGAACCCGGGGTGTAATGATCTATGACGGACTCCTTAATCAACAAGCCACCACTCCGGTTGGCCATCTAAAAATAAAAGCTTGAACATTTAAATCACATCGTTTAAAACGGACAAACAACAAAATGATATTGTTTTTTATTTGATTATATTTTTGCTTCACAATACCGGATCTCATTCCTTAATTCAAATTAATGACTTCGGTTTCAAATATGTATTTACTGAGCAACGCTCGATTTAGAACCTCCTCAAAAATTAAGAATTTGAGAACTCAAATTTGATTATTGGATTAAGTTGCATCTTCATTTGGCGCTCCGCGCTCATATGTGTATACAGTGGCGATTCCAATGGGGGCCTGGGGTGTCCCGGGACCCTTCACAAATTCTGAATTTTTTTTACGGCAGAGACGAATTGAATAATCCTAGCCGCCTGGTTATATGGAGCAACCTCTACTAATTGACCTGTTTGAGATTTGTGTTCTAACTCAGTTAAGACTAATATTTGAATATATTAAGTTGATCATATGTTTAATATTGCAATTAAGTATGTTCTACCACTAAATCATATTCAACTTCACTTTTTCTGACCTTAGTTAGCTTATTTTTCTAGCACTAAGATATATGGATAAAAAATAATACATAATTATTAATTAAAATAACTCCAATTAATTAAAATTCTATTATTACTCATTAAAATATTTTTTAGATTTAATATTTTTGACTACTTTCGTATAAATTTTTTTTAAGACCTCCTATCGAGAGTCGCTGGATCCGTCACTGTATCTATATATATTATTTTTTTTCTAAAAAGAAATAAATGAAGTAGAACGGCTCCCTAAATAAATATATTGCATCGTATGCTAAAAAAAGGAATTGTAATTATTGCCTAAGCTGATTGAGAAAGCCACAAGATTCTCACGCCTAAACAGATGGATACCAATTCTCAATTTTAAATAAATTTCAATTGACATGATGGTGAGAAACCGGGTTAGTTAATTACAGGCTGAATATATTATTAATACAGCAATGAATGCTAAAGCTATGTTTAATTATAATTGTGGCAAAAATGATTTATAT
Source organism: Rhodiola kirilowii (assembly GCA_033675215.1). NCBI lineage: Eukaryota > Viridiplantae > Streptophyta > Magnoliopsida > Saxifragales > Crassulaceae > Rhodiola > Rhodiola kirilowii. The sequence goes on along the minus strand of CM066195.1, from coordinate 11,901,880 downwards.
TGTGGATTAGAGGACGGATCAAGAAAAAGATGAAGCCGCCTGGATGACATGCCACTCTGTGACAAATGGTCTACTCAATATTCATTACATGATTAGTTATTCAAAGTGCATGTAACAGGAAAATTTCTCAATTTGCTCAAAAATAAAATTTGAATTCCCTTTACACTCAATCTTTAAATTTCATTCTCAATTTATTAACGTTTTCTAAGGCGCCGTCGGCAACGGCGCCTTAGAATTAAGCCGTTTTTTGGGACGACGGTTTAAATCTTGTGGCATATATTTAAAACAATGTTGAGCCAAATTAATGACCTGCATTTTAATTTAATAAGCCGAACAGCGGCTTAAAGCATTTTAATGATGATAGTGGATATCCATTTCCCGAGTCAGAATTATTCCTCGACCATTTCTCTGAGTATCCACTCCTCCAAATTCAGCAAAACCTCCTCAATCCTCGTACATCCGAATCCAGCCACAAATCGGAACACTAAGATTTTCAGACCGTTGACTGATTTATCGATTTTGACTGAAATTTGGAATTGGTGTGCTTGTGTTTGGAGCAGGAAGAGGCCGAGCTAGGGCTGCCATGGCGGGAAACGACCGGATTAACAGCTACTTGGAGGCGATACTGGACGTGGGTCCGTGAATCAATGAAGCAAAGTCATCGTTGTGGCTCAGGGAGAGAGGGCATTTCAGTCCGACTCGGTATTTTGTGGAGGAGGTTATCACTGGCTCAACCATTTCTCATTTCTGACAAAACCATTTCTCTGGAATATCCACTCTTCTCTGGAATAGCGGCTCAGGGCACCATTTCTCTGGATATATTTTCACTATCATCACTAAACCGTCGTCACCAACGGCGGCTTAGCGTCAGACGCTCTGGAGAACGGTGTTTTAAGCTTATTTGGCATTTTGTGCCCAGTCAATTTTATTTTTATTGCTAAAACATGACGCGGGGCTTGAACCGCCGTCCACAAGAGCGGCTTAGTTCTAAGGCGTCGTTGGCAACGACGTCTTAGAAAACATGAGTAAACTGGGAATGTAATTTCAAATTTGAGTAGAAAGGGAATCAAAATTTGATTTTTGAGCATTTTAGGAAATTTTCCTATGTACAATCATTTCAATTATTGTTGCTTAATGAATAAAATTAAGGTTGAAATTATTGGGGTGATTATCAGAAAGGTGTAGGGGTCGGCATTTAGCCCTGGGCCGAAATAAGCCCTAGGGCGCACTGAGGGACTGTCCAATTTAGCTGAAATTTAACTTAGCTGAATTTAATTTTTTTTTATATTAGCTGAATTTAGTTTATTTTATTTTATTTTAATTTAATTACTTAATTGCATTTAATTTAATTTAATTTAATTTAGTTTAATTTAGCTTAGCTTAGCTGAATTTATTTTATTTTAGTTTAACTTATAGTTTATACCAACTTAACATATCATTATGATGATGATGATGATGCATGGTGATGATACATGATGATGATGCATGGTGATGATGCATGATGATGATGCATGGTGATGATGCATGATGATGATGATCCATGGTGATGATGCTTGATGATGATGATGATGGTAATATGATGATGATGATGATACGATGAGGGTAATACGATGATGATGATATGATGATGGTGGTAATATGATAATGATGGTACGATGAGGGTAATACGATGATGATGATATGATGATGGTGGTAATATGATGATGGTGATGGTGATGATGATGTGATGCTGATGATGATGATGTGATGATGATGATGATGATAATGATGATGATGATGATTCGATGATGGTGGTGGTGATGGTGATGATGATAATGATGATTCGATGACGGCAATGCGATGATGATGATATGATGATGATGGTGATGATGACGATGACGATGATGATTATGATGACGACGATGATGACGATGATGATGATGAGGAGGTGGCAAGCAATGCTTTTATATTAGAGGGCTCGCTTGAAGGTTGAGGAGGTGGAGGGTATGGAGGGTAGGAGTCTCCAACTTTAAAGCATTTCGTTGCTCCTCCTCTTGGTCATATTTTTCATCGTATGAGACTTGTTGGTTGTGGTTGTTCATCCAATGGTCTTCACAATGGGCATTTGGTTGATCATCTTCATAATAATCTCCATTGTGCATGACTTGTCGGTTGTAGGGGTCCATCCTCGCAAAACAATAGAACAAAAGTTAGCAAGAGATATGAGTGAATAGAATGTACAAAAGAAAAAAGAAAAATATTTACAAGAATAGTCCAAATCTCACAAAATCTACTCTAGTGCTCTAGTTAATTCATTGCTCCCCGGCAACGGCGCCATTTTGAACGTTGTAGTTTTTAGGTACAAGTCAAAAACAATTTATAATGACCGGTAAGTACCGGGTCGTCCAAGGAGCAAGTCCAAACTTATGAGCACTATTCGATTTCGTTCCGATAAGTCTATCCTAATTACGCAGGGTTGGTTTTGATGTGATTGCTAGAGAAAATGCATATAAACAATGTAAATAATCTAAGGAAACTAGAGATAGTGTCACTACCAAGGAAAAGGGTGTACTCTAGGGAACTACTTCACTCATATGCGTTTTTAGACTCCAAGAGTTCAATTTCATGCAAGATACTTATCCTAGATGATTAGATTACGGCTCGTATATCTATCAAGTCAAATTCCACCTCTCGGTTACTTCTCCGACTTGATGAAGATATACCTTATACACACGAATCTCAATCTCTCGATATTATTGACTCGCGTCCTACTCATATCTCTCAATTGTCAACTCTCGTTGCATAATCGATCCTTATGAGGAGGTGAAGTTCTAGCCTATCTCAATGCTAGGATGGGTCACGCTAGTGAACACCACCTAACAATGGTGATTTACTTGTTTTCAAGAACCTTTGGCGTCCACCTCTCGGTTACTTAGCCTAGGATTCCTTAATGACTCAATATCTAGATACTTTAGCGTCCACCTCTCGGCTACTTGACCAAAGGACCATATAAATTAATCATCTAGGCGTTTTCTCAAACACCTAGAGTGCTTAACTCAAGTCATAAACCAAAACCATACACTTAGACATTTTCTCAAACACCTAGAGTGCATAGTTTGATCATTCATTCAAAGTAAACCACAATCATCCAAAACATGTTATTCTAGCATTCATTCATAATAGATAAGGAGTATTGACACACATGAGGTCCATAGGACCCTAGAATACAAGCACTACTCACAAATCATGTTCATAGACAAACACAAATTGTATTGAGTACATAGATGAAAATACAATGGAAGGAATGAACCAATCTAGTGTAGATGATCTTCTACCCCCTTTGGATCTTCAATCTTCAATGGATGATCCTCCCTTGAAGCCTTGGTAGCTTGTTCTCTCTAGAAACCCTCAATTTCGTGCCCCAAAAACCCTAGCTCGAATCTCCCAAAAATCCCCCCTTCTTCTCTTCTCAAACTTTCTATTTATAGACAAAAGGTGAAAATTCTGGTTTTTTGCTTGGTGCTCGGGAAAGCATATCATGAGCTCGGGCGAGCTCTGTGCAGGGGAGGCAGGCATGGACGAGGCAGGTTGGGCGAGCTCCAGCAGGCTCGGTCGAGCAGATTATGGCAGAGGCAATTGGTCGGATGAAGGCTCGACCAAGCCTTTCCAAGCTCGGGCACAATTTCCTTAAGCCGATTTGAGTATGCCCCCAAACCTTCGGAGCTCGGGCGAGCTTGATGGAGCTCGGTCGAGCATAATTTGACAGGTTCAATAGGCTGGCGAAGGCTCGGGCGAGCTTGATGGAGCTCGGGCGAGCTCGGAGGATTTTTCGTGTGATTCATGCGCGAGAACTGTTCTGACTTCCTGGGGTTTTTCGAGGTCTTCACGTCCGATTTTGGTCTTGGCTTTAACTGAAGAGTTGTAGCCCTTTGAGTTACCTTTCTAACAAACCAAAGATCAGCCAAATCGGACACCGCATCCGCCCTAGGCGTCCATAACAAGCCGCAAAGGTCAAATTTGCTCGGTTTTGCCCGAAACTTCATTTTTGGCTCAAATTCACCCAACTTTTGCTCCATTTGATCTTGGAGGCTCCGAGTGAGGTGAAATGCATTTTGGGACCTAATAGACCAATAAGGGTGTGAATTGACATCAAAATTACTTGGAAACAAATCAAAACTACTAAGAAAATGAGAGGAAAAATAGTCAACTATTTGACTCATCAATGATGCATGGTGATGATGCTTGATGATGATGATGATGGTAATATGATGATGATGATGATGATACGATGAGGGTAATACGATGATGATGATATGATGATGGTGGTAATATGATAATGATGGTACGATGAGGGTAATACGATGATGATGATGATATGATGATGGTGGTAATATGATGATGGTGATGGTGATGATGATGTGATGCTGATGATGATGATGTGATGATGATGATGATGATAATGATGATGATAATTCGATGATGGTGGTGGTGATGGTGATGATGATAATGATGATTCGATGAGGGCAATGCGATGATGATGATATGATGATGATGGTGATGATGACGATGATGATTATGATGACGACGATGATGACGATGACGATGATGATGATGATGATGATGATGATGACGATGACGATGACGATGACGATGACGATGACGATGACGATGACGATGACGATGACGATGACGATGACGATGACGATGACGATGACGATGACGATGACGATGACGATGATGATGATGATGATGAACTTAAATCAAATACAATTTACTTTAATTTAATTTAGTTTAGTTTAATTTATTTTAGCTGAATTTAATTTAATTTAATTTAATTTAATTTAATTTAGCTTAGTTGAATTTTTTTTATTCTAATTTTATTTAGCTGAATTTAATTTATAAAGCATAAATTTAAAGTTAATCGGACAGGACCTGAGTCCGGTCCTTGTCCGAGCCCGGCCGTAGCCCTACGCAAGTCCTATTATGGCCCGACCCGAAGGGTTCAGGGTCGGGCTAAGGCTTCGATTATTCGGCCCAGCTCGAAATACGAGATCGATTTAAAATGGTATATTTATTAATTTAAGGACGTTCTTGTTATAAAAAAAATATTTTTTTCACATCCATTAAATCTCACACGTCCAAACTAGTAGTGTTTAAAGAGTTATTTGTCGATTAATTAGTCATTCATTTAGGGCCAAAATTAGTCCGAGCCCAACCCTAGTGGCGAAAAGCCTTTTGAAATGAATGGCAGATAACGATTTTATGGCTGATGAATTTTCTCAGGGCGCGGCCCGACCCGGCCTCAATGTGTAAAGGGCTAGGGCTCGCCAAAAACCTTATCCGGCCCGACCCTTTGTCGACCCCTATAAAGATGACATGATTAATTAGGTGACATGTTTATCCCTGAATAGCAATAGGACAATGATCCTTGGTAGTCTATTTGCACATAGCATCTCAACTATTTTTGTTCCAAAACAATGTGTGCTTCGATGTGTATTTTGCACATAACCTCTCGAACTCTTGTGATAAAAATGAATGCATTTTGATTAGGTTTAATAAATAAAAAAAGTTATCAGTTCTTTTCCTCCACATTTTTCCATGAGAAAATGACTTTCTCATTTCAGTTACATTTCATTTTCTTTCCAGCATACATTCCATGATCTAATTATGAGGGTTAAATGAATCTACATTATTTGATGAATCCATGAATATCTGTTTTGCACTTTTGGATCAAATGAACTAAAAACTTAAAAAAAATTCAACTGTTTTATCTTCTACCTAAAATTCAGAAAGCGCAAAACTAAAAACATGCTATATTTTTGTCTTTCGCCTAAAATTCGAAAAGTGCAAATTTCAAATCTACTTTTATAATCAAAGCCTTTGAACTATTTGATCTTAAGGTAAAATAAGATTCACGAATCCACTTAAAATAGGATTGAATTAAACGCCCCAACCCACATTTTGTCACATATATAAACAAAGTGAGATACATATACACGCATATAAAAATGGTTTACATACATGTATACATATACACACACAACAATGACTAAGAAATATGTATCACAACATGACACGTGCGATGTATCTCCCAAGGTGCTCCCCAGCACTTTGAGTAGCTAATTTGATCTCTTCTGCACATCTCAAAGTCCTCTCCACATGATACCCTCCCCCGATTCCAACCTCCCTCTCCAAATGCGAGCAATAGCTCTCAAACACACTCACGTTCACGTGCAGCTTGAAGTCCACTGCGAACAAGAAATCCATCTCAAGCTTGTTCATATCCTCCCTCTCCAGTCCTCCCACCCTTGCGTAGTACGAATTTCTGTAGTTCCTGCATTTCCAAATCGAGCAATTCATCAAACCAATGTCAGCAAAAAAACAAGCAGCAATTTATCAAAAATTTAATTATTAGAATTTGTTGCAATTGAATTATAAGTAAAGTTTGTAAATTAGGACTTACATGTCCTCGACGTATTTGGACGCGACCATGATTGTGGTGACTAAGAGGCGGTGAACATTCCAGGCACTGATTCGAAACCCTGGAAAGTTCTGGCAAAACATGTCTATGTAAACATAAGCCACGACGTACACTGGCGGTCCGACTCGAGTGTATTTGAAGATGCGCTCGAGGTATGATTGAACCGACATGTCAGGGGTCTCGTTGCAGTCAAAAACTTTACTTGTTTTCAAGTTGTCTTTTCGTAATCTCGTGTTCCTGGTCCTCTGGTTTCTTGCCATTGTCCGCTCGATGAGGGACGCGAGGACGGAGATGACAAGTGGGGCTTGGGGGTCGTCGTTGTAGGAGTATGAGTACACTTCCGAGTGGAGCTTCCGGGGAGATATCACAATTGATGTTGATGAGGATGTGGACGACATTGTGAGATTAGGCTAAGGAGAGAGATGTCAATGTTGGGAAATGGAGAGGGTTTGGTGGACTTTTATAGAGGGTTTAGGGTTCGGGCAAGTAGGAAAAAAAATTTAAAAGAAAAATATTTTGCAAAAATAATTAGAAAATAGGGAAGAGGAAAGTGAGTGGAAGAAAGTGTTTGATGAAGCCGAGGAGAGTGTCGGGTGGTGAAAGAAAGAAAGATATGGTGCGAGTGTCATCCCCTCTGAGGTGCTTTTCGCGACAAAAAAAATCATACTATTGTTTATTCGCAATACTATATACTTATAAATATAAGAAACGATCAATATAAATAATATTTCAGAAATACATTAAAATTATAGCTCAATTATTTTGCACATAAATTTCTAAATTCTAGTTCAGTACCCTTTTTTGTTAAAGGTATCAGGTATGTATGAATTGATGAATGTATAGCGGGTCCCTCTTCTATTAATTTATTTTTATTTATGAGTGGGTCTTTTTTGATGAAATTTATTTATGAATGGGTCTGATTCTTATTTCCAAAAATAAAAGGTGGGCACCTTGAAATGTGACCCTGATTGAAATATTTAAAATAAATGGGAAATATTAGGACGGCGCCGACAGTTGTAACTAGTAACATATACAAATGCACGGGGATGGAGGCCTGACTCAATTGTTCCAATTTTATTGTTATTTTTTCGGCTGAAATGCGGAATTTAGGTTAAGTTTAAATTTTATTGATTGAGCAAAAGATACACAAGTGTTCAAGATGAGAATTATAAACCCTAAATCTCACTCGGTCCAAATTACAACAATCAAGCAACGAAAATTGAAATTGACAACAGAGTAATCTTTCCTGAATCAAGACGAACAATAGCCCTCTATCAATCGACCGGAACCTCCACCGGAATCCCTCCGGCGATGCGATTCTTCGGCTGCGACTCAGGCTGCTTGTTCAGCATCATCAACAATCACAGTGTTTAAATTCTTAGTTTCATGATCAACATCAACATTTTCCGCAAAATCAATATTTTCCGTAAAATCAACATTTTCCGCAAAATCAACATTTTCCGCAAAAACAGCATTATGAGTAGTGGTATTGGACTGAGAATTTCTAACCTCTCCCCCACCTAATTGGTGAGGGTGCTGACCTTCATTTGCAGGCTGAGGTGGCAGCAGCACACCTTGATCAAATTCATCCTCATCGGCCATAACAGTCTGAGCATCCAGCAGGTAATTGCTGGGCACAAACTCAGCTTCACTGGAATTTTCAGATCTGTCACTTGCTCATTTTCAGATGTTAGTCTAGACTTAAAATGAAAATCACTTTCATTATCTAACTGATCTAGAGACAATGACCTTATATCCACCAGATTGAATTAAGAGCAATTTATAGCCTTTAGTGCCTTCCGGATAACCTATCATCACACACTTAAGTGCTCTCGGTTTGAGCTTACCCTCACTTACATGCGCATACGCTGTACAACCAAAAGGCCTTAAGTATGATATATTTGGTTTCCTTCTATGCCACATTTCATATGGAGTCTTGAAATCAATAGAAGAATAAGGGCTTCTATTGAACAAGTAAGAAGCAGTGATCACTGCCTCACCCCACATGGAATGCTTCATGCCGGAACTGAAGATAAGGCATCTAGCCTTCTCTAACAGGGTCCTATTCATCCTTTCCGCAACTGCATTTTGCTGTGGAGTGCCAGGAACAGTTAACAGTCTTTTAACACCATGTTCTTTACAAAACAAGTCAAAAGCATGGTTACAAAACTCAAGACCATTATCTGTTTAAGGCTAACAAGTTTCAATCCAATTTCAGTTTCAACCAAGGATATCCAGTGTTTAAAATACTCAAAAGCTTCATTTTTAGCCTTTAGAAGATATACCCAAACTTTTCTACTAAAATGATCAATAAGAGACAGAAAATAGTACCTTCCACCAACTGTTGGGACCTTAGAAGGCGGCCCCCATAAATCTGCATGGACACATTCAAGAGGCTTGATAGCCTTATAGTTAGATTTAGGAAATGGGAGAGCAGTAGATTTGCCTAAAACATAGATTTCGCAAAAAGACAAATCTGCATGGGAAATTTTCAGAATTCCAGATTTTGCTAAGTTACTCAATCCCTTATTTTCTGTGTGTCCTAGCCTAGCATGCCACATTTTTGCTTCATCAATGTTCTTATCAGTGTGATGACTAACTGGGTTCAGTTCATGTGAAGTAATAACATGGTAAAGTCTTCCCTCCTTCTTAGCTTTTATCACTACCTTGTCATTTTTCAGAACTTCTTTAATTCCATGGCAAGTGTTTATTTTAACAGCTTGATCATCAAAGACACATTCAGATAGTAAGTTTCTCCTAAGGTGAGGAACCCATCTAACATTTTGAATCACTCTAATGACACCATCAAACATAACTAAGGGGATAGAACCAATACCTTTAATTTTCAAAGTGGTATGATCACCTAAAATAACTTCACCGCCATCACACAAAGTTAAAGATTCAAAAATATTTTTGCAAGGAGAAGCATGCATAGTACAACCAGAATCTAATATCTAAGTATCACAATCATTGGTGGAAGACACAACAAGCAATTCATTTTTATATTGTTTCCCTTGTTCACATATGTTGGAAAACCCATTTTGCTTGCTGTTTTGGCCATTATTCTGATCCCTATCATGCTGTTTTTTAGTACATGTGTTTGCATAATGACCATTCTTTCCACAGTAAAAATATTTTACTTGGGAAAGTGGTCTAAAATTAGTCTTCTCATTCCCGTCTGAGTTACACTTAGCAGGGGCAGCAGGGGTTTTCTATTTATGTTTTTGCTTAGGTTTACCCTTAAACATCATCACCTCATTCTTACTTTCAGATTTATGATCATTTCTACTTGTGCCTTTAGCCTTAAACACTTTTAAAGACTCATTTTTCTGCACAATAACCTCAGTGATTTTAGCAAGTGTAATTTCATCCCTACCATATTGTATAACATCTTTTACAATGTCAAACTGTGGAGGCAATGAATTTAACAAAATAACAGCCTTGTGAGTCTCTTCTATCTTATCCTTACACCTAGATAAATCCTGAGTCATTTTAAGAAATATATCAAGATTTTCTTGAATGGACAAAGAGGTTCATTATGAAATTAAACAGACTACTCAACAAAGAGATTCAGCTAGGCAAGGATTTAGTTTAATATATAGACTCAAGAGTATCACATAGTTCTTTAGGTTCGGTGATGTTTACCACTTGTCGGAGAACTTCATCACTTAGTCTCATCATGATTTCTGAATGGGCAATGTCACATATCTATTGCTTCTTCGCATCAGAGATTGGGTCAAGCCATTCTTGAGTAATTGCTCTATAGCATTTCTCCTTGATTAGGATTGCCTTCATCTTGGCTTTCCACAGGGAAAAATCTGTGGTTCCATCATAGGGCTTCAAGTGGACACTATCGTCCATGAGAAAATGAAACACAGATCAGTTCTTATTAAAACAGATAAGAACTCAATCAATAATGAGATTTTCAGAGTAATGCCCAAGGATCACAAACTAATCAAGATCGAAAAGAGAATCAATCAAGATTGAACAAGCTACTTATACCAATTTGAAATGCGGAATTTATGTTAAGTTTAGATTTTATTGATTGAGCAAAAGATACACAAGTGTTCAAGATGAGACTTATAAACCCCAAATCTCACCCGGTCCAAATTACAACAATCAAGCAACGAAAATTGAAATTGACAACAGAGTAATCTTCCCTGAATCAAGACGAACAATAGCCCTCTATCAATCGGCCGGAACCTCCACCGGAATTCCTCCGGCGATGCGATTCTTCGGCTGCGACTCATGCTGCTTGTTCCAGGAAAACGCCCGTGCTCACTTCTGCAATTTCTCGCACTCGACCTCGAATCTCTCTCGGCCTATCAATCGCTGATACTCAATGCTCGAAATCACTCGTAATTTCTCTGCAATTCGAAAGCCCCAATTCGAAAAACTGAGAAACCCTAGAAATCGAATCCCAGTCCTTTTGTTCCAATTTGAGCTGCGACAAAATGCAGCGTTTGGCGAGTAACGACATTAACGACTTTCGGCGCGCGTATCCGTTTAATGGAACGATGCAGCTTTGTTCAAAACTCGAATTCCTTCTCTTTAATGAAACGTCGCCGTTTGGTCTCTCACTGGACTTAAGTGACGTCGTTTGATTGCTTGCAGAAATGAGCTTGATATGGAAACAGACTTAAGTTCCAAAACCTTCACTTTCAAAACTAGCAGAGCACCAAACCAAAAACAATACACTTTGCCAATATTTGAACTTCAACATTCAATTGCTTGATTCTTATTTGCTAAATCATTATGTTAAGATTACATAAACTCAACATCTGCATTAGGTGATGCCTTGAATTTGGTCGACTGTAGAGAGTTCAATTGAAATAGAAATTAATTGAGTTGAAATAAGTCTGAGTCTCAAAAAGAATTTTAGTAGACAGTAAAATGGTTGTCTAACGGTCATAGAGTTCAATTGAAAGAGAAATTACTTGAAGGCAAATGAATTACGTATCCAATAAGATGATGTCTTCTCTGAATGTATGAACAGGGTTTGAAATCCATAGTAGTATTAACATTAGTCTGGTTTTCGGTCCTCATAATTGAAAAAGAAGAATTAAGTAAATTTTGCAAAAATAAACCTAATTAATAAAAATAATTTGAAATGAAATTATTTTTACTAGATGGGGAATGCAAATCTAGCAAGGGCCCTAAGCGACATGAGGATCTTCTTTAATGTCACAATCTGAGAGAGATTTTTATGTCACACTCTTGAATTATGCTAGTTCAGTACGGCCAGTGTTATGAAGACAAAGTCAACAGTAAATACATCAAAGCGAAAAGGAACCTTCAAACCCTAACAATTAAAACCCGGCCTAACCCAAAATATCTAAGGATGTTTCCTAGTTACTGCCACACGTGCAGTCTTCCATTGCCACGTTGTAGTTGTACTGGTTACAGTGTCATACACTGACAACAAGCAGTACTGTTAACTGTTGGTTTACTCTACATGAAAAATCTCAGATCTACAAATGCATTAAAACACTGAGCTACATATCTATCTGGCCTAAAAGACAAAGACTATTAAATTCAGACAGAAACTTCAGTAGTAATTAATGATATGGTACGTGTATGTACCTAACGTGTCGTACACCAGTTGTATGCTGCGAAAAGAAAAGTATCAAATGACTATGTATTAGAAAAAATGGAGAGAGAGAAAAAACAGGGTTTGATCATAAATGCATAATAGGAGTAACAAATTGGGTTGATCATAAATGGGATGGAGCCTCAAGAAAGGAAGAAGTCCTAAATTTTTTTGAAGGTGGTTGAGTGGGTGTCCGAGTGGTTCGGTAAAAAAAATTGCCAACATATGGTGTCCAAAGAGTGGGTCGGCAGATAATTGATTTGGACAAAGTCGTCTCAAATTAAATTCAATTCAAACACTTTCAAAAGAGAATAAAAAGTGTTGGGTAATTTGACCGTAGTCACTTTATGTTATGAAGTGATCACATCTGATTCATTATATATTATTAATTGTACCAATCATTAGGAGACGAACTGTTTTTAAGAAGTACGTACTAAATATTGTTATATGAACCGTTTTCAAAAATAGTGTTTCACAATTCACATAGTAATTTTGAGTATGTTTCAAATTTCAATACGTACGTGGACATGACTAAATTGCCAAACAAAAAAAAGATCATAATTAGGGTAGAGTATTCGGTAATTTACAGATTTATCGATTACCGAACCAAATTAGTCTATTTACCGATTAAGTCGGTAAGGGTTGAGATCCAGTGCGAAACTCAAATCTCATGAGAAATAAAAAAAAATTAGGTCCGTTAATTAACAATCCAGATTAATCCTAATTAAATACTAATATTCCTTTTTTTAATTCGTTTAATCGATCAAATAAGGGCATTTTTGTCTAACTACTTATTAATTTAAACTGCAAACCCTAAAATCGCATCATAAAGACCAAAGCTACCGCTACGCTTGAGCGGCCGAATACAGAAAACATGATGAAAGTGCTATATGGTGAAGACACAACATCGCATCATGGCGAAGACGCCATATGTTGTTTAGAGTGATAATGCAAAAGTCGATAACAGTATATTTTTCTTAATTAAATCAAAACATCATTCAAACTGACATCAGAATCAAATAGTGGACTTTCCACAAAGGCGGAAAGTCTTATCATTCAAGTGGATGCCATATTGTTTAAAGCCATACCATCAATTTATTACAATAAATTCCATCAAAAAAAAATTTATTACAATAAATAATCTTATCCACATTTTGTTTCGAGAGATATCATCAACGGAACAAAATTTATAATTTAAACTGTTTCAGACAAGTTTATGTTCAAAATTTGTAATCTAGTCTTTAAAAATTGTGAATGTTATGAATTTTAGTCATAAGTGGTTGTTACAAATTTTGTTCGTAACTATTATCAATTTTGTCAATGATTTTTACAAATTATATTTGTAACTGTTACAAATTCTGGTCATTAGTGACTGTTACGAATTTTGTTCGTAACTGTTACGAATTTTGTTCGTAACTGTTACGAATTTTGGTCATCAGTGACTCACGAATTTTGGGTCATCAGTGACTTTTACAAATTTTGTTCGTAATTGTTACGAATTTTGTTTGTAACTGTTACGAATTTTGATCATCAGTGTTTGTTACGAATTTCGGAAAGCATCCCGCAATCCCAAAACCCTATATCTATGATTTGAAGATATCTTATGCAATTAGAATGACGACATCAATTTTTTTTAGATTCAAGAAATTTCACTTAAAGAGGAGACATATAACACTACAATTTTTGCAAAAAAAAAAACCGGCAACAAAATCTGACCGGATATGCGCCGGATTTTTGCCAGAAAATGAACAAAAATCGGTGAAATTCCGGCAAAAAATTTATCGCCGGAAAAATGTTCCCCGAATTATCGATTCGCGGAAAATCCGGCGACACTCTAGCCAAATTCCGACGCAATTCCGGCCAAAATAAATTACAGGAAAAATACAGGGAGAAAAAATCGGGAAAAGTCTTGTAAATCTCCGTTGACAACATATGAGGGGAAAGTCCTGCGAAAATCCAGGGTCAAATATGTGGGGAAAATCCTGCGGAAATCCGGGGACAAAATATATGGAGAAAATCCTGCGTAAATCCGGGGACAAAATATGTGGGGAAAATCCTGCGTAAATCCGGGGAGAAAATTGTGGATAATATTGTTTGGTTAAATTAAATTACTAATTCTTTATCCAAAAAAATTAAATTACTAATTCAATTCACTGATTTTGACAATTATTAATTTCTACATTTTAATACTAGAAAATTAAATTTATTAATGAATTAACCATCCTAACCCTGTATCCAAAACCGCCCCAAATTTCATCTCTTCCTCCAAATCCCACGATTTGGCAGATGAATTTTCTGATGAACAAAGTTTATTTCGGCACAATCGTGGGATTTTGCAAATCTGGGATATTGATACGAGGGACGGAGCTAGAATGCAGATACATGTAGGGCTATAAAAAAAATTGCTGACTAAAACCCCTGTAAAGGTGGCTGTAAAATTACGTTACATAAACATCAACATTTGAAGCATAATTTACTTTTTGTAGCCAATTTGAAGATCAACTTGAAGATTTGGCCACCAGATCTGAAACAATTTGAAGATTTGGGCTGGTCCATTTGAAGATCAACTTAAAAGTCAATATTTAAACCGGCAAAATCTAATTTTTGTTGCATATTACCGTGGTTGATAAAAAAAAGTTTTGAATTTCGCCCAAAACAAGTAGGGCTTGAGCCCATGTTGCGTCATGCTAGCTCCGTCACTGATTGATACCATACAGTGCATTGAACCATTAAGCGGGCACTCAGGAGCCGTGGCCTCCATACTCTGCTGGGATGCTCATTTATTATCTGGCTCATTAGATGGCACAATCAAGGTTTGGGCTTTCAATGAAGGTGGCAAAATTGAAGAAGTCTATTCCTACAACGAACAGTGCAGTGTTCTTGCACTAAACGACATTATTAGAGGCGCTGAAATGACAAGAAAATCCTCCGGGTCTCATGCCAATACAGCTCCTTTCACCTTTATTAGCTGCCCACCTTCCGCGGATGCGGCAAGTTTTGCCAAATCCCACGATTTGGCAGATGAAAACCGCCAAATTTCATCTCTTCCCAAATTAGTGGTGAGAATTTAGATTGAGTGGGGAGGTGTGAAATTGGGGGGAGTGAACAAGGTTTGTCAAAAAGGGTCTGAAAAGAACTGAGAACTAGATCCGACAAGATCAGCTTTTGCTAAAAATATTTCGACAACAATTAGGGGGAAGTCCGGCCACATGCAAATTTAAATTATCAAAAAATTTGGCGACAATTAGGGACAACTCCGGCGACATAAAAAATTTGAATAAATGAAAATTCCGACCATATTTAGGGGCAACTCCGACGAGTTAAATGCAATTTGAATTTTACAATATTTTCCGACCATATTTAGGGGCAAAATTCAATATTGCATTTTATAATTTCCGGCCCAATTCTGGGGGAAATCCGGCAACATGAATTCGGGCGCCGGAATGTCCCCAGAATTGCGCAGGAATTATTCCGGGGATATTCCGGGACTACTTTGTCGTCGGAATTTTATTGGCCGGAATACCGCCGGAAAAACACCGGAATTTGTCTTTAAGAAATTTATTCCCGGATAGTCGCCGGAATCTCGCCGCAAAAAATTCCAGCAATACTAATGTCGCCGGAATACCGTCGGAAATTGTGGCCGGAATGTTTTACAAAATTTGTAGTGTAATTCTCCGATTTAACTACAAGCACCGAGTTTAAAACCAAAGTAAAATATTCGGAAGCTAGATTCGAAGTCATGAAACAAAATGTGGACATGGGCGGAGGTTGAAAGAAAATAGGCGAGTTTCAGAGCTGTGGTTGGTGGTTGTTCAGCTTTTCTCTCAGACTCGAGGAGAGTGAAGATGTCTCCTTCCCTACGTGGTCCCCTTGGCGTTCCTCATGATGAAACGGTTTTGGTCATCCAAGAACTTGACCCTCACCTGAGTCACTTGTTCTCTTGAACCAGTACGGTCCATGACTTTCTCAACTATAAAGCGTGCTTGATTTGAGAATCCAATCTGATGAGAGGAAGCGATGAAACCCAAGACGAGCACTAACTATACAACGATAGATTTCTGGAAGGATATTCAACGCCAGAATTTGTGCTGCGACGATGACTAATATACCCTTAATACTTTATAAAATAGTTTTTTAGATTTAAATAAATAGGAATTATCAGGGCCGTTAATATTGAGATCATACGATTACGATTACGATTAATTCTCATTTCTCATCAAATCTAGCACTTCTCATTTGATCCTAACTCAATCGATAAACGGTAATTTATTTTGATAATATTTTTGCAAAAAATTTAAAATATTTTATATAAAGATCGACTAATCATCTAGTGACAAAACATAAAAGAAATCGAACAATTCAACATCGAAAGGATTGGTCAACAAAATTTCATCACAAAAGTAAATTTTTTTGATTGGACATCACAAAAATAATTAAAATAGATGAGAAATAACTTAATCAAAATATGTAATTTTTTATATTTATAAAAAAATATTAATAAAAAACAACTTGTTCGGTAATCGGTAAATTACCGAATAAGGAATTTCAGATTATCGAATTATTTTTACAGTTTTACCGATCACTAAATTACCGAACCGAATTAATTTGGAACGGTAAATTAATTTTGTAAATCGGAAATTACAATGCTCTACCCTATCATAACAGTCTGACGAAGTCGGAATCTCGGAAGGAATAGCAAGCGATAAACCTAGAATAGATGATCGAACTCACAAGTGTGAACTCGAACGAAAACTTTGGAATCCACAAGAAAAAAATAGCAAAGCTAAAATTTCTTTCAAAATAAAAGATATTCAGTTCTACAACCCAGACGACCTATAAATAGAGAAAACGAAATAATATTAGGAAACTACTAAAAACTAAAACAAGAAAGTTGCTAAAAATAAAATGGAAATTTTTCTAAAATATAGTTACTAAATCTTTCTCATCCTCATATATCAGTCTCCTCCACCTCCAAAGAGCTCGACCCTGAATTCTCTTCTGAATATATGACCTCATCCGTCTTGAATGAACCATGCTTGTGAGTCTGCAGTTTGCCGTAAGTACCAACTGTGAGCCTCTTCCTACGCAGAAGCACCATCACATCATTACCTTATTTGAAAATTTTAATTCGTCCGTAATTGTCAACAACAATCTTGTTCTTCTTCCTTGTAGCCTTCCATCTAGCACGGGTATTCAGCAAAATATCCTTCCTTGCAAGGATATAGGTTGTATCTGCACTGCTAAATACCTTTGGATTACACATGTAATAACGATCAACGAATTTCTCCATAATCATGTCTATCTTTTGTGCCTCGCCTGGCAACCTGAACCCCAGTAAAAGGGTCATTAATGCTTCATCAAATTCCAGACCTTGAAAATTAAATGCTTCCACAAATGTATGCATTTGTCCCAATACGCTGCCGTTTCACTCAGCAGCTCAAAACTCTTTCTCTCGGTTAGCCGAAACGCCACCGTTTCACTCCCAGCACAACTTAAGCCAAAGTTTGGCCAAGTCTAGAACTTGGTTGATCATACTGCTACTTTGAGACTTAAACCTGTTCTAGACCAACAATTTGAACTTGCTATAATCAAGTAGAATAACATTCTTACAGTAGCAATTTGGGGCCATCAGCTAAATTGAAGTAAATATATTATCACCCTTTAGAACGGTGCTTAAGTAACACATGAATTAATTTTGCGTTAGTTAAGCTTAAAAATGACACTATATGTAGACGTAGTTCGCAGTGACGTCCAAACAATTGGATGCTGTTATTGACGTCCAAACAAAAACCAAATTGCTGAAATTGAGAAAATTGGAAATTTTTGTCCCAAAGTTGAGAGAATAAGAAAAATCCTTTTTTTCAATAATATGTGTGACAAGTTTAATAATTTAAAATAGCTCAAAATGATATTTAAAAAATGGACAGGTTATTATTAAGCGGAATATGTACGTTGGGCAGCCGACAGAAGCGCAGTATTTCAATGGTGTGAGTCTGTGAGATCGTATCAGGAGATCTTTATAGTATCTTTTATTTGCAGTGATTGTTTTCACATTTCTTGTCGTTATTAATTTTATAGTGATTACGTTGTGACTTGTTCATGCACGTTGCAGTGTTGCACCCTTCATTTCTCAGTACGGTTCTTTTTGGACTCATTTGTATATTGAAAATGGTATGTTATACTGTATTAATTATTTTTTTTTTCAAATATTGGACGCGAAGAAGGATCAAATGCAAAGTGCATATTTTTGTAAAAAAATACAATCAAATTTATTGATTCGGTCATTTGGACGGATGAGATTAACTCTCATTTGTGGTTAATTTAATTGGTGACGAATTATAAATTATTCGTGACGAACTATGTCGTACTTTTGGTTTCTCGACGACGAATTATAATCCAATTTTGATGAACTTTACATTGTGCACCAAAAATATGCTTTGTACATGCGACACTTAATATAGATATATTAAATGATAAGTACACATATGTGCCTCAAACTATTTGTGTTTTTGAACTAAATATCCAAACTATCGATTTTCCCACTTAGGGGAAAAATAAAAAACAATTTGATATATTTTTGAACGCCGAGAACCGTACCTACACCGTGGTTGAATTACTAATTAAATTAATCACGTGATCCTCGTTTAAAAACATCCGACAATTCATCTTAACACCGAGAATCGATCTTCTTTCTTTAACACTCATAGACCTTTTAATTGAGTAATTATAAAAAAGGTTCACATTATTAAGTTTGTATTTTAATCATGGTCTACGATGTTTGGCACTCGAAAATTTCTTAATTTTCGTATTTTGTCCCTGATTGGAAAAATTAATAATTTATACCTTTAATTAAAAAACACTGATAGTTTGGAGCACCATGTACTTGTTGCCAATATTGCTAAATATACAGGCGGGTATACATGAAGTTTCTGAATAACACATACAAAAATACTGAGACGTGATTAAACAAAACAGTATGCAATACAGAATTGAATCACTGAAAAATAATCGCAAACCAGAGTGGATCGAGTCACATTGGACGTTGTCCTTAAAGCAAGATTGTCGCCCTACTGTGCTTGGGACTCGCTGGCAGTATGCTTCCCAGGATAAAACGATCCTCGACAACAACTTAGCACCAAGCTTTTACAAACATCACCGTAAACACACAAAGAAAACTTTTACAAACATGTCGGCCGGCTTAAGCCTCCATGCGAAGAAAGTTGGAAACATATTTATGGTTTTCTCTTTTCTCTCTTTTAAATAACGTATCCTGTGTTTTCTTTATATAAGAAAACTCACGTTATAAAACCCACCAATAATGGGCCCACTAATTAAAATCAGCCCGTAGTGGGATGATAATAATATTAATTAAATAATTTAATCAGTATTTAACTGTTTAATTATCTCTGCCCATCAGGTGTCACATTAGTCACACTAATGTATAATTAAGCCATTACTTAGCTTAATTTTTTTCACCCATAATAATACTTTTTCCAACCGTACTTTTTCCCCAATTTAAACGAACTTCAATAAAAAATTCGATTTGGGTATGAGGAGGACTCTAGAAAAATTTGTCAGCTGTGAGAAAATATGCCTTTAAGGGACTGCAAAGAAAAAGAAGTAAATTGAACTATATGTATATATTTTAAATAGTACTTTATATAAATTGTTCTTTTAAATTAAACGAAGACGGGTAAACATATGATGTTTAAATATTAATATATGAATAACGTTAGGATCAAATGAGAAGTACTAGATTTGATGAGAAATGAGAAATAATATTAACCACACGATTTTAATATCAACATCCCTAATAATTACTGTTTATTTAAAACTAAATTTATTTTTTAAGGTACTAAGGACATAATGGTCATTTCATTCCATTAAGATGACAATTTCATGAACAAAAACCCTAAACTCCCCGATTAAAACTCACGGCTTATTTGTCATCGCCGTCGCCGACGATCATGTCTGCTGTCATGCACAATTTCTTTCGCATAACTTAGGTGATTGTCAATTGCAACTTCAACTCGTTCGATCGGTTTTATAGGTTGTTCTCGTGCGCAATCCATTGCGCATATCTAGGTGTTCGTCAATTCTAATTGCATAACAAATTTAAAAAAATATAGATTTAGGGTTTTACGAATTGCGGGATGCTTTTCGGCCAAAATTTATAACAGTTACGATCAAAATTCGTAACAATTACGACCAATTCGTAACAGTTACTAATAACCAAAATTCGAAACAGTTACGAACAAAATTCGTAGCAGTCCTTGATGGTCTTTATAATAGTTACGAATTACTGATAAATAAGCTACGAATAATGCAATGCATTAGTGACAATAATGCTACGAATTAGTGATAATTATGCAATTCATAATTAGTGATAAATATGCTACGAATTTTATCATAAATCTAGAACCAATGTTGTTCAGCAAAAGCTACGAATTGTGATTTAGTAACTACGAATTTTATCATGAACCCAGAATCAATGTTGTTCAACAAAAGCTAAATTTTTTTAATCATGAACCCTCATATGAACTTCGTAGTCCTAGTATCCATCGGAGTCACATCGCAGTTTCAGAATTAGTTGAAACCTCTAAATTATTTATTCCCTTGCTTTCGATTCTGGACTCCAATTTTACAGTCAGATGGTTGGGATAAGTTGATCGCATTAAGAGCATTCAACTCTTTAAACAGTAGTGTTTTCATACTAATAATTCAATTTTACAATCCGATGGTAGAAAGGTAGTGTTTTTGGTGATTGATTGTGTAATTAGGGTTAATCAAAATTTTATTAGACGATAATATCTTGGAAAAATGAATTATTAGTATTAATTAGGTATAAATCTGAATCATTGATTAAATTAGATCTACGATCGAAATAAATTCTCATTTCTCATGATATATGCACTTTTCACTATGAAGCCTAAGAGACAGAAGAATTTTATGGACGGTCTTCGTATATATAGCATGATCCTGCTGCGGTCTTTGGGAGCTATGGCACTTCCGGAACAAATGCATCCATGAGGACACACAGTCAGTGTCACGAGCAAAATTGTACACTGGATTCACACTCTCGCCCCGCTCATTGAGCTTCCCTATACCTCGACCGTGCTAAATTCCCTCCTCGCTTAAGGCCCTCCGACTTCCCATTCTATATGCCCCTAAGGCTCTTTGGAAAACTTGACTCCTTTTCCTAATGGCTTAACCCTAAATGTGACGACAGGTGTAGACCTTAAGGGCTCTTTCCTGCTTCGGCATGAGAGAGGTTGTGTCTTATGCCATCAAAGATGTTGGGCTAAAAGTGGATGTCATTCAATCTTGTCATCCAGACACACCCTCTCTCAATGCCAAGGTGTGCAGCCACACTAACGCTTTGTCCCTTGTGCATAATTTTATCTTCTCTCGTGTGTGCAGGGCAGCTAATGCCCTGCTTATCCTCTAGCTTTCACTGACGAGATGTCGACTTCTGCTATAGTGCGTCAAGTCCTACACGACGATCGGGTTAGGCTTGCGTCCCATTGCCTCAACTGTCCTCACCATGACATGTAATCTCTCTCTCTCTCGAGCTTGTTGCTCCTCTCTTTATTAGTATGTTATTAAGCTCCTAGGTTTTATAACTAGGGTTGGTGCTTGAGGGCTGGTTGAACACAACATAGTGTCTTCTATTCGCTTGTGTAAGCTCCGATTCAGGCATTTTGAACCTGATCATCTAATAAATCTGTTGGCACCGTCTAGCTTTAAAAAAAAGAGAAGAAGATATACGAGCGTCTCACAGGATCTCAACCATATATGAACATAGAGAAAAGATCACGTACAAAGTATTATTTTTGGTGCAAAACGCAAAGTTTGTCAAAATTGAGTTATAACTTCGTCTTCGAAAAACAAAAAGTACGACATAGTTTGTCAAGAATATTTTATAATTCGTCACCGAAAAATTAACCATATGACGAGAGTTAATCTCATTCGTCCAAATAACCAAACAAGGGATATCATTAGTTTATATTCTTTTTTATAAAAATGTATCTTTTGCACCGTAGCCTTTTCTATTAACATAATATAGTTTTATATTGTTATTTATTTATAGCTGACTCGTGTGTATTTGACAATAACCTAAAAATAAATATGTTAATAATTTCTCAATAATTTAGGTTCATAAAGGAGCTTTTGAGGCTCCATTCTGGGCTCGAGCCTCGAGGCTCCAGAGTCCAAAGAAAGCTAGGTTTGTCTAATGACCCGGCCCGAAAAACGTTAGGCTCATACATTTTAGAGCTCAATGAGCTCAATGCCAAGGTTTCGGCTATGCTTTTAATAAGTTTATGAGCTTACGTTCTACTGGCGAGTCGGGCTTTCATTAGATTATGCCAGGCTCAATGGTGCCAACCCATAAATACTGGGCCGAACGAACCATTATCATATTTAAAATATTTTCAAAATTTTCACTGACTAAACTCTTTTTTCTCCTGATATTGTTGTTTCAGTTTTTGGACTCGCTAGATCAATTTACATCTACCATCAATCCATCCATCCTGCTCACACGTATACACCTTCCAAACTAAACACATGTACTACAAAAATAAAAGTACTCGTATTATAACAAGAGTTTTTTTTTTAAAATTGACCCTTTTGAGTTTTCCCATTTCAAAATTAACCCCCTCGAGTTTCACATTTCAAAACTGGTCCCTTTTTTAATGAAACCGGATCCCCGATTTCCGTTTTTTGGAAAATCGGAACGTGAAAATCCGGTTAGTTACGTTTTGTAACTAACCGGAATGCCGAGATCCGGTTTTTATGTATTTTTTAAAAAACCGGAATCCGGAGATCCGGTTTTCTGCGAAGTTAAAATTTGTTTTATTTCCTGTCAAAACACGGATCCGGCCATTCCGGTGTTTAAAAAAACCAAATTTCTCGAAATTTGTCGAAACCGAGGGGGTCCGAGCTAACATTCGTAAGCTCATAGAGACGTCATCCGGTGTCCGTTTAAGATGTTATTTATATGATTAGAAAGTTTATTAAATGTTCTATAACTTTCATGTTAACTCGAAAATGAAATTCAAAGGTTAAGCTCACAAATATAGTGATCGAAGATGGATGATCGATCGAAATTTGCCGAAACCGAGGGGGTCCAAGCTAACATTCGGAAGCTCATAGAGGCGTCATCCGGTGTCCATTTAAGATGTTCTTTATATGGTTAGAAAGCTAATTGAATGTTCTATAACTTTCATGTTTACTCGAAAATGAAATTCAAAGGTTAAGCTCACAAATATATTGATCGAAGATGGATGATCGATCGAAATTTGCCGAAACCGAGGGGGTTTGAGCTAACATTCGGAAGCTCATAGAGGCGTCATCCGGTGTTTATTTAAGATGTTCTTTATATGGTTAGAAAGCTAATTGAATGTTCTATAACTTTCATGTTTACTTGAAAATGAAATTCAAAGGTTAAGCTCACAAATATATTGATTGAAGATGGATGATCGATCGAAATTTGCCGAAACCGAGGGGGTCCGAGCTAACATTCGGAAGCTCATAGAGGCGTCATCCGGTGTCCATTTAAGATGTTCTTTATATGGTTAGAAAGCTATTTGAATGTTCTATAACTTTCATGTTTACTCAAAAATGAAATTCAAAGGTTAAGCTCACAAATATATTGATCAAAGATGGATGATGTCCTCTACGTAAAATTTTTTTTTTTGGTTTTTTTAAACACTGGAATGGCCGGATCCGTGTTTTGAAGGAAAATAAATCAAATTTTAAGTTCGCAAAAAACCGGATCTCCGGATTCCGGTTTTTTAAAAAATACGGAATCAGTCAGATCTCATAAAAAACCGGATCTCGGCATTCCGGTTAGTTACAAAACGTAACTAACCGGATTTTCACGTTCCGGTTTTCCAAAAAACGGAAATCGGGGATCCGGTTTCATTAAAAAAGGGTCAGTTTTGAAATGTGAAACTCGAGGGGGTTAGTTTTGAAATGGAGAAACTCAAAAGGGTCAGTTTTAAAAAAAACTCTTATAACAAAGAGAAAAGATGGCGTGTAAACCTGATTTTTGATGCAAATTATAAATTTTGTTAAAAATGACTTACATCACGTCGTCGAGAAACTAATATTATAATATAATTCGTTAAAGTGGTCAATAATTCGTCGTCGCCGACAAACCAATTATACGATGTAAAATTTAATCTCATCTGTTCAAATAACCAAATCAAGGGACTGATTGATTTGTCATGGAATTTGGACCGGATCTTCTTTCTTATAACAAACATCAATAGCAGATATTCATCAAACTTGCGATTGGGTATTGAGATTTGTATTGATAATAAAGGCATAATCATCCCTAAAACGTCCCTCATAATTTAAGTACGACGTCGTCATCAACAACACAAATTAGTTAGAGCAAAAAAGCGCTGGTAAAATTGTGCGAATTAAAAAGAGCTAACAGAAACAGAACAATGAGGAACAGAAAAAGTCTAACATATCTGCTAAGATTAAAAAGCGCACGCAACATGATAGCTGCAGCACGTAATGCGTCATAAGACTTGCCTAACAGAACTACCAAAAAAGAGTCGCAAAGGTGATCGGCCATATTGAATCGAACTAGGGGGAAAATTCGACTAATTAAATGGGGCTACTATGTAGTAGTCTTCTTGTGAATAAATCACCTGAAAGTTTATTCTAGACATTTCAAGTAATGTTTATATCCTAATGTTGCATACTGATGGACAAGGTTATTGTAACGATCAGATCAGAGGAATCTATTCAAACCGTTATAAACATAGCATGTTCCAACTATATCCAGTGACGGACTCAGAAATTGGGACAGAGGATGGCGAGTTTAATTATATTAAAAAAATAATAATTTTGTATAGCACGATAAATATCTATCCTTGAAGAGACGGGATCAGGTGCAAAGTCCATATTACTGTAAAAAATACAAAACCATCTCACCCTTTCATTTTATTATTTGGATGACCAGGATTAATTGAGTATAAATCTGTTTAAATTCAAATTTTAATGTAAACAGGGGCAAATATGGTATATCATTAACATTAAATTGGTTTCCTTATGTAAACAAAATCAATCCTTCATCTCTCCTCCGAACATCGCCGATTGGAGGACGGCTTGATTCTGCAAGGTGTTACAGAAACTCATAGATCGATAAGGTGGTGCGAATGCCGGAAGACGGAATCAAATCGATGCCGTCGAGGGTCGAATTGGCAACAGACGATTGCTAACGGTGGCGTAATGCCCAACATCCACAATCTACTGCTCCCGAAGAAATCTGGCGGATCTGGATCCAAGGCTGGCGGTGATGATGATTGAAGTCTTCTGATTTATATGTGCTGTGTTCAGTAATGAGGGGTTTTGATGTTTGTTCCAGGTTTCAATGATTTTTGGATCTAGTGCTGATGTGCATAGCCTCATTATTTGTCAATGAAAAATTCAATTTGATACATTCTGCAGTTTGTATGTGCAGCTGAGTTCTTAATTGTTTAATGGCTGATGCATGTAACTGAACATATCCGTCAGTTGGTTTTCCAAACTGAAGTCTTTTGGATTTCCTTAGTTTCAACTGCTCTGTGGAAAATGAAGAAAAAGCACCAATTTGTATTGATTGACATCCAATGGTATTAGTTTAGTAGCAGTCATATGTTAAGCTATACCCTTGTAAGGTCAATGAATCAAAAATTCAATGTTTCTATATTCAGTTTCGGCTTCACTATTATATAGTTTGTCGTGACTATTTTATAGTTCGTCAGTACTATTTTATAATTCGTCATGACTATTTTAAAGTTCATCGTGATATTAAAAGATATATTTCCCCCCTGAGTTTGGAATTGAATATAGTATTGTCGGAAAGTTGAGACATGACAATACTTTGTGGCTCATTATGCTTACTCGGGATATAATTCATCACATTCAGCACATAGTTCGTTGACATATGGTACTATTTTCTGGTCGACTATTTTAACTCCTATCCAAGCTAGTAAGGCCCTCAAAAGTTAGAACTATCCTACATTCTAGGCAAAAAATTTGTACAACTATTGTGACGTAAAGCTTGCACTAAAACAGTGTTTTCATTCAACGTTCTCATTTTCTTCTAAGGCATCAGTTGCGGCTTTTACTAGTCTCCATTGTCCTGCTTTGCGAAGCACATCTAATCTTCGTGTGTTCAAGTCTGATCGGATCATAATGTTCTAGTATAGTTCTCGTAGAGCCAATAGTCGCGTTCTTCCTTTGATTTTATCATATTCTTTGCTGCCTTTCGTAATGCACTAAGAACCCCTGTACAATTAACAATATTGATTAGTTTAGTAGTTAGTAAACATTGACGAACTATAAATAGTATTCGACGAACTATAAATAGTATTGATGAACTATGTCACTATCAGACTCAAATGCAAACAATATTGATCAATTTATTAGGTAGTAAACATTGACGACGAACTATAAATAGTAAGTGACGAACTATGTCACTACTAGACTCAAATGCCAGCAATATTGACCAGTTTATTAGGTAGTAAACATTGACGAACTATAAATATTAACTGACGAATTATATCACTACCAGACTCAAATGCCAGCATTATTGATCAGTTTATTAGGTAGTAAACATTGACGAACTATAATTAGTAACTGACGAACTATGTCACTATGAAACTCAAATGACAGCATATAATAGAACTTGAACTAAGGATTCTTTTCAATCTGCAGCAGACTTACATTTTGGTTTCTAATGTCAGGGCAGAAGCAATCCTTCCGTTTTCGGCTCCCATGGCTACCTTCTCTTGTGTCAGCACCTGTCTCACCGACACGTCGACTTTCATCAAAGTAGCGTAGTTGAAAGACTTTTCCACCACCACCACCACCACCTATTCCGCCTACCAATGATATAAAGAGTGTGATTCCCGTTCAGAGGCAGATTGTGCAGCCTGAAGTTGAGTCTCCAGCTCAATCCATTTAGCCTCTGGATGAAACTGAACCTTAGACACAGTTGCCTGAGACAGAATCTCAGCCTCAGCAGCCTTTGACACAAGATGCAATGCTACATTCAAGAATTGATTCCCAGTTACCATATGAAGGACTCGAAGCAGCACCTGGTAAAGAGCCAACTGAGTCCCAGATCATACTTGTATCACGAACATACTCAATTCCACTATGATGTTGATGAATTATATGACGAATTATACTATGATCTTGATGAATTATACAGTCGACTAGTTAGTTAATAAACAACAGTTCGAAAACTCAGTTCAGCAACACCCACAATATGGTCATACGTACGGTATCTACGAACAGTAAATTAAATGAAGTAGGGTCATGAAACTAATAACTCAACTCACCATTGTTCGTCGATATTGTTCCAAAACCCTAAAAATCGAGGCTTCGACGAATCGCCTGACTGCAAACCCTGCTTCAACGAATCGCAAACCCTAAATTCGTCGTGTGAACTGCAGTTCTAAATTCGTCGAGATCTTCGAAGATGCATAGGATTATGGACGAAGACGAATCCTCCAATTGGTTGATCTGTTGTCCGACGAATCCTCCCTCCAATCGGTCCGACGAATCCCAAATCATCGCCATCGGGGTTGTCGTTCGTCTGAGGAGAGATGGTGTTTTGAATTTTGTTAATTTTTGGGTCAATTATACCATTGTATGTAGATATACACTCATAAATTTGTTTTATTAATTCATTTAATCTTATTAATATCAGCCATAGTGAAATTATATCCACTGTTCAAGCTTGTGTTCGAGGTATAGATGAGACAGACCTTGAACTTCTTTCTCAACAGTTCAGCAGACAGAATAAATAATAGGAGCACACACAGAATGATAACCCAGTTTGGCCACGCCTACTCTGAGGGGTTTCCCACACCCTAGAAGGGACAGCAAATCTTTATTACGAGTTAGAGCTACACGTGGACTTACGCTTACACCTTGTAATTGCCTAGCCTCTAACACTGCGTCTCTCAGATTTGCAACCGAAGTTTACAGCAGTTAACCTCGACCCCCTTCGTCCGAACCTACAGTCCGAACGTTCTCGACCTTCTCTTGAAGCTCGGACGCTTTCTCTCGAAAGCTTGTTCACCTTTGTTGTGTGCGGCAGTTTGATCGCTCCCAGGAAGTCTGAGTTGCACGATGAGACTGCACTTGCACCAATGAGTTTCCTGTGAGGAAACACAAACGGCCGTCGCTTTCTTCTTCTCCAATCGGTAGGGTTTGGTCGTGTATAATTGATCTTTGAAAGCGATGCAGAATAAGGACGCCCTAGTAATGTATTTATATGCTTGGATGAAGCCCTAATCTGCACAAGATAATCCCATCAAATATTTAGGAAATATTCCTAGATATATGATGTATATCTTTCTCAAATCGATTGGAAGACTATATGGAGATCTCTTGCCCAAGTCAGCTACGCCGCCTTCAATGTAGATATTCATTCGAATATCTGTTGTTCAAATAATTCACTGACCGACTTCAAATCGATGAGATCTTCGCTGTCCAATATCTTCCGGGAAATATCCTTGCATCTGTTCCACGCTGTACATGAGTGCTAGGATATGTTCGAACTCCTGCTCGAACTGTCTAACTACGTTTTGCCAAATACATGCCACTCAAGGGAACATCACATAGGATTACAAAAATGAATGGTTTAGATTAGTTTGTATTTTGCACCATTTTTGGGCTTTGCACCAGATCTGGCCTCATTATTGAATTCATACTAAATATTTTAGCTAATTCTTTGTCAATATTGACAACCAAGCAATCCGATAAAAATTCATCTTCCACTTGTTTCCATTCAACTTCAACCAAAACTAATATAAGCTCTTCGAACAATGGCAAGCTTGCTAATGAGATACTTCCATATTTTTACTGTAAATCGTGTCACGTTCCAAAATCATGATTAGTTTGAGGCCTTTATAATTTTGGAGCATGATGTTATTCACTATGCAAACTGTCTTGTTCTAAAGTTTTAATAATTGTTCTTTTTTAAATCAACTATTAGAATAGTATAACTCGCTCAAAATACAAACTTTTTTTTGATTCATTAGAGTCGTAAAGACTACAGAAAAAGGCAACCCATTACATAATTAGGCTATCAGCTCACTACTACAACCACTACCTGATTAGAGTTTGTGAAAAAGAAACCCTACACCTGTTCTGAAGAAAAGAAACCTAATCAGGGAAATATCTATATGTCCTGCCGCTTCGATATCAAACTGCTCCTCTTCGACTTCCGTACCCCGACTGCGAAATCGACTATGTTTGCTTGATGCTAACACGAATCAAACTCGTCTGTGAATTAGGGTCTGTCCACTTTGACTTATATTTGACTTAACTTAGTTGATCTTAACTGAGATTATTTTATAGTGAATGATCTTAACTGATATTAACTTATAGTGAACGATCTTAACTGATATTAACTTATACTAACTTAACTAAAACTTATGTTAACTTATAAAGGTAAGTTAAGTTATATTTCTTCCGCAACCGGACCTCCTCCTACCGCCGGCCATTACTACGCCGGAACCGCCGGTTACCGGCCGATGACCGCCACCATTGACCGGCGTTGACCACCGTTGACCGGCGGAGGCTGGCGGCGACCGGCGGAGGCTGGCGGCGACCAGCGGAGGCTGGCGGCCGTGGACGGTGGAGAGTGGCGGTGGCAGGTTGCGCATGGTTGTGGTGGTGGTGGAACAATCGAATTTAACTTAACTGAAACTTAACTTAAATGATCTTAACTGATATTAACTTATAGTGAATGATCTTAACTGATATTAACTTATAGTGATTGATATCAACTTAGAGTGACTTATAAGTCGAAAATATAAGTTCAATTGGACAGGGCCTTAGATTAACTTATTTTGATCCTTCACTCCTTGCCGGTCTCTTCTCCCAACTTTTCACTTGATTTACGTGGTTGGTCTGATCTCTCCTCTAAACCTTTGGATTGCTGCCTACAATAGACTATATTTCTCTTTGAATTTGAAACAACACGCCAACCTTATCTCTGTTGTCTCTCCTACTACCGGCTCTTCTAGTCCGTGACTCACCTTCTAACTATTCTCTTGTTTTATTTGCTCAGATCAGCAATGTGTTTCAGCAGTGCTTCTCGTTTACCCGAGAATTTCACTCCCAGCTTATTTGCGTACTCTAAGGGTGTAGCTCAAAATAAAAACTTATTGACAAGCTATTTTTAATGACCTCTAAAATAACGTCAAGCAAAAGAGGGTCGGTAGCTAGTATGTCAAAACATTTATAGACCGGTTAAGTACCAGGTTGAACTCAAGGGAGCAATTGGATTATGTGCCAAGACAATTTTGCATTAATGACTTGGCTACTTCTACGAATCAATTATGAGATGAGTTTCAATTGAAAACTAACAATGCAAGAGTTTTGAGAGGTTTAACTTCAATTAAAGAGGCATTTTGAAGGGTAACTCCCCTCATTGGCATTCCCATTGATCACATACACAAGAGTTAAGTCATTTCAAGGTGTCAAATGGTTTAGAACCTAGCTTAGACTAAGGTAAACCAATTATCATTTGAATCTAATCCTAGTCAAGCCATCTTAATTAGAACCTCACTTTATCAAGATATTGGTTCACTCTATAGCTACTATTATCCTTGGAATATCTCCCAATGTAATAAATGCCATAGATATTAAGCTTTAGTTAACCTCACATTCATACATTTACTCTCATAAACACTAAATATGATCATTTTCTCTACATCCAAACTATCACTAAGCTTTTTCAATACCTAGATCAAGTTTAAGACTAACATGTCACTTAGGCATTTCATCAAACACTTGATAACATGTCATAAATAGAGCACTTAGTGAAAATGAATTTAACACCATGTATTATGCAATCAAATGTGTGTACATGATCATAGAGTACCAAGGAGGGTTGTAAGACCCTCAAAACACAAGGGGACTACTCACTCATCATGTTAAACAATGAAGCACAAGTAGTATTCATAGAAAACAACTAGTAGAGAAGATAGATTTAGGAGAAATAGGATGATCAAGCGTAGTTTCCCTCCTTGGATCTTCACTTCCTTTCCTTGGTTAAATCCTTGTTGATGACCTTGATTGATCCTCTTTTTCTGGAAAATTTCCTCCAAGAACTCAGCTCTCCAGGTCAGTCCTTCCTCTTTCTATTTATAGGCTCAGGTGGAAAAACTGAAGTAGCAGGTCCAGCCGGTCGGCTGGACTGATGCCCAAAATCCAGCCGGTCGGTTGGTGTTTATATTACATATGCTTCTATTGTGAACATCCAGCCGACCGGTTGAATATGTACTTGTTGAGCCTTCTGAAATCTTATTCCAGCCGGTCGGCTGTTGAGTCCAACCGACCGACTCGATGGGGATGATTGATTCCACTTCTGCTCCTTCAACCAGCCGACCAACTGGTTCAGGGAAGATTCTGAACTGGTCGGCTCCCTCTTTGCCCACATTTTGCTCTAATCTTTGGTTTTTCCTCGAGTTTTTGTATCTAGGCTTCGACTTTGAGTATGACTTGTTTTTTACCTGAAATGTAGGGTAAGAGGTCAAATGACATCAAAATATCGTCAGAAACGAACCATAGCTATAGTGAAAAATGGCTATTAATAAGTTGAAAACTCGACTTATCAACACTCCACACTTGAACTTTGTTCGTCCCGAACAAAGTATGAAAATATGTCAAGGTCATGCAAATGGCGAAATGCTAGTGTTGCTATGTTTTTCATCTATTTGCCTCATTAGCTTCCACAAGATCTCGATCATTATTCCTAGACATGTTAGTCAAGACAAATGAAAGTATATACCACCTATCTAGCTCCTTTTTGTAGGCGTTACGAATGCATTTAGCATATGCATTAAGCCTTTAAACCCCTAGGCTACCCTAGTGGACGAGTTATAGTTTCGTGAGAGTTTTCAGAAAAGGGAATACTCACAAATCCCAAATGCACCTATCCCATGAGAATGAATGCAAGAGTGTTCAACCAAGGCGAGTGACAGGCCGTCGTCGTGACCTCTCAAATTTACAATTTATAAGTCCACTACTGTTGGCTTACCATGAACTAGTAAAGCGGCAAGTAGGGGTCGAACCCAAGAGAGTTAGTTCGGTTACTTGTTGTTCTTGAAAACAATAAGGAAAGTAAGACAATTGGGGTTTGCAAATGGTTGAAAATAAGTGCACAAGTTTATGAGCGGAAGGTGATTCAATGAGAGTAAGTATTCAGTCTAGGGTTCCTCTTGTGACACATTTATCATAGACATCGAATGACCTATTCCGCATTTCCAAGTGTGGTGTCCCGATAAAGGTGACACCCTAGTACCCCGGCAAAGGTGATACTCCACACCCTTAACCCGTCAAGGTGTTGTGTGGTGTCCCGACAAAGGTGACACCCTAGTACCCCGGCAAAGGTGATACTCCACAACTAAGCTTGACTAAGGTTTTAGGCTTCTAGTCCTTTCCTAAATCAAACAACCCGGCAAAGGTGTTATCCGATCTAGATGTTACTATCTATCTTTGCTGCAAGGCATCCAATAGATATTAACTTTAACGATCAATTGCTCAACCAAGCTTTGTGGCAAAACATCCACTTGGTCTCGTAATTTGATCCATGGGAATAAGCTCAAGGACTAGTGAAATGTAAAATAACATTAAGAACAAGAGTCTCAAAATGTGTTCACAATGTGAAACCCTAAACCGAATAGGGGGTTTAGCTACTAGTATTCATGAAGAGACTACAATAGCAATACATGAATAGTAATGACTGAAAAGTAAAGGATTTCTTTCTATTGCCAAAAGGGAGAACAAGAGAGAGAAGCTCCAAGCAATAACAATTTCGGACTATGGATGATGTCTACACCCTAGGCCAAGAGGTCTCATTTATAGGAAATGGATTAGGGTTTTCTTTAACTTGGCCACAACTCTTGCTCTGGAAGTAGCCAAAATGGATTGGCATGAGCCAATGATGAGATGCTTCTAGAATCATCAAGGCACTCTTGCTCTGGAAGTAGCCAAAATGGATTGGCAGGAGCCAAATGATGAGATGCTTCTAGAATCATCACGTTTTTGCAAGTGGGCTATGTTTGGACTTGAAACTTGAGTGTGAGCCAATAATGCCTTGTGGTGATTTTGGCCTAAGATGCCATCTTTTAAGCCCGATTCCTCCTAGACCTTCCAAAGTGCCTGAAATGCAACAAAGCACTAACAAGTAAATGTTCACATGACAAAGTATCGAATTGGTGGGAATTGTTGAATCGATGAGTCGTATAAATACGGCTCATCAAACCACCCCACACTTAAACTTGTTCGTCCCGAACAAGGTCTAGGTCATAAGAGGAAAATAAACAAACACCACAAGCTTTGGCACCCTACATATGGCTATGCGAGTGCTAGTCTAGACTTCACCTTTCCATGCATAACTCAACCATTACTTAAAGAATCATGTTCAAACATGGAAATAACTTGATACATGTACCTTTGAGCCGAGATGCAAACTAAATTGGATGAGTGGGAGATAGTTCTTTTTAAGCCCATGATCTGCACTCTTGGTTTCGAGTTCTTGCTATATGGTTATACTTCATTGCTTTCTCTTGCACGTGATTTATTCGAGCTTTAAGGGTTGAGTTCTTCTAACTGCTTTGGCTGGACAGGTTTTGTAGTGAGTTTGGCCTTCGGCCTTTGATATGACAGTGGTGTACTTCACTTTTTGTTTCGGGTAGAATTTCACAACTTGGCTGATTTTTCTTTTTTTTGAGTTTTGCTCCTTTGATGTGAATTGCTAGTCCATTTTTTCTTTTCCTTTGAAAGGTCCAATCATCGCCCGTAAGCATATGGAAATACCTCCCCGCTCTTTCTCATCCTTGCCCTTTTCGGCGCGGGTCAAGATGAGGGTCGCTCACCTCTTTTCCCGGCTACTTTGGACTAGAGATAGGACGGTCTGTTTTCCCATCCCGCCCTTTGCATAAACACTACACGGCGGAGTCAACTCTAAACCAATAAGTCTCGAAGTACCAGCCTCCACTAAATCCATATAACCATACAGTTCGAAGCTCGGTCCCTTGAGTGCTTTTGTCAAGCCTTTCTAGGACATTTCTATCAACTCCACATCCCCTGTTATCTCAACTCACAAGGACAAGTAGAGGGTTAAGTTCACATGAAATTGCATAATTCAAGTTTCACAAGAGAATGCATGTAATCGGTTCTATCTATTTCGCATCATGATCATTCAATATCGCATATCTAGGAAATAGAAAGAAATCCTTATTTTCAAAATTTTAAAATTTTTCAAAGGGAAACGTGCTGACTCTATGCATGTGCAAGAAGTAAACGTGCTGACACAACAACTGACTCTCCCACCCCACACTTTTGAACAAAGTCGTGTCCTCACGGCATGACTTAAGTTCAAAGCACACAATGCATGCAAAATGAAAAGTAGAAAATAAAGCGAAGAAAAGATAGAACAATACTCCCCTCATATT
The DNA here is from genome assembly GCA_033675215.1 of Rhodiola kirilowii. Taxonomy (NCBI): domain Eukaryota; kingdom Viridiplantae; phylum Streptophyta; class Magnoliopsida; order Saxifragales; family Crassulaceae; genus Rhodiola; species Rhodiola kirilowii. The sequence continues at coordinate 11,867,346 of CM066195.1, read as the reverse complement.
GTCATTTTGGCAGGGGCTCGAGAGAATTCGGCTAGGCTGCCTCCCGGTGAGCGCCTTTGTTTAACGTCGTTGGCTCGATGGTACCTCTTCTATGATTCATTGAGGGGCTCGGCTAGGTCAAACTCTTGGGTTGGTGCTTCAATTTATCCTTGGTACTTGGTAGTGCTTCACCTGCTGCCCATTGACCTTGAACCGGTTCCCATCTCTCGGATTTTCTTGCTCTAATGCCCCATGGTTAAAGACTTGTACCACCGTGTATAGACCAGTCCATCTTGAGCGTAACTTGCCGGGCATCCGTTTGAACCGTGATGAGAACAAGAGTACTTGCTGGCCAACCTCAAATTTGCGCCGGAGGATGAATTTATCATGGTATAGCTTGGTCCGCGCCTTGTAGTCTGTTTGGCCCTCAAAGGCCTCGAGGCGCAGCTCCTCAAGCTCATACAATTGCATCTTCCTATTAAGTCCGGCTGCCTTCAAGTCCGGGTTGCATTGTTTAAGTGCCCAATAGGCCTTATGCTCCAATTCCACCGGAAGGTGGCATGCTTTCCCGTATACCAACCGAAAGGGAGAGGTCCCTATCCGCGTCTTGTAGGCCGTCCTATAGGCCCATAGTGCCTCATCCAACCTTTGGCTCCAATCCTTTCTTGTTGGCTTCACCATCTTCTCTAAAATCCCCTTTATCTCACGATTGGAGATCTCCGCCTGCCCATTTGTTTGGGGATGATAGGCCGTGGACGTCCGGTGGTGCACATGGTAGTGTCTCAAAGTGGCAGCCATCATCCTATTGCAGAAATGTGTCCCTTGATCGCTTATGATGACTTTAGGCACCCCATACCTACAAAAGATGTTAGTGCGCAAAAAATCCACAACAGTCTTAGCATCATCACACCTAGTGGCCTTTGCCTCTACCCACTTTGACACATAATTCACAGCAACAAGGATATAGGCATAACCGCATGAAATAGGAAAGGGGCCCATGAAATCGATTCCCCATATGTCAAAGACATCATTAACCAAGATGGGCACTTGGGGCATCTCATTTCTGGCAGACATGTTGCCTACCCTTTGGCACCTATCACACCTCCTACAATGCTCATATGAATCTCTAAACACACTCGGCCAAAAGAAACCGCTATCTAGGATTTTCCTAGCTGTCCTTCTAGGCCCGAAGTGGCCACCACAAGCATGCTCATGACAAAAGCTAACCACAGAAGCAATCTCAGTTTCGGGGATGCACCTTCTAAGTACTTGATCTACACCTATCTTCCATAAGTAAGGGTCATCCCACACATAAAATCTAGCATCATGTTTAAGCTTCATGCATTGTGCTTTTGAATAAGAAGGGGGAAATGTACCTCCTACCAAGTAGTTGACGATTGGAGCATACCAAGGCACCTTGCTTGTGACGGCATAGAGGTGTTCATCCGGAAATGACTCGATGATTTGCCCTTCCTCCTCTTCTCTGACTATCCGGCTCAGATGGTCTGCCACCGTGTTCTCAATGCTTTTTTTATCTTTGATTTCCACATCAAATTCTTGCAGCAACAAGATCCATCTTATGAGCCTCGGCTTGGCCTCCTTCTTGGTCATCAAATATCGAATGGCTGCATAGTCCGAGAAGACTACCACCTTAGTGCCGAGCAAGTAGGATCTGAACTTTTCCAATGCAAATACCACGGCCAAGAGCTCCTTCTCGGTGGTGGAATAGTTTCTTTGAGCTGCATCTAAAGTCCTTGAGGCATAGTAGATAACGACGGGCTTTTATCAACTCTTTGGCCGAGAACCGCCCCAACGGCATAATCGCTAGCATCACACATAATTTCAAACGGTTGGCCCCAATCCGGTGCTCGGATGATGGGTGTGCTAGTGAGGGTCTTCTTGAGCTCATCAAAAGCGTCCCAGCATGCCTTGGTGAACTCAAAAGGAACATCTTTTTGAAGAAGATTGGATAGAGGCAACGCCTTCTTGGAAAAGTCTTGTATGAATCTTCGGTAAAATCCAGCATGCCCAAGGAACTACTTGATATCTCGCACCGTGGAGGGGTAAGGCAGATTCGTAATCAGGTCAATCTTAGCCTTGTCAACCTCTATTCCTTCTCGTGAGACGACATGCCCCAAGACCACACCGTGAGTTACCATGAAATGGCACTTTTCATAGTTAAGCACTAAGTTCATAGAGACACATCGTGCCAGAACCGTGCTCAAGTTATCCAAGCAAGCATCGAAAGTGTCACAATACACAGTGAAGTCATCCATGAAGACCTCTATAACGTCCCAATCATATCCGAGAAAATACTAGTCACCACCCTTTGGAAGGTACCCGGAGCATTGCATAATCCGAACGACATCCGACGAAAGGAAAATGTGCCAAATGGGCAGGTGAAAGTGGTCTTGTCTTGGTCCTCTGGTGCTATGGAAATCTGATTGTACCCCGAGAATCTATCCAAGAAACAGAAGTAGGGTTTGCCCACCAATCGGTCTATCATTTGGTCGATGAATGGAAGAGGGAAATGATCCTTTCTTGTGACGGCATTCAACTTCCTATAGTCAATGCACATCCTCCATCCATTTTGACCCTTGTCGTAACCATCTTGCCCTCGGCATTTTCCTCGACCGTGATTCCGGTCTTCTTCGGAACCACGTGGACCGGGCTCACCCATTGACTGTCCGAGATGGGGTAGATCATGTTCGCATCAAGTAACTTTTGGATCTCTTTTTCAACGACCTCCATCATGATCGGGTTGAGTCGTCGTTGAGGTTCTCTTGATGGCTTTGCCCCATCCTCAAGCAAAATGCGGTGCATGCACACAGCCGGGCTTACTCCCATCAAGTCCGCTAGGGTCCATCCAATGGCCAGCTTGTGCCGACTCAGCACCTCCACAGCCTCTAGCCCACTCTTGATGATCACCGGAAGTGTGTCGTTCTCACCTAGGAACGCATATTTCAAATGTCTGGGCAAGGGCTTTAATTCCACCTCGGGTGCCTGCACAATAGAAGGTAAACATACATTAGATTTGAATAGTCGAACCTCATTGACCTCATACCTTGGTGTGAGCTGCTCCGAGATCTCTAAGTCGGATAGTGCCTCTTGTATGCCCTCGGCCAATTCATATGAATCCTCATGCGAATATACGGCCCTCTCAAGTGTAAGCTCAAGCGGATCAACACCTCGTTCCGGCTGGACTTCTTGGACTAGGTCGTCCAAAGTATCAAGGGCATGCATTGCCTCAAACTCTAAAGGATGCTTCATGGCTCGGAATATGTCGAAATTGAACACTTCTCCTTCTACCTCCATCGAGAGCATCCCACTGCCGCAATCAATCTTCATCTTTGACGTCTTGAGAAACGGCCAGCCTAGAAGGATAGGCGCATGGTCTGTTGGGCCGCCGTTCTCCATTTTAAGGACATAGAAGTCCGCCGAAAATACCAACTCTCCCACTTGAACCAACACATCTTCAATTTTGCCCTCGGGCTATTTGCACGACCAGTCTGCCAACTGGATGGTGAGTCCGGCGGGTTCAAGGGGCCCAATCCGAAGGCATGAGTATATGGAATATGGCAAGACGTTGATTGAGGCCCCGAGGTCTAGCATGCAATTTTTGATCCTTATGTTGCCGATTGTGCAAGGGATGGTATAAGTCCCCCGGTCGTCACATTTGGGGGGCACCTTCCGCTGAATGACTGCTGAAATATTCCTGCTCATTAGCTCTTGGTCAACACAAGTTCCCCTCCTTCGGTTAGTAGAAAGCTCCTTCAAGAACTTTGCATATCTTAGAATTTGCTTGATGGCTTCCAAGAGGGGGATATTGATCTCAACTTTGCTAAACAACTCAAAAACATCCTTATCCATGACATATTGTTTGGGAGGCCGGGCTGGCTGATGGACCATAATTATACGAATCAAAAACACAGTTAAACCCACCAAATTAGACTGTTTGTCTATTTAACTTTTGCTTGTTAGTTCCGATATTTATCTACAGGGTATTTTGGAGCTTAGAGAGAAAACACGCTAAGGAGAGGATTTTACGTTGAAAATATATTACGAGTCATTCCAAGGTCACGATCAGATGCCGACTGAAGAAATATCGAGATCCTGACGTGGAATCACTCAAAACAAATCCAACCGAGGAGCAACCAAAGTCAGTCCGGAGCGGAAATACACCGATAGTTTTGTGAAAACATCACAAAACTCCTCCCTTTGCCCTTATGACCGGCTACTTGGGGAAGAAGGATGACTCATGGGGTGGCTTTCCCCTCCCCTCCCTCCATGACCGGCGGCTCTCCTCCTCCATGACCTCCAACCGGCGGCTTTTGGCAAGCCATGGATGGCTTGCCATGTGATGGCTTCTCCTCCACACATCTCCTACTCCCATGGCTATAAATAGAGCCTCTCCCCTTCACTTGTAATCCATCCCAAAATCACAAACACTTCTCTCTCTAGAAAATTGGCACTTTGTAAGTTAGGTTTTCAATATATAATACTCCTGTTGGTTCTTGAGTACTCAAGCTTTTCTTTATTCTCGAGTACTCTTGTCGGTTCTTGAAGTACTCACCCCTTTCCTTTACTTACTGTCTTTCAAAAACCGTAAGTACTTAGCTATGGTATCCACCTCTATGGATATTCGTAGCTAAACTCTTCATTCGGTTGAATGGGTGTACTTGTATTATAAAATGTTTTAGACTATACTCTTAGTGCCTCTTTTTTGTATTCAAAACTTGTTCTATGTGCCATATATTAGGTCAGAATTTCCAAGGTTGAGTGGATGCTTGAAAAGGCAAAGCTCTTCCGTGGGGGTTCGTGAACATACTCGGGTAAGTGGATGCTTGAAATGGCAAAGCTTATCTGAGGAGTTCGATCTCTTTCAAACACCATTGGTTTTGATCGGAAATGACGGATCAATGGATGCACATAGGCTAGTATACCTTGAAATGGGGTGCTAGTCTAAATAGAACAAGTCCTCTACGACCTTGAAATGGGCTAGACATTGTGTGCAAATCGAGCGCTTGAAATGACCTTGATACACGTTTGAATACTTAGAAGGATCACTAAAGGTCAATGATAAACATGCTATGATACAAAGCCCCCGAAACCGAATGCTTTCCTTAAATTCAAACACCACCTGCATTTACTTTCTTAGTATAAACTGCTCTATCAACTGCTCACCTTCCGGAGGACTTGCCAATCACGCATCACCCGCTGTAAGTCTTCTACTTTTATTTTCAGTATTTACTTTTCTGTCATTTACTTTTCCGCACTAAAAACCAAAAACAACAAAAAAAACACTTACTTTTCTGCACTAAAATCTCAATCAACCTAAAACACGCTCCCGTCATATACAATCCCTCAAAGAACGACTATCCCCCTAATTCCCTTGGGCTTGACCCCTACTTATCACTTGCTACCCAGTAGTAAGGTCACGAGTAGCAGAATATAAATTTGCTTTTGCACAGAGAACACCGCACCTTAACGACAGTGCGGTGGGCTCCGTCAAAACTGGCGCCGTTGCCGGGGAATTAGTTAATTAATCGGATAAGTTCTTTGAATCGATACTCGCTTCAAAACAACCATGTCTCGCGAAGGAAGCCACCATGACTACCGAGATGACGACGAGATAAACCTGTACGATCGAAATGATGAGGTGCCACTTCCATTTGTGGACGATCCGGAACAACTTATCAGAAACAGAAGAGCTCGTGATAGGGAGGCAATCAGAAGAAACCAAGAACCACCCGAGGATCGAAATGCAGCTGGTCCAGTACAACCCCCTAGATATCCACCACCCCCCAACATCAACAAATGCCAAGACGAGGACCCATCTTTGATGATTATGGGGATAACAACTACCGTACACCTACTATGGGAGAACTCAATGCCCCAGAATTCGAAACGCAGCCGTGGTGCATTTGCCAGGGCCCTGAATTAGAAAACATTGTCGTCGACATGTCCGTGGTCCACAATTTACCAAAGTTCTCGTGAACTAATGGAGAATCAGCAATGACTCATCTCTAACGCTTACATGGTATCTGCCAGAACTTAAAACCAAATGGCGTAAACATAGACAACTTCAAGTTGAAGGCATTCTATTTTTCCCTCATTGACTCGGCAAACGACTGGTTCCTTTCATTGCCTTCGGAAAGCATCAGAACATGGGTTCAGATGCAAAGGAAATTCATGGACAAATACTACCTAGCGACAAGAGCGATGCAAGTGAGAAGGCAACTGCAGGACATAAGGCAGGAACCTAATGAAACCATGTACGACTACCTGGAAAAATTCAACCCCTTGGAAAGAAGCTGCTGCACTCTTGGACTACCCGAGAAGATCATCATCGAGTACCTAATTAATAGACTAACTAAGTTAGACAAAATGCTCCTGGATGCCTCGGCTGGAGGATCCATGATGAATCTATCGTTAAGTGGCATTAGGAATCTCATCACCAACGTTGCTGAAAATGCTCGGTTTAGAAAGGAGACTACTCGTCAAGATAAATTCTTCCAAACGAAAAACGTATCACAAGCCGAGACATCAGTAAACCCCATGCCAGAAGAGATGAAACAAATGAAGGAAATGATGATGCAATTCTTACGAATGCAGACAGTTCAAGTAAGACCTTGCGAGTTCGGTGGCTCTATAAACCATGAAACTGACGCATGTCCGACAGTACTAGTTAAGGACCCGGCAGAAATAAATACATTAAGAGGAAACCAAAAATACAACAACAACAGCAACGACAGAGCCGGACAAAACCGACAGTATGGTCAAGCAACCAACCCGAGCTGGCATAACAATAGCTATTCTCAAGAAGAAACACAACCAGCTATCCCTCAACTAGCCCAGTCATTCTATTAACCGCTCCACCAACAGTACAACCAGGACGCCCCACTAGCAGGCCAGTACTAGGCAAACTCGAGCAATCATCAAGGACCAAACAAGTCACTTGAGGATATGATAACGCAATTGTCAAGTACTGTGCAGCAGTTGAGCACTACTATGCATCAAAACTAAGCCGAAACAAAGGAAGAATTATCGGACTTAAAGAAACACATCTCCCAACTCGCTGCCTCAGAGTCCGCGCACGCTAATGAGTCCGGCAGACTCCTTTCACAAACCATTCAAATCATGCAAGAAGATGTGAATGCCTTGACTCTTAGAAGCGGAAAAATGCTTGTCGGCAAACCGTTGGAACAAGAGGAGGACAAAGACCCAAGGTTGCCCGGAGAAGAACAAATGAGGCCCGAATCTCTCGAAACTCTAGAGGATGATGCGGCCGATAAAGACGACGACATATTTGAGGAAGAGCGGGACGTAACCAAAGAAGAAGAGAATACGTCCAAGGAACACAGGCCTGGCCCGATGCCCAGAACCGAAACCCCTAAAATCAGTGCAACACTTCCATTTCCAGTACCGGCTCGCGTGCAAAAACAACATGTCATGGATGAGGACGTATTTGAGTTGTTCAGCAAGGTCGAAATCAACATTCCCCTTTTGGAAGCCATCAAGCAAATTCCTCGGTATGCCAAGTTTTTAAAAGAACTTTGCACCAACCGAATGAGAACTTTGCATCTGAAATACGCTTTCCTTGGGGAAAATAACATGCTCCCGGTAATCATCAAGAGTGGCTTGGAAGCAGGACATGAACAAAGTTTGATAAAAGTGCTGAATCAACACAAGTTGGCTATTGGATGGACGCTGGCCGACTTAAGAGGAGTCAGCCCGGCCGTATGCATGCACCATATTCTACTTGAAGATGGAGCAAAGCCATCAAGAGAGCCTCAACGACGACTCAACCCAATCATGATGGAGATCGTCCAAAAGGAAATACAGAAGCTACTAGATGCGGACGTTATCTACCCCATATCAGATAGCCAATGGGTGAGTCCTGTCCACGTGGTCCCAAAGAAAAGTGGGATTACAGTCGAGGAAGATGCCGAAGGAAAAATGGTAACAACAAGGATCAAGAACGGCTGGAGAATGTGCATCGACTACAGGAAATTAAACGCCGTCACAAGAAAGATCATTTTCCCCTACCATTCATCGATCAAATGCTAGACCGACTGGCAGGCAAGCCATATTTTTACTTCTTGGACGGTTTTTCAGGCTACAACCAGATCCCCATAGCACCTGAAGACCAAGAAAAGACTACATTCACCTGCCCATTCGGTACATTCGCCTTCAGAAGAATGTCGTTCAGCCTATGCAATGCCCCGGGAACTTTTCAAAGGGTAGTAACCCGCATCTTTTCAGACATGATTGGGGAATTCATTGAAGTCTTCATGGACGACTTCACCATCTATGGAGATACATTCGACGCTTGCCTAGATAACTTGAGCACGGTTCTGGCACGATGTGTCTCAATGAACCTCGTGCTAAATTATGAGAAATTCCACTTCATGGTAACTCATGGAGTAGTTTTAGGGCACGTCGTCTCACAAGAAGGCATAGAGGTGGATAAATTTTAAATAGACCAGATCATGACTCTACCGTACCCCTCCACTGTTCGAGACATCCAATCCTTCCTTGGGCATACGGGATTGTACCGACGATTTATCAAGGACTTCTCCAAAAAGGCGTTGCCTCTATCCACTCTTCTCCAAAAAGAAGTTCCTTTTGAATTCACCGATGCATGCAAGGAAGCCTTTAATGAGCTCAAAAAGGCCCTCACTAGCACACCCATCATCCAAACTCCGGATTGGAAAAAACCGTTTGAAATCATGTGCGACGCAAGCGACTTTGCTGTGGGAGCAGTTCTCGGCCAAAAGATTGATAAGAAGGCAGGTGTGATCTACTATGCCTCACGAACCCTAGATCCTGCCCAACGGAACTACTCCACCACCGAGAAGGAACTCTTGGCAGTAGTATTCGCTCTAGAAAAATTCAGACCCTATTTGCTTGGAGCAAAAGTAATAGTTTACTCTGACCATGCTGCCATCCGTTACCTGATGAAGAAAAACGAGGCCAAGCCAAGACTCATTTGGTGGATATTACTACTGCAAGAGTTCGATGTGGAAATAAGGGACAAAAAAGGGATCGAGAATACTGTGGCCGACCACCTAAGTAGGATTGTCCGAAAGGAAGAAGAAGGACACATAACTGAGTCATTCCCAGACGAACATCTCTATGCAGTCTCAACCAAGGTGCCATGGTACGCGTCAATCGTCAACTACCTTGTAGGAGGTACATTTCCTCCCATTTTTACTAAAGCACAATGCATGAAACTTAGGCATGACGCTAGATATTACTTATGGGATGATCCCTATTTATGGAAAATAGGAGCAGATCAAATACTTAGGAGATGCATCCCCGATAATGAAATAGCTTCTGTTATTAGCTTTTGCCATGAGTTTGCATGTGGAGGACACTTCGGGCCTAGGAGAACCGCTAGAAAAATCTTAGATAGCGGCTTTTTCTGGCCAAGTATATTTAGAGATGCCTGTGAAAAGTGTAAAAAATGCGATAAGTGTCAAAGAGTAGGAAATGTGTCAGCTAGAAGTGAAGTGCCTCAAGTACCCATATTAGTCAACGATGTTTTTGACATTTGGGGTCTTGATTTTATGGGACCATTCCCGGTCTCATGCGGTTATACTTACATTTTAGTTGCTGTAGATTATGTGTCAAAATGGGCAGAAGCCAAGGCCACAAGGTGCGACGATGCAAAAACTGTCATAGAATTTTTGTGCACTAATCTGTTTTGTAGGTACGGGATACCCAAGGCCATAATAAGCGACCAAGGAACTCATTTCTGCAACCGCATGATGGCTGCTACCTTAAAACGCTACCATGTCAACCATCGGACGTCCACGGCATATCACCCCCAATCCAATGGTCAAGCGGAGATCTCCAACCGCGAAATCAAAGGAATTTCAGAAAAAATGGTAAAGCCGGGCAAGAAAGATTGGAGTCAGAGGCTTGATGAAGCTCTTTGGGCTTATCGGATGGCATACAAGACGCCAATTGGAACCTCCCCCTTTCGGCTGGTTTATGGGAAGACATGCCACCTTCCGGTGGAATTAGAACATAAAGCCTATTGGGCGCTCAAGCATTGCAATCCAGATTTGAAAGCTGCAGGACTGGATATGAAGCTTAATCTGTGTGAGCTTGAGGAATTGCGTCTTGAGGCCTATGAAGGGCAAATGGACTACAAGGCGCGGACCAAATTGTATCATGACAAATTCATCCTCCGACGCTCATTTGAGGAGGGACAACAAGTACTGGTCTTCTCCTCGCGACTGAAATTAATGCCCGGGAAGCTTAAATCTAGATGAACCGGCCCTTTCACGATAACTAAGGTATTCAACCATGGAGCAATTGAGTTAGAAAGCCCAAATGATGGAAACAGATTCACGGTGAATGGGCAACGAGTCAAACATTACCATGGCGAGGTCAACTTGATAACACAGAAATACGACCTGAGCCACCCATTGGATCCAAACCAGTGATCCCCATGCGTCGAGCCAACAACGTGAAACAAAGGCACTGGTCGGGAGAATGAAATGACTATTTAGGAATCGGTTTTTGGAGCATGACCGGATCAGCCAGGCAGCTTCCGTGAACTACTGGGCCTGCGCTGAGAGTTCAAGGCCCTAGCCGAACTCCCTCGATTATCCAGCCTCATGCCATGTCATTCACTCGACACTTTAAAGGGAGTTCCGTTCTTCCCTTTTCCTTAATGTCATTTCTTTCTCATAATGTCTGCTTGCATGGCTTTTGAACTAAGTTGTGCTGAAAGGCACGCCTTCGTTCAAAAGTGTGGGGTGAGAACCACCTTTGTAAATAAATAACATGTTTTCTTTTTTCCTTAGTATTATCTTTTTGAAAATATGAACTTAAGAATGTGAAAAAGATAGATCATAATTCATGCATTAACCTTGTGAAAATTCAACTGTTTAAAAACTTAGAATGTAACTTCTCATTTGTCCCTTTGTGCTGAGATAAACTAGGGATGTGGAGTTGACATAAACTGCCCTAGAGAGGCTTGGCAAGCAATCGAAGGATCGAATCTAACTATATGGTTTTCGAAGTCAGTGGAGGCTGCACTTCGGGTTTCAGTGAAGATTGAAGTCATCTCCGCCATGCAGTGTTTATGCAAAAAGAAAAAAGGCGAGGACGGGAATCAAACCGTCCTATCTCTAGTCAGAGTAGCCGGGAAAATAAATGAGCGACCCTCATTTTGACTCGTGCGAAACGGCAAGGATGAGAGAGAGCGGGGAGGTATTTCCATATGCTCGCGGGCGATGATTGGACCTCCCAAAAAAGGCTTGAGAAAATGGACTAGCAAGCCACAAAAAGGCAAAAGCTCAAAGAAGCAAATCAAGAGGCCAAAGGCCCAAAATTGTGAAGGTTTTAACCGAACAAAAAGTGAAGTACTCAAAGAGTCAAATCAAAGGCCAAAGGCCGATTCACTACAAAAAAAAGCTGTCCCTCGCCAAAAAGAAATCAAAAAGGCTCAACTCAGTGAAACCTGAACCGAATCACGTGCTAGAGAAAGCTACAAGAAAACCATATAGTGCGAGACGGTCCCGAGAATGCAGTCCAGGAGCCTAAAAAGAGCTATCTCCCGAAACATCCAAAATAATTTGCATCTCAGCACGGAGGTACAAGTATCAAGTTTCTTATATTTATTTACACGGTTTAATTTGGTAATAAGTAGTAATGCATGAATTAGGATAAATCTAGTCCCACAGTCTTACTTTCATATTTTAAAAGCTTACTTAGAGTGCCGCCCTTTAATACCATTGTTCGGGACGAACAACTAAAAGTGTGGGGTGATCTGATGGACCATAATTATACGAATCAAAAACACAGTTAAACCCACAAAATTAGACTGTTTGTCTATTTAACTTTTGCTTGTTAGTTCCGATATTTATCTACAGGGTATTTTGGAGCTTAGAGAGAAAACACGCTAAGGAGAGGATTTTACGCTTAAAATATATTACGAGTCATTCCAAGGTCACGATCAGATGCCGACTGAAGAAATATCAAGATCCTGACGTGGAATCACACAAAACAAATCCAACCGAGGAGCAACCAAAGTCAGTTCGGAGCGGAAATACACCGATAGTTTTGTGAAAACATCACAAAACTCACACAAAACTCCTCCCTTTGCCCTTATGACCGGCTACTTGGGGAAGAAGGATGACTCATGGGGTGGCTTTGCCCTCCCATCCCCTCCATGACCGGCGGCTCTCCTCCTCCATGACCTCCAACCGGCGGCTTTTGGCAAGCCATGGATGGCTTGCCATGTGGTGGCTTCTCCTCCACACATCTCCTCCTCCCATGGCTATAAATAGAGCCTCTCCCCTTCACTTGTAAATATCCCAAAATCACAAACACTTCTCTCTAGAAAATTGGCACTTTGTAAGTTTGGTTTTCAATATATAATACTCCTGTTGGTTCTTGAGTACTCAAGCTTTTCTTTATTCTCGAGTACTCTTGTCGGTTCTTGAAGTACTCACCCCTTTCCTTTACTTACTGTCTTTCAAAAACCGTAAGTACTTAGCTATGGTATCCACCTCTATGGATATTCGTAGCTAAACTCTTCATTCGGTTGAAGGGATGTACTTGTATTATAAAATGTTTTAGACTATACTCTTAGTGCCTCTTCTTTGTATTCAAAACTTGTTCTATGTGCCATTGTTAGGTCAGAATTTCCAAGGTTGAGTGGAAGCTTGAAATGGCAAAGCTCTTCCGTGGGGGTTCGTGAACATACTCGGGTAAGTGGATGCTTGAAATGGCAAAGCTTATCTGAGGAGTTCGATCTCTTTCAAACACCATTGGTTTCACTTGTTCTTGAGCTCCAAGCTCTTACTTTCCATCCAAGCACCTTACTTTCCCTTGTCTTGATTTGGAGCTCCTCTCCTTTACTTTCTTGTCAAAACCGAAGTCCTCTTTTTACTTCCCTTGTTCTTGTTTTCTTGTTTTCCTTTACTTTTGTAAGTATGGTGCTTGTATTCCTTGACATGAATACAAGTAGCTAAAGCATATTCAGTCAAAGGGTGTTCATACTTGTGTATGCATCTTGAGACTTGAACTTAATGCTACTTCGTGTGTCAACTAGTTCGGTGCCATTATTCGATTGAAAAACAAGGCTAAGTGGATGCTCAAAAGAGGAAAGCTTAGCTGAGTAGTTCAATCTTGATTAGACAACAAGGCTAAGTGGATGCTCGAAAGAGGAAAGCTTAGCCGAGTAGTTTAATCTTCCTTAAGTCGCTTGGTTGATCGTAACTGAGAGATCAAGTGGCTGCACTTAGAACTAGAAGTCTATGTCTTGATTTTGGAGTAGATTGTGGTGTAAGTGCTAGAAATAGCCTTACTTTAGGGTTTAAGTCTTGAAAAGAAATAAACTCACACTTACGAATACAAAGTAAGATCATTTGACGTCCATGATGGTTGTCTCACAAGTAGAGACCCTAGACTGAATATCTTTCGTCCTTACTTACCTGTCATTTACTTTCAGTACTTTACTTTTCTGTCATTTACATTTCAGCACTTTACTTTTACGCACTTAATTTTATGCACTTTACTTTCAGTATTTACTTTTCTGTCTAAAAAACAACCAAAAAGCCAATCGGTCTTTACTTTATTTTTTCTTTCTTTTCAAAAACAACCATTCCACACTAACTCCCTTGGGTACGACCCCTACTTACCGCTCTACTAATCCATAGTAAAGTGTACAAGTAGTGGACACTTATAAATTTATTTTGCAAGGTCTTAACGACACCTTGTCAATTCCCCTTGAGAGCCCGAGAACTTGGGCAAGTGATGCACTATACCCGTGTTGATGGCTATATCCTCAAGTTCAGGATCCTCATAAATGCACCAAGATTGGTTTCTGAAACTCGGAGCTGAGAGCTCTCCCATGGTGGGCTCGCGGGGGTCACCGTACTCATAGTATTCGCCCCGGGCGGGCTGCCGTGGAGGAGGCGAAGGTGGAGGTTGCCTAGGTGGCTGTCTCGGGCCTGCACCATTTCGGGCCTCGGGTGGCCCTTGGTTCACCCGGGCAGCTTCCCTTAGGATTCAGTTTCACTCTCGGATGAGCACCTCAGGATCCTCATACAATGGAGGCGGTGCTTCGTTGTTGCGACCGAACCGGTGCATATCGTTGTTCACCTCATCATCATCAAAATTACTACCGTGATGAGACATGGTTCACAAGGATCAAGCACGCAAGCAACTAAGTAAACAAACAAAAAGAAACACAAACAAGAACAACTTCACCAATGCACAACTCCCCGGCAGCGGCGCCAAAATTTGACAGGCCATCGTCATGACCTCTCAAATTTACAATTTATAAGTCCACTACTGTTGGCTTACCATGAACTAGTAAAGCGGCAAGTAGGGGTCGAACCCAAGAGAGTTAGTGCGGTTACTTGTTGTTCTTGAAAACAATAAGGAAAGTAAGACAATTGGGGTTTGCAAATGGTTGAAAATAAGTGCAAAAGTTAATGAGCGGAAGGTGATTCAATGAGAGTAAGTATTCAGTCTAGGGTTCCTCTTGTGACACATTTATCATAGACATCGAATGCTCTATTCCGCATTTCCAAGTGTAGTGTCTGACAGCGCGTCGTTGTGCGCTGCAAAATTTACATTTATAGTTCCACTACTCGTGGCTCACTATTGGATTAGTAGAGCAGTAAGTAGGGGTCGAACCCAAGAGAGTCAGTGTGGAGTAGTTGTTCTTTGAAAAGAAAGAAAAATGAAAGTAAGACAGATTGGGTTTTGTTGGTTTTTAGACAGAAAAGTAAATGACAGAAACAACCGAGTTCAATATCAACCGTACAACATATGTTTTGGTTTGTCGCACGCTGTGTTTCAAGCGCAATACGTGCCAAAATATATGTTTGATTGATGCTGAAAACTGCTGTAATGAAGGAACTGACAGTAAAGGTGCGGAAAGTAAGTGCGGAAAATAAAGTACTGAAAGTAAAGTGCGTAAAGTAAGTGCGAGAACTACCGAGTTCAATATCAACCATACAACATACGTTTTGGTTTGTCGCACGCTGTGTTTCAAGCGCAATACGTACCAAAATGTTATGTTTGATTGATGTTGAAAACTGCTGTAATGAAAGTAAAGTGCAGGAAAGTAAAGACTGAATGTAAAGTACGTAAAGTAAAGTGCTGAAATGTAAATGACAGGAAAGTAAAGTGCAGATAAGTAAGGAAAAAAGATATTCAGTCTAGGGTCTCACATTGTGACACTTCCATCATAGACTTACTTTGTGTTCATAAGTGTGGGTGTATTCCATTTCAAGATATAAACCCTAAGGTAAGGCCATTTCAAGCACTTACGCCACAATCTACTCCAAAATCAAGACATAGACTTCTAGTTCTAAAGTGCAGCCACTTGATCTCTCATTTCCAATCAACCAAGCAACTTAAAAGAGGGTTTGAACCACTAGGAAAAGCTTTTCCGTTTCAAGCATCCACTTAACTTCGTTGTTCATGAACTCCACGGAAGAGCTTTGCCATTTCAAGCATCCACTCAACCGTGTATGTTCAAACCGAATGAAGGGCACAAGAACTAGTTAACACACAAAGAAGCATTAAGCTTAAGTCTCAAGATGCATACACAAGTATGAACACCCTTGACCGAATATGCTTTAGCTACTTGTATTCATGTCAAGGAATACAAGCACCATGGTTATACAAGTAAAGGAAATCAAGAAAAGTAAAGGAGAGGAGCTCCAAAATAAGAACAAGACATAAAAGTAAAGAGAGCTTGCTGGAAAATAAGAGCTTTGGAGCTCAAGAACAAGTGAAGAAAGCTTTGGAAATCAAGAACAAAAGCAAGAACAAGTAGAGAGCAAATTGTGTTTGTATTGAAAATGAAGAGAAGAGAGTTAAGCTCTCTTCTCTCTAAGGACTTGGGATTTCGAAGCACTAGGACATGGATACATTTCTAAGGGCATGCCCTTCTATTTATAGACAAGGAAGTCTTGGGGGCTAAGTTTGGAGTGGAAATATCCCATAAGTACTTCAATTGGATTGGTTGAGCCAAAAGCCACCCACATGCCTTGCACTTGCCTTCCAACCGACTTGAGCTTGGCTTCATCCAAAGGGCAACTAATCTTGGACTAGATGAGGCCAACCGACTTTAGGGGGGAGATAAGCTTTGGCTTGAAGAAATATCCCAAAAGCACTTCATTTTGACTGGTTTAGCCAAAAGCCATCCACATGCCTTGCACTTGGCTTCCAACCGACTTGAGCTTGGCTCAACTCAAAGGGCAACTAGCTTGGTTTGATTGAGGCCAACCGGACTTGAATAGTAGAGGCCAACCGGAATCCAAAACCAAACCGAAATGAATAGTAGAAGTTAACCGGAATATTGGGAATTCAGTTCTTGGTTGGAACTTCTTGGCCGGAACTTGGTTGGACTTGGTTGTACTTGGCCTGAGCTTGATCGGAGGTTGGCCGGAGTTGGCCGGAATCTGGCTGGAATTTTGGCCGGAGGCTCTTGGGTGTTAGACCACTGATTTGGAATGCTGAGGTAATTCTAAGACTAACGGTTGAAGTCGTTTTTCCGGAATCTGATCGGGGCCTTGCCGGAACCCCCAAATGGCCGGATTTGCCCTAGTTTGGCCTTGATCGGGCTTGAGCTGGTTCCACTCGGGCGTTTTGTCTGGGAATTGAGATTGTCCGAGTTATTGGGCATTTAAAACTCTTTGGCCGAGCCTGAATTTCCAGATTCCATGGTTTGGTCGAGCGACTTGGTTTCGGTGCCTATGCGCGCGGGGCCTTTGCTTTGGAACTGGGCCAACTGCCAATCTGCTCGAGCATTCTCCTTGGTTTTCCAACATTGTCCACCTTATTTTCCATTTTGATCACTTTGCTCGAGTTGGATTCGTCAGAGCAGCTCGTTTGCCCGGTCAACTTGAATTCAGTGCTAGACAGCTCGGGCGTGGCCTGGGCGATGCCTAGGACTCTCTCGGGCACGACCTGCTTTTCTCAGACGGGCCCGGGATAGGGACCTGGTATTCTTGGACAGGCCCGGGTACGGCTCTCGGTACCCGAGTGAAGTTTCTCGGTCCCTGGCTGAGGTCCTCGGGCCTTGGCTGGCTTTTTGGCACAAATCTCCCTTTTTAAGTGTGATTCCTCTTTAGACTCCAAAATTGCCTGTATACATAAAATGGCATTAACAAGCACAAGTTTGTATGACCAAATGTCTAATTTGGTGGGTTTAACTGATTCGATGAATCGTATAAGTACGCGCCATCCGTGTCCCGACAAAGGTGACACCCTAGTACCCCGGCAAAGGTGATACTCCACACCCTTAACCCATCAAGGTGTTGTGTGGTGTCCCGATAAAGGTGACACCCTAGTACCCCGGCAAAGGTGATACTCCACAACTAAGCTTGACTAAGGTTTTAGGCTTCTAGTCCTTTCCTAGATCAAACAACCCGGCAAAGGTGTTATCCGATCTAGATGTTACTATCTATCTTTGCTGCAAGGCATCCAATAGATATTAACTTTAAGGATCAATCGCTCAACCAAGCTTTGTGGCAAAACATCCACTTGGTCTCGTAATTTGATCCATGGGAATAAGCTCAAGGACTAGTAGTGAAATGTAAAATAGCATTAAGAACAAGAGTCTCAAACTGTGTTCACAATGTGAAACCCTAAACCGAATAGGGGGTTTAGCTACTAGTATTCATGAAGAGAATACAATAGCAATACATGAAAAGTAATGACTGAAAAGTAAAGGATTGCTTTCTATTGCAAAAGGGAAGAACAAGAGAGAGTAGCTCCAAGCAATAACAATTTTGGACTATGGATGATGTCTAAACCCTAGGCCAAGAGGTCTCATTTATAGGAAATGGATTAGGGTTTTCTCTAACTTGGCCACCACTCTTGCTCTGGAAGTAGCCAAAATGGATTCGCATGAGCCAATGATGAGATGCTTCTAGAATCATCAAGATTTTGCAAGTGGGCTATGTTTGGGGTTGGAACTTGAGTGTGGGCCAATAATGCCTTGTGGTGATTTTGGCCTAAGATGCCATCTTTTAAGCCCGATTCCTCCTAGACCTTCCAAAGTGCCTGAAATGCAACAAAGCACTAACAAGTAAATGTTCACATGACAAAGTGTCGAATTAGTGGAAATTGTTGACTCGATGAGTCGTATAAATACGGCTCATCAGCGAGGATTTCTCAAAGCAAGTTCCTCACCCCAAACTAGGACTACCATCACATTATCATCAAAAGAACTTTGAATCATTGAAGTACCCATGAGGTCGTGCGTTCAAGATCATCAATACAAGAGCTATCAAATGTCTAATCCAATGATTTACTCTTTTTCAAGGCGATGCAATAGAGTCTTTGTTTAGTTTACACGAAAGAGTGTCTACCGCTCACCTATTCTAGCTAGGGCTAGTCCATTGGTTCACGACATGAAACTCATTCCCAAGTTTTAGGCGCTCAAGCCATCATCTATAAGGGAAGATGATGCAGACAGATTGGATTGTGGCGAAATAGCTGGATTTGAGTTGCCGGTGTTCGGTTTCAGCCCATAATACCTTATTTTGAGCGGAACGGCGTGGCGATCAGAAATCACGAGAGACTTTTTGAGCCATCCGGGATCGTTTCCTATATTATTTCGAATTTTTAATGTTTTTAGAAATTTTCAGTTTTTAGTAATTTCCGTATTAGGGTTTCGTTTTATTTTCCTATTTAAGTAAACTTATGTAATTTTATTCGGCAGCTTTTGAATAATGAAAAAACAGAATTAGGGTTTTTCCTAATCCCGACTTTCTCTGTGTTTGCTCTGCATTATCTGGTATCAGACTACGGTGGTCCTGCGCGATGGCTAGAGGTTGACCCATATGCGGTGCTGCTGCCGTGGATCGTGATATCGAAGATTTCGGAGTTCGTGAGATTGCTAACCTGCGCTGGCAGGTTGACTATCTAACTCACCGTTTGGGCAAACTTGAAGCCCATCATGTCGATGCCGACATCGTAGCTAAGGATAACTTGTTCGCGGAGCCAGACATTCAGCGTGACCGACGATGGGAGCTTGGGTTCCGAGTTGATATCCCTATCTTTGATGGCGGAGAGATGGGGCATCGTCAAGCAGAGTGCTCCCAGGGCTGCGGAGAGATTGGGCATCGTCAAGCGGAGTGCCCTAAAGTTTCGAGTTCCCGTGGACTGTTTACGCATGATGCTCCGGAGGATGTCCCTGTTCCAGAAGGGGATCCTGTTTTTGATGTATATGGTGATGACGTGGTTGAGGAAGAGTGACAGCACTGCCTTGTCGCGAGGCAATGTGTACAAAATTAATTTATAAGTCCGCTACTCGCGACTTCACTACTGGGTAGCAAGTGGTAAGTTGGGGTCGAACCCAAGGGAATTAGGGGGATACGTTATTCTTTGAGGGAATCGTACAGCGAGGGAGCGTGTTTTAGGTTGATTGAGATTTTAGTGCGGAAAAGTAAGTGTTTTTTTGGTTGTTTTTGGTTTTTAGTGCGGAAAAGTAAATGACAGAAAAGTAAATACTGAAAATAAAAGAGAAGACTTACAGCGGTTGTTGCGTGATTGGCAAGTCCTCCGGAAGGTGAGCAGTTGATAGAGCAGTTTATACTAAGGAAGTAAATGCAGGTGGTGTTTAAATCTAAGGAAAGCATTCGGTTTTGGGGGCCTTGTATCATAGCCTGTTTATCATTGACTCTTAGTGATCCTACTAAATATTCAAAAGTGTATCAAGGCCATTCCAAGCACTCGATTTGCACACACTGTTTAGCCCATTTCAAGGTCGTAGAGCACTTGTTCTATTTAGACTAATACCCCATTCCAAGGTATATTAGCCTATGTGCATCCATTTGGTCAGTCATTCCCGAGCAACCAAATGGTGTTTTAGAGAGGTCAAACTCCTCAGATAAGCTTTGCCATTCCAAGCATCAACTTACCCGAGTATGTTTACGAACCCCACGGAAGAGCTTTGCCATTCCAAGCATCCACTCAACCTTGGAAGTTCTAACCTAATATATGGCACATAGAACACGTTTTGAATACAAAGAAGAAGCACTAAAGTATAGCCTAAAACATTTTATAATACAAGTACACCCCTTCAACCGAATGAAGAGTTTAGCTACGAATATCCATAGAGGTGGATACCATAGCTAAGTACTTACAGTTTTTGAAAGACAGTAAGTAAAGGAAAGGGGTGAGTACTTCAAGAACCGACAAGAGTACTCGAGAATAGAAAAGTAAAGCTTGAGTACTACCAGAACCGACAAGAGTACTCAAGAACTAACTACAATACTCAAGAACCAACAAGAGTATTATAGATTTAAAACCAAAGCTTACAAAAGTACCAAAACCTTTAGAGAGATAAGTGATTTTGTATTGTGAAATGGATGATGAATACAAATGAGAGGGGAGGGCTCTATTTATAGCCATGGGAGGAGGAGATGTGTGGCTTGGATGAGAGCACATGGCAAGCATCCATGGTGAGCTCCATGGAAGGTCAAAGCCACCGGTTGGAGGTTGCCATGGAGGGTTGGCTTCCTCTTTTGATCACCTTCTCCCCAAAGCCACCGGTCATGGAGGGGAAGGAGGAGGTTTGTGTGAGTTTTGTGATGTTTTCACAAAACTATCGGTGTATTTCTGCTCCGGACTGACTTTGGTTGCCCTTCGGTTGGATTTGTTTTGAGTGATTCCACGTCAGGATCTTGAGATTTCTTCAGTCAGCATCTGATCGTGACCTTGGAATGACTCGTAATATATTTTCAGCGTAAAAACTCCTCCTTAGCGTGTATTCTCTCTAGGCTCCAAAATACCCTGTAGATAAATATTGGAACTAACAAGCAAAAGTTAAATAGACAAACAGTCTAATTTAGTGGGTTTAACTGTGTTTATGATTCGTATAATTATGGTCCATCAGATCACCCCACACTTTTAGTTGTTCGTCCCGAACAATGCTATTAAAGGGCGGCACACTAAGTAAGCTTTTAAAATATGAAAGTTAGACTGTGGGACTCAATTTATCCTAATTCAAGCATTACTACTTATTACCAAACTAAACCGTGTAAATAAATAGAAGAAACTTGATACTTGTACCTCCGTGCTGAGATGCAAATTATTTTGGATGTTTCGGGAGATAGCCCTTTTAAGGCTCCTGGACTGCATCCTCGGGACCGTCTCGCACTATATGGTTTCCTTGTAGCTTTCTCTAGCACGTGATTCGGTTCGGGTTTCAATGGTTTGGTCTTTGATTTTCTTTTGGCGAGGGACAGCTTTTGTAAGGAATCGGCCTTTGGCCTTTGATTTGACTCTTTGAGTACTTCACTTTTTGTTCGGTTAAAACCTTCACAATTTTGGGCCTTTGGCCTCTTGATTTGCTTCCTCGAGCTTTTGCCTTTTTGTGGCTTGCTAGTCCATTTTCTCAAGCCTTTTTGGGAGGTCCAATCATCACCCGCGAGCATATGGAAATACCTCCCCGCTCCTCTCATCCTTGCCGTTTCGCGCGGGTCAAGATGAGGGTCGCTCATCTATTTTCTCGGCTACTTTGACTAGAGATAGGACGGTCTGATTCCTGTCCTCACCTTTTTTTCTTTTTGCATAAACACTGCATGGCGGAGATGACTTCAATCTTCACTGAAACCCGAAGTGCAGCCTCCACTGACTTCGAAAACCATATAGTTAGATTCGATCCTTTGAGTGCTTGCCAAGCCACTCTAGGGCAGTTTATGTCAACTCCACATCCCTAGTTTATCTCAGCACAAAGGGACAAATGAGAAGTTACATTCTAAGTTTTTAAACAGTTGAATTTTCACAAGGTTAATGCATGAATTATGATCTATCTTTTTCACATTCTTAAGTTCATATTTTCAAAAAGATAATTATTAAGGGAAAAGGAAAAACATGTTATTTATTTACAAAGGTGGATCTCACCCCACACTTTTGAACGAAGGCGTGCCTTTCAGTACAACTTAGTTCAAAAGCCATGCAAGAAGATATTATACGAGAAGGAAATGACATTAAGGAAAATGGAAGAACAGAACTCCCTTTAAAGTGTCGAGCGAACGACATGGCATGAGGATGGATAATCGATGGAGTTCGGCTGGGGCCTTGAACTCTCAGCGCAGGCCCGGTAATTCACGGAAGCTGCCTGGCTGATCCGATCTTGCTCCAAAAACCGATTCCTAAATAGTCATTTCATTCTATGCACCAAGTGGGTGAGAGCGACTTACGAAAAAAACTAAATGACAAAAAATAAAAGTACTGAAAGTAAGATAGGTGTCGGGTTACCTCCCGACCAGTGCCTTTTTTTAACGTCGTTGGCTCGACAGTACCTCATTCCTGGATCATTGGTTTGGATCCCATGGGTGGCTCAGGTCGTATTTCTTTATTGTGCCAACCTTGATTCTTGCTTTGACTCTTCCTGGGTTTTTGGGGGACGACGGGTGACGGAGCCCACTGCACTGTCGTTAAGGTGCAATGTTCTCTGTACAAAATAAATTTATATTTTTCGCTACTCGCAACTACACTACTGGGTAGTAAGTGGTAAGTAGGGGTCGAACCCAAGGGAATTAGGGGGATACGTTGTTCTCTAAGGGATTTGTACAGGATGGGAGCATTTTTTAGGTTTGATTGAGATTTTAGCGGTTATGACTAAGTGACTTTTTTGGTTGTTTTTGGTTTTGAGTGCGGAAAAGTAAATGACAGGAAAAGTAAATACTGAAAATACAAAGAAGACTTACAGCGGGTGATGCGTGATTGTCAAGTCCTCCGGCAGATGTGCGGTTGATGGTTGCAGTTGATCGAGCGATTCGTAAAAGTAAATACAAGGGGTTTTGTAATTCAAGAAAAACATTCGGTTTCAGGGGCCTTGTATCATAGCCTGTTTATTGTTTTAGTAACCCTTCTAAGTATTCAAACGTGTATCAAGGCCTTTTCCGGCGCTCAATTTGCCACACTGTCTAGTCTTTTGCAAAAGTGTTCGAAAGTGAATCAAGGCCATTTCAAGCACTCGACTTGCAACACTGTCTAATCTTTTGGAAAAATTGTAAAGCCCTTGTTCTACTTAGACTAGCACCCCATTTCAAGGTATACTAGCCTGTGTGCATCCATTTTGGGTTGTCTTTTCCGATTTACCCAAAATGGTGTTTGAGAGAGATCAAACTCCTCAGATAAGCTTTGCCATTTCAAGCATCCACTTACCCGAGTATGTTTGCGAACTTCCACGGAAGAGCTTTTCCATTTCAAGCATCCACTCAACCTTGGAAGTTCTGATCTAATATATGGCACATAGAACAAGTTTTGAATACAGAGAAAAGAAACTAAAAGAATTAAAACATTTTATAATACAAGAACACCCCTTTAACCGAATAAAGAATTTAGCTACGAATATCCATAGAGGTGGATGCCATAGCTAAATACTCGGGGGTTTTTGAAAACAGTAAGAGGAGAAGGGGTGGAATACTCAAGAACCAACAGGAGTATTCCTAATTCCTACTGAATACTCAAGAACCAACAGGAGTATTCTCTACAGTATTATAATACTCAAGAACCGACAGGAGTATTATAATTTCAAACCGTTATAATACTCAAGAACCAACAAGAGTATTATTTCATAAACCAAACTTACAAAGTAACACAAACTTAGAGAGAGAAGTGTTTACAATTTTTGGGATTTTGTGGATGATTGAAATGAGGAGGAGAAGCCTCCTTTTATAGCCACAAGGGGAGAGATGGGTGGTGGAGATGGGTGGCATGTGGTTTTGATCCAAGGGAGGAGAAGGGAGGAGGAAGGAGGAGGTGACACATGGGGGGTGTGAAAAGCCGCCGGTTGCCTTGGGTGGAGGAGCCGCCGGTGGCCGGTCATCATGGGGGGAGGCTTTCTCCCTTGGCCACCTCCAAGCAAGGTGGCCGGTCACCTTGGTCCATGGGTGTGTTTTGACAGTTTTGTGCAGTCTTTTCACAAAACTATCAGTCCAATTTCGCTCTGTCTGACTTTGATTGTTCCTCGGTTGGATTTGATTTGAGTAATTCCTACGTCAGGATCTTGAGATTCTTCATTCAGCGTCTGATCGTGACCTTGGACTGGCTCGTAATATCTTTTCAGCGTAAAATCCTCTCCTTAGCGTGTTTTCTCTCTAAGCGCCAAAATACTCTGTAGAAATAAATCGGGACTAACAAGCAGAAGTTAAATAGACCAACAGTCTAATTTGGTGGGTTTTACTGTGTTTTTGATTCGTATAATTATGGTCCATCAACGGGCTTGGGTCCAGTTCCCATGGTTCTGGTGGTTTCTCCTTCCATCGTCTCTGAGAAGGTGAGGGACCCTTCACTACTAGTCTCTTGAACTGGGTTTTCTGGTGTTTAGGGCTGCCTTGTCCAGTCATGGCAAAAACATGCTCCATCGAGGAGTCGTTCTGCTCAGGTTCTTTTCCCATCCTCTTTTTATCCTCTTCATGGATCACATAGTTTTCTGCAATTTGTCTATTGATCCAGGAGAAAAGTCGGGAAGCTTGCATCTTAAGGCTTGGTTATGCCTCGTCATGTCTGTCTGTGAGGATCTGGTCGTAGATGGTCTCGGCTGCTTGGGTGATGATAGCTGGGTATGGCTCGGGCAGCATGCTGGTGGTATTCTGGACTTCTTCCATTGCTGACACGGCATTCAGTTTCCATGAAGGTTTTTCCTCGTTGCTCCCTGACTGAGCCCACTGCACTGTCGTTAAGGTGCAATGTTCTCTGTACAAATAAATTTATATTTTTCGCTACTCGCGACTTCACTACTGGGTAGCAAGTGGTAAGTAGGGGTCGAACCCAAGGGAATTAGGGGGATACGTTGTTCTTTAAGGGATTTGTACAGCGAGGGAGCGTGTTTTAAGGTTGATTGAGTTTTAGCGGTTATGACTAAGTGACTTTTTTGGTTGTTTTTGGTTTTGAGTGCGGAAAAGTAAATTACAGAAAATAAATACTGAAAAGTAAAAAGAAAGACTTACAGTGGGTGATGCGTGATTTGCGAGTCCTCCGGAAGATGAGCGGTTGATGATTGTAGTTATAAAGTAAATACAGGGGGGGTTTTGTAATCTGAAGAAAACATTCGGTTTCAGGGGCCTTGTATCATAGTTGTTTATCATTGACCGCTAATGATCATACTAAGTGTTCAAAGATGAATCGAGGCCATTTCTAAGCACAAGACTTGCAACATCGTTTAAAACACTTGTTCTACTTTAGACTAATTCTTCCTTTCGAAGTATCTTAGCCTTATGTGCATCCATTTGATCTTCTGTTACGATTTCCCAAAATGGTTATTTAGATAAGTCGAACTCCTTAGATAAGTTTTGCTTGTTACAGCTTCCACTTTCCGAGTATGTTCACGAATTCCCACGGAAGAGCTTTGCTTGTTACAGCTTCCACTCAACCTTGGAAATTCTGACTATATATGGCATATAGAACAAGTTTTGAACACAAAGATGCACTAGGTGCAGGGTCTAAAACATTTTACAATACAAGTACACCCCTTTAACCGAATAAAGAGTTTAGCTATGAATATCCATAGAGGTGGATACCATAGCTAAATACTCGGGGGTTTTTGAAAACAGTAAGAGGAGAGGGGGTGGAATACTCAAGAACCAACAGGAGTATTCCCAATCCTACTGAATACTCAAGAACCAATAGGAGTATTCTCTACAGTATTATAATACTCAAGAACCAACAGGAGTATTATAATTTCAAACCAAACTTGCAAAGTAACAAAATGTAGAGAGATAAGTGTTTATTGATTTTGGAATGGATTTTTTACAAAGGATTTGGCTTGTATTTATAGCCATGGGAGAGGGATGAGAGCCATACACTTGTCACATGGGGAGAGGAGGAGCAAGGAGGAGAAGCCACATGGGGGGGAGGCTTAGCCGCCGGTGGCCGGTCACCATGGAGGAGAGCCGCCGGTTGTGGAAGGGAGAAGGAGGAGTGAGGTGGCTTGGCCACCCATGAGTCATCTCTTCTTCCCAAAGCCGCTGGTCACTAGGAGATAAGGATGAGTTATGTGAGTTTTGTGCAGTCTTTTCACAAAACTATCAGTCCAATTTCGCTCCGGTCTGACTTTGGTTGTTCCTCGGTTGGATTTAAATTGAGTAATTCAATGTCAGGATCTTGAGATTTCTTCATTCAGCGTCTGATCTTGACCTTGGAATGACTCGTAACATCTTTTCAGCGTAAAATCCTCTCCTTAGCGTGTTTTCTCTCTAAGCGCCAAAATACCATGTAGAAATATATCGGGACTAACAAGCAGAAGTTAGATAGACAAATAATCTAATTTGGTGGGTTTTATTGTGTTTTTGATTCTTATAATTATGGTCCATCAGATTACCCCACACTTTTAGTTGTTCGTCCCGAACAATGCTATTAAAGGGCGGCACACTAAGTAAGTTTGTTGAAATATGAAAATTAGACTGTGGTACTAGATTTATCCTAATTCATGCATTACTTACTTATTACCAAATTGAACTATGTAAATAAATAGAAGAAACTTGATACTTGTACCTCCGTGCTGAGATGCAAATTATTCTGGATGTTTCGGGAGATAGCCCTTTTTAGGCTCCTGGACTGCAACCTCGGGACCGTCTCACACTATATGGTTTCCTTGTAGCTTTCTCTAGCACGTGATTCGGTTCGGGTTTCACAATTGAGTTGAGCCTTTTTGATTTCTTTCTTCTTTTGGCGAGGGACAGCTTTTTGTAGTGAATCGGCCTTTGGCCTTTGATTTGACTTTTTTGAGTACTTCACTTTTGTTCGGTTAAAACCTTCACAATTTTGGGCCTTTGGCCTCTTGATTTGCTTCTTTGAGCTTTTTGCGTCTTTGTGACTTGCTAGTCCATTTTCTCAAGCCTTTTTGGGAGGTCCAATCATCACCCGCAAGATGGAAATACCTCCCCGCTCCTCTCATCCTTGTCGTTTCGCGCGGGTCAAGATGAGGGTCGCTCATCTATTTTCTCGGCTACTTTGACTAGAGAGAGGACGGTCTGATTCCCGTCCTCGCCTTTTTTTCTTTTTGCATAAACACTGCATGGCGGAGATGACTTCAATCTTCACTGAAACCCGAAGTGCAGCCTCCACTGACTTCGAAAACCATATAGTTTGATTCGATCCTTCGATTGCTTGCCAAGCCTCTCTAGGGCATTTCTATCAACTCCACATCCCTAGTTTATCTCAGCACAAAGGGACAAATGAGAAGTTACATTCTAAGTTTTTAGACAATTGAATTTTCACAAGGTAAATGCATGAATTTGAGATCTATCTTTTTCACATTCTTAAGTTCATATTTTCAAAAAGATAACACTAAAAAAGAAAAACATGTTATTTATTTATGTACACATGTGGATCTCACCCCACACTTTTGAACGAAGGCGTGCCTTTCAGCACTACTTAGTTCAAAAGCCATGCAAGTAGACAATTACGAAAAGGAAATGATATTAAGGAAAGGTAAGATCAGAACTTCCTTTTTGTGTCGAATGACATGGCATGAGGCTGGATAATCGAGGGAGTTCGGCTGGGGCCTTGAACTCTCAGCGCAGGCCCGGTAGTTCACGGAAGCTGCCTGGCTGATCCGATCGTGCTCCAAAAACCAATTCCTAAATAGTCAAATCATTCTATGCACCAAGTGGGTGAGAGCGACTTATTGATAAAAACTAAAAGACAGAAAATAAAAAGATAGAAAGTAAGATATTGTCGGGTTACCTCCCAACCAATCCACTTGTTTAACGTCGTTGGCTCGACAGTACCTCATTCCTGGATCATTGGTTTGGATCCCATGGGTGGCTCAGGTCGTATTTCGCCACTGTTCCTCTGTTGCTTCTTGCCTTGCCTTTCCTTGATTTCTTGTGAGACGATGTGCTTGGGTCCTGTTCCCGTTGTTCTGGTGATTTCTCCTTCCAACGTCTCTGAGAAGGCGAGGGACCCTTTACAACTAGTCTCTTGAACTGGGTTTTCTGGTGTTTAGGGCTGCCTTGTCCAGTCATGGCGAAAACATGCTCCATCGAGGAGTCGTTCTGCTCAGGCCCTTTTCCCATTCTCTTTTCAGCCTCTTCATGGATCACATAGTTTTCAGCGATTCGTCTATTGATCGAGGGGAAAAGTCGGGAAGCTTGCATCTTAAGGCTCGGTTCTGCCTCGTCGTGTCTGTTTGTGAGGAACTGGTCATAGATGGTTTCGGCTGCTTGGGTGATGATAGCTGGGTATGGCTTTGGCAGCATGTCGGTGGTATTCTGGACTTCTTCCATTGCTGACACTTCCTCGTTGCTCCCGATACTTTCTATATCCCAGTCTTCTGATGGCTCGGGAGTTTCTCCTTCTGTCTCTGGACCAGCCTCTTGCATTTCTCTATCAACTTGGGGCATTCGTTTTGTGGCTGCGGCCAGGTCATTTATGAGGTACCACATGTCTGCCAGGGAGAAGTTCCTGGCTGATCTCCTCATTGCTTCGTTAATCCTTGTATGATCATCGGCCTTCATCCCACGAAGAAATTTTTGAAGCAGAACTTTCTTCGTGAATCCATGGTGCGGGCAGCTTGAGACGATGGTGTCATAGCTCGTGTAGTATTCGTCCAAAGTCTCATCCCGGGATTGTTTAAGGCTCATGATTTTTTCTCGGGTTTGTTGTCGTAAGGATGGGGGGAGAATTCTCGTAGGAATGGAACGCAGAGGTCCACAAAATGTACTGCACTACTAGCGGTTGACGTATAATACCAGATCGTTGCAAAATCAGTTAAAAAAAATTTAAAGCATTTAAGTTTAAACTCCTCTAACATTTCATTTGCAGGTTTTATGAGGTGGCAAACGTGGTGAAAGTTTCGGCAGTGTTGTACTGGGTCTTCTCCATCCGTACCTCCGAACAGAGGGAGATGTCTTGTTGTCCATGCATATGAAGGGGGTTGCGTCATGAGGACATGGAAGGGAAAGAACAACTTATCCGATGGCTAATTCCCCGGCAACGACGCCAATTTGACTGAGCCCACTGCACTGTCGTTAAGGTGCAATGTTCTCTGTACAAATAAATTTATATTTTCCGCTACTCGCGACTTCACTACTGGGTAGCAAGTGGTAAGTAGGGGTCGAACCCAAGGGAATTAGGGGGATACGTTGTTCTTTAAGGGATTTGTACAGCGAGGGAGCGTGTTTTAAGGTTGATTGAGTTTTAGCGGTTATGACTAAGTGACTTTTTTGGTTGTTTTTGGTTTTGAGTGAGGAAAAGTAAATTACAGAAAATAAATACTAAAAAGTAAAAAGAAAGACTTACAGTGGGTGATGCGTGATTTGCGAGTCCTCCGGAAGATGAGCGGTTGATGATTGTAGTTATAAAGTAAATACAGGGGGGTTTTGTAATCTGAAGAAAACATTCGGTTTCAGGGGTCTTGTATCATAGTTGTTTATCATTGACCGCTAATGATCATACTAAGTGTTCAAAGATGAATCGAGGCCATTTCTAAGCGCAAGATTTGCAACATCGTTTAAAACACTTGTTCTACTTTAGACTAATTCTTCCTTTCGAAGTATCTTAGCCTTATGTGCATCCATTTGATCTTCTGTTACGATTTCCCAAAATGGTTTTTTAGATAAGTCGAACTCCTCAGATAAGTTTTGCTTGTTACAGCTTCCACTTACCGAGTATGTTCACGAATTCCCACGGAAGAGCTTTGCTTGTTACAACTTCCACTCAACCTTGGAAATTCTGACTATATATGGCACATAGAACAAGTTTTGAACACAAAGATGCACTAGGTGCAGGGTCTAAAACATTTTACAATACAAGTACACCCCTTTAACCGAATAAAGAGTTTAGCTACGAATATCCATAGAGGTGGATACCATAGCTAAATACTCGGGGTTTTTGAAAACAGTAAGAGGAGAGGGGGTGGAATACTCAAGAACCACCAGGAGTATTCCCAATCCTACTGAATACTCAAGAACCAACAGGAGTATTCTCTACAGTATTATAATACTCAAGAACCAACAGGAGTATTATAATTTCAAACCAAACTTGCAAAGTAACAAAATGTAGAGAGATAAGTGTTTATTGATTTTGGAATGGATTTTTTACAAAGGAATTGGCTTGTATTTATATCCATGGGAGAGGGATGAGAGCCATACACTTGTCACATGGGGAGAGGAGGAGCAAGGAGGAGAAGCCACATGGGGGGAGGCTTAGCCGCCAGTGGCCGGTCACCATGGAGGAGAGCCGCCGGTTGTGGAAGGGAGAAGGAGGAGTGAGGTGGCTTGGCCACCCATGAGTCATCTCTTCTTCCCAAAGCCGCCGGTCACTAGGAGATAAGGATGAGTTTTGTGAGTTTTGTGCAGTCTTTTCACAAAACTATCAGTCCAATTTCGCTCCGGTCTGACTTTGGTTGTTCCTCGGTTGGATTTGAATTGAGTAATTCAATGTCAGGATCTTGAGATTTCTTCATTCAGCGTCTGATCTTGACCTTGGAATGACTCGTAACATCTTTTCAGCGTAAAATCCTCTCCTTAGCGTGTTTTCTCTCTAAGCACCAAAATACCCTGTAGAAATATATCGGGACTAACAAGCAGAAGTTAGATAGACAAACAGTCTAATTTGGTGGGTTTTACTGTGTTTTTGATTCGCATAATTATGGTCCATCACTCCCGATGCTTTTCATGTCTGATTCTTCAGATGGCTCGGGAGTATCTTCTTCATCTGTCTCTGGACCATCCTCTTCTATCTGCATTCCTCTGTCAGCTTGGGGTATTCATTTTGTGGCTGCGGCCAGGTCTTTTATGAGGTACCACATGTCTGCCATGGACAAGTTCCAAGCTGATCTTCTCATTGCTTCGTTAATCCTTGTCAGCTCATCGGCCCTCATCCCACGAAGAAATTTTTGAAGAAGAACTTTCTTCGTGAATCCATGGTGCGGGCAGCTTGAGACGATGGTGTCATAGTTCGTGTAGTATTCGTCCAAAGTCTCATCTCGGGATTGTTGAAGGCACATGATCTTCTCACGGGTTTGTTGTCGTAAGGATGGGGGGGAGAATTCCCTCAGAAATGGAACGCAAAGGTCCACAAAATGTACTGCACTACTAGCGGTTGATGTGTAATACCAGATCGTTGCAAAATCAGTTAAAGAAAATTTGAAGCATTTAAGCTTAAATTCCTCTAACATTTCATTTTCAGGTTTTATGTGTTGGCAAACGTGGTGAAAGTTTCGGCAGTGTTGTACTGGGTCTTCTCCATCCGTACCTCCGAACAGAGGAAGATGTCTTGTTGTCCATGCATATGTAGTGGGTAGCGTCATAAGAAGGGGAGGGAAAGAAAAACTTATCCGATGGCTAATTCCCCGGCAACGGCGCCAATTTGACAGCACTGCCTTGTCGCGAGGCAATGTGTACAAAATTAATTTATAAGTCCGCTACTCGCGACTTCACTACTGGGTAGCAAGTGGTAAGTATGGGTCGAACCCAAGGGAATTAGGGGGGATAAGTTATTCTTTGAGGGAATCGTACAACGAGGGAGCGTGTTTTAGGTTGATTGAGATTTTAGTGCGGAAAAGTAAGTGTTTTTTTTGTTGTTTTTGGTTTTTAGTGCGGAAAAGTAAATGACAGAAAAGTAAATACTGAAAATAAAAGAGAAGACTCACAGCGGTTGTTGCGTGATTGGCAAGTTCTCCGAAAGGTGAGCAGTTGATAGAGCAGTTTATACTAAGGAAGTAAATGCAGGTGGTGTTTAAATCTAAGGAAAGCATTCGGTTTTGGGGGCCTTGTATCATAGCCTGTTTATCATTGACTCTTAGTGATCCTACTAAATATTCAAAAGTGTATCAAGGCCATTCCAAGCACTCGATTTGCACACATTGTCTAGCCCATTTCAAGGTCGTAGAGCACTTGTTCTATTTAGACTAATACCCCATTCCAAGGTATATTAGCCTATGTGCATCCATTTGGTCAGTCATTCCCGAGCAACCAAATGGTGTTTTAGAGAGGTCAAACTCCTCAGATAAGCTTTGCCATTCCAAGCATCCACTTACCCGAGTATGTTTACGAACCCCACGGAAGAGCTTTGCCATTCCAAGCATCCACTCAACCTTGGAAGCTCTAACCTAATATATGGCACATAGAACAAGTTTTGAATACAAAG
This sequence comes from Rhodiola kirilowii, assembly GCA_033675215.1. NCBI lineage: Eukaryota > Viridiplantae > Streptophyta > Magnoliopsida > Saxifragales > Crassulaceae > Rhodiola > Rhodiola kirilowii. Next base: position 11,835,267 of record CM066195.1, on the reverse strand, counting down.
AAGAAGCACTAAAGTATAGCCTAAAACATTTTATAATACAAGTACACCCCTTCAACCGAATGAAGAGTTTAGCTACGAATATCCATAGAGGTGGATACCATAGCTAAGTACTTACGGTTTTTGAAAGACAGTAAGTAAAGGAAAGGGGTGAGTACTTCAAGAACCGACAAGAGTACTCGAGAATAGAAAAGTAAAGCTTGAGTACTACAAGAACCGACAAGAGTACTCAAGAACTAACTACACTACTCAAGAACCAACAAGAGTATTATAGATTTAAAACCAAAGCTTACAAAAGTACCAAAACCTTTAAAGAGATAAGTGATTTTGTATTGTGAAATGGATGATGAATACAAATGAGAGGTGACAGAACCGCTCGTCGTCAAAGCGATTGTGCAAATAAATTTATAATAGTCCGCTACTCGCAACTATACTACTGGGTAGTACTTGGTAAGTAGGGGTCGAACCCAAGGGAACCAGTGGAATAATTGTTCTTCGGGGGGATTACGCAGCGTGGGAGCGTGTTTAAGGTCGGTTGGTTGGTTTTAAAGCTACCAGCTATTTTGATTGATTGATTGATTGGTTGTTTGGTTGATTTTAATACTGGAAAGTAAATTACAGTTGATAATTAAAGAGAAATGTTCGGTTTCAGGGGACTTGTATTATATCCTGTTTATCATTGACCTTTAGTGACTCTCCTAAGTATTCAAACGGTGTATCAAGGCCATTCCAAGCACTCGATTTGCGTACACTGTCTAGCCTATTCCACGGACGTAGAACACTTATTCTATTTAGACTAATACTCCATTCCTGGTTATATTAGCCTATGTGAATCCATTTGATCAATCATTCCCGATCAACCAAATGGTGTTTAAGATGAGTCAAACTTCTCAGATAAGCTTTGCCATTCCAAGCATCCACTTATCCGTACAAGTTTACAAACCCCGCTGTAGAGTTTTGCCATTCCAAGCATCCACTCTACCTTGGACGTTCTGACTTAATATATGGCACATAGAATAAGTTTTGAATACTTAGACTAGACACTAAGTTAATAGTCTAAAACATTTTATAATACAAGAGCGCCCCTTAGACCGAACTACAAGTTTAGCTACTATTCATCGCGCTAAACATTATAACTAAGGAAATAAAACAGTTGAATAAATACTAAGAATAACTTACAACCGTTGAAGCGCCAAGGGAGCTATCCTTTATTTCTAAAGCCAAGATTACAACATTACAAATGTTACAACTTCTAGAGAGAGAAGTGAATTTGAGATTGAGGTGTGTTTTTGGAGGAGGAGGAGCTCCTCCTTTTATAGCCAAAATGGGAGGAGATGGGTGGTGGAGATGGATGCACATGTCTTTTGATCCAAGGGAGGAGAAGAGGAGGAAGGAGGAGGTGCCATGTGGAGGAGGAGCAAAGCCGCCGGTCATCATGGGTGGAGGAGCTGCCGGTTGCCGGTGGTGGAAGGAGGAGGAGCTCCTCCTTTGGCCACCACTTCTTCAAGTGGTCGGTCATCTTGCACAAATGTGAGTTTTGTACAGTTTTGTGCAGTCTTTTCACAAAACTGTCAATGTGTTTCTTCCCCGGGCTGTCTTGACTCCACTCCTGATTCCTCTGATTAATTTGTTATGGTCAATTCAACGTCAGGATCCTTGATATTTCTTCAGTCGGCATATGATCTTGACCTTGGTTTGACTCTTGTTATCTTTTCAGCATAAAATCCTCTCCTTAGCGTGTTTTCACTTCAGTCTCTAAGATGCCCTGTGAAAATATATCGGGACTAACACGTAGAAGTTAGATAGAGAAACAGTCTAATTTGGTGGGTTTAACTGCATTTATGTTTCATACAATTATGGTCCATCAGATTACCCCACACTTTTAGTTGTTCGTCCCGAACAATGCTATTAAAAGGCGTAAGTTCTAAGTTTGGCTTTGGAATATGAAAATTAGACTGTGGTACTCGATCTATCCTAATTCATGCATTGCTTACTTATTACCAAATTAAACTGCGTAAATAAATAGAAGAAACTTAATACTTGTACCTCCGTGCTGAGATGCAAATTATATTGGATGTCTCGGGAGATAGCCCTTTTTAGGCTCTTGGACTGCAATCTTGGGATCGTCTCTTACTATATGGTTTTCTTGTAGCTTTCTCTAGCACATGATTCGATTCGGGTTTCAGTGAGTTGAGCCTTTTTGATTTTTTTTTCTTTGGCGAGGGACTGCTTTTGTTGTTGTTGTGAATCGGCCTTTGGCCTTTGATTTGACTTTTTGAGTGCTTCACTTTTGCTCGGTTAAAACCTTCACAATTTTGGGCCTTTGGCCTCTTGATTTGCTTCATTGAGCTTTTCGCCTTTTTGTGACTGCTAGTCCATTTTCTCAAGCCTTTTTGGGAGGTCCAATCATCGCCCGCAAGCCTATGGAAATACCTCCCCGCTCCTCTTGTCTTTGTCATTTTGCGCGGGTCAAGATGAGGGTCGCTCATCTATTTTCTCGGCTATTTTGACTAGAGAGAGGACGGTCTGATTCCCGTCCTCGCCTTTGCATACATGCTTTTTGGCGGAGTTGACTTCAATTATTCATTGAAAACCTGAAGTGCAGCCTCCACTGACTTCGAAAACCATATAGTTTGATTTGATCCTTTGATTGCTTGCCAAGCCTCTCTAGGGCAGTTTATATCAACTCCACATCCCTAGTTATCTCAGCACAAAGGACAAATGGAAAGTTACATTCTAAGTTTTTAAACAGTTTGAATTTTCACAAGGTTAATGCATGAATTATGATTTATTTTTTTGCACATTCTTAAGTTCATATTTTCAAAAAGGTACTTATTAAAAAAGAAAAACAGCCGCATGTTATTTATGTACAGAGGTGGATCTTACCCCACACTTTTGAACGAAGTCGTGCCTTAGTTCTAAAGTCATGCAAGCTTAAAACTAAATACTGAATTTAAAAGACAGAAATTAAAGTGCGGAAAAGTAAGATAGTGTCGGGTTACCTCCCGACCAGTGCACTTGTTTAACGTCGTTGGCTCGACGATACCTTGTTTGTGGTTCATTGGTTTGGGTCCCATGGGTGGCTGAGGTCGAACTTTGCCACCGTTCCAGTGTTGCTTCTTCCTGACTTCTTGCTGGAGTAAGAGCTCCATGGTTTTGGTGTTTTCTCTTTCCATTGTTTCTGAGAAAGCGGGAGACCTTTGACCATAGCTGCTGGTCTTGATACTTTTTTGGTCCCTAATGACAGGTCAGAAAACTGTGCACCGTGATCTGAGATAGGTGTTATGTCTGGCGGTTTCTTCGTGTCCGGGCGGCTCTTATTAATGTAGAAGTGTGCAATTTTGCCGCCGAACTTAAGTGATAATGACCCATTGCCCACATCGATTCTTGCTTTAGTGGCGTAGAGGAATGGTCGTCCCAATATTATTGTTAATGGGTCGTCTTCGCAGGTTTCTTCTGTTGGTATTACATAGAAGTCTGCAGCAACGACAAGTTCTCCCACATGGAGTATTACATCTTCCAGTTCTCCAACCGGGCGGATGCATGATTTATCTCCTAGCTCGATATTTGATCGAGGTGGTTTCAACGGACCAAGTCCTAGTAGGTAATACAAGGATGAAGGCATGGCGTTGACATCAGCCCCAAGATCGACTAAGCATTTACGGATCTGGGTTTCACCAATACCACAGGTGATTGTAAAGGCCCCAGGGTCTTTATTTCTTTCCGGTTGTGGCTCATGATCTGAAGTGAGGGCTCTTTCTATTGTTGGACTATTCTGCCCACTCCCTGGCTTAGACTTTGCGTACTTGGACCCTTTAATATTTTGCTTCGAAGCAATAATATTATTTGGGGAGTCCCAACCAGATGCTGGTATGTCAAAGTGTGTGATCGGCGGTGGTGTTACGCAAACAGTAAACGCGTACCGTCCATTGTCAGCATGCGTAACCCATGTTTTGCCATCATTGGGTCGGTCTTCTTCTTGATTCCAATCAGGTCGACTCCTACGGTTGAAATGATTGTTTGTAAGTCTGTAGGTTGGGGACCGTGCTCTTTCTCCTAAAGTAACCTTCATGTTTGACCTCCTTATCATGCTTATGTTCGCCTTAGGATTTTGGATGGTCTGTGAAGGAAGTCTGCCAGGTTCAGTAGTGAGTGTTGACATTGCGGTGGCGAGCTGGGACATTTGTTTGGTCAATTCTGAAATTGCACCGTCAGTTTTTGCATGGTACTGGTGTAGTGAAGTACCCAATTGATTAATGTTTCCCGTGAGCTCCTTCATCGTGTCATTGAGCGACTTGCTTGGTTCCTGCTGATTGCTCGGTCTGGCTTGGTACTGATTTGGCCCTTTTTGGTGATATTGGCCTGCCGATGGAGTGTTCTGGTGATATTGTCGGTGGGGTGGTTGGTAGAATGACTGCGCTAGTTGAGGGACAGCTGGTTGTGTCTCCGTCTGAAGATAGCTGTTGTTGTTACGCCAGCCTGGGTTGGATGTTTGACCGTACTGTCTATTTTGTCCAGCTCTGTCGTTATTGTATCCTTGATATCCTCCCACTATATTTACGTCAGCCGGTTCTTCTTCTATCAATGTTGGGCATGCATCCGTTTTGTGGTCTGTAGAACCACAGAACTCGCAAGGTTTTACCGTAACTGGCTGTCTACGTATGATCTCAGTCATCATCTCCTTTAACTGTTTCAATTCTTCAGTTATGGAGTTTACTGATGCCTCGGTTTGTGCTACCCTTTTTGATCGAGAGAATTCATCTTGGCGAGTGGTCTCTTCTCTAAATCGAGCATTTTCAGCAACGTTGGCGATGAGATTTCTGATGCCACTTAATGATAGATTCATCATGGACCCTCCCGCTGAGGCATCCAAGAGCATTTTGTCTAATGGTCTTAATCCATCAATGAGGTACTCGATGACGAGTTTCTCGGGCAGTCCAAGGGTACAGCAGCTCCTTTCTAGGTGATTGAACTTTTCCAGGTAATCGTACATGGTTTCATTGGGACCTTGTTTGATTTCCTGTAGTTGCTTCCTTACTTGTATTGCTCTTCCAGCCGGATAGTATTTGTCTAAGAATTTCTTCTGCATCTGAGCCCATGTTCAATGCTTCCGGAAGGCAATGAAAGGAACCAGTCGCTTGCCGAGTCTATGAGGGAAAAATAGAACGCCTTTAACTTGAAGTCGTCCATATTCACTCGATTGGGCTTTAGATTCTGGCAAATGCCATGTAGGCGTTGGAGGTGAGTTGCGGCAGATTCTCCTTGAGATCCTGAGAATTTTGGCAGGCTGTGTGCCACTGATGCGTTGATGGTTATATTTTCTAATGCAGGGCTCTCATAGATGCACCACGGCTGTGTCTCGAAATTAGGGGCATTTAACTCTCCCATAGTTGGTTCACGGTAGTAGTTGTCCCCGTAGTAGTCGTCGAAAGCGGGTTCTCTTCTTGGCATGTATCGAGGTTGAGGTTGTGGTCGTGGGGGATGGATAGGAGGTTGTACTGGACCAGCTGCATTTCGGTCCTCGGGTAATTCTTGGTTTCTTCTGACTGCTTCCCTATCACGAGCTCTTCTGTTTCTGATGAGTTGTTCCGGGTCGTCGACGAATGGAAACGGTACCTCATCATTCTGATCGTATAGGTTTATTTCTTCGTCATCCTGGTAGTCATGGTGACTTTCTTCGCGAGACATGGTTGTTTTGAAGCGCGTAACGATTCAAAGAACAGTTATCCGATGACTAGTTCCCCGGCAACGTCGCCAATTTGACAGAACCGCTCGTCGTCAAAGCGATTGTGCAAATAAATTTATAAAAGTCCGCTACTCGCAACTATACTACTGGGTAGTACTTGGTAAGTAGGGGTCGAACCCAAGGGAACCAGGGGAATAATTGTTCTTCGGGGGGATTACGCAGCGTGGGAGCGTGTTTAAGGTCGGTTGGTTGGTTTTAAAGCTACCAGCTATTTTGATTGATTGATTGGTTGGTTGGTTGATTTTAATACTGGAAAGTAAATTACAGTTGATAATTAAAGAGAAATGTTCGGTTTCAGGGGACTTGTATTATATCCTGTTTATCATTGACCTTTAGTGACTCTCCTAAGTATTCAAACGGTGTATCAAGGCCATTCCAAGCACTCGATTTGCGTACACTGTCTAGGCCATTCCAAGGAGGAGGTTTGTGTGAGTTTTGTGATGTTTTCACAAAACTATCGGTGTATTTCTGCTCCGGACTGACTTTGGTTGCCCTTCGGTTGGATTTGTTTTGAGTGATTCCACGTCAGGATCTTGAGATTTCTTCAGTCAGCATCTGATCGTGACCTTGGAATGACTCGTAATATATTTTTAGCGTAAAAACTCCTTCTTAGCGTGTATTCTCTCTAGGCTCCAAAATACCCTGTAGATAAATATCGAAACTAACAAGCAAAAGTTAAATAGACAAACAGTCTAATTTAGTGGGTTTAATTGTGTTTATGATTCGTATAATTATGGTCCATCAAAGAGCATGATCAAATAGAAGCTGAAACATTGTCAGAAAGAGCACTGCAAGCTCCTATCCTGAAGGTAAATACTGTTGAAGATTTATCGGAGAGTATCATACAACCCAATGTGGAAGGTATAGACCATACAGCTATGGTAAACGATGTGCAAGCGGATGACTCTGAACCAGAGGGAGAAACAGTTGAAGGTGTCAATGGTGATTTGCCATCTGTGGTGCCTCTCGAATCAGATATGAATTCAGGAGGTCTATCGGGTCCTATAGGAACAGGTAATGATCATCTGAAAGTGCAATTTGGCTCTTCGCCCAAGGGGCATCATGATTATCATTCAATGGAGCTATGCCTTGGCCAGGTAGATGCCTCAAGTCAAGCAGAAAATTGCAAATATGGGAGTGACAATCATGTTGACGCTGTTGCACGCAAAGGCTCAAATTTGGCGTTGGAAGGTGGATTGGTGTATGGTGCTGTTCCCCGCGAGCGTTCGGACTTATTGACCCTGCCTAGCCATGTTCGCACTTCAGATGTTTTCAAGGTTAAGCATTTGTTTCTGTTTCAAGGCGCGTCTTCTGATACGGGGATGGGTTCGGATTCGAGGACGAATCTTTTCGACCCGGGAGGGGATGATGCAGACAGATTAGCGAAAAATTAGGATTGTGGTGAAATAGCTAGATTGGAGTTGCCGGTGTCCGGTTTCAGCCCATAATACTTTATTTTGAGCGGCACGGCGTGGCGATCAGAAATCACGAGCTTGGCTCGTGAAGTATGGGCTTTTTGAGCCATCCGGGATCGTTTCCTATTTTATTTCAAATTTTTAATGTTTTTAGAAATTTTCGGTTTTTAGTAATTTCCGTATTAGGGTTTCGTTTTATTTTCCTATTTAAGTAAACTTATGTAATTTCATTCGGTAGCTTTTGAATAATGAAAAAATAGAATTAGAGTTTTTCCTAATCCCTGCTTTCTCTGTGTTTGCTCTGCATTAGAAGAGCAGTTCGACACTATGAGTTCGTAGAAAACGAGCATAGACCAAATAAATAGCTCCCGTGCAAGAACAAGGATCGTCCAAGAGTTAATCCAACTAGCACAAAATACAAATGATGCACCAGCGCAAATGAAGAATGGAGGAAAACATATAGTCAAGTTTTAAGTGCTTTTTATTTTCTTTTCAAATGGCCTTTGGCCTACAAATGCTTTCGAGGGAGAACTTTTCTTCCTAACCCCCGACATTTGTATCATTTTTGAAGCAAAACTTCTCTAGCGCTTTGAGAAAGTTTTTGGTTGGGGCTTTGCCCTCTTTGACCATGAAAACGAAACATTTTTTTTCGTTGGGGTTTATTTTTAACCCTTTTTTGACTCCACACTCAAAACTTGACAATATGTTCAAAAAATGTTTGAATTGTGCGGGAAACAATCAAGAGTAAGGCACTATATTAGAAAAACTCAAGTCACCAAGGAGCATACAAAAGGTCTAAGTTTTTCGTGAAAATTTTTATAAGTGCTTGCTAAAACTTAATCCAAGGTATTTCAATGAAAATACTTAGAAAATTAGATAGACAAGAGATCACACTGATATTGATTCACAAGAATGCACATTCAATGGACTAGGTCGATTCTAAGTTCAAGATCTAATAATTGTGACAAGTAGGCTAGATGTGATTTATAGGGATTTATAATTGATAATCACAAGCCTATGTGGTTAAAAACACTCTCAGGTTAGGGATATGGGGCAAAAGATGCAAGTGTCCATCTAAGAATGATATGCATGGCATGAAAGCATGTGAACTATGCGCATTAACCCACTCCACACTCAGTTCAAGCTTAGTCCCTAAGAGCAAAGAATGATAAAATAAAGGCAAAGGCGTATAGGAACTCTCCTCGTTTGTAGAATGGGTTGAAGTTCAATGATATAACTCTTGGGAATGAGAAATAGTCTTTTGGTTGCATATGTAGATAAGGAAGGTGAATTTGGCATGAAAAGAACATGTATATATATCCTGTAGAGTTCACAAGCATTAATGGTAAAACACCTTCAATAGCATAAGAGTGTAGCATTCAACCAAAGATAAGTCAAGAGTACATCATCAAAATAGCATACATCATCCAAAATTGCGCCAAAAGGCAACTTAACATCCAAGTACATAGTCCAAGCAACAAACTTGTGACATAACAATACATGTGTAATCAAAATGAAGCTAGGACTCAAGATGTAGCATCATCGCATCCCGGAGTGGCCTCTCTAGTGGTGGTCGGACGGTAGGAAGGTTGAGGTCGGTCGGAGTGAGGGCGTGGAGCAGCCGGTCGAGTGAAGTGTTTGGGGTTTGGGTGAAATGAGTTTGAAAAATGATATGAGTATAAGGGATAAACAGATTTCAGCCGGTCGGCTGGAATGTCAGCCGACCGACTGAAACTGGGCGGTTGGAGGACAATCTGAGTGATGGTGCGAGCCGGTCGATTGAACACAGGCTACTTCCCAGCCGACCGGCTGAAGACAGGGTTTCAGCAATTTTCCAAATTTTGACTCCAAAGATCTTTCGATTCTAGCTTGAGCCTAACTCCACACTTCAAATTTTTCACTCCACAAAATTAACTAGCACCACTCAAGATTCACAACAAAAACTCAATACAAATTTAAAGCAAAGCTTCACCACCAAGAAATTAATAGCATACACATGATTTTCAACAAAAAGCAAGCTAGGATCAACACTCCACACTTAAGACATCACACACCATCTAGAAATTACATTCAAGCACCGTTCCACTCCAAGTACTTCTAATCATGCATTTAAATCATCCTAACACCAAGAACACACCCACGGTTCAAGACATGCATGCCAAACGTATGTGAAATTACTTGTGCATAGATGGACAACTCACAAACCGGGTTACCTCCCGTGAGGGCCTAGTTTAACGTCTTGGCAAAGACCGAGCCGGGCCTCCATGTAAGAAACACACTTGAGGAGTCCTTTTGCTAGGATCCCTCCTCAAGCGGACTTGTAGAATATTGGAGGAGTCAATCCGGGTTCTTTGAAGAGTTGCATGAAACTTGCTTAATAGCCTTTTTTCTCAATGATACATGTTTCTCATCCTCGATCTTTTAGAATTTTATTTTGTTTTCGTCTCATCATCGCATGAGGGTAGCTCATGGTGATCAAAGGAAGGGTCTTTATCGGGATCAAGCATCTTGTGCAACTCCTCCATAGTTAACTCTTTAGCTTTGGTTTCTTCGTTTGCCATCCTCTCTTCCTCCTTCAACTCACAAGTCTCCAATAGAGCCACTTGTTCTCCACTAGGCCTTTCTATTCTCACCTTTTCTCCACCAATTTTCAAGGTTAACTTTCAATTCCCCATATCAATTTCGAAACCGGCGGTGGCTAAGAAAGGGCGTCCAAGGATCAAGGAAGAAGTGCAGTTGTCTCACATATTGATCACCACAAAGTCGCATGGTATGTAGAATTTGTCGACTTTAATTGGGACATTTTCAACTATCCCTAAAGGATGTCTTATTGTCCCATCTGCGAGTTGTAGTGTCATCTTAGTGAACTTTATCCCTTTCAATACAAGCTTGTAGTAGGTGGCTAGGGGCATAACACTCACACTAGCCCCGAGATCGGCTAGTGGACTTTTGAAGTTCATATCACCTATCGAGCAAGGGATAGTGAATTTGCTGAGATCTTTTGCCTTTTGGGAAATTTGTGTTGAGAAGAGGGCACTACACTCGTGGTTGAGAGGGTGGGGATCATCTTCCTCAATGGTCCTCTTGTTGGACAATATTTCCTTTAGGAACTTGTTGTAGAGAGGGGCTTTCTTTAAGAGCTCACAAAATGGTAAGTGAACATATAACCTTTTTAGTATTGTCGTGAAGAGTCCAAACTCCTTGTCCAACTTGGTGGGCTTCACAAGCCTTTGAGGGAAAGGGATGGGCGGAAAATAAGGTTTCCATTCCTCTTTTCCCTTCTTAGTTTCTTTTGCCTTATCGGGTGAAGGGATAATGACCACATCTTCTATTTCTTCTTCTTCGGCTCTAGCTTGGCCGGTGGTCTTTTGAGGCAATAAGGTGGCTTTCTTTTGTTTAATATTATCTAATTGTCTTCCACTTCCAAGGGGCACCACCTCAGAATGTGCTTCGTAGGGAACCTTTGATAAAGCCTTCGCATCAAGCTCTTCCATCTCACCTTCATCACTCTCTAGCAATTCATCGTCAAACGACCCCTCATTTTTTATATATATGGCATTGCAATACTCCTTTTGGTCTTGCTCAGGTTGAGCCGGTAGCTTCCCTTGTGCTCTTGAAGATGATTCGGCTTGTTGAGCTATTCGGTTCTCGAGCATCTTGGGATGAGTTTCCATCCTTTCAAATTTGGTTTGCAAGCTTTGGTTTGATTGTTGCACTTTCATCAATTGAGCTTTCATTTCAAGGATTGCGGCAAGCATGAGATTCGAGTGAGGGCTCGTCTGATGGTTGAGGAGGATGGTTAACTTGTTGATAAGGCTTTTGGGGTTGAGCTTGGTATTGGTGCCCTTGGGGTTGGTTCCTTTGTTGGAATTGGGTCCTCGCTTGAAAAGCTTGATTATTTGAAGTAGGCCTTGGACAAAAGGCGGGTGGGGTCGGATTTGTGGTCTTGTATGAGAAGTTTGAGTGATTCTTCCAAGCGGATGAAAACCTTCGGGTAGCGTAGTTAGATTGGGAATTTTGGCTTTGAGGGGCACTAGCATCATACTCCCTCCCTTGGTTTCCACCAACATAGTTCACTTCTTTATACCCATTTCCACCGTCATCCCTTTGAACCAAAGGGCAAGAGTTGGTATCATGCTCATAAACCTCACAAATGTCACACCCTTGGCTCGTTGAGTGGTTGATGGACCAAAGTTATACGAGTCAGAAACACAGTAAAACCCCCTTAATTAGACTGTTTGTCTATCTAACGTCTACGTGTTAGTCCCGATATATTTTCACAGGGCATTTTAGAGACTGAAGTGAAAACACGCTAAGGAGAGGATTTTAAGCTGAAAAGATAACAAGAGTCAATCCAAGGTCAAGATCATATGCCGACAGAAGAAATATCAAGGATCCTGACGTTGAATTGACCAGAACAAATTAATCAGAGGAATCAGGAGTGGAGTCAAGACAGACCGGGGAAGGAACACATAGACAGTTTTGTGAAAAGACTGCACAAAACTGTACAAACTCACACATTGGACAAGGATGACCGGCCACCACTCAAGGAGGTGGCCAAGGGAGGAGCTCCTCCCCCTTGGGCCACCGGCAACCGGCGGCTATGGGAGGAGGGACCGGCGGCTTTACTATTCCGCCACTTGTCACCTCCTCCTCCTCCTCCCTTATCCTCCCTTGGATCAAATGCACATGTCCACCATCTCCTCCCATTTTGGCTATAAATACAAGCCTCCTCCTTCTCATTTCAACACACCAAAATCTCAATTTCACTTCTCTCTCTAGAAGTTGTAATATTTGTAAAGTTGTAATTTTGCTTTGGAAATAAAGGAAAGCTCCCTAGGCGCTTCAACGGTTGTAAGTTTCTCTTAGTATTTATTTATTTAACTGTTGTCTTTAATTTCCTTAGTATAATGTTTAGCGCGATGAATAGTAGCTAAACTAGTAGTTCGGTCTAAGGGGCGCACTTGTATTATAAAATGTTTTAAGACTATTAATTTAGTGTCTAGTCTTAGTATTATTCAAAACTTGTTCTATGTGCCATATATAGTCAGAGTTTCCAAGGTTGAGTGGATGCTGTAACAAGCAAAGCTCTTCTGTGGGAATTCGTGATCATACTCAGGTAGTGGAAGCTGTAACAAGCAAAGCTATCTGAGGAGTTCGACTCATCCTAAATCCCATCTGGTCGAGCGTAACTGTGAGATCAGGTGGATGCACCCAGGCTAGCATACCTTAGGGTATTGGCGCTAGACTGAAATAGAACAGGAGTTGCTTTAAACCGGTGTTGCAAGTCTTGAGCTGTAACTAGCCTCGATTCACCGTTTGAATACTTAGATGATTCACTAATGGTCAATGATAAACAGGATATAATACAAGCCCCCTGAAACCGAACATTTCTCTTAATCATTAAAATAGTAATTTACTTTCCAGTATTAAAACCAACCAATCAATCAATCAAAATAGCTGGTAGCTTTAAAACCAACCAACCGACCTTAAACACATTCCCACGCTGCGTAATTCCCCCCCCCCCGAAGAACAATTATTCCCCTAGTTCCCTTGGGTTCGACCCCTACTTACCAAGTACTACCCAGTAGTATAGTTGCGAGTAGCGGACTATTATAAATTTATTTGCACAATCGCTTTGACGACGAGCGGTTCTGTCAAATTGGCGCCGTTGCCGGGGAACTAGTCATCGGAGAACTGTTCTTTGAATCGTTACGCGCTTCAAAACAACCATGTCTCGCGAAGAAAGTCACCATGACTACCAGGATGACGAAGAAATAAACCTGTACGATCAGAATGATGAGGTACAGTTTCCATTCGTCGACGATCCGGAACAACTCATCAGAAACAGAAGAGCTCGTGATAGGGAAGCAGTCAGAAGAAACCAAGAATTACCCGAGGACCGAAATGCAGCTGGTCCAGTACAACCTCCTATCCATCCCCCACGACCACAACCTCAACCTCGATACATGCCAAGAAGAGAACCCGCGTTCGATGACTACTACGGAGATAACTACTATCGTGAACCGACGATGGGCGAGTTAAATGCCCCTAATTTCGAGACACAGCCGTGGTGTATCTATGAGAGCCCTGAATTAGAAAATGTAACCATCAACGCATCAGTGGCAAACAGCCTGCCAAAATTCTCAGGATCTCAAGGAGAATCTGCCGCAACTCACCTCCAACGCCTACATGGCATTTGTCAGAATCTAAAGCCCAACCGAGTGAATATGGACGACTTCAAGTTAAAAGCGTTCTATTTTTCCCTCACTGACTCGGCAAGCGACTGGTTCCTTTCATTGCCTTCCGGAAGCATTAGAACATGGGTTCAGATGCAGAAGAAGTTCTTAGACAATTACTATCCGGCTGGAAGAGCAATACAAGTAAGGAAGCAACTACAAAAAATCAAACAAGGTCCCAATGAAACCATGTACGATTACCTGGAAAAATTCAATCACCTAGAAAGGAGCTGCTGTACCCTTGGACTGCCCGAGAAACTCGTCATCGAGTACCTCATTGATGGATTAAGACCACTAGACAAAATGCTCTTGGATGCCTCAGCAGGAGGGTCCATGATGAATCTGTCATTAAGTGGCATCAGAAATCTCATCGCCAACGTTGCTGAAAATGCTCGATTTAGAGAAGAGACCACTCGCCAAGATGAATTCTCTCGATCAAAAAGGGTAGCACAAACTGAGGCATCAGTAAACTCCATAACTGAAGAGATGAAACAGTTAAAGGAGATGATGATTGAGATCATACGTAGACAGCCAGTTACGGTAAAACCTTGCGAGTTCTGTGGTTCTACGGACCACAAAACGGACGCATGCCCAACATTGATAGAAGAAGAACCGGCTGATGTGAATGCAGTGGGAGGATATCAAGGATACAACAACGTCAGAGCTGGACAAAATAGACAGTACGGTCAAACGTCCAACCCAGGCTGGCGTAACAACAACAGCTATCTTCAGACGGAGACACAACTAGCTGTCCCTCAACTAGCGCAGTCATTCTACCAACCACCCCACCGACAATATCACCAGAACACTCCATCAGCAGGCCAATATCACCAAAAAGGGCCAAATCAGTACCAAGCCAGACCGAGCAATCAGCAGGAGCCAAGCAAGTCGCTCAACGACACGATGAAGGAGCTTACGGGAAACATTAATCAGTTGGGAACTTTGCTACACCAGTACCAGGCAAAAACTGACGGGGCAATCTCAGAATTGACCAAACAAATGTCCCAGCTCGCCACCGCCATGTCTACACTCACTAGTGAACCTGGCAGACTTCCTTCACAGACCGTTCAAAATCCAAAGGCAAATATAAGCATGATAAAGAGGTCAAGCATGAAGGATACACTAGGAGAGGTAGCACGATCCCAAACTTACAAACTCTCGAACAATCACTTCAACCACAGACGTCGGCCTGATTGGAATCAAGAGGAAGATCGCCCCAATAATGGCAAAACATGGGTTACACATGCCGACAATGGACGATATGCATTCACCGTCTGCATAACACCACCGCCTATTATACACACCGACGTACCAGCATCAGGATGGAACGACGACAACAACTTAAGGCCAAGGAATAGGCAGACTGGTCAAAGAATAGAAAGAGCCCTCGTTTCAGACCATGAGTCACAACCGGAAAGAGATAAAGACCTAGGAGCCTTTACAATCACTTGCTGTATTGGTGAAACCCAGATCCACAAATGCTTAGTCGATCTTGGGGCTGCTGTCAACGCCATGCCTTCCTCCTTGTATTACTTACTAGGACTTGGTCCGTTGAAACCTCCCCGGTCAAATATCGAGCTAGGAGACAAGTCATGCATCCGTCCGGTTGGAGAACTGGAAGATGTAATACTCCATGTGGGAGAGCTCGTCGTTGCTGCAGACTTCTATGTAATACCAACAGAAGAAACCAGCGAAGACGATCCTCCGACAATAATATTGGGACGACCATTCCTCTACGCCACTAAAGCAAGAATCGATGTGGGCAAGGGGTCATTATCACTTAAGTTCGGCGGCAAAATTGCACATTTCTACATTAATAAGAGCCGCCCGGACACGAAGAAACCGCCAGACATAACACCTATCTCAGATCACTGTGCACAGTTTTCTGACCTGTCATTAGGGACCAGAAAAGTATCAAGACCAGCAGCTATGGTCAAAGGTCCCTCGCCTTCTCAGAGACGTTGGAAGGAGATACCATCAGAACTGGACCCAAACCCGTCATCTGCTAAAAAATCAGGAAGACTCACCGCAAGAATCAAAGTCGGTGGAATCAAGAAGTTCGACCTGAGCCACCCATGGGACCCAAACCAATGAACCACAAACGAGGTATCTTCGAGCCAACGACGTTAAACAAGTGCACTGGTCGGGAGGTAACCCGACACTATCTTACTTTTCCGCACTTTAATTTCTCTCATTTAAATTCAGTATTTAGTTTTAAGCTTGCATGACTTTTGAACTAAGGCACGCCTTCGTTCAAAAGTGGGGGGTGAGAACCACCTGTGTACATAAATAACATGCAGCTGTTTTTCTTTTTTAATAAGTACCGTTTTGAAAATATGAACTTAAGAATGTGAAAAAGATAAATCATAATTCATGCATTAACCTTGTGAAAATTCAACTGTTTAAAAACTTAGAATGTAACTTTCCATTTGTCCTTTGTGCTGAGATAAATAGGGATGTGGAGTTGATATAAACTGCCCTAGAAAGGCTTGGAAAGCAATCAAAGGATCAGATCAAACTATATGGTTTTCGAAGTCAGTAGAGGCTGCACTTCGGGTTTTCAGTGAATAATTGAAGTCAAGTCCGCCATGAAGCATCTATGCAAAGGCGAGGACGGGAATCAGACCATCCTTTCTCTAGTCAAAAATAGCCGAGAAAATAGATGGGCGACCCTCATCTTGACCCGCGCAAAATGACAAAGACGAGAGGAGCGGGGAGGTATTTCCATAGGCTTGCGGGCGATGATTGGACCTCCCAAAAAGTCCCAAAAAGGCTCGAGAAAATGGACTAGCAATCACAAAAAGACGAAAAGCTCAATGAAGCAAATCAAAAGAGGCCAAAGGCCCAAAATTGTGAAGGTTTTAACCGAGCAAAAGTGAAGCACTCAAAAAAGTCAAATCAAAGGCCAAAGGCCGATTCACTACAACAAAAAAGCAGTCCCTCGCCAAAGAAGAAAATCAAAAAGGCTCAACTCACTGAAACCCGAATCGAATCACGTGCTAGAGAAAGCTACCAGAAAACCATATAGTAAGAGACGATCCCGAGGTTGCAGTCCAGGAGCCTAAAAAGGGCTATCTCCCGAGACATCCAATATAATTTGCATCTCAGCACGGAGGTACAAGTATTAAGTTTCTTCTATTTATTTACGCAGTTTAATTTGGTAATAAGTAAGCAATGCATGAATTAGGATAGATCGAGTACCACAGTCTAATTTTCATATTCCAAAGCCAAAATTAGAACTTACGCCCTTTAATAGCATTGTTCTGGACGAACAACTAAAAGTGGGGGGTAATCTGATGGACCAAAGTTATACGAGTCAGAAACACAGTAAAACCCCCTTAATTAGACTGTTTGTCTATCTAACGTCTACGTGTTAGTCCCGATATATTTTCACAGGGCATTTTAGAGACTGAAGTGAAAACACGCTAAGGAGAGGATTTTAAGCTGAAAAGATAACAAGAGTCAATCCAAGGTCAAGATCATATGTCGACTGAAGAAATATCAAGGATCCTGACGTTGAATTGACCAGAACAAATTAATCAGAGGAATCAGGAGTGGAGTCAAGACAGACCGGGGAAGGAACACATTGACAGTTTTGTGAAAAGACTGCACAAAACTGTACAAACTCACACATTGGGCAAGGATGACCGGCCACCACTCAAGGAGGTGGCCAAGGGAGGAGCTCCTCCCCCTTGGGCCACCGGCAACCGGCGGCTATGGGAGGAGGGACCGGCGGCTTTACTATTCCGCCACTTGTCACCTCCTCCTCCTCCTCCCTTATCCTCCCTTGGATCAAATGCACATGTCCACCATCTCCTCCCATTTTGGCTATAAATACAAGCCTCCTCCTCCTCATTTCAACACACCAAAATCTCAATTTCACTTCTCTCTCTAGAAGTTGTAATATTTGTAAAGTTGTAATTTTGCTTTGGAAATAAAGGAAAGCTCCCTTGGCGCTTCAACGGTTGTAAGTTTCTCTTAGTATTTATTTATTTAACTGTTGTCTTTAATTTCCTTAGTATAATGTTTAGCGCGATGAATAGTAGCTAAAATAGTAGTTCGGTCTAAGGGGCGCACTTGTATTATAAAATGTTTTAAGACTATTAATTTAGTGTCTAGTCTTAGTATTCAAAACTTGTTCTATGTGCCATATATAGTCAGAGTTTCCAAGGTTGAGTGGATGCTGTAACAAGCAAAGCTCTTCTGTGGGAATTCGTGATCATACTCAGGTAGTGGAAGCTGTAACAAGCAAAGCTATCTGAGGAGTTCGACTCATCCTAAATTCCATCTGGTCGAGCGTAACTGTGAGATCAGGTGGATGCACCCAGGCTAGCATACCTTAGGGTATTGGCGCTAGACTGAAATAGAACAGGAGTTGCTTTAAACCGGTGTTGCAAGTCTTGAGCTGTAACTAGCCTCGATTCACCGTTTGAATACTTAGATGATTCACTAATGGTCAATGATAAACAGGATATAATACAAGCCCCCTGAAACCGAACATTTCTCTTAATCATTAAAATAGTAATTTACTTTCCAGTATTAAAACCAACCAATCAATCAATCAAAATAGCTGGTAGCTTTAAAACCAACCAACCGACCTTAAACACGTTCCCACGCTGCGTAATTCCCCCCCGAAGAACAATTATTCCCCTAGTTCCCTTGGGTTCGACCCCTACTTACCAAGTACTACCCAGTAGTATAGTTGCGAGTAGCGGACTATTATAAATTTATTTGCACAATCGCTTTGACGACGAGCGGTTCTGTCAGTGGTCCTTCGCCGGAAGTTGTAATTTATTTACGCTCTCTGAGAGGTTTCCCAATACCTTAATCAATGAATCATACTCATTTGAGCTTATGGCCTTCACTTCATGGCCTCCTCTTTGTCTCCTTGGGTTTCCTCTTTCACTTTCCCACATGAAGTAATTTTTGGTGATTTTCTTGATTACCTCATACCCTTCCGGAGGTTCAAGCTCCATTATGGCTCCTCCAGCGGCGGTGTCAAGGGCAAGCCGTGAAGGACCATTTACTCAATTGTAGAAGGTATGAAATACGAGCCATTGATACTCGTATCTCTCCCAAGCTTCGTAGAGCGTCTCTCCATCCATTTGCTCGAAAATCATGATTTGACTCCTATAGTGAGCCGTCTTGGATGGAGGGAAATACTTGTTAAGAAATGTCATCGCAAGTTCTTCCCAAGTAGTGAAGTTGGCTCCTAAACCAATCCTTGGCTCTCCCCGTGAGTGAGAAGGGGAACAACCTCAAATGTATAACATCCCTTAAAACTCCATTTATCTTGAAAGTGTCACAAATATGGAGGAAGGAAGTCAAGGGAGAATTGGGATCTTCATGGTCTCTCCCCGAGAATCGGTTAGATTGAACCATATGTATAGTTGAGGTCTTCAAGTCAAAGTCACGGTTGTACACCGCTGGAACAAGGATAGGAGATCGGTAGCCATAAGCATTAGGGGCCACATAGTCTTTGAGAGCCCTACGAGCTTGAGGGAGAGGGGCTTCATGATGTGGTTGAGGAATTATGAGATTAGGAGGTAGGAATTGAGGATTTAGAGGTCTAGGTGGTCTATCCACCATGTTGCAAAGGGGTGTTTCTTGAGAATTAGAAGATGATCCTTTTTGCCTTAGTTGCTTTGCTCCTTGTGAAATGGGGATCAACGATATCTCTTATGGGTTGATTCAAGTCTTTATCCAAAATCTCGGTAAGCTTCTTTGTTTTAGGTGGCATAAAAGAAATGCACCTACAAGGAGAAAAGCAAGGAAGACAAGTGAGGATAATATGATGGGTTCAAGAAACACAAGTAACTAGATAAAGAAAATAAAAATGAAGTAGTCAAAGTGTCATACAAATTATCCTAGGGATAATCTAACCATTGCTCCCCAGCAACGACGCCATTTGACAAGCTATTTTTAATGACCTCTAAAATAATGTCAAGCAAAAGAGGGTCGGTAGAATGTCAAAATATTTATAGACCGGTTAAGTACCGGGTCGAACCCAAGGGAGCAATTGGATTATGCACCAGGACAATTTTGCATATATTACTTGGCTATTTCTACGAATCAATTATGAGATGAGTTTCAATTGAAAACTAACAATGCAAGAGTTTTGAGGGGTTTAACTTCAATTAAAGAGGCGTTTCGAGGGGTATCAAATGGTTTAGAACCTAGCTTAGACTAAGGTAGATCAATTCTCATGTGAATCTAATCCTAGTCAAGCCATCTTAATTAGAACCTCACTTTATCAATATATTGGTTCACTATATAGCCACTATTATCCTTGGAACATCTCCCAAGCTAATAAATGCTATAGGCATTAAGCTCTAGTTAACCTCACATCCATGCATTTACCCTCTTAACCACTAGATATGATCATTTTCACCACATCCAAACTATTACTAAGCTTTTTCAATACCTGGATCAGGTTTTAAGACTAACATGTCACTTAGGCATTTCATCAAACACTTGATAACATGTCATAAATGGAGCACTTAGTGAAAATGAATTTAACACCATGTATTATGCAATCAAATGTGTGTACATGATCATAGAGTACCAAGGAGGGTTGTAAGACCCTCAAAACACAAGGGGACTACTTACTCATCATGTTAAACAATGAAGCACAAGTAGTATTCATAGAAAACAACTAGTAGATAAGATAGATTTAGGAGAAATAGGATGATCAAGCCTAGTTTCCCTCCTTGGATCTTCACTTCCTTTCCGTGGTTGAATCCTTGTTGGTGACCTTGATTGATCCTCTTTTTCTAGAAATTTCCCCCCAAGAACTCAGCTCTCTAGGCCAGTCCTTCCTCTTTCTATTTATATGATCGAGTGGAAAAACTAAAGTAGCAGGTCCAGCCTATCGGCTCGACTGATGCCCAAAATCCAACCGGTCAGCTGGTGACTATATTCCATATGCTTCTGTTGTGAACGTCCAGCCGACCGGTTGAGCTCTCAGCCGACCGGTCGAATATGTACTTGTTGAGCCTTCTGAAATCGTATTCCTGCTGGTCGGCTGGTGAGTCCAACCGACCAACTCGATGGGGATGATTGATTCCACTTCTGCTCCTTCAACCAGCAAGATTTCCCCGAGTTTTCCCCGAGTTTTCTTCTCTAGGCTTCGACTTTGAGTAGGACTTGTTTTCTAACTGAAATGTAGGGTAAGAGGTCAAATGACATTAAAATATGGTCGGAAACGAACCGAAGCTATAGTGAAAAATGACTATTAATAAGTCGAAAATTCGACTTATCACTTATCAACATAAAATTTTGATAGAAACTTCTATTTTTTTTTGAGGGAATATAAACTTCTAATTTGAAGATGAGCAGTTTGTAAATGTAAAAATAAAATTCAATGTACTTTAATTGTATAAATAATTGTAGTTTAAACTAATTTATTTAAGTATGGATTAATAATATTAAATTGCAAAAAATATTTGAAAAAAATTTGGGGGTGACACTTGTCACTCTCATTTGCATGTAGTTCCGTCCCTGACTGTCTCATGTCATCGCCTCCCCTAGGTGATCGTAAATTGGAATCTAACATAAAAACCCATGATAGATTAATGATATGATGATTAGTATGCTAGTTTATCAAATTTGTACACACGATACTCCCAAGCAATATGAGACAAATATTCAGAATTAGGGATGTTACAATTAGAGAGTTATACACACCTTTCAACCAAGCATTTATGCTTAACATATGAAAGGCTTGCACGTAGCTGATTGTTCGTTTGCCTTTCATTAAAGAATACATGAGCTCCAATTCATGGTCCATGAATATATGCTTGCTTGTCGATGGACCATGTTATAATTCATGGTCCATAGACAAAATCTCCTCCACCCACTAAACCACTTACGATTTATTTTCTTTATTTTCATTTTTGACAAGAGACCGCTTACGATTTATTAATCGTCAATGTTATACTTACTATTCTGCTGCGAGTTCCCAATTCTGATATTAGCTGTTAAAGCTTGCCGCCGTGGCAATGCTTATCTGAAAATGGTCCCAACCAAAACGCGGTGTTAGTTAAGTGTGGTGTGTCCTACACTAAATGGCGGCCTACAAATTAAACAGCCTCAAAATCAAGGGCCAATCTCAAAACAATATCAATACATCATGCCGTTTTGAGGACCAATTAAATTCAAAAAACTCTTATCAAACGAATTTTATTAAAAATATAATCAAAAGACAATCCCAAATAAAATGTTAAATGTTTACAATTTAATTTATAATGTGAAGTATTTGTATACAATGATTTGTTTGTTATATTCTTCGAATTAACTATTATTTTTAAATTTATTTAAATTGATTAATGTAAAATTTCCTCAATAAATCATTGTTTCTATACACCTTTTTAGTTATTTCGAAGTTGACTTCACACACACACTTCGTATCATTTGGAAAGAAAATATGCAATATGTGTCCCTAAACCTTTGAGTAGGGGTAGGCATTTAACCCTAGGGTCAAAATGATCTTAGGGTCACCCTTATCCTGTTCGATCCGTACCCTGCATGTCCTATCCTCGTATCTTAACGTACCTTGCCCAAACCCTAAGGCATGGTAAGGATCACGAAAAATAGAACCTACCCTGCCCTCATACCCTAACATCGTACCCTGCCCTCATACTAATCATATCATGTCTTACCCTACTATTTTCATTCATATTATGAATTTTTTTTCAAAATATGCTTAAATTTGCCCTACTTGACCTTACCCTAGCCGATCCGACCCTACCCTAATATTACCCTGCCCATGGGTACCCTATAGGCTTAGAAAATTGCTCTACCCTGCTCTGCACTGTTCATAAAATCAAGAAAAAATGATCTTACCCTATCCATAAGGGTAAGGATTACCCTTACCCTGCCCATTGCCGACCCCACCTTTGAAATGTTAATTGAAATATTGATAATTTGTATAAAATTTCTGCTCTTCATCTGGAATCAAACCTAATTTAGTTTGAAATTTGGGTGCCTAAATCTCGAAACTAAAACTTATTAGTAGTAAGCAATTTTTTTTCTAAAACAAATTTAGAATACATTTAGGAAGTCAACTTTACTACTGTATAAAGTTCATGATAAGATTTATAATTTATATGCCAGTTTTATATATATTCTACGCTGAGTGGAACTTTGGAATGATGAATAGACACGATTTTAAATAAATTGGTTGCATATGTGAACGTGTGAATCAGATGCATACAGATGTATAAATATATATGTGGTGATTTTGATATCCAAGCTTCTACTTTTCTCTCCAATCATTTCGAAATTATGATGTCAGTGTACAGTGTTGAACATTAGATATTTGACTTAAATGATGTGGGCTAGCGCCTAGCGCCATATTGTTCCTTTTCATTTAATTCTAAACAATATCAAGTTGTTTGATCTCATCATGGTATTAAGGTAAAGTACATGTACACGAGCATATATGCACACTTATTGCAAGGAGGAAGTGTTATAACTTATAGGAAGTATTATAAAATGAGGTGTTTTATCTTTTTAAGTTTATTCTTTAGTAATATTAATTTTCTCACGTGCTGAAACAACATATGAGAGAGAAGATACTGTTTCAAAGTAAGCTTAAAATGAAACTGGCGACAACATCTTCTCTTATAATATACCTCCCCTTTCAACAATCACTATACATATATACTCTAAGGATGACGTTAAATCAAAGATATAAAAATGAATCTTTTTAAATTACCAGAATGTTATTGAATTAATTTGAAAAGTGACATAGCGAGACTATCGGATAACACGCGAGCTCACAAATAATGAACTCGAAACGACCTTGGAATCCACCAAGAAAATAATAACTAGGATTTTTATTGAAACGAAATTAAATGAGTTTGACAAATCCTAACAATGCTTAAATAGAAAAACGACAAAACAAAAATAGGAAATAGGAAATAGGAAATAAAATTGAAAAATAATAAAGTGCTGATTTGTGGCCTGCTAAACGATCCCGAATGGCCCAAAAAGCCCATACGTCACGGCGTAAGCCATGTGCTGCACTCGTTGGCCCGTTCCCATTCCAGAAAAGGTGTCCTAATAGTCAATCGGACACCGAACGCCAAATTTACATAAACCCGGTAGAACCCTCAGCTCGGTCGATTTGGTCCTTGATAAGTCGAGTTTTCGACTCATTTATGGCCATTCTTCACTATAGTTTTGGGTCGTTTCCGACATTATTTTGATGTCATTTGACCTCTATCTCTACATTTCAGGTAGAAAACAAGTTTCCCCCTAGGTCAAGACCTAAATAGCAAGATTGGTTGAAAAATGGGAGTTTCGGCGCAAAATTGGGAGTTTCGGGGCAATACCGAGCATATTTGACCTTTGCGGCTTGTTTTGAACTCCCAGGGCTCATACAGTGTCCGATTTGGTTGATTCAAAGCTTGTTGGAAAGCTGATTCAAAGCTTGTTGGAAAGCTGATTCAAAGGGATACAACTTTTTAGTTGATGCCAAGACCAAATTTGGACGGAAAGACTACCAAAAAAACTTGGGAAGTTCCAGCCGGTCGACTAACATTTGACCTGACCGGCTGAACTCTGCTGCTTCAAAAACTCTACCCGAGGCTATAAATAGAAAGAGGGCTTTTGACCTAAGAAGGGGAGGTTTTTGAGGAGAAAAAGATTGGAAAAGAGGCTCATCCAAGGTCATCAATCATCATTCAACCAAGGAGAAGTGAAGATCAAAGGGAATTCAAGGATTCCAAATCCGCCTTCCTTTATTCTTTTCCTATTCTATTTGTGTTGTCATTAAACCCTTCTCACACCATGTTGTCTTACATGATGTGTGAGTAGTGGATCTTGTGTTTTGAGGGTCTTATGGCTCTCCTTGGTACTCTTGATCATATATATACACTGATATTCATATGGATGATTGTTGATTTCATTTTCTCTTGTGTTATGAATGTTATGCACTCTAGGTGTTTGTTAAAATGCCTAAGTGACAACTTAGAGTAAAACTTGAACCTATGACTTGAGAGAGCTAGGGAATAGTTCTAGGATGGAGAAAATGTTCATATCTTAAGCATGAAAGTGAACCTTATGATATGATGCTTGACTAAGGATTGAATGTTTGATTTATTAGAATTAGTCATTGAGCGAATCATTAATTAATCCCATCTAATGGTGTCAAATTCATGTTCTCTATGCTCTTCATTTATGACATGTTGCTAAGTGTTTGACGAAATGCCTAAGTGACAATGTTGATCTTAGAATTTGATCTAAGTATCGAAAGAGCTTAGTGATGATTTGGATGTAGTGAATATGATCATTTCTACGGGATTGAAGTGAACTAGGACTCGAGTTCATAGTAGTTATTACCTTAGGAAGAGATTCCAAGAATAATAGAGCTATGGAATGAACCAATTACCTCGAGAGAGTGAGGTTCGAGCTATAAGAGAGTTTGACTAGGACTAGATTCAAACGAGAGTTTATCTACCTTAGTCTAAACTAGGTTCTATACTATTTGACTACCATGAAATGTTTGAATATCGTGTATGTGATCATTGAGAAAATGCCAAGGAGGGGAGTAACCCCTCGAAACACCTCTTACTTAACGTTTATCCCGAATTTCTAACCACATAGGGTTTAGATATATACACTCTTTTATACATTTTGGTTTAGAATAGCCGAACGGAAACACAATCTTACATAGTGCATGTGCTTAGCTTGCTCCTTTGGGTTCGACACCGGTCTTACCGGTAAAATTATAAATTCTTTTGACTATAACAAAATATTACACGTCAAAATGGCGCCGTTGTCGGGGAGCAATGGCTAGATTGTCTCTAGGAAAAATCATTTAGAACTTCGACTATTCCATGTTTTTCTTTATTTGTTTTGCAACTTGTGATTCTTGAGTTTATTGCAATATTCTCACTTGTTTTATTTATTTTCCCCTTGTAGGTCCATTTCTTTTATGCCACCAAAGACAAAGAAGCTTACTCAAATTGTGGATAGAGATTTGAGTCAACCGATAAGAGAATTCGTTAACCCCTACCCTACAAGGAGTAAGACAACCAAAGACAAAGGAACTACCTCGAACGCTCAAGGAATCATTCATCAAGCCATGGGAGATAGAGATGGACTTCCTCCTCCCCCTCCACCTCCCGCTCGACTACCACAAGCCCCTCAAGCTAGAAGGGTTCTCAAGGACTATGCCGCCCCTACGGCTTATGGATACCGTTCTCCCATCCTTGTTACGGCGGTGGATAATCGAGACTTCAACTTGAAGACCTCGACCATCCAAATGGTTCAATCAAACCAATTCTCGAGAAGAGACCATGAGGACCCGAACTCTCATTTGACCACATTCCTTGAAGTTTGCGCCACGTTCAAGATTAATGGGTTCTCCGAAGATGCAAAGTTTTTAAGATTATTCCCCTTCTCCCTTACGGGAAAAGCAAGAGATTGGTTAAGAATCCAAACGCCCGATAGTTTCACCACATAGGAGGAGCTCGCCGCCGCATTTCTTAACAAGTACTTTCCTCCCTCCAAGACGGCATATGACAGAACCGCTCGTCGTCAAAGCGATTGTGCAAATAAATTTATAATAGTCCGCTACTCGCAACTATACTACTGGGTAGTACTTGGTAAGTAGGGGTCGAACCCAAGGGAACTAGGGGAATAATTGTTCTTCGGGGGGAATTACGCAGCGTGGGAACGTGTTTAAGGTCGGTTGGTTGGTTTTAAAGTTACCAGCTATTTTGATTGATTGATTGGTTGGTTGGTTGATTTTAATACTGGAAAGTAAATTACTATTTTAATGATTTAAGAGAAATGTTCGGTTTCAGGGGACTTGTATTATATCCTGTTTATCATTGACCATTAGTGAATCATCTAAGTATTCAAACGGTGAATCAAGGCTAGTTACAGCTCAAGACTTGCAACACCGGTTTAAAGCAACTCCTGTCCTATTTCAGTCTAGCGCCAATACCCTAAGGTATGCTAGCCTGGGTGCATCCACCTGATCTCACAGTTACGCTCGACCAGATGGGATTTAGGATGAGTCGAACTCCTCAGATAGCTTTGCTTGTTACAGCTTCCACTACCTGAGTATGATCACGAATTCCCACAGAAGAGCTTTGCTTGTTACAGCATCCACTCAACCTTGGAAACTCTGACTATATATGGCACATAGAACAAGTTTTGAATACTAAGACTAGACACTAAGTTAATAGTCTTACAACATTTTATAATACAAGTGCGCCCCTTCTACCGAACTACTAGTTTAACTACTATTCATCACGCTAAACATTATACTAAGGAAATTAAAGACAACAGTTAAATATATACTGAAAATAATACTAAGAGAAACTTACAACCGTTGAAGCGCCAAGGGAGCTTTCCTTTATTTCCAAAGCAAAATTACAACATTACAAATATTACAACTTCTAGAGAGAGAAGTGAATTTGAGATTTGGTGTGTGAAATGAGGAGAAGGAGCTCCTCCTTTTATAGCCCAAAGGGGAGGAGATGGGTGGTGGAGATGGGTGGTAAGTGTTGCATTTTGATTGGAGGAGAAAATGGATGGAGGAGATGGCCACACATGGAGGAAGAGGAGTGGTGGAGGAGGAGGAAGGTGGTGGTGACATGTGGAGGAGGGCAAAAGCCGCCGGTCACCACCACCCCAAGCCGCCGGTAGGCGGTGGCCAAGGAGGAGGAGCTCCTCCCTTGGCCACCACTTCTTCAAGTGGCCGGTCATCCTTGTCCAATGTGAGATTTGTACAGTTTTGTGCAGTCTTTTCACAAAACTGTCAATGTGTTTCTTCTCCGGGCTGTCTTGACTCCACTCCTGATTCTTCTGATTAATTTGTTCTGGTCAATTCAACGTCAGGATCCTTGATATTTCTTCAGTCGGCATATGATCTTGACCTTGGATTGACTCTTGTTATCTTTTCAGCTTAAAATCCTCTCCTTAGCGTGTTTTCACTTTAGTCTCTAAAATGCCCTGTGAAAATATATCGGGACTAACACGTAGACGTTAGATAGACAAACAGTCTAATTAAGGGGGTTTTACTGTGTTTCTGACTCGTATAACTTTGGTCCATCAGATTACTCCCCACTTTTAGTTGTTCGTCCCGAACAATGCTATTAAAGGGCGTAAGTTCTAATTTTGGCTTTGGAATATGAAAATTAGACTGTGGTACTCGATCTATCCTAATTCATGCATTGCTTACTTATTACCAAATTAAATTGCGTAAATAAATAGAAGAAACTTAATACTTGTACCTCCGTGCTGAGATGCAAATTATATTGGATGTCTCGGGAGATAGCCCTTTTTAGGCTCCTGGACTGCAACCTCGGGATCGTTTCTTACTATATGGTTTTCTGGTAGCTTTCTCTAGCACGTGATTCGATTCGGGTTTCAGTGAGTTGTGCCTTTTTGATTTTCTTCTTTGGCGAGGGACTGCTTTTTTGTTGTAGTGAATCGGCCTTTGGCCTTTGATTTGACTTTTTTGAGTGCTTCACTTTTGCTCGGTTAAAACCTTCACAATTTTGGGCCTTTGGCCTCTTTTGATTTGCTTCATTGAGCTTTTCGTCTTTTTGTGATTGCTAGTCCATTTTCTCGAGCCTTTTTGGGAGGTCCAATCATCGCCCGCAAGCCTATGGAAATACCTCCCCGCTCCTCTCATCTTTGTCGTTTTGCGCGGGTCAAGATGAGGGTCGCCCATCTATTTTCTCGGCTATTTTGACTAGAGAGAGGACGGTCTGATTCCCGTCCTCGCCTTTGCATAGATGCTTCATGGCGGAGTTGACTTCAATTATTCACTGAAAACCCGAAGTGCAGCCTCCACTGACTTCGAAAACCATATAGTTTGATCTGATCCTTTGATTGCTTTCCAATCCTCTCTAGGGCAGTTTATATCAACTCCACATCCCTA
This sequence comes from Rhodiola kirilowii, assembly GCA_033675215.1. NCBI lineage: Eukaryota > Viridiplantae > Streptophyta > Magnoliopsida > Saxifragales > Crassulaceae > Rhodiola > Rhodiola kirilowii. Next base: position 11,806,965 of record CM066195.1, on the reverse strand, counting down.
TTTATCTCAGCACAAAGGACAAATGGAAAGTTACATTCTAAGTTTTTAAACAGTTGAATTTTCACAAGGTTAATGCATGAATTATGATTTATCTTTTTCACATTCTTAAGTTCATATTTTCAAAAAGGTACTTATTAAAAAAGAAAAACAGCTGCATGTTTTTTATGTACACAGGTGGTTCTCACCCCCCACTTTTGAACGAAGGCGTGCCTTTGTTCAAAAGTCATGCAAGCTTAAAACTAAATACTGAATTTAAATGAGAGAAATTAAAGTGCGGAAAAGTAAGATAGTGTCGGGTTACCTCCCGACCAGTGCACTTGTTTAACGTCGTTGGCTCGACGATACCTCGTTTGTGGTTCATTGGTTTGGGTCCCATGGGTGGCTCAGGTCGAACTTCTTGATTCCACCGACTTTGATTCTTGCGGTGAGTCTTCCTGATTTTTTAGCAGATGACGGGTTTGGGTCCAGTTCTGATGGTATCTCCTTCCAACGTCTCTGAGAAGGCGAGGGACCTTTGACCATAGCTGCTGGTCTTGATACTTTTCTGGTCCCTAATGACAGGTCAGAAAACTGTGCACAGTGATCTGAGATAGGTGTTATGTCTGGCGGTTTCTTCGTGTCCGGGCGGCTCTTATTAATGTAGAAATGTGCAATTTTGCCGCCGAACTTAAGTGATAATGACCCCTTGCCCACATCGATTCTTGCTTTAGTGGCGTAGAGGAATGGTCGTCCCAATATTATTGTCGGAGGATCGTCTTCGCTGGTTTCTTCTGTTGGTATTACATAGAAGTCTGCAGCAACGACGAGCTCTCCCACATGGAGTATTACATCTTCCAGTTCTCCAACCGGACGGATGCATGACTTGTCTCCTAGCTCGATATTTGACCGGGGAGGTTTCAACGGACCAAGTCCTAGTAAGTAATACAAGGAGGAAGGCATGGCGTTGACAGCAGCCCCAAGATCGACTAAGCATTTGTGGATCTGGGTTTCACCAATACAGCAAGTGATTGTAAAGGCTCCTGGGTCTTTATCTCTTTCCGGTTGTGACTCATGGTCTGAAACGAGGGCTCTTTCTATTCTTTGACCAGTCTGCCTATTCCTTGGCCTTAAGTTGTTGTCGTCGTCCCATCCTAATGCTGGTACGTCGGTGTGTCTAATAGGCGGTGGTGTTATGCAGACGGTGAATGCATATCGTCCATTGTCGGCATGTGTACCCCATGTTTTGCCATTATTGGGGCGATCTTCCTCTTGATTCCAATCAGGCCGACGTCTGCGGTTGAAGTGATTGTTCGAGAGTTTGTAAGTTGGGGATCGTGCTACCTCTCCTAGTGTAGCCTTCATGCTTCACCTCTTTATCATGCTTATATTTGCCTTTGGATTTTGAACGGTCTGTGAAGGAAGTCTGCCAGGTTCAGTAGTGAGTGTAGACATGGCGGTGGCGAGCTGGGACATTTGTTTGGTCAATTCTGAGATTGCCCCGTCAGTTTTTGCCTGGTACTGGTGTAGCGAAGTTCCCAACTGATTAATGTTTCCCGTAAGCTCCATCATCGTGTCGTTGAGCGACTTACTTGGCTCCTGCTGATTGCTCGGTCTGGCTTGGTACTGATTTGGCCCTTTTTGGTGATATTGGCCTGCTGATGGAGTGTTCTGGTGATATTGTCGGTGGGGTGGTTGGTAGAATGACTGCGCTAGTTGAGGGACAGCTGGTTGTGTCTCCGTCTGAAGATAGCTGTTGTTGTTACGCCAGCCTGGGTTGGACGTTTGACCGTACTGTCTATTTTGTCCAGCTCTGACGTTGTTGTATCCTTGATATCCTCCTACTGCATTCACATCAGCCGGTTCTTCTTCTATCAATGTTGGGCATGCGTCCGTTTTGTGGTCCGTAGAACCACAGAACTCGCAAGGTTTTACCGTAACTGGCTGTCTACGTATGATCTCAATCATCATCTCCTTTAACTGATTCATCTCTTCAGTTATGGAGTTTACTGATGCCTCAGTTTGTGCTACCTTTTTTGATCGAGAGAATTCATCTTGGCGAGTGGTCTCTTCTCTAAATCGAGCATTTTCAGCAACGTTGGCGATGAGATTTCTGATGCCACTTAATGACAGATTCATCATGGACCCTCCTGCTGAGGCATCCAAGAGCATTTTGTCTAGTGGTCTTAATCCATCAATGAGGTACTCGATGACGAGTTTCTCGGGCAGTCCAAGGGTACAGCAGCTCCTTTCTAGGTGATTGAATTTTTCCAGGTAATCGTACATGGTTTCATTGGGACCTTGTTTGATTTCTTGTAGTTGCTTCCTTACTTGTATTGCTCTTCCAGCCGGATAGTATTTGTCTAAGAACTTCTTCTGCATCTGAACCCATGTTCTAATGCTTTCGGAAGGCAATGAAAGGAACCAGTCGCTTGCCGAGTCAGTGAGGGAAAAATAGAACGCTTTTAACTTGAAGTCGTCCATATTCACTCGGTTGGGCTTTAGATTCTGGCAAATGCCATGTAGGCGTTGGAGGTGAGTTGCGGCAGATTCTCCTTGAGATCCTGAGAATTTTGGCAGGCTGTGTGCCACTGATGCGTTGATGGTTATATTTTCTAATTCAGGGCTCTCATAGATACACCACGGCTGTGTCTCGAAATTAGGGGCATTTAACTCACCCATCGTCGGTTCACGGTAGTAGTTATCTCCGTAGTAGTCATCGAACGTGGGTTCTCTTCTTGGCATGTATCGAGGTTGAGGTTGTGGTCGTGGGGGATGGATAGGAGGTTGTACTGGACCAGCTGCATTTCGGTCCTCGGGTAATTCTTGGTTTCTTCTGACTGCTTCCCTATCATGAGCTCTTCTGTTTCTGATGAGTTGTTCTGGATCGTCGACGAATGGAAACTGTACCTCATCATTCTGATCGTACAGGTTTATTTCTTCGTCATCCTGGTAGTCATGGTGACTTTCTTCGCGAGACATGGTTGTTTTGAAGCGCGTAACGATTCAAAGAACAGTTATCCGATGACTAGTTCCCCGGCAACGGCGCCAATTTGACAGAACCGCTCGTCGTCAAAGCGATTGTGCAAATAAATTTATAATAATCCGCTACTCGCAACTATACTACTGGGTAGTACTTGGTAAGTAGGGGTCGAACCAGGGGAATAATTGTTCTTCGGGGGGGAATTACGCAGCGTGGGAACGTGTTTAAGGTCGTTTGGTTGGTTTTAAAGTTACCAGCTATTTTGATTGATTGATTGGTTGGTTGGTTGATTTTAATACTGGAAAGTAAATTACTATTTTAATGATTTAAGAGAAATGTTCGGTTTCAGGGGACTTGTATTATATCCTGTTGATCGTTGTAAATTTTAGCATACGTTGATCAAAAACAATTTATAATCAACCGGTAAGACCGGTGTCGAACCCAAGGGAGCAAACGGACTACACGCTAGTTCAATCAAGTTTTCTTACTCGGCTAATCCCTAAAATTCAAGTGTGATTGAGTTATCAATGATTCAAAACAAGAACGAAGTGGTCTTTAAGGATTGAATTCAATTAAAGGCGAGTTTCGAGGGATTAATCCCCTCCTTGGGTTTCTCTCAATGATCATGCAAACAAGAGTTCAATTAATTAAGAGTTGATAGGTTTTGAACCTAGCCTAGATCAAGAATTAGGCTATTACGCATATCTAATCTTAATCAAGCCATCTTAGTTAGGATCTCACTAATTAAAGGGTGTTGATCCACTATATAGCATTTACTCTCATAAATGCTATATGCATAAAATTCTAGTTCACCTCTCACCATGCATTTACTCTCATAGATGTAGGTTAAGTTCAATTTTACTATATCAAAACCATCCCTAAGCTCTCTCAAGACTTAGATCAAAGTTCTAACATAAACATGTCACTTAGGCATTTCATCAAACACTTAGAGACATGTCTAACATGAAGAGCATATTAAAAATGAAATCAACTTCAATAGATCTATTCAAATGTGTTCACAATGATCATTGAGTACCAAGAAGGTTCATAGAACCCCTCAAAACACAAGGGAGACTACTCACTCATCATGTAAGACAACATGATGAGTAGGTTTTTACAAGCAAATCTAAGAGAAAAGAAGAGGGAAAGAGTAGGATGATTAGTCCTAATGAACTCCCTTGATCTTGATTCCTCCTTGATTTGATGATGATGAAACCCTTGATTTGATCACTTTCCTTTGTCTTCTTTCCCCAAAAAATCCAAGATGGTAGGTCAAGAAACCCTCTTTCTATTTATAGCCTCGGATTATTTTCGGTACTGTAGCAGGTCCAGTCGATCGACTGGCGTTGGGCTGATGGCCCAGTCGATCGACTGGAGGAAGAAAAGTCGCTTGGCTAGCATGTTCTCAGTCGATCGACTGAAACAGGGTAGGATCCCAGTCGATCGACTGACAAGTCTCAATTTGCAGCACCTCCTGTTTGTCCATTTAGTCGATCGACTGAGATCCAGTCGATCGACTGGGCGTCACGTGATCTGCATGCTCTGGGCAGGGGACTCTTCAATCGATCGACTGAAGGAGTCAGTCGATCGACTGGCGATGGTCGATTTTCAGCTTCCCCTGTTAGTCTGTTTAGTCGATCGACTGGAGCAGGGAAGCTTCCCAGTCGATCGACTGAGGACCAAATACTGCCAACTTTTGCTCTAAACACCGATTTTTCCCGAGTTTTCTTCCAGTGGCTCTTGACACTGAGACATCTTGCTCTGTACCTGAAACGCACGAGAAAAGGATCAAATGACATCAAATAGTAGTCGGAATCGAACTAAAGCTATAGTGAAAACGGGCATTAATGAGTCGAAAACTCGACTCATCACCTGTTTATCATTGACCATTAGTGAATCATCTAAGTATTCAAACGGTGAATCGAGGCTAGTTACAGCTCAAGACTTGCAACACCGGTTTAAAGCAACTCCTGTTCTATTTCAGTCTAGCGCCAATACCCTAAGGTATGCTAGCCTGGGTGCATCCACCTGATCTCACAGTTACGCTCAACCAGATGGGATTTAGGATGAGTCGAACTCCTCAGATAGCTTTGCTTGTTACAGCTTCCACTACCTGAGTATGATCACAAATTCCCACAGAAGAGCTTTGCTTGTTACAGCATCCACTCAACCTTGGAAACTCTGACTATATATGGCACATAGAACAAGTTTTGAATACTAAGACTAGACACTAAGTTAATAGTCTTACAACATTTTATAATACAAGTGCGCCCCTTCTACCGAACTACTAGTTTAACTACTATTCATCGCGCTAAACATTATACTAAGGAAATTAAAGACAACAGTTAAATAAATACTGAAAATAATACTAAGAGAAACTTACAACCGTTGAAGCGCCAAGGGAGCTTTCCTTTATTTCCAAAGCAAAATTACAACATTACAAATATTACAACTTCTAGAGAGAGAAGTGAATTTGAGATTTGGTGTGTGAAATGAGGAGGAGGAGCTCCTCCTTTTATAGCCCAAAGGGGAGGAGATGGGTGGTGGAGATGGGTGGTAAGTGTTGCATTTTGATTGGAAGAGAAAATGGATGGAGGAGATGGCCACACATGGAGGAAGAGGAGTGGTGGAGGAGGAGGAAGGTGGTGGTGACATGTGGAGGAGGGCAAAAGCCGCCGGTCACCACCACCCCAAGCCACCGGTAGGCGGTGGCCAAGGAGGAGGAGCTCCTCCCTTGGCCACCACTTCTTCAAGTGGCCGGTCATCCTTGTCCAATGTGAGATTTGTACAGTTTTGTGCAGTCTTTTCACAAAACTGTCAATGTGTTTCTTCTCCGGGCTGTCTTGACTCCACTCCTGATTCTTCTGATTAATTTGTTCTGGTCAATTCAACGTCAGGATCCTTGATATTTCTTCAGTCGGCATATGATCTTGACCTTGGATTGACTCTTGTTATCTTTTCAGCTTAAAATCCTCTCCTTAGCGTGTTTTCACTTCAGTCTCTAAAATGCCCTGTGAAAATATATCGGGACTAACACGTAGACGTTAGATAGACAAACAGTCTAATTAAGGGGGTTTTACTGTGTTTCTGACTCGTATAACTTTGGTCCATCAGCATATTATAGAAATCAAATTACAAACTTTTCACAAATGCATGGGGAAACACTTTATGAAGCTTGGGAGAGGTATAAAGAGTATCAAAGGCTTTGCCCACATCACAACTTGGACGACCTCCTCGTTTTCCATACCTTCTATCATGGTGTTGATGGTGCCTCGCGGCTTGCATTTGATACCGCCACGAGAGGAGCTATCATGGAGCTTGAACCTCCCCAAGGATATGCGGTGATCGAGAAGATCACAAAGAACTATTTCATGTGGGGAAGTGAAAGAGGAAACCCAAGAAGGAAACATGAAAGGCATGAAGTAAAGGCGGTGAGCACAAGTGACTATGATGCCTTAAGGAAGGATTTTGAGAACCTTTCGGATGAAGTATTCAAGTTGAAACACCCGGAGAAAGAACCTTCAACAAACCAAGGTTGTGATATTTGCGAGGTTTATGAGCATGAGACTAATTCTTGCCCCTTGGTTCAAAGAGATGGACATAGGTATGGTTATGAAGAAGCGGATTTTGTGGGGGGGGGGAACCAAGGTAGAGAGTATGGAGCTAGTGCCATTCAAGGGCAAAATTCTCAAGCTAATTACACTACACCAAAGTTTTCCTCGGGATGGAGGAACCACCCAAATTTCTCCTACAAGACCACGAATCCCACTGATCCCGACTTTGGAGCCACACCTCCCGGATTTGGTCCTGAGCCTACTCAAGCTAACCAAGCTTTCCCACCAAAGAACCAATTCCAACCTAGAAATCAATATCAAAGTCAAGGACCGACTTTGCTTCAAAGGAACAAAAACCAAGGGCAACAATACCAAACTCAAGCTCAAGGGCCCTACCAACAAGTTGACCCTCCTCCACAAACTTCAAATGAACTCTCCGGTGTTGAAGCAATGTTTTCCAAAATCCTTGCTAACCAAGATAAGATGCAAGCTTAAATTGAAAGGATAGAAACTCACAACAAGATGCTTGAGAACCAAATAGCTCAACAAGCCGAATCATCTACAAGGGCTCAAGGAAAATTACCGGCTCGACCCGAGCAAGGGCAAAGGGAGCATATCAATGCGGTCACGCTAAGAAGTGGTAAAGAGCTAGAGGGTGAGCAACCAAGGAAGAAAAAGTTTCCTTTGATCTTGGAGGCCAAGATAGTGCCGAAATTGAAGATTTAGATGAAGAGGTCCCTAATCCTCATACCCAAAAGGTGAAAGAAGTGGGAAAAGAGAAAGATGAGCTTAAACCGTACACACCTCCTATACCCTTCCCACAAAGGCTCAAGAAGAAGAGCAACGACAAGCAATTCTCCAAGTTCGCTGATATGATGAGGAAACTATATGTGATATTGCCTTTCACCGAGGTAATTACTCAAGCTCCATCATATGCTCGTTTTCTAAAAGACATTGTTACTTGTAGGAGGAAAATTGAAGAGGTTGATTCAATATCCCTCAATGAAGAGTGTAGCGCCATCTTTCATCCTAACATGCCACCAAAGCTAGGAGACCCCGGTAGTTTTTCTATCTCATGCTATATTGGTGGAGTTAAAATAGAGTGTGCCATGTGTGACTTAGGAGCTACCATATCTTTGATGCCCTACTCATTATGCAAGAAATTGAACATTGGTGAACCCATGCCCACACAAATGACCTTGAGACTCGCGGACCGCTCCTCAAGATATCCTAGGGGGATTCTTAAGGATGTCCCGGTCAAAGTAGGGAACTTTCACATTCCCGGAGACTTTGTTGTGCTAGAAATGGAAGAGGACACGGAGATCCCTATTCTATTAGGGAGACCTTTCCTCTATACGGTCGGAGCTATATTTGACACGACTAAGGGTTCAATCACAATGAGAGTAGGCGATGAGGAAATTGAGTTTATTTTTGATAAAGCACAAAAAAGTCCTAGTTCTACCATGAGTTGCAATTATATTGACTTAGTTGATGGCTTTGAATTGCTTGATATTCCTATTTTGCCTACACATGTTATTGATCTTGATAATGAGCTACCCGAGCATGTTGATTGTTGGGCTATCTTGAACGACAAGGGCAAAGGGAAAACTAAAAGCGACAAAGGTAAGGAGCCTTGTTCGGTAGAGTTAAAAGCTCTACCAACAAGCCTAAGGTATGAGTTTCTAGGCCCCAATTCTACCTTGCCTATCATTGTGAATGCCTCCTTGGATGAGAAAGAAACTTTGAAATTGCTTGATGTGATTAGATAACACAAATGTGCCATTGGATATTCTATTGATGATTTGAAAGGGATAAGTCCTAGTTTGTGCATGCATAGAATTAATTTGGAAAGATGATAGCTTGCCATCCAGAGAACATGCTAGGAGACTTAATCCCATTGTTGGTGAAGTGGTTAAGAAGGAAATCTTACAAATGCTTGATGCGGGAATTATCTTCCCTACTGCGGATTCTAATTGGGTGAGTCCCATACATGTGGTGCCCAAAAAGGGAGGCATGACGGTTGTAAAAAATGGTAAAAATGAATTGATTCCCACTAGAACCGTCACCGGTTGGCGTATGTGCATTGATTTTCGGAAACTTAATAAGGCCACTAAGAAAGATCATTTCCCACTTCCATTAATTGATCAAATGTTAGAGAGATTAGCCAAGCATGATTACTTTTTCTATCTTGATGGATATAGTGGATTTTTCCAAATCCCTATTCATCCACAAGATCAAGAAAAGACCACTTTCACTTGTCCCTATGGAACATTTGCCTATCGGCGAATGCCCTTTGGACTTTGTAATGCACCGGGCACATTTCAAAGATGCATGATGGCTATATTTTCAGAATTTATTGAGGAAATTATGGAAGTGTTTATGGATGATTTTTCTATCTATGGTTCCTCGTTTGATGATTGCTTGGCCAATTTGGCAAAAGTCTTGAAAAGGTGTATTGAGACAAATCTTGTGCTAAATTGGGAAAAATGTCATTTTATGGTGCAGGAGGGCATAGTGCTTGGACACTTGGTGTCAAGGAGAGGTATTGAGGTGGATAAGGCTAAAGTGGAAGTTATCGAGAAATTGCCACCTCCAAAAGATGTTAAAGGCATATGGAGTTTTCTTGGCCATGCCGGTTTCTATAGAAGATTCATCAAGGACTTCTCAAAAATTGCAAGGCCATTGACAAATCTATTATGCAATGACACCAATTCCATTTTGATGAAGATTGCTTAATGGCCTTTGAGAAGTTGAAGAGGGCATTGGTCTCGGCTCCTATTATTCAACCTCCGAATTGGGATTTGCCCTTTGAGCTCATGTGTGATGCAAGCGATTATGCTATTGGAGCGGTTATTGGACAAAGGGTGGACAAGAAACTTCATGCCATTCACTACACTAGCAAGGTCCTAAATGGAGCTCAAATGAATTATTCTACAACCGAAAAGGAACTCCTTGCCATTGTGTATGCATTCGACAAGTTTCGTCCATATCTTACGTGATCAAAGACAATAGTATTCACCGACCACACGGCCATCAAATATCTCTTGTCAAAGAAGGACTCAAAGCCAAGATTAATAAGGTGGATCCTCTTGCTCCAAGAATTTGATATTGAGATCAAAGACAAGAAAGGAGTGGAAAATCTAGTTGCCCATCACCTATCAAGGCTTGAGGGAAATGAGGAACTCAAAGAAGACACCACCCTTGTGGATGACTCTTTCGTTGGAGAGCAACTAATGAGAGTAGAAGTGGAAGCCCTTCCTTGGTATGCGGATATGGTTAATTTCGTAGTATGTGGGATCATACCCCATGACATGAATCATCACCAAAGGAGGAAGTTCTCATCGGAAGCCAAGAGATATTATTGGGACGAACCATTTTTGTATAGGCTTTGCGCGGACGGGATATATAGGACTTGTGTCGCCGAAGAGGAGATGAGGAATATCCTATACCATTGTCACTCATCCCAATATGGAGGACATGGTAGTGGAGCAAAAACGGCATCAAAGGTCCTACAAAGTGGATTCTATTGGCCTACCCTCTTTAGAGATGCTTATAACTTCGTCAAGGCTTGTGACCAATGCCAAAGGTCGGGAAATATTTCTAAAAGGCATGAAATGCCCCAGCAAAGCATTCTTCTGCTGGAAATATTTGATGTTTAGGGTATAGACAATGTCTCCAAATGTCTCCAAATGGGTCCTTTCGCGTCTTCGTATGGAAATCAATACATATTGGTTGCGGTTGACTATGTCTCCAAATGGGTAGAGGTCGTCGCCTCCCCTACTTGTGATGCCAAGGTGGTTACAAGACTCTTCAAGAAGATAATTTTCCCAAGATTTGGAGTCCCTAGAACCGTCATTAGTGATGGCGGCTCACACTTTAAGGAAAAACACTTTTGAGGCCTTGCTTCGCAAGTATGGGGTAAGCCATAAGGTAGCAACGCCATACCACCCACAAACTAGTGGGCAAGTGGAGATATCGAATCGGGAGATTAAGGCTATTTTAGAAAAGACGGTTGGAAGCTCAAGGAAAGATTGGTCATCGAAGCTAGATGATGCGTTATGGGCTTATCGTACCGCCTTCAAGACTCCCATTGGGATGTCCCCATATCGCCTCATATATGGGAAACCATGCCATTTGCCGGTTGAATTAGAGTATAAGGCAATGTGGGTAATCAAATTCTTGAATATGGACTTACAAACGGCGGGAGAAAATAGGATCCTTCAACTCCACGAGTTAGAAGAGATAAGGAATGAAGCTTATGAGAGTGCTAGAATTTACAAAGAAAAGACAAAGAAATGGCATGACAAGAAAATTTTCCGCCGTGAATTCAAAGAGGGAGACAAGGTCCTACTTTTCAACTCTAGGCTCAAGCTCTTTCTGGGAAAACTAAGGAGCCGATGGAGTGGTCCTTTCGTTGTTCACAAGCCTCACGAAGATGGCCATGTAGAGATACTCAATGATGAAGGAACTATCTTTAAGGCTAATGGACAAAGGCTCAAGCACTATTGTGAACAAACTCGGGATGAGCATAACACGACTTACTCTTTGACCGGCCCTTGAAAGAGCTCCAAATCCGCTTGAGGAGGGATACTAGCAAAGGACTCCTCAAGTGTGTTTCTTAAGAAGAGATTCGGCCCGGTCTTTGCCAAGACGTTAAACTAGGCCCTTACGGGAGGTCACCCGGTTTGTGAGTTGTCCATTTATGCACAATTAACTTCATATATGTTTGGCACGTGTACATTGAACTTTGAATGTGAACTTTGTGCTAGGATGGTCTGAAATGCATGATTAGGTGTGCTTGGTGTAGTATGGTGCTTGCATGAAAATTCTAAATGATGGTGATGTTGCAAGTGTGGAGTGTGTAATCCTAGCTTGTTCTTTTGTCAAAAATCGTATGAATGCTAGTGATTTCTTGGTGGATTGGTATTTTGTATCGATTTCCAGGGATGGTTTGGTTTAAGTGTGGAGTTCGGTTCAAGCTTGAGTAAAGGGTCTTTGAAATCAAAACTCGGAAGATTGTTGAAGCCCCAGTTTCCAGTCGACCGGCTGAGCAGCCCCTTTTTTCAGCCGATCGGCTCATATTACTCGCAAGAAATCAATTGAATCGGCTAGTTTCAGCCGGCCGACTGAGAATCGACCCGACCGGCTGATAAATCCCCATTGAAAACCATTACACTCGTCAGGTTTCAGCCGGCCGGTTGAGAATCGACCCGACCGACTGATATTTGCCTATCCAAGCAACCCCACTCCATTTTCCTTCTCATTTCAATCGACCGAAGCTTCACCCGATCTCTATCGATCCAAACCTCGTCCAAGCAAATCCTCGCCCTCCGACCTTCGTCCCCAAGCCGACATCACCTTGCCTCCACCTAGCCTTCCCATCCGAGCACCTCCCGAAGCCTAACCCCCGCATCTTCGATTTCCAATCAAAAATCTCCTCCGAGTCCGATCTACTCGCACCACCACCAAATACCTCCATTCAACCTCCCATCCCGCTCAAAATCACCCCGATTGAATAACCCAAGCCCCGATTTGAGCCGTAAAAGCCGTTTCAAAAGCCCCCGTTTTCCTGCCCTAAAACCCGATCTCAGCCGACCGATTGAAATCCAGTGCATTCCCAGCCGCCCGGCTGAAATTCGTGTCCCAAAAATTTTAGCGCAATCCTTCCAATTCCACAATGCCTCAAACCGGATCCTCCTCCAAATCAAAAGCAAAAGGCAAGGGGATTGCCCAAGAGCCGATAAGGGACATTCGGATCGAAGAATCGTCTGATAGCGATGAGGATGACTTGCCTCTCATCGCTCGCAAAAGGAAGCAATTGAGGGCTTCACTGAGGGATTCCAGCGAGAGCGAGGGAATGGAATATCCTCCGCTTTCACCTCCACGTCCTAAGAAGAGCAAGTCCTCGAAAGGAACTTCCTCCACCGCTAAGAAACCGAAAAAGAAGGCCCCGGCTCCTCCCACTCATCAAGTGCCACCACCCATGCCTCGAGTGCCCTCACCCACACCCCCTGCTCCTCCCACTACTGCACTTGTACCCGTTGTGGTAAGGGAAGGGCCATGGGTAGGTCCATTACCATCCCCCACTCCTTTTCCTTTCTCCGAGCCCCTTGCATTCACGAATGCCAAGCACATTGAGAATTATGATCGTATAAAGGAGAAGGTTAAGGTGGCCATAGCAGCTCTCTACCCTAATATGGGCATCCTTGGAGAGGAGGTGGCAAATGAGGTACGTGCTATATTGAATTATGCTGGACTTGATTATGTATTTTATGATGATCTGGGGACCTACCAAAGGGTAGTGGAGGAGTTTTTGTGCTCGTTTGAGAAGGGTAGAGATGAGGAGGATCATAGAGTTTGGAGGTTTATATTGGGGGGTAAGGAATTTCAGATCAGGGAGGAAATGATTCGGGATTGGATCCATTTCCCGGTTGCTTTTCATCAGATTAGTCGGTTCAATGAGCACCAGTAGAGTAGGTTTTGGAAGCTAATCTCGGGACGGCAAGACTGGTTTGCCCCTTCCTACAATTCTTCAGCGATCACTGCCTCAGTTTGGAAGGTGATCCACCACATTATCGCCATCGGGATCGGGATCAATACCCGTTCGGAGCTAGCTCGCTCAGTGTCCTATCCCGACCTTAACCTAATGATGGAGATTGAGTTTAGACACACTATCCAGTGGATTGATGTCCTTGCCTCCCGATTTGAGAGCTATGTTAGCAAGTCCTCGCGTAACCTTGCTTTGGGAGGGGGTTCTTTCATTACTTTGATTGCCTTGGGGTGTAACTTCACCTTTGGCCATGAGGGATGCCCAGTGCCATCCAATAGGATCCGTGATTTAGCAACCATGAAGTCTATGCACCTCCTCAGGGCGGATGGGGTTACTTGGGAGGAGGACAAGAGGCCTCACAAGGGTGAGCTTCGACTTGCAGCAAGGAGGAAGAGAGTAGCCTACAAATTGAAGAACAGCCGGTATTACCGACTCAACCTTACCCCTTCCCCTCCTCCCTCTCCTATCCCTTCCCCTCCCCCGGCTGACGAGCATGAGGAGCCTATTGATGAGAAGCTGCCCCCAGTAGAGCCTGCTGTTGAGAGTCCTCCCCCTGACATAGATGATTCGGCCGAGTGGAGGCAGAGGATCTCCTCCGATATCGCGGACTTGAGGAGTGGCCTGACTAGACTCGAGGACTTTGTTAGAGAGTCAGACGCGAGAGCTCGCCAGGAGTGGGAGTGGCTCCGGTCTACGGTGTTGTCCTTAGTCAGATGTTCTGGTGGCTCAGTAGCTCTGCCAGTCGCTCCAAAGTTTTCTGCTCCTCGTGGCGCCTCCCTGTTGCCCACCACGCCAGCTTCCAGAGTCGGGGAGGCGGGCACGCCACTTGCTGGAGGCACGATAGTGAATCAGAGTTCCGCTAGAGAGGAGGGCTCGCGATACACTGGTGCCACGATACCGATTAAGGGTCCTGCTAGAGAGGAAGGTGTTGGAGATTCGGCTAGAGATGCCACTTCAGGAGGCGATGAGGCTACATCATGAGTCCATGCTTCATTTTGATTTTTCACATATGTATCTCTTCTTTGACTTGTTGCATTGGATGACATTTTTGGATGTTAAGTCGCCTTTTGGCGCAATTTTAGATGATGTATGCATTTTGGTGATATTCTCTTTATTTGCCTTTGGTTGTATGCTACATTTTCTATGATATTGACGGTGTTTGCCATTTTTCGTTGTTCACTCTACAGGATATACACTTACATATTCTTATCATGTCCAAATTCACCTTCTTTGTCTACATTTGCAACCAAAAGGTTATTTCTCACTCCCAAGAGTTATGTCACCGACTCTACAAACGAGGGGAGTTCCTATGCGCCTTTGCCTTTATTTTACCATTCTTTGCGCTTAGGGACTAAGCTTGAATTAAGTGTGGAGTGGTTTGATGCGCATAGTTCACATGTTTTGCATGCCATGCATATCATTTTTAGATGGACACTTGCATCTTTTGCACATTATCCCTACATGAGAGTGTTCTTAACCACTTGCAAGGAATCCTATAAATCACATCTAGCCTATTTATCACATTTATTGGATCTTGAACTTAGAACCGACCTAGTCCATTGAATGTGTATTCTTGAGAACCAATATCATTGCTATCTTTTGTCTATCCCATTCTCTAAGTATTTTCGCTGAAATACCTTGGATCAAGTTATAGCAAGCACCTTTTAAAATCTTCGTGAAAAACTTAGACCCTTTGAATGCTCCTTGGTGACTTAAATTATCTAACACGGTGCCTTGTTCATGTCTGATTCCCGCACATTCCATATACTTTTTGAACATATTGTCAAGTTTTAAGTGTAGAGTCAAAAGAGGGCGAAAAATAGGCCCCATTAAAAAATATAAAAAATATATAAAAAAATGTTTGCGGTCAAAGAGGGCAAAGCCCCGACCAAAAACTTTCTCAATGATCACGAGAAGTTTTGCTCCAAAATATAAAATGTCGGGGGTTAGGAAGGTAAGTTCCCCCTCGAAAGCATTTGTAGGCCAAAGGCCGTTTCAAAAAGAAAATAAAAAGCACTTAAAACTTGACCCTATGTCTTTCTTCCATTCCTCATATGTGCGGGATTCATCATTTGCATTGTGTGCTTGTTAGAATGACTTTTGGACGACCCATGTGCTTGCACGGGAGTCATCACTTGGTCTATGCTTGTTTATTAAAGAATCCTAGTGTCGGACTCCTCTTCCCTTATGGATTACGGCTTAAGCGCCTAAAACTTGGGAATGAGTTCCATGTCGCAAACCCATGGACTAGCCCTAGCTAGCATAGGTGAGCGATTGACAATTTTTGTGCAAACTAAATACTTTATTTCTATTGTATTGCCTTGAAAATGAGTAGACTTTTGGATAAGACGATTGATAGCTCTAGTATTGATGACCTTGAATGCACAACCTCAAGGGTGCTCAAAGTGGTTTGAAAGTTCTTTTGATGATATTGTGATGGTAGTCCTAGCGTGGGGTGAGGAATTTGTTTTGAGAAATCCTAGCCTTGGTTGAACACTCTTGAATTAATTCTCATGGGATAAGTGCATTTGGGGATTTGTGAGTATTCCTTTTTCTGAAAACTCTCACGAGACTATAACTCGCCACTAGGGTAGCCTAGGGGTTTAAAGGCTTAATGCATATGCTAAATGCATTCGTAACGGCTACGAAAAAGAGCTAGTTAGGTTGTATATACTTGCATTTACTTTTCAATAACATGTTAACAATAATGATCGAGACCTTGTGAAAGCTAGTGAGGCAAATAGACGAAAAACATAGCACCACTAGCATTTCGCCATTTGCATGCCCTTGACATATTTGGATACTTTGCTCGGGATGAACAAAGCTTAAGTGTCGAGTTTTCGACTTATTAATAACCGTTTATCACTATAGCTTAGGTTCGTTTCCGGCATTAATTCGATGTCATTTGATCTCTTTTCATACGTTTCAGGTACAAAACAAAATATCTCAGTGTTAAAGCCGAAGTACGAAATCTCGGGGAAAAATTGAAGTTTTGGAGCAAAAATTGACCAAAGGCATTTCAGCCGACCGGCTGGGAATTTCCCCTGTACCAGCCGGTCGACTGGATTATGGATCAGGGTTTCATTGCAATCGGCCAATATCAGCCGCCCAGCTGAAGACCCAGCCGACCGGTTGGTCAAGAGGATCAAGACTAGGTGCAATCGGCCGAATTCAGTCGCCCGGCTGACCATCGAGCCGCCTGGCTGAATCCTACACTTCATCTTCAATGCACTCGGCCACTCTCAGCCGCCCGGCTGACTACCCAGCCGCCCGGCTGGACTCTTCCCTGCACAACCGCTCCAATCGGTCCAACTCAGCCGCCTGGCCGGACTTGCCCTCCAACTCAGCCGACCGGCTGAGATCTGCTACAATGACGAATAGTACCTGAGGCTATAAATAGAAAGAGGCAATTTTGACCTAGGCATCTGTCATCTTGGGGGGAAAAGAGAATGAAAAGAGATCAAATCAAGGTCATCCATCATCATCCAATCAAGGAGGAGTGAAGATCAAAGGGAGATTCTAGGACTAATCATCCTATTTCTATTCCTCTTCTATTCTCTTTGTGTTGTCAATAAACCCTACTCACATCATGTTGTCTTACATGATGTGTGAGTAGTCTCCTTGTGTTTTGAGGGATTTACAACCCTCCTTGGTACTCAATGATCATGTATACACATTCTATTTGCAATCTATGGAGTTGATTTCATTTTCACTAAGTGTTCTATTCATAATATGTTGTTAAGTGTTTGATGAAATGCCTAAGTGACATGTCTACCTTAGAATCGTGATCTAAGTGTTGAAAGAGCTTAGTGATGATTTGGATAATGTGGAAATGAACATACCTAGTGTTTATGAGAGTAAATGTATGGGTATGTGGTTAACTAAAGCTTAATGCCTATAGCATTTATTACCTTAGGAAGATGTTCCAAGGATAATAGTGCTATAGAGTGAATCAATATCTTGACAAAGTGAGGTTCTAATTGAGATGGCTTGACTAGGATAGATCACACGATAGTTAGCCTACCCTAGCCCAAGCTAGGTTTGAACCAATCAACCCCTAAAGATAAATTAACTCTTGTGTACATGATCGTTGGGAAATTGCTAAGGAGGGGAGGAACCCCTCAAAACTCTCTTTAATTGAATTGAAACCCCCTTGAAAACATTTCATTACTTGCTTCTTGTTTGATAATCACCTCATAATTGATCTGAAGGAATAGCCGAGATGGAAAACTTGATTTCCCTAGCGTATAATCCAATTGCTCCCTTGGGTTCGACACCGGTCTTACCGGTCAACTTATAAATTCTTTTGACTATAACAAAATACCACACGTCAAAATGTCGCCGTTGCTGGGGATACGCGTCGCCAGCCACCATGCATCAAAAAGACTCCCAAAGCAAGGCTATTTATTGTGTGTATTTTGATGGCTTGATTTTTTTTTTGGATAGTGGGTGGATACAACAACTCGATCAATACATTACAATGTATATGTCGCATTATCATCTAGTACATATACATATTGATCTTCGAAGCTCTAGCAAGGAATCTTGATCAGATCCAGAATCATCTGATACATTTTTCAACTTCTGAAGCGTAGGCCGGGTTTGGCACCTTTACCATGCATGGATCCGTACATCCACCACAAATCGGTACATTCTTTGACACTTGGAGCTCAAGCCTCCTTGGGCACCTTTATCGTTACAAGACACAACACGTCCATCTTGATGACCGAGTAGCACCTCCACGCGGGAGGAAGAACACATCCACATGCGAGGTGTGAAGATAAAAGCATCCACGAGTGATGTAGGAAACATCACGCGCGAGGCGTGAAGAAAAAAGTACTCACGAGGGATGTAGGAAGCATCTACGCATGAGGCGGGACAAAGAAGAGGAAAAGAAATAGGAAGATCAAATTCTCACAAAATTGTGAGAAAATTGATGGCTTCAAATTTGAAAGGTGCGCCAACAAGGTGGTGGATGAGTTGGTTGAACACTTGCCTTGCAATATGCAATGTCTTGTGTTATAACCCCACTGTGGCACTTTTCTTTCCACAACTTTGTGGAATTTTCCTAGTCCCACCTAGGTGCTGACTCATCCTACATCCTTTGTGGGTGTTTTCTTATTCCTCTCCTTTCCTCTTCCTTGTCCTTTGTGGATGTTTGCAGGTACTTCCCTCTCGTGGAGGCGTGCTTAAGCAGAGCTAAGGTCCTTTTATGGAGGTGTTTGTCGATTCGTGGGTTTCAAAGTCAGAGGAGCTGATATGGCCTGTGCTTCATCGAGTGACTCAAGTTCAAATCCGGGTGGTGCCCTTTTACGTGGTTGTGCTCAAATAGGCTAGAAATTCACATGTACCCGGGTGGTGCCCTTTACATGTACCCGAGAAATGTCGTGTATGCGATGTATTTCTTGATATGTCCTATATGAGATTTAAACCCACTATAAAAAAATTGAGTGGTGCAAATAGAGAGGTCACTAAGTAAGCTGACTATTGATGTAAATCAAATGTCAATCATGTCTATATAATGTTTCCTTTCTAGCAAACATTGCATGTTAGTTAAACTATTTCAATTGACATCCAACTAGACTCCGACTGCCAATACGGGTGTGACCTAGTGGTTGAATCCCTATCTTGCATCCACAAGGTGGAGCGTTCAAACCTCACCCATGACATTTTTCCATAATTTATGTGGGTTTTTTCTTGTCTCACTTATGGTGTGGACCTCTTCCTCCATCCTTCGCGGATATTTTCGTCTATATTTTCATCTTTCGTTTCCTCTACCTCTTCCTCGTCCCTTGTGGCGTTTGCAGGTGTTATGCCCTATCCTCTCGTGGATGCGTGGTTAAGCGCTGCTATGACCTTACCATGGAGGGTGTGTGTCAAGTCGTGGGTTCAAAGTTAGAGGTGCCAGATGGCCTGTACTTCAACGAATGATTCAAGTACAAGTTCAAATCCGGGGTGGTGCTTTTGTGTGGCCTGTGCTTCAAAACGTACTAAAAATATATGTGTACTCCAGAAATGTGATGTTTTCATTGTACTATTCGATGTAAACCCACAATAAAAAACTATACACTCTGACTGTCAGAAAGGATGAAATATAAGGAAATTTTTCCAAAATGCTTAAAATTCAAGATTGAGTTCCAATTGTACTCAATATTATAGATTGGTTTCCCAATTTACTCACGTTTTTAATACGTCGTTGCTCATGGCGTCTTAGTTATAAAATGCTCTAACGAACAGCGGCTTAAGCCTCATGGCATTTTTACTGGTTATTAAGTGAGTCAGCATGCTGATGTGGATAAAACGTCATTGGCCTGAGCGACCTAAATTAATTTTTCATTTAAACGTTGTTGACAACAGCGGCTTATTCACATCACCTTAGTTCTTCTTTGGCGCATAATGATTGCTCCCGACTTGGCCAAATGGCCGCCATAGATCTTAACCCCAAGCCTCTTCCCGCACGAGTCAGGTTCATTTTTGGTACTTCCGGCTCCCTTCTGTTAAGATGTGGAGACAAATTAGAGAAGGGAATTTTAGAGATTTCACTTTTATAGTGTTGCCCTAGCTTTCTCTTTATATTTGTATGTCGCAGCTTCCTTGTTGAGAAGTGAGAGTGAGTGAGGCACATACATATTGTAAAAACCATCAAATCATCATAGTGAAAGCTGCAGCAAAGAGTGGACGTAACTCAATTTGAGTGAACCACTATAAATCAGTGTGTCTTCTATTTTATTTTTGTCACTATCGATTATTTCTGTGAAGCGGATTAGGGCTCTAATCCTAACAACTGGGCAGGAGCTGTTGGTTACGATTTGAAATCGATGGCGAGCGAAGATGTTTCGACACACGGTATTGTGAGATTTGACCGTACAGATTATGCATTTTGGAAAATGTAGATTGAAGATTATTTGTATGGCCAAAAGCTTCACCTGCCGTTATCTCCAAAGCCAGAGAAGATGGATGAGATGAAGTGGAAATTTCTCGAGAGACAGGTCTTGGGGGTTATTCGTTTGACGCTGTCAAAGAACGTCACTCACAACGTGGCAAAGGAAAAACCCACCAAAGGTTTGATAGATGCTCAATCAAACATGTATGAGAAACCTTCAGCAAACAGTAAGGTTTTTCTCATGAATTTTTTTTTCATTTGAAGATGAGTGAAGGTGGTTTTGTTGCAGCGCATCTGAATGAATTCAACACAATATCATCTGTGAAGATTGATTTTGATGAGGAAGTTTGAGCGCTTATTTTGCTGGCGTCTCTACCGAACAACTGGGAGCCTATGAGAGCAGTGGTTAGCAACTCTGTTGGTAATGCTAAATTGAATTTCACTGATGTTAGAGATCGTATTCTTGCCGAGGAGGTGTGAAGAATAGATTCTGGTGAAACATCGACGAATTCCACAGTTTTGAACTTGGAAAATAGAGGCAGGATGAAAGATAGAAAATTCCACAAAAATACAGTCAGGTCAAAATTGAGGAATGGCAGGCATCAGTCCAAACCGAGGCAAAATTTTGAGTGTTGGAATTGCGGAAAATCAGGTCACATCGAGCGATTTTGTGGAGCACCAAAAAGAGAGGACAAGAAGAATGATGACAATAGAGGAGATGCAGCTAATGCTGCAGCTGAGGATTCATGATGCATTGTTGTTATCTGTTGATAGTCCGGTAGACTCTTGGATACTTGATTCAGGAGCGTCCTTCCACACTAGCGCACATCGTGATATTATGGAAAATTATGTTGTGGGAAATCATGGGAAAGTGTATTTAGCAGATGGTGAACCTTTGGAAATTGTCGGCATTGGAGATGTTAATTTCAAGATGTCAAATGGGCATGTGTGGAAACTCACAAAGGTAAGACATGTACCAAAATTGATGCGTAATCTCATATCTGTGGGGCAACTTAATAGCAGTGGATACGCAGTGACTTTTGGTAATAACTCATGGAAAGTGACGAAGAGCACTATGGTAGTTGCGCGGGGTTAGAAAATTGGTACTCTTTATATGACAGCAAGCTGTCGCGATACGGTTGCTGTTGTAGATAGCTCAGAGAAAATAGAGTTGTGACATTATAGATTGGGGAATATGAGCGAAAAAGGAATGAAGCTGCTTATAGCAAACGGTATGATCATCATTTTAGTGAGAGCTATGTTCTTGGAAAACAGAGGCGAGTTAGTTTTTCAAGTACAGGAAGAGAGCTGAAATTTGAAAAGCTGGAATTAGTACATACCGATGTGTGGGGCCAGCACCAGTCTCTTCTCTTGGAGGATCATATTATTATGTGACTTTTATTGATGATTCAACAAGAAAGTTGTGGGTGCATTTTATGAAAAATAAGTCAGATGTGTTTGTTGTATTCAGATAGTGGAAAGCTTTGGTTGAGAATGAAATGAATATGATAGTGAAGTGCCTGAAGTCTGATAACGGCAGAGAGTATGTTGATGGGGAATTCAGAAAATATTGTGCTGATCACAAGATTAAAATGGTGAAGACTATTCCCAGAACGCCTCAACAAAATGGAGTAGTAGAACGTATGAATTGAACATTGAACGAGAGAGCACGGAGTATGAGAATACATGCTGGACTTCCCAAATGTTTTGGGTAGATGCGATCAACACTGCATCTTATTTGATTAATAGAGGACCATCTAATGCGCTGAATTTCAGATTTCCAGAGGAGGTTTGGAGTGGAAAAATGGTAAATTTATCTTTTTTTAATGATGTTTGGTTGTTTGGCTTATGTTCACATTGATGCAACTGCGAGGAATAAGCTGGATGCGAAATCACAGAAATATTATTTCATTGGCTTTGGTGACACTGAGTTTGGTTATCGATTTTGGGGTGACAAAAATCGAAAGATTATTCACAGTAGTAATGTCGTGTTCAACGAAAAATTATGTACAAGGATAAATTGCAGCAAAGTTTTGAAAAATCTGCAACAATTGAGCTGAGAGATATTCCTATATTTAAGGTGCAACAAAGTCAGTCAGCAGCTGAAGAAAGTGCAGCTCAGAAACAAAGCTGTCAAAATGCTGATGACGAAGCTGATGAAAGATGGGACATTTGAAATAAATCCACAAACACCAGTTACGAAAGTGCGCAGGTCAACCAGGCCCAGCAAACCAGTTCAGAGGTTCTCTTCATCCCTCATTTACATTCTTCTTACTGACATAGGCGAACCAGAATGTTTTTAGGAAGCTATAAAA
Source organism: Rhodiola kirilowii (assembly GCA_033675215.1). Taxonomy (NCBI): domain Eukaryota; kingdom Viridiplantae; phylum Streptophyta; class Magnoliopsida; order Saxifragales; family Crassulaceae; genus Rhodiola; species Rhodiola kirilowii. The sequence continues at coordinate 11,784,704 of CM066195.1, read as the reverse complement.
TCTGATGAATCGATTAAGTGGGAGTTGGCTATGAAAGATGAGATGGAGTCGTTGTTGTCAAATAAAACATGGGAATTAGTGGAGTTGCCTCCGGAAAAGAAAGTTTTGCATACCAAATGGATTTATCGATTAAAAGAAGAACATGATGGGAGTAAACGATATAAGGCGAGGCTCGTTGTAAAAGGATTTCTGCAAAAAGAAGGTATTACTGAAATCTTTTCCCCAGTAGCAAAGATGGTGACAATCAGAACTGTTCTCGGATTGGTAGCGAAAGAAAATTTACATCTTCAGCAAATGGATGTAAAACAACTTTTCTTCACGGTGATTTAGACGAACAAATTTACATGATGCAGCCTGAGGGTTTTGAGGTCAAAGGGAAGGAGAAATTTGTTTGCAAGCTGAAAAAGAGTTTGTATGGATTAAAACAGGCTCCAAGGCAATGGTATAAGAAGTTTGACAGCTTTATGAAGAAAGCTGAATTCTCAAGATGTGAGGCGGATCATTGTTGTTACCTAAAGAGGTATAAAAATTCTTACATAATTTTACTTCTTTATGTTGACGATATGTTAATAGCAGGAGCAAACTATACTGAGATTGATGTGTTGAAAAAGAAATTATCAAAGGAATTTGCGAAGAAAGATTTAGGAGCTGCGAAGAAAATTCTTGGGATGAGGATCTTCAGAAATAAGGAGTGTCTAAAGCTGTCACAAGAAGAATATGTGAAGAAAGTCTTCAAGAGATTTAATATGGATGATGCGAGACCAGTTAGTATTCCTTTGGCTAGTTATTTTTAGCTGTCCAAAGATCAATCGCCTCTTACTGAAGATGAGATGAAACATATGGATAAAATTCCTTATGCATCTGCTATTGGCATCTTGATGTACGCGATGGTTTGTACCAGGCCAGACATCGAACATGCAGTGGGAGTTGTTAGCAGATTTATGAGTAATCCAAGAAGACAACATTGGGAAGCTGTGAAGTGGATTTTCAGGTATCTGAAAGGTAGCTCAAGTTTATCATTGTGTTTTCGAAAGTTAGAGTTGGGGTTGCATGGATATGTCGATGCATATAATGGTGGCGACATTGACAGTAGAAAGAGCACATCTGGGTATATTTACACATATGGAGGTACTGCAATTAGTTAGATTTCGAAATTGTAGAAAATAGTAGCTCTCTCTAGCTGCGAAGCTGAATATGTCACAGTTACCGAAGCTGCGAAAGAGACGATGTGGCTACAATATTTTTTGCAAGAGTTGAATCAAGATCACAAGGGAAGTATGTTGCATTGTGATAGCCACAGTTCCATCCATCTTGCGAAGAATCCTATTTATCATGCTCGGACAAAACACATACAACTTCGGTATCACTTCATTAGATCGGCTTTGGAAGATGGAGTTTCAGTACTTGAGAAAATTCCAGGGAGTCAGAATCCAGCAGATATGCTAACGAAGGTTGTTCCAAATGAGAAGCTGAAGATGTGCGCAGCTTCAGTTGGACTTCTTGGATGATGAAGTCGGTTACCGCTGCAGTTTGAACTGATGGTTGAAATTTGTCTCCAAGTGGGAGATTGTTTAGATGTGGAGACAAATTAGAGAAGGGTAGTTTAGAGATTTCACTTTTATAGTGTTGCCCTAGCTTTCTCTTTTATATTTGTATGTCGCAGCCTCCTTGTTGAGAAGTGAGAGTGAGTGAGGCACATACATATTATAAAAACCATCAAATCATCATAGTAAAAGTTGCAGCAAAGAGTGGACGTAGCTCAATTTGAGTGAACCACTATAAATTTGTGTGTCTTCTATTTTATTTTTGTCACCATCGATTGTTTCTGTGAAGCGGATTAGGGTTCTATTCCTAACACTTCTTATGAGCTGACTCAATTGTCAACGGAATTGGAATCGACACCGACGTGAATTTACTACCTCCGGTCAAAACCCCTATGTCACCTTTCAGAAACGAAGATGTGGAGCTGGAGGCCATAGACAGCCCACTGAATGCTCGTGCTAGGTTGAAGCTCATCGACACGGTCGCCATGGATGATGAAACATGCTTCTTGCTTCTCTGGTCTTGCGCTGTGAATAAGCCACTGTTGATCATGGCCGTTTACTACATCGGCGACGAGTGTGGCTCTGAGAGCAACTACAACCGTATTAGCAGCAGTGATGCGGCGGGGAAGAAGAAGGCTGGAGCTTTGATGCAGAATAAGGGGAAGTGGAAATCGGCTTCGAAAGCGATGACGGAGAAATGATTCTACGTTTCGCCGCAACAATGTGAAGATAAGTTCAACGATTTGTATAAAAGAGTTAACAAAAGTGGGTGTGAAGAGATCCACATTTGAGCTTCATGGATGTCACGCTACTTGGCCGCTTGAACCTTCTCTGAGCTTCATCAATGGCAGATTAGGGCTTTCAGTGTATAACTTCATTTGGCCGCTGTTAGGAACAACGGCTTAACATAAAATAGCCATGTCAGCTTCACAACTCAGCATGCGTGTACAGTGGCGGACCCAGAGAAAAATGTTACTGGGGGCAAAGATAAAAGATTATATTATGCCCTAAAATTTGCAAAAAAAGTAACATGGATTAAACCAAAAACTAGCCAAAATATTTGAACTTTAAACACTTACTATTACCATGTAATAAAAATACTTGTCACAACTTGAAAAATATATTTAAAACGTTATTAATAAATTAATTAACTGTCAATTAAAAAGGGGTGTATCTTCTATATTTTACATTAATTTTAAAATTGTTGATTTCAATCTTAATATTCTTAATCAATGGGGCAAAAAATATTTTTCAATGGGGGCAAAACTAATTTAAGCAAGTAAAATATATTAGAATATCAAAATTTCATGGGGCAATTGCCCCCAATGTCTCTCACGTAGGTCCGCCTCTGTCCGTGTACACAAAAGAGTCACACGAGTTAAGCCACTGTTCTTAAGGGCGGTTAAATACTTAGACGCTGTTGGCAGCGGTGTCTTAGAAAAAGTGAGTAAATTGGGAAACTAATCTGAAGATTGAGTACAATTGTAACTCAATGTTCAATTTTAAGTATTTTGGAAAATTTCCCGAAATATAAGGAGTATTTCCTCAAATAATTATTAGTAAACAAATATTTTGGCAATATGAAATATAAGGAGGGTGAGGGTCCAAATGAAAATAACCAAATATTCTAGTGTTTTTAATTAATCTTTTAACAATTGAGTTTTTACACGATTCATTTAAATTAATGGTATGTAACTAATATTCATTTCAAAGGAGTGGTGTTTTAATGAATTATACTACAAAACTGCGTCCTTTTACGTTTAAGGTACATGAATAAAGTCTATAATTAATAATTATACCACATCGTGTGTTTTATTTGACTTTTTAGCTTCACATCAATGGGCTCTATATAATTAGTATTCTTTAATTAATTGGGAAACTGCACCGAGTTCGGATGAAATTCAACACTCTTAGATGAAAAATACATCAAATGAGAGAGCGCCGGGTTAAGAACCCTTAGAGTTCCAAAATCTGAGCACTCAAATTTGATCATTGGATCAAGATGCATATCCGAATCTCAATTTGAAACATGTCCATCTGGCCGAGTGAAACTTAGTGACTTTTACTTTTCATTAAATTCAAAATTCAAATTTATACAAGTGAGATATATGCCAACACCACAATGACTTTGGTCCACTTTTGACGCTATGAATTAGATTCTCACCTTCTCAAAATATAAAAGAATTCTTGTTTGAACCCATCTATAACATCAATTTTCTAACTATCATAACTAATTTATATTTAAAAAAAATAGAAATTCACAAACTTTAGAAACCGTTCAAAAGTGGTATTACGGTACTTTTCATATATATTAATAATGGGGTTCAACAAATAGGAATAATATAATCTATATGACGTCTTATCATATAGTACATATATATTAATATCTGAAGCTCTAGTAAGGCATCTTGACCGGGTCCGAAATCATAGGGTACATTTCTCCATTTCTGAAGCACAGGCCGGGTTCGACATCTTTATCATTCATGGATCCGCATATCTATCACAAATCACCATCGGTACATTTTCGACACTTGGAGCTCAGGCCACCTTAGGCACCTTTACCTTTGCAAGACACGACACGTCCATCTTGATGGTAAGACACGACATGTCCATCTTGACGGCCGGAGGAAGATCACGCGCGAAATGTGAAGAGGAAAGCATCCACGAGAGATGTAGGAATCATCTACGCGCGAGGCAAGACGAGGAAGAATGAAAGGAAAAGAAAGAAAAGAAATTTTGTGAGAAAAATGGTGTGTCCCACCTTATTTAATTATGCATTTGTATTGTTTTCTATACTTGATACACACAAATCTATACGCGTAAATGCAGCAAAAGAGATGACACAAAAGTTACAAAGCAGTGCCGTTCGTTGATGCCAAGAGATAAAATGCAAATAAAAAAACGGCTCATTCCAGTGTCGTTTTCCTAGCTCTCCTCTGTCGTTTCGACCCACCAAAATGATCAATAATGGCAAAGGACCAGCTCCGTTTTCGGTCCCATTCTAGCTTTTTGCATTAGGGGCCTGCTCATGTGCTTGTTGCATCTGCTGATACAAGCTTGCCATCATTCGATAACTGTCTGTCGTCATAGGCTGCTGTAAAATAAACAATAGGACCAAAACGGTTACACAGGGCTAATTAGAATGGTAAATTCTGACACAAAAAGATCGGATGCAGCACATTCTAATGCTCTGAATGCTAAAATAACATCATTTCAATAAATAAAAACTGTATTGTTTCGAATGATATCGCTTGCAGTCTGACGTTGCACTGGATCCGAATTCATGATTGTGATCGATAAATCATGCAAGAAATCGATTATGGGATATTAATACTTAATTATTAACGGACCTGCTGAGACTGGCAAGCGAGGAAGGCGGACATGGGGTCAGGGATCATGGCGGCCTGAGTTGCATCCCAAGAAGCAGGCGGCATGTGCATGAAGGCGGAAGGGTGAAAAAGAGGTTGCACCGGCATGCTAGCCCTACCGGCTGCCATGGCTGCTGCAGCATTCATGTCCAACATGCCACCCATCCCCATCGCAGCACCCATCATCGACATCTGAAGCGCCTGCTGGTTGAGGGTCATCGGCATCATCATCTGGGGCATGTTCATGTTCATTCTGTTTATCATGGTTACTTGAGCTTGAAGCTGTTTTAAATACTCTATCACCTCGTCCAGCATTGATGCCTTGTCAGTCTGCATAAATAATTCCAAACCCTAGTTAGTGTCAAACCAGTAACCAATGATATTTGCAAAGCTGCTACAACTACGGATTCATATATATTTCTTGCAGCCGAGCAATCATTTGAAAAAACAACATATTTTAAATAAAATTATATTGTTTCATTAATATAATTCTTAAACTGTACTCCTAACTATTTTCAAAATACTACGCAGTTAAACTTAAACAAACACAAAACTACACTGTTTTATTAAATGACTATTTTTCGCTTGACTGCAACGGATCTCATTCCTCATATGTGATACGTATAATGTTCAATGCCACATACTATGCAATATATACACAATTACGTCAAGCTCAAACCCTAGCTGCCAGCCAGCCACACAAAGTAACTCAGAGGCAGCTTAAATAAGCGGGCCTCAAGAATTTAATAAGAGAGATAAGCAACTTTTGCGAACTCAAGTAACAGCCAAAGTTTGATGCAGTTGCAGAAATTTGAGTGATAATAAGATAAGGTTAAGTTGTTTCCACACCAGACAGCCCCAGTGTGTGTCAAAGTCACCCACTGGCCAAAGTGCAGGCTGGCAGAGTGTCGTTTATGGTTAGATAGGTCATCTTAAGGACCAATTTCAACTAATTCCATGCACCTTTCAAACATAAATAATCAACCCTCAAACAGTTGCCATGTCAATTTCTACTTACGTTCTTGTCGTTTTTTGTTCATGCAATTGGTAAATGATTACATAAAAGTACTACAACAACAGTTGACAAACCCAAAAGGCAATGATTAAACTTGAGGGTCGGCAATGAGCAAGGTAAGAATAACTCTTACCTTAATGGACATGGTAAGACCATTTTTCCTTGATCCTATGAACAGTATAGGGCAGGGTAGAGCAATTTTTCTAAGTTCGTAGGGTACCCATGGGCAGGGTAATATTAGGGTAGGATAGGGTAGGATAGGGTCGGTCGGCCTAGGGTAGGGTCAAGTAGGGGCAAATTTAAGCATATTTTGAAAAAAATTCATAATATGAATTAAAATAGTATGGTAAGACAGGGTATGATGTTAGGGTATGAGGGCAGGGTAGTGTCTATTTTTTCGTGACCCTTACCCTGCCTTAGGCTTTGTGGACAGGGTACGAGTATAGAACATGACAAAGTAAGGATGACCATAAAGGCATTTTCACCCTAGGGTCAAATGCCTACCCCTAAATCAAACCACAACATGTAAATACCTTGTTTGAATTCGGTACAAGTTTCTGCAGCGTCTTCATCCTCTGGTTGATCTTGTCCCTCCTTTTCTGCAAGTTCCCAAAAAGAGAAGAATATAAAATAATCAAAATAAAAGTCTATCTTTTCTGCAAAGTAATTAAAACTTTAGATGACAGAGAAGCTTACTCGTTCAGACTGGTTATGTATAGCTGCTGCTCTACTCCTTTTAACTGAGTTGGATCCTTTCTTCTTGTTCTCACCACTTCCTCTATCGTCTTTCTGCATCCATTAATTAACTTAATTATAAATTATAATGTTTCTCCAAAAGTTGAATCTCATAAAACCCTACTTAAAATAAAGTATCATTGAATCTCATAAACCCTACTTAAAAGTTGTATCTCATTAATTAACCCAACAGTATCTATCTTCCCACACTTTTTATATTAATTATGATACTATACAGGAAAAAGATCAGCTCCAAACTACAAATCGACAAATTATGATACACTTCCTGCGAATTATGTCATTCGGAGAAATGCCCTATAATTCGTTTGGATAAAACTATTTTATAGTTCGTAAGAATTTTTTCATAATTTGTCAGTTTGTAGTTTGCACCAAAAAATAGATTTGCACCTGATCTTAACTTATGACATATAAAATGTTTATAGTGTACTTTAATATAAATCCCTAATTAAGCTCAAAGCCCTAATTAATGATAGTATAAGTTACCATGACGGATCTGCTGTGACAAATGGAGTCATGATCATCACCAGTGAGTTTGGTGTACGGCATGCCGGAGCTAGTATTATCAGCCGACCATATGGAAGTGGAGGTAAAGACGGTTCCTTGGTCCTTCTCGGTACAAGCAGTATCCAAAGTTAACTGTGGCCTACTACTGTTAGCACTATACTCGGACCTAGTGCTCCAATCTTGTCCCACAACAGGCACCTGCCTCGCATCTACACCTTGCTTCTGCCGCTTTCCCACCTGGCCGCTGTTCATTCCGGCGCTACACGAATCGACGTTCGTAAAGCCTCCAAGTACTCCACGGCCGCCGCATGGTGCAGCGTTGGAATCCTCACAAGTGATTGCAGCACGGTTATTGTTGTTGTTGTTATTTTCTTTGGAACATAGTGGGACTAGCGCATCCATCGTCATGGTGGCGGAAGCAGCAGCAGCTTGATGGTTGAACCAGGGGACGAACTCGTCCCTCGGTGGAAAACAAGGTAGGGGCTTTTCATTAAAGGAGGGGTTGAAGAAACAAGTGGCTTGGTTTACTATGGACTCGAGCGTGCCACTCGAACCCGGTTGCTTGTCCTGCCACGACGCTGACGTCCGTGGCTGGCCGAGCCCGTGCAGGGCTAACTGCCCATTTTCCCATGTCAGCTCCGCTACTTCATAATCCAACAACCTGTGAAATCCAAAAGAAGGTTAACTACACAAAGTCTTGTATTCATGTAGGACAAGGTGTCACATTAATTATGAGTGGCAAATTAATTACATGGGAACTTCGGGAGCGGAGTTGGGGACGTTGGAGTCGAGATTGCGGCTGAGGATTAGCTTTGTGGCGGTGGAAGTGGCGGCTGGTGGTGTAGGTGGATGGTGGTGATTGGTGTAGGTGTCGGTGAGCTGATTGTTATCCCAACTGGGAACACACTGACTCATTTTTTCTCTTAACTTTAACTAGATCAGTTGTAGCTAGAGAGATTATATTCAACTAGTACACTGAAGTGTATTTGACCTCAAAACACCCAAATGAGACTTTGATAGGTCAGGAAGAGAGAATGGCATGTAAAGAAGAAGAATTTGGTCCATGTAAAGTGGTTGAGATATCATGCATATGAGAATAATTAAAAGAGGGAGAATACTAAATGATTGAAAGAGAGAGGGAATCGAAAAAAATATACATGGTCCTTTTTTATGGGGTAAATTCTTATTATATGAGAAGTCCAAAGAGCCGTCATATTCTATAAGCTGCACTGATAATAACTAAGGGATTCAAGTTAATTAGCTAGACTGTTAACATGGGTGGTGACCTATTGGTTAAGAAATACATCCTTAAAGGTTAGATTCTTACACCCTGTAATCTGGGTCCTGGGGTCACAATTTTTCATAATTTTATGAGATTTTTTCCTTCCTTTTCTTTTCCCTCTTATTCGTCCCGCATTGCGCGTGAATGCTTCATTAATCCCTCGCGGATGCCTTCCTCATTCCGCTTTGTACGTGGATGTTTCCTTCATCCCACGCGGGTGCCTTCCTCATTTCGCTTTGTGCGTGGATGCTTTCCTTCGTCCGACATGATGGACGTGCTTCAGATGTCGAAAAAAATGTACCAGCGAAAAAAATGTCCACACATTAGACAGCGCTTCTATTTTAAGCGTTGTCTAATGTGAACAACAGACAACGCTTAATTGAAAAGCGCTCTCTAATGGTCTATTTTTTTAAAAGACTGCGCTTATTTGAAGCGTTGTGTATTTCGCGATATCCTTAATCATCTAGTACATCTATACCAATCTCGAAACTCTATCAATTCATCTCTAGCAAATCATGAAATTATTGGTACATATACCAGCATCTTGAAGCACATGCCCCGTTCGGCACCTTTCCATGAATTTGTGCATTTTTGCCCCAAAAATTGGTACATTCTTCAACATTTTGAGCACATGCGCCTCATCAGGCACCTTTACCATTGCAAGACATGTCATGTCCATGCGCGAGGCATGAAGGGGGAAAGGAAAAGTAAGAAGAAAAACTCACAAATCTATGAGGGAAATTAGTTTTCCCAAGATTTGAACTCGAGGTCTAAGGATTCATGACATGCTCCTTAATCAATAGGGCACCACCTCTTATGGCAAAGTGAGAATTTCTTTTGACAATAAAAAAGTGAGAATTTCTTGCTAACAAGGGTGCTTGCCCAATGATTAGGTTCTTGCACTACAATACCAGAATGTTAAGGGTTCATACCTCATTCATTGTATTTGTCTTTCCACAATTTTTGCGCAGAAAATTTTGTAAGGCCACTTATTGCACGACTCTTTTTCGATAACGTTTTATTGATGATTTTTCTCTTCCTCTTCCCTTGTGGACGTTTGAAGGTGTCATTGAGGCCTATTCTTTCGTGAGGCGCGTAGGTGCTGCTATGACTTTCCTTCCGGGAAGATGTGAAGGTGTTCGGTTATTTGTGGATTTCAAAATTTGAGGTACAATATCTTGTTGTAAATGATGTTAAAATCGACACTCATATAATCATCGACTTTCCAACGGAATAATCCGTGATTTTTAATAATTTTTCTTATGAGAATAGTTTAAATACAACGAAATCGATCGTCAATAATAATCATTTTTTGTAGTGAGATATTCGTGCTTTGTCTAATTAGTGCCTTTTGCGTGACCCATGATTCAGTATTTTATGAATACAAATGTACAAGTTAGTACTCATGTACTAGGGGTGTGCAACGTCTAGCCCGACTCGATAACCCGGCCTGGCCCGACTTACTTTATTAAGGGGTTATGCCAACTTTATATGAGTTTTGCGTCGGGTTATGGTTGGAGATCGGGTTACCCTATTTCATAGTTATATAAAAAATATATTAGAATTTATAAGATTCGAACCGTACACCTCCTTCAAATGAATGTTACTACTTACTACCATACCCATTAGTCTATTTGTGTAATATCACAATATGAATAAGTAATTAGTTTGTATTGAAAAATAAAAGCGTAATACTAATTTTTACGCCACAAATCAATAGTTTAAGCTTATATTTTCAAAATATTTATATTATGATAGATGATGTTGATTATTGTATGCCTATTTAAAATATTAGTTCTCGGGTCGGGTTTGGGTTCACATGATTGATTCGGTTCTTCGGGTCGAGTTAGGATGTAAAAAAATGACCCGATCAATATTTTGGGTTGGATTAGGAACAAGCAAAACTCATCTCAACCCGTCGGATGTGCCCACCCCTATCATGTAATATGTATGAACTTCTTATCAGGTTAATTTACCCTTTTCCCAATATTTTATATTCCATTTATTTTCCCCTTCCACAAATACTTCCTACTATTTAAGAGTTTTTTTATTCGGTGTGAGTTGGTATTCTTTTTTTTTGATAGTGGGTTTTTACATCTCATACATATCAATCACCATTCAAATACATCTTATACATACTTTATGAGAACTTTTTTCTTATACCCACATGTGATATTCGACTCTCGGAGAACACGACACCACCCGCATTTGATACTTGAATTGTGTCCATTTAAGCACCATCCACTTCGAAACCCACGAGCATAAGCTCAATTAGCACCTCCCACGCACATGGAAGGCATAGACGAACCAGCAGCGCCAACATGCAGGAACAACACTTCCACGAGGGACGAATAACACCTCCACGAGGGAGGGACAACACGCCCACGGTGAGGCGGGACGAAAACACATCCACAAGTGATGAATAACACTTCTCACAAAATTGAGGAGAAATATGCTACTCAAGGGATTCGAACCCTTAATCTCTTGTCAAATTGTCAAGAGTTCAAGGCAACTCGACCAACACCTCTTTCGCGTGAGTTGGTATTGTTTAAGATTATGGGTTTACATTAAATATATCGAGTACATTATAAAAATACATTTCATACATAATATACGAATACTTCTCGGGTACATATGTACTTCCGACTACAGAAGCACGGGCCACACACAAGGTATCAATCCGGATTTGGACTTCAATTATCCATTGAAGCACAGATCATTTGACACTTTTAACTTGAAACTCTTAAATTAACTCCTTCGCGAAAGCAAGAACCTTAGCACTTCACCTACCCACAGAATGATAGAATCTAGCGATACCTGCTAATGTCCATAAGGGATGAGGAAGAGAAAGAGGAAAACATCTACAAATGATGAGAAAGAAATTCATACCATAAGAGACTAGGGGTGGGCGCGGTGCGGTTTGGTGCGATTTAAGAGTAAACTCGCAACCGCACCACATAAACTGGTTCGTAAATTTTGTAAACCACAAACCGCGTTAGAAAAGTTAAAACCAAATATGCACCGCGCCATTTTATTTGGTGCGGTGCGGGTTGGCTTAAAAATTGATTTTCAAAGTTTACAAAATCCAATTAATTTTTGAACTAAAATACTTACGTATTTCAAAAAAAAGAACGAAGACAAGACAAAACCAATAACGATCGAGACTCTCGTGATTTGGCCACTTGGGGAAGAAGAAGATACGTTGTAGCTGTGCCGAAAAACCAATGACAGAACGAGGAAATCAAATTTGCACTTGTGTTATTACCATTTAGTTTTAAATTGGGTTTAGGCCTTAAATTATTATTATTATTATTTTGTAATAATTTTGAATTTATAATTATTTAATTATATAGTGGTGCGGTTTAAAACGGGTTGTTTGATATATGGAACTGCGTCCGCACCGCTATATTCGGTTGCGGTGCGGTTTTTAACAATTTGGTTTTTTCCAAAAGCGGTGTGGTTATCCAAACATACTTTTACGGTGCGGTGCGGGCAGTTTTTAAATTCGGAACGGTATTTGCCCACCCCTATAAGTGACACTAAAAATATCACATAAATTGTGGGAAAAAAAGTGTTATGAATAATGAGATTTGAATTAAATGCCAGAGAAAGATTTCTACCACTAGATCACTACCCTTACTGGCCATTGCGAACTGGGTATTTAGGTGATGTTCGAAGTGATACTCTTGGATTAAGAAAAGCAATGTTTTCTAGGGGTGGGCGTGGGACGGTTTGGGACGGGTTTTGCTCGTTTCTAACTCGATCCGAAATAATGATCGGTTCATTTATTTGAACCCCCACCCAACCCTAAAACTAAAATTTATAAAAGGCATAAAACATTCAACATCATCTATCATGATATAAATACCTTGAAATATAAGCTTAAATCACTGATTTATGATGTAAAGTTTAGTATTACGATTTTATTTTTCTTTGCAAACCAGTTACTTATTCATATGTGATGTGATATTGCACGAGAACACAAATAGATTAATTGGTATGGTAGTCACATTCATTCAGATGAGTTGTGAGGTTCGAATGTTGTTAAAAATCTAGTATTTTTTATATTACTTATAAAATCAGGTAACCCGATCCTCAACCTAACCCTAACACGACCCAAAACTTATACCGGGTTGGATTAAACCCGACATAAAGTTGACAGGGCCGGGCCGAATTATCGGGCTGGGCCGGATTATCGGGCCGGATCGGATTATCGGGTCGGTCCGGATTTAGTCCACCCCTAATGTTTTCTTTAGGATATACAAAAGTAATGTTGTTGAGAAAGGGAAGTGAGAAGATATGATCTTTTTTACACACTAAATGATGCGGTGAAAATGTGAGTGACATGAAACCCTTTACATTAAGCAAGAATAGGCATCGCACGAGAATTGTCTTAGGAGATGTATCAGATTTTAGGAAGATGTATCAGATTTTAGGAAGATGTTATGTTATAATACTAGTTGTGATGTTGGAACTGTTGTTAAGTGCCCAAGTAATGTTTTATATACAATGCAAGCAAGGCCGGCCCGTTGTCTTTGGAGGCCTTGTGCGAGATATCAAATGTAGCCCCTACAGTGGCGGATTCAGAGCTTCGTGTGATGGGGTCCCAAAAAAAATTTTTTTGATGAATAAGGGTATAGCTTGGATTCGGCAAAAAAAATTTCGGTATATATATTCCTTATATTTGATGATATAAGCTATTTTCTAGTAAAATATCAAAGTTTGAATTCATATAATGTTTATTGATGATCTAACTTTAAGAGGTCATAGAAGACATGGTGATTACCCTATAAGATCGAGATATATATCATTGGAGAGATAATTTGACGGCCTACGACTCTTCAATTGATATCAAGATATCAATCAGACGTTTAAGCAACCAAAAACATACGTAAAGTAAGAACGCATAACAAGTGTACATAACCAATCACATGTAACCTTAACAACTTGCTAACATATAACAGGTAGACTGAGCACCACTTGAGAAATCAATCACCTTTCTCATGAAGCTGACGATAAGGGCTACAACTTCTATGCTAACATCTAGACAAAAGTATAATGTTAAGGTGACCGAAAACTAAGTCGAAACAGGCTATATGTTTAAAGTCCGCTAATGATTAGCCAACCTTTTGAAGCTCATAGAGACATCATTCAATGTCCGTTTAAGATGATCTATTTATTGATAGAAAGCTAATTGAATGTTCTATAACTTTCATGTTTAATGCAAGATGAATTTTGGAGGTTAAGCTGATAAAAACAACGATCAAAGATATATGATTGAGGGGATTCGAGCCAATCTTCTGAAGCTCATAGAGGCGTCATCTGGTGTCCGTTGAAGATGATCCATATATGTATAGAAAGCTAATTGAATTTTCTATAACTTTCATGTTTACTTAAAGATGAAATTTGGAGGTTAAGCTGATAAAAACATCGACCAAAAATAGATGTTTGATTTTGCCGAAATCAAGGGAGTCGTCCGAGCCAACTTTCGGAATCTCATAGAGGCATCATGTAGTGTCCATTGAAGATGATCTATATATGGATAGAAAGCTCAATGAATGTTCTATAACTTTCATGTTTACTCCGAGATGAAATTAGAATGTTAAGCTCAGAAAAATAGCAATCGAAGATAGATGTTTAATCCAAAAATTTCAAACAAAAATTGTGGCCCTGTGCCGTTGGTGGCCCTGTGCCGTTGCACATTTTGCCATGGGGATGGGCCGGCCCTGAATGCAAGTGCCTAGCATTGAGTTTACAAGGTTTTGGTTTGAGCCTTAAGTCCTAGCTGAGTTTTGAGCCAAATGGCTCAAAACGATGTCGTTGAGTGCAAGTGGGAGCAGCTGAATTCGAAGTGTGAAGGAAGCGATGCCGTTTGTTGCAAGGTGTGAGATTTGGATATTAATGAAACGAATGCGTTTCGGTGAAGCGCGAGTGTTTGTTGGTTCGTTATTGGCTTGAGTAGAACGACAGCGTTTCGGACGAGTTCTGCGTTTTCGTTCATAAGCAATTGGAATTTGGAATGAGGGCTAAGTTCGAGTTCTGAGATTCCAGAGAGAGACACGAGCGATTCGACGCAATTGGCGACGCAAGTGATAAGTCGAGATTTTGACTTAATAATAGCCATTTTCACTATATCTTTTGTTCATTTCTGATGATATTTTGATGTCATTTGATCCCTTTTTGTACGTTTCAGGTACAAAACAATATAGTCTTAGTGTCAAAGCCAAAATATGAAAACTTAGGAAAAATCGGAGATTTGGAGCAGAATATGGGCAGAAATACATCTCAACTGGTCGATTCAGAATTTCCCTTGAACCAACCGACCGGTTGGACAAAGACCAGGAAGAGGAGAGCAATCAGCCACTTTGAGCCGGTCGGCTGGACTCACCAACCGACTGGCTGGATGAAGATATCAGATGGCTTGCAATCGGCCAACTTGAGCCGGTCGATTGGGCCAGTCAACCGATCGGCTGGGAGAAAACTTCAGATGGCCTGACAAGCACTGCCTTATCGCGAGGCAATGTGTACAAAATAAATTTATAAGTCCGCTACTCGTACTCTACTATTGGGTAGTAAAGCGGTAAGTAGGGGTCGAACTCAAGGGAATTAGTGGATAGTTGTTCTTTCGAAAATGGAAAGTAAGACAGTTGGGGGTTGGTTGTGATTTTAGTACTGAAAAGTAAGTGGGTTGGTTGTGATTTTAGTACTGAAAAGTAAATGACTGAAAGTAAAGAAAGTAAATACGGGACTGAAAGTAAATACTGAAAAGTAAAGTGCTTGAAGGACAAGACTTGCGGAAAGTAAATGCTTGAAGGACAAGACTTGCTGAAAGTAAATGCTTGAAGGATAAGACTTGCGGAAAGTAAATACTTGAAGGACAAGACTTGCGGAAAGTAAATGCTTGAAGGACAAGACTTGCGGAAAGTAAGCAGTTGATATGGTACTGAAAGTAAAGTGACAGGTGATTGATCGGTCAAGTTCTTGACCTATTATTCACCTCATTCGATGATGGATTAGGTTTGTTTTCCGAACACTTTGTTATCATTTAATCTCTTTTCCTAGTGTTTCAGGTTTGAATTACTCGATGACTCGATATGAACCTGATTACACGAAAAGATGAAGAAAATCAGTCTAAAGAGCAAATTCTGCCCCAGACCCCGTGACAACTCCATTCATCACGGGCCAAAGAATTCATCACGGGACCTCGCCGTAGCCGTGCAAGTCCAAGAGCCCGTGACAGCCCGTGTCGAAGTCGGTGTCACGGGCCAATGCCTTCGTCACGGGACCTCACCGTAGCAGTGCATTCCCTGTCGCCCGTGATAGATCGTGACAGCCCGTGATGGATCGGCTGTCACGGGACTTACTCGGAGTCAGATTTTAGGAAATAACGAGAAATTAGGAAATTTCAGGGAATTATTCTATAAATAGAGGGGCTCGACCAGAACTCATGTGGTTGCAATTTTGGAGAAGAAACCCTAGCTTGGAGAAAACGAAGCTTTCATCATGAGAGACTTAACGAGCCACCGCGTCTTTACGGTTATTCGTTCTTATTTCTCTATACACTATTTTTGGTAAATCTACCATGAATAGTGAGTAGTCTCCTTATTCCGAGATCCTACGGATCCCGTGCTATGTAACCCTAACTCTCATGTGATCAATTGAAGTTCATTATTTATGCAATTCGAATATTCAATTTCATTGCGTGCTTAATTTTATCGTTCTATGCATGTATTTACATCAAAGGGTATGTTTGCATTGATAGAACGTATTTAGGTTATATGCCGAAAGGTGGATGAGCCCTAGGGATTAACCGGATTGCATGAAATTGATGTTAGGTCATGTTTACGTGATTTAATAGGAAAACCTTTAATTTAATAAATCGAAATCGTTGATAATCCGTGGATGGGCGGCGTTCAACGATGGAGATTAATCTAGACAATGATCCGTGGATGGGCGGCTTGTCTAGTGTTATTTCGGTTATATTCCATATTCGATAGCATGAATAATTAACGTAGAATGATTGCATGATTAGTGGGGTTAGCGCGGATGAAGTACGGATTCTGGGATTCTTTCTCTGAATTAATACAACCATTTATTTTCTGCTATTTAATTTCTGCTTGTTTTAACACCACAAAACCTTTTGTCACTCGGAATAGCTAAATAGGTCACACTGTTAGCTAGTATTCACACGCACTGCTCTTTGGATCGACCCTTGGCTTACCAAGGTTATAAATTTTGTTTGACTGCAACTTGACCCCTAAAACATATAAGTTGACAACTAAAAAGGGTTAAAAATACGCTTGTCAAAATGGCGCCGTTGCCGGGGAGCAGCGTTTAGTGTGATATTAGTTTAACGTGTGTAGTTTAGACTATTCCGTCTTGTTTGATATCTGATTTTTCTGCCTTGATCTCTTCACTCAAGGCAATTCTTGGCTCTTGCAGGTACTAGCTAGTTCATGCCAAAGAAAACACCCAGACGGAAGAAGAAGATTCAGATTTCAGACGAGGACTCACCGGACCAACGAAACAACACTCGCAGGGTCCAAAACGAAGCTCGGCAGCTACGAGCACTGAACCGCAATCTCGCAGCACTTAACATGAATCAGAACAACCCAGCTCGGCTGAATGGTGTGGTCGAAGATGACCAGCAGCGTCCTCTGCAACAGCCAGTGCGCAGGACACTTGGAGATTACACTGCTCCACGTGTCTCCAGTTTCCAGTCTGCCATTGCACCACCTGGGATAGCCAACAATACATGGGAACTCAAAACAGGGCTCATTCAAATGGTGCAGAACAACCAGTTTTCTGGAAGGATGAACGAAGACCCTCACCAGCACCTAAAGCGGTTTGTCCAGATGTGCAACACAGTGAAGACTAATGGTGTTCCTCCAGAGTCCTACTACATGAGGCTATTCCCGTTCTCGCTGTCTGACAAGGCTGGTAGGTGGCTAGACAGTCACGCAGATGGCACTTTTACTACTTGGGATAAATTGGCTGAGGCATTCCTACAACAGTACTTCCCACCATCAAAGACAGCACACTTCAGGAATCAGATCATCTCGTTCCGTTCTATGGATGGTGAGACCCTCTACGTGGCTTGGGAGAGGTACAAAGAGCTGACGAGACTGTGCCCTCATCATAATCTGGAGCTGTGGCAGATTATTGATACTTTCTATCAGGGAATCGATCAGGGGATGCGCACCTTAATCAACCAAGCAGCTGGTGGGGGACTGAACGGAGTCCCGCTAGAAGACACCTATGACATTATAGAGAGGGCAGCTCAAGACTACCACCTCTGGACCAGCGATCGAGGGAATCCCAAAGACAGAAAGGTCGTGCAAGATCTCTGTCAAGTCGATGGCACCAGTGACATCGTTGAATTGACCAATACAGTGAAGATGCTCGCAACTGAAATAAAAAATCTGAAGACGGCCTCCTCTATAAAGTCATCCGATGATGCCAGGGTTGGTGTCTATTGTCAGATTTGTGGCTCACCTTCCCACTTCGCAGATGGCTGTCCGGTGATGGGACAAGATAGTAAAGGTAGAAGCCAGGAGGATGTAAACTATGTGGGGCAGTACAATTAAGGGTCAGGCATTAACCGGTGGGATAATCCGTACAGGAATAATCCCAACCTTTCTTACAAGCCACAGAATCATGCCGCACCAGGTTTTCCTTACAGACATCAGCAGGAGAACGCTCCCTACCAGTCAAGGAACCAGTATAACAACCAGCCCCAGTAACAGCAAATTCAGCAGCAGCAGCAGCAAAATCAGAATTCAGGATCGACATCAAACATAGAAGCCATGCTAGCAAGCTTCATAACCCAACAGCAAAAGACGTCTGATGATCAGCGCAGAATGTTTGAGGAGCAGCAAAAGGTATCTGAGCAAACCTCCACTGAGGTGAGAAACCTGCAGAGGACTGTGGAGGAACTCGCTATTCACGGCAGGATGTTGGAAAATCAGATTGCTCAAATAGCAAATTCAGCAAGCAGGGAGCAGGGAAAACTTCCATCGAAGCCAGATCTGAATCATATGGCATCAGTGAATGCCATCACATTACGGGGAGGAAAACACATTGAAATGGTGCCAGCTAACGAAACCCGAACTCCAGCTGCAAATTCAGCACTTGATTCTACACCTGTCGAAGGGGAAACGTCAAAGGAAGCTGAAAACCGAGCTGAAAATTCCTGCGCAGACAGTGGAGCCAGCCCCTTATATGCCACCGATCCCTTTCCCTCAGCGACTCAAGGGTGCAAGAAGGGACTAAGAGTTCATGCAGTTTGTCGATAAAGTTCGTACTCTATACATCATGATGCCCTTCACCGATGCGATCACCCAGATTCCCACTTATGCGCAGTTTATGAAGGAGATTATGAGTGGGAAAAGAAAGATTAACGGGACCGAGAATGTTGCCCTGAGCGACGAATGTAGTGCAGCCACACACCAGCCCATGCCACCCGAACTTTAAGACTCATGGAGTTTTTCTATCCCTTGTGATATTGGTGGTATTATTGTTCGTCGTGCTCTGTGTGATCTAGGTGCCAGTGTGTCTATCATGCCATATTCTATGTATGTTAAACTGAAATTGGGTGATCTCTGTCCTACTAATGTCACTATTCACCTTGCGGATCGTTCTTGTAGACTCCCGAGAGGGATTCTGAAGGATGTTCCAGTCAAGGTGAAGAACCTGTATTTTCCTGCTGATTTCATAGTGTTGGACATCTCTGAGGACGTAGATATCCCAATTATTCTTGGTAGACCATTTCTATACACAGCTAAGGCAGTCATTGACATGGATAGAGGTTCCTTAGCCTTGCGAGTAGGCAGTGAGAGAGTTGTTTTTGATTTGCCTGACATGTCTAAGAGTCCTAGTCTGTTTGCTGACTGTGATAAACTGGACTCTACCAATATTGATGATCCTATTTCGTTAACCTCTATCGAGCCTTGCAGAGTTTTACAGGGCTGCCCCATCCCGATAAATATATGCGCCGTGAGCACAGAGGGAGCAGCTAAAACTGAACAGACTACCGACTTAGGTAAGGAACCTTGCGAGGGAGAGCCAAAACCTCTGCATGCACATGGCATGGATGAACTTCTTGACCCAGGTGATATCTATAAGGAGAGGACGAAGGCCTCTTATGATAAGCGTATGGTGCGCAGAAAATTCAGAAGAGGCGCGCGGGCTCTTCTCTACAAATCACGCCTTAAATTATTCCCTGGGAAGCTGCGCACCAAGTGGAGTGGTCCTTACACAGTGGAGAGAGCATATTTAGATGACCGCTTGGAGCTTAGTAATAAGGGGGGAAAACCAATGGTGGACGACGGGCAGCGCCTTAAGTATTACCACGTCCTGAAGCACCGGGAACCACCTGACAACATTGATGATGATGTGCTTCTCGGGGAGGGATCTCAGCAAGGGACTTCTCGAGAATGCTTCTAGTCCTTCCTCCCTAGCCATGTCTCACCAAGACGTTAAACTACGTCTCTTCGGGGAGTAACCCGCGTTGTAAGCATTTAGCTAGTTTTTCATTTGCATTTGCATTGTGTGATTTCTTGTGTGTGCAGCCGTTTTAAGTGTGGAGTCCCAGCAGCGAGAAAGGCAATATCTCAGTCCCGTGACAGCCCGTGACAAAAGGATCGTCACGGGACAATGGTTCTGTCACGGGATCTGGCCGAAGCAATGTCATTTTTGAATCCCGTGACGAATTTGATGTCACGGGACCTGCTCGAATTCAGATTGAGTATTTTGTCTATGCTGTTCAATTATTGCACTCTATTTATTTGGCACCCGTATCCAGGTTTCTCCATGATTTTCGATCCTAACCTATTACTTGTGAAGCTCTGTGTTTTTATCTATATATTTACCAGCTCATGAGACGTGTTTCACTCCCCGGGCATCGTTTAATCTCCACGGATATCATGTCATCACCTACGAGGGAAGTTCCTATGTGCTTTTTCTTATCTTTTATTTCTTCGCTTAGGGACTAAGCTTATTTTTAAAGTGTGGAGTGGGTAGCACATAGTCACATATACATTCATCGCATGTCACACATTCACTCTTGCATATGCTCAACTGTCTATGTGTTGCGATTGAAATCCTCATTTTCTACGATACTCCTTTACTGATTGACACTCATTTGGATTTGAAGTCTAGGACTTGAAATAGTTTTAACCGTGTGTGTATTCTTTTGAGTCAGTATCATTGCTAGCCTTTGACTATCACATGTTCTACGTATTTCTTAAAGCATGTTTGAGACTTGAAATTAGTAGGCACCGGTTCAAAAATGTCAAAAAAAAACTTAAATTGCATCTCTTTTTCTAGGTGACCTTAGTACTAGTATATGTTTCTCTACATTCGTCGTGATTTGCATGCGCCCGCCTTTATTCATACACTATGTCAAGCTCTAAGTGTGGAGTTAGACAATTGACCTTCAAGTTTTCCTCTAAAAACAAAGTTCTCAATTCTGGAAAGTGGGTGAAACATTGGCCCCAAGCATAGTTGTTTTTGAGACTTAAACCAGTTTGAAAAAAAATATGAACCAAAAGGCTTTTGTTGATTCTGCGAAAGAAGAAAATACCAAGGACCTGGTGAGAAAAGTCACCCCTGGTATATGGAAAACACTCTTGAAACAATTTCTGCCCCCTTCTGCTTGATATAGTGTAATTCCATCCTCTCATTGCGTGCAAATCATTACCTATCTTGAGAATTCATGTACTAGAAACTAAGGGACGATCCTCGTGCTTGCACTAAAAATTCTGATGTGATTTTCGTACTATTTTTCAGAAAAACCTTAAGTCAGGCTCCTCTTCTCTTACAGGTCATTGTCTAATCCTTGGCACTTGAGAATGAGCTTTGCGCCAAGAGCCCGTGGACTATCCCTAGATAGCATAGGTGAATGGCGAGCATGTTTTGTGTAACTATTCATGTTCTTTATACGTTGCAATAGAACTATTTAGAACATGTGATTAGTCGATTGCTAGTCGTGTGTACTGACCGTTTGAATGCATAACTCGTATAATCTATGATTGTCTGAAACCTTTGATGAAGATGTTTGACTTGAAGTCGAGGTAACACGATGAATCCGAGGTATGACATGACTAGACTGTGACTCATTGAGCATCATTTCATGCATACACGTTAGTTAGTTGTAAAGGGGATTTGTAGGTAGTCCCATTCCTGAAAACCTTCACGAGACTATACTCGTCCTACTAGGGCAGCCTATAGGTTTAAAGGCTTGATGCATAAGCTAAATGCATTCGTGTCCTCTACGACAGTGAGTTATCTTTTTGTTTCTGTTTTAATTAGGATTGATCACATGTCACTTGAGTAGGTAGTTCAAATCCTCTTTGACTGGTTGAGGCTCACATAGACTTGCATTTTTCTGCCTCTCGTTCTAACTTTGTTCGGGACGAACAAATCCTAAGTGTGGATTGTTTTGATCGGTCAAGTTCTTGACCTATTATTCACCTCATTCGATGATGGATTAGGTTTGTTTTCCGAACACTTTGTTATCATTTAATCTCTTTTCCTAGTGTTTCAGGTTTGAATTACACGATGACTCGATATGAACCCGCTTACACGAAAAGATGAAGAAAATCAGTCTAAAGAGCAAATTCTGCCCCAGACCCCGTGACAACTCCATTCATCACGGGCCAAAGAATTCATCACGGGACCTCGCCGTAGCCGTGCAAGTCCAAGAGCCCGTGACAGCCCGTGTCGAAGTCGGTGTCACGGGCCAATGCCTTCGTCACGGGACCTCGCCGTAGCAGTGCATTCCCTCTCGCCCGTGACAGACCGTGACAGCCCGTGATGGATCGGCTGTCACGGGACTTACTCGAAGTCAGATTTGAGGAAATAACGAGAAATTAGGAAATTTCGGGGAATTATTCTATAAATAGAGGGGCTCGACCAGAACTCATGTGGTTGCAATTTTGGAGAAGAAACCCTAGCTAGGAGAAAACGAAGCTTTCATCGTGAGAGACTTAACGAGC
This sequence comes from Rhodiola kirilowii, assembly GCA_033675215.1. Taxonomy (NCBI): domain Eukaryota; kingdom Viridiplantae; phylum Streptophyta; class Magnoliopsida; order Saxifragales; family Crassulaceae; genus Rhodiola; species Rhodiola kirilowii. The sequence goes on along the minus strand of CM066195.1, from coordinate 11,762,238 downwards.
CACCGCGTCTTTACGATTATTCATTCTTATTTCTCTATACACTGTTTTTGGTAAATCTACCATGAATAGTGAGTAGTCTCCTTATTCCGGGATCCTACGGATGCCGTGCTATGTAACCCTAACTCTCATGTGATCAATTGAAGTTCATTATTTATGCAATTCGAATATTCAATTTCATTGCGTGCTTAATTTTATCGTTCTATGCATGTATTTACATCAAAGGGTATGTTTGCATTGATAGAACGTATTTAGGTTATATGCCGAAAGGTGGATGGGCCCTAGGGATTAACCGGATTGCATAAAATTGATGTTAGGTCATGTTTACGTGATTTAATAGGAAAACCTTTAATTTAATAAATCGAAATCGTTGATAATCCGTGGATGGGCGGCGTTCAACGATGGAGATTAATCTAGACAATGATCCATGGATGGGCGGCTTGTCTAGTGTTATTTCGGTTATATTCCATATTCGATAGCATGAATAATTAACGTAGAATGATTGCATGATTAGTGGGGTTAACGCGGGTGAAGTACGGATTCTGGAATTCTTTCTCTGAATTAATACAACCATTTATTTTCTGCTATTTAATTTCTGCTTGTTTTAACACCACAAAACCTTTTGTCACTCGGAATAGCTAAATAGGTCACACTGTTAGCTAGTATTCACACGCACTGCTCTTTGGATCGACCCTTGGCTTACCAAGGTTATAAATTTTGTTTGACTGTAACTTGACCCCTAAATGTATAAGTTGACAACTAAAAAGGGTTAAAAATACGCTTGTCAGTGATGTTTTAATTAAAGGAAAGGATTCGGTTTTAGGGGCCTTGTATCATAAATCTGTTTATCATCGACCTCTAATGATCATACTAAGTGTTCAAAAGTGTATCAAGGCTATTCCTAGCACATGACTTGCCACACCGTCTAGTCTTTTGCAAGACAAAGAACTCTTGTTCTAGTATGTGCATCCATTTGATCATCATTCCTGATAAACCAAATGGTGTTTAAAAGAGGTTGACTTCCACAGATAAGCTGTGCTCTTCCGAGCCTCCACTTATCCACGGAAGATCACGAACCCTTGGCAGAGCTTTGCTCTTCCGAGCATCCACTCAACCAATGGAGTTCTGACCTAATATATGGCACCTAGAACAAGTTGAACACAAAGAGGCACTAAGAGAAGGGTCTAAAACATTTTATGATACAAGTACACCCCTTCAACCAAATGAAGGGTTTAGCTACGAATATCTATAGGGGTGGATATCATAGCTAAGTACTGAGTAAAGTAAAGGTTTTGAAAGACAGGAAAGTAAAGGTTTTTGGAAATCAAGACAAGGAAAGTAAAGGGGAGAATACTCAAGAACCAACAGGAGTAAACTCAAGAACAACGAAAAGTAAAGGAAATGCTTGAGTACTTCAAGAACCGACAAGAGTACTCAAGAACAAACTTGGAGCTTTTGATTCAAAGCAAAGTGTTTACATGGATTGTGCCCAAACTCTAGAGAGATAAGTAACAAGTGACTATGGGATTGAGGATGTTGGGATGATTTTACAAAGGGAAGGAGCTTGGTATTTATAGGCATGGAGGAGGAGGAGATGTGGAGGGGAAGCAAGCCACATGTCAAGAGGGGGGTGGGGGAGAGCTTAGCCGCCGGTGGTGAGGTGGCTTCTCCAAAAGCCGCCGCCCCATGTGTCTTCTCCATAAGCAAGCCGCCGGCCATGAGGTGGAGGAGAGGAGAGATGAGTGGAATGAGATCTTTTCCCCAAAAGCCATCGGTTGGCTTATGACTCCGGTTGGTCTTCGGTTGCCCTTTGGTTGCTCCTTTGGTTGCTTCTTAGTTGACATCAAAAGATGAGGAACTTAGACTTGGCATTTCACTTGTGTTCTTGATCTTTGTTGGAATAAGTCATTGGGACTTAGTTGTGGCTTGATCGGAGTATCGTCGGAGTATGGCCAGTTCTGACTTGTAATCCACTTTCAGTGTTAAAAACTCCATTTTAGCTCGTTTCATCTTTACTCCTTGAAATGGCCTGTAGAACAAAAGTGAAACTAACAAGTAAAAGTTGTCAAGACAAAGCGTCCAATTTGGTGGGTTTAACTGTCTTAATGAATCATATAAATATAGTCCATCAGATCACCCCACACTTTTAGTTGTTCGTCCCGAACAATGCTATTTAAGAGATGCACACAATCCAAGTAAAAACCTCAAATAGGAAAGTGAGAATATGGAACTAGATTTATCTTATTCATGCATTACTTACTTATTACCAAACTAAACCATGTAAATACTTAGAAGAAACTTGATACTTGTACCTTCGAGCCGAGATGCAAATTAATTCGGATGTTTCAGGAGATAGCCCTTTTCAGGCTCCTGGACTGCATTCTCGGGACCGACTCGCACTATATGGTTTTCTTGTAGCTTTCTCTAGCACGTGACTTGATTCGGGTTTCAATGAGTTGAGTTCTTTGATTTCCTTTTGGTGAGGGACAACATTTGAAGTGAATTGGCCTTCGGTCTTTGATTTTGAATTGGAGCTTCTTCACTTTTGTTTCGGTTAAAACCTTCACATACTGGCCTTTGGCCTTTGATTTGCTTCTTCGAGCTTTGTTCTTTTGTTATTTGCTTGTCCATTTTCTCAACCTTTTTGGGAGGTCTGACGAAGCCCACCGCACCGTCGTTAAAATGCGATGTTCTCTGTGCAAAAATAAATTTATATCTCCGCTACTCGTTACTTTACTATTGGGTAGTAAAGCGGTAAGTAGGGGTCGAACCCAAGGGAATTAGAGGATAGAGTTGTTCTTTGAAGAATTGGACAGGAAGGGAGTGTGACGTGGGGTTGATTTTAGTTTTAGTACTGAAAAATAAGTGGGTTGGTTGTGGTTTTAGTGCTGAAAAGTAAGATGCTGGAATAGTCAATTTCAAGATCAACCGCAGACACACATTTGATACTGGCCGCACGCTGTGTTTCAAGCGTGATGCGTATCAAAAGGTTATGCCGGGCTGATGTTGATAAAGTCTGTAGTAAAAGTAAAGTACAGAAAGTAATTGCTTGATGGACAAGTCTTGCGAAAAGTAATTGCTTGAAGGACAAGACTTTGCAGAAAGTAAAGTGCTTGATGGACAAGACTTGCGGAAATTAAAGTACTGAAAGTAAGCAGTTGATAATGGTACTGAAAGTAACAGGTGATATTACAATTAAAGGAAAGTATTTGGTTTTAGGGGCCTTGTATCATAGTCTGTTTATCATTGACCTCTAATGATCATACTAAGTGTTCAAAAGTGTATCAAGGCTATTCCTAGCACATGACTTGCCACACCGTCTAGTCTTTTGCAAGACAAAGAACTCTTGTTCTAGTATGTGCATCCATTTGATCATCATTCCTGATAAACCAAATGGTGTTTAAAAGAGGTTGACTTCCACAGATAAGCTGTGCTCTTCCGAGCCTCCACTTATCCATGGAAGATCACGAACCCATGGCAGAGCTTTGCTCTTCCGAGCATCCACTCAACCAATGGAGTTCTGACCTAATGTAAGGCACCTAGAACAAGTTGAACACAAAGAGGCACTAAGAGAAGGGTCTAAAACATTTTATGATACAAGTACACCCCTTCAACCGAATGAAGGGTTTAGCTACGAATACCCATGGAGATGGATATCATAGCTAAGTACTTGGAAAAGTAAAGGTTTTGAAAGACAGGAAAAGTAAAGATTTTGGTTTTGAAAGACAGTAAAGTAAAAAGGAGAATACTCAAGAACCGACAGGAGTAAACTCAGGAAAAGTAAAGAAACGCTTGAGTACTTCAAGAACCGACAAGAGTACTCAAGAACGAACTTAAAGCTTTCGATATCAAAGGAAAGTGTTTACAAGGATGGTGTTGTGAATCTAGAGAGCTTCTCTCTCTACCCAAGACTATGGAGCTTTGTGGATTGTGGGATGATTTTACAAGGGCAAGGGAGGGCTCTATTTATAGGCATGAAGGAGCAATGAGGAGCCAACACTTGGCAAGATGGGAGAGGGACTCAAGGAGCCGCCGGCCACATGTCTTCTCCATGGCAAAAGCCGCCGGCCATGTGAGGAGGAAGAGAGGAGTAGCCGCCCCCCATGAGGTGGATGGGAGTGGTTGAGTGTGTTTTGTGATCTTTTCCAAAAGCCATCGGGTCTTTTCAGCTCCGGACAGACTCTGGTTGCCCTTCGGTTGGACTTGTTTTGAGTGATTCCATGTCAGGTTTATGAAAGTTGTACAGTCGGAATCTGATCGTGGCCTGGAGTGTCTTGTAATCCATTTTCAGCTTTAAAACTCCTCCTTAGCTTGTATTCTCTCTAGACTTCAAAATACCCTGTAGATAAATATCGGAACTAACAAGCAAAAGTTAAATAGACAAAGAGTCTAATTTGGTGGGTTTAACTGTCTTAATGAATCATATAAATATGGTCCATCAGATCACCCCACACTTTTAGTTGTTCGTCTCGAACAATGCTTTTTAAAGGGATGTACACACAATCCAAGTAAAAACTTAAAAATAGGAAAGTGAGAATATGGGACTAGATTTATCCTAATTCATGCATTACTTACTTATTACCACACTAATCCGTGTAAATACTTAGAAGAAACTTGATACTTGTACCTTCGCGCCAAGATGCAAATTAATTCGGATGTTTCGGGAGATAGCCCTTTTCAGGCTCCTGGACTGCATTCTCGGGATCGACTCGTACTATATGGTTTCCTTGTAGCTTTTTCTAGCACGTGACTTGGTTCGGGTTTCACTGAGTTGAGCACTTTGATTTCTTTTTGGTGAGGGACAGCAGCTGAAGTGAATCGGCATTTGGCCTTTGGCCTTTGATGTTGAATTGGAGTTTCTTCACTTTTGTTTCGAGTAAAACCTTCACAATTTTGGCATTTGGCCTTTGATTAGCTTCTTCGAGCTTTTACTTCTTTGTGACTTGCTAGTCCATTTTCTCAACCTTTTGGGAGGTCCAATCATTGCCCGTGAGCATATGGAAATACCTCCCCGCTCTTTCTCATCCTCGCCGTTTCACGCGGGTCAAGATGAGGGTCGCTCATCTATTTTCCCGGCTACTAGGACTAGAGATAGGACGGTTTGATTCCCGTCCTGCCTCTTGCATAAACGCTGCACGGCGGAGATGACTTCAATCTTCACTGAAACCCGAAGTGTAGCCTCCACTGACTTCGAAAACCATATAGTTAGATTCGATCCTTCGAGTGCTTGCCAAGCCTCTCTAGGGCATTTTCTATCAACTCCACATCCCCTGTATATCTCAACACAAAGGGACAAATGAGAAGTTACATCCTAAGTTTTTAAACAGTTGAATTTTCACAAGGTAAATGCATGAATTTAGATCTATCTTTTTCACATTCTCAAGTTCATATTTTCAAAAAGATAATATTAAGGGAAAAGGAAAAATAAAAACATGTTAATTAACTATGTACACAGGCGGTTCTCACCCCACACTTTTGAACGAAGGCGTGCCTCACAGTACGGATTAGTTCAAAAGTCATGCAAGCAAATATTTACAGAGAAGGAAATGACATTAAGGAAAAGGGAAGACTGTACTCCCTTCGAGGGAGTTCGGCTGGGGCCTTGAACTCTCGGCGCAGGCCCGGTATTTCTCGGAAGCTGCCTGGCTGATCTGATCTTGCTCCAAAATCCGATTCCTACATGTTAGTCATTTCTTCTATACACAAAATGGGTGAGAGCGACTGTTAAGGTGAAAACTAAATGACTGAAAATAAATGACTGAAAGTAAGATAGGTTTCGGGTTACCTCCCGACCAGTGCCTTTGTTTAACGTCGTTGGCTCGATGCATGGGGATCATAGGTTTGGATCCCATGGGTGGCTCAGGTCATAGTGTGGTGGAGTGCCTACTTTCATTCTTGCCTTGACTCTCCCTGAGTTATTGTGGGATGATGAGTTCGGGTCCTGTTCCCATTACTCTGGTGGTTTCTCCTTCCAACGTCTCTGAGAAGTCGAGGGACTTTTGACCATAGCAGCTGGTCTTGTCACTCTCTCGGTCTCTCTTGGCAGGTCAGAAATCTGTGTACTGTGATCCGAGATAGGCACAATGTCAGGCGGTTTCCTTGTCCTTGGGCGGCCATCATAATTATTGATGTAGAAATCTGAAATTTTGCCGCCAAATGCAAGTGATAATAAGCCCTTTCCCATGTCGATCCATGCCTTGGTGGCGTAGAGAAAAGGCCGTCCCAATATAAGTGTTGGAGGGTCGTCTTCGCTGGTCTCTCCCGTTTGTATTACATAAAAGTCTGCAGCAACGACGAGCTCTCCTACATGGAGTATTAGATCTTCAAGCACTCCAACCGGGCGGATACACGACTTGTCTCCCAACTCGATATTTGACCTTGGTGGTTTCAATGAACCAAGTCCTAATAGGTAATAGAAGGAGTAAGGCATGGCATTGACGGCAGCCCCAAGATCGATTAAGCACTTGCGAATTTGGGTTTCACCAATACCACAGGTGACCGTGAAGGCCCCCTGGTCCTTATTCTTTTCCGATTGTGACTCATGATCTGAAGTGAGGGATCTTTCCATTATCGGGCCATTCTGCCCATCCTTTGGCTCTGGATTTGTATGATTGGGCCCTTTTAACTCCTGATCTTCTAGGCAAATACTTTGCTCCGACGCATAGATATTAGTTGGGGAATCCCATCTGAGACCATTAGAGTCTAAATTGTCATTGTCGTCCCAGCCAGATGTTGGTATGTCAAAGGGTGTGATTGGTGGTGGTGTCATGCTAACGGTGAATGCATAACGTCCATTGTCAGCATGCGTGACCCATGTTCTGCCATCATTGGGTCGGTCTTCCTCTTGATTCCAATCGAGAAGGTGCCTACGGTTGAAGTGTTTGTTCGCATGTTTGTAAGTTGTGGATAGTGCTGCTTCTTCCAGTGTTGCCTTCATGTTTGACCTCCTTATCATGCTAATATTTGCCTTTGGGTTTTGGATGGTTTGTGAAGGTAGTCGGCCAGGCTCATTAGTAAGGGTGGACATTGAGGTAGCGAGCTGGGACATTTGTTTCTTTAGGTCAGCTATTGCTCCATCATTTTTTGCCTGGTTTTGCTGGACAGTAGCACTTAATTGATTCACGGTGCCTGATATGTGATTAATATTCCCCTGGAGTTCCTTCATCATGTCCTCAAGCCATTTGTTCGGTCTTTGCTGATTACTCGGGCTCGCCTGATATTGGTTTGATCCCTTCTGCTGATACTGACCCGTAGGTGGGGTGATCTGATTGTACTGTCGGTGTGGAGGTTGGTAGAACGACTGAGCTAATTGAGGGGCAGCTTGTTGTGTTTCCTTCTGAGGATAGCTGTTGTTTTGCCAGCTCGGGTTGGTTGCTTGGCCATACTGTCGGCTTGGCCCGGCTCTGTTATTGCTGTTGTTATTGTACCCTTGGTATCCTCCCACCGCATTTATTTCTGCCGGATCCTCTACTAGTACCGTCGGGCATGCGTCAGTCTTGTGGTCCGTAGAACCACAAAACTCGCAAGGTCTCACTTGAACTGGCGGCCTTCGCAGGATCTGAATCATCATCTCCTTCATTTGTTTCATCTCCTTCATTTGTTTCATCTCCTCGGGCATAGAGTTGACTGACGTCTCGGCTCGTGCTACGTTCTTTGTTCTGGAGAACTCATCTTGCCGAGTGGTCTCCTCTGTAAACCGAGCATTTTCAGCAACGTTAGAGATGAGTCGCCTTATGCCGCTCAATGATAGTCTCATCACGGATCCTCCAGCTGAAGCATTAAGGAGCTTTTTGTCTAAGGGAGTCAATCCATTAATCAGGTATTCGATGATGAGCTTCTCGGGTAGTCCAAGAGTGCAGCAGCTTTGCTCCAGGTGGTTGAATTTCTCCAGGTAGTCATACATGGTTTCATTAGGTCCTTGCCTTATGTCCTGCAGTTGCCTTCTTACTTGCATTGCTCTTCCTGCTGGGTAGTATTTGTCCAGGAATTTCCTTTGCATCTGAACCCATTCGTTTGCCGAGTCAATGAGGGAAAAATAGAACGCTTTCAACTTGAAGTCGTCTATATTTACTCGATTGGGCTTTAGATTTTGGCAAATGCCATGTAAGCGTTGGAGATGAGTTGTCGCAGATTCTCCATGAGCTCCTGAGAACTTGGGCAAGCTGTAGGCCACTGATGTGTTGATGGTGATGTTTTCCAGTTCAGGCCCCTCGTGAATGCACCACGATTGATTTTCGAAATCTGGGGCATTAAGTTCTCCCATAGTAGGTTCACGAAGGATCTCGTCCTCATAGTACTCCTCATAGACGGGTTGTTGCCTTGGTATTTGCTGATTCGGAGGAAGTGGTCGTCTAGGGGTGATGCACTGGGCCAGCTCCATTTCGGACCGCAAGCTGCCCTTGGTTTCTCAGGATGGCCTCCCTTTCACGAGCTCTTTGGTCTCTGATGAGTTGCTCTGGATCGTCATAATATGGTTGCTCCTCATCATTTCGACCGAACTGGTTTACTTCTTGTTGACCTCCTCATCATGGTGGCTTCCTTCGCGAGACATGGTTATGTAGAAGTGAGTACGGATTCAAAGAATACTATCCTAAATTCCCCGGCAACAGCGCCAATTTTGACGGAGCCCACCGCACCGTCGTTAAAATGCGATGTTCTGTGTGCAAAAATAAATTTATATCTCCGCTACTCGTTACTTTACTATTGGGTAGTAAAGCGGTAAGTAGGGGTCGAACCCAAGGGAATTACAGGATAGAGTTGTTCTTTGAAGAATTGGACTGGAAGGGAGTAATTGTGGGGTTGATTTTAGTTTTAGTACTGAAAAATAAGTGGGTTGGTTGTGGTTTTAGTGCTGAAAAGTAAGATGCTGGAACAGTCAATTTCAAGATCAACCGCAGACACACATTTGATACTGGCCGCACGCTGTGTTTCAAGCGTGATGCGTATCAAAAGGTTATGCCAGGCTGATGTTGATAAAGTCTGTAGTAAAAGTAAAGTACAGAAAGTAATTGCTTGATGGACAAGTCTTGCGAAAAGTAATTGCTTGAAGGACAAGACTTTGCAGAAAGTAAAGTGCTTGATGGACAAGACTTGTGGAAATTAAAGTACTGAAAGTATGCAGTTGATAATGGTACTGAAAATAACAGGTGATATTACAATTAAAGGAAAGTATTCGGTTTTAGGGGCCTTGTATCATAGTCTGTTTATCATTGACCTCTAATGATAATACTAAGTGTTCAAAAGTGTATCAAGGCTACTCCTAGCACATGACTTGCCACACCGTCTAGTCTTTTGCAAGACAAAGAACTCTTGTTCTAGTATGTGCATCCATTTGATCATCATTTCTGATAAACCAAATGGTGTTTAAAAGAGGTTGACTTCCACAGATAAGCTGTGCTCTTCCGAGCATCCACTTATCCACGGAAGATCACGAACCCATGGCAGAGCTTTGCTCTTCCGAGCATCCACTCAACCAATGGAGTTCTGACCTAATATAAGGCACCTAGAACAAGTTGAACACAAAGAGGCACTAAGAGAAGGGTCTAAAACATTTTATGATACAAGTACACCCCTTCAACCGAATGAAGGGTTTAGCTACGAATACCCATGGAGGTGGATATCATAGCTAAGTACTTGGAAAAGTAAAGGTTTTGAAAGACATGAAAAGTAAAGATTTTGGTTTTGAAAGACAGTAAAGTAAAAAGGAGAATACTCAAGAACCGACAGGAGTAAACTCAGGAAAAGTAAAGAAACGCTTGAGTACTTCAGGAACCGACAAGAGTACTCAAGAACGAACTTAAAGCTTTCGATATCAAAGGAAAGTGTTTACAAGGATGGTGTTGTGAATCTAGAGAGCTTCTCTCTCTACCCAAGACTGTGGAGCTTTGTGGATTGTGGGATGATTTTACAAGGGCAAGGGAGGGCTCTATTTATAGGCATGAAGGAGCAATGAGGAGCCAACACTTGGCAAGATGGGAGAGGGACTCAAGGAGCCGCTGGCCACATGTCTTCTCCATGGCAAAAGCCGCCGGCCATGTGAGGAGGAAGAGAGGAGTAGCCGCCCCCCATGAGGTGGATGGGAGTGGTTGAGTGTGTTTTGTGATCTTTTCCAAAAGCCACCGGGTCTTTTCAGCTCCGGAAAGACTCTGGTTGCCCTTCGGTTGGACTTGTTTTGAGTGATTCCATGTCAGGTTTATGAAAGTTGTACAGTCGGAATCTGATCGTGGCCTGGAGTGTATTGTAATCCATTTTCATCTTTAAAACTCCTCCTTAGCTTGTATTCTCTCTAGACTTCAAAATACCCTGTAGATAAATATCGGAACTAACAAGCAAAAGTTAAATAGACAAAGAGTCTAATTTGGTGGGTTTAACTGTCTTAATGAATCATATAAATATGGTCCATCAATGTCCAATCATCGCCCGCGAGCATATGGAAATACCTCCCCGCTCTTTCTCATCCTTGCCGTTTCGCGCGGGTCTAGATGAGGGTCGCTCATCTATTTTCTCGGCTACTTGGACTAGAGATAGGACGGTTTGATTCCCGTCCCGCCTCTTGCATAAACGCTGCACGGCGGAGATGACTTCAATCTTCAATGAAACCCGAAGTACAGTCTCCATTGACTTCGTAAACCATATAGTGAAATCCGATCCTTCGAGTGCTTGCCAAGCCTCTCTAGGGCATTTTATATCAACTCCAAATCCCCTGTATATCTCAGCACAAAGGGACAAATGAGAAGTTACATCCTAAGTTTTTATACAGTTGAGATTTCACAAGGTAACTGCTTGAATTTAGATCTATCTTTTTCACATTCTCAAGTTCATATTTTCAAAAAGATAATATTAAGGGAAAAGGAAAAAGAAAGCATGTTAACTAACTATGTACAAAGGCGGTTCTCACCCCACACTTTTGAACGAAGGCGTGCCTCACAGCACGACTTAGTTCAAAAGTTTATGCAAGAAAATATATACAGGAAAGGTGAGAATGTTTTAAGGCAAAAAACTAAATGACTGAAATTAAATGACTGAAAGTAAGATAGATGTCGGGTTACCTCCCGACCAGTGCATTTGTTTAACGTCGTTAGCTCGACGATACCTCATTCCTGGATCATAAGGTGGGATCCCATGGGTGGCTCAGGTCGAATTTTTCCGCGCCTCTTGCGTTGATTCTAGCTTTGACTCTCCCCGAGTTCTTGTGGGATGATGTGCTCGGGTCCTGTTCCCATTGTTCTGGTGGTTTTTCTTTCCAACGCCTCTGAGAAGGCGAGGGACCCTTAACTGCTGGTCTCTTGAGTCGGGCTCTCTTATGTTCAGGGCTGTCTTGTTTAGTTGTGGCAAAAAACTGCTCCATCAGGGAGTCGTTCTGATTAGACCCTTCTTCTATCATTCTTTCAGGCTCTCCACTGATCATATAGTTTTCTGCGATTTGCATATTGATCAGAGGGAAAAGTTGCGAGGCTTCCATTATACGCGCCAGATCCATATTGGCCAGATTGTCCGTGAGGAACTGGTCTTGATTGATTTCTTCGGCTGCTTCGGTGGTGAGGGTTGGGTATGTCACGGGTTGCTCGCTAGTGGCGTTCTGGACTTCCTCTTCGGCCTTCTCAGGAGTGAATTCTAATGAAGACTTTTCTTCATCCTCCTCTAAATTGGCTTTCGGCTCTGGGTCTTCTGATGGCTCGGGGGTGATCTCCCATATAGGTTCTTCTTCGTTGCTCCCGGTGCTTTCTGCATCTGATTCAACCATTATGGCTTCTGCATTGCCTTCTCCACTCCTGTCTATATTAGCTTCTACCATCTGCGCTCTTCCATCAGCTTGGAGCATTGGCCTTCGTTTTGTGGCTTCGGCCAAGTCATCTATAATATCCCACATTTGAGTCATAGTTAAGTGCAAGGTCGATCCTCCTACTGCGTCGTTAAACCTTGATTGGTCAACCGGCCTCATCTCACAAAGGAATTTTTGAAGAAGAACCACATTCGTGAATCCATGGTGCGGGCAGCGTGAGACGATGGTGTCAAAGTACGTGTAGTATTCGTCCAAAGTCTCATCCCGAGATTGTTGAAGGTGGATGATCCTCTCTCGGGTGTCATGTCGTAGAGATGGGGGAGAATTCTTTTAGGAATCGAGCACGAAGGTTCTCATAATAACCTGCACAACTAGCATTTAATGAGTAATACCATACTGTCGCAAAGTCAGTTAGATAGAATTTAAAGCATTTCATTTTAAACTCTTCTAGATCCTCATTTTCAGGTTTCATGTAGCGGCATATATGGTGAAAATGTTGGCAGCGTATTACAGGGTCCTCTCCAACTGTACCTCCAAACTGAGGAAGATGTTTAGTCATCCAAGCATACATAGTGGACAGTGCAATGAAGAAATGAAAAGGGAAAGAAAAGAACAACTAATCGAAAGCTAATTCCCCGGCAACGGTGCCAATTTGACAAGCACTGCATTGTCGCGAGGCAATGTGTACAAAATAAATTTATAAATCCGCTACTCGTACTCTACTATTGGGTAGTAAAGCGGTAAGTAGGGGTCGAACCCAAGGGAATTAGTGGATAGTTGTTCTTTCGAAAATGGAAAGTAAGACAGTTGGGGGTTGGTTGTGATTTTAGTACTGAAAAGTAAGTGGGTTGGTTGTGATTTTAGTACTGAAAAGTAAATGACTGAAAGTAAAGAAAGTAAATACGGGACTGAAAGTAAATACTGAAAAGTAAAGTGCTTGAAGGACAAGACTTGCGGAAAGTAAATGCTTGAAGGACAAGACTTGCTGAAAGTAAATGCTTGAAGGACAAGACTTGCGGAAAGTAAATGCTTGAAGGACAAGACTTGCGGAAAGTAAATGCTTGAAGGACAAGACTTGCGGAAAGTAAGCAGTTGATATGGTACTGAAAGTAAAGTGACAGGTGATGTTTTAATTGAAGGAAATGATTCGGTTTTAGGGGCCTTGTATCATAAATCTGTTTATCATCGACCTCTAATGATCATACTAAGTGTTCAAAAGTGTATCAAGGCTATTCCTAGCACATGACTTGCCACACCGTCTAGTCTTTTGCAAGACAAAGAACTCTTGTTCTAGTATGTGCATCCATTTGATCATCATTCCTGATAAACCAAATGGTGTTTAAAAGAGGTTGACTTCCACAGATAAGATGTGCTCTTCCGAGCCTCCACTTATCCACGGAAGATCACGAACCCATGGCAGAGCTTTGCTCTTCCGAGCATCCACTCAACCAATGGAGTTCTGACCTAATATATGGCACCTAGAACAAGTTGAACACAAAGAGGCACTAAGAGAAGGGTCTAAAACATTTTATGATACAAGTACACCCCTTCAACCGAATGAAGGGTTTAGCTACGAATATCCATAGGGGTGGATATCATAGCTAAGTACTGAGTAAAGTAAAGGTTTTGAAAGACAGGAAAGTAAAGGTTTTTGGAAATCAAGACAAGGAAAGTAAAGGGGAGAATACTCAAGAACCAACAGGAGTAAACTCAAGAACAACGAAAAGTAAAGGAAATGCTTGAGTACTTCAAGAACTGACAAGAGTACTCAAGAACAAACTTGGAGCTTTTGATTCAAAGCAAAGTGTTTACATGGATTGTGCCCAAACTCTAGAGAGATAAGTAACAAGTGACTATGGGATTGAGGATGTTGGGATGATTTTACAAAGGGAAGGAGCTTGGTATTTATAGGCATGGAGGAGGAGGAGATGTGGAGGGGAAGCAAGCCACATGTCAAGAGGGGGTGGGGGAGAGCTTAGCCACCGGTGGTGAGGTGGCTTCTCCAAAAGCCGCCGCCCCATGTGTCTTCTCCATAAGCAAGCCGCCGGCCATGAGGTGGAGGAGAGGAGAGATGAGTGGAATGAGATCTTTTCCCCAAAAGCCATCGGTTGGCTTATGACTCCGGTTGGTCTTCGGTTGCCCTTTGGTTGCTCCTTTGGTTGCTTCTTAGTTGACATCAAAAGATGAGGAACTTAGACTTGGCATTTCACTTGTGTTCTTGATCTTTGTTGGAATAAGTCATTAGGACTTAGTTGTGGCTTGATCGGAGTATGGTCGGAGTATGGCCAGTTCTGACTTGTAATCCACTTTCAGTGTTAAGAACTCCATTTTAGCTCGTTTCATCTTTACTCCTTGAAATGACCTGTAGAACAAAAGTGAAACTAACAAGTAAAAGTTGTCAAGACAAAGCGTCCAATTTGGTGGGTTTAACTGTCTTAATGAATCATATAAATATGGTCCATCATGGCCCTGCACCAAGAAAAATCTCAACCGGTCAGTTGGAGTCCTTCCATCAGCCACCCGACCGGTAGGACTGCTACAGTACCAGATATTTTACCTGAGGCTATAAATAGAAAGTGGCGTTTTGACCTAAAAAGTGGGCATCTTAGGGGAAATTTCCAGAAGAATAGATCAAATCAAGGTCATCAATCATCATCCAACCAAGGAGAAGTGAAGATCAAAGGGACACATTAGGATTAACCATCCTACTTCTATCCATCTTCTATTCTCTTTGTTGTTGCTAGACCTGCACAAATGCGGGTGCGGGCCGGGTTCAGGCCAGGCTTTTTTATATTTGATAGCCCATATAGTCGGGCCGGGCTAAACCCACTCGGTCAATTCGGGCTCATAATCTTGTCCAAGCCCGCCCGATGTATCGGGCCGGGTTACCCATCGGGCCAACCCGCTACAAGTACGTATCACTACATTTTAATTTTTATGTATAACTTAAATAAAAATACCATAATTTGTTTGCACAACAACAATATATTACAATGATGTAACACAATAGATGGATGCAAAACAATCGCCACATTGAAGTAAAGCATTTCCAAAACATCATAAAGTATTTCAGAAAAGTTTTAACGTGGAATGTTGGGAGTAATTTTGATTGTTAAAACTTTCAACTATTTTATTTATGGAGTATATTTCTTTTCGAATTCAAGAATACAGATTAGAAATATTTTTTTTATTTCTTACTAATTACAATTAAGTATTAGTTTTCTTTTTAAAAAATAAAATAAAAATTAAGGTTTAATTTGTAGCGGGTTAATGGGCGGGCCAATAGGCCCGGTTCAGGCCAAAATGTGTGTCCGAGCCCGGCCCTAAAAAAAATACGGACCGGACCGGGCCCGGACCGTCGGGCTAGTATGCTTGTCCAAGCCCGTTTTATTGATTGGGCGGTCGGATCGGGCGGGTGGGCCGGGTCGGATTTGTGCAGGTCTAGTTGTTGCTATAAACCCTACTCACTCCATGTTGTCTTACATGATGTGTGAGTAGTCCTTTTGTGTTTTGAGGGTTTTACAACCCTCCTTGGTACTCTATGATCATGTATACACATTGAATATACAATCTATGGTATTGATTTCATTTTCACTAAGTGCTCTATTCATGACATGTTACCAAGTGTTTGATAAAATGCCTATGTGACATGTTGATCTTAGAATTTGATCTAAGTATTGAAAATGCTTAGTGATGATTTGGATATGGTGGAAATGATCATATCTAGTGTTTATGAGAGTAAATGCATGGATGTGAGGTTAGCTAGAGCTTAATGCCTATAGCATTTATTACCTTGGGAGAGGTTCCAAGGATATAAGTGCTATAGAGTGAATCAATACCTTGATAAAGTGAGGTTCTAATTAGGATTAGATTCAAATGAGAATTTATCTATCTTAGTCTAAGCTAGGTTCTAAACAAATTAACACCCAAAAATGAATTAACTCTTGTGTACATGATCGTTGAGAAATGCCAAGGAGGGGAGTAACCCCTCGAAACTCTCTTTGAATTGAACTAAAACCCCCATGAAACCATTTCATTGTTAGTTTTAAATTGGAAACCATCTCATAATCGATTTGAAGGAATAGATAAGTTGAAAACTTGATTCTCCTAGCGCATAATCAAATTGCTCCCTTGGGTTCGACACCGGTCTTACCGGTCAAATATAAATTTCTTTTGACTATACGAAAATTACAACTGTCAAAATGGCGCCGTTGCTAGGGAGCAATGGCTAGATTGTCCCTACGACGAATCATTTAGTACTTCGACTATTCCATGTTTTTCTTTTATTGTTTTGCTACTTGTGATTCTTGAGTTCATTCCACTATCCTCAATTGTCTTGTTGTGTTTTCCCCTTGTAGGTGCATCTCTTTTATGCCACCTAAGACAAAGAAGCTTACCCAAATTTTGGATAGAGAATTGAATCAACCCTTAAGAGATATCGTTAATCCTCACCTTACAAGGAGTAAGACAACCAAGGCTAAAGGATCAACCTCGAACGCTCAAGAAACCATTACTCAAGACATGGGAGATAGAGATAGACTTCCTCCTCCTCCTCCTCCCCAACTTCCCCAAGGTCCTCTTCCATCATTGCCCCAAGCTAGAAGGGTCCTCAAAGATTACGCTGCTCCCAATGCTTATGGTTACCGGTCCCCAATCCTCATCCCCGAGGTAGACAACCGAGACTTCGACTTGAAAACCTCGACAATCCAAATTATTCAATCAAACTGATTCTCGGGGAGAGACCACGAGGACCCAAACTCTCATTTGACTACATTTCTTGCAGTTTATGATATTTTCAAGATCAATGGGTTCTCCGAGGATGCTAAACTCTTGAGATTATTCCCTTTCTCACTCGCCGGAAGAGCTACGGATTGTTTAAGGAGCCAAACGCCGGTTAGTTTCACCACTTGGGAGGAGCTCGCCGATGCATTCCTCAACAAGTATTTCCCTCCATCCAAGACGGCCTACTATAGGAGTCAACTCATTAATTTTGAGCAAATGGATGGAGAGACGCTCTATGAAGCTTGGGATAGATACAAAGAGTATCAAAGGCTTTGCCCACATCACAACCTAGATTGCATCCTCGTGTTCCATACCTTCTACCAAGGTGTTTATGGTCCCTCGCGGCTTGCACTTGATACCGCCGCGGGAGGAGCGAGCTTGAACCTCAATAAGGATATGCGGTAATCGAGAAGATCACCAATAACTACTTCATGTGGGCAAGTGAAAGAGGAAACCCAAGAAAGAAGGAAGAAAGACATGAAACAAAGGCCGTAAGCACAAGAGACTATGATTCATTAGCTAGAAAATTCGAAGACCTCTCGGAGAAATTTGATAAAATGCAACTTTCGACAAAAGGCCACTCAATGAGCCAAGAGTGCGACATATGTGAAGTTTATGAGCACGATATTAATTCTTGCCTTTTGGTTCAAAGGGATGGAGGTAGAAATGGGTATGATGAAGCGAACTACATTGGTGGAAACCAAGGGAGAGAGTATAATGCTAGTGCTTTTCATGGCCAAAATTCTCAATCCAACTACACTACCCCAAGGTTTTCATCCGCTTCGAGAAATCATCCAAACTTCTCATACAAGACCACAAATCCTACACCTCCAGACTTTGATCCCAAGCCAACTTCAAATAACAATGGTTTCCCACCAAAGAACCAATTCCAACAAAGGAACCAATACCAAGGCCAATAATACCAAGCTCAAGCTCAAAGGCCCTACCAACAAGTTGACCATACTCCACAAACTTCAAATGAACCCTCCGGAGTTGAGGCAATATTGGCTAGACTCCTTGCTCACCAAGAGAAGATGAAC
The DNA here is from genome assembly GCA_033675215.1 of Rhodiola kirilowii. Lineage (NCBI taxonomy): Eukaryota > Viridiplantae > Streptophyta > Magnoliopsida > Saxifragales > Crassulaceae > Rhodiola > Rhodiola kirilowii. Next base: position 11,744,637 of record CM066195.1, on the reverse strand, counting down.
GCTAAATAAGATGAGATGGAAGCTCAATTGATGGAAATGAGACAAACCAACCAAAGGATGGAAGCCCACAACAAGATGCTCGAGAACTAAATAGCCCAATGGGCCGAGTCCTCTACGAGAGCACTAGGGAAACTACCGGCTCAACCCGAGCAAGGCCAAAAAGAGTATTATAATGCCATATATATAGGGAATGAGGAGACATTTGCGGATGAATTGCTAGAGAATGAATAGCTAGAGATGGAAGAGCTTGATGAGAAGACTTTATCAAAGGTTCCCCGTGAGGAACATTGTGAGGCGGTAACCCTTAGGAGTGGGAGACAATTAGAGGGTACCCAACCAAAGAAATCTACTCAAATGCCTCTAAAGCCCACCGGCCAAGCTAGAGCCGAAGAAAAAGAACTCGACGAAGAAGTCCCTAATCCTCCAACTGAAATGGCAAAAGAAATTAAGAGGGGAAAAGAAGAGTTTAGGCTTATGCTCCGCCTATTCCTATCCCTCAAAGGCTTGAAAAGCCCACCAAGTTGGACAAGGAGTACGGGGTTTTCACCAAAATATTAAAAAAGCTATATGTCTACATGCCATTCCATGAGCTTATAAAGAAAGCCCCTCTCTACAACAAGTTTCTAAAAGAGATTTTATCCAACAAGAGGACCATTGAAGAAGATGATCCCCATGCCCTCAACCACGAATGTAGTGCCCTCTTTTCGAAGCAAATTCCCCAAAAGGCAAAAGACCCCAGAAAATTCACTATCCCTTGCTCGATAGGTGACATGAACTTCACAAGTCCCCTAGCCGATCTTGGGGCTAGTGTGAGTGTTATGCCCTTAGCCACCTACCACAAACTTGGACTTAAAGGGGTAAAATCCGCTAAAATGATACTACATCTCACGGATGGGACTACAAGGCGCCCTTGGGGGCTAGTGGAGAATGTCCTACTCAAGGTCGACAAATTCTACATACCATGCGATTTTGTGGTGATCGATATGGGGGACAATAGTACTTCTTCCTTGATCCTTGGGCGCCCTTTCTTGGCTATCGCCGGTTTTAAAGTTGATGTTGGGAAAGGGAAGTTGACTTTGAAAATTGGTGTAGAAAAGGTGAGAATAGAAAGGCCAAATGGAGAACAAGTGGCTCTATTGGAGATTTGTGAGTTGAGGGAGAAAGAAACCATGGAGGCTGAAAATGTTGAGGCCCAGAAATTAACTAAGAAGAGGTTGCACAAGATGCTCGATCCCGATAAAGGCCCTTCCCTTGACCACCATGAGCCTTGCATGCAAAACGATGAAGGAACAAAAAATGCCAACACAAAAGCGTCAAGGGATGAGAAGCAAAGTTCTCAATGGGAAAACACTATTAAGCAAGTTGCATGCAACTCTTCAAGGAACCCGGATTGACTCCTCCAATACTCTACAAGTCCGCTTGAGGAGGGATCCTAGCAAAGGACTCCTCAAGTGTGTTTCTTAACATTGAGGGATTCAGCTCGGTCTTTGCCATGACGTTAAACTAGGCCCTTACGGGAGGTAGCCCGGTTTGTAAATTGCCCATTGATGGATGCACAGTCATTATGTGCAAACGTCAAGAATAAATTTATAAGTCCGCTACTCGCGACTTTACTACTGGGTAGCAAGTGGTAAGTAGGGGTCGAACCCAAGAGAGTCAGTGTGGATTAATTGTTCTTAAATGAAGCTTATGCAGAATTTAATTACGATTGGGGTTGGGTTTGAGTGTGTTTTGAGAACTGAAAGTAAGTTACAGCAGTTGATAATGGACTATAAGGAAATGATTCGGTTTTAGGGGGCCTTGTATCATAGCTGTTTATCATCGACCGCTAATGATCATACCAAGTGTTCGAAATCGAGGCTATTCCTAGCACAAGACTTGAAACGTCGTGTAGAACACTTGAAATGATCATGCTAAATGTTCAAAGATGAATCGAGGCTATTCCTAGCACAAGACTTGCAACATCATTTAAAACACTTGTTCTAAGCAAAACTAATTCCTCCTTTCAAAGTATCTTAGCCGTAAGTGCATCCATTTGGTCCCTTTGGTCCAGTTTCCAAATGATTTTTAAGATAAGCCGAACTCCTCAATAAGTTTTGCTTGTTACAGCTTCCACTTACCGAGTATGTTCACGAATTCCCACGGAAGAGCTTATTGCTTGTCAGGCACTCAACCTTGGAAACTCTGACTTGAAATATGGCACATAGAACAAGTATCGAACATAAAGGTATACTAAGAGTAAAGTCTAAAACATTTATAATACAAGCACACCCCTTTAACCGAATAACTAATTTAGCTACTAAGCATGGCAGTGGTTATCATAACTATGAACTTGGAAATAAACACGAGTTTATAAATACAATTTAAATAAATAAAAAGACTTACAACCGTTGAAGCGCCAAGGATCATGCTTTGATTCCAAAGTAAAATTACATGATTAGTGCCCAAAATCTAGAGAGAAGCTAGAGCTTCTCTCTCTAACTATGGAGTTGTGAATTATGGTGGTGATGATACAAATGAGAGGAGGAGCTCTCATATTTATCCTCCTCTCATATTTATAGGCTAAGGGAGGAGGAATGGAGGGTGGAGATGGCTCCATGTGGTTGTGCATCCAAGGGAGTAGGAGGAGGAGATGGAGATGTGGTGGAGGAGCCACCACATGGCAAGCTCTCCATGGTGGAGCTTCTAGCCGCCGGCGGCTTTGGGAGGAGAGGAGGAGGAGCCGCCATGTGGAGGTGTGGGAGTGGTGGAGGGAAGGTGTGAGGGAGGAGCCGCCCATGTGAGGAGGAGGGTGGAGTTTTGTGAGTTTTGTACAGTCTTTTCACAAAACTATCAGTCTAATTCCGCTCCGGTCTGTCTTTGATTATTCCTCTGTTTGATTTAATTTGAGTAATTCAATGTCAGGATCTTGAGATTTTTTCATTCAGCGTCTGATCTTGACCTTGGATTGACTCTTGATATCTTTTCAGCGTAAAATCCTCTCCTTAGCCTGTATTCTCTCTAAGCGCCAAAATACCCTGTAGAAATATATCGGGACTAACAAGTAGAAGTTAAATAGACAAAGTGTCTAATTTGGTGGGTTTAACTGTGTTTTTGATTCGTATAATTATGGTCCATCACCCATCTACTTAAAATTGATTTCATATATATGTTTGGCATGCGTACTTTAAATGATGAATGTGAACATAACTGCTAAGATGGTGAAAATGCATGATTAGATGTGCTTGGTGTGGTTGTTCATCCTCTAGCCCCTTACCACTTCTCAAGGTCACCGCATTACAATGCTCTCTTTGCCCTTGCTCGGGTCTAGCCGGCAATTTCCCTTGTGCCCTTGTAGATGATTCGGCTTGTTGAGCTATTTGGGTCTCAAGCATCTTGTTGTGAGTTTCCATTCTCTCGATTTGGGCTTGCATCTTATCTTGATTTGCAAGGAGTTTTGCAAACATTGCCTCAACACCGGAGAGTTCATTCGAAGGTTGTGGGGGGCTTCAACTCGTTGATAGGGTCTTTGAGCTTGAGTTTGGTATTGTTGCCCTTGGTTTTGGTTCCTTTGAAGCAAAGTTGGTCCTTGACTTTGATATTGGTTCCTAGGTTGGAACGCTTGATTCGATTGAGTAGGTTTCGGACCAAATCCGGGAGGTGTAGATCCAAAGTCGGGATGAGTGGGATTTGTGGTTTTGTAGGAGAAATTGGGGTGATTTCTCCATCCCGAGGAGAACTTTGGTGTAGTGTAATTTGCTTGAGAGCTTTGCCCTTGATTGGCACTACATCCATAGTCTCTACCTTGATTTCCTCCCACAAAATTCACGTCTTCATACCCTTGCCTATGCACATCCCTTTGAACCAAGGGGCAAGAATTCGTCTCGTGCTCATAGACCTCACAAATATCACAACCTTGATTTGTTGAAGGTTCTTTCTCCGGGTGTTTCAACTTGAAGACTTCATCCGAAAGGTTCTCAAAGTCTTTCCTTAAGGCATCATAATCGCTTGTACTCACCGCTTTCACTTCATGCCTCTCATGCCTCCTTCTTGGGTTCCCCCTCTCACTTCCCCACATGAAGTAGTTCTTCGTGATTTTCTCTATCACCGCAAACCCCTCATGTGGTTCTAGTTCCATAATAGCTCCGCCCGAGGCGGTGTCAAGTGCTTGTCGTGAGGCACTATCAACACCGTGGTAGAAGGTGTGGAAGACTTGGAGATCGTCGAGGTTGTGATGGGGGCAAATCCTTTGGTACTCTTTATATCTCTCCCATGCTTCGTAGAGATTTTCCCCATCCATTTGTGCGAAGTTTGTAATTTGACTTCTATAGAACGCCGTCTTGGAAGGAGGAAAATACTTGTTAAGAAACGCTACGGCGAGCTCCTCCCAAGTGGTGAAACTATCCGGCGTTTGACTCCTCAACCAATCCTTAGCTCTTCCCGTGAGAGAGAAAGGGAATAACCTTAAAAGCTTAGCGTCTTCCGAGAACCCATTTATCTTGAAAGTGGCACACACTTCAAGGAAGGTAGTCAAATGAGAGTTCGGGTCCTCATTGTCTCTCCCCGCGAATTGGTTGGATTGGACCATTTGGATTGTGGAAGTCTTCAAATCAAAATCTCGGTTATCAACCATCGGTACAAGGATTGGGGAACGATATCCATAAGCCGTAGGAGTGGCATAATCCTTGAGAACCCTTCTAGCTTGAGGGCCTTGTGGTAGTTGACCTTGGGGTGGTGGAGGTGGAGGAGGAAGTCTATTATCCATATCACCCATGGCTTGATGAATGATTCCTTGAGTGTTCAATGTGGCTCCCTTGTCTTTGGTTGTCTTACTCCTTGTAGGGTAGTGGTTAACGAATTCTCTTATCGGTTGATTCAAATCTCTATCCACAATTTGAGTAAGCTTCTTTGTCTTTGGTGGCATAAACAAGATTTCCCTACAAGATGAGAACAATTAAGACAAGTGAGAATAGTGGAAATAAGCTCAAGAATCACAAGTAGCACAAGGTAAATAAAGAAAAACATGGAATAGTCGGAGTACTAAATGATTCTTCCTAGGGACAATCTAGCTATTGCTCCCCGGCAACGGCGTCATTTTGACAATTGTAATTTTTAGCAATGCAATTGGTCAAAAACAATTTATATCTTGACCGGTAAGACCGGTGTCGAACCCAAGGGAGCAAACGGATTATGCGCTAGAGAATCAAGTTTTCTACTCGGCTATTCCCTCAAATTCAATGTTGACAATGGTTATCAATGGTAAAGCAAGTAAGGAAATGGTTCTTAGGGGGTTCAATTCAATTTAAGAGAGTTTCGAGGGGTTACTCCCCTCCTTGGCAATTTCCCAACGATCACGCATACAAGAGTTTAATCATTCAAGAAGTTGATAGGATTAAAACCTGGCTTAGATTGAGATTAAACGTACTATCATGCAAGTCTAATTCTAATCAAGCTTTCTTATGTAGAATCTCACTACTTAAAGATATCGATTCACTATATAACACTTATTATCCTTGGAACATCTCCCAAGGTAATAAATGCTATATGCATGAAGACTTAGTTAACCTCTCACCCATGCATTTACTCTCATAAATGTTTGATGAGTTCATTTTACTACATCAAAACCATCACTAAGCTCTTTCAATGCTTTAGATCATAGTTCTAGCACCAACATGTCACTTAGGCATTTTGTCAAACACTTAGCAACATATCTAAAATGAAGAGCATAGTAAAAATGAAATCAACTCCATAGATTGCAAATAGAATGTGTATGCATGATCATTGAGTACCAAAGAGGGTTGTAAATCCCTCAAAACACAAGGAGACTACTCACACATCATGTAAGACAACATGATGTGAGTAGGGTTTCTAAAGCAATCTAAGAGAAGAGAAGGGGAATAGAGTAGGATGATTAATCCTAGTAAAACTCCCTTGATCTTCAATCCTCCTTGATTGGATGATGATGGATGACCTTGATTTTGACCTCTTTTCCTTGTCTTTTTCCCCCAAGATGACAGATGCCTAGGTCAAAATTGCCTCTTTCTATTTATAGCCTCGGGTAGAAAAGTGTGAGTAGCAGATCTCAGCCGGCCGGCTGAGATGGAGCCCAAATCCAGCCGATCGGCTGAAGTTGGCCGAGTCGTTGGATGGTGTAGGGGAAGGACCAGTCGGGCGGCTGAACTAGGCCGATTGTATTCAGCCTAGGTCTTTTTGGTCAGCCGGTCGGCTGAGATGGGCCGATTGACATTGAGCATTTGATGATTCATCCAGTCGGTCGGCTGGACCCTCAGCCGGTCGGCTCAACTCAACCGATTGAAATGAAGTCTTCTGGCAATGATCCAGCCGGTCGGCTGGTGCATGGGAATTCTCAGCCGGTCGGCTGAAATGCCCTTAGACAATTTTCGCTCCAAAACTTCGATTTCTCCCGAGTTTTCTTATTTTGGCTTTGGCACTGAGATTTCTTGATTTGTACCTGAAATGTACAAAAAGAGATCAAATGACATCGAATTATAGCCGGAAACGAACTAAAACTATAGTGAGAAACGGGTATTAATAAGTCAAAAACTCGACTTATCAACAACCTCATGGGTACTCAAATGGTTCAAAAGTTCTTTTGAGGATATTGTGATGGTAGTCCTAGCCTCGGTTGAACACTCTTGAACACTCTAGAAAGTTCTTGGGGTGAGGAATTTGTTTTGAGAAATCCTAGCCTCGGTTGAACACTCTTGAATTCATTCTCATGGGATAGGTGCATTTGGGATTTGTGAGTATTCCCTTTTCTGAAAACTCTCACAAGACTATAACTCGTCCACTAGGGTAGCCTAGGGGTTTACAGGGTTAATGTATACGCTAAATGCATTTGTAACGCCTACGAAAAGGAGCTAGTTAGATTGTACATACTTGTCATTTTTCTTTCAATAACATGTTTAGAAATAATGATCGAGAACTTGTGAAAGCTAGTGAGGCAAATAGACAAAAAACATAGCACCACTAGCATTTTGCCATTTGCATGACCTTGACATATTTTCATACTTTGTTCGGGACGAACAAAGCTTAAGTGTGGAGTGTTGATAAGTCGAGATTTCGACTTAATAATAGCCATTTTCACTATATCTATTGTTCATTTCCGACAAAATTTTGATGTCATTTAATCCCTTTTCGTACGTTTCAGGTACAAAACAATAAAGTCGCAGTGTCAAAGCCAAAATATGAAAACTCAGGAAAAATCAGAGATTTGGAGCAGAATATGGGCAGAAATGCATCTCAACCGGTCGGTTCAGAATTTCCCCTGAACCAACCGACCGGTTGGACAAAAGACCAGGAAGAGGAGAGCAATCGGCCACTTTGAGCCGGTCGGCTGGACTCACCAACCGACCGGCTAGATGAAGATATCAGATTGCTTGCATTCGGCCAACTTGAGCCGGTCGGCTAGGCCAGTCAACCGATCGGCTGGGAGAAAACTCCAGATGGCCATGCACCAAGAATAATCTCAACCGGTCGGTAGGAGTCCTTCCATCAGCCACCCGACCGGTTGGACTGCTACAGTACCGGATATTTCACCCGATGCTATAAATAGAAAGTGGCATTTTTGACCTAAAAAGTGGGCATCTTGGGGGAAAATTTCAGAAGAAGAGATCAAATCAAGGTCATCAATCATCATCCAACCAAGGAGAAGTGAAGATCAAAGGGAGACATTAGGATTAACCTTCCTACTTCTATCCATCTTCTATTCTCTTTGTTGTTTCTATAAACCCTACTCACACATGTTGTCTTACATGATGTGTGAGTAGTCCCCTTGTGTTTTGAGGATTTTACAACCCTCCTTGGAACTCTATAATCATGAATACACATTGAATATACAATTTATGGTGTTGATTTCATTTTCACTAAGTGCTCTATTCATGACATGTTACCAAGTGTTTGATAAAATGCCTATGTGACATGTTGATCTTAGAATTTGGTCTAAGTATTGAAAATGCTTAGTGATGAATTGGATATGGTGGAAATGATCATATCTAGTGTTTATGAGAGTAAATGCATGGATGTGAGGTTAGCTAGAGCTTAATGCCTATAGCATTTATTACCTTGGGAGAGGTTCCAAGGATAATAGTGTTATAGAATGAATCAATACCTTGATGGTTCTAATTAGGATGGCTTGATTAGGATTAGATTTAAATGAGACTTAGTCTATCTTAGTCTAAGCTAGGTTCTAAACCAATTAACACCCAGAAATGACTTAACTCTTGTGTACATGATCATTGAGAAATGCCAAGGAGGGGAGTAACCCCTCGAAACTCTCTTTGAATTGAACTAAAACCCCCCTTGAAACCATTTCATTGTTAGTTTTAAATTGGAAACCATCTCATAATCGATTTGAAGGAATAGCTAAGTTGAAAACTTGATTGTCCTAGCGCATAATCGAATTGCTCCCTTGGGTTCGACACCGGTCTTACCGGTCAAATATAAATTTCTTTTGACTATACAAAAATTACAACTGTCAAGCAAGCGTGCTTCCGTGACTCAGGCAAACACAGGGACTTTGACGCGTGCCTCATATGCAGACGGTTGTCAATTGAGCGTGGAGAAAGCCCCAAATGCCCAGTCGATTTGGGTGGATGAAGGCGTTTGGCTGGAATACTCAGGAAAGTTTTTGATTACTCGTTGCTTGGATTGTTTGTATTGGGTTACAATACGCTGTGTAATAATTGAGTGACGCTAGGACTTGATTCTCTAGGCATTGTTTGTATAAACTCTTGGATTCTAATTCTTAATAAAGGGTAAGGGTTTAACTAATCATCTAGTGTTCATAGATTTGTGTTAAATCGATCCTACAACGTGGTATCAGGGCCCATGTTGCGATACGGGCTAGTTGTGAAGGATGTGGGAAATGTGTGCAAATGCCTATGCCAAAGTGAGTGCTCGTTTGAAGATACCTCAATTGTTGGTGGGTTAGACCCTGGTTTATAAAGCCTTTAAGAGGGAGTCGCAAAGGCGCACCTACGGTGGGTTGGACCCTAATGATGGGGCGTGGAGCACCCCTAGCGGAGAGGGCTTTCGCATACGCACCTACGTTTGGCTACGAGTAATATAGCGGTGTTTGATTGAGGTGGAGCATGCACAATTTCTTCAATTGAGGGGAATATTGTTGGGAATGGTGCACTTGAATAAATTGTCCCACATTGCTAAGTGAGGAGAAGAATTGCTAGCTTATATATAATTACTAAACCATGACTCTCAAGCCTAGGCTTTTGAGTCAATATGGAGAGATATTCCATATGAGTTAGCAATTTCTACAGAAGACGACAAGAATGTGGCTCCAGTCAGATTAATTCAAAGCTTAGTAGAGCTTACAAGTACTTCTTTATCTACGTGTGTTTAAATGTGGTGCGATTACGACGACAGTGAACCAATGCTTTCGTGTTGCAATGGCAGTAGTGAGCCGTAAATGCAGACATATATTGGAACCTTTGCCCCTTACTCGACACATCTCATGTAGCACCCGACAAGCCGCCCACAACGCGTCATCACGTGATTCACCTTCTTGTTAGGATTAATGAATAACTTAAAATCCTCTCCTAAGGTGTTTACATATCATTATATTTATTTATTCTTCATTGATGTTAGAATTTTATTTTTATGAATTGTTGAACATTCATTTTTCATATAACTATATGGTTACTTATAAAACTAATGTAGGAGGATGAGAAAGATTTAGGAAATAAATTATTGAAAATTTTCCATATTATTTTTAGCAGCTTTGTTATTTTATCAATTTACTTTATTTTATTTCGTTTCTTTATTTGTAACACTCTTGGATTGTAGAATTTTTATATCTTTTATTTGAATAATAAACCTTAGCTTTGCTAATTTTTCTGGTGGAGTTTTCGTTCGAGTTCATCGCCTGTGAATTCGATCTTCTATTCTAGATTTAGTGCTTGCTATACCTTTCTTTCAAAATTCGGACTGCGTCAAAAACAAATAAAAATTAATTTACGCCTAGTCAAATTACTTAAATTCAACTTATTAGTCAGAGCAGGCTCACCATGATTTTCTAATCATGAGACTTGGTAAGCAAAGATGATTAAATAAACATAAATCTTCATAAGAATATATTCAATCATGAGATTTGATGATGAAAAATGATTAAACGAAAGCTGAATCCCCATGCTGATTCTTTTTTATTATAAACTTGATAACGAGATGACCAAACACACACACACAAAAATCATAAAATAATTATGAAAAATAATTCATGGGAAAACAACGAACCAAAAATGTAATGCAAGTATTTAGAAGCCCAACCGAATAAGTTACGGCCTGGGTCTGCTTTATAAAGTCCAACTTGGCCCGTGTATGGTATGGAAATTGAACCGAATACTCGTGTCTGGTGTTCGGTTTAATTCGAGCAACACATCGCCCAAAGCACATAGCTGATCTCATCTCATCGATCTCGCATACCATTCGGGATTGTCGTCGCAAACTTCCGACCTCGATTAAGGTGAAGCTTTTCAATCGCTTAACTTATTTCGATGTTGTTTTTGTATTTGTTTCCATTGCGTTTTGAGGTTTATTTCGATTAAGGTGAAGCTTTCAATCGCATACCATGCGTTTGAGGTTTCCGATTTTATCCGATCCGAGACATGATACATCGATTTTGATTGATTTGATTGTTCAATTTTCTGAATTGTTGGTGGTTGAATTGTTGATTATGGTTTTAGATCTGGCTGTGCTGCCTTTGTGTTTTATCAAATTATAGCTCGTTTGGGGTCTGGATTGGAGCGTCATTTTGAATTGTTAGGGACTCAGCACATTCATCCAGAGTATTCTGGACAGATGAAGACATTTATTTTTTTGTGGTAAAAGCGGATGCTTAATTATTATGGCTATTATAAGTTTAAAATATATTATTAGGATCAGGATAAAGATTTTTTTTTTGTTACGCCTTTCTCGTCATTTTGAAACCTCCTTTTACAATCCTGATTGTAAGCTGTGAGTCGATTATCATCTACGGAAATTGCATCACTTGCTTAGTTAGCTGTATGGTTTTTTTTATAAAAATTTCTGTTGTAAGTTAAGTTGAGAAGCGAAACAAATTTCACACCTTAGCTGAAGGCGAGGATTTGCATACTGTGATTGTTTTCTCGCATTTTCCATGAACCCGTCATATGGCAATTTGTATTACACTAGAGACTAGACATTACTTGAATTGAAGTTTGGACTAGCAGATTAAGATGAGATGAGTCATGAGAGTATTTCACTTACTGCAATTCAAGGCTTCTTAACCAGTATACCGAGCAGTCTCCTTTGTTTCTTTACTTGCCCTGTTGTTATCTTTAATGATTTTGTCAATTTAACTCCAGATGGCTTTAACTGGAGGAGCACCGCCAAGAGGAAGTGCAGCAGCTGCTGCAGGAATGCGCAGGAGGAGGACAACCAGCGGGGGAGCCACATCCGGAAATGCTAGCGGAACCATGCTTCAATTTTACACCGATGATGCTCCCGGATTGAAGATTTCTCCAAATGTTGTTCTTATCATGAGCATAGGTTTCATTGCATTTGTAGCCATCCTTCATGTGATGGGTAAGCTCTACTTTGTCCGCAAAGAGGCCTAAATGACCCATCGCAACTGCAACTAGTTTCGGAATCTCCTTAAACAACATACCTTAGACTTTGTGGTTTTATACAGCTCTCTTTTTGTAAACATAATTGTGTTGTTTCTTGAAAATGCATTCTTTTCATCCGACGTGTAACATAACAACCAATAGAAACGAAACACCTATGGTTAAATCTTGTTTAGTCCGACGTGTAACCTTTGAACGAATCGGGGTATGACACGTGTCATCTGGGCGGGAGCTTATCCCTTCCAAAAATCTCAACGGTTATTTCAGACCTCAACAAAACAACAATGGCGAAGTCTCTCCTCGTTTCCTCCAATTTTCTAACCCCTCAAAGCTCAACCTCAAACCTCAGAAATACCAGACCGCGAAGTCGCCAACAAATACTCGTCAGCTGCTCCACGGCGATCCCCAAATCGACGTCTCCGAAGCAGCGTCTACTCGCTCTCATCTCCGACGAGGAGCGCGGTGTCAAAACCCTAAAAAACGCAACAAAGAGGTCGGAGATAATCGCGGCGATCGATGAGATTACTGAACTAGGTAAAGGCACCGTGACGACGGGAGATTCACTTTCCGCAACTTGGCGACTGCTGTGGACGACTGAGAAAGAGCAGCTGTTCATAATCGAAAAGGCGGGGGTGTTCGGGACGAGAGCTGGAGATGTTTTGCAAGTGATCGATGTTAAAAACGGCGTTCTGAATAACGTCATCACTTTTCCTCCAGATGGAGTTTTCTTCGTCAGGTCAACAATTGATGTGGCTTCTGCTCAGAGAGTGAATTTCAGGTACTTAAACATTACAATTCAATTGGTGTATCTGGCTTCTGTTTTTCTATTGCAGCTGATGATCTGATGACTGATCTTGTTTTTTTTTCTTTTTCTGGTGATTTTTGTGTGTAGATTTACAAGTGCTGTATTAGGAGGAAAGGGCTGGGAGGTTCCATTGCCGCCATTTGGGCAGGGTTGGTAAGTGCTGTCCTGACGTTGCTCTTTGAGGTCCGCTGCTTCTGTTGCTTTGATACTTGATTAGAATTGGACTACAAACTTGTGAAATTTAGTTTAGTAGGCGTATATTGAGGTCACATTTTAACATCGACATTCTGGCAAACTTGCTTTGAGGTTTAGTTGATTAACCTGATGATTGAATTAGAATAGCTTTCCATATAGATGCAGTGTTAGTGCCATTTTTATCTTCAGTGGGAGTGGGACACAAAATCAAAAAATCTACCTGATATTTCAGTTATTGAATTTTATTGTATGTATGGTAAATTTGTGTTTTTTTGACGAATCTTGTTAATTAAGTCAATCAGTTTACTTGTGTGTGTGTGTAGGTTTGAGACTTTATATTTAGACGATGAAATACGAGTTGTGAAAGACATTCGTGAAGATTATCTAGTTGTAGAGCGTGCACCTTATGACTGGAAAGAGTGATGCGAAGCAGTCTGAGGTTTTTCTTATTACTTCCCCCGCACATGTTCATATATCTATTCTTTGTTGGCTATCAATGCTTGATTACAAGATCTCCTTCCCATTGGCATCCCGCCCCACCACTGGCTAGTGTCACAAAGGCGTAGTGTGATAATATTCATTGGCATGCGTTGGACTTTCCCCTGTTCAAAATGGCAGAGAGGTGCTGCAAACGCTAATTACTCATCAGCTATGCGTTGGATGACGAAAGTGTTACACTTTTTACTTTTTGTGTAAGAAAATAAGTGAGCACTTCTTTTTATTTGAAAGGTCTTGGAGGATCAATTTGAGCTCCAGAGGAAAAGTAATTCACAAATAAGTAGGTGTGAGTGCGGTGCGGTGCGGTTTAAAAGTAAATTCGTAACCGCACCATATTGACTGGGTTGAAAATTTTACGAAACCACAAATCGCACCTGAAAAATTAAAACCAAATATGTGGTGGGGTGCGGTTTTGTTCAAAAACCGATTTTCAAAGTTGACAAAAAAAATTGAAGTTGCACAGTAGAGAGTAGAGACTTCAAAAATCGATATTTTGCATATCAAGCGAAATGATCCGTGGGTACAGATCGTTATCATCACTCGTCGATCGCTGAAACTATTTCTTCATTTTCCCAGGAAGACAAGGAGCATCAACAACGGAAGAAGAGACGCATCAAGGCGATGACGCGGCAGAGGAAAAGCCAGAAATAGCTAGATTGGATACGAATAATAATTGTAGACGATATTCATTAACGTCGATAATTTATTGTGTGCAATTTAGTCCAAAAGGGCGGTAGTTTATTTGTTCAATTTAGTCCAAAAATACTAAATTGAAAATTAAAATAGTACAGGCCGCGATTTGAAATACTGTGGTGGTCGAGGTAGTCTTTTTGTAATTATCCCTTTTTTATAAGAGAAATTGAAGTCAAAACTTGAAGAGATTGAAAGCAGAGTTTAAAGTTAACACAATAATAAAATAACTTAAAGTAAATATCAACAAGAAATTTTTAAACTAAAAAACTTACCGATTTCATTATTCAAGAACGAAGATAAGATCAAACAATAACGATCAATTTGAGCGATAGTGGGAAAAGTAAGTCACAAATAAGTGTAGCAACTACTCGTGCTTTGCCCAAAAGCCGTGAAACCCAAGGGGAAAATTGAACTGCTTTGGAACTTCAAGTCTGGCCACAAGCTGATCAGCTTCTCCTATCCGATTCGCATCTAAAATGACTAGGAAGCATTTCTGTATTGGAACAGCATACTGCAACACACGAGTACAACAATGTCAGAATGCTTCCACAAAAAGTAAATATAATGGTAAATAACAGAGTCTGACCTCGACGACGATAAGGTAGCCGTCATCTTCAGCGCCATCTTCTCCCTTGGGCACAAAAATAGGCTCACCTATGAACCTTCGTCTCCCAGCAGACCATGTGAACACTGACTTATCCTCCGTGCTCACCTTCACTACTGTATCAAATGGGAAATCGGGTAGCGCTTGGCGATACCCAGACGATGTTGCTGCGTAGATGTACTTGTTTTTGGCACCGGAGAAAGCCTGGTTGATAACTGGGAAATCCGCCGGCTTGGTCCAATTGCTTAACGGGTCGATGGAACATTTTTCGCAAGCTCCCGAAGGATCGACTTTGATGGAAATCTGTACAAGATGGGGCAACACGTTCTTGTTTCCTTGTTTAACGTTCATGAAACCAGGGTCGAGTTTCCCACTCTGCCAATCATACCCTACTCACAAATCCATGCACATCATCAAATACAAAAATTGAATGGACGAATTCAACATGGGAGTGTCAAAACGGCGTCATTTCAATTAATATTTTATCTTGAACGATGCAATGATGATCAAAACTGAAATTCTACACCCTGTTCAATCTCGTGTTCAAGGTACAGTTGAGACAGACCTTGAACTCCTTTCACAACAGTTCAGCAGACAGAACAGATAACAGAAGCACACACAGAATGATAACCTAGTTTGGCCTCGCCTACTCTGGGGGTTTCTCACACCCTAGAAGGGACACAAATCTTTATTACGAGTTTAGAGCTTACACGTGAACTTACGCTTACACCTTGTAATTGCCTAGCCTCTAACACTCCATCTCTTAGATTTGCAACCGAGGTTCACTCTCTTAGATTTGCAACCGAGGTTCACAGCAGTTCACCTCGATCCCCTTCGTCCGAACCTTCAGTTTGAACGTGCTCGACCTTCTCTTGAAGCTCGGTAGCTTTCTCTCGAAAGCGTGTTCGCCTTTGTTGTGTGCAGCAGTTGGATCGCTTCCAGGCAGTCTGAGTAGCACGTTGATAAGACTGCTCTTGCACCGATGAATTTCTAGTGAGGAAAAACAACCGGCCGTCGCTTTCTTCTTCTCCAATCGGTAGGGTATACTTGTGTATATTTGATATTGAAAGCGATGCAGATTATGGATGCCCTAGCATTGTATTTATACGCCAAGACGATCTCCAAATCTGCTCCAGATAATCCCATCAAATATTTAGGAAATATTCCTAAATATTCGATGTATATCTTTCTCAAATCGGTGGGAAGAATATACGAAGACTTCTTTCCCAAGTCGGCCACGCCGCCATCAGATCTTGACATGTAGATATTCATTCGAATATCTGATGTTCGAATTCTTCGCTGGCCGACTTCAGATCGAAACGACATTCGATCTTTCGAACCTTCCGGAAAACATCTTGGCGTCTGCTCCACGTTGTACTGTAGTCTCAGACTGTGTTCGAACTCCCCCTGAACTCCTGCTCGAACTGTCTAACTATGTTTTGCCAAATACATGTCACTCAAGGGAACATCAAAAACTACGTCGTTTTGACACTCGTATCATTTTCTTACATTGCACCGGATATGAATGCTAATACTTAACTAAAGGTCCTAAATGAAAAGTTGAACTGAACAACAGAAATTTTAAGCGTAAAAGAACTCATAAATATTTAAATCCTAAGGTCCATTTTTTTTTGCATATTTAGTGATTACTTACCGAACATTTTCTGGAAATTGAACCACCGGTACGAGCAAGTGCTAGCATGGACAGAAACGTTCAAGTTCCCGTTCGAGTCTACGTGCTCGAAAGCGTTCCCACAGTGCAATAGCCATGACTGGGAATCGAGTTCGATAGGGACCTTCCAGTCCCTTCGATCCGAACTCTCGTTAGAAAACCGAGGGAGCAAGTAGACAGGAGATGTAGCTTTGCTTGGATTAACACTCAACGCAGTTATCATGGGAGACAAGCCGCAGACCGCCGTCATTGATCCTGAAACATTTCAGACTACATTTTAGTACCATGAAACTGAATAGAGAATTTTTTTTAGACTTTCGAATCATAATGAGAATATAGTCTAACCCAAATTTAAGATTTCATGTTAGAACCCATTTGTTTTGGTGATCACAAACACTTAGCTAATGTTTTGTCTAAGTGTGCAGAAATCCATCTAACAGATTAAAGAACAAATTTCCATGAGATGGATATACCCTACAGGTTGGATGTGGCAAATTCTGTTAAGTATACAAACAGACAAAGAGAAGATTCCAGAAGAAAAAGGAGCTCTGTCGTTTTGGGAAAAAGACGCTAGGGTTTCGGAAAACAAGACTGGGCCAGGACATTGGGCCCAGATATCGAGACCCAGCCGCCCAATAAAAGGAGCTAGGGTTTGCAGATGCAATGTGCAGTTTTCCAAGAGCTTCTAGAGAGATTGCGGCGCAGTTCTAGAGAGTAGAACGACAGAGTGTTCTTGAGTAAAGAACGGTGGAATCGCACTGAAGGAAGAAAGCTCGTTGAAGCAACACACGGAGGTTTGTGGTAGAAATCGATTATTCCATCCGGTTGAGTAGAGGTCATCAAATAGAATCTGTGTGATCTAGTTTGTAAACCCTACAAGCATATCGGGAATAAAAGGAATAATCTGATTTCGAAAATCCTTTCAGTGGAAACTGAAAAGTAGTGGTTTTTAATCTTATCATAGTTTTGATAAGGTTTTCCACTATATATCATTGTGTTGTTATTTCTGCCGTTATTTTCCTGCATTAATATTCCGCTGCTACGTTAACTTTTAAACGGAAAACAATATAGAATCAACTCTTAATTTCCGTCTGATAGTTTATCGTATTTTGCTAACACTTCGATCCAACACGTGGTATCAAAGCCGACGGTTCTAGATTTGTGTGTTAGCTTGCAGGAAAAGTATGTCGTCTATCAGTGATTCATTTTGGAAACCGCCGCTGTTGAAGCCCGGGCAGTTCGACTGGTGGAAGGACCAGTTCGAGGCACACGTCTGCTCGCTGGATGGACAGCTTTGGAGCATCTTCGAGTCAGGACCACTCACCATTCCTCCTGATACATCAGATCCTGAGAAACCAGTGGAGAAGACTAAGGATCAGTACACTGATGAGGACTACAAGAAATTGGAAAAGAATGCTAGAGCAAAGAAAGTCCTATACATGGCTCTTTCTCCCGGTGACCAGATCAAGGTGGCTATGTACAAGACCGCAAAGGACATGTATGATGGCTTGGTGAGGTTATATGGAGGGAATGAAGATATCAAGAGAAACAGGATCTTGGCCGCGATAAAGGACTATGAATCTGTCGTGCAGAGGAAGGATGAATCTCTTGAAGATTTATACACCCGGTTCCAAGTCATCATTGGACAGCTGGAATACTTGAATGAGAAGCTCCCGGAATGGAAAATCACACACCAGTTCATGCAGGCTTTGAACTCAAAGTGGGATCATGTAACCTTGGCGCTGCAGGCTCAAAAGGGAATTAAGGATATTACTCTTGAGGAACTGGTCGCTAACCTTCAGAGTCAAGCTGGCATCACTGAAAGGAAAATGGCTAGGAGACAGTCGGAAAAATCTCAGGCCATAGCTTTGAAAGTAGAAAAGGCTCTTGATCTGTCACATGGAAATGGATCACCAAAGGAAGATGATGAGATAGCGCTCTTAACGAAAGCATTGAATCAAGCCAACTTTGGCAAAGGCAGGAGAGACTTTAGAGCTGGAGGAAGTCGTGGAAAATTCTCCAAATGGAACAAGGGTGCCGCTTCAAATGAAGACAAAGGGAAGTCAAAGGAAAAGGAAGATAGGATATGCTATCACTGCCAAAAGAAGGGGCATCTGTCCGCGGACTGCTACAGCAGAAAGAAAGGAGAAGAACCTGCTCCAAAGCCAACTCACGCCATGTTTGCAGCTTGGGGAGATTCAGACAGCGATGATGGAAAATGCATCAAGGAGCCCTGCTTGATGGCTCACTCTGCATCAAACCAGGTAACAGATACTGACTCCTTTATTGATGAAGTGTTTTCTGAATCTGATTTTGCAGAAACAATAACCAAGCTCCTCGAGAAAATTCAAAGAATGGAGAACAGAATATCTAGTATGCAACAGGAGCATCACGCTGACATAGAAGAGAACAATCTATGGGCAAACAAAGCTATGCACCTTGAGAAGGAAATAGCAGAGCATGTATGCAAGTGTCTTACTTGTGCAAGAAAGGAAAGACAGATAAGCAAACTGAGTGAGAAGTTGGAACGCATGACAATCGGAAACACCGAGATGACTGATTTCAACACCATGGTTGAAGAGTTGGAAAGGGAGCTGGCAAATCACAAACAGAATAATGAAGAGCTCCTCCATATAGTAGCTGAACTCAGAAGCGATGAAGCTGCAAAGAAGGAAAAATGGCTCCGTGAGTTGGAAGCTAAAAGGATCGAGGATGAAAAGGATGAGTTCAAAAGAACGTTCGTAAGACCAGGTCTTGGATACGAAGAGGGAAAAGAAGCAAAGGAGAAGGACACTAAAGGAAAGAAAGTAATGATGGAACAAGGTGAAGGCTCGTGTCAAAATAGAGGATCTCAGAACATTGGAAAGACGAGAAGGGAAACAAGTCCACAGGATGGATTCAATGTCCATGACAAGGACTTTGTTCCTTACAAGGCCAGAAAAGCCTATGAGATATGGCTGAAAATGAGTCAGAGATGCAAGTCCTCAAGGACAGATCTCCGTACGAAAGGGATGCGAACAGTCGCTCCATCTGGCAGAAGTAAGTATGTCGATCTTCCATGCCATAGAACTTGCTGGTGTTGCGGAAAATCTGGACATTACAGATCCGAGTGCCCGAAACTGAGGGAGATACGTGAGAGTAACTATGAATGGATGGTTACACGCTACAAGAAGAAGGCAAAGTCCTACAGTAAGAAAGGCAGAATGGATTACCCTCGCCCTCACCATGATCCAGAAATCCGTGGCAGACCAAGAAATGCACCCAGGAGAAAGATTGATACAACTAACTATTATGCACACTGTCAATCTTACTATATTCCAGTTGCTAGATTTGTACCAAAACCCAGTGAGCCCAAGCTTATCTGGGTTCGCAAAAACTAACTTCCTTCTTGCCGGATGGAGTGAGGTCCCATCCCTGGTACCTGGACAGTGGCTGCTCAAGACACATGACGGGGAATCCAGGTTGGTTCAACTCGCTCCGGAAACACTCCGGAGAAAGCATAATCTTCGGAAACAAAAGCAAAGGAACGGTAATAGCTATGGGAGAGGTAAGTATTTCGGAAACCATCCATATTAAAGAGGTAAGTTTGGTTGAAGGTTTGAGATATAATCTGCTAAGTGTGTCTCAGCTATGTCAAAACGGTAAAAACCATGTTATATTTAACTCTAATGACTGTTTGGTGAGGTGCAATGAGACAGGTAAGACGGTACTAAGGGGTATTCGTGTGAATGAAATCTATACTGTGGATCCAGACTTCACACCTGAAGAAGATCTGTGCTTAGCCAGTATTGCCGAGAATTCTGTCCTATGGCACAAGAGATTTGGACACGCTAGTATGAAGCTTCTGCATAAACTCCACCTGAAAGAGCTGGTAGTCGGCTTACCCAAGGTGGAAAGCGCGTTTGAACAGATATGCAGTGCATGTGCCACGGGAAAGCAAGCAAGGACTTCATTCTCATCAAAGCAAACTGTGAGCACATCTGCACCTTTGGACATGATCCACATGGATCTATGCGGCCCTGTCAATGTTGTAAGTCGTGGTGGAAACAGGTATATTCTAGTCATAGTCGATGACTATTCCAGGTATACATGGACTATCTTTCTATGCACTAAAGCTCAAACTTACGCTGAATTTGAAGCATGGCTAAAGCTGATAGAAAATAAGTTAAATCAAAAATTGGCCTCCATTCGGACTGACAACGGAACTGAGTTCCGGAATGTACAATTTCTTTCGTTGTGCAGGGATAAAGGTATTGATCACAACTTTTCTGCCCCACGGACACCACAACAGAACGGTGTAGTGGAGCGGAAGAATAGAACCCTAGAGGACATGTCCCGGACAATGTTAATTGCCAGCAAAGTCCCAAAAAGCTTCTGGGCAGAAGTAGTATTTGCAGCATGCCATATCCTTAACAGAGCGTCACTTAGAGTCATGTTGGATAAAACTCCTTATGAACTGCTGCGAGGAAGAAAGCCAAACATCTCCCATCTAAAGGTTTTTGGATGCAAATGCTTTGTCCATAACAACGGGAAGGAAAACTTGGGAAAGTTCGATGCAAGGAGTGATGAAGGAGTATTCATTGGCTACTCTAGTCATAGTAAAGCCTACAAAATCTACAATCTGAGGCTGGAACAAGTTGAAGAAAGTGTGCACGTGAAGTTCGATGAAACGGCGACTGGTGGTCACCTAATACGGGATTCCTCATCAACGGCTATGCTTGATGCTGGGGAGCTTCAGTTCTTCGACGAGTCAGATCCTGACTGGGAACCCCCTCAAGCACCTACCACTGAAGCGCCTCACATGGATTTCCACCAGGCAGATGACGCACTGCCAGTTCATCAGGCAGATCATGAGGAAATAACTGATCCACCAGGAGGAAATGAGCATGACGATCATGTGGCGGAAGCCGACCAAGAGATTCCTGGAGAGGAAGAAGCGGCTGTTGAACCTACTCCTGCTAACCCTGAGGCGGAACACAGGATCACTCGATATGGACGAGCGGTTCATCGACCATCCAGACTGGAGGACTACCACTGCTACATCTCTCAGGAACAGGTAGATCTTAAAAGTCTACATCAATTCTGTGGATTCGCTTCTTTTGTTTCTTTTGCAGAACCGAAGACGGTGATTGAGGCACTCAAATACCCAGAATGGATCACTGCTATGCAAGAGGAATTGCACTAATTCGAGAGAAACAAAGTTTGGCGTCTGGTTCCTAGACCTAAGGACAAGAACGTAATTGGAACAAAATGGGTCTTTAGGAACAAGATGGATGATAAGGGAATAGTTGTGAGAAACAAAGCCCGTCTGGTGGTCAAAGGTTACAATCAACAAGAGGGAATAGACTACGATGAAACATTCGCTCCAGTTGCCAGACTTGAAGCAATTAGACTGCTTATTGCCTACTCGACATATCATGGCCTCACCCTGCAACAGATGGACGTAAAGACGGCCTTTCTAAATGGGGTATTAAAAGAAGAAGTGTATGTAAGCCAAACTCCTGGATTCGAGGACAAAGATCATCCTGATCATGTGTATATCCTGGACAAGGCATTGTACGGGTTGAAACAAGCTCCTCGCGCTTGGTACGAAAGGTTGTCTGTGTTCCTTTTGTCACATGGATATGTCAGAGGAGAGGTGGACAAAACGCTTTTCCTTCTGAAGAAAGGAGCAGACACTCTTGTGGTTCAGGTATATGTGGATGATATTATATTTGGTTCAACTAACCCCATGCCTGTCAAAAGATTTACAGATCTAATGTCAAGCGAGTTCGAGATGAGTATGATGGGAGAGTTGAAATATTTTCTGGGGCTTCAAGTGATGCAAAATGAAGATGGAACTCGGATCCATCAGCAAAAATATGTGAAGGAAATTCTGAAGAAGTTCGGGATGGAATCTGCAAAAGCTTGTGCCACACCGATGTCACCCAATGACTCCTTGGGAAAGGATGAGTCCTCCCTTCAAGTGGATCCAACCCTATATCGTGGAATGATAGGTTCTCTCTTATATCTAACCGCTAGTAGACCTGACATTCTGTTCAGTGTCTGTCTCTGTGCCAGATTTCAAGCAGATCCCAGAGAGACGCATATCAAAGCTGTGAAAAGGATTCTATGGTACTTAAGAGGGACGGATGATCTATGCCTATTCTATCCAAAGGGAGGGGACTTACGCCTGACAGCCTATACCGATGCTGATTATGCTGGCTGCAGGTCAGATAGAAAATCCACCTCAGGGATGGCACAATTCCTTGGACACTGTCTGATCTCATGGGGATCCAAGAAGCAGTCTTCCATTGCTCTATCCACTGCAGAGGCTGAGTATATTGCTGCCGCCGCTTGCTGCGCACAACTCATATGGATAAAGCAACAGCTAAGTGATTTTGGTGTTAATCTTGATTGCATTTCTATTCTATGTGATAACACTAGTGCAATAAACATTTCTAAAAATCTAGTGCAGTTTTCACGCACCAAACACATAGAAATCAGATATCACTTTCTGCGTGATTGTGTAGAAAAAGGAATTATTGCCATGAATTACTACAGAACTGAGGAGCAGATTGCCGACATCTTTACGAAAGCACTGCACAGGGAGCCCTATGAGAAGCTAAGGCTTGAATTAGGTATGACCTCCCTTACCTAGTCTGTATTACATGGTAGATTTCTCCAATGATTGGCTAGATTAGGTTGCATGCTAAGTTACCATTGCATGGAGTTGCTGCTTATGAAGTTGAAAAACTGTGTGAAAGTTTCTCTGTGTGTTCACCATGCTTGCTTGATAACTTAAAATTGCTGGATAGTAAATCTGAGCATGTCACAGACTTCTTTGTAGCCCAAAAGAGACTTCCAATTTGAACCCTCAATACATGCCATGGAAGTTCTCTAAGACCAACCTAAGCCTATAATATGTGGAGACTGTTTGGTGATTGTTTAGCCCTTTGATTATGAGATATCACATTTTTTTTCTCCACATTGCATGATATTACTTTGCTCAGACTTGAAAAATTGGTTGTTTCTTGAATAAGTAGTGTTTTCCTTGTACCTCTTGGGTAAAACCGAAAGCACTACAACCCTTGCGTAAACCATGAGACAATAGAAAACGGGTTAATCTCAAGCTGGTACAAAATTGGTTCAATCGAGTCTGTGGATGGGTTGATCTCTGATTATTGCTGAGAAATGGATGCAAGCTGTATGGCAGTTCAGACATGCATTTATGGTGATTTGATTACTCAGTAAAAAGCAAAAAGCTGTAAAGCAGACTTGAATGATGGCGTGTACTGTAATTGATGTCATTGGGATGTGGACCGACTATTGGGGAGAGGAACAAGCCAAAAGGCGTGTGTAGTCAAAGCAAATAATATCAGATCTTCCCCCAGACGGACACGTAGTGGCATTCCATTCGAGTTAGGAAATTTCAAGGCGGTCAATGAGTATTTTCTGAACTTCAAAAGGCAGATTATCCGCACAAATTGATTCGACGAATCTAAATCGTCAAGGATGTGATGTGGCTGTTGGGCTTTTCAAAATTTGAAAAGTAATTACTAAGGGTTCTTTTCGGTATTAAAGAAGGAGGGATAACAAGACCTTATATCAATCTGCTCTCTTCCTTAAAGAAAACCCTAATTGCCGAAACCCTAATTCTGCTCATAAAATTCCATGGCTGCCTCAGGAGAAATGTCAATCTCTGAAATGATTGCCAAACTAAGGGCTCAAGGAATGAGCGTGAATGAAGCTGCAATGGAACAATCAAAGACCTTGGAAGCATTCTCTGAAACAGTCCGATTTGTGCCGGAAGAGATGGCAAACCCAGTGACAAGGGGGACTCCACCGAACAAAAAGAAAACCAGTGTCGCTGCAGCTTCTGGCAGTAAGAAGAGGAAGCCGGTCATCTCAGAAAAACCCACCCGGAAAAGCAAGCGTACCTCAAAGGATCTTCCACCAGTAGTAAAGAAGGAGGGTCCTGCTCCGGAGGCAGAGGAAGAAAAGCTCATGAAGGGAAGGTTCGTAATTCCTGAGATGACGATTGATCGTGAGTTTTTGGCTCAGTTCCAACTTGTTGAGGTTAGTGATACTCTTAATGCACAAGGATGGGATCATTTATTTCGTGAGGAAGTGTTGGTAGATGTTGACAGAGTGAGGGAATTCTATTCAAAGTTTAAGCTAGAGGAGTTGAGAGGAATGCCTTTGGCCACGTTCGTGGTTGGTGGAATAGAGCAAGTATTCTCTTGTCGGGAGTTGGGTGATCTGCTGGGAGTTCCAGCACGAGGATATGAGGATTACAATAAGGGGATTTGGCCTGAGTCGGTGGCGAAGGGGGACGTGATTAGAAGAGTGGGGGGAGATCCCAACAATGTCTCTCATCAGGGGAAAGCCAACACGTTGAACTTAACCAATCGAATTCTTCACAAGATGATTTGCACCTCTATCACTCCCAGAACACAGAAGCATGATGTGCTCAACTTCCAGGACTTTCTTCTGCTGGATAAACTCCAAGGGAAGGCTCAGATCCATCTCCCAATGCAGATCTTAAAGCACATGGATAAAGCGGCCAGCAGTAAGACGCATGGTCTGCCGTTCCCAGGAGTTGTTAAGAAAATACTTGTCAAGCTTGGAATCTACCAGCCAGAAGTGGAGAGTCAGCTGTCCTTCGCTCTTGAGGTTCAGACCATGGCGAGCTGGAACTGGGAGTATGTACAAGGGACTGGTTGGAAGAACGACTCGTACGTTCCTACCCCTGTTGTTGTAGAAGCACCTCAAGAGGTGGATCCTCTGGATCAGCAACCGCTGGATCCAGATGAGGGGTCACCGGCCGTGATTGAGGTGCTGAAAAGCTTGTCTGAGAAGGTAGTGCTGCTGACAGTTAAGGTGGAAAGTCTGGAGGAATTATGTGAGAAAATGATGCAAAGGTCTGTTGTTGGTGGGTTGGAGGAACTTAATGCCAAAGTGGATGTGCTTGCATCTCTGCCTGCCATGCTGAAGGAGTTGGATGAGTCTGCCAAGATCAATATGATCCATGGAACCCAGATTAAAGATGAGATCAAGGAGTTGAACCGGCAGCTAAGGTTCGTTGGGACAAAATTGGTTGCCCAGCTGAAGACTCTAGTGAGAGATTAAACCAGTTTCTGTCTCATGGTTCCCTTCCCTTGATATCCATTCCACATCATCCTCCTCCTTCATGACTTTTCCTTCGTGACTTTGCTATGTTTGTGTTTGAAAGTATTTTTAAATTATCTGCTTGCTGTGTGTCCCTCAGGGGACTTTTGCCTGATTGAAAATTATATTTGCAGTTTTCTTCCATTACTTGGTTTTCTTAAATTGCGACCTTTTTAATGATGCCAAAAGGGGGAAGATAACATGGATGCACCACCTGAGGGGGAAGTCATCACTAAAACTCAAATCTAATGCCCATCTAAGGGGGAATTGTCATGAGTTCGTAAATCTGTCTGGCTTCTGTCTGGCTAACAGAAACTGATTAAAAGTCTATCTGCTGGACTAGTGATGAATTGAATTGCCTGTGATGAATCAGTGATGAATTGAATTACTTATGATGGATTTCTGTCTTATTGAAGAAGTGTTTGTCATCATGAAAAAGGGGGAATTGTTAGAACCCATTTGTTTTGGTGATCACAAACACTTAGCTAATGTTTTGTCTAAGTGTGCAGAAATCCATCTAACAGATTAAAGAACAAATTTCCATGAGATGGATATACCCTACAGGTTGGATGTGGCAAATTCTGTTAAGTATACAAACAGACAAAGAGAAGATTCCAGAAGAAAAAGGAGTTCTGTCGTTTTGGGAAAAAGACGCTAGGGTTTCGGAAAACAAGACTGGGCCAGGACATTGGGCCCAGATATCGAGACCCAGCCGCCCAATAAAAGGAGCTAGGGTTTGCAGATGCAATGTGCGGTTTTCCAAGAGCTTCTAGAGAGATTGCGGCGCAGTTCTAGAGAGTAGAACGACAGAGTGTTCTTGAGTAAAGAACGGTGGAATCGCACTGAAGGAAGAAAGCTCGTTGAAGCAACACACGGAGGTTTGTGGTAGAAATCGATTATTCCATCCGGTTGAGTAGAGGTCATCAAATAGAATCTGTGTGATCTAGTTTGTAAACCCTACAAGCATATCGGGAATAAAAGGAATAATCTGATTTCGAAAATCCTTTCAGTTTCCACTGAAAGGTAGTGGTTTTTAATCTTATCATAGTTTTGATAAGGTTTTCCACTATATATCATTGTGTTGTTATTTCTGCCGTTATTTTCCTGCATTAATATTCCGCTGTTACGTTAACTTTTAAACGGAAAACAATATAGAATCAACTCTTAATTTCCGTCTGATAGTTTATCGTATTTTGCTAACACTTCGATCCAACATTTCAGTCCATCGATTGAGCGAAGTTTATAAATGATTGGCCTACCTGGGATGTCTAACTTGATGCGATTAGCGAAAATGATGTAGTGATTCTCAGTGAATGCCCAGTCATGTATCATCATGTGGTCCAGTATGTTAAACTCTTGCTTCTGTATCAGCTTGAAATCCAAATCATATTCTGCAAAAATAAAAATAAAAAATTCTGTAAAATGCAGAGAAAAACACATGTTCCTATATGCATGACAATCTCCAGGAATCACATGGGCAAAGAAGCCTTAGTTGTTACCGTAGAATGTAAAATGACTGGTCGGAAGTAACATGTCTTCGGCATTGCACGACACAACGATCAACCTCTTCCTTGAGGCATCTATTTTGTAATGCGACAATAATCTCCTCGGAGGCATCTTGAACACACCTGAATCGCGAATCTTGTCAGGTACATTACATAAATAATAATTTTAAATTACTTGAATATGATTTAAAAAAATTATATCTTTTTATAAAAAAACTGTATTTTGAGTTGTCTGTAAACAGAACAAAGTTTAAACATGAAACAGTACCTTCCAGAATAGGTTTTAGAAATTTTGCTGCAACGTCCCATATGTTTCGGCCATCGAATGAACCGTCGGGTTTGATCTCTTTGGTTGGATCGAAGCAGTCGATCAAGTGGAACTTTCCGATAGTATTCAACGATCGAGATTCGATTTCGTAAGGAACTCCACCCTCCCACAAGCACAGCAACTTACCTCCCCACCACACCACACTAGTGTTGGCCACATTCTTCATCACCTTGGTGTTCCCCAGCCTCTGTCCGCCCCGCAACACCGAAAACGGGCCGCGGTGGGTGAACTGCCATGTGCCCGTCTCGTGATCACACTCCTCCACTTGAGCCTCTGTTTTAACATATCGAGCCATGAACTTCACCTCTCGATTGTTTTCGGCGTCGGGTGGACCGATGGTGAATGATCTTAAATAGCCGTGCCCGTCCAATGGATGCACAGTTGAACCGTGATCGTCTTTGAACAGGCCCGGCCCGGTTAGAAAATATGTCCCGAGCGGGAAATCGTTCGGGACTTGACCATCCACGATCTTTAATGTGATGGGCTCGATTGTTTCTGATCGTTGAGATACGAATAGAAACTGGTAGTCCCAAAAGGCGGTGACCGAGTCATCGTCCAGGGTGGTGTTTTCCTCTACTTTTGGGGCTGTTGGAGATGGGATTAAGCTGGGAGTGGAGATGGAGAATATGGCGTGGGGTGTTTTCGCTCTGGCTGGAAGTTTAGGCTTTGTTGGGGAAAAAGATGGAGTTGTTGCCGGAGATGGGGAAGGTGGAGGGATGCTGGTGGGGAGGTGTTGAGCCTGCATTGTTGTTGTCGAGATCATGATGAAAGACAATGTGACTCAAATGTGATGGTGCCATAATATAAATGGTGAGACACTTGATAAATACTAATAATTTAATATGAAAAATAATGAGTATATAAATAACACATGTAGTTCCATAAATAAAAAACCCCTTATCGGAAAAAAAAAACATGTAGTTGTTTTAGTAAAACTAGAGATACATATTATTATTTAAATAACGTGACTCTATTTTGCTTAAAATTTGTCTAGGATGGTGTCAAGTGACTAAATGCTTGCCTTGCATTCATAAGTTTAGAGGTGTTAGATGACATTGATTCAATCGATTGGCTCAAGCTTCAGCATTCTATGAAAATATATATATATATATAGAGGAGTGTTCAAATGTTACACCCATTTTATTGTGTTACATGTTATATCATTTTACACCTTTAGATCAAATGATCTAAAGGTGCAAAATGAAAGTCAAAAAGTCAAAAATAGATAAAGTTGTTTGTCATTTTGCACTTTTGTCTTCTACCTTGCACTTTTGTCTTTTACCTAAAAGACGAAAGTGCAAAATGAAATCTCCACCATTAGATCAAATGATCTAAAGGCTCAAAATCATGTAACATGTAACACAATAAGAAGGTGTAACACTTGAACGTCGCCCTATATATATATATATTTATATATATATATATATATAGAGGAGCGCTCAAATGTTATGGCCTCCTTAATGTGTTATGTGTTACGGAGCTTCTGATTGGTTAATGAAAAACAAGGAACCAATCAGAAGCGAGGAACACCGTAACTACGGTGCACCCTCACCCACCCAACCCCCCATGCTTGTGAGGTGCACCATAAGAACCGTAT
Source organism: Rhodiola kirilowii (assembly GCA_033675215.1). Lineage (NCBI taxonomy): Eukaryota > Viridiplantae > Streptophyta > Magnoliopsida > Saxifragales > Crassulaceae > Rhodiola > Rhodiola kirilowii. The sequence continues at coordinate 11,715,990 of CM066195.1, read as the reverse complement.
TCCTCACCTCTGATTGGTTCCTTCTTTTCATCAACCAATCAGAACTTCATAACACATAACACATTAGTAAGCCATAACATTTGAGCGCGCCCATATATATATATATATATATAGGGGGCGCTCGGTTGAGGCAGGGTTGTAAGAATGAGGCAGTGAGGCACGATCTCGGCCGTCTGTGGAGTTGATCGGACTTCGCCATGTGGCACAGCCGCAATTGTTGACTTTTCAAAAGTTAGTGCGTTTTACTATTTGGACACGTGTCGCGCCACAAATGCACGGAGGGGGTTAGATGTGTGGTTGAGATCGTGCCTCACGTGCCTCATATTACTGTAGCGATCCGCATTTGAACGCTCCTCTATATATATATATATATATATATATATATATATATATATATATATATGCAGTGACGGTTCCAGAGCGTTATAAGAGGGGGTCCTAAATTTTTTTTCATCGATGAACTTGGATATTGGTCTGATTGGGCAAAAAAAAATTGCACACACATATATATCATTTATGTTCAACAACATAAGAAGTTAAGTAAACTACTAAATTCAAACTCATATATGAAGTCCATTGACGACCTAACTTTGGAAGGTCATAAAACTCGCATCGATTACCCTATCAGTTCGACTCATATGTCATTGGAAAGATAATTTAATAGGTTATGACTCTTCAGTTGATATTAAGATCTAAATCGGATGTTAAAGCAGCTGAAAACATGCTCAAACTAAGGTCGCCTACAAGTGTGCGTGATCAACCACATATAACCGTAGCAACTTTGCAACGGTATAACAATCAACCAGAGCACCATTTGGGAAATCGATCATCTAAAACATAAAGCTAAGGACAATGGCTACAATTTCTATGTTTACACCTAAACTAAAATATAACGTTAAGGCAACTCAAAACCAAGTCGAAATAGACCGTATGTTTGAAGTTACTAATGAGCGATCAATCTTCTGGAGCTCACAAAGGCCTCGTTCGATAGCCATTGAAGACGATCTTTATATCGTCGGAAAGCTAATTGAATGTTCTACAACTTTCATATTTACATCAAGATGAAATTAAAAGAATAAACTGGTGAAATCAGCGACTAAATATAGCTGATTGATCAAAATTTGTCGAAAAAGAGAGGGGTCCAAGGACCCCCTTGGACACCCCTACAACCGTCCCTGTATATATGTACCCGATTAGTACTCTTGTAATATGTATAAGACATATTCATTCAATACTTGAAATGTGCAGGTAGACCCACTATTAAAAAGAAAAAACTGCTTGAAAATTGCTCATACATTTTTTATCTATTTGTTTGTTCATGTAATTTGATCAAGTAACATATTTATTGTAAGTTTTAATAAAAACGACATCGACTTGATTATTATTTTTTGTTTGAAATATAATGAAACGACGTCGTTTATACATTCATTACATTTTGTTGCGCTATACCGACATGGACCATATAAAATGAGATTCATACGTCTATCAAATAAGAATATATCCAATTGAAGCACCTTTTCATACTGTATATATTTGATTTATATATTATATCTTTATTATTATTATTACGGTGATGCTATTGATGTAGTTGGGGTGTCTCATTATGGGGTGCATCATCATACAAGTTCCAAAAACAAATAGAAGAAACGAAGGTAAATATGGTAATGGCAGAATCAAAAATTGATTCGGGGTGGGTATCTAATGTTGGCTATAATGTGTACAAGCTTAAATCGACATCGCCTAGTGTAGTGACTCTACATTTGCATCGCATCCTATAAAACATATCAAAGTTTGCATGATTACAATTTTCCTCCAACTTCATTTTATCACATTGAATAACAAGACATTGCCCATCAGTATTCAGTACGGAGTTTAGTGGCACGAATAGTGATTAAAGTATTAACTTTCAAATGAGGTTACAGTGCAGTGGCGGATCCAGAAATATTTTTGACCGGGGGCAGGGGCGGACACAACTTTGTCCAGAGTGACACATGTCACCCCCGAATTGGTCAAAAAAAAATTTTACTAATTTTTTAATACATATATAAATAAATTAGTTTAAAAATATATAGTTAAGGTTGAAAAACCTTGGCCGCGCAGCGCAACACAACACCTAAGTTAAAAACAAATTAAGTTGAAAAGTCGCAGATGCGCAGCACCCTTAGTCCCTCACACGTCGTCGACTCGCAGACTCTGAATGCTAATTCAAATGAAAATCACTTCATCACCGGTCTAGTAAATTATTGAAATTATGTCTCTTTATGATTTTGAAGGTTGCTTTTGTAATTAGGGTTTCGTTGTAAAGAATTGGGTTCACACGCGTGTACCTCGGTGAGACTTGCAACAATCAAATTCCGACTCTTTCAGTTTCAATAGCTACTGATGAACGCTCTATTTCAAGAATGAATAAAGTAAAAAGTGCATTTCGCAACAAGATTGAAGATGATTTCTTATCAGATTGCTTGGTTGTCACCAAAGACATAGCTAACATATTTAGCACGGATTCAATATTAGATATGATTCTCGTGATATGGAAACAATACATTCTTTATTTTAGTGTAATAAGACCTTTGTAAAAACATTATTTTTTTTAAAATCATACGATCTATTTTCGACTGTCACCTTCTACCTCTAATGTTAGGTCCGTCTCTGACTAGGGACGAATTAATAAGCTTACATAACATATTGACTTAAGAGTTTGAAACTTTATTCTAATTTCAGTTGTGATATTATTTGTTTGGTTATAAAGTTATAAATTAGATTTATATTGATTGGTTTTAAGGCCAGACAAATATATTAAGGATAAACATAACTTAAAATTAATTTCTAAATTAATGATTTATGAGTTAAGATTAAAATTCAGTGGGGGCAAAGATTAAAATTTAGTGGGGGCATATATTAAATTAAGTATACATTAAAGTAAATTTTGAAAATTTGAGTGGGGGCAGCTGCCCCCATATGAATTGCTGTGGATCCGCCCATGTTACAGTGAGTTTTTTTCTGATAAAATGGTAGATAGATGGATAGAATATGTATATGGATTGAGTTTGAAAATTGTTCGATCGTTTCCTTAAAAAAAATAGACATTGGTCTAAAAGTTAATGTGTAACAAGTGTGATTAGATTGTCAAGACATGAAAGGAGTATGATGCCTGTTTAAAATTTTAAGTTTTTTCCTACTTTTTCTCTTATGCCACATCAAAGTCTCGAATTTTGCTTCATCAAGAATGGAATTTGAGACTTGTTACCGCTTATCTTACTACCCCGACCATGTGTTGATGGACAAAATGGCTAATTAATTGGATCAAGATTCCATGTGTGAGAACGGATGGGCATGATCTGGAGGCTGGCTCATGGTTTATGAAAACGAGTATAAAAAAGATATATGGGATCGGGAGTAAAGAATATGTACAAAATATATTTTTGGTGTAAAATATAAAGTTCGTCAGAATTGAGTTATAATTCGTCGCTGAAAAATCAAATAGACAACATAGTTTGTCAAGAATATTTTATAATTCTTCATCAAAAATTAATCAGAAATTAACCATATAACGACATTTAATCTCATTTGTACAAATGACCAAATTAAAGACTGTCATTGGTTTGCATTTTTTACAAAAATATATCATTTGCAACCGATCATTTTTCTGAGATCGAGTGATTTAAGGGGTTGATGCTCAAATTGCAGATATCGCTTTCCAAGGAGATGCTGCCCCATAATATTGACAAAAGTTAGAATTATAAGGTCCTATGCCACAGACGGCTGATTCCATTTATGGTACATGTCAACTTATTCAATTAGTTAATTCGTAACATGTTGATGGACTGATAAACAAAATTGTTGATTGAATAGAGTTTTCTATGGTTATTACTAATTAATCTTCTAGTTGGATTCATTGGGGAATCACAAGTAATTGAGTCATTTGCAAATAAATCAGCAGGCGGCCACCAGATTAAATCCAGTCTTTTTTTCAGACAACGTTCATTCTGTGAAGAGAAAATTATAAAAGGCTATCTGAATTACTGTACTGTTTCAAATCATGGCATGTACTATTTTAATTTTCAATTCAGTATTTTTTTTCTATATTGCAAAAAAAAACTAACGGTGTTAATTGACCCATTACATTTATTATTTAAAAAATAATAATAGAAGAGTCATTAGGGTTAGTCTACACATTGTTTATTTCAAATCACAGCCTGGGAGTCGGAGGTTTCGACTGGAACGCCGCTGGCTCCATCCTCCAAGAAGGAAGCGAACAACAATACTCAATTTGTGGCCAGACTGAAGCGAGGGGGAAAGCCAATTTGTAACATGGTTTTAGCGCATTTTAGTGTTTTGTTTTCTATGTAACTAATTTCTACACCTTCATTGCTAAATTAGGTTTCCGATCAAGTACCGCCAGTGAGCGAGTGGACCATGGGATATAAAACATATACGGATATACCATTGTTGTTACTTATAGGCCGCCACATCGTGAAGATCCCATTTATATCGGTGGAGCTATGTTTATTAGGCCAAAAGCATCGACTTTACGAGATCATGCTGCTTCAAACATATTTCAAGGAAGTCAGGACGACAACAGAAGAATTTGACATGAATGAATTTGATAAGCTTCATACTAAGCTATGTAAACTTTTTTTTCTAGTGATAAAACAACAAACTTTTTGATGCCGGAAACCTAATTTAGCAATGAAAGTGCTATTATTCTTTTGTTACAAATCATATAAACTTTTTTTTTCGATGAACAAATCATATAAACTTGATGTCAATATTTTATAGTTTTATCAGGAACTTGTAACTTGTTAAAGCGTTAGTCATGAAAATTTTCTTAGTCAGTGTCAAGTTATTTTGTAAACAGATGGTCTGGCTTGTTAGACAATATTGAATTAGATGTGGCAATTATTTTTAAAAAAAATGATAAATGTGAATGAGATTAATTAACACCGTTAGTTTATGTTGTGCAATTTAGTCCAAAAATACTAATTTGAAATAGTCCAGACTGCGATTGAAACGGTGCGGTAGTCCAGGTAACCTTTTTATTATTTTACCTTCGGTGAATCCATAAATACTCATTTTGCACACTTAGATTAAATAATATAATGATTTAAAATTTTGAAAAAAAAGTAGATTTTGGGGGTTCAAACATTTCGTATTTGAGGTAAAAAAGTTTTTCACTTTTTATATTTTAAATTAAAGATTTTGCCACCAATGATGGTGCCCGGTTAATTAAAGAGTTTGTTATGGATCTTTACATGCTGATTTTGTCAATTTTCTCATTAATTTTATGAAATTTTTCTTCATTCCTTCGTTGCCCTCTTCCTCGTCCCACAGCACACGTTTCATTGAAAAAGATTTAAAAAAAAGTTTTGAACTTTTCTACATGTGAACCATTTGATTCAATTATGTATACGACCCTTCCATTCCATAATTCTATCAAATTATGAGGAATTTATTTGAGGGCTACTCGTCCTCTTATTTTGTTGGCCCTGCAGGGTTTGTTCCGCTGAGCCTTATTAGGCCCAGATAGCATTGGCCCATAATGTTCGCACGCGGCTCACTCCCAACGTGTCACGGTACAAATCCTTGGCAATGCAAAGTGGATGTGGGCTAGGTTGAAAGTTAAGTTTATTCTCTTTGCCAAATTCCCAACCAAGAAAAAAAAAAGAAGACTCAAAGATTGCTAGTCACCAAAACTCGATTCACACATTTTACCCCAAACTCCAACCTAAACCCAAACTTCAAATAACAAATACTTGTTACCCTAACTTCATGATCCTTTGCAGCTCCATAAATACATCTCATCACAACCTGTGTTTGCATACTACATTGTTCTTTCATCTTGTCCACATTTCTTGCTCATCTTCAGGATATGTCGCAGTTTAAGACTAATGGGAACCACAAGCACCACTATGCACCATCCGTGCGTGTTCCTACGCCAGGAAAGGCCACAGTGCTTGCTATCGGTAAGGCCTTTCCCAGCCAACTCGTTCCGCAAGAATGCCTAGTCGAAGGTTACATTAGGGACACTAAGTGTGATGATATTGCCATCAAGGAGAAGCTGGAGCGACTCTGTAAGATAATGTCTTTATGAATAAGTTTCTGTTTTGATAAGGCTGAATCTCAATGCCACGATCTATTGAGAATCAGACCTATGTCGCTTCAACTCGTGAAGAAAAAAAACCAGTTTCGATAAAATTTGAGCATAGTAAATATTTTTCTTTCGCACACTTTTGTAGGTAAAACTACTACTGTGAAGACAAGGTACACAGTGATGTCCAAGGAGATCTTGGACAAGTACCCGGAGCTAACGTCCGAAGGCTTGCCAACGATCAGGCAGAGGCTTGAAATAGCTAATCCAGCAGTCTTGGAAATGGCGAAAGAGGCAAGCAATGCGTGCATAACGAACTGGGGAAGATCAGCTTTAGACATAACCCATGTTGTCTATGTTTCATCTAGTGAAATAAGGCTACCAGGTGGTGACCTACACCTTGCTGCTGAGCTTGGCCTCCGTAGCAATGTTGGCCGAGTCATGCTTTACTTTCTAGGCTGCTACGGAGGCGTGACAGGTCTCCGTGTGGCCAAAGACATAGCTGAAAACAACCCAGGGAGTCGAGTATTACTAACCACATCGGAGACGACGATATTAGGTTATCGTCCACCTAGCAATGATCGGCCTTACGACCTAGTTGGCGCTGCTCTCTTCGGCGATGGAGCCGCAGCAGTGATCATTGGAACCGATCCACTACCTCAGGAATCAGCATTTATGGAACTGAACCACGCGGTTCAACAGTTCATACCGGGAACTGGGAGCGTAATCGAGGGGAAACTGACCGAGGAAGGAATTAATTTTAAGCTTGGGAGAGAGCTGCCAATAAAGATAGAAGAAAACATTGAAGCATTCTGCAAGAATTTGATGCAAAATGCAGCTGGGGTTGAGCAGTTCAATGATATGTTCTGGGCAGTTCATCCTGGCGGACCGGCGATACTGAACCGGTTGGAGAGTAGACTGAAACTGGAGAATGATAAGCTTGATTGCAGCAGAAGGGCATTGATGGACTATGGAAATGTTAGCAGCAACACAATATTTTATGTGATGGAGTACATGAGGGATGAACTGAAGAAGAAAGCTGATGGAGGGGAAGAATGGGGACTTGCATTAGCGTTCGGACCTGGAATTACCTTCGAAGGCATCCTTGTCCGTAGCCTCTAAGGATTATGCCAGAGCAGTTTGTGTCTTTTTTATTTGTGTACTTCTGTTATTTATTTCATGTTCTGTGGTTTAAGAAGCAACGACACTCATATTTCATATAATCAATAATCCAAGATATATCAATTACCCACTTCACCATGTCACATAAGCATATGTTGTATACGGTTTTATGTGATTAATTAAGAGCATTTAAATGAGAACTTACTTTATTTTTTTAGACATATATCACAAGCAGATTTAAAGATACATCATAATTCAATAGTGAAATTTAAGGTCTCAAATTTTCGAATTTTTGAGTATCAACCGGCTGTGATTAATTATATAGTATGTGTAGGAATAGAGCTAGGATTCGAAAATACCTAGGGCTAATTTTTTTTCCCTAAATGATCAGCTTAAATTACTAAGGCACCTTGTGGAGTCCTGAATAAAATTTTCTAAAAATAAACTTAAGATTTACAAAAAAAAATTAAGTGGAGCAAAAGCCCTTTGGGCTTAAGCCCAAGTTGTCCTAAGACTAGTTCAGTCTCTGACTTATGTCTGATGTAACTAAACAGTAATGCTTTGTTGTGACGACGTTTTTTTTTTGCTTGAACGTTGTGATGATGTTAAACATCCATTTATCTTGGATTACTAAGTATTTGTAACATATGTGCCATGTAGTTTAGGTTTTAGGAATAATCGAAAAGGGGCAAAGGGCGTGGCCGTTGTTTGATGACATAAAAAAGTTACCGTGTCGCATGTCAGATCGCCACAGTCTCTGCTTAAGCTGATTGTTTAATTTTGAGTATGATTATTATTTTACATATATATGAAATTTGAAATTGTTCAATATTTTAGAACGAAAGAATGTATTGTATACAATTGTAAATAATTCATACATTTTGGATCATATGTGTTTGTAAATATATTTATACAGCCAAACGGTGTAGTTACTAGTCACATAATTAGTTCTATCTTCACATTGAAAAAATGCTTAAAGAATAGGGAAAAGTACAAAAAGGGTCCTCGAACTACCATTCAATTCCAATTTGAGGTCCGAACTACCACAATTTCCAATTATGGGGCAAATTCAATATATATTTGGTGAATGTACAAATAGGGGCTCCGAACTACCACTCAATTCCAATTTGAGATCCGAACTACCACAATTTCCAATTAGGAGGCAAATTCAAGATATTTCATCTATATATCTTTCATGGTATATTTTTAACTTTTAATTTTATTGGTATAATTTTATTTTCTTTAAATTTCATACTACAAATGAGTATTATTTTTAAATTAATTATTCATAATTTTTTAATTTAACGTATAACATGTATGAATAAAAATAAAATAATTTGTTTCTTAATTCATATTGTTAAATTTTCAAGTTTTTTTTTCTTTTATGCATGATGGGTGGCTATACTATTTTAAATTTATATAATTTGACAATTTACCGTATAATATGTATGACAAATTAAATTTAATTATTCTATATATTTTTCATTTAATTTTAAATTTTATTATAATATTTAATTTTCTTTAAATTTCATTATACAAATGAGTATATATATATATATTTCATTATATTCTTTTTATATTCACTTTCTTATGAAAATGAATCAAGAAATAATAATTTAATTTGTCATACATGTTATACGGTAAATTGTCAATTATATAAATTTAAAATAGTATAGTCATAAATTTAAAATAGTATAGTCACCCATCTTGCATAAAAGAAAAAAAACTTGAAAATTTAACAATATGAATTCAGAAACAAATTATTTTATTTTTATTCATACATGTTATACGATAAATTAAAAAATTATGAATAATTAATTTAAAAATAATACTCATTTGTAGACTATATAGATGATATTTCTTGAATTTGCCCCATAATTGGAAATTGTGGTAGTTCGGACCTCAAATTGGAATTGAATGGTAGTTCGGAGTCCCTATTTGTACTTTCCTCAAAATATATCTTGAATTTGCCCCCTAATTGGAAATTATGGTAGTTCGGACCTCAAATTGAAATTAAGTGGTAGTTCGGGGACCCTTTTTGTACTTTTCCCTAAAGAATATGGTAGACATTGATTTCTGATTCGCAATCAATATGAACATTCATGTCAATGAAATTTTTTTAACCAGGCTCATTATGACAATAGAAATTTCGATGTAAAAGTCTTCTCAAACGACAACGTTTGATGGTAGGTGAAAGATATTTTGCTGGATAATTAAGCAAATAAATGAAAACCCTAATATAAAAACCGACTGAATGGATGTGGAAGATGTTGGAGATTTTAGGTTTATACATTGTGAACATGTATGAAACCTTGTAAAAGTGTTGTTTGAATGAAATGAATCATTTACAACTCTTGTTAATCTGTGTTTTGAGCCTGTCGGAAGTCATGCGTGCGATCGCACGAGAGTCCATGCGAACGCATGAGAATATCATGCGACTGGTTTGGACTGTGCGATCGCACAAGTAGGACTGCGCGAACGCACAAGGGTGTGCGAACGCACAAAAGTACTGTGCGAACGCACAAGGTGGCAGTTCAGGGCAGTTTTGTGTCGGTTTATGGCAGTTTAATGGCAGTTTTCTGGCTTGGTTCTGGATGTCTTTGGACTGGAAAAACACAGAGAAAGGCAAGAAGAAGATGGATAGAAAAGCTTAGAGCTTTTTGATCTCTGATTTTGATTTTGTTCGTTTTTGTTCGGAAAGATCGATTCACCAATTTCGCTGTCCAAGTAGAAAGGGACTGGTGTCTTATCCCTATTTGTTGATTTCGTAATCCCTACCCGGTTGAAATAACAAATCAGGAAAGCGAAGGAACTTCGTGATTCAACGGCATCCAAGGTTTTCATCTTTGAAGCATCTAGAGACAACCGGGCGACCTACAATCTGATTTATTATTTTCAAGATGTCTGATGCTTGTTTGAGAGATGATGTCAAAATCTGGGATCTGATTTTGATGATGGCTTTGGAAGGAAGATGACGAAGTAGCATGCAATTTGCGCATTCAGATTTGGTCACAATCTGAACTTGGATGTTGCATTTACGACTTGCAAGGATGATTCGGATGTCTTAAGTGGATGAGATAAGAAATAGAAGGGTCTCACATGGATTGCCAATGTTCAGTCATAGATGATGTCAAGTAGAGGAAATTCTAAGTTTTGTCAGTTTGCAAATCACTGCCTTCAACTGGATTGAATTTCATCTTATGATGATGGATGAGGTGACTCGACAGAGTGATGGCGCTGGATTCCAGTAATGATGAAAAGGCTGGTTTAAGGTGTTGTTTGGCATTGGATTCTGAAGATGGTTATCTTATCTCATTGGATTCAAGGCTGAAGCAGGTGGAAGTGCTTCACCGCAAGTGTTGGAAGGGCCAATGTCGAGTGAGTTGAAGCGGCTGGTTGTTATAACCAGGTCCATGAATCTTTATTCATGGTGGATGCATGGGAAATCAAAGCTTAATTTGATTATGAATCAATAGATGATTCTGCCATCATATATGTTGCTGGAAAACCTGAAGGGTTTTGTGCAAATATGATGAGAAGGAGATGGATGTATATCCATTGTAAAACAAGTTGTACAGTACAACTTGTACTTGTTAATCTTCTCAAAATATTGTTTAAAAGATGGTTGATGTTGCTGCAAACAAGTCCAATTGATTTTGTTTTGGAAAAGAAATCAAGAGATGATGATGGGTTTTGGTTGATTAGAATATTTCAGCCGGATGGAATTCCATGTGAGTTTTGCTTGGTTAATTTGGAATTGAGTTTCCGGAACAGTCCAAATCGTTGCTTGTCTTCTGGTTTTGGGAGGACTAAAGTGAGTTGGAGTTGATATTGCTGTCACTTGTTTTGTTGAAATTTTCGACATGGAATCTTCTCGGTATCATTGGGAGTAAGTGATTGATTTAGGCACGCCAAAATTCAGGTTTGATTGTTTCAATCATTATTTGTCATTATTTAATGAATGTGAGTATGTGAAGCATGCCTGATTTAATATGATTGACAAGTTCATAGTAATCGGACTGATTATCTGATGATGTGTATGGTTTCTAAAGCAGATTGACATTGCTAGTAAATTAATGACAAGTGTTTTGATGAAACCAACATATATATGACTTGAGGCTGACACCTTAATATGTATGATTTATATATCATGTATTGCTAGTGAATTCTTAATCAATAAGTCTCTGATGAAATCTTTGTATGAAAACTTTGGCTAATACCATGATGAAATGTTTCATAGAACATGTGTTGCAATGGTTTTCAACCAGAATAATCAGATGGAATTTTCTGATGTATAAACTCAGGTCAAGGTGTTTGTAAGTTTACCGGGTTGGTAATACTTGATTAATGGAGATTATGGTTTGAAATAATCAAAGTCTATGTGATTATTTCGGGGTTTTCTGGTTTGAAATAATTTTAGTGTTCATGGTAATGTTGAGCACTGATGTTCTGATGGTAGCCTGTAAAAGTTGTTAGAAAAGCATGTGTAAGTTTACTGAGCAAGTTCTGATGTGATTATGACTTTATGTATTGTGACTTGCATGTTAGTTGAGTATATGTATTTACATAACTATGTGTTTGGCATGTCACATGATTTGTTTTGCATGTATAATTGCATAAATAATGTGGTTTACTCACCAAATTGAAGTTCAGTGACAATGCAATTTGTCAAGATTGTGTGATGATTCATTCACATAATGAGTTCTCCTAAATGGAGATGGATATTGATATCTTCTAAGTGAAGAAGAGAATTCAATATGAATGACGCTTCAAGGCAATTTTAGTGGTTAAAGGCAAGTAAATATGCCTAAACAAGTAAAGCTTGTTGTTGACTAATGTTAAGAACCGATAGAGGTGGGGAATAATACAATTCTGTACTTTCTGGTTGAATGGTATCATTCATGTGACTACAGCTGTTTATACACCACAACAAAATGGTGTAGCTGTAAGGAAGAATAGAATCTTAAAATAGATGGTTAAATTCATGTTATCCTACTCTAGTTTGAGTGATGGATTTGGGGTAAAGCCATGTTGATGGCTTGTTATTTACCTAACAGATGAGCCTCGTAGAAGAAAACGGGTAAGGATTGTAAAATCCTTTGGACCACGTAATCAAGTTCACTTGATTGAGAGTTCTAGTGATGATATTGAGTGTCAATACTCATACTGCTATCATATTGATGATGATCCTAGAACATATGATGAGGATATGAGGTCTCAAGATGTGGCTTTCTGGAAAGAGGCAATAAACGATGAAATAGATTCTATTATGGGAAATAATACTTGAGTATTATTGGATCTCCCACCAGGTTGCAAGCCATTGGGCTGAAAGTTATTTTCTAACAGAAAATGAAGGTTGATGAATCGGTATATATGTTTAAAGCTCGATAGGTTATCGAAGGCTTTAGACAAAAGGAGGGTATTGATATTTTCGATACAGATGCTTCTGTTGCTATGATTTCCATTATTAGATTGTCAATTGCTCTTGGTGCAATTAAAATCTAGTTGTACACCAAATGGATATCAAGACATCGTTCTTGAATGATAATTTGGAAGAGGAAATATGTGTGTAGCAACTGAAAAGGATTCATTGAGCCTGGAAATGAAAACAAGGTTTAAAAGTTAGTCAAATTACTGTATGGGCTGAAACTAGCACCTAAGCAATGACATCAAAAGGTTGATGAGAAAATCTTGTCTAAGGGATTCAGGTTGAATCAAGCAGACAAGTGTGTATACAGCAAATTTGATAACTCTGGTAATTGAGTAATCATATGCATGTATGTTGATGATATGCTGATTTTGGTATTAACCAAATAGGAACCTCTTATCATCAAGTTTTATGGGGGAAGCAAATGTGATTCTTGGTATTAGAATCAAGTGTGAGAACAAAGTCCTAGTACAGTCATAGTCTCACTACGCTGAGAAAGTACTTAAGGAATTCAAGTGTTTGAATTGTTCTCCGGTAACTACTTCCATAAAATCAAGTGTGAAGCTTATGCCTGGTACGGATGAAGCTGCTTCACAACTTGAGTACTATTAAGTCATTGGTCGCTTAATGTATGCAATGATAAGTACAAGGCTTTAATATAGTTTATGCAGTGGGAAAATTGAGTTGATATACTAGTATTCTAGTACTCATCACTGAGAAGCTATTAGGCAGATACTTGAAACATTAAGGAAAACATGAATTATGACTTGGTGTATGCTGGTATTCTCTCGGGCTGAGAGGGATGTACGGATGCGAATTGAATTACTAGGTTAGAAGATGATGCTTCTAAAAGTAATTGAATATTCTTGCTTGGGGGAGGTGCCATCTGTTGGGCCTCAAAGAAGCAAATTTGCATCACCAGCTCTACTATGGAATCCAGATTCATGGTTCTAGCTATTGCCGGTAAAGAGGCAAAAGAGCTAAGAAATTTGAACATGAGATTCCTTTGTGGCCAAAACCGATAGATGTCTGTCCTTTGGGATAGTAAGGAAATTCGGTTCAGGTTTATACCCAAATGTACCATGATAAATCGAGATACCTGGGCGTTAGACATAGCGCGGTTCGTGAACTGATCACTCACGGGGCTATTTCGATTGATTATGTCCGGACACAGTGAAATCTAGCTGATCATTTGATAAAATGGATTAGCTAGTGACTTGGTACAGAGTTGGGTAAAGGGATGGGCTCAAAGCACATCTAAGTCTCTTATCGTAGGACACCTTAATTCCCTCTTAGTATGACGCTAAGAGCTGAGTTAAGTACAAGCCTATTATGAGAGACTTGAAGCACATGGTTATATCCATCCCAAGGTTGTGCTTGTATTACCTGCAGAGAAAGGGAGGATGAAGGTTATCTTCTTAATGGATCCTTTGGAAAAGTGCATTGCAGGTGCATGCAAAAGGAATCCACCTATGTAAGTGTGAAGTGAGCCGCTTCAATTAGCTCGTGCTTGGCTAATCATACACTTATGAATGGATAGGGACACATGGCTATAATAGTGTCCAATTGTACTTGGATAGTAGTAAACTATGTGCGTGTTTTATTTTCCCGTATTCAAATGAGTTGATGGGTTCAATCCGTAGGACACCCTGATTCTCGAGTATTGGAAAATATTACACTACGTGCAGTTCAATCCGTGGGACACTTCACTTATGCGCTAGTTTTGTGGTGTGAATGTTTGCAATCAAAGTATAACCCTAAAATGGGGGAGGATTGTTGGAGATTTTAGGTTTATACATTGTGAACATGTATGAAACCTTGTAAAAGTGTTGTTTGAATGAAATGAATCATTTACAACTCTTGTTAATCTGTGTTTTGAGCCTGCCGGAAGTCATGCGTGCGATCGCACGAGAGTCCATGCGAACGCATGAGAATATCATGCGACTGGTTTGGACTGTGCGATCGCACAAGTAGGACTGTGCGAACGCACAAGGGTGTGCGAACGCACAAAAGTACTGTGCGAACGCACAAGGTGGCAGTTCAAGGCAGTTTTGTGTCGGTTTATGGCAGTTTAATGGCAGTTTTCTGGCTTGGTTCTGGATGTCTTTGGACTGGAAAAACACAGAGAAAGGCAAGAAGAAGATGGATAGAAAAGCTTAGAGCTTTTTGATCTCCGATTTTGATTTTGTTCGTTTTTGTTCGGAAAGATCGATTCACCAATTTCGCTGTCCAAGTAGAAAGGGACTGGTGTCTTATCCCTATTTGTTGATTTCGTAATCCCTACCCGGTTGAAATAACAAATCAGGAAAGCGAAGGAACTTCGTGATTCAACGACATCCAAGGTTTTCATCTTTGAAGCATCTAGAGACAACCGGACGACCTACAGAAGAAGATAAAAATAATTTAAGCGTCGTGCTGCGCTTCTCACAATTCTAAAGAGGAAGTACCAAACATGATGGGGATTATAATGAATTGATGAATTTCGATACGATTCTCACCATGAATTCAAAGACTGCAAAGCAAGAAGACAAGGACAAAGACGCCGCCCGGGTAATCCAGGCGATGCAGAAGTTTCAATGCATTGTATATTCGTGTACATCGAGCCAATAATTTAGCAGAAGTTAAGGTAATTTTTTCTTCTATTTTGCCTTTTCAAGATTGTTTCATTCATATAGCTGCACAACATTAGCTACCCCACATTGAGATTATTACCAATTCTGCTCTAACATTGTCAAAATCAAAGACGATAATTGAACACTCTGATCATAGAGTTAGATTATTATTATTATTGAAAGATTTTCATATTATTAAATTAATGCATTTTAATACAAGTTTCAATATGTAATTCTTTCTCTTAGAAATATGTATTACTCCATATCATAATGTTTATGAGTATGAAGTATACTGGTCAATTCTCAAGTGTAAGTTTGTAACAACATGGGCTAAAAATTTGAGTGAGGGATTCCAATCCTTTATTTTAATTTATTTATTTTGAAGATAAATAACTGATGATTATATTGCAGGGATTGTCTTAGTGATGTGCGTTGGGATCCAGCCCAATCCTCAGGAGTTGGAAACAGAGGAGGTTCTCATCCTCGTAGAAGAGCTCCGAAAGGACCTTCTCGAAAAGCTGGAAACCCAAAGCACAGCACGGGGAGTGTCTCATCCTGTTGGGGACGATTCTCCGAGCAGGACGCTGGGAGTCCTTCTGGCCAGAAGACTACGGAGGTGGAAAATGAGATGAACAAAATCAAGAAAAGGATGGTCTTTCGAGGAAATGAATTGCAGAGTCTATTTGAAGATACAGATTAGAGTAAATATAGAAGCGTCGCGGCGAAAGACATAAAAAAATCAACTTGCACAGAATGGAAATAACGAATGTAGTTCCTTCTGTTCACGTTTCAGTGGCAGTTGACAAGATGAAAGCAACATATACTGTTAGAGACATCGTTAGATAGTAGATAGTTAGACATAAGTTAGAAAGATATACTGATTAGAATATTTGACTGTTATCTAATGTGTGTATTGGTTACGGTCAGTATCTCTATATGTTGTATATATATAGATTGTTTGACCTACCATAAATAATAACACGCTCTATTCATAACACATACGACCAATGCAAAGTTGGAAGACATGTCAGCTAAAAAATCCAATATTGGCGACCACAGTAAATTTGTCTCTGAATCCAGAGCAAACAATGTTTCAGTCACGACATCTCTATTCCTATAATAATCTTTTTTTTTTTTTTTGAAAGGCTATAATAATCTTAATTAGATACATCTCATGAAGATGTCACACTACAAAGTCAAGCCTCTGCCCATCGGAAACCAGTTCGGGAGCCCGCCGAGCAACTAGTTTTGAATAAAGTTGAAATCATAGATGGTGGCTGTCCTCTGAAACAAAATGCAGTTGCTACTCTTGTGATCAGAGAAAAGTCAAATCTAAGAGAGGAGAATCCTAAATGCAGAGGATGAGTGTCATACATGTAATTATGGATGATACTAAATCACAAGTTGTGAATATAAATGATTTAAATTGGAGTACGTGACGAAGAGACATTTGACAGCAAAATCCAAGAAAAGGAGAGAATCCAGAATGAGGAGGAAGAGTACCAAGCGTACAGTGATGAATGATACTAGATCACAAGTTCCGGATCTCGATGATTAATATGTGGTTGGCGACGAGGCACTCGATAACAAATCTGATAGAAGAGAATCCAAAATAAGGGGGAAGAGTACCATGAACCATATGCATGTATTGATGGATGATCCAAGTTCTGGATCTGAATGATATTAAATGGAGTGGAGACTGTTACAAAGATGACGAGACGCTTGGAAACAATGGTCAAAAGACATTGACTGCTCACTGTAAAATATTATGTACGGAAGAATCAAGTGGAAGATGAATCACAAATAAACTTATTTATGGGAGAAGGCTCTAACTTTGATGAGAACATTTCATCTGATGATGAAGAACCGTCTGAAAATGGACTGGATGACTTGTAGAAGGAGTGGGGACTGGCAATGGAAGATATAACAAGGAAACTATTGATTTTGACAACTCTGAACATAACAACTCAAGTAAAGAATCAACCGAAGTGAGCATTCACTCATCCTAAGAGATGATATTGGCTATATATATCGTACCGGTGAAATAGTTTAGAAAGACATTCAAGACATTATTTGAATTTCAGTATAAGATTCTAAGGTCTACACATACCTACAAATATGAGTCACGATCTAAAGGAAACAAGGAACCTTTATAATTAATTGTAGATTATATAGAGTTGCTCGGAAACAAGGTTGTATCTAGTTTCTCCGTTCATCCTCCGCATGCCAGACATATGAGATCGCGCCAAATCGAAGGTTTTAATTTCTTGAAAAAAATGTCCAATTTGGCCCAAATCCAATTTTGATTTCCCTATGTGGCCAATTTTCAAATTGGTTTTCCAAAATGACCACATTCTCTTAGGCGTTGTTGCCAATGACGCCTAAGACATAAAGCGCCATTGCCAACTGCTCTTTAATCCTAGTGTCGTTTTTACTCGATATAATGCTGAGTTACAGGACTTATGTGGCAATTTTTTTAAGCACTGTTAGTAACATCGCCTACGTTTAGATATTTTCTCTATAGGTCGTCGTGAGAGAGAGAGAAAATCGAGGAGAACCTTAAAAATTACCACATAAGCTAGTGACTCGGCATTATATCGAGTAAAAAAATGATACTAGGATTAAAGCATAACATTTTAAATGCTGTTGCCAACGTCATTTTATGGAATGTGGCCATTTTGAAAATTGAATTTGAAAATTAAACACATGGGGAAATCAATTTTGGATTTGGACTAAATTGGAAATTTTTTCTAATTTCTTAGCTAGGAATTTGATTTCTGATAAACCTTGGGTTATCAATTTCTTGCACCATGTTAGGAAAAACCTTTATGATAATCAATTTCATCCAGAGTTTTTATGGCAACATATATCATGAAACGAGGCCTCTTATTGTTCTAAAAAAGATATCGTATCTACTTAGAAAATGAGTTTTTAAAATGGAAATGAAAATGAAAATGTTCCTAATTATGATCTTTAGTCCGATGGAGCTAAAGGTAAGAGTCAAGCATTTGGAAGTGCTAAGAAAGTGGGTGAAGCGAAGGAGCATTCTCTTATTTAGATACATGCATTCTCTTCTATTATGAATTGAGGTGTAAACAATAAAACTATAACTTTCCGTCAAGAAATTCCAAAGTACCATCATTTCTTATAATCGATGAAGGGCATACTACAAGATGCAAGGACACAAAAGTTGTTAACTCTATATAAATAGTACAAACTCCTCGAAAGGGTATCAAAATCATGTGTAGGAGGTGTTTAATATCTTGGACCTCGTACATCCAAAATTCCATCACTCATATACTTTCATAATAGTAGCTAAGCGAATTAAATTATGAGCAGAAGTGTGTGAAGAGAATTAATATCGGGAATGTTGCTTCCTTTTATGATTTAGTTGACTGAAGCATGCAGAGCGAAAACATGAATATTGAACTCCATGTGATCAATGATTCACAGGAGATGACAAAATAACATCCTTCATTGAAAGACAGAAATATATATGTTCAAATCTCAAATTAACCAGAAAATTCCTCGAACCTTCCATATCCAGCAGCCAAACACAAGCTGGAAGAATAGAAACAGGGTATGGCATGATCAGGAGTGTTGGGGAGTTGATCGAGCGGCTATCTTGGGCAAGAATATGATTAGGCTTATGAATGTTCACTACTGGCCTAACCCAAGGGAGAGTATTGGCCTGGTTGATAACTGGCAGCATCATCCCGGGAGTGATGGGCTGGTGATTAATATTGATGGCTCTTGGGGTGTGGAGGCTAGGAAGGCGGGTATTGGAATAGTAGTGAGGGATCAGGATGGTATTGTTCTTAATGTCCTGGCTCTTTGGAGGAATGATTGTGGCTGTGCAAGTGAAGTCGAGGGGATAGCTTTGCTGCAGGGTTTCGAATTGGCAGAGAGGATGAAGATTAATAAGGCGTGTTTTATGATTGACTCCTTGGAAGTTTATAGAGCCATTATGCTTGGTTCGGGTACGGGAGAATGGTGCGAGCTCTGGCTGGAGGCAGGGATTAGCTTCCTCCGGAAAAACGCTGGGTGGGTGATCTTGCTTGTGGAAAGGGAGTGTAACTCTCTGGCGGATTTTCTGGCTTCTAAAGCTAGAAGGGAGGAGTGGAGCTGGACATCCCCGGAAGCTATTCCTAAATGTATTGAGGAGTGTTTTTGAGGTTGTTTGTCTCTTGTTTTGTTTGGGTGGTGTTGCGTTGTAGACGTCTTCTTGCTATCAAAAAAGAAAAAAACTCAAATTAACAAGTTGCCAAATAACGTTGTATTTAGTTTATGTTTTAACTTAATAAAAACATATTTTATGATTTGGGTCAAGATCAGGTACAAAGTTAATTTTTGGTACAAAATACAAAAATTGTCAAAATCATTTTATAGTTCGTCAAATTATTTCATAGTTCGTCACTTTTCATTTTATAGTTCGTCACCAAGAAAATACACCAAAAATCAAGATTTAATCTCATCCATTCAAATCACAAGATCAAGGGCTATGATTAGTTTTTATTTTGTACCAAAAAATCAACTTTGTACCTGATCATTTTCCGTATGATTTAATGTAATGAATTGCACAACAACGGTTCAAATGAAAAAAAGTGTTCTTCTATGGAAAGTTAGATAAGTTATATAAAAGCCATAATTTTGGTATATCAAAAACACTAGTATAAAACATAAAATAGCGCTTCAAATAAGCGATGTCTTTAAAACGGACTATTAGACAACGCTTCTTTAAAAGCAATGTCTATAGTGTACTTTAGACATCGCTTGTATTTGGAAAATATTTTACAAATATTACATTTTCGACGATGACGTCTTGTCCCTCCCTTGGAAAGATGTTGTTCGTCCATTGTGGATGTGTTTTGTCCTGCAATTGGGTTTATATGGGTGTTGCTTTATCTATTCTTTTTATGGACGTTTGGAGATGCTACGTTTCAAATTAATGCTCGTGGATTTCGAGCTAGAGGTATCTTATGACCTATGCTTAAATGAATGCGATTCAAGCATCAAATCCAGGTTGATGCATTGTGTGACCCGTACTCCAAGAGTTTTAATATTCATAGTACCTCTTAAAATAGTCATACAATATGTATATAATTTTTATTCATATAATACTTGATATGAACATGACGTAAAACCACAATAAAAAAATATTTTGCTCTAACGTTTTTCCATTTTCAAAATTTCCAAGATCTAAATGGCCCAAACCTCTCATCACGTTCATCCCGAACATGTACCAAAACCTAATCTTAATGTTTAAACTAGACGTTGATAATTTTTACATTTAAAGTATCTTAGACTTTTTAATCTTAACAAAAAGTCATGATATGTATGACTCAATTAAAAAAAAAGTACAATTTAGGGCCTGAACTATCACCATTTTTCAACTTGTGGGCATGGACGAATCTAGGAATTTAAAGTAATCCGTGCTGGATTTTTTTGGGCCGACCATATAAGATTATAAACAACTTGACCGACTAATCTGATAGCTTGATAGTTGCAGCCTAGTGGAAAGTCAACCTACTACTGCCCCAACTGAGCAGGGTTCGATGCCCTGCAACCACGTCTATCTTTTTTTGATTCCCAGTAAAGTTTGAATTTTTTTCTTTCTTTTTTGCTCCCACTTAAGGCCGCGTTTGGCAGTTCGAATCCCAGTAAAGTTTGATTTTTTTTCTTTTTTGGTCCCATTTAAGACCGTGTTTGGCAGTTCGAATAAAACCAATACAACTCATTCTGATGCAACCCCACATCCAAACAACACCTAAACTCCACTGTAGTTTTCAAACGTCTCGTAGTTTAACATCATTTAACATTCGTATGTCTCTTAACATCATTTAACATTCGTATGTCTCTTAACATCATTTAACATTCGTATGTCTCTTAACATCATTTAACATTCATATGTCTCTTAACATCATTCGTACCAAGGTTCACACAGTTCGTAGTTTCAACATATAAATTGTGCACTGTTCAACATAATTCGTATCTTGATAGACATAATTCGTACCCTGCTAGACATAATTTGTACAACGCTAGACATAGTTCGTACCTTGAGGAGGAGGGATTTGGAGTGGTGAAGGTGGACGGATGAATTGAAGATGGTCGACGGGGATGATGGGTGGTGGGGCTGACGGATGGTCGGATTGGTCCGACGGCTAGTGGTGGTCGGGCGGTTTGGACGGATGAAGTATGGCAGTCGGAGATTGGGGAGAGGCGGCGGCGGAGAGAAATTTGGAGTTGGGAAATTGTATTTCGTGAGATTAGGGTTTCAAAGGCTTGAAAAACGAAAAAGTTGTTCTGCCCGTTACAACCGACTGTAACGGGTGTAACGGGTAGGCCAAAAGTCACGGACCAAATTTATGCCCGTTACAACCGTTACAGTCCAGGGTGTAACGGTTGTAACGGGACTGCTGGGAATCTCGGCTATAATTCACGCCCATTACAGCCGTTACAGTCCTGGGTGTAACGGCTGTAACGACTCGCTTTCCTGGTTCAAAAAATTCTTTTCTTTGCCGTTTACTCCACACTTTGATTCCTGCATGGCTTACACACAAATTGTACAATGCAAAAGCAACGAAAGAAAACTTACAGCGCGGGTTACTCCCCGAAGAGACCTAGTTTAACGTCTTGGCGAGACATAGCAAGGGTGGTGGTATTAAGAGCATTCTCGGGAAGTCCCTTGCTGAGATCCCTTCCCGAGAAGTAGGTTGTCGTCGATTCCTTCAGGAGGCGCAAGATGCTTCAGAACGTGATAGTGCTTGAGGCGTTGCCCGTTGACTACCATTGATTTGCCTCCTTCAACGCTGATTTCCACATGCCCGTCTGGATGTGCTCTTTCTACTGTATAGGGGCCGCTCCATTTAGTGCGCAATTTTCCAGGAAATAATCTAAGGTGGGAGTTGTAGAGAAGAACTCGCTCGCCTTCGTTGAATTCTCTGCGCACGATTCTCTTGTCATGCCATTTCTTTGTTCTCTCTTTGTAAATCCGAGCGTTCTCATAAGAATCTAATCTGATTTCATCGAGCTCGTGCAGTTGTAGTATCCTCTTCTCACCGGCTGCCTTCATGTCCATATTCAGCTCTCTAATAGCCCATAATGCCTTGTACTCGAGTTCGACCGGCAAGTGGCAGGTTTTTCCATAGACGAGTCTGAACGGACTCATACCGATAGGCGTTTTGTATGCGGTCCTGTATGCCCACAGTGCGTCATCTAGCTTGGACGCCCAGTCTTTCCTGTGGCTCGAGACGGTCTTTCCTAGAATGCTCTTGATCTCCCTGTTAGAGATCTCAACCTGTCCACTAGTCTGGGGATGATAGGGAGTGCCAATCTTGTGGTAGACACCATACTTCTTCAATAGAGTTTCGAAATTTCTTTCTTTGAAGTGAGAACCACCGTCACTGATAACTGTTCTGGGCACTCCGAAACAAGGGAAGATCACCTTCTGAAACATTTTGATAATTACCTTGGCGTCGCAAGTAGGAGTAGCAACTGCTTCAACCCACTTAGAAACATAGTCGACTGCTACCAAGATATACTGATTACCGTAAGAAGATGGGAATGGACCCATAAAATCAATCCCCCATACATCGAAGAGGTCCACTGCGAGAATACTCTGCTGGGGCATCTCCTGCTGCTTAGAAATATTTCCAGTCATCTGGCACTGATCACAGGCTTTGACAAATTCATGCGCGTCCTTGAATAGCGAGGGCCAAAAGAAACCAGACTGTAGGACTTTCGTGGCTGTTTTGGAACCAGCCCCATGCCCACCGTATTGTGAAGAGTGGCACCATTCCAGAATAAACGGGATCTGATCCTCATCCACACAAGTCCTATAGAGACCGTCAGCACATAATCGATACAAGAAAGGATCATCCCAGAAGTACCTTTTAACGTCGGAGAGAAATTTCCTCTTCTGGTTGTGCGAGAGGTCGGGAGGGAGGATTCCGCAGGCCAGGAAGTTAACGAAATCTGCGTACCACGGGACATTGTCCACATCAATGTGCATCAGCTGTTCGTCCACAAGAGAGTCATTTATCGGGAGCTTGTCCTCTTCGCGGTCGAGCTCTCCTAGCTCGAGGCGTGACAAGTGATCTGCAACCAGATTTTTTGCACCCTTCTTGTCCCTAATCTTAATGTCGAATTCCTGGAGGAGGAGGACCCATCGGATAAGACGAGGTTTGGAGTCTTTCTTCGACAGCAGATACTTGATAGCAGCATGATCAGTGTATACTATGGTTTTTGAACACAGTAGGTACTGCCTGAATTTCTCGAAAGCATAGACAACGGCTAGCATTTCTTTCTCAGTGGTAGTGTAATTGACTGCTGCTCCGGCGAGGACCTTGCTGGCGTAGTAAACTACGTGTAGTTTCTTGTCGATGCGCTGCCCCAAAACTGCTCCTACTGCAAAGTCACTAGCATCACACATTAGTTCAAACGGCAACTCCCAATCGGGAGGTTGCACTATAGGAGCGGAAGTAAGAGCAGTTTTTAGACTGTTGAAAGCATTTAAACAAGAATCAGTAAATTTAAACTCAGCTTCCTGACAAAGAAGATCAGTGAGCGGCTTTGCTGTCTTCGAGAAATCCTTGATAAATCGCCTGTAAAATCCAGCATGCCCAAGAAAACTCCTGATCCCTTTCACATCTTTTGGTGGGGGCAGCTTTTCAATCACCTCTACCTTTGCGCGATCAACCTCGATACCTCTGTGGGAAACCATGTGTCCAAGCACTATACCTTCCTGCACCATAAAGTGACACTTCTCCCAGTTCAAAACCAGGTTAGTGTCAACACAACGACGAAGGACATTAGCGAGGTTAGAAAGACACGAATCAAACGAGGAACCATACACCGAAAAATCATCCATAAATACTTCCATGGTGCGTTCCAAGAAATCAGAAAATATGGCCATCATGCAACGTTGAAATGTGGCTGGTGCATTGCAATGACCAAAGGGCATACGTCTATAGGCAAATGTGCCAAAAGGGCATGTAAATGTAGTTTTCTCCTGGTCCTCGGGGTGTATAGGGATCTGAAAAAATCCACTATAACCGTCGAGGTAGCATAAAAATTTATGTTTTGCTAGACGTTCTAACATTTGATCAATAAAAGGCAAAGGAAAGTGATCCTTAAGAGTAGCCTTATTTAATTTCCTATAGTCAATGCACATACGCCAACCAGTCACAGTACGAGTGGGAATTAATTCATTGTTTTCATTTCGCACGACAGTCAAACCTCCCTTCTTAGGGACAACGTGCACATGACTAACCCACTTACTATCAGCAACAGAATAAATAATGCCGGCATCTAATAATTTCAGAATTTCTTTCTTAACGACATCATTCAATTTGGGGTTCAAACGTCTCAAGGCATCCCTACTAGGCCTAGCATCGTCCTCAAGGTTAATTCTATGCATGCACAAATCCGGGCTTGAGGTCGTCTATAGAATATCCTAGGGCTGGTCTATGTTCTCGCAAGACAACAAGCAATTTCTGGGTCTCTACATCAGTCAAGGATGCATTAACAATCACCGGGTAGGTTGAGTTAGGGCTCAGAAATTCATACCTGAGACTTGCAGGTAGAGGTTTTAGCTCTACCGTGCAAGATTCCTTACCTGTGTCCCCTGCGGCATCTGCTGCGTCCGCACCCTCTATGCTCATGGCGTAGACATCCATCGGTATAGGGCACCCTGGTACAACCTTGTAAGACTCAATAGAGGTCAGTGAAATTGGCTGATCAACATCGGCAGAGTCTAACACATCACAATCAGCAAGAAGACTAGGAGTTATGCACATGTCAGGTAAATAAAAGACAACACGTTCGCTGCCTACTCGCAAAGCTATAGATCCCCTATCCATGTCAATAACAACCCTAGCAGTGTAAAGGAATGGTCTACCAAGTATAATCGGGATGTCGGTGTCCTCTGATATCTCTAGCACGACAAAATCAGCAGGGATATAAATGTTCTTCACCCTGACGGGTACGTCTTTCAGAATCCCTTTCGGGAGTCTGCAAGAACGATCCGCAAGGCGAATAGAGATATTAGTAGGACAAAGGTCACCTAGATTCAGTTTAGCATACAGAGAATAAGGCATGATAGACACACTAGCACCTAAATCACACAAAGCACGACGAATAGTAAGACCACCAATATCACAAGGAATAGAAAAACTCCTGAGTCCTTAAGCTTAGGCGGCATGGGAATGTGCATGGCAGCACTGCACTCCTCACTTAGAGCTACTGTCTCGGTGCCATCTATTTTCCTCTTTCCAGTCATGATATCTTTCATGAATTTAACGTATGTAGGAATCTGCGTGATAGCATCAGTGAAAGGCATAGTGATGTAGAGAGTACGAATCTTGTCCACGAATTTCATGAATTCTTTGTCTCTCCTAGCACCTTTGAGACGCTGAGGGTATGGGACTGGAGGCTTGTAAGGAGCTGGCTCCACTGTCTGCGCAAAATTTTCTTCTCGGTTTTCAGCTTCTCTCGATGTTTCACCTTCATCAAGTGCAGAATTCAAGGCTGATTTTTCTGCAGGATTTCGAGTAGTTTGAGCTGGTATCATTTCGAGTTGCTTGCCACCTCGGAGTGTGATGGCATTCACCGATTCCCTGGGATGATGCTTTGGTTTCGAAGGGAGTTTCCCAGGTTCTCTATGTGCTGAATCTGCTTGTTGAGCAACCTGATTTCCTATCATCCGGATTGTCTGTTCGAGCTCTTTCACTCGTCTTTCCTGCTCTTGAGCCCTCCTTTCTGCCTCTTGAGCTCTTCTATCTGCTTCTTGGGCTCTCCTTTCTTGATCTGCCATGAACTTAGCCATCATGCCCTCCAGGCCAGACGATTCGCTAGTCTCCTGTTGCTTGGGCTGCTGCGGCTAATATGAATAGCCTCCTGAGTTCTGATTTTGCTGCCCTTGTGCTTGGTTATTGTACTGAGGCTTTGGCTGGTAGGAGTTGTTACTTTGCTCTTGAGGTCGGACGTTGTATTGCCCTCGCGGCTGGTACGGAGCATTTCCTTGCTGCTGTTTGTAGGGGAAACTCGTAGGTGCCTGATTCTGTGGTTTGTATGATAGGTTAGGGTGATTCCGGTTGGGATTGTCCCATCTGTTGCCAGTTGATCCGTTCCCGAAACCAGTCCCTTGATTATTTTGCCCAACAAAATTTGCATCCTCTTGATTCCCACTGTCATTATCTGATCCGACCACTGGGCAACTATCTGTGTAGTGAGAAGGAGAGCCGCAAATCTGACAGTATACGCCAACATGAGCGACGTCTGAGGATTTCATGGCGTTTGCTAGCTTCATATTCTGCATCTCGGTGGCAAGTATCTTCATTGAATCAGCCAACCGAGCAATGTCATTAGTGCTCTCGGCTTGGCAGAGGTCCTGCACGCCTTTCCTGTCCCTGGGATTACCGCGGTCACTTGTCCAGAGATGGTAGTCTTGGGCTGCTCGCTCTATAATATCATAGGTGTCTTCTAGCGGAACTTGATTCAGTCCCCCACCTGCTGCTTGATTGATTAAGGTACGCATCCCCTGATCGATCCCCTGATAGAAGGTATCAATAATCTGCCACTGCTCTAGATTGTGGTGTGGGCACATCCTTGTCAGCTCTTTGTACCTTTCCCAAGCGTCGTAGAGAGTCTCACCATCAATAGAGCGAAATGATATAATCTTGTTCCTGAAATGGGCTGTTTTCGATGGCGAAAAGTACTGCTGGAGAAAAGCTTCGGCCAGCCTATTCCATGTAATAAATGTACCCTCTGCGTGGCTATCTAGCCATCTGCTGGCTTTGTCGGACAGTGAGAATGGGAATAGCCTGAGGTAGTAAGACTCTAAAGGGACCCCATTGGTCTTCACAGTATTGCACATCTGAACGAAACGCTTGAGATGCTGGTGAGGGTCTTCATTAATCCTTCCTGAGAATTGATTATTCTGCACCATCTGAATGAGACCGGTTTTCAGCTCCCAAGTATTGGCTTCTATTCTAGGTGGTGCAATAGCGGACTGAAATCCAGTGACACGTGGAGTAGTGTAATCCCCAAGAGTTCTGCGCACTGGTTGTTGCACTCGTGGTGGCTGTCCATCTTCGATCCCTCTGTTCAACAAGTCTTGATTCATAGCCATTGCTGCAAAGTTACGGTTCAGTGCTCGTAGCTGCCGAGCTTCGTTCTGGGCCTGACGATTAAACCTTCGTTGGACCGGTGTTTCGTCGTCTGAAATCTGAATCTGCTTTTTCTGTTTGAGCGCTTTCCTTGGCATGAACTAGGTAGAACCTGCAAAAACCAAGAAAAACTGTGAGCGAAGAAATCACAACAGAAAAATCAGAAATCAAGTAAGGTGGAATAGTCTAAACTACACGAGTTAGATCTAATATCACACTAAACGCTGCTCCCCGGCAACGGCGCCATTTTGACAGGCGTATTTTTAACCCTTTATAGTTGTCAAATTATTAGTTTTAGGGGTCAAATTGCAGTCAAACAAAATTTATAATCCTTGGTAAGCCAAGGGTCGATCCTAGGAGCAATGCGTGTGAGTACTAGGTAACAAGTGACCTATTTAGCTATTCCGAATGACAAAGGTTTGATTGTTTGTAAATTGCAGAAATTAAATGGCAGAAAATTAACTGTTGTGTTTTTATCAGAGAAAGAATCCCAGAATCCGTACTTCACCCGTGCTAACCCCACTAATCATGCAATCATTCTACGTTAATTATTCATGCTATTGAATATGGAAAATAACCGAAATAACACTAGACAAGCCGCCCATCCACGGATCATTGTCTAGATTAATCTCAATCGTTGAACGCCTCCCATCCACGGATTATCAACGATTTCGATTTATTAAATTAAAGGTTTTCCTATTAAATCATGTAAACATGACCTAACATCAATTTCATGCGAATCCGGTTAATCCCTAGGGCCCATCCACCTTTCGGCATATAACCTAAATACGTTCTATCAATGCAAACATACCCTTTGATGTAAATACATGCATAGAACGATAATATTAAGCACACATTGAAATTGAATAATCGAATCGCATAAATAATAACTTCAATTGATCACATGAGAGTTAGGGTTACATAGCACGGGATCCGTAGGATCCCGGAATAGAGAGGACTACTCACTATTCATGGTGATTAACCAAAAACAGTGTAAATTAAAGGAAGAAACGAATAAACCGTAGACGATTCGCTCGTTGATCCTCACGATGAAAGCTTGTCTTCTCTCCCAAGTTAGGGTTTTTCTCCAAAGAATCAACAACCCAGTCTATTCTGTTTGTGTTTCCTTATATAGACCGTCTAAAAAGGCCGAAAAGCCCAAAAATCGAATTTAGAAACAAATTTGTAATTTTCAGCCGACGGTCCCGTTACAGCCGTTACAGCCCAGTGTGTAACGGCTGTAACGGTTAAAGCCCAAATCTCGAATGCGTTTCATAGCCGTTACACCCGTTACAGCCAAGATGTAACGGGCGACTCTTCTTGTAACGGGCAGCTCTGAAAACTCGGGTAAAAAACACAGCCGTTACACCCGTTACAGCATGGTGTGTAACGGCTGGTGAGCTTGTAACGGGCAGTGCGCCATTAATTCTGGTTTTTGGCCTTTTTCGATTGATCTTTCCGTTCTTTTGACATTTCGACTCCAAGGAGCGATGATATGTCGATTTTACCTGAAACACTAGAGAAAGACATCAAATATAGACAATTTGCCGGGAGAATGAGCGAAATCCTTCATCGAATGTAGCGAATGATTAGTCGAAATATCGACTGATCAGTGCTCAACTGGCAACAAATGTTTGGGTGTACATGATATGCATGGTTCATAACTAGTACTTGGGTACAAAACTGACAATATCCAAAATGTAATTACTCAATACAAAAGTTAGGTTTAAATCATAGTAAAACCATGTTAATTTACACGTCTTCAGCTTCATTGTCTCACTACTAATTTATGGAAAATTTCCGATGTCAGGAAAACGACAGAAAAATCCGAATTTCCATCACTTTTCCGTCACCGATGACATTGACGGCAATTTTTCCGACGGTAAAAAGTTTCCGTCAACATTCCCTCGTTTATTTCCGTCATTATTTTGTCGACATTTCGTTGCATTTCCGGTAAATACAATTCCGTCGTCATTCCGGCATGTATCCAGCGAGATTCTCCGTCAAAATATCGCATGAATTTCGTCAATAATATTTTCCTTCTATATTCAAACAGATTTCCGTTTTCAATATTTTCCGTCTATCTTTCGTCTACATTCCGTCATCTTAGTTTACGTCTACATTCCGTCCATGTTCCATCAATAATATATTCCGTCAATTTTATTTTCTATTTTTTCAAATTTTAATTTTCGATATTAATGTTTATAAAATATTAATATTAATATTAATATTAATTATAAAATATTTAAAACATATTTTTTAAATAATAAATGTACTGATAATAAAATACAGATGTCGAGTATAATAATAAAATACAAAACCATAGTCAAATGAACTTAAAATGTCTAATGTCTGCGGTTCTCTTCGTTTTTGCTCTGGCCTTGGTGACATCCCCGGTTGTCTTCATTCGATCTATGACTAGGCGGATCGCGGTTGTTTCCATTCGAGCTTTGACTATGAGGTGGAGGGTTTCCAATTGTAAACATCCTAAAAAGAAAACAAAATGCAACATTAATAATGTAATTAGTGAATAAAGCCAATGAAAGCAAAATGCAACATTAAGAATGTAGATAAAGGGACATTGTGAATAAAGCCAATGAAATAAAATTGCAAGCCAATGAAATAAAGCCAATGAGTTGGAGTTAAAGCAGGAATATCATGCAACAATAGGTAAACAAATAGATATGAGGTACACAAACACAGATGTTGCAGTTGGGTTGATTTTGGAGAGTTCCAAATGATTAATCAAACAAACAAAGGATGAATCAAACAAATAGATATCAGGTACAACGTTTTGTGTATAAAACCATGCCATTTCCAACCAAGCCAGATGCAGACAATCCATATAAAAGAAACATATCAGCAACCCTTTAAGTGGGGATGCACATTGTTACTTCTTCTCGGCACCAAGTGCGAAAATAACTACTTATTTTTACACGAGGCAAATACCCCACAAAAAAGGAGCACATCTTCTCCAAACTCAACATATCACTTCCTTCCACAAACTTACAAGAAGTAAATCCAAGGCAGCGTTTTGGACTCGCTTACTCACCGTTTACTTCTCATGAAGATTTTGTAGTTTGTACTTCTATCTACACCCACACCCACCAAGCACATAACTCCCTAGTGTTAGTTATACCTTTTATTAGTTGGACTAAGAGAGCATAGTAGCAATCATGCCTTTCCTGCTTAAGATCATTCGATAATCAGATGTATGAATTAAAATGTGCACAACAGTTTCTATACCGGCTCCTCTGGAAGTATATAAAAGGAGAGGAAGGTTTTACCTGAGGCACAAATACAAAACCCCAGCTATGTGTTATAAGATTTTCTGATGGATGAGAGAAACAGTAACTCTGCTTCTAGCGGTTACTCCATTGCCATGTTGCAAGAAAGCTAATCATTAAGAAAAATGAGTAGGTCAGCTAATGGCTAAGGTAGGCACCTGAATGTGATCAATAACTGACCGAGCAGAGTTAAGCGAAATTCCTCGTTCAGCCGACGGACCTCCACAAACAACTCGAACTCTCTGCACCTTGCCACGCTCCCGTACCTCCTCGACAACTCGATCAGCTACGACCTCGACCCTTGAACACAAATAGATGCAATTGTCATACGAATCTAACGGAGACTTGGAGGAACAACCAACAGCCGCATCTCCTCCACGAAATCCAATCACTGTATCGGACGCATTTCAGATCTGTGTTTCGAAGATACGAGAAACATCAATCGTATGCATTTCAAATCTGGGGAAAAGCATCAGTCGAGATGGTGAGGGGAAAAGCGGCGATCGTCGGTTACGGTGCAGATTCGACCGCTGCACAATTCCTTCACCGGGAACATCCCCAAATCCTCCTCAGAACGTCCTCAAATCTCAACCGATGCAATAGCTGTGAGGAGAAAACTGAACGAAGAGAAATGAGGAGATCGGCCGCTTGAACATAAGTGAAAACCATAAAATAATGAATTTTATTAAAATAAACATCGTAAATTGGACTTTAGACGGTGTTTGGAAACAAGTGCAGCGCTGTCTAAAGTGAACATTAGACAACGTTTGGTTACAAGCGTTGTCTAAAGTAGACTTTAGACAGCGCTTGTTGCCAAACGCTGTCTAATATTTCACTTTAGCCAGCGCTTACAACAGAAGCGCTGTATAATGTGAACCATAGACAGCGCTTAATTAAAAAGCGCTGTCTAATGGTCTGTTTTTGCAAAATTATATAATTATTCCATCAAAATTCCGTCATTATTCCACCATAATCAACTTTAAAATACCGTCATTAATCCGTCAATATACCGTTAGTTAATTTTAAAAATTATTGATTTTTTTCCAAACGTCAGAAATCCCCCTTAAAATAAATAACAATTTTCCATCAAAATTCCGTCATTATTCCACCATAATAAGCTTTAAAATACCGTCATTAATCCGTCAAAACGGATTATTTTCCGCCGCCGTGTCTGTCGACGTTTTTGCGACAGAATTTCTGGACGGAAAAAATCCAAAAATTCGTAGTGTCTATTGCATATTCAAGCTGATCATTTGTTTTCCACCATTGTTCTGTTCAGTTTAACACTTCGGCTCTTCTAGCATTCAGAGGTGATCTTATGATAACGTTCAAGTATGTGTCACGCAGAGCCTCCAGTTGTTCCCCTTGGTGCATTACCATACAGTTATTAAACAGTTGAAAATAATAGGTATAATTCCTTAACACTCAACATGATGAAGGAAATATTGATTGATTTACTTACATCTTCACTCTCGTTCACGCAGGCCATGATTGATTATGTTTTCTTCTAACTGGGAAATGATCTTTTTATTTCTTTTCCTCTTTCGCTTTGTAAATAATAAAATGAAAATGTTAGTTTGTTTTAATTTTAGCTATGAATTATACATATGTTATTGATGTTACGAATATTGTATAGTGGCTATACTTAACATTCGTAATTTCCTAGCATCATTCGTAGTCAAGTTTACATAATTCGTACCCTCATATACATAATTCGTACATTCCTAGACATAATTCGTACTATGCTAAATATAATTCGTACCAATTTACATAATTCGTACTAATCTCTACATAACTGGTGCTCAATTGGGAACAAATGTTTGGGGTACAAAAACTGACAATATACGGAATGTAATTGCCATATATAAAAGGTTAGGATTCTAAGAATTTTGCTACACATTTTGTTTTATGATGCTACAAAATTTTCCATTACACACAAGTATCCCCGTAAACCCATACTCAGCGAAAACCCTAAAAAAGATATTTTCAGTTCGTAGATTACACAAGTATCACGTAAACCCTAAAACTCGTAGACTACTGTCGCTGAAACTCTCGAATCGTACTATACGTCGTCGACTTACCGTAGTGTTGGTCGTATAACTTTGCATGCCTTTCTTTGTCCACCATTGTGTACTTATGTCGAATAGAGGTCGAAGTGTGTCGTCGGTCGTCGATTTCGCACAGATTTGCAGCGTTTGATTTTGTTTTGAGTTTTCACTGGTTAGTGATTTGGGTGAGTGAAACTCGGGATTACGGTTTGATATATAATTTGGGTTCCTAATTTGCCATTTAACTCCTATCAGTCATTAAAAAATACGAATCTTAATCTGTATTAATCTCGACCATATATTAATATAATCTGATGGTTGTAATTTTTTTCTCATTTCTCATCTAATAAGCTCTCACCCGAACTCCACTCTATCCAATGGGCCATGAAAACTTAGCAAATTTAATTGATTAAATGTGCATAGTTATGACTATTATTTAAAATTGTTCATTCCATAGAAGTATTTGTTCATTCCATAGTGATGACAGAGTATTTCCCTTAATTTGTCCGAGCTGCTCGTGTTTGTTGTTTGTTGCCATATGTTTCCTACAAAAAAAATGTTATTTATCATTCAAATTAAAGTAGACTTTAAGCTATATTTTCTTTCCAAGTTATTTTATTGTAAACCAAACATGCTTTCATTAGCCAACAAGGTGGTGGTTGAGCATCTTGTCTTGTATAGTACAAGTCAAGGATTCAAACCCCGCCATGACATATTATCTTCCATTTATTGGAAGTGTGATTAGTATTATCTTTGAGGTGGACTTGTGATTAATCCGCTTAGGCGTGGATTTGTTAATCGTCCCTCGTGGACGTGAGTTGTATCTTGCAGGTTAGTGATTGTTCTAGGCATGAATTTTCATTCCGAAATAATGGAGTTTAGAGTTGCGCTTCAGTGGTGATAAATGGTGTCGAAAGAGGGTCAGATTGGCAGAGATGTCTAATGAGACTTGCGCTTCACTGGTGGATATATGCCGCCAACAGACTTGAATGGGTGGAGGTGTCTCACGAGACCCACGGTTCAATTTTTAGAAAATTGTACTGGATGATAGCTATGAGCTTAGACGATCTTGTACTGAATCAATTGTACCCACCACTCAAAAAAAACATGCTTTCATTAAAAATTAAATTTTTTATTAAATTTTCCACGTAACAACCAAACACACAAAAAAAAGAAGAGAAAATTTCATTTTCCATAATAAAAAAAATTCTTAGTCATTTCCTTATGCTTTATTTATTTCCTATCTACTTCCTCGTAAAGTAGACATATTTTTTTTTGATGGGAACTTGTTAGGATTGGTTATTATTTGTTATGGGTTAGAAGTTAGTAATTAGTATTAGGTGAGGA
Source organism: Rhodiola kirilowii (assembly GCA_033675215.1). NCBI lineage: Eukaryota > Viridiplantae > Streptophyta > Magnoliopsida > Saxifragales > Crassulaceae > Rhodiola > Rhodiola kirilowii. The sequence continues at coordinate 11,681,891 of CM066195.1, read as the reverse complement.
CTTAAACCCTTGCCACTTTGGCGCAAGGGGAAAGGCTCCACTGCCACTTTGCCTCGTAAAGTAGACAGATTTGAAGTTATTTGAGAGTGGAGAGCCATGAATTGACACGTGTGGTGTAGTCATGAGACCTTCGGAAAAAACCAAACAAATTGAGAGGAAACTTTTATTTTCTTGTTATTTTGTGTCCGTATTTTCTTTTCCTCATAAAATCCCACAACTAAACAAAGCCTTATGTCAGTTTTGTTTGTGTATATTAATAAAAAAAAAGAAGTTTTGTTTGTGTATAAATTTGAAGGAAAAATGTAATTTTTGTTTGGTTTGTGAATGAAAATATAAATAAAATAATAACACACAATACAAAATTTTCATTCCGATTTTCAATGAAAAAACAATATTTCTTTCTATTTTCTATTTCATTTCCTTTCCATCCAATTTTCACTACAAATTTTGGCTCAAGTTTACGACACATTTATGTACGATGATGCAAGTCGTCGTACGAAATGTGCGACATATTTGACATGATCATACGACACTTAATAGTTTTTGTCTCTTTCTGTACGACACATTTACAACGCATTTACGATGCCTTTACGTCGCACTAAAAGTATGTATCTCCCATGCGCCGTATAACATTCAAAATGCTACGACGCATGTATGGTGCCTTTACGATATTTTCATTTCGACCCCTCCTTTAATTTCGATGTTTTCATCCGACCGCTCAATTCATTCAGGACACAATACCAATTGCTGAAACGAGTTCCGCCCCTTACCATTTAGGGATTTGCAAAATCAGTTTCCGCTCAGACCTCGCAATCGATTTCACGAGTCCGCTTGTTTACCCGCCGATTACTGTGTTAGTTCAATTCTCTATCCGCCTCCAAAAACCAGGTAAATGTCGCAGCCGACAGGAGGTCGCCAGTGTCGCCGGCCAGTGCCGAAACGTCGCCCATTCCAGCCGCGACTCCATTCGGTTTAATCACAGGTAATTTTCCACGATCCAATTTAGTCAATTTCAAGCTTTAGGGTATGGTCATGTGGATTGAAATTTTGGATTCTTAAGGATGGTGGTGGAGGACAAGTGAACAATTTGTGAGTTCGGAGAGGAGCTGGAGACGTTTCAGTCGAATGGGTTCGAGTCGGAGAAGGGGAGCGAGGGAAAGGGTGAGAGTTAGATTGAGAGCGAGTGCGAGGCGGTGGTTAGGGCTCGACCGGTGAGGACTGAGAAGAAAGGAAAAGTGTCATTAGGGTTGATGACGTGCTTGCGGCTGACGAGAGGTCTGATCTTGAATTTGAGGTATAGTCCTTGTCGTGGATTTGTATTGATTTGTGTTGGTAATCCAATCAGTTTGATTTTGAAAAATTCTAGTCTGAATCGCGATGATGTTGCTTTCTATTTCTGGATTCGTTTCTCATAAACATGTTATCTTAGCTACAAGTTTGAATCTTTGATGTGGATGTGTTTTCTTTTGTGTTGATGCTCTGGAGAAGCCAGAAGGGGCAATTGATTAGGGCTCGGTTTGGGGATCGAGCTTTTAGTTTGAATCCTTTATTCTGGTGAGTATATGTCAGTCGTAGACATGGCCCAAGGGAAACAAAAACTTGTGGATGTGCATTGTTTGGCAGGGCTTATTAAAGCTTGGTTCAGGGAGCTTCCTGCAGAAGTGTTAGATGGGCTTTCTCCTGAACAAGTTCTTAATTGCAATTCTGAAGAAGAATCGATGAAGCTTGTGAAACAGTTACAACCAACTGAATCTGCCTTGCTCAGTTGGGCAATAAATCTAAGCTTTTTGAAAGACTGCGAAAGCACCAATAACTTACAGATGGTGGACAAGTTTGCGTAGTCAAGAGGGATTCAGAATCAACCTTCATAGAGTATCCAACTAATCCTGCTCACTAATTGAACTTCAATCTCAACTACAGATGTGTGTTATCTCTACAAAATAAGAGTTGCGGAAAATCAGGTAATTAACGGATACCTTTTAGCTCAGATTGGCTCGGTATGTTTATTAGGAGTATTTATTTTTGTAAACTACCCTCTGGTTCCATGGATTGCAATTGTTGTAGATTGGAATGCTCAGATGGATTAACAAAAAAAATAGATTTTAGGAATTCTTACCTTTTGGTGAGTATATCTTACCTTCAGTCATGATATTTCTTATGTCTTGTCTTTTGGAGTTATTTCAATCATAAATTGTTTGTCTTATATCATGCTAGGAAATTTATGCAACATTTGGAAGCTTGCCAAAAATGGCCGCAATAAGAGTAGATGCCTTGTTGCTAACGAATTCAAATGCATTACTATGCGGATACTCACAGACAAGGTTTGGAGCTCTTCACATGTCATACAATTTGATTGTGTACAAGGTTATGTGTAAAGTTAACAGGGGATTTAAGATGTATCTTTTGTTGTGTTTAGTGAAAATGATGTTTGTTGTCATTTATTTAAGATTACTCTAGTGTTCAGAAAGCACATGTGCTATTTTCATGCTTCTTCTGTCTCATATACATCTCACCATTGAATTCATGTAAGATTGTCCTTTACAGATGCTATTTTCAATTTCTAATGGTCTAATTGATGGTTGATATATAGCATGACTTCAAGAGATAACACGCTTTGCAATTCAGTGAAGGGATTGCCAGAGTTCAAATGTTATGCAGCAAGTCATGCCATCTCAACACAGCTCGAGGCTGCCCTTAGAGCGCTACAGCATAATGGCCAGCGCTACAGCACATCAGTAGAAATTTGTGGAAGTTTTTTTTGGGCAGTTTGTTGAATTAGTTCTAAATCGTTGGTATGTTCCTAATTGTTGATGTTCAATGGTTGTAAACTTTATGTAAACTTTATTAGCTGCATGTTGTAAAATAGTTTCACTGGAAATTTTATGTGCAAAATTTTCTCATATATTCTGTCATTTTATTATAAAATAATATTATTTGTTAAATTTATTTATATATTATTATATTCAATGAATATAAATATTATTATTATATTTCTCACGCATGTGTCTTACAGCCGTCGCACATTTGTGACGTACGTTTGTTGTAAAGGTGTCGCAGAGAATGTACGACAGCAATGAGACAGTTGTGCGACGCTTTTGGTATTTTGACGCACTACTGTCGTATTCTTGTCGCACATTTGTGACGCAAAACTGTCGCACAATTCTTGCAACGGCGGTTTGTGCGACACAGTCAAAAAGCGCCACATATATGTCGTATATACGACACATTTACGTTGTATTTCCGCTGCCGTAAACTTGAGCCAAAATTTGTAGTGTTTCTATAATCCAAATAGAAAGTTAATATAAGAAAAATGTAATATTTTCAGACAAAAAGAGTAAACATTTGTTTGGGTATCTAATTATTAGAGTCTAATCCTATGATACAAGGGTTAAGATCCAGTGAGAAGTGATGTTATGGTGAGAAATAGGAATTAAATCAGTCCATTTATTTTTACTAATCAACATCCCAGATTAAACACCAAATAATATTAAAAGTAACCTAATCGACGCCTGTGGGGGTAAATTAGTCACGAACAAATTCTCTAAAACATCAAATCCCCCTATTGCACAGAAATTGCGAGATTGAGAAACCGAAATCGGGATACTCAGCCAACGAAAACGCACCACGGGCTAGGGTTTTTGTAGTGGAGCAGTCGAGATCGAGCCGCTGGTGTAGTGGAGCTGCTGCCGCATCATGAGACATGGAAAAGATGAACCACGGGCTAGGGTTTCGGAAACACACCACGGGCTAGGGTTTCGAAATAGTCGAGATCGCCACGGGCTAGGGTTTTGAAACAGTCGAGATCGAGCCGCTGGTGTAGTGGAGCTGCTGCCGCATCATGAGACATGGAAAAGATGAACCCTAGTTGGCTTTTTCATTTGGCCGGATCCAGTTTGGTGTAGGCAGGTATTATCCTTTTAATCTGGATTAATTATAATTATTTTAGTGAAATTATGATTAATTCAGATTGGTCTGGAACTTGAGTGCTCCAACAATTGTTGATCAATTCAATTCAGGCACATTCAATATGTTGAATTTACTAAATTGAAATTATTTTAAATCTGGACTGTATCATGATTCGTAACCTACTGCATCATTATTCGTAGCATGTTGTATCATGATTAGTAGCATGTTGTATCATTACTCGTAGCATATTGTATCATTATTCGTAGCATATTGTATCATTATTCGTTGCATATTGTATCATGATTCGTAGCATACTGAAGCCATTAAATGGAATTGTGTTGAGGAACTAGAGTAGAGTATCACACCTAATCATTGGTCTGAAGCTATTAAATGGAATTGTGTTGAGGCTCAACCTCTTTTCACATAAGTTTCTGTTATTCACCACCTTGTGCCCATTAGTAACATAATTGTGCCCATTTAGTAACATAATTTGTGCCCATAGATTGTAGTTGTTCTTTCTTCATGTTATGTATTATTCGTAGTCTCTAATGCATCATTCGTAGTCTCTAACACATCATTTGTAGCTTTTGTCTTCATAATTTGTAGTCTCAAAACTGAATTCTTAAAATCCGTAGTATGGTAGCAATCATTAATAACAGTGATTATGAAAATACCTAATTTTTTATGTGGTCTTTGATGTTTACTTCTTTGGAAAAATCTTTATAGTTCCTATATGTTGTACAGGACTACGGAGAACCATCAGAAGGTCTTCACATTGTTCTGGAATACGTGAAATCCCATTAATCCGAGCATGATCACTTTGAAGGCTTTTAGTTTTAGAGATCAAAATTGTTTCTTATTTATCTAGTCAGTCTGAATTTTTTCAACCAACTTGTATTCACAATGATCATCCAGTAAAGATGTGTAAACATTTTTGTAAGAGGGTATGAATTATGTATACAGGGTACGAATTATGTGTAAGAGGTTATGAATTATGTATTACAGGGTACGAATTAAGTATTAAATGATGTTGCTATGTATTATAATACACTTGTTTCGTATTATAATGCATAACTGATGCGTCTTATAACACAGTGGTTACGTATTATAGTGCATAACTGCTACGTATTCTAACACAGTTGCTACGTATCATAACACAATTGCTACGTATTATAATCCATTTGCTACGTATTATAACACAGTTGCTACGTATTATAACACAGTTGTTACGTATTATAACATAGTTGCTACGTATTATAATAACACGGTGCATAACTGCTACGTATTTTAACAAGAAATGCGAATGAATTCATTCAATCAAGATTCGGTTTACAATTCAGGCAACTTGAAACATATACAAACATATGCATGTTTTCCAAGCTGATGGGAAATGTGGATGGCAGAGTAACATTTATCCCAACTTGTGTGGCCTCAACCTCGGTCTGAAACTTTCTCACAGCAAGGTTTGATGTAGTGAAAATAGAAGTACTGGATAACCTGATCTAAGCTTCCAGCCTGGATGCAAAGAAGTACTGGACTCAATATTTCGTCCTTGTAACATGTCATGTTACTTGAGAACAGAATAAGTATGTGCCAAAGCACTCTTTTCGTCCTTCCAGCCTCGGCCTTGTCCATCATCCTCAGCTTGCACAACCCATCTATCAGAACAGAATAAATAAAAACATTCGGCACGATACAACTATCTCTCATTTTCCTCAACAGATCAAATGCCACCTTCAAGTCCCCAAAGCATGTGCCAAAGCACTCTTTTCTTCCTCTTCTGCTAAAGCACTCTTTTCTTCCTCTTCTGCTAATGATAGTGCTATAGCACGGTCAATCTCTTCGCGCTCAATATTTGACCAAGCATCCTTCATGAGAGAGCATACACGATTCAAAATTACTAATAGATGAACATAAATTTCAAAACTGAAACATTTATATACTTAACAAACCAAACAATCACCAATTAATCATCTTTTACCGTTGAAGTTGTTGGTTCCTCCCCTCGTCTATCAAGTTCGTATCTCACGTGACTGCATTGTCCTTCTGAAATTTTATGACTATGACGTATGACCAGAGCCTTTCAGAAGCTTGGTCAGCCACCCCATTGTTTAATAAACTTAATCCACTCCAGAGCCTTTTAATCTCTTCTGTTAGATGACAGTAAATACCGCACAAACTACAATCATTTCCAGGATGGTCATGAAGAGCAAGTTCAATATGCTCGATCATCGACATTCATCTCGAAATCAGTCAGGCAATCAGTAACTAACCATTCGCCGAGATTAACAAGAATCCACATTACATCTATTGTAGATAGCAGTGAGGGACGCATAATCAAACTCCAGAAGACAACTCCTACTCCATGTCTGATTCAAGCTTTAGAAAGTGATGAACCGCTTACAGGCTGGTCAGCTTCGGCGATTACGCTATCCATTTGACCGTTCGTTGAGCAACGTGAAGGCTGAGTTCGACACTTGCGACGGAAAGCTCTATTGATGACGGATGACACCGAAGACGAGTGTGAAGAAACCCTAATTTTGCGAGTCTGTCTGAAACCCTAGATCAATTCTCTACATGACGATATCCTCCTCTGTCGACATCCTCCGCTCCAGCGACATTTTAGGGTTTGGTTGAGATGCATAATCTGTTCTTCCCATAATACCCTTTAAACTATAATTAGTAATTAATTAAATGCTAAAAATAATAATTATTAATAACCGTCAAATCTTAGATCTAATGACTAATTTAACTTCCTATTTTTCACAAAAACACTTACTTCTCACCTAATTTTTATCCTATGATAAAATTCCAAAGTATCTTAATCCATAAGAAAAAGATTATATACTATTTTAAATTAAATTTATAAAACTTAATAATCTTTTTTTTGATTGAAAAACTTAATATTCTGAAGACGCGCTTTCCTGTTTCCTCTAATATTTGCTATACGCTACGTAACACCCACATTTTCGTCCCCCACATTTTAATTTTTTGCTTTGTTTCCAGTAATTCATCTCTCATCCTAGCTCCGCTCCCTTGCTGATCACCCATTTCTTCTTTTTTTTAAGATAGAAGAAGAGACATACAAGGATTCGGAAAAAGGAAGAGACAACAACAGCAAAGCTAACGACTAACTAATACATGAACATAAGATGTAAAACATAAAACCGCAGGCCATGCAAAGTTAGGCGATCCGTCCGCTATAAGGTATCTTCACCCCTTAAAACATTCCGAAGCCAAAGCATGCCAAAGCGGCCATACTGTAGAAGCAACTCAACAGTCCACTTCAAGACGCCACTGAAACTCCGGCCGCATTTCCTTGAAAACTAAACGAGGCTACAGTTGTAGGCACTGGATACCAGTTTCCGATCAAGGGTGGAAAGCCATTAGCGTGAGAAGTGACCGGACCACCGAAGACAAGAAAGTAACCAAGCCAACAAATCCAGCCAAAGTAAAGCTATCACTAAAATGAAAAACTAGAAAACCAAACAAACTCAGCCATGAACTGAGAAAGAAAACAGCCAACGCTGCCAAACAAAACAGCCAACAAGCTAAAGAAAACTATACACAACAACAAAACGATCACCAGCAGCCGCCAAACGCCCCAGGCCCCAAAACCAAAAGGCACACATGAAAGACCCAGCTGACCCAGACGCCACCTCCAACCTAGACCCACACCATCCAACACATGACGCCACCCACAGCCACCCATCTCGCCGGCACCAACCCTCCATCTCCCAATTTCGACGGCGGCAGAAGCTCCAGCTCCTTCATCCAGCGCGTCCAAAAGCACAACGACTCAGCAAAGGTAGTAAAGCAGACTGCAAACCGAACCAAAGAAATGAAATGGAGCAGCCATGGACGGCGATATAGTGGAGAGGAGGAGACAGGGGACGGCGAGGAAGAAAGGGTCAGAAGGGGAGGGGAAGAGAAACAAGCGGCCGGGGGACGAGAATCAACCCGAGGGGCAGCCGGGGAAGCGGATGCCGGCGGAAGGCAGGCAAGGAAAGGGGTTCGGCGCTAGAAGATTTCTGGAATTTTGTACCAGGAGAGTTGCTGATCACCCATTTCGACTCATCCTTATTAGCGGCAAGCAACTCAAGACTGGCATCGTCGTGAAATTGAACCCATCATCATCACTCCGTAAATTTTCTTAGTCTTCCTTGTTATGACTCCTGTATGGCAGAGCCTCAAACAAAGTGATCAAGAAGAAGAGCGAGACTCCAAATTTATGGTCAACTTCACGTCCACACAATGGTAAATGTTTGAATAATGAGGACATGAGGTGATGTACATATGCAATCCATATACAATGAATAGAAAGTATAATGTTTAAATTTTTTATTTTTCAACAGGATTGGGGTATAATTTTTCAGAGTATCCAGTCACTCGAAACTGATCTGTTTCCATTTCCACTTTCCGTAAACGAGCTCGTACGTTTTCCAGCTATTCGATAGCCCTCTCACGTAATTCTTCTGAATTTCGAATATTATTCAAGATGTTCTGTTTTCGATTATCTAATAAATCATTTAATAAAAGTGGAGTTTAATGTATTATAAAAAGAACGAAACACATAAAAATAATTAAAAATATAAACGCTTAGAAATAGTATTTCGAAGACACCTGTGATGATGAAGACCATTGTATTGACAATGCCGGTGCAGCTAATAAAGCAACTCAAGGATTATTACAAAATGCTCAAGACTGGCATTGGGAAATTGAACCAATGGATCACTATGTTAAGTTTTCTTAGTCTTCCTAGTTATTTTCTTCACCACGTTGTCTATCAGATCAATTCAATAATCTTGAGTTAAAATGTAGATGGTAACCGGTATATTATAAATAATAAATATGTCTTTACGCTTTGTGCCATGCTTTATGCGGAAGAGTATAAAATGTTGTGAATGCATATCACTTACCCACTTGTTGCTTTCCTTTCATGCTGTTCATAGTAAATGTGCCCTCGATATGGTTGAGGTATATATGATAGAGTATATATTTTTTTGATTGGTATATATGATAGAGTATATATGAGAGACTTGATTCGTACTATATTTTACATTGAACATTATTTTCCAATTATCGTCACATTAGTTGACATACAGGACAACAGACACTTACGTGACTTTCTGGATCACTCGCTTATAAGGTCATACGCTTCTGACTTTAACACGTCGGTGTCGCATTAAACGACATATACTTATTACTTCATTAACTTATTTTCGTATAAAAGTTGGTAAATTTAGAATCTGAAACAGGTAATGTCGCATAAAGGTCATATGTTTTAAGCTTTACCGGACATATTGTGGTATAAAAGGACATACGCCACTAATAGCAAACAACAAACAGTCGCATATAAAGGATTAAGTGTGCATACAAAACCCGAAATTGTTTTTGCTACCGAAACATCGAAAACATAATTCAGCCAACGTATTAGATTCTGGCCACCAAAACACAATCCGGCCAACTACAAACAAAAGGGTTCACACAACTAGAGTTCATGTGTCTTAACCCGGCCAATAAACAACCCAAGTTTGATACATTAAGGGCAATTATAATTAAGAGGCAGGTCTATAACTTGTGGCACCATCTGAAGCATTCTGATTGGCTAGATTTGTCGAACCATCCCGAACTACCAACTCCTCAAGAGTGCGTATCCTCTCTTCAAAAGACACCTTCATTTTCCATAAACGATGTCACTATATGCGACATATTTAGTACTTTATGCGATGGTAAAAAATTATGCCCTAGGATGTATTCTGGTGCAGTGAAAATGCACATGGGACACGTATCACCATCACAACTTGATGATGCATTTTGAAAAGTGAAGATTGGGTTCTCAAGTTCTCGAAAAAGGAGCGCTCAAATGAGAATCGTCAATCGGCTTCACCCGCGGGGACAATCGGCAATCTTCGTTTCTAAGTACACTCTCTGGATGTCGCCTCATCTTTATATTCACCTCTCCGTCGACCTCAAAACCTCACGCTTTGTCAATTTGTTGACTCCCTAACTCCTGCATCAGGTAATTTAATCAATTTCCTTATTTGTTTTGAAGGATTTGAAGTAAATCAGATGCAGCAGGGGATCGTCGCTAAAGGCTAGATTCACTGTCGCTGGAGACACTTACGTTTCGTCACTGAAGGTACATTAAGTTGGACGACGTCGTTTCAGACGGAAGGGAAGACGCGTGCGATCCGTGTCGCCGCTGATTCTTCAAATGGACTAATCAGGAGCTGAGGATCTTGGCGCGGATTGGGAGATTCAAATGAGATCAAACGGACGAGGTTTAATCCATCTAACACAATCAGACGGTTCCTGCTCAAAGCCCCAAATCTATTATGAGCTTCGTTTGAGTCGCATTAGGGTTCATTATTCTGTTCTTCTCTCTCTCTCGCTTGTAATATCCGATCATTAGAAGCTTAGGGCTTTCATTCCAGAGGTGCTGTCGACTGTGCTAGGAGTGTGATTGTGAGCATTGCGGTCTAAGCCTATGAGATTCACCGTTGTCTGAGTGTGTAACCAGAAATATCTACGTCTGACCCGTTTGTAGTGATTTTGGTAGAAAAGTAAGGCAGTGCATACCGAGCCAAGAGTGCTCAACGTGGATTAGGCTTCGGCTGAACCACGGGCTTTAAAAATGAGTGTGTCAATTTTCATTTGTTCAATTTCTTGCATTTTAGGGTTCTTGGGAAATTGGGGAAATCTGACTAATTTGATACTCGATTAAGAATGTTTAAAGTTTACTTAGAATCCTACAGTGGTATTAGAGCCCGCTTTAACAATCTTGTTGATCAACTTCATTGCCTTGATTGTGGTTCTTGCTACGATATCTTGCAAGGAACCATGGGAGCTGGATAGTTGGAAATCATTGCGTTTGATGGAAAGGCTTACTTCCAAGTCTGGGGGATGAAGATGAGAGCACTGCTATCCCACCACAAGTGGCTAATTGCTCTGGAAGAGAAACTAGACAAATGGTCTGATGATCAAAGAAGAGGAAAGCTGAGTTGGATGAGGAAGCATTTAACCTGATTATACTGAGTCTATCAGACAGTATAATCAGAAAGGTTAGTGCATGTAAGACTCTTACTCAATTGTGGAAATTGCTTGAAGAGTCTTATGCAAATCAGCTTGCTCCCAATCTTGCATATCTTAGGGCTACTTTGTATGCGTTTAAGATGGACAGTGCTAAAACCATTGATGAAAACTTGGATGAATTTTTGAAAATCACCATCATGTTGAACACACCTAAGGAGACTATTGATGAGACCAGTAAAGTCATGATACTACTAAATTCAATACCTGAAAATTATCAAGTAGTAAAGGACGCATTCCATTACTCAGGTGTGGTGCCTCCTTTTGAACAGTTGTGCACTGCCCCGAGGACTAGGGAACATGAGTTAAAAACTGTTAAGGCAAAGTCAGAGCATGGGTTATTTGTTAAGGGAAAATCTTACTCTAATCACATAGGCCTAAAGGAAACAACAACTCCAATAGACCTAAAACTGATCACAAGAATGCTGGTAAAAACCTACAGACTGAATCAAGAAAGTGTTATTGTTGCGGAAAAATTGGCCACCTTAAAAGAAATTGTGCTAAGTTCTTGGCTAGGAATCAAAACAACAATTCCCATGAAACAAATGTAGCTGCTACTGCTAATCAACCATGTAACTTGCCTGAAGTTTACCATAAGTCAAACATACTTAACATATTCAAGTATTCCCTTTGTATTATGTGTTCCCTTACCAAACTCGAGCCTATGTTGTTTAGCCATTACACACATTGCACAAAATCCCAACTCAGTGATTTTATGCTCATGTTAGAGATTTTATGCATATGTGACGGAGCCCACCGCACTGTCGTTAAGGTGCGGTGTTCTCTGTGCAAAAGCAAATTTATATTCCGCTACTCGTGACCTTACTACTGGGTAGCAAGTGGTAAGTAGGGGTCTAACCCAAGGGAATTAGGGGGATAAGTTATTCTTTGAGGGAATTGTACAGCGAGAGAGCGTGTTTTAGGTTGATTGAGGTTTTAGTGCGGAAAAGTAAGTGATTGGTTGGTTGGTTTTGGTTTTTAGTGCGGAAAAGTAAATGACAGAAAAGTAAGTACTGAAAATTAAAGTAGAAGACTTACAGCGGGTGATGCGTGATTGGCAAGCCTTCCAGAACGTCAGCAGTTGATAATACAGTTTATACTAAAATTGAAAGTAAGTGCAAGGGGTTTTGTAAATCTAAGGAAAGCATTCGGTTTCTGGGGCCTTGTATCATAGCCTGTTTATCATTGACCTTTAGTGATCCTTCTAAGTATTCAAAAGTGTATCAAGGCCATTTCAAGCACTCGATTTGCACACACCGTCTAGCCCATTTCAAGGTCGTAGAGCACTTGTTCTATTTAGACTAGCACCCCATTTCAAGGTATACTAGCCTATGTGCATCCAATTGATCAATCATTTCCGATCAAACCAAATGGTGTTTAAAAGAGGTCAAACTCCTCAGATAAGCTTTGCCATTTCAAGCATCCACTTACCCGAGTATGTTCATGAATCCCCACGGAAGAGTTTTGCCATTTCAAGCATCCACTCAACCTTGGAAGTTCTGGCCTAATATATGGCACATAGAACAAGTTTTGAATAAAAAGGAGAGGCACTAAAAAGATGGCCTAAAACATTTTATGATACAAGTACACCCCTTCAACCGAATGAAGATTTTAGCTACGAATATCCATAGAGGTGGATACCATAGCTAAGTACTTACAGTTTTTGAAAGACAGTAAGTAAGGGAAAGGGGTGAGTACTTCAAGAACCGAAAAGAGTACTCAAGAATAGTAAAGACAAGCTTGAGTACTACAAGAACCGACAAGAGTACTCAAGAGCGAACTATAATACTCAAGAACCAACAAGAGTATTATAGATTTAAAACCAAAGCTTACAAAGTGCCAACTTTCTAGAGAGATAAGTGAAGTATGGATTTGAGGATGATATAAATGAGAGGAGAATGGCTTGTATTTATAGCCAAAAGGGGAGGAGATGGGTGGTGAGGATGAAACCACATGGTTTCATCCAAGGGTGAGCTCCATGGAGGTAGAAGCCGCCGGTTTTAGGTCATCAATGGGGAAGAGCTTCCTCCTTTGGCCACCCTCTCCCAAAAGCCACCGGTCATAAGGGCAAAGGAGGGAGTTTTGTGAGTTTTTGTGAAGTTTTCACAAAACTATCGGTACATTTCCGCTCCGGACTGACTTTGGTTGCTCCTCGGTTTGATTTGTTTTGAGTGATTCAATGTCAGCATCTTGAGATTTCTTCAGTCGGCATCTGATCTTGACCTTGGAATGACTCGTAATATCTTTTCAGCGTAAAATCCTCTCATTAGCGTGTATTCTCTCTAGGCTCCAAAATACCCTGTAGATAAATATCGGAACTAACAAGCAAAAGTTAAATAGACAAACAGTCTAATTTGGTGGGTTTTATTGTGTTTATGATTTGTATAATTATGGTCCATCAGATCACCCCACACTTTTAGTTGTTCGTCCCGAACAATGCTATTAAAGGGCGGCACTAAGTAAACTTTTAAAATATGAAAGTTAGACTGTGGGACTAGATTTATCCTAATTCATGCATTACTACTTATTACCAAATTAAACCGTGTAAATAAATAGAAGAAACTTGATACTTGTACCTTCGTGCTGAGATGCAAATTATTTTGGATGTTTCGGGAGATAGCCCTTTTTAGGCTCCTGAACTGCATTCTCGGGACCGTCTCGCACTATATGGTTTTCTTGTAGCTTTCTCTAGCACGTGATTCGGTTCGGGTTTCAATGGTTTGGTCTTTGATTTTCTTTTGGCGAGGGACAGCTTTTGTAGTGAATCGGCCTTTGGCCTTTGATTTGACTCTTTGAGTACTTCACTTTTTGTTCGGTTAAAACCTTCACAATTTTGGGCCTTTGGCCTCTTGATTTGCTTCTTTGAGCTTTTGCCTTTTTGTGGCTTGCTAGTCCATTTTCTCAAGCCTATTTTGGGAGGTCCAATCATCGCCCGCGAGCATATGGAAATACCTCCCCGCTCTTCTCATCCTTGCCGTTTCGCGCGGGTCAAGATGAGGGTCGCTCATCTATTTTCTCGGCTACTTTGACTAGAGATAGGACGGTCTGATTCCCGTCCTCGCCTTTTTTTCTTTTTGCATAAACACTGCATGGCGGAGATGACTTCAATCTTCACTGAAACCCGAAGTGCAGCCTCTACTGACTTCGAAAACCATATAGTTAGATTCGATCCTTCGAGTGCTTGCCAAGCCTCTCTAGGGCAGTTTATGTCAACTCCACATCCATAGTTTATCTCAGCACAAAGGGACAAATGAGAAGTTACATTCTAAGTTTTTAAACAGTTGAATTTTCACAAGGTTAATGCATGAATTATGATCTATCTTTTTCACATTCTTAAGTTCATATTTTCAAAAAGATAATATTAAAGGAAAAGAAAAACATGTTATGTACACAGGTGGTTCTCACCCCACACTTTTGAACGAAGGCATTCTTTACGAAATGACTTAGTTCAAAAGCAATGCAAGCAGACAATTATGAGAAGGAAATGACGTTAAGGAAAAGGGAAGAACAGAACTCCCTTTAAAGTGTCGAGTGAACGACATGGCATGAGGCTGGATAATCGAGGGAGTTCGGCCGGGGCCTTGAACTCTTGGCATAGGCCTGGCTGGCTTGATGTTGCACCCATAACCGATTCCCGAATAGTCATTTCATTCTATGTACCAAGTGGGTGAGAGCAACTTATTGGTAAAAACTAAATGACAGAAAATAAAAATACTGAAAGTAAGATAGGTGTCGGGTTACCTCCCAACCAGTGCCTTTGTTTAACGTTGTTGGCTCGACAATACCTCATTCCTGGATTACTGGTTTGGATCCCATGGGTGGCTTAGGTCGTATTTTGCCACCGTTCCTGTGTTGATTTTTGCCTTGCCTTTCCCTGATTTCTTGTGAGATGATGTGCTTGGGTCCAGTTCCCATGGTTCTGGTGGTTTCTCCTTCCAACGTCTTTGAGAAGGCGAGGGACCCTTCACAACTAGTCTCTTGAACTGGGTTTTCTGGTGTTTAGGGCTGCCTTGTTCAGTTATGGCGAAAACATGCTCCATCGAGGAGTCGTTCTGCTCAGGCCCTTTTCCCATCCTCCTTTTAGCCTCTTCATGGATCACATAGTTTTCTGCGATTTGCCTATTGATCGAGGGGAAAAGTTGGGAAGCTTGCATCTTAAGGCTTGGTTCGGCCTTGTCATGTCTGTCTGTGAGGATCTGGTTGTAGATGCTCTCGGATGCTTGGGTGATGATAGCTGGGTATGGCTTGGGCAGCATGCTGGTGGTATTCTGGACTTCTTCCATTGCTGACACGGCATTCAGTTCCCATGAAGGTTTTTCCTCGTTGCTCCCGATACTTTCTATATCCCAATCTTCTGATGGCTCGGAAGTCTCTTCTGATGGCTCGGGAGTTTCTTATTCGTCTGTCTCTGGACCAGCTTCTTCTATCTGCATTCCTCTGTCAGCTTGAGGTATTCGTTTTGTGGGTGCGGCCAGGTCATCTATGAGGTTCCACATGTCTGCTATGGATAAGTTCCCGGCTGATCTTCTCATTGCTTTGTTAATCCTTGTCAGCTCATTAGCCCTCATCCCACGAAGAAATTTTTGAAGAAGAACTTTCTTCGTGAATCCATGGTGCGGGCAGCGTGAGACGATGGTGTCATAGTTCGTGTAGTATTCGTCCAAGGTCTCATCCTGGGATTGTTGAAGGCCCATGATCTTTTCTCGGGTTTGTTGTCGTAAGGATGGGGGGGAGAATTCCCTTAGGAATGGAACGCAAAGGTCCACAAAATGTTCTGCACGACTAGCGGTTGATGTGTAATACCAAATCGTTGCAAAATCAGTTAAAGAGAATTTAAAGCATTTAAGCTTAAATTCCTCTAACATTTCATTTTCAGGTTTTATGTGGCAGCAAACGTGGTGAAAGTTTTGGCAGTGTAGTACTGGGTCTTCTCCATCCGTCCCTCCGAACAGGGGAAGATGTCTTGTTGTCCATGCATACGTAGTGGGTAGCGTCATGAGGAGATGAGAAGGGGAGGGAAAGAACAACTTATCCGACGGCTAATTCCCCGGTACGGTGCCAGTTTTGACGTAGCCCACCGCACTATCGATAAGCTCACCGCACTGTCGTTAAGGTGCGGTGTTCTCTGTGCAAAAGCAAATTTATATTCCGCTACTCGTGACCTTACTACTGGGTAGCAAGTGGTAAGTAGGGGTCGAACCCAAGGGAATTAGGGGGATAAGTTATTCTTTGAGGGAATTGTACAGCGAGAGAGCGTGTTTTAGGTTGATTGAGGTTTTAGTGCGGAAAAGTAAGTGATTGGTTGGTTGGTTTTGGTTTTTAGTGCGGAAAAGTAAATGACAGAAAAGTAAGTACTGAAAATAAAAGTAGAAGACTTACAGCGGGTGATGCGTGATTGGCAAGCCTTCCGGAACGTCAGCAGTTGATAATACAGTTTATACTAAAATTGAAAGTAAGTGCAAGGGGTTTTTTAAATCTAAGGAAAGCATTCGGTTTCTGGGGCCTTGTATCATAGCATGTTTATCATTGACCTTTAGTGATCCTTCTAAGTATTCAAAAGTGTATCAAGGCCATTTCAAGCACTCGATTTGCACACACCGTCTAGCCCGTTTCAAGGTCGTAGAGCACTTGTTCTATTTAGACTAGCACCCCATTTCAAGGTATACTAGCCTATGTGCATCCATTTGATCAATCATTTCCGATCAAACCAAATGGTGTTTAAAAGAGGTCGAACTCCTCAGATAAGCTTTGCCATTTCAAGCATCCACTTACCCGAGTATGTTCATGAATCCCCACGGAAGAGTTTTGCCATTTCAAGCATCCACTCAACCTTGTAAGTTCTGGCCTAATATATGGCACATAGAACAAGTTTTGAATAAAAAGGAGAGGCACTAAAAAGATGGCCTAAAACATTTTATGATACAAGTACATCCCTTCAACCGAATGAAGAGTTTAGCTACGAATATCCATAGAGGTGGATACCATAGCTAAGTACTTACGGTTTTTGAAAGACAGTAAGTAAGGGGAAGGGGCGAGTACTTCAAGAACCGACAAGAGTACTCAAGAATAGTAAAGACAAGCTTGAGTACTTCAAGAACCGACAAGAGTACTCAAGAGCGAACTATAATACTCAAGAACCAACAAGAGTATTATAGATTTAAAACCAAAGCTTACAAAGTGCCAACTTTCTAGAGAGATAAGTGAAGTATGGATTTGAGGATGATATAAATGAGAGGAGAATGGCTTGTATTTATAGCCAAAAGGGGAGGAGATGGGTGGTGAGGATGAAACCACATGGTTTCATCCAAGGGTGAGCTCCATGGAGGTAGAAGCCGCCGGTTTTAGGTCATCAATGGGGAAGAGCTTCCTCCTTTGGCCACCCTCTCCCAAAAGCCACCGGTCATAAGGGCAAAGGAGGGAGTTTTGTGAGTTTTTGTGAAGTTTTCACAAAACTATCGGTACATTTCCGCTCCGGACTGAATTTGGTTGCTCCTCGGTTTGATTTGTTTTGAGTGATTCAATGTCAGGATCTTGAGATTTCTTCAATCGGCATCTGATCTTGACCTTTGAATGACTCGTAATATCTTTTCAGCGTAAAATCCTCTCCTTAGCGTGTATTCTCTCTAGGCTCCAAAATACCCTGTAGATAAATATCGGAACTAACAAGCGAAAGTTAAATAGACAAACAGTCTAATTTGGTGGGTTTTATTGTGTTTATGATTTGTATAATTATGGTCCATCAATATGCTCATGTTAGAGATGGTAAACTTGACCCAAGGGATGTTAAGTATGTTTTCTTAGGTTATCAGCAACAAGAGGGAACCAAAGGGTATAGGCTATGGGAAATGGAAGCCAGGGGAGTGATGATTCTGATATCCAGGGATGTGACCTTCAATGAGAGCAGTTTCCCCTGCAAGGAAAAGAATGATACCCCTGAACCAGCTACCCCAGAGCCTGATGTATCCAATACAACCGTCGAGGTGGAGCTGCCTGAGCCTGTTGAAGAATTGGGTGACCAACACCTCTCACCAGACCCTGACCCTGCAAGGATTCCATACCCCTGAACCTACTCTGCAGTTAGATGACCCCATAGGCCAAGGAGAGGTTGATGAACCAGCAGAACAGTATGATCAGACTGAGCAAGACCAGCTAAGAAATTATGTGTTGGTAAGGGATATGGAAAGAAGGGAACCAAGGGCAACTACAAGGTATGGCTATGCAGACTTAGTCTACTTGGCCTTAGTAGCCACAAAGGATATTACCCACCCAGAGCCAAATTCATATGAAGAAGCCATGAGATTAAAGGATAGATCAAAATGGCTTGAAGCCATGAAAGAAGAGATGAAGTCCCTAATGACCAATCAAACATTGACTTTAGTGAAAAAACCAGAGGGAAAAAGGATAGGCAAGTGTAAGTGGCTACTCAGAATAAAAGAGGGCATGAATGAAGGTGATCCACCAACTTTCAAGGCAAGGCTAGTTGCCAAGGGATTCACACAAAAAGAGGGTGTTGACTACACTGAAATATTTTCACCTGTAGTTAAGTTCAAAACCATAAGAATAATGCTTTCTTTGGTTGCAGTTTATGATCTGAGCTGGAGCAGATGGATGTCAAGACATCATTTCTTCATGGTGAACTTGATGAGGAAATGTACATGGATCAACCAGTTGGGTTTGTGGATAACAGGTACCCTGAACATGTTTGCTATTTAAATAAATCCCTATATGGACTCAAACAAAGTCCAAGACTATGGTACATTAGATTTGATACCTATGTGCTGAGTTTGGGATTTGTTAGAAGTGAATTTGATACATGTTTCAATTTTGCTGATCTTGAAAATGAACCTGTTTATCTACTGCTCTATGTTGATGATATATTGCTGATATCTAAGTCCATTGCTTAGATATTGAAACTGAAAAAGGACCTGAGTAGGGAATTTGACATGAAGGATCTAGGTAAGGCTAGGAAGATAATTGGCATGATTATTGAAAGAAATATGAAGGACTGTCTCTTAAAACTACATCAAAAACCATACACTACAAATTTTGGAAAATTTTCCGTCCAAAAATTTTGTTGCAATAACGTCACCAGTAACGGCGCCGAAAAAATACAACGTCAAATTTCGGCACAATTCCGTCACCAAAAAATAAATTTGTTGTATTTCTGGCACAATTCCGTCACGAATAAGTACTTGGATTATCGATGGAAATTAAGTGACGAAAATGTGACGGAAATTGCCCGTAGATGTTATTCGCTCACATTCCGTCGATAATCCGTCAGTATACCATCGTATAATTCCGTCACATTTCCGTCAGTATTACGTTACTGATTTTGTTATTGTTATTTAGTGACCGTTGTCTATTTCAAAATTTTCCGTCGATATTACATGTGTTTTTCGTCACCATCGATGGAAATGTGAGGGAATAAAGTCAGAAAATAATACCCGTACAGATTTCAGCTTTGCCATATATAAGAGAACTCTTTACATCATTCAACACACAAAATTCATTTCCAACATTTTTTATTTCCAAGCACACAAGTTTTGCAACATATACTAGACATGGGGGTGCAAGATGATTCTGAAGAATTTTATGTCTCTTGGCTGAGATGAGTTTCTTACAATACAACTGAAATTTTATAACATGTGCCATGAAGTCACCTAGTTGAATTGCAACTAGACAGGAGTTGAGAACTCAAACCAAAGTAATGTTTTGAGAATTCTCAACATCAGTCTGGTTGCAATTCAACTAGGTGAATTCATGCCACCTGTAATAAAATTTTACATTGTCTTGTAAGAAACCAATCTCAGTCAAGAGTAATGAAATTCTTCAGAATCATCTTAATCCCATTTCCAGTATATGTTGCAAAAATAATCCGTCAATGTTTCGGCACAATTCTGTCAATAGTCCATTACAATTTTAGGTACTGTTATTTGGTGAAATTACTTTCAACTTTCCGTCACATTTCCGTCATTATTCCATTACACTTTTAGTTACCGTTATTTATTGACCGTTGCTTATTTCCAAATTTCCGTCACTATAACATGTGTTTTCCGTCAACAAGCGACAAAAACATGGGGGAATGTGGACGGAAAATTTACCCACACATATTTCATTTTTGCCCTATATATATGAGAACTCTTTTAAATCATTCAACCCACAACATTCATTTACAAAATACTTCCTTCCAATTTAATATTGTCAACATGTCTCCTTCATTTGACCTTGTTGGTTTCGGTGACAATCCACGTGATGTCAATCGTAGAGAGCACATTACACTTGTTGGGAGAAACTGGTAAGAACTGATTTTACCCTTAATATTGATGGTTTTGATAAATCCAGCCATTATGTGATCCCTAATTTTGTAACAGTTTCATCCCATTCGATGTTCATCGAAAGATTGCACAAGAATGCATATCAAAATACTGGGATGCAACGTGGACATCATGGAACATGATCCCACATCGAAGGATTGCACAAGAATGCATATCAAAATGTTGGGATGCAACGTGGACATCATGGAACACGATCCCAGAAAGCACTAAGGAAATTTGGTACGAGGAGCTTCGGGTACAAATCGGTAACTCAAAAAAAGTAATTAAATCAATTTGTTGACAAATGTTAATGGGTATTAAAAATGATTTGCTAGTAGAGTATAGCTACTTGGGATGCACATCAGGAGAGTCGCATTCGGCGTAATTTTATGAAGAGATGCAATCTGTTCGTTATTGACGAAATGAGTATGCTAAGGAGGGGAAGGATTTCACGTTTCTCATGGTCAACCAACACGTAAAATGGCAAAATGGTGAACGGCTCACAATGTTCTCAATAAATGAGTGACAACTATTTATTACATGAATTAAATAAATTATTGATTTACAACGGCTTACAATGTATGTCATAAATTTTATATTACACTTATGTTTTCCAATTGAATTGGTAACGCAAATTGACAACGAACCGCCTGCAAATTAATGGTTTAAGTCGTGACTTTGAATTAAATTGATTTGAAAGACCAATTGTAATGCAAATTGAGTATATGTTAACAAAATTTAATATTACACGAAACCGAAATTGTAAAATGACAACATCACTCTGAAAAATAAGTTTGTCAAATAAAGTTTTGGATGGACTTTAGACAGTGCTTAATAATGAAGCGTTGTCTTAGGTGTACTTTACACAGCGCTTCATTAAAAGACGCTGTCTAAAGTTACACTTTAACTAACGCTTGACCCAGGAAGCGCTGTCTAAATGATGAATAAAAATACGATGACGGGATTGATTCAAACAATCCCATTTGCACGATACATTTCAAACTAAAGACATGAACTAAAAAAACCAATTTGCTGAACATCAAATTACATTCATTTGATCAATATTATAGAACACATTTGCATTCATATATGTCCAAAGCTTTTGTTACTTGCAACGTTTATCTTACAACAACATTCGAGCAATAATACGATATATGACTGCACATGTTTATACCGGATGATATACTTGCCGCACGTAATTAAGCAAATCAGTTGCAAAGTCGTCCCTCATATCATCTAGGACATTGTTATCATAGGATTGTTGTCCTCGAGGGAAACACTGGAAAACAAATTTATAGTTAGAAAGTTTATTGACACCTCAATTAATTGGTAATGATCAATTAAGTCTCGGTATATACTTACTTGACTGATGTCATCCTCAAGCGATCCATTGGTAGCTTGAACGAACTTGATTATGTCGTGAATATATTGCATGACATAGTATCCACACACTTCACTCCGTATGGGCTGTTTCGGGCACTGAAACAAGAATTGTGTTATAATGACACGAAGCATATTGACTATGGAACATAAAATTTTAAAACAATCGTTATTTGTTAAGTCAATACCGTTACAGTCTTCCACACTATATCCGAATTTGATGGGATGCTGATGTACAGACTCATGCTCCTGCAACATTAAGGTAATTAATAGCAGCAAGTTGAAGCACATGTAGTAATTCTAAATAATAGTGGCTTGCATATTTCTTACGTGTTAATAAAATTCATTGCATCTGGCACCATTGCATCCGGCACCGGCGATTTGGCCATCGAGTCAAGCCATAGGATCACTCGCTTCATAGGGAATATGACAGCTAACCACCAGTACCACCTAACAAACATTGTACACATTGTATATTAGTATAATACGCATTACATGCAAACTAGACAATAATAAGAAAAATATCCACTTACTTTATTGTATCGACGTAGGGAAGGAAGTAGCAAAAATTACGACTGTAGTCGGCCATTCTCAATCTCCTCTGGAAGAAGTCCACCCTCACATTCAAATGCTCCGTCGGACTCATATAACTCTTTCTGAAGAATCCAAACAGAATGCTCGATTGGATCTTATCGTGGATAAATCTGCTGGCATATGATTAAGTTAGTAAACTTTATGCAAACTTAAGAACCATTTTTTAATCAAATCAATAATTACCTTATATAAACCTCAGCTGCGGTTGCACCCAATGCTTTTAAGCAGGTGAATTCCAAAATGCAATCTTTGTTCCGAGTGACATAGCAATCCTCACCAAACACTTCGCATTAATGTACACCGAATACAGCGTTGACTTTGTCATCCCCATAGCATGCTCGTACAAAAAGCGGCAATGCATTGACATTCTGCTGGTACCTTCATCGCTGAAACTGCTGGATTGCATTTAAAAAAATCTGAACTCGTCATATCCCTGTTCGAAATAAAAATGTCGATCAAACGAGTAACATTAACAACCTTAAAGTAGATTACTGTGAAAAAAATGAATGTACATGCTTACCTTTTCATCAATGACTACTAGACATTTCACCATCCCACAAAAGCTAGCACTGCATCCGATATGTTCTCCATATCTCCGAACTTATCTGGGAGCTCTGCCGATGATTCTATCGCATAGTCTACAACCACCTTCACCATCTCATCATCCAGCTCTCGATATTGTACGAATTGTCTTGGCATAACTCTACCAAGTGCCACAATTCGCCTCCGCTCATCCGAACCTCCTCCTTCCACGTGCAGTATGCATTGCAGTCTGACATGGATATACGAAAATTATTAATACAATGTGAATGGAGCAAATTTCACTTTCACATTAATTTGAATTATCGGCATATAACCTCGGGTATATCTCCAAAGGGGTCTGGATTGGAACCACTGTGATGGCTCTGAAGCGTAGGCGTGTGCGAACTGACCGCGGAGTGTGTGCTGGACGAAGCAGACTTCTTCCCGAATACCTTCGTCCAACCTACCAGACTCCCCACCCCCGTGTGCGTCCAGGGTACTCGTCCTTCCATATGGCCTCCGTCAATAAGTCTATTTGACCATGTGATAGCACTAAAATATATGCATTTTAGGCAACCTCTATGCTTATTATTTTGTTCGTTTTATCACGATTTCACTTGCTATTTAATGCCTTGTGGTTCATTTCAGACGAATTACAGAATTTAAGCTGAGAACACAAGTGGACATTGATTTTGGAGCAAAACCGATCATTCTGGAGTGAAAACAAGCAAAATGGAAGTCGGAGCACGAACTCTCCAACAGCGTGCGCTCGCACAACTACATCCGTGCGGTCGCACGACTCTAGACAGACGCACAACAATCCTGTGCGCTCGCACAACTTCATCCGTGCGGTCGCACGACTTAAACCAGAAGCACAACATCTCTGTGCGGTTGCACGACTGAAAGACAGAAGCACAGGAATTATGTGCGGTCGCACAACATCTTTATGCCGTCGTACAAACCGGACCAGAAGCATGGAAAATCAGTGCGGTCGCACGATCAAGAACCACGAAAACACGAGACAGGATTTTGGGCATCTGTGCGACCGCACAACCCATCTGTGCGACCGCACAACCCATCTGTGCGACCACACAACGTGGTAAAGTCTGCATTTTTATGCTGCACTATAAATAGAAATTTAGGGTTTCCAAAACCGTCTCTTGGATTTTCTGGATTTTCTGCTGGGTTTTTGGAGAAAAGAAAGCTTGGAGAAGAAGAAATATTTTTCGATCGTCATCAACAACTCGGATCGTGGATCGTCCTTCATACCTATTGCTCCATATTGGTTCTAGACTCCAACACTCTACTTTCTACATGTTTTTCTGTTCATCTACTATTGTTATGGATTGTAATCTCACCATGAGTGAGTAGTGACATTGGTTGGGGGTCTATAACCCCTCTAGACATGTTTGTGACATTGTGAATGATATGGATGCCATTGATGAATGATTTTACACGCGATTCTTCTTTATTTGAACTTAATGCTTTGGAATTACCTATGACATGTTTTTGACAAGTTAGAAATAGGGATTTTTGCTTGATTTCATGCTTGACGTAGCTAACCCCTGAAAAGTATGATTTCAATTGAACGAAATAAAGAAGCATTAGGGTTTTTGTGTTACATGGCGATGCTTTAATCCTAATGAGAATGGCACGAATTTAACAAGTGCATGATTTATTTAGTCAATAAAGCGCGAGTGTGAGGCTAGATAAATCATGTCCTATAGCACCAATAGAGCGCGAGTGTGAGGTGTTATGCGAGGTGTAACCTCTTGATACTAAATTGTAGCGCGAGTTGAACTCGGTATTAATGTTACATAGCTAAATTCTAAACGTGTGCATGTGAATTCATCAATGGTGTCCCAATTTACCGTCACAATACTTGTCTAGGTGGGGAAATAGATCCCTAACCATCTTTGAATTGATTGCTTACCCTTTTCGTTGATCAAGTCTCTCTTCCGGATAGTAAAACCTTGCTATCAACCTCTTACGAGGAACAAACCCCCCCAAACCATAAACATTCCGAATTTAATCTTTAGCACTATTAGTTTAATCACCTGTCCTTTGGGTACGACCTTGGGTTTCCCGAGTCAATACAAATTGTTTTGATTAACCGTGATTAGCATAAGTATTTGATATTCTTATTGAATATTTACACTAAATTACAACCGATCAAATGGCGCCGTTGCCGGGGATATGTTAATTAACTAGGTGCTATTTGATTATTTTAGTTCGTCTATTCTTGTAAATATTTTTCTTTCTCTTGTACTTGTATATTCTTCTTTTTCTCTAATATCCCTTACTAACTTCGTTAATCTTGTTTTGCGAGGATGGATCACTATAACCAACAAGTCATGCACGATGAAGATTATTATGAAGATTTTTCCAATTATGCGATAAAAGATCAAATGAGTGATTTGGAAAAGAAAGTGGATAACATGATGAGTATGGTTAAGGCTTGGGTTGACAAAAGGAAGTATGAAGACAATGAAGATTATTATGAAGATGATCAACCAAATGCCCATTGTGAAGACTATTGGATGAACAATCAAAGCC
The DNA here is from genome assembly GCA_033675215.1 of Rhodiola kirilowii. Lineage (NCBI taxonomy): Eukaryota > Viridiplantae > Streptophyta > Magnoliopsida > Saxifragales > Crassulaceae > Rhodiola > Rhodiola kirilowii. The sequence goes on along the minus strand of CM066195.1, from coordinate 11,656,527 downwards.
AACAAGTCTATTCTAATGAGGGATATTATTAAGAGGAGGAGCACATGAATTCTTATTATCAGGAGCATGGCCATTCGACAAGTTATTACACTCCAAATTGGGATGATGGCCAACGATTTGAAGTAGAACACTCCTAACCTCCATACCCTCAACCTCCTAAACCATCAAATGTGCCCTCTGGTTTTGAAGCCATGATTGCCACATACCTAGCAGACCAAAAAGACATGAGAGCTCGCATAGATAAGCATCTAGCTGAGATGGCACAAATAGCAATGGAAAACGAAAACTTGGATGAAGAAGAGGAGGTGCCCGAAGAAGAAGTCCTTGAATCTAATGTCTCAAGGGAAGAATGGGATCAAGAAAGGGAGGTTAAACTTTGGAGAGTCGGCACCGTAGCTCATTACAACCAAAGGGATGGTGAATCTTGTAAAGAAGAAGAGATGGAATGCAAGAGTGAAGCATCCTTCACCACTAGCACATCTCAAGATCATTTAGATGAGAACACACAAGAGCTCGTCGTCTATTGGACGCTCTCCGATGAGGAATTCTTCAAAGATGATGCCTCGTGCATAGAAGAAACATCCTTGGTCAATGAAGAAGAACTCACCCCTCCCGCTATAGAAGAGCCAAAATATGAATCCCCAATTCTTCTTGATGAGGATAAGATAGAGGAAGAGCGTATAGAGACTAAAATTCTCCAAGGATATGAAGACTTTGTTGAGGTTTACATGGACCAAGCTAAAGACCATTCTCGCATGCAAGAAGACACAAGTTCAATGAGGGATATTGAGGAGTGGGCACCTATAAACGTCATTGATAAACTCAAGGAAGGGATGCCCATCATTCTCGAGACAAATTATGAAGACCCCTTCTTCACTACGAAGTCTCAAGACAAGTTTTGGAGCTTCTTGCCATATTTCCAAAGGTTATTCGGAAAAAGCTCCCATGGCCCCTTAATTTTTAAGGGATTTTCATACTTGAAGAGGTCATGCTCCCAAAGGAAAGTTCATTGTAGGCTTGATGGGAGGAAATTCAAATGGGATTTGAAGGTGGTTTGACACGATCAAGTGCAAGTCCCCGCTTGAGGAGGGATCTTAGCAAAAGACTCCTCAAGCGTGCTTCTTATCTCCCAAGAGGAGAATCGGCTCCGTATTAGCCAAGACGTTAAACTAGGCTTGTGAGTGTTTTCTCTCCCGATCTTTAAGTATATCTATTTTGATTGGATTTCTATTTGCTTCGTGCAAGAATTTGAGGATATGAACTATGCATGTGTGAATGCCTATATTTGATGAGTTCTTAACATGTGCTTAGTTAACTAGATGTCTTGATAGGGCATAAGTGTGGGGTGTTGAAATTTTGTGCATGAGTGTTGATATACGATTTGAAATTGGCTTAAAAACTTCTTTCCATAACTATATGCGCTCGCATAGATTTTTCGTGCGTTCACACAAAGAGCCTTTCCTTCATTCCGTTAAGTTCGCATAAATTCCGTGCGCTCGCACAAACATTTCATACCTATGTACAGTTTTGTGCGGTCGCACAACAGGTCAAATCCACGTCCTTCAAGATTGCACAACTTTCATTCGCTCGCACGAAAAAGTTGTGCGTCTGTTTTCAGTTGTGCGCTAGCACAAATCACAGCTGTGCGCTCGCACAGGACCTAGCGTGCGTTCGCATGCCCTCCTATTGTAGTCTTTTGACGAAATTTTGAGTTGACTTTCTTAACATCGACATGTTTAGATGATGATTTCCCCTACCTCGTATGCTTAACACTCTCATTTTCAGTTCCGTATTCCATAGAAGAAAAAGGGAAGTCATACATCGAGCCTTTAAAGCAAGTCCTACTCGGCAAGCAAGCGACGTCTCTAGCTTGAAAGGGCTACCTCCAAACGAGAGAAGTTCATCTTAACTTCCCTTTCGCTTTTTACTCTATTCATTGCTTAGGGACTAAGCAATTGCTAAGTGTGTGGTGGCCTATATCCGACTATGTCCATTCTACATGAGATGTTGTGCTTGTTTGATATGCCTTCACGTTTATAATCCAATCACCATATGCTTAAGGAAAAACACTTGCACCATTGCACAATTCATCCAAAAATTTCAAAATTATTAATGAAAACAAAAAGTCTAGGCAAGGCTACATGTTCGAAAAACTTCATCTCTAAATTCAACTAGTCGTGCATGATTTCACTTGATTGATCCTCTAAATAACTAATGGATTGGATTGTTGACTTTCATTCTTGAGGATCAAATCATCTACTAGCATTTCTTTATCTTTTATTCTAAGCTTTTTCTCATTGAGACTAAAGGGTCGATCTTTGAAAGCATAAAATCGAAAAAGTTTAATTTCAAAACCCTTGCATGCTATGATTGCCTTTAGGTGACCTTAGTGACCTTGTTTATTTTGTGGATTTGTCTTGTTGGTTTGTCATGCTCCATCTTTAACACTTAGCCCTTTGTCAAGTCCTAAGTGTGGGGTCAAAATAGGGCGAAAAATAGGCCCCAACAAAAAAATTTATATACCCTCCATTCTTATGGCCAAAAGAGGGCAAAGCCCCGACTAAAAACTCTCTCGATGATCACGAGAAGTTTTGCATCAAAATATACAAATGCCGGGGGTTAGGGAGGTAAGTCCCCCCTCGAAAGCATTTGTAGGCCAAAGGCCATTTGATAGAAAAGAAAAAAAAAAGAAGCACTTAGACTTGACAATCGGCTATTCCACCATTCTCTAGCATGAAAACCAATGAGACAAGTGATACTTCCTAGCAAGAATTCACTAAGGGACGAACCTCGTATTCTTTTATACTTAGGCATGATATGATTTGCAAGGGTATACAAAGCTATGATGTTGGAACTCCTCTTCTCTTATGACTAAGTGACCTTTGCATCCTAGGCTTGAGAATGAGTTCAAAGCTCACAAGCCAATGGACTAGCCTCCTTGCTAGCATTTGTGAGTGAGCCAACAAGATTTCTTTGCGACTATTAGATTGGTTTCTTGAAGTCACTAATATAGAAAATGACTAGAACCCTTGATTAAAGATTTATTAGTCTTTGCTTTGATTTGCTTGAATGTCCTAATTCATGAATTTCCACAAGGATTCGAAGAGGTTTCATGTAGTGATTGAAATGCACATATCTAGTTGAATACATTATGAACTTCATGAAAAACACCTTGCCTAGTACTTTGAAAATTGTGAGTTTAAAATGCCTAATTGGATGATTGTTCTCTTTGTGGGATTTGTGAGTATTCCCGTGTCTAAAAACTCTCAGGAGACTACAACTCCTCACTAGGGTAGCCTAGGGGTTTAAAGGCTTGGTGCATTCGCTAAATGCACTCGTGTCACCTACGAAAGTGGTTTGTCATAAGTAGTATTTGTTTCTTGGTGTTTTTAGTTAGTTTTCATGACCATATGGAGTTTCTTTGAACCGATCTTGAGTGAGTGAAGTGCCTTCTTGTTATTGATCTCTATGATTAGTTTGCTCGGGACGATCAAACATTAAGTGTGGGGTGATTTGATAGCACTAAAATATATGCATTTTAGGCAACCTCTATGCTTATTGTTTTGTTCGTTTTATTACGATTTCACTTGCTATTTAATGCCTTGTGGTTCATTTCAGGCGAATTACAGAGTTTAAGCTGAGAACACAAGTGGATATTGATTTTGGAGCAAAACGAGCATTCTGGAGCGAAAACAAGCAAAATGGAAGTCGGGGCACGAACTCTCCAATAGTGTGCGCTCGCACAACTGCATCCATGCGCTCGCACGACTCTAGACAGACGCACAACAATTCTGTGCGCTCGCACAACTTCATCCGTGCGGTCGCACGACTTAAACCAGAAGCACAACATCTCTGTGCGGTCGCACGACTGAAAGATAGAAGCACAGGAATTATGTGCGGTCGCACAACATCTTTATGCGGTCGCACAAACTGGAACAGAAGCATGGAAAATCAGTGCGGTCGCACGATCAAGAACCACGACAGCACGAGACAAGATTTTGGGCATCCGTGCGACCGCACAACCCATCTGTGCCACCACACAACGTCGTAAAGTCTGCATTATTATGCTGCACTATAAATAGAAATTTAGGGTTTCCAAAACCGTCTCTTGGATTTTCTGGATTTTCTGCTGGGTTTTTGGAGAAAAGAAAGCTTGGAGAAGAAGAAATATTTTTCGATCATCATCAACAACTCGGATCGTGGATCGTCCTTCATACCTATTGCTCCATATTGGTTCTTGATGAGCCGTATTTATACGACTCATTGAGTCAACAAATCCCATCAATTCCTGCACTTTATTATGCAAACAGTTACTTCTTAGTGTTGTTTTGCATTTCAGGTGATTTGGAAGCTCTAGGAGGAAACGTGCATAAAAGACGGCATTTTATGCCAAAAACATCACAATGGCATATTGACCTTTGGAGCTTCACCGGAGGACTGGGAATGCACCGATGATCAGAAAAATACGAGACACATGCCGTTGCGTAGGTGACTCAATTCCCTACAACTCTCTAGTTCACACCGAGAGCATCCGAGGTCGTTTGGAAGGTCAAATCGAGAGCCGAAGTCAAAACAGATGCGCAGAATGGATGAACAGTGTTTCCGGCCGTGAACAGTACTTCCGGTGGTGAACAGTAACTCCGGCAGTGAACAGTAACTCAGGCAGTGAACAGTGATTTTCGGGAAATTTCCCAATTTCATCCTAGGCGGTTTAGAAGCTCCTGGAAGGTTCTGGAAGTCCCTGGAAGGTTCTGGAAGTCACTGGAAGACTCTGGAAGACTTGCACAAGAAGTTAACTTAGAGATCAAGCAAAGTCGGATTTGGAAACTTTTCCTAATTTGTCTTTTGGGCCACCGATTTGACCTAGTCCAAGAGGGAATTTCGTGCCCTACTCCACCCTATAAATAGAGGAGCTCATAAGCCTTTCAAATCGTCCCAAAACGTGGAGAGTTCCTCTCTCCACAAATTTCCTCCCTCTCGGCCGAAACCCTAGCTTTGCTCCGCCTCTTCCTCCACCGTTGCTCAGCCCTAGCGCCACCGTGCACTGCCCTTGCTCAGCCATTACTCAGCCCTCACGGCCCGGTCTACAGTCTTCCTCGGTTTTAGTAAAGTTGTCTTCGTTCTTTTACTTATTGCATTGTTCTTCATGACCATGTGTAACTAAAACCCTTATTCGGGTTAGGGTTAAATAATTGTGACTTATGTTTTTGAGATTTGAATCTTAATGCTTGTTTCGTTATTCGATTAAATCGTTTGTGCTCATTATTTGGATTGAATTGTGAAGTTAAGTGGAGGCTTGGAATGGCAAAGCTTAACTGATCAATTCAACTCCCCTATTTGCTATTTGTTGATACTAGAGAGCTATTAACAAGTAGTGCACTAATTCGATATATCTTGGAATGGAATATTGAATTATTAGGTTTAATTGTGGTGTAGGCGTCCGGAAAGACACTACTTTAGGTTATAACTTGGAATGGAAGTAACCACACTTAGGAATTAGAAACACGATAATTAGAAATCAATGATAAAACCAAGTCACAATTGAATAATACCCTAACCTGAATATCTTCTCTGAATTGATACACCTTAGCAATTTTCGTGCCTTATTACTGTTTCTTAAACTGTTGCTTTCACCCAATTGTCTTTTATTTCCTTTTCAGAACGAAGTAGTAACCATCTAGCTCCCTTGGGTTCGACCCTTGCTTGCCGCTGTACTAACCCACAGTTTGAAGTGAGGAAATTATAAATTGTTTTTGCACAGGTACGACGACAGCCTGTTCAAAATGGCGCCGTTGCCGGGGAGCTAAGCACGGTGAAATTTGTTCTTATTTTCTTTTTCGTTTATTTTTCTTTCTTGCTTATTTCGAAATTTGCTATTCGGTGACTTCTATAATTTAAAAACCCCAACTGTTCGATTTTTGTTTTCAATTTCTTTCGATTTCGTTTTCTAGCTCTCAGAGGGTCCTGTCACCAAGACTTACGAGTCTAAGGATTTTGGGTTTTAAGTGGGACCGCTGTGACCCCTCCAATTTCCTGGGGACCCTTTATTGCTAGTATGTGTTTGCTACTCGGTGCTATGCTAGTTTGCACGTTTTTCTGATTCACTTGCAGATTCAACATGTCTTCCTACTATGGAAGTGAGCCGTGGAATTATGGGGAGTACTATCCACCACCCTCCCTACGAGAAGTCCGAGAAAAGATCATGCACCTTGAGCAATCCCGGGATGAAACTTTGGATGAGTACTTACGGTACTTTGATTCCCTTGTGATAAGCTGCCCGCACCATGGATTCACAGACTTATATCTTCTTCAAGTGTTTCTCGCCGGGATGTTACCACATGAGTGGATTTGGCTCACTGAGGAGGCAGGATGCTCGGTCTATGACATGACCATAAGTGCTATTTGGGACTTGATAGACGATTTGGCCAAGAGATCTAAACCAATACAAGAGCAAACCAAATCACTAGAGGACATGGTAAGAGAGCTGGCAGCTAGCACCCAGCAGACAAGTGCATACCTGAACCAGTATATAGCCAACATCGATAAAGGCTCAGTCGAGTTAGCAGAAACAATATCCAAGTTGAGCAGAAATCAGGAGGAAGATGTCGGTACAAAAACAGGGGAGGACATGGCAGAGGATCTAATAGAGCCCATCTCGGAGCCCATAGAACCAGCAGAAGATGAGGACCAATGGTTGAAGGAAGAAGAGCTCAATTCGGACTACCCCAAATATTTGGAAGAAGACAGGCCACTAGCACCTCTAGAAGAGCCGACCGAGCCACTCGAGTCAGTCCCCATTACCGAGCTCTCCAAGATATGCACTGACCTCATTACGGATATGCCCGAGACAGAACCAGTCCTTACTATCGCAGCACCAGAGGCAGAGCAAGTCCTCACTGTCGAAGCAGTCAAAGAAAGTCTAGTGCCTGACACTCCTCTGCCAGTTCCTATACAGGTGATTGCTCCTAAGGACCACATGATCGACAAGGATAAGCTTGAAGGCAGAGTAGAAGCAAAGCATGAGCCAGAGAAGGCAACGATGGAGTACTCACTCATCACAGTTCGAGAAGAGCCGCCTGGAAAGCATGGTAGAAACATTGTTCCTCGAGCACTTATTCCTAGACAACCACTCATCTGTGCCAAGAAGAAGAAGATTGATATGGGCGCACACTTGATGTCTCTTGAAGATAAAGAACTGAACGTCCATGCTAATCACTCATACATAAAGAAACGACCGAGGCTTGGCACGTTTGAGTGGAGACCAGGATGGAGAAGCACTAGAGCACGACTCGATGGACCAATGACTATGATAAAGGTGGCCTCGCCAGCTCAGAAGGATGTAAAGGCGAATCCGCCTGATCTTTGGAAGGTAGAGCCGAATGGACAGCTAGAGGAGCAGTATGGACGAACAGAAGGAAAGGCCGAGAACAAATATGACCTCACACGCCCATGGGATCCTAACTTGTGATCCCTACAGGAGGTACTGTCGAGCCAACGACGTTAAACAAAGGCGCTCGCAGGGAGGCAGCCCTGCACGGTTTGCACGTTTTTTTTACATTTCAGTTTATTTATTTACTATGTTTATTTATGAGTCATTATTGTCACATTGTACTTGGGAAAGAAAATGATCTTCATGCAGGGACAGAGGCGAACGTATCAGAGATGTTAGCGACAGACTGTATCTAGCATGAGTAGTTCACACCTCGAATAAGTTGTGTCGAGAAACATGAGCGTTTAAAGATTTTGTCACAAAGACTTACGAGTCTAAGGAGGTTGGGTTTTAAGCGAGACCGCTGTGACTCCTCCAACCTCCTGGGAATTTTTTATATGTCTTAATGTCATTGACGCAGACCTTTCGGTGTGCAACAAACTCACGCTGCGATGCAAGCTCCAATGGTGCTCTTCGAGGACTCACAGGAGAATTATCAGCCATCTCTCATTGTCACGCACGCACGAGGGAAGTGCCTGTCCTTACTCCATTCTTATTTCCCTTTGTTTTATTGCATGCATTGTGTGTCTTGATTTAAGTCGTACCGTGAGGACACGGCTTATTTCAAAAGTGTGGGGTGGGAGAGTCAGTATCGAGTCAGCACGTTTATTTCCTGCACCCTGCACAGAGTCAGCACGTTTCGGGTCAATTTTTAAAATTTTGTACATGATACTTCACTATTTCCTAGACTTGCAGTATTGGATAATGATTAGGTGAAATAGATAGAGCCAACATGCATGTCTTTGGTGAAAATTGATTTGTGCGACTAACATGTGATCTTAAAATCTTTGCGTGCCTTTGTTAGTTGAGATAAACAGGGATGTGGAGTTGATAGAAATGCCGTAGAGAGACTTGACAGATCATTCAAAGACCGAACTTAAGGTGTATGGTTATGTGGAGCTCGTGGAGGCTAGCACTTCGAGGCAACATAGTACGAGTCTGCTCCGCCACTGCGGTACCCTTTGCGGTTGGTCGGGACGGGAATACTTCACACCGTCCAAGCTCTAGTCCAAGTAGCCGAGAAAATAGGCAAGCGACCCTTGACTTGACCCGTGTCAAAAGGACGAGGATGAGTGAGAGCAGGAAGGTTTCTAATCCGAGTAACCGGGAAAACAGACGAGCGACCCTCGGCTTGACTCGCGTCAAAAGGAGAAGGAACCACGGTTCGAGCAAGTCACAATCCGCACTACAAAGCATCAAATCCATCATCATTGTGAAGGTTTGCACCGAAACAAGTGAAGAGTACCACTGATACATCAAAACCAGACACTATAGCTGACCGAAAAGCACTCCAGTACTTGAGCCCGAATCTATCACGTGCAAGAAAAAGCAGCGAGACATAACCATAGTCCAGCGAGATCGAGTCCGAGAATGAGGGTTCATGGGTCTAAAAAGGGCTATCTCCCGATACATCCGAAATGATTTGCATCTCGGCCCAAAGGTAACACGTATCTTTAACCCATGTTTTCGCACAAAGATATTAGTAGCAAGCATGCATAACAGGCGAGATCTAGAGTAATCAATTCATGTCCATGTAGCACGTCTAGGATGACCGAAGCATTGTGGTGTTTACATTATTCATTCCTCTTATGACCTAGTTCTTGTTCGGGACGAACAAGTTTAAGTGTGGGGTGGTTTGATGAGCCGTATTTATACGACTCATTGAGTCAACAAATCCCATCAATTCCTGCACTTTATTATGCAAACAGTTACTTCTTAGTGTTGTTTTGCATTTCAGGTGATTTGGAAGCTCTAGGAGGAAACGTGCATAAAAGACGGCATTTTATGCCAAAAACATCACAATGGCATATTGACCTTTGGAGCTTCACCGGAGGACTGGGAATGCACCGATGATCAGAAAAATACGAGACACATGCCGTTGCGTAGGTGACTCAATTCCCTACAACTCTCTAGTTCACACCGAGAGCATCCGAGGTCGTTTGGAAGGTCAAATCGAGAGCCGAAGTCAAAACAGATGCGCAGAATGGATGAACAGTGTTTCCGGCCGTGAACAGTACTTCCGGTGGTGAACAGTAACTCCGGCAGTGAACAGTAACTCAGGCAGTGAACAGTGATTTTCGGGAAATTTCCCAATTTCATCCTAGGCGGTTTAGAAGCTCCTGGAAGGTTCTGGAAGTCCCTGGAAGGTTCTGGAAGTCACTGGAAGACTCTGGAAGACTTGCACAAGAAGTTAACTTAGAGATCAAGCAAAGTCGGATTTGGAAACTTTTCCTAATTTGTCTTTTGGGCCACCGATTTGACCTAGTCCAAGAGGGAATTTCGTGCCCTACTCCACCCTATAAATAGAGGAGCTCATAAGCCTTTCAAATCGTCCCAAAACGTGGAGAGTTCCTCTCTCCACAAATTTCCTCCCTCTCGGCCGAAACCCTAGCTTTGCTCCGCCTCTTCCTCCACCGTTGCTCAGCCCTAGCGCCACCGTGCACTGCCCTTGCTCAGCCATTACTCAGCCCTCACGGCCCGGTCTACAGTCTTCCTCGGTTTTAGTAAAGTTGTCTTCGTTCTTTTACTTATTGCATTGTTCTTCATGACCATGTGTAACTAAAACCCTTATTCGGGTTAGGGTTAAATAATTGTGACTTATGTTTTTGAGATTTGAATCTTAATGCTTGTTTCGTTATTCGATTAAATCGTTTGTGCTCATTATTTGGATTGAATTGTGAAGTTAAGTGGAGGCTTGGAATGGCAAAGCTTAACTGATCAATTCAACTCCCCTATTTGCTATTTGTTGATACTAGAGAGCTATTAACAAGTAGTGCACTAATTCGATATATCTTGGAATGGAATATTGAATTATTAGGTTTAATTGTGGTGTAGGCGTCTGGAAAGACACTACTTTAGGTTATAACTTGGAATGGAAGTAACCACACTTAGGAATTAGAAACACGATAATTAGAAATCAATGATAAAACCAAGTCACAATTGAATAATACCCTAACCTGAATATCTTCTCTGAATTGATACACCTTAGCAATTTTCGTGCCTTATTACTGTTTCTTAAACTGTTGCTTTCACCCAATTGTCTTTTATTTCCTTTTCAGAACGAAGTAGTAACCATCTAGCTCCCTTGGGTTCGACCCTTGCTTGCCGCTGTACTAACCCACAGTTTGAAGTGAGGAAATTATAAATTGTTTTTGCACAGGTACGACGACAGCCTGTTCAGTTCTAGACTCCAACACTCTACTTTCTACATGTTTTTCTGTTCATCTACTATTGTTATGGATTGTAATCTCACCATGAGTGAGTAGTGACATTGGTTGGGGGTCTATAACCCCTCTAGACATGTTTGTGACATTGTGAATGATATGGATGCCATTGATGAATGATTTTACACGCGATTCTTCTTTATTTGAACTTAATGCTTTGGAATTACCTATGACATGTTTTTGACAAGTTAGAAATAGGGATTTTTTCTTGATTTCATGCTTGACGTAGCTAACCCCTGAAAAGTATGATTTCAATTGAACGAAATAAAGAAGCATTAGGGTTTTTGTGTTACATGGCGATGCTTCAATCCTAATGAGAATGGCACGAATTTAACAAGTGCATGATTTATTTAGTCAATAAAGCGCGAGTGTGAGGCTAGATAAATCATGTCCTATAGCACCAATAGAGCGCGAGTGTGAGGTGTTATGCGAGGTGTAACCTCTTGATACTAAGTTGTAGCGCGAGTTGAACTCGGTATTAATGTTACATAGCTAAATTCTAAACGTGTGCATGTGAATTCATCAATGGTGTCCCAATTTACCGTCACAATACTTGTCTAGGTGGGGAAATAGATCCCTAACCATCTTTGAATTGATTGCTTACCCTTTTCGTTGATCAAGTCTCTCTTTCGGATAGTAAAACCTTGCTATCAACCTCTTACGAGGAACAAACCCCCCCAAACCATAAACATTCCCAATTTAATCTTTAGCACTATTAGTTTAATCACCTATCCTTTGGGTACGACCTTGGGTTTCCCGAGTCAATACAAATTGTTTTGATTAACCGTGATTAGCATAAGTATTTGATATTCTTATTGAATATTTACACTAAATTACAACCGATCACCATGGGAAGTAAATGTTCCCTGACTGACCTGCTCTTCCAATTCATCATGTTATCATTCATTTTACGTTCAGCATACTCACAGAGACTTAGGGTACTATTTAATATTTTACTGTAAACATACAACTTACAATTTTTTCCGGCACCCCCCCTTAAAAATCACTTATGTACTCTTTATTACTCCTTTGGTGACCCCTCTTCCATACCTCATGCCTCTGAACGTGGATGACAGACTCATCCCCCCACCCTATTAAACCCTCAGCCTCGATCTGGGCTTTCTTTTCTGCGATGAGTTCCGCCCTCGCCTTCTTGTACCCGCTACGAGACATTGTATGCTGGTACGGGTTCGATTTTGCTCGATTAATGTTCGTCTCCCTTATTTTTAGTGCCTCGGGAGTGGAACGATGTTCCACAAACGTCTTCCATTGATCTGAATCAACGAAATAATACATCTCTCTGGGGTCCTCTCCTTGTTTCGACCCAAATATACACTGATTCGCGAGCTCACTCTTAAAGTTTCTCCATATTCTTTGCCGCAGCTCGCATCTCCGTATTCTTTACCAATTTAGTTATGGCATTCTGGGGCACATGAAATAATTTCTGCACAGAAAACCAGATTTCTTAAAAATTGTGGCAAACTATGAAAGTAACAATAGTGGCACAATTAATAATACACCAGCGTCTCTTCCCACACTAGCTCCCTAACCTCCTTAGGTACTAACTTCCAATTTTCATAGGTAATCGGCACTCGCTTTTTAGCTCAAATTCCTGGAAGTACACAAGATAATACTTACTTATATCTTAACAATTAGACATTCAATAGGTAAAGGAATAGTAAAACATTACCGATGTAGCTTCTGAATGATTTTCTTACTTCACCGGCAATAGTTCCATCTTGTTCTACCGTGACCGGCTCCTTTGTGCCATCCTTATGCTTGTCGATTAATTTTTGCATGAGGGTTGGCCCCCTTGTTTTATGGGTTGATGAAGAGGCTTCCTCGTCGTTACCTGCTGTGTGAACCATCGTCCTGCGATTAAACTACAAATGCATAAGAAGCCACTCTAAAAGAATAACCTAAACAATTATATAACAACCGAAAACAATATGACTACACTACTAATTGTAAATTTGTGGAGCAAATTTTTAACAAACGAACAGCAAAGAACACCGGACGGTAACTAATTTCATCGAAAATGAGGCTAAAATAAACCGTGACCCTAAGTAAGCGAAACAAATATTGATTCCAAATCGCAACCCTAACTACCAAGGCGAAGACAATCGCATACCTAAATTGAATCTGGGACGAATATCATATAACACAAATCAATGGAAAGCAAAACAAAATTGACGTACCTGCGCGGCGAATCTGGGACGGAGATGTAGATCGATGAACACAAGTCAGATTTCGAGTGAGATGCGTAGGCGGGCAAAGACGGCAGTAAAAATTTGAAGGCTAGGTAATTCGGAATGAGTAAGATTATTGAGTAATCGGAGTTTTAAAAAAGATATACGACAGCGTTGCATCATTAGGCGCTGTTTTAAGTAATCATATGACAGCGCCTATTTATATGAAGCGCTGTCTTATATGCCCTTTGAGACAGCGCCTCTACTTAAGCGATGTGTACGTGTCACTAAGACAGCGCTCCAACAATGAGGCGCTGATGGAAGTTTATATAACACAGCGCTTACATCTTAAGCGCTGTTTAAAGACCATGTTTTAAAGCAACGCTTAATCAAAGCGCTGTGTTAAGGTTGACGGACTATTAACGGAAATATGACTGAATCATTCATGCTTCACCCTATAATTACACCTACAAGGTTGTCTCTAAAAATTCATTCCCATAATTTGTTATAATGAGTTTCGATTCGGGAGTTGATAGTTTTTTTGCTGAGATGTCCAAAGAAGAATCAAGCGGTTCCGAAGGATATATTTTCTCCACACAGGATGGTATATATCCTTGTGATTGGGGCGCGGACTGTGTCAGAGATCATAGATTCAGTCGGGCAAAATACAGAGAGGAAGAAGAAACTATTAGACAAGGTCCCCCTTCAAAGCCAGATCAAGTTACAGGTGACGAAGAAAGTAACAAGCCGTCACTACATGGGTCACTTGGAAGTCAAGGATCGCATGGGTCACCTGGAACTGAAGGATCGCAAACTGGTTAAAATTATTAAACTAGAGTTGGGCATTATCTTAATTTGTCACTTATCTCTTAATGATGTTCAACCAATCGTAGTTTTTCAGTTTTTAACGAAGTTTCGCTTTATCATGTGGCACTTGTTAGAATTTCATATGTATTAAATATCGTTGTTTTCTTAATGATGTTCGACCATTATTGAGCAGAGAGTACATTTGTAACCACTCTTATTGTATCGGCGGACTTTTGATGTATGTAATACGAACTATCATTTGACATAAAACGGTGTATAATTATACATAGTAATACATAAATTATACAGAAAACGGTCATAAATACTTATAAAAAAAACCATAAATAGACATAATGTCCGGCAACATTATGTCATATGTCCAACGTTGACGGAAAGTTGACTAAAAACCATATTCACTTTACACAAAGCAAATACCTTGCTGACACAAATTCCTTCTTGTTTGCGTTACCTGTCCGACATTTGTGACAAAAAAAATGATGGAAAATTGAAAAAATTTCAAACAACCGACATTACAGTGGATACACCCCTTTGAAAGGCTTATAAATGTGATCGAGGTGATGCACATAAATATGGTACACATTGTCATTCCTCCAAACGAAATAAAGTATTCTACTGAATATGAATCCACATCGTCGTATTCCTGGTCCAACTGGTCGTGTTCTCGAGTTGCTCCGAGAAAGGCCGGGTGTTAGATTGAGTGATGATATCGACCACATATCTGAAGAAACTACGCAAGAGTATCTCTCTGAATGACTGGCGGAGTCAAGTCGAACGGGTGACAATAGTAATTATTTTACCAAAAAAATTGGTTGGATGCCTTGCAATTCACTTCTAGCGAATTATTCACCTGGATGACTGAGTTTGCTATCGATGTACCAAATACGCCTCTAATTGAACTTACACCAAATGGTCCAAAGAAGCCTGCCAAGGTACTACTCGAATACAACATGTATACCATCGCATTTGTCATATTTCTCTGACTAATTGCAACAATAATTCCCCAGATTGTGGGAGTAATTGACACATGTCAATTGAACATGGACGGATCCGGATTCGACATTACTTTAAAGGTACAATATTTTGTCCCCTTTATTCAGTGGCATTGCATTGTAATAAAATATACATAATGCAATGCTGGATCCTACAGCTATAGTACGCACGACTTTTCATAGCACTGCAGTATGGAATAAGAAAATACGAGATGGTATTACAGTCGGCTCTGTCCTCGTACTGCAAAAGGTTGTCATTGGACACATATATGTGTACAAATTTGTTTTATTTTTGACATTTTATATATTAACGTACAATAAATATTTCAGGTTTCAGTGTGGTGGGGTCGTTCAGACAAGTGTATCTTATATATTACTGGAAAGAATCTCATCGGGGTGTACGTTGATGAGACCCTGACATGATGTCACTATGAACTTATGTAATAATACCGTCAAACTGTCTGTAACATTATTCGCATGACGTACTGTAGTATAATAATTTCTATACATTTTAAATTAATTCATACGTAGCGATTGTAAACTATTCACAATATCAGTATGTATTTTGTGTTATAATATTTGTTAGTACACAAATATATCCGTCACAATTCCGTTATCATTGACGGAATTCCAACGCAAGTATGATGTAAATATTGTTAGTACATAAATATATTTGTAAATCAATTAATTAAACACCGGACAAAAAACACAAAGTATTTTATCCGTCTATCTTCCGTCACTAGTCCGTTACCAGTGACGGATTTGCAACGCAATTTTGACAGAATTATTTGCATCAAAATTCCGTTACCATTCCGTCACTCTATTTTAAAATGCCAAATAAGTTTACCGTTATTATCTATCCATTGCACAAAATACATCAAATATTCGTCGTATTTCCGTCACCGAATAACGTAATTGAACTTGAAAATTAATGGAATTATTTTCATCCGTATTCCGGCACCAGTCCGTAACTCGATTGTATTATATTCATTGCAAATACGGTTACCGTTAATTTATAACCGTTGGAAGAATGTCTTGGAATATAGAAGGAATTGCTTTGTACTGTAGACGGAATTATGAACTTGAAAACTTCAACAAAATAGCACCTTTAAATATCCTGATCAGGATTTAACAAATGTACTCCCACCATCTTTCTATATTAAACCTCACAAGAAGTGTTCGAATTTTACCCAATCCAAACACTAGTTTGCAAAGGTGATCGAAATAATGCACAGGAAATTTTGACTACCCTCTAGTGGTTTTGTTTGCTTTGACCCGTTAATTGTTAGGTATTCTCATTTTGTTTCAGTTCATATCATATTGCATATTATTATAAATAGAATTTTTATATCACCAAAGGAGATGGATGTACAATTCCCGTGCTCATGGTGAGTCATACAGTAATAATGTTTTCATCGCCGGAGTCATCTTGCCAATGACAACACAATGCGCTGTCCATGTACGAAATGCAAGAACCGACGATTCATCAATATCAAATGATGGAGGAGCATTTGTACAAATACGGTTTCACACCAAAGTACTATAATTGGACCCTACACGGCGAAGATCTTGCACCAATCCCGTACGTCAATTCTTACCCAACCATACCGGGCCCGAGCACAGTTGACCCAGCTATTGATTCACATGACGAATTTAGGCGTCATGATGGCTTCCAAGATATGGTCCCTGATTTTCCCACTCCTAATGATGTTCCAGAGTCGTCTACCTTTGGTGAGCATCAAATAGAGAATGCCGAAGCAAATAGATTGTTCAATCTCCTAAATTCAAGTTCGGAGCCAGCTTACGAAGGTTGCAAAACAGAGACAGAGCTTTCGATTAACATGAAAATACTTGCAACAAAAGCTAATTACGGATTCTCTGAAGGCGCGTTTAACGCCATTTGCGGGATGATGAAAAATTTAATTGGGGGGGGGGGGGGGAAATAAGATACCATCTTCTTTCAAACAGTCAAAGAAACTCGTAGCTGATCTCGGAATGGGGTACCAACGGATTGACATTTGTGTCGGCGGATGTATGCTTTACTATGGCTGTGACAAAAGTATGACAGTATGTCGTTTCTGCTCGGAACCAAGATATCATCCTCCAAATCGCACAGAAAGTTCTTTATCGTACCAACACCATGCTAGAAGTGAAAAGTTTTACATACCAATTATCTTGCGATTACAGAGACTTTTTTATCACAAAGTCTGGCATCAGAAATGTGCTGGCACGCTTCGCATAGAGACGACGTGTTTCGCATGGTTCATCCTTTGGACGGGGAATCTTAGAAGCATTTTGATCGGTGCCATCCCAACTTTGCATATGAGGCACGTAATGTAAAGTTAGGATTATGCACAGATGGATTTAATCCATGGGGTATGTCCACTAAACAATACTCCGTTTGGCCTGTCATGGTAACACCCTACAACTTACCACCGTGGTTGTGTATGAAAATGAGATTCATTTGGTTAACTATACTAATTCCTGGGCCGTCTAATCCAAAGAAGCGTTTGGACATCTATCTAAGGCCTCTTATTGATGACTTGGTACATCTTTAGAATGTTGGGGTCGACACATACGACGCTAATCGCAAACAGAGTTTTACATTGAGGGCAACTCTTATGTGGACTGTATCAGATTTCCCTGCGTATGCAATGCTATCGGGGTGGTCAACTCAAGAAAAACTTGGATGCCCCTATTGTATGGACGACACGAAGACATTGGTGTTGAAGAACGGAAGAAAAGTGTCGTATTTTGGCTGTCACGGACATTTGTTATGAGAAAATCATCCACATCGGGGTAATGCAAGGAATTTCTATAAAAATCGAACAGACTTTGACGATCCAGTCCCATTTTTCTCAGGTCGCGAAGTTTATGACAAGGTTAGACATTTCAAATATATATGGGAGCAAGGTATCAATGAGGTTTTCGAGGGGTACGGGGTGGATCATAACTGGACAAAGAAATCCATTTTTTGGGAACTACCTTACTGGGTGGACGTCAAGCTTAGACATAACCTAGACATCATGCACATTGAAAAGAATGTTTTTGAGAATTTATTCAATACCATCATAGATGTGAAGGGGAAAACAAAGGATGACGGTGTGAAATGCAGAAAAGATATCGGGTTGTACTGTCGAAGACTATAATTGGAACTCAAAACTTATTGCGGTCATTTGGTAGCCAACAAGGGTAAGTATCAGCTTACAAGAGAACAACAGAAGCTTGTACTTATTCGGCTCAAGTCTCTGAAGTTTCCTGATGGCTTATCATCTAACTTGGGAAGTAAAGTTGATTTGAGTACCCTAAAACTAGTAGGTTACAAGTCACATGACGCACACGTATTCATCGAGCGACTCATGCTGATTGTTTTTAAGGGTTTTTTTTACCAAAACAGATGTGGGAAGCTGTATCGGAGTTGTGTACATTTTTTGAGACATATGTGCATCTTCCCTTCACATTGAGCGAATGGACCATTGGTAGAACAACATAGCGGCAACACTGTGTAAGCTGGAGACAATTCCCCCCCCCCTTCATTTTTTGACTAAATGGAACACCTACCAATTCGTTTGGCTGAGGAGGTGCTTCTTGGTGGACCGGTACACTACCGTTGGATTTATCCTTTTGAGCGTTTCATCCGCCGTCTGAAACAGTTGGGCCAAAAAGGAAACAGAGCTGAGGTGGAAGCAAGTATTGTTAACGCCTACATATAGTTAGAGATTTCATATTTGGGATCCGACTACCTACATCCGGATTTAACAATGACCGACATACGCTTAAAACAAAATGAAGTAGCGATAGAAGATTTTGATGATCCTCAGATTTCTATTTACAATTACCCAAGAGTCGGTGGCAGCACAATTACTCGGAGGGTTTTAGACAGCCAAGAATTTAAAAAAGCCACTCATTACATCTTTAGCAACACACCTGAATTTGAACAATATTTGGCGTTATTTGACACCGGCTTAAGACAACGACGGCCGCGATTCAATGACCAGCAAATCTTCAATGCTATATTAACGGATTTTCTTGAATGGCTGCATACCCATGTAAGTGTAATGAACATTTACACATATAAATTATGTAGGAAATTACTATGTACTTGCAATTTCATGTTCATCTAAAATATTATTTTCAGGTTTACGAGCTTGGAGAAACTTTATCACTACCACAGTGGGTTCACTACTTGTCAGCTGGATATCAATCTGACGTTGCATGTTCGGCAACATACAAAGTCAACAACTACAAATTTCACATCGAAAGCCATGGTGAAGGGAGGAACACGGTGAACAGTAATGTTTACGTGAAAGGAACAGAGGATATACACTACTACAGGGTGATTGAAGAAATAATTCATATGAGATGCAGAACCAACCATCGCTTAAATGTTGTCTTGTTCAAGTGCCGTTGGTACGACCCTCAGTTTGTTAAGTCATACCCATCTAATGGGATTGTCATCGTGAACACTCATAGACCCTACTCCCATTATGACCCTTACATTCTTGCCCAGCAAACGGTTCAAGTTTACTATGTGATGTTTCTGGGATTAGCCGAACAAAGTAATCAGGGTTGGGTTGCAGTTTGTCCTGTAAAACCAACAAATGCCATCGACATGGAAGTAGCAAATGTTCCATTCCAAGATGAGGGTTAAATCGGATCTGATCTGCCTGTAATGAATGAAGTTGGATCATATAGGAACCTTGCTGATGATGAGGTTTATGAGTACACCCAAGAAGACCGCAACGACAATGACGTAACTAATAATCCAGATACCGAAGAAGAGTCCGACGAATCCTCTTGAAGTCATACATTTCAAATTTAGTAAAATGATGTACAGTTATGGTATGTTTTTGATGTAAAGTTCAATTCAAGAAATCTTCAAATTCAAATATATGTTAACGAAGAAATAAATTAATGTTATTTATCGCACTGTGATGGAAAACAATTTTTACTGATAATACTCACTTCAGTTTTAAGTAAATGCAAAGAGCTGGGTTTTAGTTTAGGTGATTATAAATGCAAAAAACTGGTATTTACACAACGCTTAATACATAGGCGCTGTCAAAAGTGGACACAAAAATAGCGCTTAGGGTGTAGGCGCTGTCTTAATTCACACACAAAATAGCGCTTAGGGTGTAAGCGCTGTCTTAAGTAACAAAAAAGACAGCGCGTCATATATACGCCGAATTAAGTTAGGAATACGACATCGATTAGTAAATAAAGCTTTGTTTTACTGTAATTTAGACTGCGCCTACTTGAAAAAGCGATGTCTTATGTCTATCTAAAAATTCACCCGCCGTATTCCCCCGCTTGCCCAAATACTTATATTTTAAAAATATGTACTATTTACATAAAAATGATGGTTGTTTGACGAATTTACGACGGAATAAGTAAATATATGTTTAATAAGTCAAATTACATGTGACAGAGGAAACCTTCTCCTTCTAGCCATCCTCCAAAACACTCCTCCGTTTTAGTCCGTCAAATTTTGCAACCGATTTTGACCACTTTCAGAAGCCAGTTTCGTCCGCCATGTATGACAAAGTCACCGTCCTTCTACTGTGATCTTGATTTCCGTTTGTTTTATTCCGTGGAATTTGTTGTTTGTGTTCGAATGTGCTGCGTTTGTTTGTGGTCGACACATAAGGGTTTGTTTGTGGTACTATGGTTCATTGTTGTGTAACAAAATGTTGTGTCATTCACGGGTTCATTTGATTTGTTTTTGTTGAGTGTGTTCGTTTATTCGTGTTTGTTGATTTTAAATGATATTCAAAGTGGCCGAATGTTACACTTTTGTTTCATTATTGGTACATGAATTTGTGTTATCGAATTACTTGTTTCAAATCTGTGATTGAATCATTTCCAACTCTGTGTATGACTCATTTGTTTGATTCGTCATTTACATGTTTTAGTAATCTATTGGAACCTCCTGCTTGTACTCCATCTCCATGTATTTGGTGTACTAATTACATAACAATTTGTGGCAGGATATATGGCACCACTCAAGCGTAATGTACCTGGTAAGAGGAATACCGATACTGGTAGAGGTACTAGGAGTTCATCACAAACGAGGCTAACTGACATACGCAAATCGCAACAATTGAGCCAGGACATGCAACGTCCACAATCGTCACATGGGGACACACGGCAAACTCAAGAAGTGTACATGCCTTCTATGCATGTACATGAGCCTACCCCTACGAGACAATTGGGCAAAGACATGCAACGTCCACCATCGTCAACCGGGGACACACGTCCAACTCCAGAAGTGTACATGCCTTCTATGCCTGTACATGAGCTTACCCTTGATCCGATGGATGACAACAGAACCTTACCACAAGTGCATGATTACGACTTTGATGAACTGCTAAATTTCGTGAAGGAGTCGGCGGGCAACATGGGGGGTGACGCGGGAGCCGAAGGGAGGGACTCACCTTCGGCAGATGATGACGATGACACTCTTCGGCCAGAGTTTGTTAGAGGAGGGACTTCGGCCGGTGGCGGACTCGGTGAGGAGTCACCTTTGGATTTGATGCTAGAGGATGATCGGCCTTGGATTGTTTCAGCTGGGGATGACAAGTCAGTACTTTTTTGTACATATATTTGTGCACCTTGTTTTACTAACCATATTGTAAATGTCAACCTTGTACTTTTTCAGCTTTGACCTGCCTTTAGCTGTTAACAAAATCGGGCTTCAATATATTGTGCCTGGTTTTAAGGTTGGTTGGACCACAATGGGGACGTGTGATCCACAAGCTCTGGTGAAGTGGTTTCGACACTTTAAGGTGCAATGTATTAAAATTGTATTAACATGAAATTTTTGGTTAAATGTTTTCTACATGCAAAGATGTTTTCGATTACATAGTTTTAGGTTTCTATCAAATTGTTCGTAACACAACTATGTAATGTACATGTAGAGCTTGTACCAGTGGGACCCGATCCACAACGACCAAATTGAGGCCAACTTTAGGAAGAAGGCGGCTAAGATTCTACAAGATACCTGGAAAGGCTTGTGATCCGGGAAGACTAAAGGCTCGAAATGGTTGACAAAAGATCACAAAGTTGCGGGAAAAGCTCGATTTAACACGGATCCAGCATTCATAGCCCGCAGTGAAAAGAACAAGCAAACTTATTTGGGCCACCATGCCAGAAACGGCCCAGCCTTGCACGCCTTTGGGTCGAGACTGGCACACTATCACATGGCAAAGATGGTAATACATAATATTTAAAAATAATTCAAGTTTCAATATCATTTATAATAACACATTTATCATTAAATGTGCAGGAAAAGAATAATGAAAGACACGTGTTGCCAAGTGATATGTTTGACAAGAAATACAAGTGGAAGGATGTGACGTATTTGATACCCGACGCGGAGAACAAAAGGGTATTACACTTACCAATTATATTTTCTTATTACACTAATTTTTCGTAATAAATTTAAGTTGTAGTTACATTTAGTTTGTTATTTATAAATTTGTTTTTGTTAGTTTCCTATATTCACAAATTTTTGTTTCCTTTGTAACTAAACATTTAATGTTATTTGAAAAATGTGCAGAAAGAGCTCGCTGATGCTGAAGCTTTGGTCCTGAATCACGACGGAGAGGAAAGGGTACCGGAGGAGGAGCTGGTAGAGGCCTCTGCGACTGTCACGGGGATTAACCCAAAGTCGGGGATACCGTATCTGTATGTGTCTGCAGCGACATTGGTGTCGGACAAGTTCTCTTCAACGGGCAGCTAGTCATTCACGATCTCCCAGAGATCGAGAGCTCCATTATCGGACGATTACACTCAGGATCTGAGGTCGCGTTAAGAGCGCATGGACGAGTCCTAGTCCCGACAGGAGAGTGACATCAGAAGCTTGAAGGAAGGCATTGAGCAATTGACGCAAATGCAAGCTGATATGTTGAAGATGTTAACTCTCGGATACCAGCCTCCACCTCCCAGAGGAAGCCCGAATCTACCAAGTCAGAGATCTGATGAAGACAACCGAGGACGTCAACAAGGCCGGAGGGGAAACTGTAATTAAAATTAATATTTTACTTGACTCCACTTATGCAATTAAAATTAAAATTAATATTTTATAAAAATTTAATGTTAATACTGAAAATTAGAAAAAATAATATTCAGAAATTAAAATTCAAAAAATCAAAAATTAAAATTTGAAATTTGAAAACCCATAGAATAATATAATATTAACGGAATAATGAAGGAACTTTGACGGAAACAATCAGATGGAGTAAAGACAGACTAGTGACGGAAATTGTGATAACGAAATTGTGACGGACATAATGGTTAACATACAAAGGACGGAAAATATTGCAAACGGAAATGTGTTTGTATATAGACGGAAAATCTTATTGATGTAAAATTGACAAAATATAGACGAAAACTAAGATGATGGAATTCCGATGGAATTACGCGGATAATATTTTCTGCAGGAAGTTTTTCGAAAAGATGACGGAATGCTGTGTAGTGTAAAATGACGGTATTTTGACGGTTTCTTAATAGACGAATATAGCCGTAACTTTGCCGGAAAAATGACGGAACAAAGATTAGCGTAAAAATGACAGAATTTTGACGGTATCTTAATTGACGCCTGACGGACATGTCTCGGAAAACTTCCGAAAACTAGTGCAACGAAATGTAGACGATATTTTGACGAAGAATCTCGCCGGATACATGCCGTAATTATGATGGAATTTTATTTACCGGAAATGCGACGGAATGTCGATGAAACAGTGACGGAAATAAATGACGGAATGTCGACGAAAACTTTTTACCGTCTGAAAAATTACCATCAACGTCATCGGTGATGGAAAGGTGACAGAAATTTGGCTTTTTCCGTCGTTTTCCTGGCGTCAATTTTCCATAATATAGTAGTGATACCTTGAAAAGGTAGTTAATAAATATGGGAACTTGGACAGTAAAATGGTTAAGGTCCCTCTTGCTCCACACTTTCTGTTAAGTAAGAACCAGTCCCCAAAGACCGACTCTGAAATTGTTAGAATGGAAAGTGTGTCTTATGCTAATGTGATTGGTTCTTTGATGTATGCTATGACTAGTACGAGACAAGATTTTGTCATATGCTATGTCCTTGTTAAGTAGGTTCATGTCAAACCCAGGTATGGATCATTGGTTAGCTCTGAAACATGTTGTTGCTTATGTTAGATCTACTCTTGACGTTGGATTGTGTTATTCTAAGAGGAAAGACATGCTAGAACTAGTTGGATATGTGGATGCAGATTTTGGCAGAGATAGGGATTGTAGGAAATCTACAACTGCTTTCTACTTTACATTTGGCATGAATTGTATTAGCTGGAAATCTCAAATGCAGTCCATTGTTGCCGTGTCCACTAGTGAGTCTGAATATATTGCATTGAGTGAGTCTGTTAAGGAAGCTATGTGGTTAAGAGGACTGTTATCTAAATGCAATGTTTCATGATAGTCCCATCATATTTTCTGATTCACAATCTGCATTATGTCTTGCTAAGAATCCAGTATATCAGGAGAGATCGAAACATATTGATATTAAGTATCACTTTGTGAGACAACATGTGGAATCTGGTGTACTTAAATTGCTTAAAGTTGACACCAGTGAGAACCCTGTTGATATGGGCACTAAGATCATCACAAGCCTAAAGTTTAAGCATTGCTTAGACTTGTTGTTTGTGGGTTAGTGTTGTTGTTTTTGTTTTGCAGGGGAAGAGCTTATACTCTATACTCGGTATGCACCGGAGACTGGCTGGATAGTTGCGGAAGAGCTGCTGGAAGGCTGGTGGAATTTATGGACCTGCAGGATGATGTACTTCAGGTGGAGATTTGAAGGATTTGAAGTAAATCAGCTGCAGCAGGGGATCGTCGCTAAAGGCTGGATTCACTGTCACTGGAGACACTTGCGTTTCGTCGCTGAAGGTACATTACGTTGGACGACGCCGTTTCGGATTGAAGGGAAGACGCGCGCGATCCGTGTCGTCGCTGATTGTTCAAATGGACCAATCAGGAGCTGAGGATCTTGGCGCGGATTGGGAGATTCAAATGAGATCAAATGGACAAGATTTAATTCATCTAACACAATTGGACGGTTCCTGCTCAAAGCCCCAAATCTGTTAATTCGGTTCTTCTCTCCCTCTCGCTCGAATTCTCTGTCGCTTGTAATCTCCGATCATTAGAAGCTTATGGCTTTCATTCCAGAGGTGCTGTCGACTGTGCTAGGAGTGTGATTGCATTGCGGTCTCGGCCTGTGAGATTCGTCGTCGTCTGAGTGTGTAACCGGAAATAACTACGTCTGACGCGTTTGCAGCGATTTCGACAGAAAAGCAAGGCAGTGCATACCGAGCCAAGAGTGCTCAACGTGAATTAGGCTTCGGCTGAACCACGAGCTTCAAAATCGGGTGTGACAATCAATTTCTTACATTTTAGGGTTCTGAGAGAAATTGGGGAAATCTTGACTAATTTGATACTCGATTAAGATTGTTTAAAGTTTACTTAGAATCCTACATTTTTCTTAAATTCATTGATCCGTGTAGAGTTGTTGATGTGACTGTGACTACTTGTCTAGATAGATGTATTTCCACACTTATATGCAGTACTGGTGGAACCAGAAAAAATATGATCCCGTTGCAAGAAAGTAGCTGCCAATCCTCGAAAGAACAGAGCACAGGACAATGAGTAACTGAAAAAGAAAGTCCACAAGTATGAATCCGAACATAAAATTGCATGTCTAGTCGAATTACGCGAGCATACATATTGTTTCTTTTTTTTTCCGATAGAAACATACGTATTGTTTCTTGAATCAATTCTGCCTTTGATTTTAGTGCATTACTGCTTTGCATTGTTGAACAGCAGTGCATGCTATATTATCTTTAGTTTTGTCTTTATTGGTCCATAAAATTTTATTAATATTTGAGCCTACGTTACTCTCATATGTGGTTCATAGTCACATTAATTTTCTTTTATGCTTTTGATATTCCATTGAGAAGTGGCAGCTGGTTAATGTTTTATAGGTTTGACGAAAGAACTTCAAATACTAAACAAAAAGAAAGGGGCAGAGAAGCGAAGGACAGAAGCAATGAAAAAAATGCACTCAGCTGGAGCTTGCTAAAAGCATGTTTTTGAAGTTTACTTAAAAATTCTTATTTCGCATTACAAATCAAAGCCTGTTGTCATTCAGTTTATGATACAATTTATGAATGGAGGTGACTATTGAACAATCAGGGTATGTTTTGTTTTTGATTCAGCTCTGCTTGAACGATCAGAATTGGAAAGTATTATGTGATGTGGGCCGGTCCGGTCCATCAGTCCAACTTTTCAAATCTGGTTCATCAGATCGAACCTGATCGAACCTGACCGAACCATATTTATCTTGTCCTGGTCGGTTTATGGTCAAATTTTCAAAAAACAATTTCAGTCTATCAATCTGACCGAGTTAATCCGATGCGGTCCGCATCAGACAAAATGTGCATCCCTAGATTTAGATATTATTAGTCATATTGATATTTTTTTATTGTAACATGCCCAATTAATGGGCAAACAAACATGACATCTCTCGAGGACCGGACACTATAAGAATAGACACCTACAAAAGACAAACTAGAACCCGTACATGATTCTATATACTTTATAACAAGACTACCACACCCAACTTCAACAGTCCCAAAGGAAAATACACACAACCCTACCGAATACAACGTCTTTAACATTAAAGGTAAAATACAAAACAACACAAACTTGTCCATTTGAACTCTATTTTTTGACGGTTAAGATAAGATAAGTTCCTTTCAATCAACATAAGTTAATATCAGTTAATATAAGTTACTTTCAGTCAAATCAAGTTAATATAAGTTTCACTTAAGTTTAGATAAGATAAGTTACTTTCAACATATCATCATCATTATACCATCATCATACCACCACCATCATCATCATATCATACCATCATCATCATCATACCATCAGCATATCATATCATCATATCACCATCATCATCATATCATATCATATCATCATCATACCATCATCATCATCATCATCATCATCATCATCATCATCATCATCATCATCATCATCATCATCATCTTCTTCATACCATCATCATCATATTACTATTCATCATCATACCATCATCATCATCATACTATTCATCAGAATATTACTCTTCATCACCATCATCACAACCATCATCATCATCAGTATATCACTATTTATCATCATAATATTACTATTCATCATCATATCACAACCATCATCATCATCAGTATATTACTATTCATCATCATAATATTACTATTCATCACCATCATCACAACCATCATCATCATATTACTATCATCATCATCAGTATATTACTATTTATCATCATCATATTACTATTGATCACCATCATCACAACCATCATAATGGTATGATGATGATGATTGCATGATGATGATGATGATGGTATGTTGATGATGATGGTATGATGATGATGGTATGATGATGATGATGGTGTGATGATGATGATGATGATGGTATGATGATGATGATGATGGTGTGATGATGATGATGATGTTGGTATGATGATGGTGGTATGATGATGATGGTATGATGATGATGGTATGATGATATAATGATGATGATGATGATAAGTTAATATCAGTCAATATAAGTTTCAGTTAAGTTAATATAAGTTGATATCAGTCACTATAAGTTAATATCAATCACTATAAGTTAATATGAATCACTATAAGTTAATATCAGTTAAGATAAGATAAGATAAGTTTCAATTCAAATGGACGGCCCCTTAACTCGAGAGGTAACAATGTTGATCAAAACCCCCCTCACGAGACTGCCAGAAGTGCTTTGTGAACCTGGGGGCAGTGAGCCTCAAGATGAAGAAAATTTCCTCTACATCTCATTTGTATTTGCTTTAAGGTCTGCCAACCGAAAAGGAATTGCCTCCTATCTCGTCCAGTGTATTTTACCGCATCTTGCCCAATTTGTAAGAAAATCTGCGTTTTAATTGTCTTTCCTGAATATATACTCTATGTTCCATCCCGGGTTTGTCTCTAGCAATAAAGAGCAGCTCCTACTCCATCGCTCCAGTCACCTCCACAAGCCAATCCGTTGAGAATTACTGAAATTGCTTCCATGGAATTCGAAAGGAATAAGACATCATTCAACTCTTTTCTCGATGCTAATGTCATTCCTTGCATAACAGCAAAAACCTCAGCTTCTAAAGCACTTGAGTATTGCTCTTTCAATCCTACAGATGTTAGGAATGGCGCACTTGAGATGTTGTTTTGGCCCAAAACTTTTGGGTTAGTGTGGAACAACTATCTAGACAACCTTTGTAGAATACTAAGTTATGAAACTTAATTGCGGTAAAATAAAACAGAGACACGCAATATGTTTACCCAGTTCGACGTTAACGAGCCTACGTCTGAGGGGCTTATACCTAGCCCGGTAGAAAGCAATTGACTATTACGAGTTTAGAGTGCAAGGGTCTTCGTTTACAGACTCCCTCTTAAACAGCCAATTCCTTTAACACTCTGGTGATTGCGATCTAGGGTCCCCCTAGATCAGAGTTCCCTCTTATGTTTTCACAGTTGATCCTCCATGAAGATCAGCGCCTTCTGGCGAATGCGTAGCAACCAAGCAATAGTGTGTGTCTTCCATTTGTTCCACAATCAGTCTGAACAGCACCCAGTACCGACTGACTCCGAGCGCTGTGATCTTAACGGAATAATAAGCTCACAGTCGATTGCCTCCCCCTCTTGATCAGAATATTAGAGTGTATAGTTTCTCCAAGAGTGCTATGGGTTTGGGAACCCTAGCGCTCTTTTTATAGGGCGGTAGATTCCTAAGATATCGAGATTTCCAATCTTTAACAACCAATATCTTTTGGGAAATATTTCTCAATCTTTTAGGGAAATAGATACCAACAAAAGACCAACCAGAACATGTACATGATTCTATACACTTTACAACAAGACTACCACACCCAACTTCAACAGTCCAAATGGAAAAGACACACAACCCTACCAATTACAACGTCTTTAATAGTAAAGGTAAAACACAGAGCAACACAATAACTCGAGAGATGAGAATTCCTGATAATCTGGTCCGGTTTGGGTCGGTTCATGATCCAATTTTCAAAAAATAATTTTGGTCTGTCAGTATGACCCAGACCGAGTTAATCTGGTCCGACCCGGTCCGCGTTAGACAGAATGTGCATCCGTAGATTTAGATATTATTAATCATATTGATATATTTTTTAAATTGTAACATGCCCAATCAAGGGATAAACAAACATGGCATCTCTCGACTACCGGCCACTCTATGAGAATAGACACCTACAAAAGACCAACCAGAACCTATACATGATTCTATACACTTTACAACAAGACTACCACACCCAACTTCAACAGTCCCAAAGGAAAAGACACACAACCCTACCAAATACAACGTCTTTAATAGTAAAGGTAAAACACAGAACAACACAATAACTCAAGAGATGACAATATTGATAACCCCCAAGCCAATCCCTTGATAATTGCTAAAATTGCCTCCGTGGAATTCGAAAGGAATAAGACATTATTCAACTCTTTTCTCAATGCTATGTCATTCCTTGCATAACAGCAAAAACCACAGCTTCCAAAGCACTTGAGTATTGCTCTTTCAATCTTACAAATGTTGCAATTCTTCTCCTCATTAAGCAATGCGGGACAATTTCTTCAAGTGCACCATTCTCAACAATTTCGCCCTCAATTGGAGAAATTGTGCATGCTCCCCATCAATCAAACACCGTTACATTACTCGTAGCCAAACGTAGGTGCGTATGCGAGATCATCTCTCCGCTAGTGGTGCTCCCTGCTCCCCTTCATTAGAGTACAACCCACAGTAGGTGCGCCTTTGTGACTCCCCATACAGGCTTAAATTAGGGCTAAAGTGCCTCTGCAACTCCCCTTTACATGCTAAATCTGGGTCCAACCCACCAAAGATTGAGGTATCTTCACTCGAGCAATTTGAAGTTCCGCCTTATGTCCCACATCCAACACACTTGGCCCGAATCTTACCGTGAGCTCTGATAGCATGTTGAAATTGCTAACTCATACGGAATTACCTCCCCATATTAACTTAAACCCTAGGCATGTGGTAATCCAATATAAGCTAGCAATTCTTCTCCTCATTTAGCAATGTGTGACAATTTCTCCAAGTGTACCATTCTTAACAGCAGAGACTTAAGTTTCCCGCAACATCAATTACAGCATACCCTATCTCTTTACCTTCCCTACTGAAAGAATTATCACAGTATATTTTCCTCAAGCCTTCTTGGTGATGCTGACATCCCCACAGACCATTCCATGCCATGTTTTTGCTACCCAGCCATTTATCATGTATTGGCAGCATTGATTTTATTTTGAAGACAATGTTCCTGCAATCTCATCTGATGTAGGAGGATGAGAAAGATTTGGGAATTAAATCTTTTAGAAATTTTCATATTATTTTTAGCAACTTTCTTATTTTATTTTTAGAAATTTTGTTATTTTAGTTTTTTGCAATTTTTGTATCTTATTTCATTTTCTCTATTTATAGCCCGCTTGGGTTGTATAATTGAGACAACTTTTAATTTGAATAAAAATTTTAGCTTTGCTATTTTTTCTGGTGGATTCCAGAGTTTTTGTTCGAGTTCACGCTTGTGAATTTGATCATTTATCATTGTTGTTCCTTCTGAGATTCCGACTGCGTCAGGTGGTATCAGAGCATGCATTTTCTTGTTCTTTTCGAAGCTTGAACAGCCATGGAAGATCAACCAACGACCAGAGCAGACCTTCAAGGGATTGACGGCTTTTACCACGACCCTTACTTCTTTGACCTATCAGATTGCAACCTTGACGGTGAGAGTGGATAACCACAAGAGTCGTCATAGTGACAGGAGAGGGGAACTGAATACGGTTCCGGAAGTTGAGAATAATCGTGTTGCGAATTTGAGTTCGAAACAAGAAGTTGACTAGGGTGGTCGACATAATAAGTATGATTTTTGAGTGTCCGATATTCCATTGTTCTACGGAATTATGGGAGTGGAGGAGTTTCTGGATTGACAGTTCAACGTTGATAGATTTTTTGATGTCATGGGTGTCCCAAAAATATACAAGTTAAGATGGCAGCAATGAGGTTGAAGAGTGTAGCTTCTGTGTGGTGGGACAAGCTTGTTACTCAGAGGCGACGGGAAAGAAAGGGGCTAGTTAGTACGTGAAGGCGAATGAAACAATTGATTATGGAGCAGTTATTGCCAACAGATTTTGAACAAATCTAATATATGAAGTACATCGAATGCGTTAAAGGAAAGAAGATTGTGACAAAATACACGAATGAGTGTGTACAGCAAGGGCTTCCGAAAGCGAATCTGAAGACGGAAGAGGTTATTATGGCGGAGGAGGCGTTGGAGGAGATTGATGAGCTAGCGATGCTGAGGATTCTATTTGCTGATTTTGATGAGAAAGGTGAGGAGATTGAGCCGAAGAAGGAAGATGTTATTGTGGCACAGGAGAAGTGAGAGAAGATTAATGAGCTGGCAACGCTGAGGATTATGTTTGTTGCTTTTGAGGAGGAAGGTGAGGATGTTGAGATAAATGGAATTCAACATGATTAATAGTTTGTGAATTCAGGCGATTTGATGAATGTTGTCAAAGAGGAAACAATTCTAGATGAGTTGCGAGAGAACGTGTAGGATATTGAAGAGTTGTTAGTAAATGAGCTGCCAAATAATTTACCCCCTCTGTAAGATATTCAGCATCATATTGACTTGACCCTTGGGTCGAGTACAAAAATCTTATTTCTCAGAAATCTGTTAGTCATTTGAAGTTGCCCACGAAGCCTCGTGAGAAGCCAAATGCACTCGGTTTGATGAGTAAGAGTTCGCAACTTGAAGTTTCGCCGACACACAGAGTTCTTATTTCCATTGGGAAGCACTACAGAGAAGAGATTAGTCAAATTGAAGATTGGAAAAGGGAGCTTAAGCTAAAGAAAGTTTTTATTCGATTTTTTGGCACTGAGGAAATTATAGCTGCCAAGGATAGTGTCAAGGCTAGATTGGAGGTTATACGGAGGAAGAAAAAGGCTGCTGCTGACAATCGCATGAAGGTTACAGTTTTTAAGGTAGGTGATGATGTAATGTTTCCACATAAGGAGAGGTTTCTAGTTGGTACTTGCGGCAAATTGCAGCCTCACAAGCAGGCGGATGAGGTCCTATATTCAGTCGAGTTCTCTTGAAGTGAAGGAGACTAAGGTAGGAGGATGAGAAAGATGTCTATTTTACGGCTGAATTAACAAAACATGCGGATGAGGTCCTATATTCAGTCGAGTTCTCTGGAAGTGAAGGAGACTAATAGAGGAGAATAAGAAAGATTTAGGAATTAAATCTTTTAGAAATTTCCTTATTTTTTAGCAACTTTCTACAGAAGCACTCAAATGGGAGCCAAACTACAGAAGTAATGCTTCACATTCGTCTCCCTAATTCTTGTGCCAACAAGCTTAAGGCGGGTTGGGGTGGGGATATGATAGTTTGGTATTTGGAAAATATTTTATAAATACTAGGTGTAACATATTCGACGATGACGTGTTATCCCTTTCTCGCAGAGGTGTTCTTTGTCCACCGTGGACGTGTTATGTCCCGCAGTTGAGTCTGTGGGTATTGCAGGGGGGATACAGGAGTTTAGTATCTGGAAAAACTTTTACACATACTACATTTTTGGCGATGACGTGTTGTCCCTCCCTCGCAGAGATGTTGTTCGTTCATTGTGGACGTGTTATGTCATGTAGCTGGGTCTATGGGTGCTGCTTTGTCTATTCCTTTTATAAACGTGTGGAGATGCTGTGTTTCAAATTAATGCTCGTGGGTTTCGAGTTCGAGGTATCTTATGATCTATGCTTAAATAGACGCGACTCAAATATCAAATTCTGGTTGATGTTTTGTGTGGTACGTTCTCCAAGAGTCTAAATATTCATAGTACCTCATAAAGTACGCATGCAATATATATAAGATATATTCATATAATATTTGATATGAATACGACGTAAAAACCACAATAAAAACAGAATGTTTTTTTGCTACAACATTTTCCAGATCTTGGGCCCCAGAGGCGGAACTAGCTTAGACAAAGGGTGACACTTGTCACCCTATGTTTTTTCAAATTCTTTTTATTATATATATAGTTAAAATTTGACTTGAATAATAATATTAGTTAAATTTAATATTTACATGTTAAACTAGTTTAATGTTTAAAAGTTGTGTTATGGAGCCATATGTAGGTTTTAAGAATCAAGATTTATGTTGTATTCACTTTTAGCGGTGCTGATTTAGGGATTAGAATTTGTTTATTTATTCTGAGAGTCAATTACATAAAATAGTTAAATTAGTTGAATCCTATAATGTATGAATAATTCATGTTCGAATTGGAAGTCTCTACTATAGCCAATTAGATTAGGATTCTAATACTTGATTTATTTGGTTTTGTTTAAATGAAAACGCCAAGTACTAATTTATTTTTATTTAAAAGATTGGATATACTAAAGAGTTTTTTAATTTTAGATAAATATCGCAAAGAATTTACCTCGCAACAAGATGGTAGATGACTTTTTATCGCAAAAAATATTTATTCGCCGTCAAAATTAAGAATAAATAATTAAAATGTTTAGGGCTAATTCAATTATAAATGCTTTTCTTAGCATTGTAACAAAATAAACTTTGTTATAATGTAATAGATTTTTAATCTTATTTTTTAATTTTTTAAGTTGATTTTCGTTTGTCATCCCTATTACGATTCCTGTGTCCGCCCCTGTTGGGCCCAATAATATCTCTTCACGATCATCCCCAGAATGCACCAACACCCAATCTTAAAGCATATACACCCGTTGAGGAAGTTCTCTTTTTTGAGAACCTCCTCAAAAAGCACTTTATGTTACCATTTATGATAATAAGAG
Organism: Rhodiola kirilowii; assembly: GCA_033675215.1. NCBI lineage: Eukaryota > Viridiplantae > Streptophyta > Magnoliopsida > Saxifragales > Crassulaceae > Rhodiola > Rhodiola kirilowii. The sequence goes on along the minus strand of CM066195.1, from coordinate 11,622,845 downwards.
ATACTATTCGCGCTATTTGTACAGCCATTGAATATGCAGCACCTCCTATTACTATTCATACAATAATGAAATTTAAAATATTTATAGTTTCAAATTTAAAATATTAAATTTATTTTAATGTTAACATGGCCGTTGGACCAGAACTTGTATAAAAAGCTAATATTAAGCGTCGCGTTCTTTTCAGAGCCTGCTGCGTCGCACCGCAACATTAAGCGCCGCGTTCTTTTCAGACATTACTTCCTAATGTCGACTTTGAACGCGGTGCTAACGTAGTGACAGGACACACGACACTTCCCCTCCGCGTCCCTTGTACATTTTAAAGCGGAATCGCGCTCGGTTCAGACATTATTGCCTAATGTCAACATAGGACGCGATTATAATGTTGAAGCCAAACGCGCAGAACGACTGTTCATCATCATGTTCGTTGGCAGACTTGTTAGGGCAAAGCGAGCTTGAAAACGGAACGAAATTTGATCGATTGAGAGCGTCGCACAAACCCTTGCTCACCAACGACCGTTCCCCGCACGTAAATTGATGACCTCAACCGAATTAGAGGACGTCCTCTCCAAACCGCTGCACATATTTTTCGACGCGAACGTGCCCAATTCATCCTGGGAACGTCCTCAAATTACAACCGGTGTATATACTCTTAATGTTCAAACAAGATACGTACAATATTTTCTTTTAAAGTATCTTTGACTTTTTAATTGTAAGAAGAAGTCATGATATGCATGACTCAATAAATTTAAAATAAAAATAAAGACGATTTACGATTATTTTGGTTCGTAGGAAAAGTCAACGGTAAATAAATGGGGAAGAACTTGTGATCTTAAATTCAATTTAGGTCATGAGAAATCCGTGGGGTTCCAAACGTTTTGTGTTATAACATTCAAATTTAAAAAAAGTATCATCTATTAGTAATGCAGGGACGACAAGACAATATCTACAGCCAGTGTTCCAGAAATCGGTCTAATCGGCCGATTAATCGGCCTAAATCTTGAAGTCGATCCGATTTTACCCAAATCGGATAAAAAATCGGGGAAGCGATTATGTGTCCGATTAATCGGCTAAATCGGCGATTAATCGGCTGAATCGGGGATTAATCGGTCGAATCTGGGATTAATCGGTCGAATCGGGGATTAATCGGTCTGGGCAGCTAAGTGTTAAGAAATAAACTTGGAGGACTTTATTGTAATAATTAAGATTTTTTTAAATTGAAATTGAAAATTAAAACTAAAGCTTGTCCGATTAGGGCTTGCGAATTGCGATCGGTTCATGCAGTCCTCCGTAAACTTGTGAATTGCGAACTAAAGCTTGTTTGTTTGTATTTTGCTATTGAGTATTGAATATTGATTGTGACATTTACTCACAAATTATGTAATTGTAAAGATCTTGATTGTGATTTCAGATTTGTGACTTTTGCTATTGATTGTTTGATTTTTTGAAGTGGTATGGATTGTTTAGTTTTGACATGCATCCTGTTTTATTTTGATTACAGGTCAACAAATGCATTATAGAAAGCATTTATATAACTATTTTCAATTATAAACATAAAAATAGGATAAAAATAAAAAAACCGATTAATCCCGATTAATCCCCGATTAATCCTCGAGGACCTTGTCCGCCTGATTAGCGATTAACGATTTCTGTAACCTTGTCTACAACACAAGGAACGCAAATAAGTACTAAAAATAATTTATCACAATTGTAGAAATACATAAATACGTACCTTCTTTGAGAATTGAACCACCTCCTCTTAATTATAAACAAAACAATTAGTCACTAAATATAATCCTTGAACCTTGATTATTTTTTATTACACTCTAATCTATGAGAATTCCAACAAAACTGAAGACATATCGACAAAGCACTAAAAATGTAGTATTGGGCTTCATGTAGCTCCTTTCCTCATTTTGATATGTCCAAACTATGGTTTAGTAATAAATGGAATCACTGGATTTGAAGTTAATTAAGAAAGACTTAAATTAAAGAACTTAACTTAATACTTTGATTTATATATTTAAATTTTTTATATATAAATTAGACCATGAGTTAGGATGAAGTGATACAAAATTTTTAAAATGATACAAATTTTGTATTTTGTACCAAAATTTAACTTTGTACCTGATCTTGACATATTAATTTTCTACTCAAAATTAGACCATGAGTTAGGATGAAGTGATAATCAAGTTTTAAAATGAGATCTCGAAATTGATGAATAATAAATATATTTAAATGAATAATAAAATACTATGAAGAATAGAGTTTTTAAAAAAAATAATAAATTGGTGAATATTAATATGTCAAGATCAGGTACAAAGTTAAATTTTGGTACAAAATACAAAATTTGTTAAAATCATTTTATAATTCGTCATTTTATTTTATAGTTCGTCATGTTTCGAGTTTGTCAAAATCATTTTATAATTCGTCATTTTATTTTATAGTTCGTCACTTTTCGAGCCGAAAAATGAAAAAGACGAGCCGAAAAATGAAAAAACGACATAATTCGTCAGTTGCATTTTATAATTCGTCACCAATAAAAATACCAAAAAAATCAAGATTTAATCTCGTCCATTCAAATCACAAGATCAAGGGCTATGATTAGTTGGTATTTTGTACCAAAAATGTAACTTTGCACCGGATCCTTTTCCTATGTTTATAAACTGTTTGTTCATAAGAACATTTGATGAACAAGATGTTGATGAAGATTAGTTTTCTTTTTCATTGGGTTGTCATTTAATGTTTATGCATCTGAATAAATTTATTGATCACTAATCGGTAATTCTTATTCTAAAATATGTTTCTAATTTGATCCATCGTCACCTTTAATATTATATCTTTTTTTGATGGGATGTATACATGTATTGTACAAGACTATTGAAATTCTCAAGCTAATCTAGTACATTAATCTCATTGAAGCGCAAGCCTTGCGGCGTCTTTACTCATCCACTTCGAAGCATATCTCCGAGCAATCAACTGCCTCACGGGCGAAGCCTTTCTTCAGAGCCGTGGCGGAGGCGAAGCCACCTCGAGCACCTCCTGCGAAGTGAGGGAAACACCTCCTGAAAGGGGAGGGAAGCACCTCCTGTGAAGGGAGGAAATTCTTCAACAAATATTGGTGGGAATGGTGCATTTGTGGGGAGTTGAACTCATGACCACTTGGTTATGAAGCCAAGTGGTGAGCCAACTTGGCTACAATTCACATGCAATTTGTTAAAAACCGCACAACAATCGAATATAGCGGTGTGGAAGCGGTTCCGTAACTCAAACCACCCGCTTTAAACCGCACCGCACCACATATATAAATAAATAATAAGAAATTTAAAGTTATTACAAAAAAATACTTTAAGTCCAAACCCAATTTAAAACTAAGTCGTAATAAAATAACACAAGTGCAAATTTAATTTCAGTCGTTGCTCGTACCGTTGTTCGTTCTTCGGTACAACATATTTTCGTCTTCCCCAAGCAGCCAAGCCATGAGAGTCTCGATCGTTATCGGTTTGGTCATATCTTCGTTCTTGAATTATGGAATCCGTAAGTATTTTAGTTCAAAAATTAATTGGATTTTGGTTGGCTCTTATGTAGATGTTGTTGACGCGCGTCGTCTGACGCGTCAAATTTAATATTTATTTTTCTCCTACTAAAAGCTAGTGTAGCGGTAAGCAGGGTCGAACCCAAGGGAATTGGTTGTTGAAGCTGTAACTGAAAACAATTATAAGGGGGGTTTTTTGTGACTGTTTGCTGCAAAAGCACAAGAGAAAAGACTAACATGATTTCTTTTTTTGATATAAGCTGTGAATTACAAAGACAACGGTAAAGCCGAGGTCTTAAAGCTGGAACAAGTTAACCAGTCGGGAACTAAACAGACAAGAAAAACATAAAACCTAAAATAATGAGAGTCCGCAGCTCCACTTTGCCTAGGCGTGGGCATGTCATCCCATCATTCACAGCTGTAAAAACAACCGGAACTCAGGAAAGCATTCACGCAACGTCCATCCGGCCTAAAAACCGGCCTAAGCCGTTAACATAAAACCTAGACTAAAAAACTATACACAAACCCCGGTCGAAACCGGCCCCACCATCCACCCGCCGGTGACTCCATATCATCATCAGCCAGCGCCACATCATCGTGCCAGCACGGAGTCAAGCAAGCAGCAGCCCAACCCCAACCGGATCAGCAGCCAACCGTCCGCCGACCCCATGCCCTAACCCAAAATCCAGCAGCAAACAAAACCGCCACCTAGGCGAAATGACAAGTCCGGCCGGCACCACCGGCCTTCCTCCAGCCACCGTCCGAAGCGGCCAAGACACGTCCACCACAGCTACATCCAGTGAACCAAAAATCCAGCCACCACCGTCCCCCTCCTACCAACCCTACCCCTACACGCCCAAACCGCAAAGGAAGGACGCCAAGCAAGCCAACCACCGCAAGCAAGCTCATCCGAGGAAGGGGGAAGAGAAGAAACAGATGGGAGGCCACCCGAAAAACCACTTGAAAGCGCCTCCGCCTGGAAAAAAAGAGAACCGCCGGGAGAATTCTCACAGGTTCTAGAGAGAACCGAGAGAAAAAATCCCAGCCCAAATCTTATCCTCTCATGTTTATCATTGACTGCTAAAAATCAGCAAAAACATTCAGCCTAGGATTTCTATTGTGACATGTTTATCATTGACTGCTAAAAATCAAATTTCAAGTTTCTAAGTGTGGTTATTCCGGCAAAGGTAATATCTTAAAGTATCCCGGCAAAGGTGATACACCACAATCTAACCGGGCATATGTGTTAGACTTCTAGTTCTTTCCTAAACACAATAATCCGGCAAATGTATTATCGAATCTAGGCGTTACTACCTGTCTTCACGGCAAAGTATCCAACAAGTATTAACGGTGGGTTTTGAATTGTTAGGCTAAGCTTTACGGCAAAGTATTCACTTAGCTTCACAATTCAATCCTTGAAATTAAGCACAAGAACTAGAGAAATAAGAAATTGCATTAAGTAAAAAGTCTCAAAACATATGTCACAACGAACGAAACCCTAAACTGAAATAGAAAATTAGCTACTCATCGTCATAGAAACAAACACAAATATTTTTTATGAAAAAGAAGTAGAACTTTTCTGTATCACCGGAAGTTTTGCGTTCTTGGTCTTCTCCAGAGCCGTCTAGGTCTTTGTAGAATGATGGGATTTATGAAACCTTTCTCCAAAGCTTTTACTTATAGCAAAACTGGGTTTCTAAGTCTGTTTTTGGGGTGAATTACCAAATCTCAGACTGCTGACATCATCGAACGCATTGCTGATGTCATCACCTCGTCGGCTCGCCGCGCCCAGCCACTACGTTTACGCCATGCCAAGCTTTGACATTACTGTTAACGCTAATGTCTCTGCTGGACGCGATCCTTATTGGCTTGGTTTCTCCTTTCTGTGCGCTAGTTTTGACTTCGACTTTTGATTTGACCATCCAAATGATATCGGCTGCTTTCGTTGTGAACTAGAGAGTTGTAGGAAATTGAGTCTGCTACGCAACGACATGTAGCTCGTATTTTTATGATCAGTGGTCAATGCCCATAATTCCGTCGAACCTCCGAAGGTCTGATCTGCCACTATGGTGTTTTTGGCATGAAATGCCGTCTTTTATGCGTGTTTCCTCCTAGAGCTTCCAAAGCACCTGAAATGCAAAACAACACTAAAAGCAACTGTTCGCATATAAAAGTGTCGAAATAGATGGGATTAGTTAGTTCGACGAGTCATATAAATACGACTCATCAAACCACCCCACACTTAAACTTGTTCGTCCCGAATAAGAACAAGTCATAGAAGGAAAACAAATATAACACCATAATTTTTTTGACGTCCTGGATACATGCACATGAATATGAGTTGCTAGTCTAGATTCAACTTTTCTATGCGTAACTCAATCGTTACTCATGTCATCATGCTCAACACATAATTAACTTGATACATGTTACCTTTGAGCTGAAATTTAAATAACTTCGGATGAATGAGAGATAGTCCTCTCTAGACCCATGATCTACATTCGATGTCCCGAACTCTAGCTATATGGTTATACTTCATTGCTTTCTCTGGCACGTGATTCATTCGAGCTTCAAGGTTTTTTTTGAGCTTTTCTTTCTTTGTTGGACAGCTTTTGATGTAGTGATTTTTCTTTGGCCTTTGACTCTTGTGTATGAATGATATACTTCACTTTTTCTTTATAAATTTTCACAATTTGGCTGATTTTTCTTGAGCTTTGCTCCTTTTTTATGAATAGCTTGTCATTTTCTTCTTTTCTTTTGAAGGAGGTCCAATCATCGCCTGCTCTTTCTCATCCTCGACCTTTTTGACGCAGTTCAAGATGGGGGCCCTCCACCTTTTCCTGGTTACTTCGGACTAGAGATAGGATGGTCTGTTTTCTCATCCCGCCTACTTATATAAACGCTGCAATGTCGGAGCATACTCTGAACTATAAAACTCGAAGTGCTAGCCTCCACAAAATCCATATAACCACATAGTTTGAAATCCGATCCTTTGAATGCTTCATCAAGTCTCTCGAGGGCATTTCAATCAACTCTACATCCCTGTTTATCTCAACTCAAAAGGACACGTCGTGGGTTAAATTCACATGTAAAAGCACAATCCAGATTTCACGAGAGAAATACAATATAATCAGCATCATCTATTTCACATCATCAAAATCCAATACTGTATATCCAGGAAACAGAGAGAAATTCGTACTTCCATTCAAAAAAAAATTTAACAAGGAAAACATAAGAAAGCGTGCTGACACAATACAATATGCAAGAGAAAATAAACGTGCAGACACAACAGATTGACTGACTCTCCCACCCCACACTTTTGAACCAAGCCGTGTCCTCACGACACGACTTAAGTTCAAAGACACAAACAATGCAGGACACGCATACATAGGGAAAAAGATAGAAGTAAAAGTGAACAGGCACTCCCCTCGTCTCGTCAGGTGAAGGTGAAAATTCTAGTCAAACGAGTTGGTCAACATTGGTCAACGGTCAACAGCGCCCAGTGCAGACATTAGGGGAGCGGTCAACGCCTTAATGTTCACACTCGGCGCGACACGAATGTATCTTGTGGGCGCGGTTAGGGACGGAACGAAAGTGGGTGACACTTGTCACCCAATAATTTTCAAAATATTTTTATCACAAATAAATTTAATATTTTCAAACATAATTAATTAAATACTTAAATTTAAACCTAAGTAGATAGCATAATTCATCAAGTTATGTTTAAATATATAAGTATAAGTTACATTAAATAATTAACCTTGTTAATTTTGTATGTGTATAACTGTTCACATTCAGGTTGGAAGTTCGTATTAAAGTTTTGTTCTGATAAGTTTGTATTTGACCCAATTGAATTTTGATTTTATTTTTTCATGTTATTTTTTTAGATGAAAACAACAAATATTGACTCATTGTTCAAAAGAAAACATATTCAAACATCAGAGCAAGATAGTCATTTACATAGTAAGGAATTAATAATAATTTTGATATCAATAAATTAGGCAGTGATTCAGGTCCACATCCACAATTATCGAAGTGCCCCATTGATAAGGATGACGATGTTCAAAAATCTTATATTAGTTTCAATCTGAATCATTACAAAATGGAAGATGGTTTCTTATTGGATTGATAGGTTTTCAACACTGAAAAAGAACTAGATGAAATCTTTAGCACGTATTCGATAATAGATGATTTTGTGACATGAAAACCATATTTTTTTATAATGTATTTCCATTTTTTGACCGTAGTCTAACTTTTATTTTTCACCCCCTATCTCAGTTCTTGGGTCTGTCCCTGGGCGCGGTGCTAATGTTCGCACTCGGCGCGATCCGCATTGAGTTGAACCTGTTTTGTACCTGCAAAATGACTTCTTTCCCACAAAAACCAAGTCAAGATAGACCGGTTAGATGACAAAAGACCAAACAAGACTCAAACGGACAAAAAAAAAGAGAAAACGAGGAAAAAACAAAAAAATTATCGGGCCGACTCCTTGCGAGCGCCTTTGTTTTACATCGTTGGCTCGACGGTACCTCATTAGGGATCACCGGTTGGGATCCCATGGGCGTGTGAGGTGAAACTTCTCCTCAACAATTCTCTCCGTCTGCTCATTGCCCTCGTAGAGTGGTGCTCTCATGTCTTTTTTTTTCACTGATCAGGCGGGTTAGCCTTCACATCCTCCTGAGTTTCCGAGGACACTTTGCTTTTGGTCACCTCATTTGCTGCATGGCTAGTCTCGTCTGGTAGGTAAGGCAGTAGGGCAGCCAGATATGGTGTGTGCACGATGTCCGGTGACTTCTTCATGTGTGGACGGTCAGCTTCCTCATAAATATTGAAATTCGATGTCTTGCCAGCAAGCGCAAGTGACAACAAGCCTGTTTCTATGCCAATCTTTGTCTTAGTGGCAAAGAGGAATGGACGTCCCAAAATAAGTGATGGAGGATAGTCATTTCTTGCATCTCCCATCTGCAAAACATAAAAGTTTGCAGGAACAACAAGATCTCCTATATGTAGGGTTAGATCCCCAAACAAGCCAACAGGACGAATACATGATTTATCTCCTAACTCTGCCAACAGCTTATGAGGTTTCAATGGACCCAATTTCAGAGAACAATATAGAGAATATGGCATGACATTAATAGCAGCACCAAAGTCAATTAAACAATGATGTATAAGTGTCTCACCAACACCATAAGTGACTGTGAAAGCACCTGGGTCCTTACACTTTCCAGGCGGTGCCTCTTGACTCGTAGTAGGTGCGTGCTTCATCATTTTCTCTTTTAGATCATGCCTTGTGATGTTCCCTTAAGTGGCATGTATTTGGCAAAACATAGCTTAGACAGTTCGAGCATGTGTTCAGGGGGAGTTCGAACAATATCCTGGTACTCCTGTACAGCGTGATCAAGACGCGAGGATATACGCGAGGATATTTTCCGGAAGATATTGGCAACGAAGATTTCGACAAGTGGAAGTCGGCCTGCGACTTATTCGAGCATTAGATATTCGAATGAATATCTACATTGAAGATGGCGCGACTTACTTGGAAAGAAGACTTTGTATATTCTTCCGATCGATTTATTAAAGATATACATCAAATATTCAGGAATCAATTCCGAAATATTTGATGGGATTATCTTGTGCGAATTAGGGTTTTGCTCGAGCATATAAATACAATGCAAGGGCAACCCTAATTCTCATCGCTTTCTAAGATCAAATATACACGAGCATATCCTGCTGATTGGAGAAGAAGAAAGAGACGGCCGGTTGTGTTTTCTCGTTGAGAATACACCGGTGCAAGTGCAGTCTGTTCAAGTGCAACATAGACTGTCTGAACCGTATCAACTGCCGCACACAACAAAGGTGAACAAGCTTTCGAGAGAAAGCATCCGAGCTTCTGGAGAAGGTCGAGAACGTTCAGACTGCAGGTTCTGAACGAAGGGGATCGAGGGGAATTGCGGTGAACCTCAGTTGCAAATCTGAGAGACGGAGTATTGAGGTTAGGCTATTACAAGGTGTAAGTGTAAGTCCCTGTGGAAACCCTATACTCGTAATAAAGATTTGCTGTCCCTTTTTCGGGTGTGGAAAACCCCCCAGAGTAGGCGGAGCTGAACTGGGTTATCAGTCTGTGTGTCTCTACTGCCTTTATCTGTTTGCTGAACCGTTGTGATAGGAGTTCAACTTTTGTGTGTTGAACTGTTGTGCAAAGAGTCCCATGTCCGTCGCAACACTACCTTGGACACAAGCTTGAACAGGGGACATAATTTCAATTGGTATCAGAGCAGATCACTCGACACACTGAGTGGGATCCTGAACTGTTCAAGATGACTCTAAAGGAAGGACAAAGCATAACCAGACCCCCGCTGCTCGAAGGATCGAACTATGCCACATGAAAGCCTGTGATGAGATCTTTTCTGAAATCACTAGACGAAAAGGCATGGATGGCTGTTTTGAAAGGGTGGACGGAACCCATAATGAACAATCTCACTAGAAAACCGATCGCCAAACCAGAAGCTCTGTGGACAGAAGAGGAGGACAAAGCTTCCATGGGCAACTCAAAGGCAATGAACGCAATTTTCTCGGCAGTAGATGAAAACGTCATGAAGCTAATCATCAACTGTGAAGTGGCCAAGGAAGCATGTGATATCTTCCAAACAGTGTTTGAAGGAACAGACAAAGTTCGCAACTCCCGCATGCAAGCTGTCACAACCAGGTTTGAAGAGATGAAGATGAAGGAGAGTGAAACCATCACTGAGTACAACACCAGAGTCCTGGAACTGTCCAACGAGGCATCTGCACTAGGGAAACCCATCGATGAAGAAAGATTGGCCAGCAAGGTCCTAAGGTCTCTTCCCCCGAGATTTGCCATGAAAGTCACGGCCATTGAGGAAATGCATGATATCACCACACTGAAGCTAGACGAGCTAATGGGTTCTCTCAGAACTTACGAGATCAATCATGACTTCCAAATTGGAGAAGAGAAGGGAATCGCTCTTAAAGCAGATATAACGGAAGACAAACTGGATTCTGGGTGCACCACTGAGCAACTAGCCATGATGGCACAAAACTTTGGAAGAATGGTGCGGAAAATCAACAGACATGGTCCAGAACAAGGTCAGTCTTCATCAACTGGTTACCGAAACTGGAAATCCAGCAGGCCAAGGTCTACTGATTCGAGGCAAGAGTTGTCTGACAAAGGAAAAGAAGAGATTCAGTGTCATGAATGCAAGGGTTTCGGTCACATTGCGTCACAGTGTGCAAACACTCTCATGAAGAAAAAAGGCGATGGTGGCGAGCTTCAGCGACAGTGAGTCTGACGAAGAAAAAGGTGAAACCACAAACTTTGTGGCCTTCGTCACAACTCTGGATGAATGCAGCAGCACAAGTGAAACTGTTCCACCTCAGTTGGAACTCCCAGGTGAAGACCCCTCGGACAGTGACAATGAAGAACTCACACAGGACTCTCCGGCTCAGACTTATAAAGATCTATATGAGAAGTGGCTGCTTCTGATCAAGATGAACAAAAAGCTAAATGACACAGTGGCAAGCGTCACTATGGAAAAGGACAAGGTATGGCAGGAGGTTGAGATACTACTGACACTGAAGGCAGAACTGGAAGGTACAATTAACTCACTGACTTCTCAACTAGCTGAGGTAAAACAGGAAAGGCTGGATCTTCTTGTTCAGAAAACAGAACTCCTGGGTACTGTCTCCTCCATAAAAGTCGAAATAGAGAAGGATCGGAACACTCATCCTGTAGGCATGGCGGGCCTGAGAAAAACCATCATTGATCTACAGCGGAAAGAAATGTTCCAACTAAGGAGGGTGGAACAGCTGGAACTTCAGCTAGAATCCGAGAAGATGGAACACTCTGACACTAGAGAGGAACTCAATCACCTCAAACAGTCGGTAAGAATGCTTAACTCTGACACTAAAAACTTAAATGATATTCTTAGATCCCAGAGAATGGAGTCCGGACACAGAGGATTGGGGTTCACAGGAGAAGGCAGCTCAAAAGGTACGACGCTTGTTAAAACCAGACCGGTGTCGGAACAGAAGACAGAACAGAAGGTAAGATAGCATCCCAGATGGAAAATAGACCTGCAACAAGAACAATCCAACAGTGGTCAAAGAAGGGATGGTACGATGCACTTCGGCTCTCATTCAGCGCAAAGGAAAGAATGGCGCACTTGCTGATATTGCAATCAGATGGGACACATTAAACTAAAGTGTCGCCTGTTTTTAGCCGAACGACGTGCTTTCCAGCAATGAACCACATCGCAACAGAAACAGGTCTGGGTTCAAAAGGCAGACCAAATCGTTTGTATGGTAGCCTGTTACACCTCAAACTACTCATCGCATGATAGTTGGCTCTTCGACAGCGGATGCTCTGCACACATGACAGGTAACTCTCAATATCTTACCCATATTAGACCTGTTGAGCATATGTGGTTTGTCACCTTCGGGGATGGCGAAAAGGGTCAGGTGATCGGCTGTGGGACATTGATGGTTCCGGATCTCCCTGCACTCAAGAACACCTCCCTTGTTAAGGGACTGACCAGGAATCTTATCAGCATCAGTCAACTATGCGACGATGGACATCATGTGTCATTCTCCAGCTACTCATGTCTTGTCCTAGACCAGAATGGCGATACACTGATGAAAGGAAAAAGGGATGCCAACAACTGCTATACTATTAGGATGGGTCTAACGGAGTCAATGAACAATGAGAATCATGGCCAGCAACCGGTTGCTCTCCCATGTGCAAACGCACAACCTAGTTTTCTGCGAGGGGGAGTGGATAAGACCTTGCACACAAGATCTGATTCTCGATGCGCACAAATAAAGGCTGCCGGGTGTCCCAGGAAGCTGTCAAATTAGACGGTGGTACAGTTGCAATTGGAGTCCGTACACTGCCCAGAGAAATGTGCCTGGAGCCGTACAAGAAAATATGAATGCTCACGAAAGATGGTAACTCTGAGGAGCCATACTTGTGTCAAACCATATGGCAGGTCACGGAATGGAACACCCAGATCCCCAGGGGGTCTATGTGGTGTCAACCACTGAGAGCATCCGACGGTGGTCAGTCATAGTCGAATCTCCAGCTGAAACAGTTGGACTGACCATCTAATAAAGAGAACTGGAACAGAAGTCTCAACAAAATATTTTTTTTGAAATATCCTTGAAGATTTTTTCGGTTGACGATTTTGGAAAGCTGAAGAGTCATATAGACAAATTTGATTTTTTCAAAAATCAAATTCATTCCCTGAGTATCGTCTTCTCTCTCTCGAAAACCCTAGAACGGAACTTCCCTCTCAACTGCTCTTTCCTCAACCGACAATGGTGAACACCAGGAAGTCAGCTAAATCCAGTGCTAAATCTACGGAGAAAATCAAAGAAAGCATGCAGACCTCAAAGGCGTTGGCGGCGAAATCAAAGATTCCAAAATCAAAAGCTGCGAAGATGAAAAAGGCGTCGCCTTTACACTCAGTCACCGAATCTTTGGCCAAAGAGAAGTCTGTTGAAGGAGTTACCACTGGAATCCCTCAGCCGGGCACAGTGGACTCAACTCCACAGATTCAGGTAAATCCCAATATTCCTTCTGTCTCTGCGAATATCCCCGTTGTTGAAAAATCTGTGCTGAATGAAGAAACAAGTGTGGAGGGTGAGAAGGTTGTTGAGTTGATTGATGGTGTTGAAGCCAGAAGGGCTGTAATTGGCGATAATGGTGGTAAGGCTGTTAGTGGAAGAGGAATGTGGTGATGAGTGATGCTGATCCGTCTGAAAATCAAGGAGGAATCACTGAAGAAGGTTTCGGTTTGCATGATGAGGCTGTGGCAGAGGAGATTAACCCAGCAGAAAAGGATGATGAATTGGAGAAGTTATACAAAGACATTGATGATGTCATGGAAGACCTGGAAAAGGAGAAGGATCAGGGAGTGGCAAGTCTGGAAGAAGCTCAGGCTGTTAGGGCAAAAGAAGTTGATGCAGAAAAAGCTACAAGTGATCCATCTATGGAACCAAGTGTTCAGTCTAGTGTTGAGACTGGAAGAGCTACAGAGAAAGCTGCAAGCGGTTCAACAGTGGAACCCTCTGTTCAGACTGAAGCTCAAATAGCACCAGTTCCAGAGGAAGGTCTGCGTAACCTGGGTGTTGAAGCAGAAGAGTCTGGTACTGGAAAGGTCTCAAGTGCTCCAACAGTGGAACAGAGTGTTCAAACTGAAGATAAGACTGGAGTAGTACCAGAGAAAGCAGTAAGTGAGGAAACAATGACAGTTCAAGATGATCGTCGTTGGGATGATTTGAAGGAGGATGAACCATCCATTCGTAAGGATGCCCCTACATCAGCAGCAGAAGGTGTTACCCTTTCAGAAGATGACCAAGACAGTGTTCCCCTTGTCCACCTCAAGAGGACAACGAAGGGGAAGGAAAAGAAAAAGGTTTCCTTTGCTACGTCTAAGAAGGAACTGGATCAAAAGGTTGCTGAGGTCAGCAGTGATGCAGGGGGAGCTGGCTCTTCAAAGAAAAGAAAGCGCGTTGCTGCAGTTCCCATCTCTGAAGATGCTGGGAGATGTGAAGTCCCAGCCCCTGAATCTGAGGCTGTCCCAGTCGGTAAGGTCAAGAAAGGTGTGTGGTTCGTGAACAAAGAAGCTGCGTTGAAATGGGGATGTGTGCAGAAGAGGAAAATCATACCGGAGAGACTACTGGATGCATCGAGTTACAAAGGGAAAGAAGTGATTGAGGTGCTCAAAGAGTCGGATCTATTCTGGACGTTAGACAGATGCAAGCCATTCAACGAACAGCTGGTGCGTGAGGCCATGGCAAACTTGCCTCCAAAGTTTGGGGTCATTGGAGAGGCTGAGTATGGGGTCTTCTATGTAAGAGGAAGAAGGATCAAGATTGATCCAGAACTGATCAATGTATACTTTCCATGGACGACCCAGCTGTTGATAAAGAAGAATCGAGCCTCGAGAAGATAGTAAGCACCATCACTGCAGGCTCTGTTCAGTGGAGGCCTGAGTCAGTTGTGCATACGGTGGATCTGTCCACGTTCTATTCAATGCTGTTTTTCATAGCAGTGTTCAACTGGAGGCCGTCTACTCATCGCTCTACTGTCAACAAGGACATGGCGCAACTGATTTATCAGATAGGGAACAAGCTGAAGTTTAACCTGGGCAGAATAATGTTCAAACAGATTGCTGACCATGCTACATCGATGAGAACCCTGCACCAGATCTGCTTTCCATCTCTGATTTATGAGCTGATTATTCATCAAGCCCCTGATTTGACAGCCTCGTCTGATCTTCTTAGTAAAGCTCCCAGCAAATTCACAGTGGACCACAAGTTATACAAAGGGCGGCATGTGAATGATCTGAAAGGGGGGAGCAAGCCAGGTAAAGAAATTGGGGAATCCACTCGAGGGGGAGCCAGAATGGGCGTGGATGAGAGGAGCAAGCTACTGAAGGACCTCCATGTTATCATTTCTGCGGACAAGGAACAGCGCCGCCGAATCAACAGGCTTGCTCGAGCACTCAGCTACCCCAGTGATGATGAATCAGAAGCTACTGCCTCTGAAGATGATTCCATTGAAGAAGCTTCTGATTGAAGGTCCTCTTCAAACTTTCTCCCTGAACTATTTTTTTAAAACTATCGTTCTTAGTGCTTGTTCTGGCACATTTTAATTGTCTGTTCGAACTCGGATTGCACCCCTTGCCAGTTTGTGGCAAAAAGGGGGAGTATTTTGGAGGAGACAATTCTTGTTTCCCTCAAAGTTGTCTACTGTCTAGATAGTTAGATAGACTTAGTTATCTAGTAGATCTGGTTTTGCCAAAATGCCAAGGGGGAGATTGATGTTTCCTTAAGTGGCATGTATTTGGCAAAACATAGCTTAGACAGTTCGAGCAGGTGTTCAGGGGGAGTTCGTACAATATCCTGGTACTCCTGTATAGCGTGATCAAGACGCGAGGATATTTTCCGGAAGATATTAGCAACGAAGATTTCGACAAGTGGAAGTCGGCCTGCGACTTATTCGAGCATTAGATATTCGAATGAATATCTACATTGAAGATGGCGCGACTTACTTATAAAGAAGACTTCGTAGATTCTTCTGATCGATTTATGAAAGATATACATCAAATATTCAGGAATCAATTCCGAAATATTTGATGGGATTATCTTGTGCAAATTAGGGTTTCGCTCGAGCATATAAATACAATGCAAGGGCAACCCTAATTCTCATCGCTTTCAAAGATCAAATATACACGAGCATATCCTGCTGATTGGAGAAGAAGAAAGCGACGGCCGGTTGTGTTTTCTCATTGAGAATACACCGGTGCAAGTGCAGTCTGTTCAAGTGCAACACAGACTGTCTGAAGCGTATCAACTGCCGCACACAACAAAGGTGAACAAGCTTTCGAGAGAAAGCATCCGAGCTTCTAGAGAAGGTCGAGAACGTTAAAACTGCAGGTTTTGAACGAAGGGGATCGAGGGGAATTGCGGTGAACCTCGGTCGCAAATATGAGAGACGGAGTATTGAGGTTAGGCTATTACAAGGTGTAAGTGTAAGTCCCTGTGGAAACCCTATACTCGTAATAAAGATTTGTTGTCCCTTTTTCGGGTGTGGGAAACCCCCCAGAGTAGGCGGAGCCGAACTGGGTTATCAGTCTGTGTGTCTCTACTGCCTTTATCTGTTTGCTGAACTATTTTGATAAGAGTTCAACCTCTGTGTGTTGAACTGTTGTGCAAAGAGTTCCAGGTCTGTCGCAACACTACCTTGGACACAAGCTTGAACAGGGGACATAATTTCACCTTGCCTCCAACTCGTTTTCCAGTTCATCCTTATTGATCACATGCTCATCAGGAGCTCTTACCTGCATAGAAAATGGAAGCGGAGGGTTAGATTCGGACCATGCATTAGTGCGGGTCGCGCCTGCTTCATACGTTATGGTCACGCCCGACCATGACATTATTGGCACGTCTGCTTCAGACATTAGCGTCGAGCTAATGTATTCCTTAGACGTGATCGGTACTGACTCAGGCTCCTTTTCGCTAGTTTTTTCCCCCGTTTCATCCACCACTGCCAGTGTATTGATGTTTAATCTCGGGTTAGGGATGGTCTGCGATGGTAGTTTTCCCGGATCATTCTTCTGCTCAAAACTATACTGGGTATCTGAGACATTTGTTTAACCAGCTCAGTAATGGCTCTATCAGTCTTGGCCTAGTTCTGCTGTATCGTAGTGGCCAATTGCTGGGTGCTAGCTGCTAGCTCCTTCACCACATCTTCCAAAGACTTGCTGGAATTTTGATTGCTAAGGCCTGCTTGGCTATAGCTCTGCCCTCGCTGCTGATATTGATTTTGGTTATTGTAACTACCCTGATGCTGACGGTATGGTGGTCGGTAGTACTGCTGCTATTGCTGGGGTGCATGGTTATTATAGTTTTGGAATCCACCCACTGCGTTGACATTGGCCTGTGCATCCTCTTGTAAAGTAGGGCAAGCATCCGTCTTATGATTAGTCACACCACAAAACTCACAAGGCCTCACCTGAACCATCTGATTCATCATGCGCTTCTGCATCATCTCTCTCATCTATTTCAGCTCTTCGGTCATCTGATTTGGTGGGGTCTCAACCTTCACAACGTTTCTGGTTCTGCTGAATTCTTCTTGGAGGCTGACCTCCTCTCCGTACCTAGCATTTTCGGTCACCTCGGTGATACACTTCCTCATTACATCTAAGGATAAATTCATGATTGTGCCTCTAGCCGAGGCATCAAGCAGCATCATATCGAGTGGTCTCAACCCATCTAGCAAGTACTCGATCACCAGCTTCTCAGGCACTCCCAAGTTGTAGCAGGTCTGCTCCAGGGCATTAAACTTCTCCGGATAGTAATACATTGACTTGTTAGGCCCCTGCTTGATATACTGTAGCTGTCTGCGAACCTGGCCTGCCTTAGCTACTGGGTAGTATTTGTCGAGAAACTTCTTTTGCAACTGATCCCATGTCCCGATGCTACCTGAAGGAAGAGACAGAAACCAAGATCTAGCCATGTCAGTTAAAGAAAAGTGGAAAGTTTTCAGTTTGAAATTCTCCACTGTGACTCCATAAGGTCGGGGAGTCTAGCAGATGCCATGGAAATTCTGTAGATGCTTGGTGGCTGATTCCCCTTGCCGACCCGAAAACTTTGGTAGATGGTGCACTACCGCAGTCTTGATCTCAATTTCCTGTATGTCTGGCACCTCATTAATGCACCAAGGTATATTTTGAAAATTAGGAGCAGACAACTCCGTCATCGTCGACTCGTATGGCTCCATCTGATCGTCGCCACCTTTGCCGTTCTCGTTGTTGTTGTCTCAAATCTCACTACCTGCACGAGACATCACGACACAAGTAGCAACCACACACACAAAACAAATAAATTAAAAACAAAAAAACAACTTCAACGAAGCACAGCTCACCGGCAATGCCACCACAATTTGATGCATGTCGTCTGATGCGTCAAATTTAATATTTATTTTTCTCCTGCTAAAAGCTAGTGTAGTGGTAAGCAGGGTCAAACCCAAGGGAACTGGTTGTTGAAGCACAAGAGAAAAGACTAACGAGATTTCAATCAGTAAAAACATTCAGCCTAGGGTTTCTGTTGTGACATGTTTATCATTTACTGCTAAAAATCAATTCTCAAGTTTCTAAGTGTGGTTATTCCGGCAAAGGTAATATCCTAAAGTATCCCGGCAAAGGTTATACACCACAATCTAACCCGGTAAAGGTGTTAGACTTCTAGTTCTTTCCTAAACACAATAATTCGGTGATGTTCCCATGATTGGCATGTCTTTGACAAAACATCTTTAGACAGTTCAAGCTAGAGTTCAATCAGATGCTGGCACAGAAGAACAGCGTACAGAAGCTGCATGATCAAGATACGGTTATTATGAAGATACTAAAGATTGAGAATCTTTCCAGTTGGAGCACGTCAGCAACGACACAGATCTTTCATGAGGTCACTCTAATATTTCCCTGTCGAAATGGGAAACCTCTTGTCTAACTTGTCGAAGAAGATATCTTATGAAGAAGCTGTCGACGACGAGATTGAAGCAGATATCTTATTTGATTGACATCCCGAAGATATCGACAAAGCTATTTGATGGAAGCCAAACGACGGATCATCATAAAAGAACTGTGCGATCAAATATACGCAGATTGGCTGAGGGAATATCAGTTGACTTGGGGTGGAAGTCATCTTTAAAGATAGATCGAATATTCAGCAAATATTTCGCCACATCTCCGAAGTATTTGACGACATATTCTGATCGGATTAGGGTTCCGTCCAAACATATATATACAATGCTAGGGCGTCCTTATGCGTGCGCCTCCCGAGAGAAAAAGCTAAACACGAGAGTTCGTGAGATTGGGGGAGAAGCGACGGCTGACTATTCCACATCGGAATATCAGCCCTGAAGCAACCGTCTGCACAGTGTGGTGTTCAGGCTGTGCTGGAGGATCAACGAAGTATACACACACAGCTATCAAGCTACATCTTTGAAAGAAGACGACTGAACATCCGAGAAGTTCAAGACTAGGCCGAGAGAGAAGTCTCGTCCTACCCACAGGGGATCGAGGGGAGTAGCGACGAACCGAGATCGCAAATCTGAGAGACGGAGAGTTAGAGGCTAGGCGATTACAAACTCGGAGTTGTGTAAGAGTAAGACCACTTGTAGCTCTAATTCTCGTAATACGATTTGTGCCCCATTATAGGGTGTGGGAAACCCCCCAGAGTAGGCGAGGCCGAACTGGGTAACATACCGTGCGTGCTCCTGTTTTGTTTCTTTTACTTTGGTTCCCGGTACTGCTTGATACACTGCATAAATAATCTGTTGGAACACTCTCTGGTAGAGTTTGGGTTCTGTTAACTGTGTGTGTTTCAGTTATCTTCACTAACTGCTTGATCTTTACGAGAGGTGTCCAAGGGGTGTCTCAGCCATACCTTGAACTGTCAGTTGAACTGGTGTGCAAAGAGTTCAAGGTCTGTCGCAACAGTACCCTAGACACAAGCTTGAATAGGGGACATAATTTCAAATGGTATCAGAGCAAACACTCGACACACTGAGTGGGATCCTGAAACTGTTCAAGATGACAGACACCAAAACTTACAGAAGTAAAGATGTTTGCATGGTTGCGTTCAGCTCTTCAAGTCACATGGAGAAAGATCGCTGGTACTTCGACAGCGGATGCTCGGCCCATATGACAGGAGACCCCAGATTTCTTATGAAGATTCAACCTGTAATTAAGAAGCAGTTCGTCACCTTCGGAGACGGAGGAAAGGGACACGTAATCGGCTGTGGGACATTGAAGGTTCCGGATCTACCTGTCCTCGAAGACACTCTCCTAGTTGAAGAACTGAAAGTGAACCTGATCAGCATAAGTCAACTTTGCGACGGAGGATACCATGTCAAGTTCACTCACAACTCATGCCAAGTTCTCGACAAAGATGGGGGAATATTGATGAAAGGAAGCAGAGCAGCCAACAACTGTTATCTCATCGGGTCTGATGGAACAGGGTCTGGAACAGGAACTGAAACAGCCTGTCAGTCTAGTCAAGTAGATGAGATGTCCTTTGGCACAGACGGTTGGGACATCTGAATCTCAAGACATTGAAAAAACTCTGCTCATCTGGACTCATCAGGGGAATACCAAATGTCAAAGGAAGTCAGGATGTGATGTGTGGAGAATGTCAGATCGGGAAACAGACGAAAGCATCACACCCCAAGGTCTCTCAAATAAGCACCAACCGACCTCTGGAACTGATCCATATGGACTTGATGGGACCAATGCAAACTGAGAGCTATGGAGGAAAGAAGTATGTCCTGGTCTGTGTTGACGACTTCACCAGATTCACCTGGACAAGGTTCCTTCGAGACAAGACGGAAGCTGCTCAACAATTCATAGAGCTGGCTACTCTTATCCAACGAGAAAGGGAAGACAAAGGGGAAAAACTGATATCCATCAGGAGTGATAATGGCACAGAATTCAAGAATGTTACTATGAATGCCTACTGTACGAAGCATGGAATTGCTCATCAGTTTGCGTCAGCAATCACCCCTCAGCAGAATGGAGTGGTCGAACGAAAGAACCGTACCATTCAAGAGATGGCCCGGGTGATGATCCATGCCAAAAAGGTCCCTCTGAAGTTTTGGTCCGAAGCTATGAACACAGCATGTCACATTATAAATCGAGTCAGTATACGCACAGGAACGGAGAAGACCTACTATGAACTCTGGAAAGGAAAGAAGCCCACTGTCAAATATTTCCACATTTTTGGAAGTGAGTGCTACATTCTGAACGACCGGGAGTACCGACAAAAACTGGATCCGAAGAGTGATGAAGGGTTCTTTCTTGGGTATTCCTCAAACAGTCGAGCATATCGGGTATTCAACAAGCGCACAGGATCAGTCATGGAATCTATAAATGTCAGAGTAAAGGATGAAGTGTTCATACAGGCGGTCCGGGATGACACTGAGGACAGCACTAGCACAGCTCCTGCAACACAACCATCATCCCAGCAGACTGAGCATGAACCGACTGAAGGATCACCTAACAACTCCACTGAAGATCATCCCTCTGACGAAGCTGTTACTGCCAACCCCCGAGAAAATATTACTACGCTACAACCGTCTCGACGAATTGCCAGGGATCACCCAATCTCTGAAGTTATTGGCTCACCTAGTGACGGAGTTCAAACTCGCAGAATTCTGAGAAACTCCAGAGAATTGCCTGCTTGCTCGTGTTTCCTCTCATCAATCGAGCCTAAAAACATAAAGGATGTGTTACTTGACGAGTATTGGGTCCTCGCTATGCAGGAAGAACTGGAAGAATTTGCTAGAAACGATGTATGGGATTTGGTTCCGAGACCTGATGGGGTCAACGTTATTGGTATAAAATGGATCTTCAAAAACAAGTCCGATGCATCGGGAAACATCACAAGAAACAAAGATCGCCTTGTGGCACAAGGATATACTCAAATAGAAGGGATAGACTTTGAGGAAACCTTTGCTCCGGTCGCACGCCTTGAAGCCATTCGCCTACTGCTTGCTCTGGCATGTCACTTAAAGTTTCAACTGTTCCAGATGGATGTCAAAAGTGCCTTCCTAAACGGTCTTCTGAATGAGGAGGTTTTTGTCGCTCAACCGAAAGGATTTGAAGATCCGCATCACCCAGCATCAGTGTACCACCTGAAGAAAGCATTATACGGTCTCAAACAAGCACCCAGAGCTTGGTATGAGCGTCTCACGGTGTTCCTCGTCGATCATGGATATGTGCAAGGGGGAGTGGACAAGACCCTGTTCGTTAAACACACAAGGCCAGACTTTATTATCACACAAATCTATGTTGACGATATTGTGTTTGGGTCCAATACCCAGAACCTGGTGGATAAGTTTGTGGAACAGATGCAGAAGGAGTTCAAGATGAGCATGGTTGGCGAAATGAACTACTTTCTAGGACTCCAGGTGACTCAGAAGGAAGACGGCATTTTCATCTCTCAAAGCAAGTATGCCAAGAATCTGATAAAGAAATTTGACCTTGAGAAAGCAAGTCACAAACGAACTCCGGCCGCTACTCACATAAAGATTACCAAAGACGAGGCTGGAACAAAGGTCGATCAGACGCTGTACAAGAGTATGATTGGAAGCCTCCTGTACTTGACAGCTAGTAGACCAGATATAGCTTATGCCGTTGGCGTTTGTGCAAGATACCAGGCAGACCCCAAGGAAAGTCATCTCCTACAAGTTAAGAGAATCATAAAGTATGTATGCGGGACTGTTGACTTTGGAATTTGGTATACCAAGGACACCAATCCACATCTGGTTGGCTACTGCGACGCAGACAGGGCAGGAAACGCTGAAGATCGAAAGAGCACATCTGGAGGATGCTTCTTCTTACGAAATAACTTGGTCTCGTGGTTCATTAAAAAGCAAAACAGCATCTCACTGTCTATGGCTGAAGCAGAATACATAGCAGCAGGAAGCAGCTGCACTCAACTTCTATGGATGAAGCAGATGCTGTCTGAATACGGAGTTAAACAAGAAGAAATGACCCTGTATTGTGACAACATGAGCGCAATCAGTATCTCAAAGAACCCAGTACAACACTCCAGGACGAAACACATAGATATCAGACATCACTTCATCCAAGAGCTGGTTAAATAGAAGGTGGTTACTCTTACGCATGTTACAACAGAAAAACAATTGGCGGACATATTCACCAAACCACTTGATGCCGCTCAGTTTAAAACACTCAGATCCTCCTTTGGTCTATGTGTTATCAAGAACTAAGTGTTCCAGACAAGGGTCAGTCACAGGCAGAACACCAGCTCAAACAGTTGGGCTGACCACCTATCAACAGGAAGCTGGAACAGAAGGAAAGGAAGGGAGTATCTACCCGAAACAAGGAGAGTGTGCAGACTGTATTGGAAAATCAGACAATTTCCTGACCCTAAATGAGGTAATCTCCTCTGCTCACCCAAGGCTTGTTCTCCTGCTACCAAGAGGGAGTTTCTGTGACTGCTTCTGCAGAAGAAGGGTAAGTCCACAGGGCGAAGAGTGTGATCCTGTTAAGCAGGAGAATGAGAATGCAAGTAGAGGACTGGAACCAAAGCAATTTGGTAATGTGATGGAAGAGTCCCATACACCCTACAAGAATGAAGACCTGGATGCGCCGTTCAAGGATATTGATGATATTAGTGATGAGTTGCTAAACTAGAATATTTCCAAATCGTGTTGAGACAAAAGTTGACCAGTCCCCAGTAGCCCAGGCTGTAGATTTGGAGGAAAATGTGACAGATGATGCGGACTCAACTATGGAGTAGGGTGGTAAAAAAGTCATCCAGATCTTATCCAGAGAAAATTTAAGGGACCGGAAGGAAGCATGATGACGTTACGGAGGATGCCCATGCGTTGGAAGATCCCCCAGCTGTTCATGTCTTGATGTCAAAGAGAGACAGATATTGAGTATAATTCAATATGATTGAGGATCAGAAGTTTCAGAAAGATGACGAGCTTAATGGACATGGACCTTGATAAGACTGTCCAAGACTCGGACAAGGTAGGCACTATCACTCATGAAGGAGATGAGCTTGTCAAGACTCCAGAAACGTTAGACACCGACAGGACTACTGAGAAGACAGCTGTTGAAGGAGTGATCCGGTGACGGGAGACCAGATGATGGAGTTTGAAGGGAAATCAGGACTCCGTGTCAATGGACAAACTAAAGAGAGTACTGATAAGAAAGTGACCATCCAATCATACTCGACAGAAGTATCCACCCAGAGGAATAGCACGGTACAGATGCAGGGGGAGCAAGTACATCCAAGCAAAGGAAGAAGAGTACTCCAGGAGCGGCTCCACCCAGTGTATCAACTAAAGGATTTGAGCATGAAATGTGATTAGTTGGTACAGATGCAGCAACTAAGTGGAAGAAAGCGTAGAAGAAGGTCATCTCTAAGAGGCTACCTAATAAGTCGTCAGTCCCAAGGGAGTCATTCCCAACAGCAGCTCTGACTATATTCTACTGAAGGAAGTAGAGATCATTCAGGGATTCGAACAGCTGCTAAGACATCTTGGTCCGACAGTCTCACGGTATGTGCGCGTATCCCAGGCCATGTTCGAGGGGGAGTTGACCAGACATCAGATACCAAAGAGTCGTAAGTGCTCCCTCAGCATCAGCATGCGCTGATTGATTGACTGGATGAAGTCGGTTGGACCCCTTGCCAGTTTGTGGCAAAAAGGGGGAGTAGTTTCGGTCTAAAGATAGATTCGGTTTTGCCAAAATGCCAAGGGGGAGATTGATGTTCCCATGATTGGCATGTCTTTGACAAAACATCTTTAGACAGTTCACGCTAGAGTTCAATCAGATGCTGGCACAGAAGAACAGCGTACAGAAGCCGCATGATCAAGATACGGTTATTCTGAAAATACTAAAGATTGAGAATCTTTCCAGTTGGAGCCAGTCAGCAACGACACAGATCTTTCGAGAGGTCACTCTAATATTTCCCTGCCGAAATTGGAAACCTCTTGTCTAACTTGTCGAAGAAGATATCTTATGAAGAAGCTATTGACGACGAGATTGAAGCAGATATCTTATTTGATTGACATCCCGAAGATATCGACAAAGCTATTTGATGGAAGCCAAACGACGGATCATCATAAAAGAATTGTGCGATCAAATATACGCAGATTGGCTGAGGGAATATCGGTTGACTTGGGGTGGAAGTCATCTTTAAAGATAGATCGAATATTCAGCAAATATTTTGCAACATCTCCGAAGTATTTGACGACATATTCTGATCGGATTAGGGTTCCGTCCAAACATATATATACAATGCTAGGGCATCCTTATGCGTGCGCCTCCCGAGAGAAAAAGCTAAACACGAGAGTTCATGAGATTGGGGGAGAAGCGACGGCTGACTATTCCACATCGGAATATCAGCCCTGAAGCAACCGTCTGCACAGTGTGGTGTTCAGGCTGTGCTGGAGGATCAACGAAGTACACACACACAGCTATCAAGCTACGTCTTTGAAAGAAGACGACTGAACATCCGAGAAGTTCAAGACTAGGCCGAGAGAGAAGTCTCTTCCTACCCACAGGGGATCGAGGGGAGTAGCGACGAACCGAGATCGCAAATCCGAGAGACGGAGAGTTAGAGGCTAGGCGATTACAAACTCGGAGTTGTGTAAGAGTAAGACCACTTATAGCTCTAATTCTCGTAATACGATTTGTGCCCCATTATAGGGTGTGGGAAACCCCCCAGAGTAGGCGAGGCCGAACTGGGTAACATACCGTGCGTGCTCCTGTTTTGTTTCTTTTACTTTGGTTCCCGGTACTGCTTGATACACTGCATAAATAATCTGTTGGAACACTCTCTGGTAGAGTTTGGGTTCTGTTAACTGTGTGTGTTTCAGTTATCTTCACTAACTGCTGGATCTTTACGAGAGGTGTCCAAGGGGTGTCTCAGCCATACCTTGAACTGTCAGTTGAACTGGTGTGCAAAGAGTTCAAGGTCTGTCGCAACAGTACCCTATACACAAGCTTGAACAGGGGACATAATTTCATCCGGCAAAGGTATTATCAAATCTAGGCGTTACTACCTGTCTTCACGGCAAAGTATGTAACAAGTATTGACGGTAGGTTTTGAATTTTTAGGATAAGCTTTACGGCAAAGTATCCACTTAGCTTCACAATTCAATTCTTGAAATTAAGCACAAGAACTAGAGAAATAAGAAATTGCATTAAGTAAAAAGTCTCAAAACATATGTCACAACGAAAGAAACCCTAAACTGAAATAGAAAATTAGCTACTCATCGTCATAGAAACAAACACAAATATTTTTGATGAAAAAGAAGTAGAAATTCTTTGTATCGCCGAAAGCTTCGCGTTCTTAGTCTTCTCCAAAGCAGTCTAGGTCCTTGTAGAATGATGGGATTTATGAAACCCTTCTCCAAAGCTTTTATTTATTGCAAAACTGGGTTTCTAAGTCTGTTTTTGGGATGAATTACCAAATCTCAGACTGCTGATGTCATCAAATGCGTTACTGACATCATCACCTCATCGGCTCGCTGCGCCCAGCGTTGACATTAGCGTTAACGCGAATGTCTCTGCTGGATGCGATCCACACTGACTTGGTTTCTACTCTCTGTGCGCCATTTTTGACTTCAACTCTTGATTTGACCTTCTAAATTACATCGGCTGCTCTTGGTGTGAACTAGAGAGTTGTAGGAAATTGAGTCAGCTATGAAACGACAGGTATTTTGTATTTTTCTAATCAGTGGTCAATTCGGAGCACTCTGTCGAACCTTCAAATATCTGATCTGCCACTGTGGTGTTTTTGGCATGAAATGCCGTCTTTTATGCGCGTTTCCTCCTTGAGCTTCCGAAGCACTTGAAATGTAAAACAACACTAAAAAGTAACTGTTCGCATATAAAAGTGTCGAAATAGATGGGATTAGTTAGTTCGACGAGTTGTATAAATACGACTCATCAGTTGTTGTTTATGGATTTGATAATACTCTATTCTAGGTTACTTCTAGACATTAATGGTTGTTTCTAAATTCAATTATAGACTCAACTGATTTGAAATAAAAAGGTAAAGTCTCTACTGTGCCACTTAGATTTTTTTGTAAAATTTGAAAATATGTTTTTAAAATAAATCGCACCGCACCAAATAAAGTGGTGTGGTGCATATTTGGTTTTAACTTTTCTAATGCGGTTTGAAAAATTTACAAAACAATTAATGTGGTGCGGTTGCGGGTTTACTCTTAAACCGCTCCAAACCGCACCGCACCACCCCTAGTTTGTATGGGTGAAAATGATCCACACCTAGTGTTCATGAAAATGGATGCAAAGCGAAAGCTAAACTAGTTTTTAAATGTCTATTCCCACTTGATTGACCTTTTAATGAAAGTTAAAAGACAAGCAAGAAGAATCTAGTAAGGCTCTAAATTAGAAAGCATAAACTTAGGTTTGATACCAATGAAATTGGGTTCACTTAAGCTTATGCTAGGTTTTAAAGCTATTCAAAGTACTTAAATGTTTGGAATCCATGTATATGATTGTTGGGACATGCCAAGGAGGGGAGTAGACCCTTGAAACGCCTCTTAATTGAATTTAATCCTCCTACAACACTTGCTTGCTAGAACTTTAACTAATTCACACAACTTTCAGTTTGATAGAAGTGGCCAAGTAATATATACAATTCCTCTTAGCGTATAAACACGTTTGTTCCCTTGGGTTTGACTTGGCCTTACCAATCTTAAATTCTTTTGACAAGTTTTTTTATTACACCATTAAAAGAGTACACGAAAAACTACAACGTCAAATAGCACATAGGAACTCAAGGTTGGTCTTAGGGACGAACAAAGCTTAAGTGTGGAGTGTTGAAAAGTCGAGTTTTCTACTTATTCTTCACCTTATTTTATTACAGCTTTGATTCATTTCTAACGTTTTTCGATGTCATTTGATCCTTGCCTTTCACATTTCAAGTACGAAATGATTCCCCATCGAAGTTAAGACCTCAAGATCAAGATTGCATGAAAATTTGAAGTTTCGGCGCAAAATAAAGTGTTTTAAGGCAAAATAGGGCAGACCGACCTTTCCTGCTTATTTTCCATGCCCAGTGTGCATATGGTGTCCATATGGGTTGGTCTATATCTGGTTGAAAATCTAACTCAAAGGGTCACAACACTCTAGTTTGCGCCAGAACCAAATTCGGACGTTAAGACTACCAAAAAACCGCAGAAGCTAGCCCGAGTTCCAAGACGCTCTCCCGAGCCTTGTGCATGTGTCCATTCTCCTGCTTTAAGCTCACCCGAGCCTCAAAGAAGACCCTCCTCTGCTCCATCAAGCTTGAGCGAGCCTCACCAAGCTTGCCCGAGCCTCGCCTGAAAGTCTGGATTTTTCACTCGAAGCTATAAATAGAAAGAGAGGGTTTTGACCATAGTGGTGGGGTTTTAGAGAAAAAAGTGAGAGAAAAAGGATTAGGAATGATCACCGTCATCAAAGGATTGCTTGAGGGAGAAGATAAAGATCAAGGAAGGAATCTAACGCTTGGATCATCTTCTACTTTGGGTTTTCTCTTCGCATCTATCCTCCCCTTTGTTATTTTGTATTGAAAACATGTTATCATGATGATGTGTGAGTAGTTCTTGTGTTTTGAGGGTCTAGGACCTTCCTTGGCACTCTAAATCATTGTAAATGCATATTGATTATCATGTATTTCATTTTCTCTTCAGCTATGAAATTGTTATGTTGCAAGGTGTTTAATAAAATGCCTAAGTGGAAATATGAACCTAAGACTTGGGACAGCTAGGGAATGATTTTGGTATGGATAAAATGATCCATATCTTAGTTTCTCATGAAAGTGAACTCTTGGATATGGATGCTTGACTAGGATTAAATGTTTAATTCATTGGGTTTGATTTTTAATTTAATTAAATCGCGAATTAGAGTGAGTCAATAGTTTTGAAAGAGTGCGACTCCACCTTGAATGGTCTAAGGCTTTAGGAGTGATCCAAGTCTTAACTGGTCGGTTAGGACATGCCGAGAAGAATATTAAGCTACATGAGGTGCCTAACCGGTCGGTTATAATGATAACCGGTCAGTTGGGAGCATGCGAGAGGCAATGTTTGACAATGGAGCTCGTGCTTTGTTTTTTTAACCAGCTTGACTTCCTAGGGCTGTTTTGCCATCTTAATGGCCGAATTTGATCTTGGATATTTTTAACCCTTTATAGTCGTTAAGTTATGAGTTTTAGGGGTCAAGTTGTAGTCAAAAACAATTTATAACCCTTGGTAAGCCAAGGATCAATCTAAGAAACAATATGTGTGAACACTAGCTAACAAGTGACGTGTTCAGCTAATCCTATAGAAAAAAGGTTTGGGTAAATACTAATTCCTAAGTGACACTGAAATTAGGAAACTTTTGATTCAATCAGAGAAATAATTCCAAGATCAAACTTCACCCGTGACTGCCATACAATTCATGTGATAATGTCATGCAATCCAAATATGCCATCAAATATGGAAATAAACCAAAATAACATTAGACAAGCCGCCCATCCACGGATCATTGTCTAAATTAACCTAGACTGTTGAACGCCGCCCATCCACGAATTATTAACAGCTTCGATTTGTTAAGCCTAGAGTTTTCTAAACATTACTTATTCCACTACGTAATTGTTTTACCTTCGCCGCGGATGGGCGCGCGTTATACTTACAGATACCTACGTACTACCAGCGTAGCTATCGTAGTTTAGTGAAACAATTAATATTAACTCTCCTATTAGGTCATATACTACTAGCATAGCTACTACGACCAAACATCAATTCCACTTGATCCAGTTAACTACCTCAGACCCATCCATCTTTTGGTGTTTAACCTAATTTCGTTCATACAAGAAAACATCAAACCAATGTATAACGTGCAAGAATAATAAAATTAAGCGTAGTAGAATTGAATACTTGAATTGCAATAATGAAAGTGTTTCTATAAATCACATGAAGAGTTAGGTACAAGCACGTGATCCGTAGGATCCCGGAATAAAACGACTACTCACGATTCATGGCTATCAATCACAAATATATATATATGAAAAGATTAGAAACAAGGAACCCGTGTTTTGATGAAGCGTAGCCTCGAATCTTGGTCTTTCTAGAGTTCTTAGTTGTCCTCCTTCTCCAATTTAGGTCAAAATCGATCCCCAAAGTCTGCGTACTCAAAATCTGGTCCGAACTGCTATTTATAACTCAAAATATCCGCGGGGGTCGTGACATACGACTTTTTCACGGCTGTCACGGCCGTCACGACCCCCTGAAACTCTTTGGGCTATTTAGGGGCCATAACACCCGTGGCATATTGATTTGTCAAGGATGTCACGGCAGGGCAAAATGGCAGAGACTTCTGGTGGCTTTTTGATTGTCTTAACCTCCGAATCTGCTCTTGGTGTCAACTTCAAAGTTATAGGCCTTCGAGTTAGCTTCCAACAAGCTAAATGTCAACCCATTTGGACACGATATGCGCTCTGGGAATGCAAAATACGTCGCAAAGGTCTGTTTGCCCTTTTTGTCCTCTTTTGCCCAAATCTTCACCAATTGCTTTGCTTTGCTTCGGATCAATCCAAAAGTATTAGGTATGTGATATATGACCTGAAACACTAGAAAAGAGGTTAAATGATAACAAAATGTCCAGAAAACAAATCTAATCCATCATCAAATGAAGTGAATAACAGGTCAAGAATTCGACCGATCAAAACACTCCACACTTAGGATTTGTTCGTCCCGAACAAACATTAAGGACAAGTCAATAAATTGCAGAATAGTTACCCACTCAAGTATCATGTGATCAATCCTAACTAAATGTAAATCATAACTCACTGTCGTAGAGGACACGATGCATTTAGCATATGCATCAAGCCTTTAAACCCCTAGACTGCCCTAGTAGGATGAGTATAGTCTCGTGAAGGTTTTCAGGAAAGGGACTACCTACAAATCCCCTGTACAACTAACTAACTAACTAACGTGTATGCATGAGATGATGCTCAACGAGTCATAGTAAACTCATTTCATACCTCGGATTCATCGTGTTACCTCAACTTCAGGTCAAACATCTTCATCAAAGTTGTCAGACAATCATAGATTAAACGAGTTATGCATTCAAACGGTCAGTACACACGACTAGCAAGTGACTCATCACATGTTCTAAATAGTTCTAAAACAACGCAATAGGAACATGAATATTTACACAAAATATGCTCGCCGTTCACCTATGCTATCTAGGGATAGTCCACAGGCTCTAGGCGCAAAGCTCATTCTCAAGTGCCAAGGACTAGGCAATAACCCGTACGAGAAGAGGAGTCTGGCTTGAGAATTTTCTGAAAATTAGTTCAAAAATCACATCAAAATTTCAATGCAAGAACGAGGATTGTTCCTTAGTTTCTAATACAAGAATTCTCAAGACAAGTAATGACTGCACGCAATGAAAAGGTGGAAATACACTACATCAAGCAAAAGGGGGCAGAAATTTCATTTTTTTTATACACAAGGGGTGACTTTTCTCACTTTGCCCTTGGTATTATTTTTCTATTTTTTTCTTCAAAAATAACTATGCTTGGGGTCAATTTTTTACCCACTTTTGAAAATTCAGAACTTTGTTCTTGATTAGGGGCCTATTTTTTGCCCTCTTTTGACTATTTTTTTTCTTTTAACTCCACTCTTAAAACTTGACGTAGTGTATGAGTAAAGGCGGGCGCATGAAAATTACAACACGTACAGAGAAGCACATACTATTACTAAGGTAACCTAGAAAAAGAGATGCAATTTAAGTTTTTGACATTTTGTACCGGTGCCTACTAATATCAAGTCTCAAACATGCTTCAAGAAATACGTAAAACACGTGATAGGCAAAGGCTAGCAATGATACTGACTCGAGAGAATACACACATGAACAAAACTATTTCAAGTCCTAGACTTCGAATCCAAAAGAATGACAATCAATCAAGGAGTATCGTAGAAAATAGGGATTTCAATCGCAATACATAGACAGTTGAGCATATGCAAGAGTGAATGTGTGATATGCGATGTATGTGACTATGCGCTACCCACTCCACGCTTAAAAATGAGCTTAGTCCCTAAGCGAAGAAATAAAAGATAAGAAAAAGCACATAGGAACTTCCCTCGTGTGTGAAAGCTCGATATCCATGGAGATTAAGCGATGCACGGGGAGTGAAATGCGACTCGTGAGCTGGTAAATACATAGATCTACACGAGTGATAGGTTAGCATCAAAAATTGTGAAGGGGCTAGTGCACTCCACACTTAGAACCTTGAAATGTCCACACACAATGCAAATGAAAAATGTAACTAACTAATACTTACAGCGTGGGTTACTCCCCGAAGAGGCCTAGTTTAACGTCTTAGCAAGACATAGCTAGGGAGATTGGTATCAATCCATCTTCAAATCCCATTGAAATTTACGTCCATCTAGTATGACATGAACGTTGAGTAGAGCATGCAGTTCCTTCAAAAATTCGAGACCCTTAAGAATCAAGGGACTGTAGCAGCTCCCTAATAGTAGTTTCAAGACGTAGGGCAATGATGAGTCGAGTTTTCGACTCATTTATGGTCATTCTTCACTATAGTTTTGAATCGTTTTCGATGTTATTTTGATGTCATTTGACCTCTATCTCTACATTTCAGGTAGAAAACAAGTTTCCCCATGGTCAAGGCCTATATATGAAGATTGATTGAAAAACAGAAGTTTCTGCGCAAAACAAGGAGTTTCGGGGCAATACCGAGCATATTGACCTTTGCAACTTGTTTTAGACGTCCAGGGCGCATCCGATGTCCGATTTGGCTGATCTTTAGCTTGTTGGAAAGGTATTTCAAAGGGATACAACTCTATAGTTGAAGCCAAGACCAAATTCGGATGGGAAGACCACCAAATGCCCCAGTCGGTCGACTGAGACTCCAATCGGTCGAGTTGATTAAACTTCAGGAGCTCATCAGATGTTGCACATCCCAGTCGACCGACTGGGAGTCAAGCAAAGCCCACTCGACCCACTGGATGAAAAATTCAGATACTTGCACCCAGATTTCAGTCGAATCTATAAATAGAAAGCAAGGGTTTTGGACCAAGTGTGGAGGTTTTTGGGGAGAAGAAGATTGGAAAAGAGGTTCATCCAAGGTCATCAATCATCATTTAACCAAGGAGAAGTGAAGATCAAAGGGAGACATTAGGATTAACCATCCTACTCTATTCTACTTGGTGTTGGCATTAAACCCTACTCACGCCATGTTGTCTTACATGATGTGTGAGTAGTGGATCTTGTGTTTTGAGGGTCTTATGACTCTCCTTGGTACTCTTTGATCACATATATACATTGATATTCATTTGGATGATTGGTGATTTCATTTTCTCTTGTGTTATGAATGTTATGCACTCTAGGTGTTTGATAAAATGCCTAAGTGACAATTTGGACTAAAACTTGAACCTATGTCTTGGGAAAGCTAGTGGATAGTTATAGGATGGAGAAATGATCATATCTTAAGAATGAAAGTGAACTTAAGATATGAGATGCTTGACTAAGGATTGAATGTTTAATTCAATGGAGTTAGTCAATAAACGAATCATCAATTAATCCCATCTAATGGTGTCAAATTCATGTTCACTATGCTCTTTAACATGCCATGCTACTAAGTGTTTGAGGAAATGCCTAAGTAACATGATGAACCTTAAAACCAGACTTAAGAATCGAGAGACCTTAGGGATAGTTTGGATGTAGTGAATATGATCATTTCTACGGGATTGAAGTGAACTAGGTTCAATACTATTTGACTACCATGAAATGTTTGAATATCGTGTATGTGATCATTGGGAATTTGCCAAGGAGGGGAGTAACTCCTCGAAAAACCTCCTATATATCTTTTATCTCCAATTACTCACCACATAGGATTTAGATATACACACCCCTTTATACATTTTTGGTTAGAATAGCCGAACAGAAACACGATCTTATATAGTGCATGTGCTTGGCTTGCTCCTCTTGGTTCGACTCGGTACTTTACCGGTATTATAAATGTTTTGACACTACATTCAATCCTCTCTTCATTGATACTATTTAGAGGTGAAAAAGAATAGTTTGTCAAATGGCGCCGTTGCCGAGGAGCAACTAGTTAGCACATCCCTAGACTAGATTGTGTGAAAGTTCCGACTATTCTTGTGAATATTTTTCCTTTTTCTTATACTTGTATATTCTTCTTTTTCACTCATATCACTTACTAGCTATTGTTTACCTTGTTTTGCAAGGATGGACCCCTACGACCAACAAGTCTATTCTAATGAGGGATACTACCAAGAGGAGGAACGGCCATATTCTTATTTTCAAGAGCTTGGCTATCAAACAAATTATTCGACTCCAAATTGGAATGATGGCCAATGCTTTGAAGTTGAACACTCCTACCCTTCATACCCTCAACCTTCAAGTGATCCCTCTAATTTGGATTCCCTAATTGCTATGCAAACGAAGAGCAAACGAAGCAAGAACTTCTCGCAAATCAAGAAAGGTTGAATAGAAACTTTGAAGCTCGAATGGGGGATCTCATGAAATTCGATCAAGATATGCATGCTAGAGCCTAGATGCTTCAAGCTAAGATGGAGCAACAAGCAATTGAAATTGGGAACTTGAATAGGGAAGAAGAGGTTTCCGAAGAGGAAGTCCTTGAATCTAATGCCTCAAGGGAAGAATGGGATCAAGAAAGGGCGCATGAATTTTGGAGAGCCACCACCGAAGCTCATTACAACCAAAGGGATGGTGAATCTTGTAACGAAGACGAGATGGAATGCAAAAGTGAAGCATCCTTCACCACTAGCACATCTAAAGATCATTTAGATGAGAACACACAAGAGCTCACCATCCCATTTTCTCCGACGAGGAATTCTTTAATGATGATGCCTCTCACATTGAGGAAACAACATTTATTGATGAAGAAGAACTCCCTCCCCTCGCTATGAGTGAGCTTGAATGTGAATCCCAATTCCTTGATGAGGACAAGATAGAGGAAGAGCGTATAGAGATTGAAAGTCTTCAAGGGTATAGAGACTTGGTTGAGGTCTATATGGATCAAGCTAAAGGGAATTCTCGCACGCAAGAAGACAAAGGTCTAGAGAGGGATATTGAGGGATGGGCACCCATGGATGCAATCTAAAAACTCAAGGAGGGGATGCCCATCATTCTCGAGACAAGTTATGAAGACCCTTTCTTCACTACTTCATCTCGAGACAAGTTTTGGAGCTTCTTGCCATATTTTCCAAGATTATTCGGAAAAAGCTCCCATGACCCCTTATTTCTTAAGGGATCTTCATACTTGAAGGGGTCAAAATACCAAAGGAAAGTCTATTGTAGACTTGATGGGAAGAAATTCAAATGGGACTTGAAGGTGGATTGACACGACCAAATCCAAGGCCCCGTGAGAAGGGATCCTAGCAAAGGACTTCTCAACGAGTGATTCTATGGGGCGCTTTGCTACATCTTTGCCAAGACGGGAAAAACTAGGCCCTCAGGGGAGGTAACCCGGTTTGTAAGTGTTTCTTTCTTGTTCTTCTTTATGTTTAAATGTTTGGCATGATTTTGGGTGGCTTAGGCTCTAAAAATGGAATGTGAAATGTATGATTAGTGGGTAAAATTTTAAGTGTGGAGTGAAGTCTACTCACTCTAATTCCACTTCACATTGCCAAGCCCTCCACTTTTCCCTTGATTTCTCAATATATGATGATGTCGCCTCTTAGTGTTCATATGCCTTCTTGGAGTGACTAGAGTGGAATTATTTTGTTATATCATGCTATGACTATAGTTTCACATTTGGGGCATTTAGGAATCCTTGTGCATATTTTGAGGATGTAGATTACTTTCCTTGTTTGAATTCTATGAAATTATGTCATGATGTTATCATGTGACTTGTGATGCTCTCTTGCTCATACCTGTGTTTTGCATAACCTTGTATGTCACTTGTTGCTTTTAACCTCTCATGTGTTCTTGTCATCAAGGAAAGTTATTTGCACCATGTTCGATAACGTTTAGCACGATGACATTTTTCTCTATTGGTGGGGCACATCTACAAACGAGGGGAGTTCCTATGCGCCTTATTCTCATTCTCTTTATTGTTTGCGCTTAGGGACTAAGCTATGTTTTAAGTGTGGGTGGGGTAGTCGCATAGTTCACTCATTTCATGCCATGCGTACCATGTTTGAATGAGCACTTGCATTCATGTATTCTATCCCTAACATGAGAGTGTTTTTAACAGAATAAATGTTGTTTCCTCAATATATGAAGATTGATTGAAAAACAGAAGTTTCGGAGCAAAATAAGGAGTTTCGGGGCAATACCGAGCATATTGACCTTTGCAACTTGTTTTGGACGTCCATTGCGCATCCGATGTCCGATTTGGCTGATCTTTAGCTTGTTGGAAAGGTATTTCAAAGGGATACAACTCTATAGTTGAAGCCAATACCAAATTCGGATGGGAAGACCACCAAAAAGGCCCCAGTTGGTTGACTGAGACTCCAGTCGGTCGAGTTGATTAAACTTCAGGAGCTCATCAGATCTTGCACATCCCAGTCGACCGACTGGGAGTCAAGCAAAGCCCAGTCGACCGACTGGATGAAAAACTCAGATTTCTGCACCCAGATTTCAGTCGAATCTATAAATAGAAAGCACGGGTTTTGGACCAAGTGTGGAGGTTTTTGGGGAGAAGAAGATTGGAAAAGAGGTTCATCCAAGGTCGTCAATCATCATCTAACCAAGGAGAAGTGAAGATCAAAGGGAGACATTAGGATTAACCATCCTACTCTATTCCTCTTCTATTCTACTTGTTGTTGCCATTTAACCCTACTCACACCATGTTGTCTTACATGATGTGTGAGTAGTGGATCTTGTGTTTTGAGGGTCTTATGACTCTCCTTGGTACTCTTTGATCACATATATACATTGATATTCATTTGGATGATTGGTGATTTCATTTTCTCTTGTGTTATGAATGTTATGCACTCTAGGTGTTTGATAAAATGCCTAAGTGACAATTTGGAATAAAACTTGAACCTATGTCTTGGGAAAGCTAGTGGATAGTTATAGGATGGAGAAATGATCATATCTTAAGCATGAAAGTGAACTTATGATATGATGCTTGACTAAGGATTGAATGTTTAATTCATTGGAGGTAGTCAATAAGCGAATCATCAATTAATCCCATCTAATGGTGTCAAATTCATGTTCACTGACGGACGCACAGTCGTCGTGTGCGAAAGTCAAGAATAAACTTATAAGTCCGCTACTTGCGACTTCACTACTGGGTAGCAAGTGGTAAGTAGGGGTCGAACCCAAGGGAATTAGGGGGATAAGTCGTTCTTTGAGGGATTGTACAGGCGGGGAACATGATTTTAGGGTTGATTGAGGTTTTAGCGTGAATAACTACGTGACTTTTTGGTTGGTTTTGGTTTTTAGTGTGGAAAAGTAAATAACAGAAAAGTAAATACTGAAAATAAAAGGAAAGACTTACAGCGGTTGTTGCGTGATTGGCAAGTCTTGCGGAACGTCAGCAGTTGATATTGCAGTTAAAAGGAAGTATTCGATTGCAGGGGCCTTGTATTATAGTCTGTTTATCATTGACCTCTAATGATCATACTATGTGTTCAAAGATGAATCGAGGCTATTTCTAGCACAAGACTTGCCACATCATTTAGAACACTTGTTCTATTTAGACTAATTCCTCCTTTCGAAGTATCTTAGCCTTATGTGCATCCATTTGATCTTCAGTGACGATCAACCAAATGGTTTTTAAGAGAGGTCGAACTCCTCAGATAAGCTTTGCCCGTTAAAGCATCCACTTACCCGAGTATGTTCACGAACCCCACGGAAGAGCTTTGCCCGTTAAAGCATCCACTCAACCTTGGAAATTCTAACCTAATATGTGGCACATAGAACAAGTTTTGAACACAGAGAGGCACTAGGTGCAGGGTCTAAAACATTGTATGATACAAGTACACCCCTTCAACCGAATGAACGGTTTAGCTACGAATATCCATAGAGGTGGATATCATAGCTAAGACAGTAAGTAAAGAGAATACTCAAGAACCAACAGAGGTAAACTCAGGAACTACTAGAATACTCAAGAACCAACAGGAGTATTATAGATTGAAACAAGTGTTTACAAGAGTGGTGCCCTAATCTAGAGAGAAGTGAGAGCTTCTCTCACTAACTTATGTAATTGGAATGAGAATGGGATGTTGATTACAAAGGGAATGGCTTGGTATTTATAGCCATGGGGGAGTGAGAGATGTGGAGGAGAAGGGAGCCACTTGGCACAAGCTCATGGAGCTCTCCAAAGCCGCTGGTGATGTCATGAGGGGGGGAAAGCCGCCGGCCACATGTCCATGGAGGAGAGGAGGAGAGCTTAGCCGCCGGCTAGGTGGAGGATGGTGAGTGGTGGAGTGTGTTTTGTGAGCTCATTCCAAAAAGCCATCGGTCCTTTCAGCTCTGGTCTGACTCTGGTTGCCTTTCGGTTGGACTTGTTTTGAGTGATTCCATGTCAGGTTCATGATATTGCTTCAGTCAGCATCTGGTCGTGACTTGGAATGACTCGTAATTCATATTCAGCTTAAAAAGTCCTCCTTAGCATGTATTCTCTCTAGACGTTAAAATACCCTGCAGATAAATATCGGAACTAACAAGCAAAAGTTAAATAGACAAAGCGTCTAATTTGGTGGGTTTATCTGGGTTTATGATTCATACAATTATGGTCCATCAGATCACCCCACACTTTTAGTTGTTCGTCCCGAACAATGCTTTTTAAAGGGCGGCACACACTCTAAGTAAAATATGAAAGTGAG
This sequence comes from Rhodiola kirilowii, assembly GCA_033675215.1. NCBI lineage: Eukaryota > Viridiplantae > Streptophyta > Magnoliopsida > Saxifragales > Crassulaceae > Rhodiola > Rhodiola kirilowii. The sequence goes on along the minus strand of CM066195.1, from coordinate 11,584,404 downwards.
ACTGTGTGACTTGATTTATCTTAATTCATGCATTACTTACTTATTACTAAACTAAACCGTGTAAATACTTAGAAGAAACTTGATACTTGTACCTTCGTGCCGAGATGCAAATTAATTCGGATGTTTCGGGAGATAGCCCTTTTTAGGCTCCCGGACTGCGTTCTCGGGATCGACTCGCACTATATGGTTTCCTTGTAGCTTTCTCTAGCATGTGATTCGGTTCGGGTTTCACTGAGTTGAGCACTTTGATTTCTTTTTGGCGAGGGACAGCTTTTGTAGTGAATCGGCCTTTGGCCTTTGGCCTTTGGCCTTTGATATTGAGTTGGAGTTTCTTCACTTTTGTTCGGTTAAAACCTTCACAATTTTGGCCTTTGTCCATTGATTAGCTTCTTTGAGCTTTTGCTTCTTTGTGACTTGCTAGTCCATTTTCTCAGCCTTTTTGGGAGGTCCAATCGTCGCCCGCAAGCATATGGAAATACCTCCCCGCTCTTTCTCATCCTTGCCGTTTCGCGCGGGTCAAGATGAGGGTCGCTCATCTATTTTCCTGGCTACTAGGACTAGAGATAGGACGGTTTGATTCCCGTCCCGCCTCTTGCATAAACGCTGCACGGCGGAGATGACTTCAATCTTTACTGAAACCCGAAGTGCAGCCTCCACTGACTTCGAAAACCATATAGTTTGATTCGATCCTTCGAGTGCTTGCCAAGTCTCTCTAGGGCAGTTTATGTCAACTCCACATCCCCTGTTAAAGGGACAAATGAGAAGTTACATTCTAAGTTTTTAGACAGTTGAATTTTCACAAGGTAAATGCATGAATTTAGATTTATCTTTTTCACATTCTCAAGTTCATATTTTCAAAAAGATAATATTAAGGGAAAAGGAAAAAGAAAAAGAAAACATGTTTATGTACAAAGGCGGTTCTCACCCCACACTTTTGAACGAAGGCGTGCCTTAGTTCAAAAGTCATGCAAATATATACAAGAGAAGGAAATGACATTAAGGAAAAGAGAAGAACTGAACTCCCTTTTTCTGTGTTGTGTCGTGGAACGACATGCCTCGGAGCTGGATAATCGAGGGAGTTCGGCTGGGGCCTTGAACTTTTAGCGCAGGCCCGGTAAATTCTTGGAAGCTACCTGGCTGATCTGATCTTGCTCCAAAAATTAATTCCTACAAGGGGTCATTCTTTCTATACAAAAAGTGGGTGAGAGCGACTTACGGGTAAAAACTAAATGAAAAAAAATAAAATTACTAAAAGTAAGATAGGTGTCGGGTTACCTCCCAACCAGTGCACTTGTTTAACGTCGTTGGCTCGACACATGGGGATCACCAGTTGGGATCCCATGGGCGGCTCAGATCGAATTTTGCCGCAGCTCCTGCATTGATTCTAGCTTTGACTCTTCCCGAGTTCTTGTGAGATGATGTGCTTGGGTTAGAACTCCATGGTTTTTGTGGTTTCTCCTTCCATTGTTTCTGAGGAGGCGAGGGACCTTTGACCATAACTGCTGGTCTTGTCACTCTCTTGGTCTCTTTTGGTAGGTCAGAAATTTGTGTACTGAGTTCCGAGATAGGTACAATGTCTGGCGGTTTCCATGTTCCTGGACGGCCATTATAATCATCGATGTAGAAATCTGAATTTTTGCCGCCAAATGTAAGTGATAACAAGCCCTTGCCCATGTCGATCCATGCCTTGGTGGCGTAGAGAAAAGGTCGTCCCAATATAAGCATTGGAGGTCCGTCTTCGGTGTTCTCTTTTGTTTCTATTACATAAAAATCCGCAGCAACTACGAGCTCTCCTACATCGATTATTAGATCTTCAAGCATTCCAACCGGTTGGATACATGATTTGTCTCCCAACTCGATATTTGACCTTGGTGGTTTCAATGGGCCAAGCCCCAATAAGTAATATAAGGAGTAAGGCATTGCGTTGACGGCAGCCCCAAGATCGATTAAGCACTTGTGAATTTGGGCTTCACCAATACCACAGGTGACTGTGAAGGCCCCTGTGTCCTTATCCTTTTCCGGTTGTGACTCCTGATCTGAAGTGAGGGATCTTTCCATTATCAGGTTATTCTGCTCATCCTTTGGCTCTGGATTTGTATGATCGGGCCCTTTTAACTCCTGATCTTCTAGGTAAATATTTTGCACCGACGCATAGATGTTAGTTAGGGGGTCCCTCCTGGGACCATTAGAGTCCGAATTGTTATGGTCATTCCAGCCAGATGCTGGTATGTCAAAGTGTGTAATCGGTGGAGGTGTCATGTTAACCGTGAATGTATAACGTCCATTGTCAGCATGCGTGACCCACGTTCTGCCATCATTGGGTCGGTCTTCTTCTTGATTCTAATCAGGCCGGTGCCTACGGGTGAAGTGTTTGTTTGTAAGTCTGTAAGTTGTGGATCGTGCTGTTTTTTCTAGTGCTACCTTCATGTTTGACTTCCTTATCATGCTGACATTCGCCTTCGGGTTTTGGATGGTTTGTGAAGGTAGTCGGCCAGGTTCACTAGTGAGTGTTGACATTGCGGTGGCGAGTTGGGACATTTGTTTGGTCAATTCTAAAATTGCCCCGTCAGTTTTCGTTTGATATTGGTGTAGCGAAGTCCCCAATTGATTTATGCTTCCTGCGAGCTCCTTCATTGTGTCATCGAGCGACTTGTTTGGTTCCTGCTGATTGTTCGGGCCGGCTTGGTACTGATTTGGTCCTCTTTGCTGATATTGGCCTGCTGATGGAGCGTTCTGGTTATACTGCCGGTGGGGGGGTTGGTAGAATGACTGAGCTGGTTGTGTTTCCTTCTGAGGATAGCTGTTTCTATGCCAGATTGGGTTGGTTGTTTGACCATACTGTCTGTTTTGTCCAGCTCTGTTGTTGCTGTTGTTGCTGTATCCTGGGTATCCTCCCACTACATTTATTTCTGCCGGTTCCTCTTCTATTAATGTCGGGCATGTGTCAGTTTTGTGGTCCGTGGAACCACAAAATTCGCAAGGTTTTACTGGAACTGGATGTCTTCATAGGACCTGAATCATCATCTCCTTTATTTGTCTCATCTCTTCTGGCATGGAGTTTACTGATGTCTCGGCTTGTGCTACGTTTTTTGTTCGGGAGAATTCATCTTGGCGAGTAGTCTCCTCTCTAAACCGGGCATTTTCAGCAACGTTGGCGATGAGATCCCTTATGCCGCTTAATGATAGATTCATCATGGATCCTCCAGCTGAGGCATCCAGAAGCATTTTGTCTAAAGGTCTTAATCCATCAATGAGGTACTCAATGATGAGTTTCTCGGGCAGTCCAAGGGTACATCAGCTTCTCTCCAGGCGATTGAACTTTTCTAGGTAGTCGTACATGGTTTCATTGGGCCCTTGCTTGATGTCCTGTAGCTGCCTTCTTACTTGCATCGCTCTTCCTGCTGGGTAGTATTTGTCTAGAAATTTGCTTTGCATCTGAGTCCATGTTCTGATGCTACCAGAAGGCAATAAAAGGAACCAGTCGTTTGCCGAGTCAAAGAGGGAAAAATAGAACGCCTTTAACTTGAAGTCGTCTATACTCACTCGATTGGGCTTTAGATTTTGGCAAATGCCATGTAAGCATTGGAGATGAGTTGTCGCAGATTCTCCATGAGCTCCTGAGAATTTGGGCAATCTATGGGCCACTGACGCGTTGATGGTAATGTACTCTAGTTCAGGGTCCTCGTGAATGCACCATGGTTGCGTTTCGAAATCTGGGGCATTGAGTTCTTTCATAGTAGGTGCACGGTAGTTGTTATTACCATAGTAGTCATCGTAGGCAGGTTCTTGTCTTGGCACGTGTCGAGGTTGAGGGCGTGGGGGACGTATAGGAGGTTGTACTGGACCAGCTGTATTTCGGTCCTCGGGTGGTTCTTGGTTTCTTCGGATGGCCTCCCTATCACGAGCTCTTCGGTTTCGCATGATTTGTTCTGGATCATCGACAAATGGAAGCGGTGCTTCATTGGTTCGATCGTACAGGTTTATCTCGTCGTCATCCTGGTAGTCATGGTGGCTTCCTTCACGAGACATGGTTGTTTTGAAGCGAGTATCGATTCAAAGAACTTATCCGATTAAGTAACTAATTCCCCGGCAACGGCGCCAATTTTGACGGACGCACAGTCGTCGTGTGCGAAAGTCAAGAATAAATTTATAAGTCCGCTACTCGCGACTTCACTACTGGGTAGCAAGTGGTAAGTAGGGGTCGAACCCAAGGGAATTAGGGGGATAAGTCGTTCTTTGAGGGATTGTACAGGCGGGGAACGTGATTTTAGGGTTGATTGAGGTTTTAGCGCGAATAACTACGTGACTTTTTGGTTGGTTTTGGTTTTTAGTGTGGAAAAGTAAATAACAGAAAAGTAAATACTGAAAATAAAAGGAAAGACTTACAGCGGTTGTTGCGTGATTGGCAAGTCTTGCGGAACGTCAGCAGTTGATATTGCAGTTAAAAGGAAGTATTCGATTGTAGGGGCCTTGTATCATAGTCTGTTTATCATTGACCTCTATTGATCATACTATGTGTTCAAAGATGAATCGAGGCTATTTCTAGCACAAGACTTGCCACATCATTTAGAACACTTGTTCTATTTAGACTAATTCCTCCTTTCGAAGTATCTTAGCCTTATGTGCATCCATTTGATCTTCAGTGACGATCAACCAAATGGTTTTTAAGAGAGGTCGAACTCCTCAGATAAGCTTTGCCCGTTAAAGCATCCACTTACCCGAGTATGTTCACGAACCCCACGGAAGAGCTTTGCCCGTTAAAGCATCCACTCAACCTTGGAAATTCTAACCTAATATGTGGCACATAGAACAAGTTTTGAACACAGAGAGGCACTAGGTGCAGGGTCTAAAACATTGTATGATACAAGTACACCCCTTCAACCGAATGAACGGTTTAGCTACGAATATCCATAGAGGTGGATATCATAGCTAAGACAGTAAGTAAAGAGAATACTCAAGAACCAACAGGAGTAAACTCAGGAACTACTAGAATACTCAAGAACCAACAGGAGTATTATAGATTGAAACAAGTGTTTACAAGAGTGGTGCCCTAATCTAGAGAGAAGTGAGAGATTCTCTCACTAACTTATGGAATTGGAATGAGAATGGGATGTTGATTACAAAGGGAATGGCTTGGTATTTATAGCCATGGGGAAGTGAGAGATGTGGAGGAGAAGGGAGCCACTTGGCACAAGCTCATGGAGCTCTCCAAAGCCGCCGGTGATGTCATGAGGGGGGGAAGCCGCCGGCCACATGTCCATGGAGGAGAGGAGGAGAGCTTAGCCGCCGGCTAGGTGGAGGATGGTGAGTGGTGGAGTGTGTTTTGTGAGCTCATTCCAAAAAGCCATCGGTCCTTTCAGCTCCGGTCTGACTCTGGTTGCCTTTCGGTTGGACTTGTTTTGAGTGATTCCATGTCAGGTTCATGATATTTCTTCAGTCAACATCTGGTCGTGACTTGGAATGACTCGTAATTCATATTCAGCTTAAAAAGTCCTCCTTAGCATGTATTCTCTCTAGACGTCAAAATACCTTGCAGATAAATATCGGAACTAACAAGCAAAAGTTAAATAGACAAAGCATCTAATTTGGTGGGTTTATCTGTGTTTATGATTCATACAATTATGGTCCATCATTCACTATGCTCTTTAACATGCCATGTTACTAAGTGTTTGAGGAAATGCCTAAGTAACATAATGAACCTTAAAACTAGACTTAAGAATCGAGAGACCTTATGGATAGTTTGGATGTAGTGAATATGATCATTTCTACGGGATTGAAGTGAACTAGGTTCAATACTATTTGACTACCATGAAATGTTTGAATATCGTGTATGTGATCATTGGGAATTTGCCAAGGAGGGGAGTAACTCCTCGAAACACCTCCTTTCTATCTTTTATCTCCAATTACTCACCACATTGGATTTAGATAAACACACCCCGTTATACATTTTTTGTTAGAATAGCCAAACAGAAACACGATATTATATAGTGCATGTGCTTGGCTTGCTCCTCTTGGTTCGACCCGATACTTTACCGGTATTATAAATGTTTTGACACTACATTCGATCCTCTCTTCATTGATACTATTTATAGGTAAAAAGAATAGTTAGTCAGGCAAGAACTGTCGCAATTTGTCTGGAGGTGGTGTAGCAAGTTTTATTTCTTCAAAGCTAGCTCCAGCAAAAACACTTCCTTTGTGCTCTTTAGCTAGGAACTCACGTTCCCATACTTCAAAATTTCCCTTCACTATCACATTCATATGTATGCGAGGGCCCTCTGTAATCGAGCTGAGGTACACATCAACAAAGTCTTCGTACCTATAATCCTTTGATAGCTCATCAACGCCCAGCGAAACTGGTGGAATGATGTCCTCTTCTATGTGCTCATCTAAATGACCCCTTGAAGCAGTCGTAGTGGGGGGAGAGGTATTTTCATGTTCTGAGACGTCATCAGTACAAAACTCATCATCCTCCAACTCAGTGTAAGCCTTGGCAACCATTCTCAACGCCTCAAAACCATCCTCACAAACTGGTTGTTTTGGTTTAAAAGGCATTCCCTTATCCTGATCATCTTCCACGTGGATTGGAAATAAAACTGAAGATGTATGTGCTTCATAGACTTGAACCTCTTGACAATTGGCCATTACCATCTCGATGTCCTCGTCTCTGCATGCATTGGTCGCTGCAATGGCTTGCTACTCTAAGTGATCCTTCAATATTTTCTGTCTGACGACGAGTTGCTCTATTGACCTCTCTACCCCCTGAAGTCGCCTAGCTCTGCCATGAAACTAGTCAGCAGAGACTCTATACGTGATGATTCTTCAGTGTTCATAGGTTGTTGCTGCTATGACTAGTTCAGGTAGCTCTCATAATAGCAGTCATCTTGATAATACGATTGATCATAAAACTGATGTTGCTGCTGCGATTGGTCCCGGTAACTCTCATAGTAGTGATCATTTTGATAACAGGGTCCTGGTAATTCCACCGTCTTCCGAAGGTCACTTAATGTCGTAGCAGTTTCTCTAGATGATCTTTCTTGCTCCGCTAAGAAGCTAGCCAACACAGACTCTAAACGCGATGATCCACTAGCAGCGGCGATTCCAAGGGGGCCTGGGGGGTCCCAGGACCCCTCTTGATTTCTAGAAAAAAAATCCTCCATTTCGGTAAATTTTGATTAATCAGTCATCTTTAGTCGTAGTTTTCACCAGCTTAACTTTTGAATTTTTTGTTGATGTCAATACGAAAGTTGTAGAACATTCAATAAGCTTTCCGACCATATATAGATCATCTTCAATGGATATAGGATGAGGCCTTTGTGATCTCTAGAAGTCTGACCGATCATTTGCAACTTCAAACATATTATAGTCTAGTTCGGCTTAGTTTTGAGCCATCTTAACGTTAGATTTGAGTTTAGGTGTAAGCATAGAAATTGTAGTCCTTGTCGTTAGCTTTATATTCTAGGTGATCAATTTCCCAAATGGTGCTCCGGCCGCTCGTTATAGGGTTGCAAAGTTGCTACGGTTACATGTGGTTACTTGTTCGGCGTCCTTAGTTTGAGATGTTTTTGGCTGCTTTAAAGTCCGATTTAGATCTTAATATCAACTGAAGAGTCGTAGCATGTTAAATTATCTTCCCATCGACATATGACTCGATCTGATAGGGTCATCGATGTGAGCTGTATGACTTTTCAAAGTTAGGTCGTCAATGAACTATATATGAGTTTGACTTCGTATTTTACTTGAAAAACAGCTTATATTGTCAAACATAAAGAATATATATATGTGCAAAAAAATTTTTTTGCCAAATCCGAGCAATATCCATATTCTTCGATGAAAAAAAAATTTAGGACCCCCCTCTTGCAAAGCTCTGGATCCGCCACTGTCCACTAGTGTCCTGAAACTGTTGCTACGGAGAGTGATTCTGGTAGCTCTCATATAATAAGGATCATCTTGATAATAATGTTAATCATAGAACTGATTTTGATTTCTTTCCCAATTTGTATCATATGAATATGTCTGACAATAAGGCTCTTTCCTTGGGTAGGCGTCTTGATGACCAAACGAGAACATCCTCGCAACATTCAAAATAAAAGTGATTAGTGAAGGTCAGAAGTATATAGAGTATGTACAAGGAAGTAATAAAAAATGGAATAGTCTAAACTACACTCTTTAAATCTAATATCACACTAAGCGTTGTTCCCCGACAACGGCGCCATTTTGACAAGCGTATTTTTAACCCTTTATAGTTGTCAAGTTATGAGTTTTAGGGGTCAAGTTGTAGTCAAAAAAAATTTATAAACCTTGGTAAGCCAAGGGTCGATCCAAGGAACAACGTGTGTGAATACTAGCTAACAAGTGACGTGTTCAGCTACTCCTACAGGAAAAAGGTCTGGGTAATTACTAATTACTAAGTGACACTGAAAGTAGGAAACGTTTGATTCAATCAGAGAAATAATTCCAATATCAAACTTCACGCGTGCCTGCCATACAATTCATGTGATAATGTCATGCAATCCAAATATGTCATCAAATATGGAAATAAACCAAAATAACATTAGACAAGTCGTCCATCCACGGATCATTGTCTAAATTAACCTAGACTGTTGATAATCCGCTAACAAGCGTATTTTTAACCCTTTATAGTTGTCAAGTTATATGTTTTAGGGGTCAAGTTGCAATCAAAAATAATTTATAAACTTTGGTAAGCCAATGGTCGATCCATGGAACAACGTGTGTGAGTACTAGCTAACAAGTGACCTATTTAGCTATTCCGAACAGTTGAAGATTTCGATGTGATGAAAACAGCAAAAATTATTGAATATTGAATATGATGGTCTTGAGACGGGTGATATGATAACATGGATGAAGATGGTTATTTGGATGAAATTGATGTTACATGTTTAGGTGTTGGAGAAGATGAAGATGATTATTACCATAGTGAATGATTATGTGTTTCATGTAATGAATGTCAAATTGACACATTGAAAATTTAATTTTAGTTTCATTTAAGCAACAGCAAAGTTATGTATGAGAATGAGATCGTAGGAAAACAAATGCGATGAAATGAACGTCAAATTGATAACTAATGTCGCTAACGTTTATTTGGTATGTTGAATAAACTATTAAATTTGGAGGGGTGGGAAAACGTGTGGAGGGAATATGTGAATTGACAATTTGGTCTGGGCGGGAAATTAGTTTTAGACCAAAAATTCAGACGAGAACTATATTTGGTAACTGAATGATCTCTTGCCGTGAAGAATGACGCTCTGAATCCCATCATCATATTCTTGCAGCCACTCATCTCTCCGACTACCGCGCTTCTACCCATCGGCGACGCAGATCTGCTTTTCCCCCAGCTGCGTACACACCACTCTGAACTCGTTCGCCGAGTAGCTCGGCTTTAACTTCTCACACGCCGGGGATGAATCCGGAGAAGAATCCGAAACTCTCAGATCGAAACGTCTCGATTTTGACCTTTTCACGATGTGGATGTGGAAAGGCTTGAAAAGTTTCAGCTTCGGGTACTTTTACATCACGTCTTTGCATAAGCGTTTTGACGTGTCGACAGGAAGCGGCGCCTTCTCTGGTTTAGTGGGTTTTAAATCGGAGCTGATGTTTTCAGGAATCAACATGGAGATGGTTGCGGTCGCGGGCTTCTCAATATGAGTTTCGGGTTCGAAACTGGGTCGGGTGGAGGAGGCGAGTTTGTTACAGTGGTCAGGTAGCACTGTTTTGAGTTTTCTGGACAACGACACTTTGAATCTTCTCTCATCATCGAGTTTTCTGTTATGAGTTTGTTACACAGTGGCTAGACAGTTCTTATCTTTGTGGTGGAAGATGGATACAAACACGAATGTTTGTAACAAGTTTTGAAGGAAGAGTAGAATAGATTTGGATGAGGAGTAGAATAGAGTTAGGATTTTGGAGAGAAAGGAGATGAGAAGCAAGAGAGAAATAGATAGGAAATTGAGTTTAATTCATTCATTCATATCACCTTATATAAAGTGATACCATTTTAACAAATAACACATAAATCCCTCAGCTTCTTAATATGACTTAATGGGATATGTAATATTCCTCGTCCCTTAAAAATGACCTTGTCCTCAAGGTCGATGAACTCCGCCACCAAAAATAAGAGTGTCTTGATGACCCAGCATTTGCAAATAATCTGACAGGATATCATGTTTCTGTGCAACCTCTTTATCATGCCATATGAAGGTCCCCATGTACTGCATATCACCTTATGAATCAAACACTTCTTATTTGTTGAAATGATTCTCAAATCACCATTCGGTTTGACATCATCAGCTCCCTTAATGACCAAATCCATATCATCAGTTTAAGGAAGCTGGAGTAGTTGCTCCTTCTGATGCTGGTTTTCAGTTCTCCGCAAAGAAAAGAAAGGTCCTTCTGGAGGTGATCCCTGAGAACGAGGAGTGGTTTCTAAGTAGTGTTGTGGCAGTGCTGAAGGCTTTCATCCCTTCCAGCCAGCTTGAGGAGGAGTTGAAGCTTAATGGAATAAAGCTTCATAAGATTTTTTCTTATGGGGGAAAAAGGTGCTAATCCATTTCTTTTCAATGATTGATCTAAAGTCTTGCCTCTCAGGGAGCTTCTCTTCTTTAAGTAGAAGGTTCTCTAGTCTTCATAAATGGAAAGAAGAGGTCCCTTCAAGGCTTAGATCAGTTTGGTTGAGCATTATTGGGCTTCCCTTCAAAGCATGGAGTGAGGCAAATTTCCAGAAGATTGTTGAGCCCTTGGGTCTTTTTTTGAAGGTGGAATTGATGGATTTCCAGGAGTCTGGCTTAGAGAGGGCGAGAGTGCTAGTGGAGACAAAGAGGTTGGATAGGATCTTTGAGGTCTTTGAAGCAGAGGTAGGAGGCATGGTTGCTGAATCTGTGATTTGTGAAGAATGCTTTTTTAATGGAAGGGAAACGGAGTGGAAGGTGGAGGAGTTGATAGATAAAGGGGAGAAGGCTGTGGTATTCAGTTCTTTCATAGAAGGTCAGACTTGCAATGGCCAGCATCAGGGCGCGGCGGTGCAAGGCGGGGATCGAAATAAGGTGGCAGTGCAAGTCGGTGATCGTGATTGGGGGTCGGATGGGGAAACGAGTCGCACGGATTCCTATGTTGCTAAGTCTGTCTCTCCTGGGCGGGTGTTTCAGGGCTCTTTAGAAACCTTCCAATTTTTACCAGAATCTCCTTTGGGGTTGGAGGAGATTTGGGAGCCTCCCTTGGTCCGGTTAGCAGGAAATGAAAAGGATTTGGGGAAGTTGATCTCAATCAGTGAAGTGTTAGAGAGTAGTTGGGACACTACGCTGTTCTCCTTTATGCAGCGTAGAGGCAAAGGGAGTGTGGGGAAGGTGTCAAATGGGCAGTTAGGGATAGGCTTGTGTTCCCCTTGTCTTGGGGAAGAGGGTCGGGGCATCGATGGGGTCTTTTCTAGGCGTTCTGATAGTTTAGAGGGTGCGTCGAAGAGGTTGGCCAATCAGAAGTTGAGTTTGGCTAGGGAGTTTGATGTTAAAGCTCAAAGTTCCTTAAAAGTTGCTAGAAGAAAAGAATCTAAGGGGAAGGCCGCCTTCAAGGTTCAAAGAAGGAAGAAGAGGGCAGAGTTAGATTGTCTCAAGAATTCCTACTTTGAGGAGTTGGAAAAGTCAAATAAGTCCAATAAGTTGTCTGAAGCTGTAACACAATTTGAAGTGGATAGAGCAGGAGCAGATGAAGAAGCGAGGGAATTTTTACAAAGGAAGGAAGCAGAGGCTAAAGAGAAAGAGGACATAAGTTATCAAAGAAGGAAAAAATTTTGTGCGGCTGGAGCTAATCAACCTTCGGAAGAAGGTCCAGGCTTTGGCCTTAAGCCTAGTGGGGAGGCGCAGGAAGAAGAAAGTAGAAGGCTAGTTAGGAAGGAGGCCGAGAAAACTTACCATATTTCATCAAGATTGGGGATCAAAGGTAACTTACCTGAGGAAGAGATGATTCAGATTTTCGTGAATCTTCATAATACAAGAAGGTAAGTAGCAGAGTCTAGTGGAGGAGTCCGGAGTGTTAGTATCAGTCAGAGTAGCTTGGTGGGCATAGGCCAGTGGCTCTTAGTTCCCTCTCTCAGGTTCGTCTTCTCAGTTTTGCTTCGTAGTGGTGGGGGTGTTTTGCTAGCTATCATGGCGTGGGGTGTAGAGTAGAGCTAGCCCCTGTTGATCCTTTTCAGTGAAGGCAGTGGAGGCCTTTCTTGGGGAGCCTCTAGCCGAGTGCTTAGTGTTGTTGGTCTGTGTTTTTTTCAGTGTTCTCAGTGTTTTATTGTCTGCTGTAGTGTTTTTTTGTTGTCTCAGTGTTGCTGTTTGCCTAGTTAGGCTTTGTTAGTGTTTTTTCGGTGACTTAAGTCCACTTATGAATCAAAAAAAATCCATATCAAAGGAAATTTTCTCTAAGTGACAGGTGAATGACTGGTTCCAGGATCCCTTACCATACGCTTCCAACCTTTCATGAGTGAGTAAATCAATCTTTGGAGACAGGCATTTCTCAGCGTCCCCATAGATGCTTTATGTCGGTTTAACTCATTGGTATTGGTTAAGTAAATTGCATAGCGCCTCCCTTCTCCCTCAATCCATGTGTGGATCGGATCCCTTGGAATCAATTTTGATGATCTGTATTTTCCAAAAAAAAAAAACAGATTTGATCCCATTCTGATACAGAACCAATCAATTGAATAGTAGGGCTGTGGACCTTTAGTGTAAGTGATCATGTGCCGCTCCCACTTCAAAACCTTAAATGTAGAAAAAGATGATCCTTTCAATAATTGGTCTATGTTTTTAGGATCCCAAGTGATCTTTCTGCAGAGTTTCTCATTTGGCACTCAACATAAGTTGACCACCTCATCCAAAATTTCCAAGGAATCCAAACCCACAGATGAAACTCATTTATTAAGACCAAATTCCACCAAAACATAGTGCTCCGCTTCCTGACTTTAGGATTGTCAGTGAGCTCCATATTAACATGTTGTTTAAAAATCATGACAATATTACTAAAGTCTGACTGATTGAAGCAGTCAGTGCACTGCCACTTATATGCAACTTCAGTTGAATTGGCCTCAAGTTCATCAATGATCAGAATATCAAGTTCCTGAGATGTATTTATCACAATGCATACAATAATACTACCAACATAATCACCTTTCCCTCGAACATCATCCATGTCACCAATCATCTCCTCAACATATTCAGAGTCTAGAAGCCACAGATTATCGTCCTCAATCAGATCAATCATCAACATTCCATGATTACTCCCCTTAACGTGCACAACCTTGTGAATTTTGGAAACAAAAGCTAGAGCCTCAGTCCATGAATGAGGCTTTGGGATTTTCTTAGTATTTGTGCTCATTGCAACCCTTTCTATGATCTCTCTCGCTGAGAACCTCCCATAACCTTGCACCATCTTGAAGCCAAACTTAAGATCATGTATTGCATCAGGCAAAGAAAGTATGTATGCCACATATGTTTCACCATGATCACTATCCCTACCATCAGTATCAGGAACAATAATGTAAATCCATGACACAATACTTGCTTCAGCCGTTAGATAATTATTACTTAATAACTCTTTGCTAGGAAAGTAGCCATCCGGAGGTTTTGACGGTGGTAAAGCAAATATTAATACCTCAGGTGCCTTTTGTCGAAAACCTTTGATGCAGAACTTTACTAGATTATTGAAAGCCAAAAATAACTCTTCAAACTCCATCACTATCATAGCCTGCGACTTATAATCAAGCCACACCCTACCCCAAGAAAATTTCAAATTTTGAAGATTCGTAACCTTCCAAATATCAAATGACAGAGACATAGGTAACAAAATTCCATTAAGCACCAAACTTTGCATACTTTGAACATCAACCAAAGCTACATGCAAGCCCCTGATACAAACTGTAATTGGAGGGGCTCTTTCAGGCGCATGAGGAATTTTAGACAACTTAAACTTGCCTAACATCTCGATGTCTCTTGTTCCGATTCTCTCACATTCATAAGTCTGGACCAACATAGCAAGTTGGATGTCTGAGTCAGTGGAAAACATTTGCTTCCTCTTTGTAGCCGAGTTCCAAAGGATCAACACAATCATTTTCCCTCTAGCAGCCTCTAAATCCAACGATGGGGGTCTGCCATCAAATTGCAGCATATTTGGAGGCTTCTGATTTTCTTTACTGCTCAAGTTTGCAGGCTGCAAAAAGTGATCACTGAATCTCCATATAGTTCTAATAGTAAAATCATCAAGTCTCAAATACCAATTTATGTGGTGGCTCATCTCCATTAATAAACCCATATATGTGATGGGATCTCTTGTGATATCCAGGTAAAAGAGGAGGTCTATCTGATCCAAAACCTTTCAATTTGGCCTTCTCAAACCAACTAAAATCACACTGACTTGTGAACAGATTCCATGATATTGCAATATAAGATGATATGCTTGTATTGACATTTCCACAAGCAGATGGTGAACATGTACTCATAGTGTTGTCCAAGGCATTAAATGGAGATTTCAACTCTAAAATTGCATAATACCCATCTGTTTTCAACAATAAATTTGACGAATAATCAATTGAAGTTTGTTTTGATGGTACCTTAGCATGGATCACCAAATGCAAGGGTGGTTTAACACTGCTCACTTGCATCTCGTCCTTCTTACAGCCAGCAAATGTCTTTATTAGACCAGTGCTTCCATCCAAAAGGTGAGCAGCAGAGTTTGCTACTATATCTTTCTTTGTAATATTTTCACTATTTGGATCTAGTTCCTCCACGTTATCAATCACTTGAGACTTAAGCTTGGAGAGATTTGACATATAAACTGAGTTTTCATTTTTCATTTCAGTTAGGAGTTGGATGATACCTTCACAAGTCTTTGACATAAATTCAAGTATCATAGATCGACGTATTAGGGATTCTGACCAGAATTGACATCTAAGGTCTGCGACAAAATTTTCCCAAGTTGGAGTCATCAATCTCCTTCGCATATCGCAGTACCATCCTCGGTACCACTCTAGGGCTTCGCCGGCCAAATAAAAGGTTCCAACTGCTAGCTTTTGCTCTGACATCGTTTGATGCCGATAAAACAAACTTTCGACCTGAGATAGCCATCCATCAACATCTTCACCAGTAAAATAAGAAATCTCAGTTCTGTATTGGTAGTTTGGGTAATAATAAGGATCGTAATAGGTTGACATAGTCACTCTCGATGAAGAAGCACCAATGATACAAACACGAATGTTTGTAACAAGTTTTGAAGGAAGAGTAGAATAGATTTGGATGAGGAGTAGAATAGAGTTAGGATTTTGGAGAGAAAGGAGATGAGAAGCTAGAGAGAAATAGATAGGAAATTGAGTTTAATTTATTCATTGATATCTTCTACCCTTCTTCTAATCACCTTATATATAGTGATACCATTTCAACAAATAACACATTAGTCCCTTAGCTTCTTAATACACTACAAATTTTGGGGCAATTTTACGACGGCAGAAAAGTGACGCAATAGTATCGAAAAGCTATCGCATATTCGCCGGTACTACGACAAAAAGGCAAAGCATCGCATATTTATCTCATCCCTGTCGCACAAAATGTGCGACAAATCTACTACACTTTTACGACATACATATCTCGCCAATCTGTCGCACGCTTTGTACGACACTTTTTTCACTTTTTTACGACACACTCAAAGTGTCACTTTTGTACGACACCCTGTACTAATTACAATTAATTTAATTCACTAATTATTAATTTAAAAACAATTAATTTAATAATAATATTATTATTATTCAATAAAATCACAGAAATTAAATAATTTAGTATACACAAACTTATCATTAATACAATGTGGAACAAGTTAACCACACAACCAAAATGATGTTTCAACAAAGTTCAACTTGCCAAAAAATTAGCAAAAAGATGATTGAAACAAGCAGATGATCCCAATCTGTTTCTTCATCCGAACTCACCTCGTCCTCGTCAAGTGAACTGATGGAGCTCGTACTTGCTGCAGGCAAGAGTAATTTGATTGGGAAACAAGGCTCTGGTCAGCCGGGGAGCTCATCGCAACTTTTGCCAAGGCGAGGCACAGAAGCTCATTGTCTTCTACATCCAGTGTTCCATTTACTACTCTGTCTTCCATTTACTTTTATCTTAGCTTGTGGCCTGTTCTTTACCAGAGTTGCAACAAGTCTTTGAGGCGGCAATGATCTCCAATGACTTGACCTATTAAAGTAATCTCTACCTGTACAACATCACCAATCAGTGACTTGCTAGATTGAGCTTTTCTAAGCATCATCAGAATAGCTAAAAAACCCAGCAAAAAGTGCTTTAAACAGCAAAAAATGGACCAAATTTTGTCACTTGTTGTCTAGATACATCGCACTACAAAATTTTACACTTGGCAAGCTAGACAAATCAAACATGGAACAGTTTCAGATTAACCCAAGTAGCAGCACAAATCAAAAGTTTATGTAACTTGGACGTATAGTTTATCTTTAACAAACTCTTCAATGAAATGAGATGGGACTGGGTCCAATGGGAGAGGTTTACTCGTAGTCATTGCCTTGACATGTTCTGTATGCACCTCCAAAAGATATTCCCTAGTTTTAATTATAAGCAACTCCTCAAAATCAGTTTGAATCTGCATAAACCAGTAGACTAATAAAACTTGGACATGAGAAAGTATGACACCATAACTCAGAGTCAGCTAGGTGAATTTCAAAGTTTGCAAGTGTATTCACTAGAGAAATTTCCTTACTTACCTCTCCTTTCCATTACTACACTGATTCAATACCTGAAACAAAAAAAATCTTCTTATCAAACACACAGGATCGAGAGTGATTAGAATAAAATTAAGTGTACACTTATTTAATTTGCTTCATTAAAATCTTTCGACTAACTTCAGGCAGCGGAGATTGATATACTCGCTTTGATTTTCTTTTTACGAACTTTATATCCAACTTGTCTACTTCATCATCTTCTTTCACTTTAAGAGGAGAACTGAAATGGTGTATAAGTAAAATCAATCAAACTGTATAAATCAAAACTAATAGCATCATCAATCATCAGTTTACACAATTGAAAAACCGGCAACATCACCATTCACCGGTACTAATGAGAATCCTTATGCATATTTACACTTGCATCAATAATATGTTTCTCCATGATAAGCATGCATAATAGAGAATCCAAATTGTAAATATGTATAAGTTATGGTATTATAGTCTATCTTCACCAGATTCGATCATGTCGATATTAAATGCTGAACCTAACAGACTAATCTATTGATCATCAGACTAGCTAAAATCTAAGTTCAACAAATGAAGAAAGTAATTACTCAGCACTCATATTTCATATAATCACTTACACAAGGCTAACAGTGCACCAAATTATATGTGTTGTATTATTTAACAACAAGCATCCAATTCAAAATATCCACTTCTCTAGCCTAAACCAAAACAAACATGAAAACTGCACTTTAGTCTAGTTTAATTGACCTATCACTAATATATACAATCCATAATCTGCTGTACAATCACATAACAGTGCTGACAGAATTGAACTGAGATATACAGAATACACGACAAGCCCACACATATTTTCACAACCAATCCAAGGCATGACGCAATCGTTAATCAAGCTATGAATTAAAACAACAATCGACTTGCCTTAGCACTGATTCTTCACTGAGCCGTCACCGCAAATCGACCTTCGCACAGCTCCACACCGGAACACTCCTCAACGCAGCCTCACTAAGTCGCCAGCACAAGCAACACATCGTGCTTGTACAAATCGGAAAAATTCACTTCTAAAAGTGCAATTGAAATTCAATTTCAACCTAAACAAACCTAGGTTCGAAGTAGAGAGGCGTCCTCCGGCTGGCAATTTTCTGGGCGATGTCGGGGAGTTGGGGCGGAGTGATTGGAGTGGCGGCGATGTGACCACGAGGTG
The DNA here is from genome assembly GCA_033675215.1 of Rhodiola kirilowii. Classification (NCBI taxonomy): domain Eukaryota; kingdom Viridiplantae; phylum Streptophyta; class Magnoliopsida; order Saxifragales; family Crassulaceae; genus Rhodiola; species Rhodiola kirilowii. Next base: position 11,566,453 of record CM066195.1, on the reverse strand, counting down.
GCCTGGCCGAGAGGAGAGGAGAGGATTTTGGCTGCGCGGCGTAGAAGTAGCTGATTTGGGCGTAGTGACGAGGAGGTGTGGACCTAGCGGCTGCCAAGTGGTGTTGGTGCGAGGGGATTTTGGATGAATAACGCGTAAACAGAGGAGGAGATAAGGGTTATTAACTCGTTTGCCCGTTTTTGAAATTCAATTCACGCGTTTGCCCCCTTTCAAACTCAAATAATTGGATTGTCCCTTTTTGTTAAATTCTCGGCGTTACTATATACCGATAATATTAATTTTGCACATTCTCGGTTTATTAGTAATCGGTAATATCAATTTTGCACATTCTCGATTTATTAGTAACCCGTAATAATATTCTCGGTTTTTTGAAAAATTTGATTAAACACCCATCTTCGATCACTATATTTATGAGCTTAATCTTTGAATTTCATTTTCGAGTAAACATGAAAGTTATAGAACATTCAATTAGCTTTCTAACCATATAAAGAACATCTTAAACGGACACCGGATGACGCCTCTATGAGCTTCCGAATGTTAGTTCGGACCATCTCGGTTTCGGCTAATTTCGATTGATCGAACATCTTTGGTCACTATTTTTTTCAGCTTAACCTTTGAATTTCATTTTTGAGTCAACATGAAAGTTATAGAATATTCAATTATCTTTCTAACCATATAAAGAACATCTTAAACGGATATCAGATGACGCCTCTATGAGCTTCCGAATGTTAGCTCGGACCCCCTCGGTTTCGGCAAATTGCGATCGATCATCCATCTTTGGTCACTATTTTTATCAGCTTAACCTTTGAATTTCATTTTCGAGTAAACATGAAAGTTATAGAAAATTCAATTAGCTTTCTAACCATATAAAGAACATCTTAAACGGACACCGGATGACGCCTCTATGAGCTTCCGAGTGTTAGCTCGGACCCCCTTGGTTTTGGCAAATTTCGATCGATCGAACATCTTTGGTCACTATTTTTTTCAGCTTAACCTTTGAATTTCATTTTTGAGTCAACATAAAAGTTATAGAACATTCAATTATCTTTCTAACCATATAAAGAACATCTTAAACGGATATCGGATAACGCCTCTATGAGCTTCCGAATGTTAGCTCGGACCAAATCATAACCATATAATTATGAGGTACCAATTTCCTTTGGGCCAGGAGGTATGCTAGTTGGACCACCTCAAGGAGGAAGAGCACCACCAGGAAGTGTTGTGGTTGGTCCTCGATATTATCATGTACCAATAATTGGAGTAAGAAGGGGAGGTACCCCAGTTGGACTGCTGCAAGCTGGGAGTGGTGTCATGGTGGTCCTAATTATCAGGGAGGATCTTATCAAGTAATGGGAAGAGACATGCTGGTTGGTAGCTATATGCAGGGGGGTGCTCCTGGCAGCGGAAGAACTTTTCGGTCAGTAGGACGCGAGGGTGGCTTTGGTGGTATAGCTACATAGGAAGATTACATGGACAAGGTGGGAGAGGAAGATGAGATCGTCAGTATGACACCGGCCCTAGAGTGATCTTGCTGCATTTCAGTTAACTTTGGGGGTTTGTAGGGTTAATAATTGTGATGTAGATATCAGCTAGCAGAGTACTTGTGCTATTATGTATTCTGCATATATATGGTTTTGGTCTTTTGGATCATGAAATAAGAGTCCCATTCATGTACTGTTTAGTTTGTCATTACGATATATTTCCTGCTTTATTATTGAATTGATTATTTTTATATCTGGATCAACTTAATTATCATACTAACAGAAGAATCACTGAACTTAATTATAGCTTGGCCTTCTAAACATATAATGAAGTGCATCATATGAAATATAATGTATGTTTAGTGTGTTGTTCTGGTTTCATGTCATTTGCTTCGTTCGGTAAAGAGACCGCTGCACAAATTTGATTTCCATTGCGCAACAACAACAATCAATATCGGAATATATATACCATAGACTATGCTATACAGAATATTCACTGCAAATGCGCAAAACAATCTTGTAGAACATAGAAACATTATCTTAGAGATCAGAGTGTGTGGGAGAAATCAACTAGTTAGTGAGGTCTCAAGTGATGAGAATAGAGCAAGGCTCTCAGTAGGGATTTATATATTTATGTCCTCATTTTATTTTATTATATATAAAAAAACTCTCAAGTTCCAACATGTAGGGAAACACACATGCAAAGGTCCTAAAAATTGAGTGAACAATAAAAATATTCAGAACGACACCTGATAACACTAAAAAGTATTGTGTAGTAATTAATTAAGTCATTGCAGTAATTAACATCCATAGATCACACCTTGCTGGTCGGGAGCACTACACCATTTTGACACATATGCAACATGCAAAAATGTGTCGCTTTAACTCAAAATACGTTGCAATGGTCACGCGCAACAATTCCACTGTTGCATTAGACCACGTTGCATGTGCCTTGTTGCAAAATCATATTTCAACGAACGAAAGTACTAATGCAACACTACATGTGCAACACAAAGTCGTGTTGCATTAGTATCAATCTTAAGCAACGCATTTTAAAGTCTCGTTGAAATATAATTTTGCAACAAGGCATATGCAACGTGGTCTAATGCAACAAGCATTTAGTTACGCTGTGAAAAATGCAACAGTCGTCTTACGCAACGGATGTTTAGAAAACCAAGTATTACTAAAACATATGCAACGAGGTATTTTGTAGCTTATGCAACGAGGTTTGTAAATATATTTATCTTATGCAACGTAAACACATACAACATTATGGACAAACAAATGCAACAGCCCCTATAAACAAATATGCAACAAATATTAAAATTTTATGCAACAAGATGAAATCCTGTTTTTTGGATTAATGTTTCAATCCAAAGCAAATCAAAAAGTAAGCAACCTGATTTGCTTAATTACATAGATTGGATCCAAACATCAAAACAACAAGTTCATAGTTTGGATCCATGCACCAAAATAACAAATCCTAAACATAAGGTAGAGTCTTGCTGAAGGTGGAGGACGGGGTAGCTTTTCATCAAGGCTTTTTTACAAGACTCGTTGGAACTGATGGGCCCTGGAAGGTCCTCACGCGTTGTTGTGTCTGTAGGCAGTCCCATCCCTTGGTGGATGCTGAAGAGTAAGCTGCTGTTGACCACTTATTACCACCAATTCACAGCTATTGTCTGCTGCAGCAAGTGTTGTCTGCAATCCAAACAAATAAATTCAGAAATTGACTAGTAAAAAACATAAGCAGCAAAATATTGTTTCACAGTGACTTAAAACCATATAAAAGAAGATATAAAAAATGAAGAGCAGTATATTGTGGCACTGCACAACCACATATAATGAACAGCATCTCATACCAAACATACAGTTCACCAGAAAAACTGCTACATTTCAATATAGGTCAAAGACAAATCAAAATATTTCAAAAAAAACCAATCAAGCTACTGCTATATAATTTAGCTCGAGACCAATGCATAAAGCCACTTAAGTTCTCAGCTTCCCTAAAATAAATCAATTTTTTAACAAAAACCTAGCCCTAACCAAGCCAATCAGTTATCAGTTTCCAACAGATCAAAAATCAGAAACCCTAATGAACAACAAAATAGGCAATCTCTTACTGTCCAGCTCATCAAGCCATCTCTTGACACTCTCAAAGGTGGCTCTCCTGGTAATATCATAAACCACCAGCGCACCGACAGCTCCACGATAGTAAGCAGAAGTGACAGCCCTGAAACGTTCCTGACCAACCGTATCCCATGGACAGCGGCACTACAGACAATGGACGATTGGGCAGGACGAAGGGAAGAGATGGTAATCGGTATGTTGTTGCGTCTTGGAGATGAAAGGCATCTTGTCTTTGAGCCAGGAAAATGATGAATGGGTCTGTCGCTGCTGGATCTGAGTTCAAATTTGAAGCTTGGTGGTTATTTGAGGAGAGGAAATAGAGGAGAGAATTCCATCGCAGATCTGGAGGCGAGGAGAGAAAAGTGAGGAGAAAACCCTAGGGGAGGTGATGTATTTCCCAATATGTATTCAACATGTCCTCAAATTTAATTTGTATAAAATATACTAATAAATTGAATATACTTAGCCAGTCATCATTATTCGTTTGAAAGTTTTAGAGGGAATCTGAAATAATTCTCCCCCTTAACCAAAATCCAAAATTTTAGAGGGAGTTAATTAAATATCCGTGAAGAAAAATCTGTAATCAGATTATATATTTATAATACTAAACAACATAATAGTTTTTTAAAACCTCATTTAATTGATACCAAACGTGACAAAGTATTACTAAATAACAAAATTTTCATTTATAACATAAACTATTCAGATTATGATTAATTATAATTCTTTTATCAATTTATATTATATCACAAGTTAACTTTCAATCATCTCGTACTTGTGAGGGATTATAAGAGGTTTTGAAATGGAAGTCATTGATGCATATTAATCTTAGTCCAAATCACATGTTATGTATTCACACTGTGCATGGATGATGGACGAGTATGTGAAGGTTTATAAAATGATTTGAAATGGAACTCTTGCATATAATACCCTTAATCTATATTCGAAAAGGAACTCTTGCATATAATACTCTTAATCTAGATCACACTTACGTATTTATGATCTAATCATTAATTTCTAACAAAACCCATATGTATATACTAGTTTATAAATGAGTATGTAAAGGTTTATGAAATGATTTGAAAGTGTTAGAAGGATTTGAAAGGGAACTCTTTCATATATTGTCCTTAATCTAGATCTCAACTTATGTATTAGCTAGTGATTTAATCATAATTTCTAACACAACCCATATGTATACACTTGTTTATAAATGAGTATGTGAAGGTTTATGAGATGATTTGAAGGTGTTAGAAGATTTGAAAGAGAACTCTTGTATATATTACCCTTAACCGAGTATGTGAAGGTTTATGAGATGATTTGTGATCTAACTACTATCTCATAACATAACCCTTGTGTACATTTATGAACACATGATGAGCAATTGTGTTTGATAGGGATTTGTGATGGTATTATGTACATTCTATTGAAAATATGATATAATCTTGTGATTGATAGTGCTTGTGATGATTTATGATTTGATTTGAATGTGTGTTAGATGATTTTAAGGGGAATATGCTTGTATCATGCTTAACCAAGTTTACAAGCTTATGTATTTGTGGTCTAACTACTATCTCATAACATAACCCTTGTGTATATTTATGAACACATGATGAGCAATTGTGTTTGATAGGGATTCACATGATGATTTATTAGATGATATATATGAATGTATTATATGATTTCATTAGTGCATAACATTACTCTTATGTACATGTAATATAATCTTGTCATTGATATGAATATGTTAAGATAAATGTATTCTATGAACATGTGATATATTCTTGTCATTGATTTGAATACATAAGATGATTTGTAGGGTTTAATCCATGCTTGTGTATCACTAGCAATCAAGATCATAACCTTGAACATTTGTCTTTCGTTGCATTTGTAATGTTTCGTTAAGGGTTTTGAGTGTGTTAAAGGAGGGTTAATTAAGAATAAACCACTTACGCAACGGAGGGTTTATGGTTCGAACCTAATGCAACAGAGGGTTGTAATACCAAGTTGCATTGTGTCATATGCAACAGAGGGTTGGTAAGAGGGAATTGAAAATTTTTAGGCGGGAATTGAAAATTTTAGGCGGGAAATGAAAATTAAGTTTCGTCCATAGTAATGCAACAACATTTCGTTGTTGCATGTATGATTGTTGCATTGGATCTGGCGGGATTGAAATATGAAATTTTGTAGCCATATATTTCCTTTCCCCCTCAAAATTTTCAATTGTCCCTCCATTTTCAATTTTATCCCGCCATTCATATTTGTCTTATGCAACAATTATTAACGTGAGCTGTTGCGCAAGTGAACTTAGTATTGAAATTGAACACACAACACACTTGAAATTGAAATTGAAATTGAAATTGAACACACAACACACTTGATATTGAAATTGAAATTGAACACACAACACACTTGATATTGAAATTAATCATCTTTTGTATAAATCACTAATGAATACTTAATTTAATTCTCACCATCATCTTTATTTTCATATGCACCTTCATATTCATCTTCACCTTCATATTCACCTTCATCTTCATCTTCATCTTCATCTTCATATTCACCTTCACCTTCATCTTCATTTTCATCCTCATCTTCATTTCCACCATGATGCATTTGTGCAACGAATCCCAAGTCAACATGTATACTATCAATAGGTATTTTCTGAAGTTTTGCTGGGATGTGTTCTTGGTATGCATCCACTACTTGATGCGAGTATATGTCATTCTCATCGCGTGCAAGTGAACTCTATAGTTGTAGATTCCTCGATGAGAAATAGTGTTAACAACTTTCCAATTGTCACCGGCTTGCGGGTCATCTATGTAGAATACTTGCTTTGCAGTGAAGGCGAGACAAAAGGGTGAATCTTCATACCAAGTAGTAGATGTGTCTACTGAGATTAGTCCACGATCAATTTTGATATTTCCTCTCCCGGTTGGATCTGTATTAAACCATCGACATTTGAAGAAACCGTGTGCCAACAATTAATTATAAAGAGATGATTTGTATATCAATCGCACGAGGTAATAAATGCATTTACTTAGGCAACACATACAAACTTCTCCGAAATATAGATGTTACATTATTTGTCTTACGTAACTAATACAATCATGTTGCATTAAAATTGTAACATTAGGTTTTCTTATGCAACAAGGGACAATCGTTATTATAGATTGTGTTGCATAAATGAACTTATTACTGTTGTTCATGTACTCGTTGCTTTTTACTTAGTTACATAAGTAACAATACGCAACATATGTCGCTGGTTACGTTAGATCATGTTGTATGATTACACTTATGCGACGACTACATACATGTTGCTATTGCTTCTGTTGCATAACAAATTTTTCGTAACAAAGCTCGGTCTGCTGCTAACGTATGTGTTGCATTTAGTACATTACGCAATGCAAAATGGTACGCTGGATTTGTCTGTGTTGCATTTTGATTCTTATGCAACACGTTACATACGTAACAAATGTGTCGTCGTTGCGAGATGGCTTATGCTACGTAGTATATGCGACATCGTGTCATTCCTCTGCATTTGTGTCAAAATGGTGTAGTGGAGCGTATAATCAAATAATTCTATCAAAGGCTCTCCATCTGATCATCAAACACATCACTAGGGGAAATCACCAAAGAATATATCCGGATCCTTAAGATCTCCATTTCCATGGACAACATTATTGCAACTCAAATCTCCCAACTGATCAGTTGTTGTTTCTTCCCCAAATATCATCTCTCCCTCACCACTACAGAAAAACAACCCACAAACATCCATCAGAAGCTGATCCTTCCCACTCTCTCCAAACATGTTCATAAATTCAGGCTCCACTAGGAGCTCCTCGTTTAGCAGCTGATCATCAAGTTCCGGTTAAGTCCGCGGCGCATGATGTGGGAATGGAATCAGATCTGCAAGTTCTGCACTGCAAATCTCATTAGGGTTGTTTCCACTAGGAGAGCAATCATCATATCCTTGCTAGCTTCATCGCCATTGAGTAGATTAATATTGGATTTCATGAGAACAGGAAGTTCCACCATTCTGAAGCTCTCAGGCTCATGACTTATGTACGCTGAAAACAGTGAAGCAGACTGAGCAGGCTTGAACAATACGCCACAGGTGAGACTCCATCTCTCATCTCCTCCTCCATTGAAAAACTGTACTCAGGAACCTGAAGCAAAAACCACATCTAATTAATTCCAACAGACAAAAGAAATAGTTGTTGCACTAGTAAATAAATCTCACTACCTCTAGAGAGAAGAGCATCAGTGTCTTTGTTGTTGTTAGTGTGATTGTTCTTGTCGTCGTCGTGTGGTGGCGGTGGTGGAATGGTGCATGATGATGATGATGATGATGCTTGACGCATCCTCTCCAGGCGCTTCTGGCGGCTACTCCAAAAGTTCTTCACATCGTTGTCTGTTCTACCTGTCAAGTATGTCGCAATCCTGGCCCACTTGTTGCCTATCTGTGTTTGCATCTCAATCACCAATCTCTCCACCTCCACCGAAAACTTACATCCACTTCACACACGCATGCATTCAAATAACACATTCATATTATTTATACCACAAAGAATAATGTGGAAGAGTTGATGCATGTGAGACATAATATCGAGGATCAGATATTGTACTTTTTCAAGTTGGGGCGGAGCTTGTTGACCCAGCGGAGGCGGCAGGATTTGCCGGTGCAGCGGAGGAGGCCTTTGGACCGAATGGAGCTCCAGTCACATGGACCGTACTTGTTAACATGGTTAATCAAGACTTCATCTTCTTCAGCTTTCCATGGACCTTTGCGGATGGTGTCGTCCTCTTCCTCTTCTTCCTCGTTGTAGTAATTCACTGCAACTCTTCCTCTTCCGACGCACAAGGCGAATCGTTGTCGGTAGTTGTACGGATGTGCAAATCCTGCACTCATTGGCTGTCGACCCTGTTGCTGCTGCTTCCGGCTCGTGAGTGGTTGGTTGTGTTTTTGCAGCTTTAATCTGATTTTTAAATTTTGATTTTTAAAAATGTTTTTTAAGTGAAAGTGTGTGGCCCACTACGCACTTCTCAGAGCTGGCGGTTAATTAACCGCCATGTTTTGGATTATGCCCCCGGACACGTCTTCCCGTTAATAATATAAATTAAATGATTAATTTTACGAGGGTTATCCGTATAATATGTTTAGATCTTAAAAATGTGATGTAAAAAACCGAAAATGAAAATTTTGAGTTTCCAGTAACTCATTTTACACAATATTATAATAAAGAAGTTGGATTTTTTTTTATAACAATGGATAGATTTTTATTTAATGGGAAGGAAAAATAGAAACAAAATACAATAGATCAAGGTCAAACAAAGTTTGTATCTTTCTGCTTAGGACAAGATCGAGTGGAAGAGCGAGACCCTTTATTTTTCCGGTGGCGGATTCTTATTGGAATCGGCATCCAGGTGGTATCGTCGTCCTGACTACATAATTCATAATTACTACTATGAGTTGTTTTGAGATCTTCATCAACTCTTTCAGAGTCTTCTACAGGGACACTCGAGCCAAACGGGTGGATATATCCATTTTCCTTGCAAAGTTTGAAATTTTTTTCAAATTTTCCATTTTCCTTGGTCCATTTGACATAGTCATCCAATTCTTGTGAATGAACCACTTGATTGCCATCAATTACCACATTAAAAGGCCCTTTGTTGACCACTGCATTACTTGCTTGACCATCAAAATTTAGAGCAACTTCCGGTATTTGCAAGTCACTCCTATACATTTCTTCATTATGTTCCTCAGCTAGCTCCATCATCATTGCATTAGCTCCAGCATTAGCTCCAGCATTAGCTTCAGCGTCATTGCTCTCAGTAATAGTATTCTCTACTTCCTGCCTAAAATTATGGGCAACAACCTCTTATTTACCTCCATGTTCAGGAGAAACTATGGGTTGATTTAAAGGTAAATTATCAGCCATAACCCCATCTTCCTGTATACCTTTCTCCTTTAAGGCCTTCTTGTTTTTCTTTTTCGTCACCAACTGCCATTCTTGCTCTGGTTGAGAAACAAGGTCCCTCTTGGAGGGAGAAGGAAATTTAGGAACTATGACACATCTTTGTGGACATCTATACCTTCCTTCTTAGCCAAGGCCTTTATAACTTTACGACATGAGCACACATCATGTCCATGAAGCTTCTTACATTTGTTACAATACGCTATATTACCTTCAATGATAACATCTTGGAAAAATCCCTTATCCCCTGGAAGATTGATCCACATATTACTGAGAATTTCTTTGGTCACATCCAACTCTACACAAGCTCTAGCATAGGAAAGAGAGGTCACCTCCTTAGTTCTCGTATCAATATCTAGGAAGTTAGCGAAGGAGGAGACCAGGGACCTGGTAGCCTGTCTGTAAAAAACTCAATCGGCAGCCCCGGAAGACGAATCCATTTGGTAATCTTGGTCGATTCTTTTTTTGGGTTATAATCAGATGTCCACCGAAACAGGCGAAACATCGTATGGCCAACTTTTCTCCATGGACAAGTAAGAGCCGAGTGAACATTCTTTTCAGAGTCGAGGAGAACCACAATATGACGATCGCCCCAGTTATTGGTAATGGTCACACGTCCCTCAATTTTCCAATTTGACAACATGAACTGTTTAATAGTTTCAAGAGTAGGCCGACCAATCTGAAATTTGGCAATCAAAGTGTGCTTGAATCTCTGTGTCAGAGCTTGATATTCTATAGTCGAGAAAGGGATCGAAGGGACTCCATCCTTAGATCCATACTGACGGGCAGCGAGATGAACTTCAGGAAAGCGATTGGAGTTGGTCGGCTTCGACACCATGACCGCAAAAGAAATCTTGTTGGGGGCATCTTTAGCAGTCGAGAGAGAAATCACCTCGTTTGCCTGACTGGGTGAAAGGATTGGCGCTGGGGGAGGTCGTTGAGAGCTTGCAGCTAGGGGTGTAAACGAGCCGAGCCGAGTCGAGTATCAGGTTGTTCGTGCTCGACTCGTTTAAAATTTGACGTGTTCGAGTTCGAGCCGAGTATTTTCGAGCATTAAAAATATGTGTTTGAGCTCGGCTCGTTTAATTTTTCACGAGTTCGAGCCGAGCTCGAGCTTTAAATGAGTATTTTAATTAAATTAATTTAATACAATAATTTATTATTAACGAGCTTTAACCGAGTATTTAACGAGCTTCAATCGAACTTTTACTAAAATTTTTTTAAATATATATAAATTTACCTTAATCAAGCTCATTAACGAGCTTCAAACAATATACGTAAGTTTTAATCGAGTATTTAAATGAGTATATAAACGAGCACTTAAACGAGCACATAAATGAGCTGTTCGTGAACATAAACGAGTCGAGCACTAGTGGGCTCATACTCGGCTCGTTTAATAAACGAGCCTGAAAGTTATGCTCGTACTCGACTCGTTTAAGTTCGAATCGAACTTTGACCGAGCTTGTTCACGAGCAGCTCGCGAGTGTATCAGTTCATTTACACCCCTACTTGCAGCACTGGCAAAAGCAGCCAAGTTGGGCGACGAAGTTGGATTATTTTACCAAAAGAATCAAATTATCAAAGAAAAAAAGAACAAAAATCTGATTTATTTTATCAAAAAAATCAAATTTTATAAATAAATAAATAAGAGAAATCTGATTTCAAATGAAAGTGAAATAAAAAAAATTAAGGCCCGACAAAAATCACACCGAATTAAGTCCTCCAAACGTGTATTTGATTATTATGGACAAAAATCAAATGGTTAAAAACGACACATAACTCAAACATAATTGTGCAAAAGAGGTTACAAATATCAAGTTGCTCGTTTTAAACCGCACCGAAAAAAACATAGTAAAATAATTAAAAATTTGAAAGTTATCTCTGGGCGGTGGGCTCTGCCATTTAACAACGCCCTCCGGGGACCACAAGGCTATCTCCTTGTTTGCACTCTCAACTGAGCCACTTCCATGAATCACATTCCTGCATATAAGAATCAGGCAATCAGCACATCTGGTGATACTCATACTTGCGGAAACAGTAAACCATGCTGTAAAGCCTTACATAATGAAGAACTAACCTGCAAAGTCGCCATGGATCGATGGTACCGGGGGCAGAGTCAGCTGTGTTATTTGTGGCTGGTCCTGCCAGTCTTGACCAACATTCTTACCCTCCCAAACCATCGCAACAACAGGTTCAGAAATGATGTACTCAACAATTAAGGCCGTTGAAAAAACAAAAAGGCTTGGCTGACAAGTCAGCATAGTGCCTTTGGGCAAAAGCACTGTCGGCATTTATAAGCTTCAAACCTACAAGAAAGTAAAAGATAACATGAGTGAGCATATTGTAATGTGATACTGAATCATTTATCTTCAACAAAATGTTGAGTTTGAAACTTGGCAGATGCTGAATTATCAGAACTAACTTCAGAAACCAAATACTATTTAAAAGTTATAAAAGACGCAATCCTAGCATGAATTATATAATCAGAGCCCTGGACGCTTCCAAACTATCAAAAATCCCAAGATCATATATATTGTTGAAGAAAAAGAAAACAGATATACCTCTCAAAGTGAATCCCTTCTTCTCAAATCTTCTTCTGATCATCTCACCAATCTGGACAGACGAACAAAAGATTCTGCTTTGGTAAATCACACATCAAGCGTAAGTGCAGGCTAGTTGGGACACGTACAAGGTACAATAGCCACAGGCCAGAATTCACAATTCAACATAAATTCTCCCACATCTAGCGTAAGTGCAGGCTAGTTGGTACACGTACAATAGCCACAGGCCAGAACTCACAATTCATAACTCAACATAAATTCTCCGCATAGAGACCCCATCAGAGGAACACAAACTGAATACCGAAATAAGAGAAAGTCCAACATTCCATTCCATTCCATTTCTTGACGAATTCGAATTTACTTCCAAACTAAATTTAGAACAACCAAAAACACAGACACTTACAAATCTATCAGAGTATTTGTTGCCACGGCGACATACACAAAAAAGGTCAGAACTTCACCAATCAGGAGATTCAACTAACACTCAAACCACAAGCTTCCCCGTTGATAAGTCGAGTTTTCGACTTATTAATACCCGATTATCACTATAGTTTTTGTTCGTTTCCGGCGATAATTCGATGCCATTTGATCTCTTTTGCTACGTTTCAGGTGCATATCAAGATATCTCAGTGCCAAAGTCAAAATAAGAGAACTCGGGAGAAATCGGAGTTTTGGAGCGAAAAATTGCATAAGGCATTTCAGCCGACCGGCTGGGAATTCCCCTGCGCCCAGCCGACCGGCTGGATCATTGCTAGGAAGCTTCAGCTCAATCGGCCGATCTGAGCCGGTCGACTCACAACTCAGTCGACCGGCTGAGTGATCCACCCATTGCTCAATGTCAATCGGCCAGTTTCAGCCGACCGACTGAAGGTCCAGCCGATCGGGTGGAAGAATCATCAATTGCCATATCAATCGGCAGAGCTGAGCCGACCGGCTGAACTGTGAGCCGACCGACTGGATCCTGCGCTCCATTTTCAAAGCATTCGTCCAATCCCAGCCGCCCGACTGAGAATTGAGCCGACCGGCTGACCTCTTCCCCTGCACAATCCATTGCTTCGTCCAGACTCAGCCGACCGGCTGAGATCTGTTACTCACTCTTTTTCACCCGAGGCTATAAATAGAAAGTGTCAGTTTTTGACCTAGGGATCTGCGATTTTTGGGAAGAAGACAAGAAAAAGTGGTCAAATCAAGGTCATCAATTACCAACTAATCAAAGAGGATTGAAGATCAAGGGAGTTCCTTAGAACTAATCATCCTACTCTTTCCCTCTTCTTTTATCCTAGATTTCTTTGTAAAAATCCCACACATCATGTTGTCTTACATGATGTGTGAGTAGTCTCCTTGTGTTTTGAGGGATTTACAACCCTCCTTGGTACTCAATGATCATGTATACACATTATATTGTAATCTATGGAGTTGATTTCATATTCACTATGTGTTCTATGCATGATATGTTGCTAAGTGTTTGATAAAATGCCTAAGTGACATTTCTACTCTAGAATTGTGATCTAAGTGTCGATAGACCTTAGTGATGATTTGGATAATGTGTGAATGAACATACCTAGCAATTATGAGAGTGAATGCAACGGTATGTGGTTGACTAAAACTTAATGCCTATAGTAGCATGACCTTAGGAAGACATTTCAAGGATAATGGTGCTATAGAGTGGGTTAATATCTCGACGGAGTGAGACTCTAATTAGGACAGCTTGACTAGGATAGATCATACGACAGTCAGTCTATCTTGGTTCAAGCTAGGTTTGAACCAATCAACCCTTAAGGATAAATTAACTCTTGTGTACATGATCGTTGGAAAAATTGCCAAGGAGGGGAGTAACCCTCGGAACCCTCTTTAATTGAATTTTAATCCCCTAAAAACCATTTCGTACTTGTTTTGAATCATTGATAACCAAAACCTCTTGAATTTTAGGAATTAGCCGAGTAAGAAAATTTGATAGACTTAGTGCGTAATCCGTTTGCTCCCTTGGGTTCGACACCGGTCTTACCGGTCGATTATAAATTGTTTTTGACACTTGCTAAAAACTACACGTCAAAATGGCGCCGTTGCCGGGGAGCAATAGCTAGATTACTGATCAGTCGATAATTCGACTAATCATTCGCTACATTCGATGAAGGATTTCGCTCATTCTCCTGGCAAATTGTCTATATTTGATGTCTTTCTCTAGTGTTTCAGGTAAAATCGACATATCATCGCCCCTTGGAGTCGAAATGTCAAAAGAACGGAAAGATCGATCGAAAAAGACCAAAAACCAGAATTAAGCCAGCACTGCCCGTTACAGGTCCACCGGCCGTTACACACCAGGCTGTAACGGGTGTAACGGCTGCATTATTCCTCCGTGAGTCGAAGACCACCCGTTACAAGCCTGGGAGACCGTTACACACAGGGGTGTAACGGCTGTAACGGGTATCAAATTCATCCGAGGCTTTTAGCTCCGCCCGTTACAGCCGTTACAACCGTTACAGACGATGTATGCATGGCTGTAACGGGAAGGCAGATTTGGCAAAGTTTACAAATTGTTTCTAAGTTCGGTTTTTGGGCTTTTCAGCCCTTTTAGACGGTCTATCTAAGGAAACACTATCAGAATAGACTGGTTGTTGATTCTTTGGAGAAAAACCCTAACTTGGGAGAGAAGACAAGCTTTCATCGTGAGGATCAACGAGCGAATCGTCTATGGTTTATTCGTTTCTCCCTTTAATTTAAACTGTTTTTGGTTAATCACCATGAATAGTGAGTAGTCCTCTCTATTCCGGGATCCTACGGATCCCGTGCTATGTAACCCTAACTCTCATGTGATCAATTAAAGTTTTTGTTTATGCGAATCGATTATTCAATTTCAATGTGTGCTTAATATTATCGTTCTATGCATGTATTTACATCAAAGGGTATGTTTGCATTGGTAGAACGTATTTAGGTTATATGCCGAAAGGTGGATGGGCCTTAGGGATTAACCGGAATGCATGAAATTGATATTAGGGCATGTTTACATGATTTAATAGGAAACCCATTAATTTAATAAATCGAAATCGTTGATAATCCGTGGATGGGCGGCGTTCAACGATGGAGATTAATCTAGACAATGATCCGTGGATGGGCGGCTAGTCTAGTGTTATTTTGGTTATATTCCATATTCGATAGCATAAATAATTGACTTGCCATGATTGCATGATTAGTGGGGTTAGCACGGGTGAAGTACGGATTCTGGGATTCTCTCTGAATAAAAAAACACAACATTTATTTTCTGCTATTTAATGTCTGCACTTTACAACCAAATCAAACCTTTGTCATTCGGAATAGCTAAATAGGTCACTTGTTACCTAGTACTCACACGCATTGCTCCTAGGATCGACCCTTGGCTTACCAAGGATTATAAATTTTGTTTGACTGCAATTTGACCCCTAAAACTAATACTTTGACAACTATAAAGGGTTAAAAATACGCGTGTCAAAATGGCGCCGTTGCCGGGGAGCAGCGTTTAGTGTGATATTAGATCTAACTCGTGTAGTTTAGACTATTCCACCTTACTTGATTTCTGATTTTTCTGTTGTGATTTCTTCGCTCACAGTTTTTCTTGGTTTCTGCAGGCTCTACCTAGTTCATGCCAAGGAAAGCGCTCAAACAGAAAAAGAAGATTCAGATTTCAGACGACGAAACACCGGTCCAACGAAAGTTTAATCGTCAGGCCCAGAACGAAGCTCGGCAGCTACGAGCACTGAACCGTAACTTTGCAGCAATGGCTATGAATCAAGACTTGTTGAACAGAGGGATCGAAGATGGACAGCCACCACGAGTGCAACAGCCAGTGCGCAGAACTCTTGGGGATTACACTACTCCACGTGCCACTGGATTTCAGTCTGCTATTGCACCGCCTGGAATAGAAGCAAATACTTGGGAGCTGAAAACCGGTCTCATCCAGATGGTGCAGAATAGTCAATTCTCAGGAAGGATTAATCAAGACCCTCACCAGCATCTCAAGAGTTTCGTTCAGATGTGCAATACAGTGAAGACCAATGGGGTCCCTTTAGAGTCTTACTACCTCAGGCTATTCCCCTTCTCACTGTCCGACAAAGCCAGCAGATGGCTAGATAGCCATGCAGAGGGCACGTTTACTACATGGAATAGGCTGGCCAAAGCTTTCCTCCAGCAGTACTTCCCACCATAAAAAACAACCCATTTCAGGAACAAGATTATATCGTTTCGCTCTATTGATGGTGAGACTCTCTACGACGCTTGGGAGAGGTACAAAGAGCTGACAAGGATGTGCCCACACCACAATCTAGAGCAGTGGCAGATTATCGATACCTTCTATCAGGGGATCGATCAGGGGATGCGTACCTTAATCAATCAAGCAGCAGGTGGGGGACTGAATCAAGTCCCGCTAGAAGACACCTATTATATTATAGAGAGAGCAGCCCAAGACTACCATCTCTGGACAAGTGACCGGGGTAATCCTAGAGACAGGAAAGGTGTGCAGGACCTCTGCCAGGCCGAGAGCACTAATGACATTGCTCGGCTGGCCGATTCGATGAAGATACTTGCTACCGAGATGCAGAATATGAAGCTGGCAAACACCATGAAGTCCTCAGACGTCGCTCATGTTGGTGTATACTGTCAGATTTGCGGCTCTCCTTCTCACTACGCCGATAGCTGCCCAGTGGTAGGATCAGATAGTGACGGTGGAAATCAAGAGGATGCCAACTTTGTTGGGCAGAATAATCAAGGGACTGGTTTCGGGAACGGATCAGGCAGCGATTGTTGGCCAGACTGTTACACCCGTTACACACTGGACTGTAACGGCTGTAACGGGCATGAATTTTATCCGTGATATCAGGCCAGCCCGTTACACCCGTTACACCCGTTACAGTCGGTTGTAACGGGCAGACCAAAATCTTCTTCTCCCCAAATTCCAAACCCTAATTTCACAAACTCAATTCCCCAATCCGCCGTTTGGTCCTCCGCCGCACCTCATCCGTCCAACCAATTCGTCTGATCGTCCGTCCTGCCACCTCTATTCGTCCGACCTTCCGTCCCAGCCATCCGTCAGCCCCACCACCCATCATTCCCATCGACCATCTCCAATTCATCCAACCGCCATCCCCGCCGCATCTCAAACCAACCAACCACCACTTCGTTCGACCCCCAATTTCTCGAATTCAACCCAAACCCTAGAAATCCCACACCTCCACCCTCCTCCACCATGACTCGGCCGAATTCCTCTAGCCGCAACAATCGTCCATCATCCCGTGCTCCTCCTCCGAACACCTCCAGGGAAATTATTCCGGCACCACCACCCGTCCAAGCCCAGGTCTACCCACTGGCTACTACCGGCCGTTTCGCGCCTGCGCCCCGGGACCGGTTCGAAAGCATTCTGTCTAAGAAAACGGTACGACCTACTCTTGTACCATGCATGGACACGCTTGATAAATTGCAATTGGACTTATTGCCACAGTGTCGTCGAATGTTTATTGCCTCTGGGCTAGATATTTTGTTTACTCGCCGTCTATTGCCCACATATCCTTTGCTTGTGGAAGAATTTTTGGCTACATTTGATATTGAGGGTAGCCCGTTAAAGGTGACACATTGGAAATTCCAAATTGGGCGGAGATAGTACACTATGTCTAAAGCCGAGGTCTGTGAGGTTTTAGGATTTCCTGTTGAGGGATTTTGTGGCAAATATAGTACTGAAGAGAGGTATGAATTCTGGAAAACCATCTCCGGTTTTGACTACTATTTCCGATCCGGATGGGGGTCTGCTGGGATTAAGGAGCCCATTTTGAAGATTATTCATCGCTTTGTGGCCCTGAGTATTAATACTCGCTTTGAGGGCGCCACTGTGATCAACAACCCAGACTTTGATATTATGATCTCTATCAGCAAAGGGGTACTAGTGGATTTCTTTCAGATACTTAGTGGCATGATGACGGTATGGGCTACATCAGCTTCGAACAAGGCCATGGGCGGCGGTCTATTTATTTCTGTGCTCGCCGAGTCTCGAGGATGGGACCTTAGCTCACTAGAGGGGACTGACATGTACCTGCCCCTGAATATGGACCAGATTGCTCTCTACAAGTTTATTGGGAGAGACGGGCAGTGGACGCACAACCCCGAGCTCCCTGGTGGAGCAAAGAAACGGCGCATTGATAGGGCTCAGGTCAGGGTAGCCTCCCCTCCGCGCGAGCCGGCACCAGTTCAGGAGGAGCAGCCTCAGCACAATGACGTCAATATGGACGAGGCGCACTCGCCTCCAGCGCCCAGCCACATTCCTTCCCCACCTTTTCCCGCTGCCGACCAGTTGCCATTCTCACTCGAGGAGCATTTAGCTCGGTTAGAGGCCTCTCAGCAGCAGATTATTGCCTCCTAGCTAGAGTTTCGGGAGGACCTGAGGGCGATGATTGCCTACCAGCGCCAGATTTTGGCCAACCAGGCACCCTTAATTTCCGTGCAGAACAGAATCTCCGTCTCCCATAATCATCTCAGAGATGAATTCTCAGATTTCAGACATCAGGCCACCAGGGCACAGCAGTGGTCGCAGGAGGCCCGGACCTCCTTCTATAGGCAGTAGGGTTTAATCGACTTTCCACCCCCACCATCCTTCATGTCAACTGCCCCTGACCCTTTTGAGGCTGATTTCACCAGGGCAGTCGACCTCAGCCCTGCTCCTAGTGCACCGCCTGCCCATGCTGCCGCCGGGGAAGGCCCCTCTCACACAGTAGACTCTACCGGTTGTACAGATTCAGAGGACAGTGAGTCCGGCGATGATTCCTCGTATGATTCTGAGGTCGGTGACCCAGACGATGATGCTTCTCAGGATTCAGAGGGCAGCGAGGAATTCTGATCTTTATTTCGAATACTGCTCATGCTCTTTATTTTGCCGATGTTTCTTTTTGCCATACTGTCAGTTTTTTCTGCATTTCATCATTTGTACGCTGACTTTTGGATATTATTCACTGCTTTCTTCTTATTCGATGTTTGAGTTATTCCATTATTGTTGTTCATCTTTACTCACATCATTCATTTTTCTATTCATATCGCGATTATCGATGCTAACTTATACCTTGTGCAGCTCTATATTTTTATTCTCACTCTACAAGCTCACAGGTCGTATTTCACTCACCAGTCATCGTTTAATCTCTCTGACTTTCGCGCCACCACGCACGAGTGAAGTTCCTATGCACTTTTTCTTATTTTATATTTTTCGCTTAGGGACTAAGCTCGATTTTAAGTGTGGAGTGGGTAGCGCATAGTCGCATGCATTGCATATCATATTCACTAATTGTACATGCTCAACTGTCTATGTATTGCGATTGAAATCCTCGTTTTCTACGATACTCCTTGACTGATTGACATTCTTTTGGATTCAAATTCTAGGACTTGAAATAGTTTTACTCGTATGTGTATTCTCTTGAGTCAGTATCATTGCTAACCCTCGCCTATCACATGTTCTACGTATTTCTTAAAGCATGTTTAAGACTTGATATCAGTAGGCACCGTTTCAAAAATTTTCAAAAGCTTAAAATTGCATACCTTTTTCTAGGTGACCTTAGTACTAGTATATGGTTCTCTACCCTCGTCGTGATTTGCATGCACCCGCCTTTATTCATACACTATGTCAAGCTTTAAGTGTGGAGTTAGACAATTGACCTTCAAGTTTTCCCCTTAAAAGCAAAGTTCTCAATTCTGGAAAATGGGTGAAACATTGGCCCCAAGCACAGTTGTTTTTGAAAGAAAACCAGTTTGAAAAAAAAGGGGTTGCTTTTGTTGATTCTGCGAAAGCAGAAAATACCAAGGACTCGGTGAGAAAAGTCACCCCTGGTATACGGAAAACACTCTTGAAACAATTTCTGCCCCTTCTGCTTGATGTAGTGTAAAACCACCTTCTCACTGCATGCGAATCATAGCCTATCTTGAGAATTCATATGCTATAGTCTAAGGGACGATCCTCGTGCTTGCACTGAAATTCCCTATGCAATTTTTCGCACTATTTTTCAGAAAAATTCTTAAGCCAAGCTCCTCTTCTCTTACGGGTCATTGCCTAGTCCTTGGCACTTGAGAATGAGCTTTGCGCCAAGAGCCCGTGGACTATCCCTAGATAGCATAGGTGAATGGCGAGCATGTTTTGTGCAACTGTTCTCGCTCTTATCTCGTTGCTATAGAACTATTTAGAGCTTGTGATGAGGCGTTTGTTAGTCGTGTGTACTGACCGTTTGAATGCATAACTCGTTTAATCTATGATTGTCTGAAACTTTGATGAAGATGTTTGTCTTGAAGTTGAGGTAACACGATGAATCCGAGGTATGACATGACTTTACTGTGACTCATTGAGCATCATTTCATACATACACGTTAGTTAGTTGTATAGGGGATTTGTATGTATTCCTATTACTGAAAACCTTCAAGAGACTATACTCGTCCTACTAGGGCAGCCTATAGGTTTAAAGGCTTGATGCATATGCTAAATGCATTCGTGTCCTCTACGACAGTGAGTTATCTCTTTATTTTTATGTCTAGTTAGAATTGATCACATGTCACTTGAGTAGGTAGTTCATGGTCATGGAACATTGCATCCTCCCATGTGTTTATTCTGCCACATTTTCGACATTTGTTCGGGACGAACAAATCCTAAGTGTGGAGTGTTTTGATCAGTCGATAATTCGACTAATCATTCGCTACATTCGATGAAGGATTTCACTCATTCTCCCGGCAAATTGTCTATATTTGATGTCTTTCTCTAGTGTTTCAGGTAAAATCGACATATCATCGCCCCTTGGAGTCGAAATGTCAAAAGAACGGAAAGATCGATCGAAAAAGACCAAAAACCAGAATTAAGCCAGCACTGCCCGTTACAGGTCCACCGGCCGTTACACACCAGGCTGTAACGGGTGTAACGGCTGCATTATTCCCCCGTGAGTCGAAGACCACCCGTTACAAGCCTGGGAGACCGTTACACACAGGGGTGTAACGGCTGTAACAGGTATCAAATTCATCCGAGGCTTTTAGCTCCGCCCGTTACAGCCGTTACAACCGTTACAGACGATGTATGCACGGCTGTAACGGGAAGGCAGATTTGGCAAAGTTTACAAATTGTTTCTAAGTTCGGTTTTTGGGCTTTTCAGCCCTTTTAGACGGTCTATCTAAGGAAACACTATCAGAATAGACTGGTTGTTGATTCTTTGGAGAAAAACCCTAACTTGGGAGAGAAGACAAGCTTTCATCGTGAGGATCAACGAGAGAATCGTCTATGGTTTATTCGTTTCTCCCTTTAATTTACACTGTTTTTGGTTAATCACCATGAATAGTGAGTAGTCCTCTCTATTCCGGGATCCTACGGATCCCGTGCTATGTAACCCTAACTCTCATGATCAATTAAAGTTTTTGTTTATGCGAATCGATTATTCAATTTCAATGTGTGCTTAATATTATCGTTCTATGCATGTATTTACATCAAAGGGTATGTTTGCATTGGTAGAACGTATTTAGGTTATATGCCGAAAGGTGGATGGGCCTTAGGGATTAACCGGAATGCATGAAATTGATATTAGGGCATGTTTACATGATTTAATAGGAAAACCATTAATTTAATAAATCGAAATCGTTGATAATCCGTGGATGGGCGACGTTCAACGATGGAGATTAATCTAGACAATGATCCGTGGATGGGCGGCTTGTCTAGTGTTATTTTGGTTATATTCCATATTCGATAGCATACATAATTGACTTGCCATGATTGCATGATTAGTGGGGTTAGCACGGGTGAAGTACGGATTCTGGGATTCTCTCTCTGAATAAAAAAAACACAACATTTAATTTCTGCTATTTAATTTCTGCACTTTACAACCAAATCAAACCTTTGTCATTCGGAATAGCTAAATAGGTCACTTGTTACCTAGTACTCACACGCATTGCTCCTAGGATCGACCCTTGGCTTACCAAGGATTATAAATTTTGTTTGACTGCAATTTGACCCCTAAAACTAATACTTTGACAACTATAAAGGGTTAAAAATACGCGTGTCAATTACCCCTAGGAAAATCATTTAGTGCTCCGACTATTCCATGTTTTACTTTATTTTACTTGTTACTTGCAATTCTTGAACTACTTCACTATGCTTACTAGTTTTAATTGGCTCCCCTTGTAGGTTCACCTCTTTTATGCCACCGAAAACCAAAAAGCTCACACAAATTGTGGATAGAGATTTGAACCAACCTATTAGAGAGCTAGTTAACCCTCATCTTACAAGGAGTAAAACCAACAAGGACAAAGGATCGACTTCCAACACTCAAGGAGTCATGGCCGAAAACAACAATAGACCTCCTCCCCCGCCCCCTCCTTATCTAAGGAACCAAGATAATCTTCCTCAACAATTGCCCCTAGCTAGAAGGGCATTAAAGGACTATGCCGTTCCTACGGCGTATGGTTACCGTTCTCCCATCCAACTACCTACGGTTGATAACCGGGACTTCGACTTGAAGACGTCCACTATTCAAATGGTTCAATCAAACCCATTCTCGAGTAGAGACAACGAGGATCCCAATTCTCACTTGACAACTTTTCTCGAAGTTTGTGCTACATTCAAAGTGAATGGGGTCTCGGAAGATGCAAAGTTATTGAGGCTTTTCCCTTTCTCCCTCACGGGAAAGGCAAAGGATTGGTTGAGGAGTCAAACTCCCGATAGCTTCACTACTTGGGAGGAACTAGCCGTGGCTTTCTTGAACAAATACTTTCCTCCTTCCAAGACGGCTTACTATCGGAATCAAATTACCAATTTCTCGCAATTGGATGGTGAAAACCTCTATGAGGCTTGGGAACGATACAAGGAATATCAAAGGCTTTGCCCTCACCACAACCTAGATGATCTCCAAGTCTTCCACACTTTCTACCACGGGGTTGATGGTAACTCTCGGCTTGCTCTTGATACCGCCTCGGGTGGTGCTATTATGGATCTAGAACCGCATGAAGGATATGCGGTAATAGAGAAGATTACCAAAAATTACTTCATGTGGGGAAGCGAGAGAGGAAACCCGAGAAGAAGACATGAAAGGCATGAGGTTAAAGCGGTGAGCTCTAGTGATTATGATACTTTAAGGAAGGATTTCGATAGTCTCTCGGATGAGGTGTTTAGGCTAAAACACCCAGAAAAAGAAGCTTCAACGGAGCAAGGGTGTGATATTTGCGAGGTCTACGAGCATGAGACCATTTCTTGCCCCTTGGTTCAAAGGGATGTGCAAGGGCAAGGCTATGGAGAAGTTAATTTCGTGGGAGGAAATCAAGGAAGAGACTATGGAAATAATGCCAATCAAGGGCAAAGCTCTCAAGCCAACTATATTACACCAAAGTTCTCTTCGGGATGGAGAAATCACCCCAATTTCTCCTACAAGACCACAAATCCTACTCGCCCCGACTTTGGATCCACACCTCCCGGATTTGGTCCTAAGCCTACTCAATCCAATCAAGCTTTCCAACCTAGGAACCAATATCAAAGTCAAGGACCGACTTTGCTTCAAAGAAACCAAGGGCAACAATATCAAGCTCAAGCTCAAAGGCCCTATCAACAAGTTGAAGCTCCTCCACAACCTCCTAGTGAACTTTCCGATGTTGAAGCTATGTTTGCAAAACTCTTAGCAAACCAAAACGAGATGAGGCAAGAGTTGAATGAGCTCAAGCAATCGAACCAAAGGCTAGAAATTCACAACAAGATGCTTGAAACTCAAATTGCTCAACAAGCCGAGGGATCTACAAGGGCACCGGGTAAGCTACCGGCTAGACCCGACCAAGTGAATAGAGAGGATTGCAATGCGTTGATTTTGAGAAGTGGAAAGGAGCTTGAAAGAGAACAACCAAAGAAGAAGAGGGTTTCTTTTGATCTTGGAGGCCAATCTAGTGCCGAAATTGAGGAGTTGGATGAAGAAGTTCCTATCCCTCAAGTTGAAAAGGAAAGAGAGGTGGAAAAAGAGAAAGTCGAACCTAGAGTATACACTCCCCCTATTCCATTTCCCCAAAGGCTTAAGAAGAAGAGCAATGATAAGCAATTCTCAAAGTTTGCCGATATGATGAGGAAACTATATGTGACATTGCCTTTCACCGAGGTAATTACTCAAGCCCCATCATATGCTCATTTTCTAAAAGATGTTGTTACTTGTAGGAGGACGATTGAAGAGGTCGATTCGGTATCCCTCAATGAAGAGTGTAGCGCCATCTTCCATCCTAACATGCAACAAAAGCTAGGAGACCCGGGTAGTTTCTCTATCTCGTGTTATATTGGTGGAGTTAAAATAGAGCATGCTATGTGTGACTTAGGAGCTAGTATATCTTTGATGCCCTACTCATTATGCAAGAAACTGAATATTGGTGAACCTATGCCTACTCTAATGACTTTAAGGCTCGCGGACCGCTCCTCAAGATATCCTAAGGGGATTCTTAAGGATGTCCCGGTCAAAGTAGGGAATTTTCACATTCCGGGAGATTTTGTTGTGCTAGATATGGAAGAGGAAACGGAGATCCCTATTCTACTAGGGAGACCCTTCCTCTATACGGCCGGAGCTATATTTGACACCACTAAAGGATCAATTACAATGAGGGTAGGTGATGAGGAAATTGAATTTAACCTTGATAAAGCTCAAAAAAGTCCTAATTCTACCATGAGTTGTAATTATATTGACTTCGTTGATAGCTTTGAATTGCTTGATATTCATATATTGCCTTCACATGTTGTTGATCTTTGACAGGCGTCGTTAGTACCTGCAAATTTGAATTTATAATACCTTACTGTAGACTGTGGGTTAGCACAATGGCAAGCAAGGGTCGAACCCAAGGGAGCTAGATTGGTTACTACCTTGTTCTGAAAAAGGAAAGAAATAAGAAACGATTTGTGAGAGTAAAGGTTAGTGTAAAACCGAAATAGCCGAAATAAGCAATAAGAAAAAGTGACGTGTGGAATAATATGATGAGAATATTCAGGTTAGGGTTTCTTAATTGTGACTTGTTTTATCAGTGACTTCTAAATATCATATTTCTAATTCCTAAGTGTGGTTACTTCCATTCCAAGTTATAACCTAAAGTAGTGTCTTTCCGGACGCCTACACTACGAATTAAACCTAGCAATTCAATACTCCATTCCAAGATATATTGAATTAGTGCTCTACTTGTTTTCAACGGTCTAGTATCAAACAAATAGTAAATAGGGGATTTATACTGTTCAACTAAGTCTAACCTTTCCGAGTATCAACTTAGTATCACAATATTAATCGAGATAATTAGCACAAGGTTTAATGGAACAATGAAATAAGCATTACGAATCAAGTCTCAAAAACGTAAGTCAAAATATTTAAAACCCTAACCCGAATAAGGGTTTTAGTTACACATGGCCATTAATAACAATGCAAGTAAATAAAAGGAACAAGACACTTCACTCAAAACCGAGTAACAAAGCTGGCCGTGAGTCACGGAGGAGATGGGCGGCGCACGGCAGAACTCGGCGGAGCAAGGCGGCGGAATGAGGAACTTAGGGCTTGGACGTGTGATGTAGAGAGAGCACTCGAATGGGAGTGTATGAGGGATCCTCGATGACTTGCATTGCTGCTCTATATATAGGGTAGGTGGGCTCCCCAAAAAAATCGACCGACTTGGAAAGATTTCCAAATCTCGTTCCTTGCTTGATCTTTACGCTATCTTCTTGCTTGGGGAAGACGCAATCTAGAAGCTTCTGGAATCCTCTAAGCCGCCTCAACAAATCGCATGGAAGGGGATGCTCGGATGATGCTCGTATGGCCGATCTGCTGGTATTGGAGTTTCCGCACGGACGTCTCCTGATTTTCTTTCCCCGCGGACGTCTCCTGAATTACTGAAATTTATTCAGACGTCCGCGCCCTCTTATTGTTGAGGCCTCCGCGGAATAAGCAGTTGAAAACTCCAAAGTGCTTCGATCTTCATTTCTTTCCGCGCCAAACTTCGTCAACTGTAAATAAGCCGGTCAATAATTCCTTGTGATGTTTTAGGCTTCAAAAGCCGCCTTTTGAGTGCGATTCCTCCTAGAGCTTCCAAATCACCTGAAACACGAAACAATACTAAAAAGTAACTGTTCGTATAATAAAGTGCAGGAATTGGTGGGAATTAATGACTCGATGAGTCGTATAAATACGGCTCATCAATCTTGATAATGAGTTACCCGAGCACGTTGATTGTTGGGCTATTTCGAATGATGAGGATAAGGAGGGAGCTCAAAGAGACAAAGGTAAGGAGTCTTGTTTGGTAGAGCTAAAAGCTCTACCAACAAGCCTAAGGTATGAGTTTCTAGGCCCCGATTCTACTTTGCCCATTATTGTGAATGCATCATTGAATGATGATGAAACTTTGAAATTGCTTGATGTGATTAGAGAGCATAAAAGTGCCATTGGATATTCTATTGATGACTTGAAGGGAATAAGCCCTAGTTTATGCATGCATAGAATTAATTTGGAAGATGATAGCTTGCCATCTAGGGAACATGCTAGGAGACTTAATCCCATTGTGGGCGAAGTAGTTAAGAAAGAAATCTTGAAAATGCTTGATGCGGGAATTATCTTCCCTATTGCGGATTCAAATTGGGTGAGCCCCATACATGTGGTACCCAAAAGGGAGGCATGACTCTTGTGAAAAATGAAAAAAAATGAATTAATCCCCACTAGAACCGTCACCGGTTGGCGCATGTGCATTGATTTTCGAAAACTTAATAAAGCCACAAAGAAGGATCACTTTCCGCTTCCATTCATTGATCAAATGTTAGAAAGGTTAGCCAAGCATGAATACTTTTGCTATCTTGATGGATATAGTGGATTTTTCCAAATCCCTATCCACCCACAAGATCAAGAGAAAACCACCTTTACTTGTCCTTATGGAACATTTGCCTATCGGCGAATGCCCTTTGGACTGTGTAATGCGCCGGGCACATTTCAAAGATGCATGATGGCTATATTTTCGGAATTTATTGAGAAAATTATGGAAGTATTTATGGATGACTTTTCTGTTCATGGTTCCTCTTTCGATGATTGCTTGACCAATTTGGCAAAAGTTTTAAAAAGGTGTATTGAGACAAACCTTGTACTAAATTGGGAAAAATGCCATTTTATGGTGCAGGAGGGCATCGTGCTTGGACACTTGGTGTCAAAAAGAGGAATTGAGGTGGATAAGGCTAAAGTGGAAGTTATCGAGAAATTGCCACCTCCAAGAGATGTTAAGGGGATAAGGAGCTTCCTTGGCCACGCCGGTTTCTATAGAAGATTCATCAAGGATTTTTCTAAGATCGCAAGGCCATTGAC
Organism: Rhodiola kirilowii; assembly: GCA_033675215.1. Taxonomy (NCBI): domain Eukaryota; kingdom Viridiplantae; phylum Streptophyta; class Magnoliopsida; order Saxifragales; family Crassulaceae; genus Rhodiola; species Rhodiola kirilowii. The sequence continues at coordinate 11,538,998 of CM066195.1, read as the reverse complement.
AAACCTCCTATGCAATGACACTAAATTCCATTTTGATGAAGATTGCCTAGTAGCCTTTGATAAGTTGAAGAAGGCTTTGGTCTCGGCCCCTATTATTCAACCGCCTAAGTGGGAATTACCCTTTGAGCTCATGTGCGACGCTAGCGATTATGCCATTGGAGCAGTTCTCGGTCAAAGGGTGGACAAGAAACTTCACGCCATCCATTACACGAGCAAGGTCCTAAATGGGGCTCAAATGAATTATTCTACAACTGAAAAGGAGCTCCTTGCAATTGTGTACGCGTTCGACAAGTTTCGTATATATTTAGTGGGGTCAAAGACAACGGTATTCACCGACCATGCGGCTATCAAATATCTTTTGTCAAAGAAAGACTCAAAGCCAAGATTGATAAGGTGGATCCTCTTAATCCAAGAATTCGATATTGAGATCAAAGACAAAAAGGGAGTGGAAAATCTAGTGGCCGATCACTTATCAAGGCTTGAGGGAAATGAGGAACTCAAGGAAGATACCACCCCCGTTGATGACTCTTTCGTTGGGGAGCAACTAATGAGAATAGAAGCAGAAGCACTTCCTTGGTATGCGGATATAGTTAATTTCGTGGTTTGTGGGATCATACCCCACGACATGAATCATCACCAAAAGAGGAAGTTCCTATCTGAAGTCAAGAGGTATTATTGGGACGAACCATTCTTGTATAGGCTTTGCGCGGATGGGATTTACAGGACTTGCGTCGCCGAAGAGGAGATGAGAAATATCTTATACCATTGTCACTCATCTCAATATGGAGGACATGGTGGTGGAGCAAAGACGGCATCAAAAGTCTTGTAAAGTGGATTTTATTGGCCTACCCTATTTAGAGATGCTTATTATTTCGTTAAGGCGTGTGACCAATGCCAAAGGTCGGGAAGTATTTTAAAAAGGCATGAGATGCCCCAACAAAGCATTCTCCCGGTGGAAATATTTGATGTGTGGGGGATAGACTACATGGGTCCCTTCCCGTCCTCCTATGGTAATCAGTACATATTGGTCGCAGTCGATTATGTCTCGAAATGGGTAGAGGCCGTCGCCTCCCCTACTTGCGATGCCAAGGCGGTTACAAGGCTCTTCAAGAAGATAATTTTTCCAAGATTTGGTTCCTAGAACCGTCATTAGTGATGGCGGTTCACATTTTAAGGAAAAGCACTTTGAAACCTTGCTTCGCAAGTATGGGGTTAGTCACAAAGTCGCTACGCCCTACCACCCACAGACTAGTGGGCAAGTGGAGATATCCAATCGGGAAATAAAAGCTATTTTGGAAAAGACAGTGGGAAGCTCAAGAAAGGATTGGTCATCGAAGCTAGATGACGCCTTGTGGGCTTATCGCACGGCCTTCAAAACTCCCATTGGGATGTCTCCATATCGCCTCATATATGGGAAATCTTGTCATCTGCCGGTTGAACTAGAATATAAGGCGATGTGGGCAATCAAGTTCCTGAATATGGACTTACAAACATCTGGAGAAAATAGGATCCTTGAACTTCATGAGCTAGAAGAGATAAGAAATGAGGCCTATGAGAATGCCAGAATTTACAAGGAAAAGACGAAGAAATGGCATGACAAAAGAATTCTCCGCCGTGAATTCAAAGAGGGAGACAAGGTCCTTCTTTTCAACTCAAGGCTTAAGCTCTTCCCGGGAAAGCTAAAAAGTCGATGGAGCGGTCTCTTCATTGTTCATAAGCCACACGATGATGGGCATGTAGAGATAGTCAATGATGAAGCAACGATCTTTAAGGCTAATGGACAAAGGCTCAAACACTATTGTGAACAAACTCGAGAAGAGCGCCACACGTCCTACTTCTTGACCGACCTCTAGAGAGAGCTCCCAATCCACTTGAGGAGGGATCCTAGCTATGGACTCCTCAAGTGTGTTACTTAGTGAAAAAAGGATCGGCTCGGTCTTTGCCAAGACGTTAAACTTGGCCCTCACGGGAGGTACCCCGGTTTGTAAGTTGTCCATCTATGCGCGTTTACTCTCTTATATGTTTGGCATGAGAATATTGGGCTTTGAATGTGAACTTGGTGCTAGGTCGGTCTAAAATGCATGTTAGGGGTGCTTTGTGTGGAATATGCTTGCATGAAAATATATAGATGGTGGTGATGTCTTAAGTGTGGAGTGTGTCATCCTAGCTTGCTATTTCATTTAAAATCGTATGAATGCTAGTGATTGCTTGGTGGTTATGATTTTTGTATCAATTCATAGGGATAGTTTGGTTTAAGTGTGGAGTTGGGTTCAGATTAAAAGTTAGCCGAAATCAAAGCTGAAAATGGTTGAGCCCAGAATCCAGCCGACCGGCTGAGTTTTAGGTCTCAATTTCAGCCGACCGGCTGAGACTTCTCATTGAAAGTTGATTGAATCGGCAGATTTGAGCCGGTCGACTGACATCTCAGTCGACCGGCTGAGTTTATTAAGGTCAATCTCATTGTGCACGGCCTAGTTGAGCCGGTCGGCTCACTTTTCAGCCGACCGGCTGAGTTCATCACGTCCTTTGGTATTCGAGTCGGCAAGATTGGGCCGCTCGGCTCACTACTCAGCCGACCGAGTGAGAAGCGCATAGCTAAACCAGTCAGTCGGGCGACTCACTTCTCTTTTCGAAGAAAACCCTAAAAGCTCAGCCGAATCGCCTCCCAGAAAATCCGTCCTCAAACCTTCAATTCCTCCGACCCGTGCACTCGCCATCGCCTCGCCATCACCTCCCACACCGTCCGCCACCCGGCCGACGACCAGAACCGCCGCAAAAACCAATCTCTCGATTTTCCGATTCGAACCTCTCGACCGACTGATCTCCAAATCCAACCGTCAAATCGTCAAGCTTCCTTCACCAAAAACACTCCATTCATCCCCGCTTACAAAACCCCTTGATCGATTTCATCATCGGAGCACTTTCCAAAAATCCCAGAAAACCCGACCTCATATCCAGATTTCAGCCGACCGGCTGAATTCTCAGTACCATTTCAGCCGACCGGATGAGTTCTGTGTAGCCTAAATACTCAATTTTCCTCCTCGTTTCGATCATGCCTCAGACCGGATCATCATCCAAATCCACTGCAAAAGGGAAGGGGGTTGCTTATGAGCCGACTCGGGACGTTCGGGTCGATGATTCGTCCAAAAGTGACGGGGACGATTTGCCCCTTGTCGGGAGGAAGCGGAAGTTGTTGAGAACTTCGCTTGCAGAGCTGAGCGAGGGTGAGGAGGAGGACTCCCCTCTACCTTCACCTCCCCGTCCAAAGAAGACCAAGCCTTCGAAGGGAACTCCTTCCACCGCCACGAAACTGACAAAGAAAGCCCCGGGTCCTCTCGCCATTCGAGTGCCCTCACCACCACCCATCCCTCGGGCACCCTCGCCCCCTCCAGTGGCTATCCCCTCCGCAGCCATTGCGCCCGTCGTGGCACAAGAGGGCCCGTATAGAGGTCCACTACCATCGCCCACGCCTTTCCCATTCTCCGAGCCCATTGCATTTACGAATGCCAAGCACGTCGAGAACTATAACCGGATCACAGAGAAGGGAAATGAAGCCCTAGCAACCCTATACCTAGACATGAGCATTCTTGGGGAGGAGGTAGCGAATGAGGTACGCTCCAAATTACAGTTTGTTGGTATTAATTATCTATTTCATGATGATCCGGGGACCTACCCGAGGTTGGTGAAGGAGTTTTTGTGCTCATTCGAGGAGGGGAAAGATGAGGAGGATAACGATGTTTTGAGATTTATTTTGGGGGGTAGGGAATTTCAGATCAGGGAGGATATGATTCGAGAATGGCTCTATTTTCCACTTGCTATGCATACGATCAGTAGGTTCACTGAGCACCAGCAGAGCAGATTTTGGAAGCTTATATCTGGCCGACAAGAATGGTTTACTCCTTCCTACAATTCTTCAGTGATTACTACCCCAGTTTGGAAGGTGATCCATCACTATATCACCATCGGGATTAATACCCGTACAGAGCTGGCTCGCTTGGTTTCCTATCCAGATATGGATTTGATGATGGAGGTCGACTTTGGCCACACTATCCCGTGGATTGATGTCCTTGCCTCCCGATTTATGGGCTATGTTAGCAAGTCTGCGCGGAACCTTTCCTTGGGAGGAGGATCCCTCATTTCATTGATTGCCTTGGGGTGTAACTTCACCTTCGGCCACGATGGATGCCCGAAGCCATCCAAGAGGTTCTCGACCTTCCTACTATGAAGTCTATGCACCTAGTCCACGCAGATGGTGTTACTTGGAAGGTGGATAGGAGGCCTCACAAGGGCGAGCTTCTACGCTCTGCTAGGAGGAAGAAGGAGGCCTACAAGGCGAGGAATAACATTTACTGCCGTCAAAACCTCACCCCTTCTCCTCCTTCCCCGCCTCTCGCTCCTGCCCATGATCCTCCCCCGGCCGATGACCATGAGGAGGTACCCCATGAGGACCCTGCAGTGGTGCCTCCCCCTCCCGCCACTAATGATATGATTGCATGGAGAGTCCTCCGACATAGCCAGCTTGACCAGTGGAGTGGCGGGCTTGAGGGGTGATTTGACTAGCCTCGCGCAGTTTGTTAGAGAGTCCGACGCGAGAGCCCGTCGGGAGTCGGAGTGGGTCCGAACTGCACTCGAGTCTATGATGAGAGGCCAGACTGCCCCAGTTGCCCCAGTGCCTGCTGCTTCTCGTGCCCCCTCTCCTTTGCCTCCAGCACCATCTACAGACGCTATAGAGGAGGACGAGGGAGACTCTGATGGGGAGACCACCTCGGGAGACTCTGATGGAGAGACCGCCTCGGGAGACGAGGGAGCTTCCACTGATGGAGAGACCACTTCGGGAGGCGACGAGAGGGCATCTTCACGTTCTAGTACTTTTTGATCATGCTTGTATTTGATATTTTGGTGTTTTCCTAGTTGGATCATGTACTTGGATGTTAAGTCGCCTTTTGGCGCAATTTTGATGGTGGATGCCTTTTTGATGCTATTCCCATTACTTGCCTTTGGTTATATGCTATATTCATTATGATATTGACGGTGTTTACCATTTATACTGCCCACTCTACAAGATATATATTACATATCCTCATCATGTTCGAAACACCTTCTTTATCTACAATTGCAACCAAGAGGTTAATTCTCACTCTCATGGGTTATATCACCGGCTCTACAAACGAGGGGAGGTCCTATGCGCCTTTGCCTTTATTTTATCATTCTTTGCGCTTAGGGACTAAGCTTGAATTAAGTGTGGAGTGGTTTGATGCGCATAGTTCACATGTTTACATGCCATGCATATCATTTTAGATGGACACTTGCACACTTGCACATTATCCCAACATGAGAGTGTTTTAACCTCAAAGGCTTATGATTTCCGATTCTAAATCCCTATAAATCACATCTAGCCTATTTATCACATTTAGCGACCTAGTCCTTTGAACATGCATTCTTGAGAATCAATATCATTGCTACACCTTGTCTATCCAACTTTCTAAGTATTTTCGTTGCAACACCTTGGATCAAGCTAGCAAACACTTTTAAAATATCATCGTGAAAAACTTAGACCACTTGAATGCTCTTCGGTGACTTAAGTTCTCTAACATAGTGCCTTGTTCATGATTGATTACCGCACATTCCATACACTTTTTGAACATATTGTCAAGTTTTAAGTGTGGAGTCAGAAGAGGGCGAAAAATAGGCCCCAACCAAAAAAAAATGTTTGCGGTCAAAGAGGGCAAAGCCCCGACTAAAAATTTTCTCAATGATCACGAGAAGTTTTGCTCAAAACATACAAATGCCGGGGGTTAGGGAGGTAAGTCCCCCCTCGAAAGCATTTGTAGGCCAAAGGCCGTTTCAAAAAGAAATAAGAAGCACTTAAAACTTGACTCTATGTTTTTCATCCATTCTTCACTTGTGCGGGATTCGTCATTTTCATTGTGTGCTTGTTAGAATAACTCTTGAACGACCCATGTGCTAGCACGAGAGCTATCATTTGGTCTATGCTTGTTTAGTAAGAAACTCTAGTGTCGAACTCCTCTTCCCTTATGGATTAAGGCTTAAGCGCCTAAAACTTGGGAATGAGTTCCTTGTCGCAAGCCCTTGGACTAGCCCTAGCTAGCATAGGTGAGCTGAAATTATGTCCCCTGTTCAAGCTTGTGTCCAAGGTAGTGTTGTGACAGACCTGGGACTCTGTGCACAACAGTTCAACACACAGAGGTTGAACTCTTATCACAACAGTTCAGCAAACAGATAAAGGCAATAGAGACACACAGACTGATAACCCAGTTCGGCTCCGCCTACTCTGGGGGGTTTCCCACACCCGAAAAAGGGACAGCAAATCTTTATTACGAGTATAGGGTTTCCACAGGGACTTACACTTACACCTTGTAATAGCCTAACCTCAATACTCCGTCTCTCAGATTTGCAACCGAGGTTCACCGCAATTCCCCTCGATCCCCTTCATTCAGAACCTGCAGTCTGAACGTTCTCGACCTTCTCCAGAAGCTCGGATGCTTTCTCTCGAAAGCTTGTTCACCTTTGTTGTGTGCGGCAGTTGATACGCTTCAGACAGTCTGTGTTGCACTTGAACAGACTGTACTTGCACCGGTGTATTCTTGATGAGAAAACACAACCGGTCGTCGCTTTCTTCTTCTCCAATCAGCAGGATATGCTCGTGTATAATTGATCTTTGAAAGCGATGAGAATTAGGGTTGCCCTTGCATTGTATTTATATGCTCGAGCGAAACCCTAATTCGCACAAGATAATCCCATCAAATATTTCGGAATTGATTCCTGAATATTTGATGTATATCTTTCATAAATCGATCGGAAGAATATACGAAGTCTTCTTTCCAAGTAAGTCGCGCCATCTTCAATGTAGATATTCATTCGAATATCTAATGCTCGAATAAGTCGCATGCCGACTTCCACTTGTCGAAATCTTCGTTGCCAATATCTTCCGAAAAATATCCTCACGTATATCCTCGCGTCTTGATCACGCTGTACAGGAGTACCAGGATATTGTTCGAACTCCTCCTGAACACCTGCTCGAACTGTCTAAGCTACGTTTTGCCAAATACATGCCACTTAAGGAAACATCATGAGCGGTTGACACTTTATTGTGCAAGCTATAAGCCTCGCCTCTATTGTGTTGCCTTGAAAATGAGTAGAATTTTGGATGAGGCATTTCATAGCCCTAGTATTGATAACCTTGAATGCATGTCCTCAAAGGTACTCAAAAGGTTGAAAAAGTTCTTTTAATGATATTGTGATGATAGTTCTAGTTTGGGGTGTGGGATTGGTTTTGAAAAATCGTAGCCTTGGTTGAGCACTCTTGCATTCACTCTTATGGGATATGTGCATTAGGGATTTGTGAGCATTCCCTTTTCTGAAAACTCTCACGAGACTATAACTCATCCACTAGGGTAGCCTAGGGGTTTAAAGGCTTAATGCATACGCTAAATGCATTCGTAACGCCTACGAAAAGGAGCTAGTTAGATTGTACATACTAGTCATTTTTCTTTCTATAACATGTTTAGAAATAATGATCGAGACCTTGTGAAATCTAGTGAGGCAAATGCACGAAAAACATAGCACCACTAGCATTTCGTCATTTGCATGACCTTGGCATATTTGCATACTTTGTTCGGGACGAACAAAGCTTAAGTGTGGAGTGTTGATAAGTCGAGTTTTCGACTTATTAATACCCGATTATCACTATAGTTTTTGTTCGTTTCCGGCGATAATTCGATGCCATTTGATCTCTTTTGCTACGTTTCAGGTGCATATCAAGATATCTCAGTGCCAAAGTCAAAATAAGAGAACTCGGGAGAAATCGGAGTTTTGGAGCGAAAAATTGCGTAAGGCATTTCAGCCGACCGGCTGGGAATTCCACTGCGCCCAGCCGACCGGCTGGATCATTGCTAGGAAGCTTCAGCTCAATCGGCCGATCTGAGCCGGTCGACTCACAAGTCAGTCGACCGGCTGAGTGATCCACCCATTGCTCAATGTCAATCGGCCAGTTTCAGCCGACCGACTGAAGGTTTAGCCGACCGGGTGGAAGAATCATCAATTGCCATATCAGTCGGCAGAGCTGAGCCGACTGGCTGAACTGTGAGCCGACCGACTGGATCCTGCGCTCCATTTTCAAAGCATTCGTCCAATCCCAGCCGCCCGACTGAGAATTGAGCCGACCGGCTGAACTCTTCCCCTCCACAATCCATTGCTTCGTCCAGACTCAGCCGACCGGCTGGATTGGGACACTGTCTCAGCCGACCGGCTGAGATCTGTTACTCACTCTTTTTCACCCGAGGCTATAAATAGAAAGTGTCAGTTTTTGACCTAGGGATCTGCGATTTTTGGGAAGAAGACAAGAAAAAGTGGTCAAATCAAGGTAATCAATTACCAACTAATCAAAGAGGATTGAAGATCAAGGGAGTTCCTTAAGACTAATCATCCTACTCTTTCCCTCTTCTTTTCTCCTAGATTTCTTTGTAAAAATCCCACATATCATGTTGTCTTACATGATGTGTGAGTAGTCTCCTTGTGTTTTGAGGGATTTACAACCCTCCTTGGTACTCAATGATCATGTATACACATTATATTGTAATCTATGGAGTTGATTTCATATTCACTATGTGTTCTATGCATGATATATTGCTAAGTGTTTGATAAAATGCCTAAGTAACATTTCTACTCTAGAATTGTGATCTAAGTGTCGATAGACCTTAGTGATGATTTGGATAATGTGTGAATGAACATACCTAGCAATTATGAGAGTGAATGCAACGGTATGTGGTTGACTAAAACTTAATGCCTATAGTAGCATGACATTAGGAAGACATTTCAAGGATAATGGTGCTATAGAGTGGGTTAATATCTCGACGGAGTGAGACTCTAATTAGGACGGCTTGACTAGGATAGATCATACGACAGTCAGTCTATCTTGGTTCAAGCTAGGTTTGAACCAATCAACCCTTAAGGATAAATTAACTCTTGTGTACATGATCGTTGGAAAAATTGCCAAGGAGGGGAGTAACCCTCGGAACCCTCTTTAATTGAATTTTAATCCCCTAAAAATCATTTCATACTTGTTTTGAATCATTGATAACCAAAACCTCTTGAATTTTAGGAATTAGCCGAGTAAGAAAATTTGATAGACTTAGTGCGTAATCCGCCGTTTGCTCGCTTGGGTTCGACACCGGTCTTACCGGTCGATTATAAATTGTTTTTGACACTTGCTAAAAACTACACGTCACCCGTATATCAGAATCTTACTCTGTCAAGCACAACAAAAAGCCAACCCCAAAAGACAGATGCATGCACATTTCAACAAGCATGTACAGAAAGCAAAGAACCGGAGCACGAATCAGAATGGCACGTAATAACGAAGCAATAAACTCAATAGTTAGATAATCAATTCGACTCGCCACTAACTAATTCAAAACAATCCGAAAGAACAAAACCGCAAAGATAGACGAACCAAGCTTCTCTGGGTGCCGTCTGGCTTGATCATGATGAAAGTCTGCTCCATAGCTGATCAAAGTCGTCTACTTTTCTGGGATACTATGGATACAGGAATCGAATTCGAAGCGGCAGGGAGGGATGGGAGGAGATACTGAATTAGGGTTTATACTGCAAGCTGTTTTGTTACAATGTTTTTGGAGCTACACACATTATTCAAACTTTTTGAAAAAGGAGGTTCACACCATGACCAGGCTCTATAACAAGCCTGAAAGAAGGCGAGTGTCGATAACTGGGAGACAGTGAGAAGCTGAATCTCTGCAAAATGAGGGCTAGAATAATTTTCAGTTCGACAGTGGCGAAGTTCTGACCGAGACAGGTTCGAGCTCCCATGCCAAAGGGTATGTAGCATTGTGGTACCTTGCAAGCTCCTAGGATTCCTTTGGCGAATCTATTCGGATTGAACTCGTGGACATCAGGCCCCCAGATGTCTGTATTCCGATGAATTACAGGTATGGGAATCCTGAGGTTGACTCCTTTTGGAAGTAGAATGTCTTTCAGCTTTAGGTCTTGGAAGACTTCTCTTGCCACATAGGCTGATGGCGGGTAGAGTCTTAGCGTCTCTTGAATCACCATGGACAGCTGTTAAGTAAAGGGAATACAGAATAAGATGGATTGGTTCAGAACCATGCACTGGAAATTCACTCTTTAGAAGTAGAAATTACCGATTTCATGTTCCGGAGCGTGTCAACGTCTGGAAGGCTGTCACTGCAAAGTTCTTGAATTTCAACACGACACAGATTCTGCCAGTATGGATGTGCAGCTAACAGCACAAGGGCCCATGATGCAGATGTCGCGATAGTCTCATGTCCTGCGAAGTAAATGTTCTTGCAGTTGTCTATGATGAACTTGTCATGATTAATGTTGGATAATGAGCTGTTTTCAAGGTCCCCAACTTTCCCTGCAGCTTCGAGTATTTTCTGTAAGAGGTCTTTCTCCCCGTCTTCCGTGGCAATTCTTTTTTTGACGACTTCTAAGATCATTGTATGGACCTCCTTCTCCAGTTTCCAAATACACCGGTTCTTTTTGGTGGGTATATGCCTGAAAAAGGGTAAGTAGTTAAGAATCAAGATGACGTCAATGACATGAGACTAAAAAACAGATCGAAGATTTTGAAATGGAAGAAGTTTGATACCTTATACCAGGAATCCCGACAAAAATGCTTGTCAAAGACATAAGGCTTTGAAGTGTTCGGAGTTTGGAAAATATTTCTTTCCCTTGAGAAAAACTACTTCCAAAAGACGCCTTGGCAATGATATCTGCCGTCAAGTTCTGCAAATCCTGTTCTACTCTGATATCCACAGGTCCTCCTAGCACTCCTTCCATGTTGATTTTATCTTCCCATGTTTTAAGCATGAGAAGCGTGGAGTCAGCCATCAAGCCAACCATTCCCTTCAAATTGATATCAAAGGCGAATCAAGTCAGCCACATAAAACCGATAGTATATTTTAGAAGCAAAACATTTCAGAAGCAAACTGAATTAGCATGAATAGATGTGTATAGCTATAAAGAACAACATCAAATTTATATCATAAAATGTATTGCTTTTTAGCAATGAACAGTGGAACGTCCACGGACCACGAGTGCATACCTTAACCTTGTCTAAGTAGAATTCAGGTGCTATGACTTTCCTTTGGTGTGCCCAGTTAACCCCATTTGAAGTTATGACCCCATCTCCAAACAGCGCACCCATGTCTTTTGCCAGGTATGTTGGCTTCCCAAGATCCAATGATTTTATAGAAGCTACCTCCTTCAACAAACTCGTGTCCGTTATGAACAATACCTGTATGTTCCCAGTTGAATGAATAAATACCCCACCTACAAAATCCGGAACTCTCATGTCATTACTAGTCATATCAACCCACATAGGCTATGTTCTAAGGAAAACCAGTCATAGTATAACTATGACAACAAAAATATTAAAGATAGAAAATAAGTACCGTATTCTTGTGACCATTTATCATAGTACGGGAATAGCTTGGGAGGCCAATTATGCTGTAAAGGGGTACCGAGACCATCTCCTGTATTTGCTTCGGCGGACTTCAGAGTTTCCAGCTGCATGATTCTCTTCATGTCAGGGATATTTCCATATATAAGAGACGGAGGAGGTCCTCTTATACCTTGCCTTTCGAGTTTTGATCTTATCTTCTTCGGATTCAAAATTATAATTCTATACATATTCAGCATCAGCCATATAAGCCCACACACAGCCACTGCGAACACCATCCTCCATACTGATACCTCCATAGCCCCGTCTTCCAATCCAAAGCTCCAATTCTGCAACTCACCGACACATGAGTATTAGAAATTCACATCGCATCAAAGTTTCTTTTTTATAATCTTTCAAAGTCACCACACAGACTTAGATTTCTAACTTAGATGGTAGGACATAAATACAAGAAAGATAAACAATGACATCTTAGGCCCAGATGACAAACAATGTCTCGTTTTTTTTATAGAAGATTTTATGACAAGATACAAGAATACGTGTCAGGGTTACACTAGAATACTAGATAGTCACGAAGATAAAGATGTATCATGCCATACATATTCAAGCCACATGCATGATGTAACACTCAAAATTCAAGAATAAAAATTGGATTAATAAGCACTCATTTTCTCACTAAAATTCATGTTATCATCAGAAAATGACTTGATGGTTACGTGACGCAACATTTTAGCTGAAGCTTATGGGATATGTTCGAATGTTTTGAGGGTGGGTTTCGAAATTGTCATGTTTTACCGTTGTCACCAGTCAGTACTGTTTTTGTCCAGCGATAGTGCCGATCTTCTCCAAAAACTCTCGAGCTGGATAGAAAACGACATTGACAGTGCCAGTATCATTCTTATTGAAAACATGGCAATCTCAGAACTCAAATTCAAAACACTGTAAAATCAAAGAGGGATGCTACCCAAAATTAGGGGCGTTCACAAGCCAAAATAAATACTATACTAAAAACAGAAACCTTTAGTCAACCAATAATAAAGTAATTTACATATCATTTGGTGAGTTGTCAAATTCTGATTGGATTAGTATACCCCGACATTCGGATTCTTTGACATTACTCAAAATCGAAACTTAGAATTAGGGCAAAAGAAAATCGATATGTTAAGAGATATAATGTGATTAGTGATATTACAAACATACCTATCAAAGTGAATCTCCTCTCCTCAAATCTGCCGACGATCTCACCAACCTGGAATCGAATTCGAAGGAGCCGGGATCGGCGGAGGCTCTGAAGTAGGTAGAACCGGATTAGGTGATGCGCTGCTATATGCAGCCAGCCAAAAACTGTGTCGTTTCGAATTTTGAAGGATTTATTCCTCCTTGGGAAAGAAAAACAACCTTGCAGACGGCTGGCCTCAAGGAACTTAGCAGACTGGGGAGATCTGCAATTTTTAGGACAAAAGCTCACATATAAAGCTTAAATCAGGAATATTTGTACCCAGAATGATTCATTGACCCTTAGATAGAGAGTGATGTGGCAGAGATTTAATGTATTATTTAATGTAATTAATATATATCATCTAATTATTGGCTTTAATCCCAATAAATGTACATGGAAACAATAATCCCTACTCCTTCCAAACATTTATTGTTTTAAAACTAGACAAGTTCAAATTAACTTGTATTGAATGACCAATAATCTGACTTTTTTAATATAAGACAAAATGAGTCCATGAAAAAAATGGGCAGGACAAAGAAATAAACGGACGTCATGATACAGGCCAGGACTTGGGCCGAGAACTGGACCGAGGAGGACAAGCGGACCCAGCTGGATCAAGGGAGACGCGCAAAAGTGGGAGAATTAGGGTTCCGTCTGGCAAATATCCAAGCAACACGTATGAGCTCGGATTGCTAGGAGCTGGCAGCTGCAACAATATTGTCAGGGAATCAGTGAGTGCGAGTACTGACAATTCTGTTAAGAATAATGAGTCGTGACTGTATAAAAAGGCAGTAGCCTTTTGGGTGAAGAATAAGAAAAACAATTATCTTCTAACTCCTCTGCTTTCTACCTTCTTCCTCTATTCTACTCTGTTCCATCTATTCCCTGTTCTACTCTATCCGTTCGCAACATTTGGTGCTTTTTTCATCGAGAGCTGAATCAATGGCGCCACCAGAAACCCGAGCTAACACCAACCACACAGCTGAAATCGCAGCCATAGTACAGTCCCAGACGCTCATCACCAACACCTTGACAGAAATGAGTACGCGAACACAAGCTGTAGAAAGCATGGTACAGTCCCAGGCGCTCGTCAACGAACGTACGAACGCGAGCTTAGAAAGCATGGTACAGTCCCAGGCGTTCATCAACGAACGTACAAACGCGAGATTAGACCGCATCTTTGAAGCTTTGGACAGGCTGCAACTGCAGGATGACCGCAGGCCAGACCGACGAACTGAAAAACAACCAATGCAGTCCTTGCAGACAACCGCTACTGGAGACTCACCTGGTCTTCTTCCGACACCAACGACACCGCCGCTCCAGCAGATGATCACGAACTCACCGCACCAGTCCGGTCAGGAGTTGCAGGTCGTAACCACCCCAAGGTTACCCCGCATAGACATCCCAACCTTCCACGGCGACCAGGTTGTCGGATGGACCTTCCAAATGGAGCAATATTTTGAACACCAAGGGATCCCACCTGAACAAAAGCTCACAGTGGCCATGTTTCACATCTCTGGCGAGGCACTCGAGTGGTACCAATGGATGCACTCAACGCACCAGTTGACGGACTGGAAAACGTTCATCCGTGACCTCAACAAGAGGTTTGGGCCGTCACCTTACTCTAATGCAGAGCTCGAGCTTAGTCAGCTTCGCCAGACGGGCTCAGTAAAGACATATGTAGCTGCGTTTGAGTCGCTGTCGACCAGAACCCCGGGGTTCTCGGCTGCAAACCTGCTAAATATTTTCATGGGGGGACTGCGCCCTGAAGTGCTCCAAGAGATGATACTGCTGGAACCAAACTCGCTGCGACGAGCCATGGACATGGCTAAGGTGGTGGAACAAAAGATCATTTCGTACCGAAGTTGGGGAGGACGAACCGGGCCTCCAAGGTTTCCTCTCACTCAGGGGGACAACACGCCACCAGCAAATAAAGGCCATGCTACACAAGGGTATAACAATCTGCCTACCAAGAGGCTCACACCAGCTCAAATGGCGGCACGGCGAGAGCAAGGATTGTGTTACAACTGCGATGATCGATTTGTACCGGGACATCGTTGTAAGCCCAAGTTCCAGTGCTTGTTGATGCAAACGGAAGGCGAGGAATGCCTGGAGATGATCTGCGCACCTGAACTAGAGCACGTGGAAGAACTCCAAACCTTGACAACAACGGAGGTACTGCAAGAAACTAACAACACCCCAACTATATCTTACCATGCAATGCAGGGACAGTTCATACCTAGCACCTTGCGCATTGAGGGAACTATACAAGGCAAGACTGTGGTGGTCCTTATTGATAGTGGTTCGACGCACAATTTCTTACAAACAAGGGTAGCTAAGCATCTTAACATGCCAGTGGAGCAATCTCGTTACATGAATGTAACAGTGGGGAATGGTGAAAATTTACAATGTGAAGGATGGTGTCCTCAAACTCAACTGCACTTAGGGGGCCGAGGCTACTTGGTAGACTTGCATATCATCCCAATCTATGGGGCAGATGTAGTTTTGGGGGCTCAGTGGCTAGCGGAAGTCGGACCAACACTCTTCGACTACAAACAGATGTGGATGAGCTTCGATCATCAAGGTGAAAAAGTAGTGTTAAAGGGAATGAAACAACAAGCTGAGCTAGCTCAAATCTCAATGGGGCAGCTGCGTAGGTGCTCCCAAGTAGATGGAGTGGCGTCCTTATACCACTTAACTATGGCTGTCAGGAATGAGAAGGCAGAAAAGTTGACAGTACCGCGCCTCTCGGAGGACGTCGAGCCAAAACTCGCGGCAGCTCTGCATGAGGTACTAGACCAACATGCACACGTCTTTGATGTACCAGTAGGCCTGCCACCCCAGCGCCGGTCTGATCATCACATACCTTTGCTTCCAGGAACCGGGCCGGTGAACGTTAGGCCTTACCGATATCCGCATTTTCAGAAAGGGGAAATAGAGAAGTTGATAGCACAAATGCTAGCTGAAGGAGTGATCCGACCAAGCACAAGTCCCTTTTCATCCCCAGTGCTGTTAGTCAAAAAGAAGGACGGATCATGGAGATTTTGCGTCGATTATAGAGCATTGAATGCTATCACAGTGCGTGATCGCTTTCCCATCCCTACAGTGGATGAACTGTTGGACGAGTTGCGAGGTGCCAGTGTATTTTCCAAACTCGACTTGCGTTCGGGTTACCATCAGCTAAGGATGGCCGAACAAGATGTGCACAAGACCGCATTCCGAACCCATGACGGCCACTATGAGTTCTTGGTTATGCCTTTCGGCCTTACTAATGCTCCAGCAAGCTTCCAGGCGGAGATGAATGATTTATTCCGACCCCTTTTGCGGAAAAGTGTACTGGTATTCTTTGATGATATCTTGGTGTATAGTGCGACATGGGAAGAACATATTCGGCATCTCAGTGAGGTACTCTACACACTGTCTCTAAATACCTTTTATGCTAAAGGGTCCAAATGTGATATTGCCAGGAGATCAATAGCTTATCTAGGCCATATAATCACAAGGGAAGGTGTGAAGGTCGATCCGGACAAGGTAGAAGCCATTCAGGCTTGGCCGCTGCCTACAAATCCTAAGCAACTCAGGGGATTTTTGGGGCTCACCGGCTATTACAGGCGATTTGTTGCTCGATACGCGGACATTGCCGCCCCTCTAACAAGGTTACTTCGGAAGGATTCTTTCGTTTGGTCGGGTGATGCAACAGAGGCTTTTCATAGGCTTTGAACTGCCCTTATGACCACGCCCACACTAGCATTACCTGATTTCTCGAAGCAGTTCGTCGTCCAGACTGATGCATCGGGAGTGGGGGTAGGAGCTGTTCTGTCACAGGAGGAACAACCGGTTGCTTTTTTTAGCAAGCAGTTACCGATGGGGACGAGAGCTACGTCGACCTACAACCGGGAGTTATGTGCATTGCTCCTAGCCGTGCAAAAATGGCGCCAGTACTTGCTTGGCAACCATTTTGTAGTCATCACGGACCATCAACCTCTTCGGACACTATTGACACAAACTGTGCATACGACAGACCAGCAGAAATGGATTGTGAAGCTTTTAGGCTTCGACTTTGAAGTAAAGTACAGACCTGGCACTGAAAATGGACCGGCCGACGCCCTGTCACGGCATACCTCAGCCGTTTGCCAATCCTTTCAAGGAGTATCAAGACCAGTGATGGGGATACTTAGAGCTTTACGCACCTTGATCAGTGATCAACCACAAGCACAAGCATTATACAAAGCCATAGTCGACTCCCCTGAGAAGCATGCAGATTACAAGATCAAGGATGGAATCATACTATATCGCGACCGAATATACGTGCCAGAGGACACTATTCTCAAGGAGCTCATCCTCTACGAATTCCATGATACCATTGGAGCTGGCCACGCTGGAGCTCAGAGGACACTTGCCCGACTTTCAGCCGCATTCTACTGGTCAAGGATGAGGGATGACATTCGAAAATATGTTCAGAAGTGTGAAACATGCCAACAAGTAAAAGCACGGAACACAGCTTATCCAGGACTGTTACAACCTCTACCCATACCAGAGCACATTTGGAGTGACATTTCAATGGATTTCATAACCCACTTGCCGACGTCGAAAGGGAAAATAGTCATATATGTGGTGGTGGATCGGCTCACTAAATATGCCCACTTTGTGGCACTACCGACTGCATTCACGGCTGAAATGGTGGCCAGGGCTTTTGCTAAGGAAATTTATCGTCTACATGGCACCCCAAACACCATTGTTTCGGATCGAGACCCAGTTTTCCTTAGTCGATTTTGGAAAGAGTTCTTTCGGGTTCAAGGAACGGTCCTAGCCCACAGTAGTGCCTACCATCCCCAAACGGATGGCCAGACCGAAGTGGTGAATAGAGGGCTCGAGGACTACTTGCGGTGCTTCATCAATGACCAACAAACTAACTGGGTAGAGCTTCTTCCATGGGCTGAATACAATTACAACACTGCGTGGCATTCATCCATAGGCATGACACCTTTTGAGGCAGTCTATGGGCGCAAGGTGGCAGGAGTACTTCCTTACACTGCAGGTGACTCCAAGGTGGCAGCGTTGGACGAGTTAATGCAGCAGAAAATGGTTTTGCTAACACAACTCAAGGAGAGTCTGAGGCGAGCACAGCAAAGAATGATCACCCAGGCCAATCGACATCGAACGGACGTAGAATACAAGGTGGGTGACCTTGTCTTTGTAAGGCTTCAACCTTACCGACAATCAACTGTCCGGCAGCAGCGTACTACAAAACTCACAAGGCGTTACTATGGGCCATTTACGGTCATGCATCGCATTGGCAAGGTGGCGTATCGCTTGTCACTACCGGAGGGATCCAAGATACATGATGTATTTCATGTCTCAATGCTGAAGCATTGCCATGGCACACACAATGTTCCTGTTAGTCATTGGCCAAGTCAGTTCGTGGAATCCCATCCCTTAGCACATCCAACCAAGGTACTGGGTTCCCGTACCATTGTGAAACAAGGAACAAGTCGACCACAATACCTGATTCAGTGGGATCAACAAGGTATAGAAGACGCGACGTGGGAGGACGAACTTGAGTTGCTGAGAGATTATCCAGATCTCAACCTCGAGGTCGAGGTTCGCTCTGAAGGAGGAGGGAATGATACAGGCCAGGACTTGGGCCGAGAACTGGACCGAGGAGGACAAGCGGACCCAGCTGGATCAAGGGAGACGCGCAAAAGTGGGAGAATTAGGGTTCTGTCTGGCAAATATCCAAGCGACACGTATGAGCTCGGATTGCTAGGAGCTGGCAGCTGCAACAATATTGTCAGGGAATCAGTGAGTGCGAGTACTGACAATTCTGTTAAGAATAATGAGTCGTGACTGTATAAAAAGGCAGTAGCCTTTTGGGTGAAGAATAAGAAAAACAATTATCTTCTAACTCCTCTGCTTTCTACCTTCTTCCTCTATTCTACTCTGTTCCATCTATTCCCTGTTCTACTCTATCCGTTCGCAACACGTCACCTCTATTCAAATTAGCCCATTCAGTTCAAGCTTTATAAGGTGTCCCAAAAAAAAGTAATATGTTTGAAAAATGAAAATAGTTTATCAAAAAAAGAAGAATAAAAATAGTTGAATATAGACACTACGATAAACATTACAACATGTCTTGTTATGTTATGGTGAATCCTCTCAATGCTATATATACATACTACCTACTCAAAATGAGATCAAAATATCAAATTTCACAACAATTCATTCTTCTTATGTGTGCATCATACAACTATCATTTTGTAGTTAACAAATTTTCTATGCATAACAGATGGATCATCCACAAGATTCGATTTGAATATGATTGTTGGAGGAAAAAAATTAATTCACTATACGTAGAAATGTTTTTCGATCTGTTGATGAAGTGTTTGATCATTATCAATAAAATTGGTAATTTATATTACCACGGAAAAGTTATGGAAATCAATTATTGCATATCTTAAGTTTCAACTTTATCTTTTATTTTCAAATTTATAATATTATATGTTTGAGAAACTGAATAATTGATCAGTATCACTGAGAAAAAAAGAAGTTGGTACATACTTTTAACAACTGAAGAATTAAACAAAGATCGGATAATGAGCAGAGTGTGATGAAATGGGGAGGGTCTGTTGCAATTTCTTTTTATGAGTTTACGAGGTGGACATAATTTAAATTTATACTAATTTGAAGTTAGGGTGATGTATCTTTGTTTCTTTTTTTTTTCCGATTTGGACGAGGGGAAAACCCCACAAAAACAAACTGACATTACAACCGACTGACCGAAAACTAACCCCTAGAACTTTCAACCAGACCAGAAATAAAATTAAGACTTGTTAAAACCTACCCATCTGGGAATTGCATCCTGGGCGATCCATCTCCATCGGTCTCTCATGGCTTTCTTTGCCAACCTGTCCGCGAGAGTGTTATCTTCTCTGAAAATGAATTTTCAAGCTCCACTCCTTGTGCTCTGCCAACAAAGACAGCCCTTCTTTAGCAGGAGAAGTCCTCTGATTGCCATGCGCCTGTTTGGATGGACCATAAGCCTTCTGAACTGTCTGATCTTATCGATACCAATCTCCATCCTCCTTCTTTGGCAAGGGCCAACCCTTCCAATAGAGCTTTACATTCCATATCTAACACAGATGCGCAGTTACCAAACCACTCGGCTCTGCAACTTAAAATGATTTTACCTCTAACAGATACAGCCGCCAAACCTCCCATACTCGATCTGGGAGACCATGACCCATCGCAATATATAACGACAAGGTCTCCTGATTCTGTTGTTTCTTCACCTCCATTATAACATGTTAAATTCCTGCGCTCAAACTGCAGTAGCGCGCTCTGTGTTCTCAGACAACACCCATCCAGATTCATGCCTTTCTTTCCATGGGCTTGAAGGTTGCGGTTATACCATACCATCCAACAACCTACCATGATTTTCTTCAGATCAGCACATTTCCTTCTGTCATGAAGTACCACAAAAGGTCTGCTACGCTATTAAAATCACTTTCGGCTGGCATTAAGAGGCCCATCCTCCTCCAAAACTCCTTAATCCACCAACATTCCAGAAAAATATGGCAGGTTGTTTCGTCTTTGAAACCACAAAACCAGCAACCTTGTCTGTTGGACATCCTCGCCTCCTTAGATTAGTTGCTACTGGAAGGGCATTGTAGAAAGCTCTCCAACACATAATCTTGACCCTTTCAGGGAGCCTGATTCTCCAGTAGTTCCTCCATGCTTTGCTTACAAACTCAGTGTTTGAAGCTTCTCCATACTGTTTGCTCTTTACTTCTATCTAATTCGTCACTAGTGAGTATGCTGATTTCACCGCAAAATCCTTTCCTCCCGCTTCTTTCCATCTCCATCCATTTGGTTCTCTTATTACCTCTACTCCAGTTTTGAATATTTCAAGGACACTGTGAAGGCTCCTCCATGCATATGAGTCAATGGGTTTGGCCCTGGCATTTTCTATAAGGCCATCATTGAAGTATCTGGTTCTGAATATCTTGCTGACTAGCTGATTTATAAATCTTTATAGCTGTTTCATTAGCATCGCAGCATTCATGGCCTCCAAGTTTCGAAAGCCCAACCCTCCCTTTGTTTTCTCCTTCTGCAGCACTTCACTCTTTACCCAATGAATGCGCTTCTCCTTAGCGTTACTACTCCACTAGAAACTAAGAGCATTGGAGGAAAGCTTTTCACCAAGTGTCTTTGAGACTTTATAACAACTCATCGCGAAAGATTTAATTAAAGCCTCCTTCCCCGCAGCCGACAGTAAGAGGGCCTTCCAGTCTTGAATCTTCCTCACCATCTTGTCTTCCAGCCATCTAAAAGCCTCGACTTTACTCCTCCCCACTATCAGTGGCAGCCCCAGATATTTAGTGTGCTTATCAGTGATGTTCATACCCATGTATTCTCCAACTATATGTTGCATAATAGAGTCAATATTCATACTTGCACAGATTTCTGACTTTTGATGATTTACCTGCTGCCCCCGAAACTGATGCAACCACAGGAGTCTTACCCTGCACTGTCAGGCAGAGGACAGCATCCAAGAAATATCCCAGCACTGAGTACGTGACAGAGAAGATTCCAGGCGTAACGGCTGCCAGCTCCTTATGCAGTGCGTAAGTTTGTTAGGGGACAGTTGTCAGTCAGTAAGTGGACGACCCATTATGAGGGGCCACTATTTATGTAATCCTGGAGTGCAGTCAATAAAGAGTAACCATTAACAAATCATCCTTTCTTCCTCACCTTCTCATTCCCTTCTCATCTCCTTCCCTTCATTCTGTCTCCTCAGCCTCTCTTATCATCTGTACTCTATCATTTGGTGCTTTTCATCGATTGAACTTCCATGCCAGAAACACGTACCTCTGAAGCGCTCGCCGCCCTCTCCGCCAGTTTCACTGAACTGAGTTCCCGAACTCAGACCATGGAGGACCTGATCCAAACTCAGGCCGCGGCCATCCAGCGCCAGGCCGACGAGTCCGCTCGTAACTCAGCCACCATAGAGCGCATGATGGAGCTGATGGAGAAACTACAGACCCAGCGGGTCGACAAGCAGCCCGTTGATGCAAACCCACCCATCCTACCAACACCACCAGCCCCTATAACACCTTACACACTCAACCAAGTCCAACCCCCTCACATCCAGTCACATATCCCCTTCAACCAATACCCACAGCACCACACACCTCAACCGACCCCATACTCTCAAACCTCACCTCGCTCAGCTAGCCCTCCACTTTCCCCTCCACGTACACCCAAGCTTGAGATCCCGTTCTTTGCTGGAGAAGGTGTCGATGGATGGTTATTTCAGATCGAACGCTATTTTGAACACCATGGCATTCCCCCCGATCAAAAACTCACTCTCGCCACATTCTATTTGACTGGGCCGGCGCTATCATGGTTCCAGTGGATGAACCTAACACATCAAATCTCCATTTGGGAATCATTCCGCACCGACCTTAAGTCACGTTTTGGTCCGGCAAGCGTTTACAAACCAGAGGTTCTCATTAACATGCTGCATCAAACCACTTCTGTGACCAACTATATTACAGAGTTTGAAACTCTGTCCATACGTACACCAGGGCTCTCATCTGATAACCTCATGTACCGTTTCCTCGCCGGCCTTCGCCAAGATGTCCATCACGAACTACTCCTGCTAAATCCAACCTCCCTACAAACAGCCATGAGCATGGCTCGTGTTGCTGAACAAAAACTTATTGTCCTCAAACCTACCACACACACTAGGCCCAGCTTCCCTAAACCACCCCTGCCCTTACTTCCGTGGCATCCTCGCCCCCAGACAACCCCAAAACTCCTCACAAACACCCCACACAACTCACCGCCTATCCGCCGCCTTACACCTGCGGAGATGACAGCACGCCGAGCAAAGGGGCTGTGTTTTAACTGTGACGAAGCGTACAGCGCCACACATCAATGTAAAGCTCGTTTCCAGTGTATGATCCTTGCGGATCCGCCTGGTGTAGACGAGGATCCGGACCCTGCTATGGAAGAACCCGTGGAGTACCCTACTGAGGAACCACAACAAGCCTCTCATGACGAGGAGCCGATACCCAACATATCATTCCATGCACTGCAAGGCCATTTCGTTCCCAGCACCCTACGCCTTGCCGGCAGCATCTATGGACAACCTGTAGTGATACTGATCGACAGCGGCTCCACACACAATTTCCTACAGTCACGAGTGGCCAAACACGTCGGCCTAACTGTGGAGCCGTCTCGCCATTTGAGCGTCACCATCGGGAACGGAGACGCTATGCAATGCGAGGGCGTTTGTAAGCAAGTTCCACTGAAGCTGGATCTACATACTCTTGAAACAGAGTTTCATCTCTTGCCCATATACGGCGCGGACGTCGTACTCGGTGCCCAATGGTTGGCTGATATCGGACCTGCCCTGTTCGACTTTAAGAACCTATGGGTTTCATTCCAGCACAATGGGACGCCAGTAAAGTTGCATGGCATGCAACCCCAGGCGCAACTACAGTCCATGACCCTGGGACAACTGAGGCGTGCCACTCGAACTAATACGGTGAACTCGTGTTACCAACTTCTCATGCTGTCAGCAGAGGAGTCATGTTCCCAAGGTATCACTACTGACCCTATTTCCTTACCCACATTACCTACTAACCTCGATCCTAAATACATATCCCAGTTGCACCACATCCTACAGCATCATGCAGTGGTATTCTCCAAGCCCTCCGGCTTGCCTCCAGTACGAGGTGTCGAACATCACATTCCTCTGGAACCCTCTGCATCCACAGTAAATGTCAGACCGTATCGCTATCCTCACCATCAGAAACTGGAGATTGAAAAACTCATTCACGACATGCTGCGAGATGGGATTATCCGTCCTAGTTGTAGCCCGTTTTCCTCGCCTGTTCTTTTGGTTAAAAAGAAAGACGGCACATGGCGTTTTTGTGTGGATTATAGAGCCCTCAATACCGTCACTGTGAAGGACCGATTCCCTATTCCGACAGTTGATGAACTGCTCGATGAACTACACGGTGCCACTGTGTTCTCAAAGCTGGATTTGCGATCTGGTTATCACCAAATCCGAATGCACGAAGCCGATATCTACAAAACCGCATTCCGAACCCATGATGGCCATTACGAATTCCTTGTTATGCCTTTCGGCTTAACTAATGCGCCATCCAGCTTCCAAGCGGCGATGAATGACCTGTTTCGCCCCCTCCTTCGAAGGTGCGTGTTGGTGTTTTTTGACGATATACTAGTGTATAGCCCATCTTGGGCACAACACATGCAACACTTGTCTGCTGTTCTACAGGTTCTTGCTACACATCAGTACTATGCAAAGCACACAAAATGTGACATCGGCCAATCTAAGATACAGTACTTGGGCCATGTAATATCACCTAAGGGAGTTGAGGTAGATCCAGAAAAGATTGAGGCTGTCAAGCTTTGGCCTATTCCTACCACCCTCAAACTCCTTAGAGGCTTCTTGGGTCTCACGGGATATTATCGACGATTCGTTGCTGGTTACGCCCAGCTTGCTGCTCCCCTTACTCGGCTCCTCAGCAAGGACGCCTTCTTATGGAATGATGATGCGGCCAAAGCCTTCGAGACACTTAAAACTGCCCTCACATCTACCCCTGCGCTTGCATTGCCCAATTTTCAGAAACAGTTTGTGGTTAGTACAGATGCATCAGGTGACGGAGTAGGCGCTATACTCACACAAGACGGCCATCCAATCGCTTATTTCAGCAAACAATTCAGTCCGGCTTTGCGGGTCACGTCGGCATATAATAGAGAACTCTGTGCCGTTGTCCTCGCGGTTCAAAAGTGGCGCCAATACTTACTTGGAAATCCTTTCATAATCCAAACCGATCACCAACCTCTCCGCACACTGCTCACTCAGGCAGTTCAAACCCCGGACCAACAGCGTTGGCTTATTAAGCTACTCGGATTTGATTTTGAAGTTGTGTATAAGCCGGGCAAAGAAAACGGAGCAGCTGATGCGCTCTCTCGCCAAGGCCCTGTTATGTTTCAAGCAATGCAAGGGGCTTCTAGACCCGTTCTCGGCATTCTGCAAGCACTCCGAACCACCTATCAAGCTAATCCCGAAGCAGCAAGCCTCTTTCAGTCCATCTCCCAGCAACCAGCCCTGCACCGTAACTTTACCATTAAGGATGGCTTGATTATGCACCGAGGCCGCCTTTTCGTGCCAGCAGAGTACGCCCTCAAACAGCTGATCATGCATGAGTACCATGCAACACCCACTGGGGGTCACGCCGGCATACAGCGGACGTTAGCCAGGGTTTCAGCTGCCTTCTATTGGCACGGTATGCGACAGGACATGCATGCATTTGTTAGCAATTGTTCAACATGCCAACAGGCCAAAAGTCCTACCAGCGCACCCTTGGGTCTTCTACAACCTCTGTCAATTCCTACTAAGGTTTGGTCGGACCTCTCCCTTGATTTTATCACACATTTACCGGTTTCCAGTGGCAAGTCAGTTATCCTTGTTGTGGTGGACCGCCTCACAAAGTATAGCCATTTTGTTCCCTTAGCTACGGGATTCACAGCCGAAGGTGTCGCTAAGGCCTTTACTAAGGAAATTTGCCGCTTACATGGCATGCCCACGAGCATAGTTTCCGACCGAGATCCTATATTTATGAGCCATTTCTGGAGAGATTTATTCCGATCTCAGGGGACCGCCCTGGCCACTAGCACAGCATACCACCCTCAGACAGACGGCCAAACCGAGGTCATAAATCGTTGCATAGAAGACTACCTCAGGTGCTTTGTATCTGACAACCAAAAGACGTGGTTAGACATGCTGCATTGGTCAGAATACAGCTATAACACGGCGAGGCACTCCACCATTCAAATGTCCCCTTTCGAAGCCCTGTATGGTCGGACACCACCCTCGGTTGTGGATTATATCCCAGGCATGTCGAAGGTTGCAGCTTTGGATGAGATGCTTCAGGATAGAACACACATTCTCAAACAACTCCATGCCAATATAAACAGAGCACAACAGCGCATGCGCACCCAGGCAAACAAGCATCGCAAAGATGCCAACTTTAATGTCAGTGATCTTGTCTATGTCAAGCTCAAACCATTCAGACAAGAGACTCTCCATCGTCGCCAGTCCCCCAAGCTTGCCATGCGCTACTTTGGTCCATTCCGCATTTTGGAAAAGATTGGGGAGGTTGCTTATCGCCTGGACTTACCACCTACAGCTCGACTGCATAACGTCTTCCACGTTTCCTTACTCAAACCCTGCACCAACACCAGTCACCAAGTTCCAGCTGCCTTACCGGAATGCTTCCAGCGCAAGCCTCCGGAGAAGACCCCGCTCAAGGTGCTCAGTGCACGCCAGATCCATCGTGACGGGTCCTTGGTTCGCCAGGTCCATGTTCAGTGGCGCGAGCAGCCTGTTGACAAAGCCACCTGGGAGGACATCGACGAGTTTTCTCTCGACTATTCGTCATTCCGACTCGAGGACGAAGTCGTGTCTGAAGGGCGTGGCAATGATGCAACCACATGAGTCTTACCCTGCACTGTCAGGCAGAGGACAGCATCCAAGAAATATCCCAGCACTGAGTACGTGACAGAGAAGATTCCAGGCGTAACGGCTGCCAGCTCCTTATGCAGTGCGTAAGTTTGTTAGGGGACAGTTGTCAGTCAGTAAGTGGACGACCCATTATGAGGGGCCACTATTTATGTAATCCTGGAGTGCAGTCAATAAAGAGTAACCATTAACAAATCATCCTTTCTTCCTCACCTTCTCATTCCCTTCTCATCTCCTTCCCTTCATTCTGTCTCCTCAGCCTCTCTTATCATCTGTACTCTATCAGAAACTCTCTCATATAGCTCCAATACTTTCTTTAGGATCCTCAGGCTATGGAAATCAGCTCTCAAGAAAAGCAAATAGTCATCTTCAAAAAAACATATGATTAATAAGGGGGATGCCCCTGCTGACTCTTACTCCCTTCATTCTATTAATGTCTTGCTCCTTGAACAATTTAAGAGATAGCCATTCCGGACAAATAATAAAAAGGTATGGTGAAATTGGGTCACCCTGTCTCAGCCCCCTATCAGGTACTATGCGTCTTGACATCTTCCCGTTTGGTTTTACTCTATATGAGACAGTCTTGACACAGGTCATAACTCTGTTGACCCACACTTGGTTAAACTCCAATTTAATCAGCATTCTTTGCATGAAAGACCACTCCATCCGGTCGTATGCTTTACTCATGTCGATTTTCAGAGATAAGTACCCTTTCTGGCCCTGACCCTTATGTCTAATGACATTTTCTACCTCATGAGCTATCAAAATGTTGTCAGAGATAAGCCTACCCTTGATGAATGCACTTTGGGATTGTGAGATTATTTCTGGTAGGCAAGACGTAAGTCTGCTGGCAAGGACTTTGGTTATGATTTTCATAAAACTGTACAAAGACTAATAGGCCTGTTATCACCAACACTGCATGCATCCTTCCGTTTTGGCACCAATA
The DNA here is from genome assembly GCA_033675215.1 of Rhodiola kirilowii. Lineage (NCBI taxonomy): Eukaryota > Viridiplantae > Streptophyta > Magnoliopsida > Saxifragales > Crassulaceae > Rhodiola > Rhodiola kirilowii. Next base: position 11,511,814 of record CM066195.1, on the reverse strand, counting down.
TTATCACCGTCTCATTCATTGTATGATCTAAAACACCCTCATTTAGGAAGGATAATGCCTCCTTGCACAAATCATCCTTAATAGTACCCCCAAAAACTCTGATAGAATAATGCTGAAAACCATCTATACCCGGGGCTTTTGTAGGGTGCATCTGGAAGAGAGCTGCTCTAATTTCATCAATCGTGTAAGGCTCTAGCAATCTTTGGTTCATCTCATCATTTACTTTCTTTGGAACAATACTGAGAACATCCTCCCATATCTCCTCTGGCATCATCTCTTGTGCCTGAAAAAGATCATGAAAATAGTCAGCAAACTCTTTTAAGATATCATCAGTGCTGTTCACCTCTTTTCCCTCCTGTGTCTTCAGTTTGTTTATAAATTTCTTATCCATTCTCTGCGTAGATTTAGCTATGAAGAAGGCATTGTTTCTGTCTTCATCCTTCAGCCATTCAGTCCTTGCCCTCTGCCTCCATAAAAGCTCCTCTCTAGCCAGCCATTCATCTAACCTTCTCGAAGCCTCCTCTTCTCGTTCAACCACCTCACTGGTTCTTGGTTCAGACTGAAGATTGTTTATGTACTCCTTAAGATTCTTAATGCTCCTCTGTACATTGCCAAACTTCTGATTAATCCACCTTTCCAACTCTTTCCCACAAGCGTGGAGCTTATCTCCCATGTTAGCAGAGCTATTCCCAACCTTCCTCCATGCATTTTTAACGACCTCCTTGAAGCTCGAATCTCGCTTCCACATAGGATCAAATTTGAAGCTTGGAACTGAACTTCTTTTGCTAGGGGTCACTCCCTTTCCTAGGGACAGTATCAATGGTCAATGATCAGAGTGCAAAGCCCATCCATTAAGAACTTTCGCCTTTGGGAAGCTCCTCATCCAGTTCTTGTTCGCCACCACGCGGTCCAGTCTTACCCTAGTTCCTCGCCTCCTTTTCTTCGGTTTGAAAAAGTAAAACAAGGACTTGTGAATCTGTTGAGTCGTATTTATACGACTCGTCGAGTCAACTAATTCAATTTATTTTGATAATTTATTATGCGAACAGTTACTTCTTAGTGTTGTTTTGTATGTCAGGTGTTTCAGAAGCTTTAGGAGGAAACATGCATAAAAGATGGTGTTTCGTGCCGAAAACATCACAATGGCAGATCAGACATTTCGACGCTCGAAGGAGTGTTGGGAATGTACCGTTGATCAGAAAAATACGAGCTACATGACATTGCGTAGCTGACTCGATTCCCTACAACTCTCTAGTTCACACCGAGAGCATCCGAGGTCATATAGAAGGTCAAATCCAGAGTCAAAATCGGAACTGGCGCGCAGAAAGAAGAACCAGAATCAGTGTGGATCGCGTCCGGAAGAGACATTAACATTAACGTTAACGTCAAGGACAAACACAGTGCTAATGTTTCCTACGAACGCGACAAATCGACAAGGTGATGATGTCAGCAGTCCGTTTAATGATGTCAGTAAGGCCGAAACTTGGAAATTGAGCCCAAAAACAGACTTGGAAACCCTATTTTTTTGCTATAAATAAGATCTTTGGGTAGGATTTCCATCATCTCATATTCTACGAAGATCAAGACGGCTCTGGAGAAGACGCAAGCTTTCAACAAAAGAGAAGAGATTTTCTACTACTTTCATCATGCATATTTGTATTTTTATTTCGATGATGTGTATCTAAACTCTTTATTCAATTTAGGGTTTCGTTCATTGTGACACATGTTTTGAGACTTTGTTCTTAATGCTATTTTATGTTTTACTAGTTCTTGCTTCATCACATGAATTAACTTGTTAGATTAAGTGGAAGCTTTGTCGCAAAGCTTAAATGAGCAATTAATTCTTACCGTTAATATCTGCTGGAAACTTTGTCGTAAAGGTAGATCGTAACACCTAGGCTAAATAATACCGTTGTCAAATTATTAAGTTTAGGAAAGAACTAGAAGTCTAACACCTTTGTCGGGTTAGATTGTGGTGTATCACCTTTGTCGGGTTAGATTGTGGTGTATCACCTTTGTCGGGATACTTTAGGATATTACCTTTGTCGGAATTCCACACTTATAAATATGAAATTATATATTTAGCAGTCGATGATAAACATGTCACAATAGAAACCCTAAGCTGAATGCTCTCTCCGATTGAAAGTCTTTCCTTACTTTTTCTCTTTTGCACTCACTGTTGCTTAAAACCCCCCATTTTAATTGTTTACAGAGACAGCTTCAACAACACCAGCTCCCTTGGGTTTGACCCTGCTTGCCGCTACACTAGCTTATTGTAAAAAAATTATAAATATTAAATTTGACGCGTCAGACGACGCGCGTCAAATTTTGGCGCCGTTGCCGGGGAGCTGCGCTTCGGTGAAGCTGTTCTTTTTGTTTTTTATTTTTCTGTTTTTTTATTTTATTTAGCTATTTTTAGTGCTTTGCTACTTGTGTGCCATGTCTCGTGCAGGTAGCCAGATTGGTGATAATGTCCGCAACAATGAGATCGAGCTAGTTGATGAAAACTAGGAAGTAATTCCTCCATTCTATGATGATCCGGAGCAGCTCGTTCGTGCTCGCAACCGTACAGTCAGGGAGGCTCGACAGCTGAATCAGAGGGCACCTGTTGCACATAATGGTGCTGGTGCGAGGCAGCCGCCTCCACCGCAGCTTCCACCGCCACGACCGCAGCCGCCAGTCTACAGGAGGCTAGAAGACGATGAGCATAACTACTACGAGCCGACCATGAGGGAGTTGTCTACCCCTAATTTTCAAAATATTCCTTGGTGCATCCATGAGGGGCCAGACATGCAGGAAATCGTGGTCAATACTGCAGTGGTGCATCATCTGCCCAAGTTTTCGGGTCGGTGATGAGTCGTATTTATACGATTCATCGAGTCAACAAAACCCACCAAATACGACATTTGATCATAAGAACATATGCTTGTTAATGTCGTTTTGCATTTCAGGGCCTTTTGGAGTCTAAAGAAGAATCGGGCTTAAAAGATGGCATTTAAGGCCAAAATCACCACAAGGCATTATTGGGCCACACGTGAAGCTCAAGCCAAACCTATCCCACTTGCAAAGTCTTGATGATTCTAGAAGCATCTCATTATTTGCTCATGCCAATCCATTTTGACTACTTCCAAAGCAAGAGTGCCTAGATGATTCTAGAAGCATCTCAACATTTGCAATGGCCAAACCACTTATGTCACTCCAACTTGGTGCCCAAGACAAGAGAAACCCTAGCTCATTTCCTATAAATAGAACCCCTTGGCCTTGTGTAATCAATTCGAAAATTCACTCTAAAATTCATAGTTGTTACTTGACGGAGCCCACCGCACTGTCGTTAAGGTGCGGTGTTCTCTGCGCAAAAGCAAATTTATATTCCGCTACTCGTGACCTTACTACTGGGTAGCAAGTGGTAAGTAGGGGTCGATCCCAAGGGAATTAGGGGGATAGTCGTTCTTTGAGGGATTTGTACAACGAGGGAGCGTGTTTTAGGTTGATTGCGGTTTCAGTGCGGAAAAGTAAGTGATTGGTTGGTTTTGGTTTTTAGTGCAGAAAAGTAAATGACAGAAAATGTAAATACTGAAAATAAAAGCAGAAGACTTACAGCGGGTGATGCGTGATTGGTAAGTCCTCCGGAAGGTGAGCAGTTGATAGAGCAGTTTATACTAAGAAAGTAAATGCGAGGGGTTTTTTAAATCTAAGGAAAGCATTCGGTTTCGGGGGCCTTGTATCATAGCCTGTTTATCATTGACCATTAGTGATTCTTCTAAGTATTCAAAAGTGTATCAAGGCCATTTCAAGCAATCGATTTGCACACACCGTCTAGCCCATTTCAAGGTCGTAGAGCACTTGTTCTATTTAGACTAGCACCCCATTTCAAGGTATACTAGCCTATGTGCATCCATTGATCCGTCATTTCCGATCAAAACCAATGGTGTTTAAAAGAGGTCGAACTCCTCAGATAAGCTTTACCATTTCAAGCATCCACTTACCCGAGTATGTTCACGAACCCCCACGGAAGAGTTTTGCCATTTCAAGCATCCACTCAACCTTGGAAGTTCTGGCCTAATATATGGCACATAGAACAAGTTTTGAATAAAAAGAAGAGGCACTACGTGCAGGGTCTAAAACATTTTATGATACAAGTACACCCCTTCAACCGAATGAAGAGTTTAGCTACGAATATCCATAGAGGTGGATACCATAGCTAAGTACTTACAGTTTTTGAAAGACAGTAAGTAAAGGAAAGGGGTGAGTACTTCAAGAACCGACAAGAGTACTCGAGAATAAAGAAAAGCTTGAGTACTCAAGAACCGACAGGAGTACTCAAGACCGAACTATAATACTCAAGAACCAACAGGAGTATTATATATTGAAAACCAAACTTACAAAGTGCCAATTTTCTAGAGAGAGAAGTGTTTGATTTTTTGGGGATTTTTGGATATGTTACAAATGAGATGGAAGGCATGTATTTATAGCCATGGGGGAGGAGAAGATGTGGTGGAGGAGGAGGACACTTGGCAAGCTCCCATGGTGGCTCCATTAGCCGCCGGTGGCCGGTTGAGGAAGGAGGAGAGCTTCCTCCATGGCTCACCTTCTAGCACAAGCCGCCGGTCATCGAGGAGAAGGGGGGAAGAAGGCCACCCATGAGTCATCCTTTCCTCCCAAAGCCGCCGGTCACCATGGGAGAAGAGTGAGTTTTGTGAGTTTTGTGCAGTCTTTTCACAAAACTATCGGTGTGTTTCAGCCCGGACTGACTTTGTTTATTCCTCGGTTGGATTTGTATTGAGTGAGTCCACGTCAGGATCTTGAGATTTCTTCATTCAGCGTCTGATCGTGACCTTGGACTGACTCGTAATATATTTTCAGCGTAAAATCCTCTCCTTAGCGTGTTTTCTCTATAAGCTCCAAAATACCCTGTAGATAAATATCGGAACTAACAAGCAAAAGTTAAATAGACAAACAGTCTAATTTTGTGGGTTTAACTGTGTTTTTGATTCGTATAATTATGGTCCATCAGATCACCCCACACTTTTAGTTGTTCGTCCCGAACAATGCTATTAAAGGGCGGCACTAAGTAAGCTTTAAAAAAATGAAAGTTAGACTGTGGGACTAGATTTATCCTAATTCATGCATTACTTACTTATTACCAAATTGAACTGTGTAAATAAATAAAAGAAACTTGATACTTGTACCTTCGTGCTGAGATGCAAATTATTTTGGATGTTTCGGGAGATAGCCCTTTTTAGGCTCCTGGACTGCATTCTCGGGACCGTCTCGCACTATATGGTTTCCTTGTAGCTTTCTCTAGCACGTGATTCGGTTCAGGTTTCAATGGTTTGGTCTTTGATTTTCTTTTGGTGAGGGACAGCTTTTGTAGTGAATCGGCCTTTGGCCTTTGATTTGACTCTTTGAGTACTTCACTTTTTGTTCGGTTAAAACCTTCACAATTTTGGGCCTTTGGCCTCTTGATTTGCTTCTTTGAGCTTTTTGCTTCTTTGTGACTTGCTAGTCCATTTTCTCAAGCTTTTTTGGGAGGTCTAATCGTTGCCCGCGAGCATATGGAAATACCTCCCCGCTCCTCTCATCCTTGCCGTTTCGCGCGGGTCAAGATGAGGGTCGCTCATCTATTTTATCGGCTACTTTGACTAGAGATAGGACGGTCTGATTCCCGTCCTCGCCTTTTTTCTTTTTGCATAAACACTGCATGGCTGAGATGACTTCAATCGTCACTGAAACCCGAAGTGCAGCCTCCACTGACTTCGAAAACCATATAGTTTGATTCGATCCTTCGAGTGCTTGCCAAGCCTCTCTAGGGCAGTTTATGTCAACTCTACATCCCTAGTTTATCTCAGCACAAAGGGACAAATGAGAAGTTACATTCTAAGTTTTTAAACAGTTGAATTTTCACAAGGTTAATGCATGAATTATGATCTATCTTTTTCACATTCTTAAGTTCATATTTTCAAAAAGATAATATTAAAGGAAAGAAAACATGTTTATGTACACAGGTGGTTCTCACCCCACACTTTTGAATGAAGGCGTGCCTTTCAGCAAGACTTAGTTCAAAAGCCATGCAAGCAGATGTTATATGAGAAGGGAATGACATTAAGGAAAAGGGAAGAACAGAACTCCCTTTATTGTGTCGAATGATCGACATGGCATGAGGCTGGATAATCGAGGGAGTTCGGTTGGGGCCTTGAACTCTTGGCATAGGCCTGGCTGGCTTAATGTTGCACCCAAGTCCGATTCCTGAATAGTCATTTCTTCTATGCACCAAGTGGGTGAGAGCGACTTATTGGAAAAAACTAAATGACAGAAAATAAAAGTACTGAAAGTAAGATAGGTGTCGGGTTACCTCCCGACCAGTGCCTTTGTTTAACGTCGTTGGCTCGACAGTACCTCATTCTTGGATCACTGGTTTGGATCCCACGGGTGGCTCAGGTCGTATTTCGCCACTGTTCCTGTGTTGATTTTTGCCTTGCCTTTTCGTGATTTCTTGTGAGATGATGTGCTTGGGTCCAGTTCCCATGATTCTGGCGGTTTCTCCTTCCAACGTCTCTGAGAAGGCGAGGGACCCTTCACTACTAGTCTCTTGAACTTGGTTTTCTGGTGTTTAGGGCTGCCTTGTCCAGTCATGGCGAAAACATGCTCCATCGAGGAGTCGTTCTGCTCAGGCCCTTTTCCCATCCTTTTTTTAGTCTCTTCATGGCTCACACGGTTTTCAGTGGTGTTTTGGACTTCTTCCCTTGTTGGCACCGTCTCGAGTTCCCACGAGGGTTCTTCCTCGTTGCTTCCGATGCTTTCTATGTCTGATTCTTCAGATGGCTCGGGAGTATTTTCTTCATCTGTCTCTGGACCAGCCTCTTCTATCTGCATTCCTCTGTCAGCTTGGGGTATTCGTTTTGTGGCTGCGGCCAGGTCTTTTATGAGGTACCACATGTCTGCCATGGACAAGTTCCTAGCTGATCTTCTCATTGCTTCGTTAATCTTTGTCAGCTCATCGGCCTTCATCCCACGAAGAAATCTTTGAAGAAGAAATTTCTTCGTGAATCCATGGTGCGGGCAGCGTGAGACGATGGTGTCATAGTTTGTGTAGTATTCGTCCAAGGTCTCATCCCGGGATTGTTGAAGGCCCATGATCTTCTCTCGGGTTTGTTGTCGTAAGGATGGGGGGGGGGAGAATTCCCTCAGAAATGGAACGCAAAGGTCCACAAAATGTACTGCACTACTAGCGGTTGATGTGTAATACCAGATCGTTGCAAAATCAGTTAAAGAAAATTTGAAGCATTTAAGCTTAAATTCCTCTAACATTTCATTTTTAGGTTTTATGTGTTGGCAAACATGGTGAAAGTTTCGGCAGTGTTGTACTGGGTCTTCTCCATCCGTACCTCCGAACAGGGGTAGATGTCTTGTTGTCCATGCATACGTAGTGGGTAGCGTCATGAGGAGATGAGAAGGGAAGGGAGAGAACAACTTATCCGACGGCTAATTCCCCGGCAACGGTGCCAGTTTTGACGGAGCCCACCGCACTGTCGTTAAGGTGCGGTGTTCTCTGTGCAAAAGCAAATTTATATTCCGCTACTCGTGACCTTACTACTGGGTAGCAAGTGGTAAGTAGGGGTCGAAACCAAGGGAATTAGGGGGATAGTCGTTCTTTGAGGGATTTGTACAGCGAGGGAGCGTGTTTTAGGTTGATTGAGGTTTCAGTGCGGAAAAGTAAGTGATTGGTTGGTTGGTTTTGGTTTTTAGTGTGGAAAAGTAAATGACAGAAAATGTAAATAATGAAAATAAAAGCAGAAGACTTACAGCGGGTGATGCGTGATTGGTAAGTCCTCCGGAAGGTGAGCAGTTGATAGAGCAATTTATACTAAGAAAGTAAATGCGAGGGGTTTTTTAAATCTAAGGAAAGCATTCGGTTTCGGGGGCCTTGTATCATAGCCTGTTTATCATTGACCATTAGTGATTCTTCTAAGTATTCAAAAGTGTATCAAGGCCATTTCAAGCACTCGATTTGCACACACCGTCTAGCCCATTTCATGGTCGTAGAGCACTTGTTCTATTTAGACTAGCACCCCATTTCAAGGTATACTAGCCTATGTGCATCCATTGATCCGTCATTTCCGATCAAAACCAATGGTGTTTAAAAGAGGTCGAACTCCTCAGATAAGCTTTGCCATTTCAAGCATCCACTTACCCGAGTATGTTCACAAACCCCCACGGAAGAGTTTTGCCATTTCAAGCATCCACTCAACCTTGGAAGTTCTGGCCTAATATATGGCACATAGAACAAGTTTTGAATAAAAAGAAGAGGCACTAAGTGCAGGGTCTAAAACATTTTATGATACAAGTACACCCCTTCAACCGAATGAAGAGTTTAGCTACGAATATCCATAGAGGTGGATACAATAGCTAAGTACTTACGGTTTTTGAAAGACAGTAAGTAAAGGAAAGGGGTGAGTACTTCAAGAACCGACAAGAGTACTCGAGAATAAAGAAAAGCTTGAGTACTCAAGAACTGACAGGAGTACTCAAGACCGAACTATAATACTCAAGAACCAACAGGAGTATTATATATTGAAATCCAAACTTACAAAGTGCCAATTTTCTAGAGAGAGAAGTGTTTGATTTTTTGGCAATTTTTGGATATGTTACAAATGAGATGGAAGGCATGTATTTATAGCCATGGGGGAGGAGAAGATGTGGTGGAGGAGGAGGACACTTGGCAAGCTCTCATGGTGGCTCCATTAGCCGCCGGTGGCCGGTTGAGGAAGGAGGAGAGCTTCCTCCATGGCTCACCTTCTAGCACAAGCCGCCGGTTATGGAGGAGAAGGGGGGAAGAAGGCCACTCATGAGTCATCCTTTCCTCCCAAAGCCGCCGGTCACCATGGGAGAAGAGTGAGTTTTGTGAGTTTTGTGCAGTCTTTTCACAAAACTATCGGTGTATTTCAGCCCCGGACTGACTTTGTTTATTCCTCGGTTGGATTTGTATTGAGTGAGTCCACGTTAGGATCTTGAGATTTCTTCATTCAGCGTCTGATCGTGACCTTGGACTGACTCGTAATATATTTTCAGCGTAAAATCCTCTCCTTAGCGTGTTTTCTCTCTAAGCTCCAAAATACCCTGTAGATAAATATCGGAACTAACAAGCAAAAGTTAAATAGACAAACAGTCTAATTTTGTGGGTTTAACTGTGTTTTTGATTCGTATAATTATGGTCCATCATTACTCTTGTCATTTGGCTTGAAAGAAATCCAACATCTCTCTACCCCTTCTTTACTTGTTACGCAATTTACATTCCACACTACACATTTTAGGTTGAGCCTAAATTCCGATTGTGATTCCCTTAGCTCTTGTGTTCTTACCATGAACATGAGTGGCTAAAACCTTCACAATTCAGTTTGGGGATCCCTAGTGTTGTAGCAAGGCTTTGAGACCTTGATCTTAATGCTTCCTTGTATTCATTTGCTAGTCATGTGCCAATGGTTTGGGAATGAATACCTAGGCTAAACTAAGGCTTGAAAGGGACGGGTTTAGCCGTGTGGGTTCACTACCTCCATTGTGCTTGTTGTCATTGAAAAGTGAAACAAGCTTTTGCACCTAGTCTAGTACACCTTGAAAGGGGTTATTAAACTTGTTCGCACTAGAAATCCAAGTCTTGAAAAGGAATGGATTGTGGTGTATGCGCTCGAAAGGGCCTTACTTTAGGGTTTTTGTCTTGAAATGGAACTAACCCACACTTATGGATACAAGGATAGATCATTAGAGGTCAATGACGAGTTGAGCTACAACTAAAGGCCCCTAGACCGAATTCCCTTCTCTTGATCACAATCCTCTTGCATTTACTTTCTTTACTTACATGTTCAAAACCATTTTCAAAACCCCAACTTGTCTTTACTTTACTTTTCATTTCGCAAAAGAACAACAAGTATTTGAACTATTTCCCTTGGGTTCGACCCCTACTTGCCGCTCTACTAGTTTACTAGTGAGTTAATAGTGGTGGACTTAATAAATATTAGATTTGATTTGCACACTACGACAAGTGCTTGTCAGTCGGCAAGGCGAGTCAGCCACCAAGCATCTTCAGAGCCTTCATGGCATCTGCCAGACTCTCCGACCCTATGAAGCCACAGTGGAGAATTTCAAACTCAAGGCTTTCCATTTTTCTTTAACTGATGCAGTTCACGCTTGGTTCTTATCTCTCCCTTCAGGTAGCATCAGAACTTGGGACCAGATGTAGAAAAAATTTCTTGACAAATACTACCCAGTAGTTAAGGAAGGACAGGTCCGTAGGCAGCTGCAAGATCTCAGACAAGGGCCGAATGAGACAATGTACGACTATCTGGAGAAATTCAACGCCCTAGAACAGAGCTGCTACAACCTTGGAGTGCCAGAGAAGCTGATCATAGAGTTCATGCTTGATGGGTTGAGGCCACTCGACAGGATGCTGCTAGACACCTCAGCTGGATGGACTATCTTAAATCTATCCCCAACCGGAGTGCGAAAGATGGCTGCAGAGGTGGCCGAGAATGCTAGATTCGGGGAGGGGGCTAGCCGACATGAGGAATTCAGCAGAACTAGACACGTTGCGAAGGCTGAGACCCCACCAAATCAGATGACTGAGGAGATTAGATAGATGAAAGAGATGGTGCAGAAGCTCATAATGAAGCAGTCGGTCCAGGTGAAGCCTTGTGAGTTTTGCGGTGCAACGAATCACAAGACGGATTCATGCCTCAGTTTGCAGGAAGAGGAACACGGTTATGTGAATGCAGTGGGTGAATTTCAAAATTACAATACTTATGCACCCCACCAACCTCAGCAGCAGTATTATCGTCCACCATATCGCCAACAGCAGGGCAGCTACAATAATCAGAACCAGTATCAACAGAGAGGGCAAAATTACAATCAAGCAGGCCATAGCCATCAGAGTTCCAACAAGTCTCTGGAAGATGTGGTGAAGGAGTTGACGATTACCATGCAGCAAAATCAGGCAAAGAATGATGAAACTTTCACGGAGCTGGGTAAGCAAATGTCCAACTTAGCGCATACTGTTTCTGAGCTGAAGAGAGATCCAGGAAGGTTACCATCGTAGCCAGTGCCTAATCCAAGAGGGAATGTCAGCACATTGGCAGTAGTGGATGTGGACACGACACTAAAGGAGTCTGCATATTGGTTGAACAAGATGCTCGCGCTTGACGAGCACATTGGTGCAGAAAATGAAGAAAACGAGTCGGAATCAGTGCCGATCACGTCCGAAGGAGACATTAGCTCGACGCTAATATCTGACGCGAACGCGCCTGTAATGTTAAGGCTAGACGCGCCCATAACGTCTACAGCAAACGTGATCCACACTGATATGCACCCCAAAACTGATGCTTTTCCTTCGTTTTCTATGCAGGTAATAACTCCTAAAGGCCATATGATAAACAAGGATCAGCTAGGAGGCAGATTGGAGGCAAAGCATGAGCAGAACAACCCAACGATGGAGCACCCAGCTGCTGCGAGTCATGAGGCACCGTCTAAAAATAGTAAGGACCCAGGTGCCTTCCTAGTCACCTGTGGTGTTGGTGAGACACTTATACACCACTGTTTGATTGATCTAGGTGCTGCTATTAATGCCATGCCTTACTCATTATATTGCTCTTTGAAATTGGGACCATTGAAGCCTCCTAAGCTGTTGGTAGAGTTAGGAGATAAATCATGTGTTCGTCCGGTTGGTTTACTTGAGGATCTAACACTCCGAGTAGGAGACCTTGTTGTTCCTGCAGATTTCTATGTCTTGCAGATGGGAGATGCTAGAGACGATGATCGTCCGACGCTTATCTTGGGATGGCCATTCCTCTTCGCCACCAAGACCAAGATTGACATGAGCTCAGGCTTGTTGTCACTTGCGTTTGATGGCAAGACATCGAATTTCCTATTTTATGCGGATGCCGACCGTCCATGCATGAAGAAACCACCGGATATTGTGAATACATCATACCTTGGTGCCATAATTCCAGACCCACCGGATGAGACTGACTGCGCAGCTAGATCAGTAGCTATGATCAAGGTGTCCTCGCAGACTAAGGAGGTTGTGAAGGCGAACCCGCCTGATCGATGGAGAGCAGACACGAGTACACCATCACACAATGATTTTGGGTAGACTGAAGGAGTAGCTGAGGTGAAATTTGACCTCACACGCCCATGGGATCCTAACTTGTGATCCCTAAAGAGGCAAGGTTGAGCCAACGATGTAAAACAAAGGCGCTCGCAGGGAGGCAGCCCTGCAAAACTTTTTGTTTTTCTCATTTTTATTTCGTTTTATGTTTGTTTGAGTCTTGAGTCATGTTTTCACAGTGTCTTTTAGGAAAAGAGATGTTATTCATTCAGGAAACAGGTGCAACTCAGTGCGAATCGCGTCCGCACTTAACATTATCTGGCCGCGTTCGGTGTTAACATTAGGTTAACGTCTCTATCGAACGCGGCACGTAAAGTCTGAAGAGGACGCGGTTGACCATTGACCAGCGTTGACCGACTCGTTTGACCATAATTTACACCATCACGCGACAATATGAGGGGAGTGCCTGTTCATTTTTATTCTCTATTTGTTTTTCCCTACGTTTGTGTGTCTTGCATTGTTGTGTCTTTGAATTTAAGTCGTACCGTGAGGACACGGCTTGGTTCAAAAGTGTGGGGTGGGAGAGTCAGTCAGTCAGTTTTGTCAGCACGTTTATTTTTCTTGCACTTGCACTGTGTCAGCACGTTTCCCTTTTTAAATTTTTTTTTTGAAAGTATGAAATTTCTCTCTATTTCCGGGAAATGCAGTATTGGATGTTGATGATGTGAAATAGATGATGCTGATTAGATGAATTTCTCTCGTAAAATTTGAATTATGCTTTTACATGTGTATTTGACCTACTACGTGTCCTTTTGAGTTGAGATAAATAGGGATGTGGAGTTGATAGAAATGTCCTAGAGAGACTTGACGAAGCATTCAAAGGACCGAATTTCGAGTTATGTGGTTATGTGTATTTTGTGGAGGCTAGCACTTCGTGACGATATGGTTCGGAGTTAGCTTTGCCGCTGCAGCGTTTATGTAGGTAGGCGGGACGGGAAAATAGACCGTCCTATCTCTAGTCCGAAGTAACCGGGAAAAAAGCCTGGGTGACCCTCATCTAGACTCGCGTAAAAAGGTCGAGGATGAGAAAGAGCAGGGAGGTATTTCCATATGCTTGCGGGCGATGATTGGACCTCCTTCAGAAAAAAAAAGAGAAAGGACAAGCAATTCACAATAAAGGAGCAAAGCTCAAGAAAAAAATCAGCCACATTATGAAGTTTCATACAACAAAAAGTGAAGAACATCATTCATACATCAAGAGCCAAAGGCCAAAGAAAGTCACTACAAAAGCTGTCCAACAAAAAAAAGAAAGCTCAAAAATCTTGAAGCTCGAATGAATCACGTGCAAGAAAAAGCAATGAAGTATAACCATATAGCTGGAGTTCGGGACAACGAGTGCAGATCATGGGTCTAAAGAGGACTATATCCCATTCATCCGAATTGGTTTGGATTTCAACTCTAAGGTAACACGTATCAAGTTAATTCTGTGTTGAGCATGATGATTTTAGTAACGATTGAGTTATGCATAGAAAAGTGAGTCTAGACTAGCAGCTCATATTCATGTAGCATTATCTAGGACATCGAAGAAATTGTGGTGTTGCATTTAATTTCCTTCTATGACTTAGTTCTTGTTCGGGACGAACAAGTTTAAGTGTGGGGTGGTTTGATGAGTAATATTTATACGACTCGTCGAGTCAACTAATCCCATCTATTTCGACACTTTATTATGCGAACAGTTACTTCTTAGTGTTGTTTTGCATTTCAAGTGTTTCGGAAGCTTTAGGAGGAAACATGCATAAAAGATGGCGTTTCGTGCCGAAAATATCACAATGGCAGATCAGACCTTTTGATGCTCGAAGGAGTTCTGGGAATGGACCGTTGATCAGAAAAATACGAGATACATGGCGTTGCGTAGCTGACTCGATTCCCTACAACTCTCTAGTTCACACCGAGAGCATTCGAGGTCATATAGAAGGTCAAATCCAGAGTTAAAGTCGGAACTGGCGTGCAGAAAGAAGAACCAGAATCAGTGTAGATCGCGTCCGGAAGAGACATTAACATTAACGTTAATGTCAAAGACGAACGCGGTGCTAATGTTTCCTATGAACGCGACCAGTCGACGAGGTGATGACATCAGCAGTCCGTTTGATGATGTCAGCAAGGCCGAAACTTGGAAATTGAGCCCAAAAATAGACTTGGAAACCCTATTTTTTGCTTTAAATAAGATCTTTGGGTAGGGTTTCCATCATCTCATATTCTACGAAGATCAAGACGGCTCTGGAGAAGACGCAAGCTTTCGACAAAAGAGAAGAGATTTTCTACTACTTTCATCATGCATATTTGTGTTTTTATTTCGATAATGTGTAGCTAAACTCTTTATTCAGTTTAGGGTTTCGTTCATTGTGACACATGTTTTGAGACATTGTTCTTAATGATATTTTATGTTTTACTAGTTCTTACTTCATCACATGAATTAACTTGTTAGATTAAGTGGAAGCTTTGTCGCAAAGCTTAATTGAGCAATTAATTCTTACCGTTAATATCTGCTGGAAACTTTGTCGTAAAGGTAGATCGTAACACCTAGGCTAAATAAAACATTTGTCAGATTATTAAGTTTAGGAAAGAACTAGAAGTCTAACACCTTTGTCGGGTTAGATTGTGGTGTATCACCTTTGTCGAAATACTTTAGGATATTACCTTTGTCAGAATTCGACACTTATAAACATGAAATTAGATATTTAGCAGTCGATGATAAACATGTCACAATAGAAACCCTAAGCTGAATGCTCTCTCCGATTGAAAGTCTTTCCTTACTTTTTCTCTTTTGCACTCACTGTTGCTTAAAACCCCCCATTTTAATTGTTTACAGAGACAACTTCAACAACACCAGCTCTATTGGGTTCGACCCTGCTTGCCGCTACACTAGCTTATTGCAGGAAAATTATAAATATTAAATTTGACGCGTCAAAATCCTGTCTCTTAGCGAGCAATCAATGAGAGCCTTTCGGAACCTCCTCATCTGTTCCTTTTCCCTTTTCCTCTTGCCACTCATTTCGTCAGAGTAAAGGATTTCATTGAAATCCCCTAGAACCACTGATGATCCGTATTCATACGACTCATCGAGTCAACAAAACCCACCAAATACGACACTTGGTCATACGAACATTTGCTTGTTAATGTCATTTTGCATTTCAGGCACTTTGGGAGTCTTAAGAGGAATCACGCATTAAAAATGGTATTTTGTGCCAAAAAACATCACAAGGCAGTTTTGGCCGAGCATCGCCCAGGCCGCATTCCAGTGCACCAGCCGAGCTGTCTAGCACTGAATTCAAGTTGCTCAGGCAAACCAGCTGATCTGACAACTCCGACTCGAGCAAGTTGATCAAAATAGCAGATAAGTCGGACGATGTCACTAAAACAAGGAGAACGCCCGAGCAGATTGGCAGTTGCCCCAATTCAAAAGGTCCTGCGTGCGCTGATAGGCACCGAAACCAAGTTGCTTGACCAGACAGGCGGATCTGGCAAATCCGGCTCAACCAAGTTGTTTGAAATGCCAATAACTCGGACGATCTCAATTCCCAGACAAAACGCCCGAGTGGAACCAGCCCATGCCCGAGAAATGCCTAGTCCCGTCCGAGACTGACAGAGCCTTGTCGTGAGGCAATGCAAAAATACAATTTATAAGTCCACTACTTGTGACTTCACTATTGGGTTGTAAAGCGGTAAGTAGGGGTCGAACCCAAGGGAATTAGTGGATAGTAGTTCTTTGAGGAAATGTAAAGAAATTAAGTGCGATTGGGGTTGGTTGTGGTTTTAGTACTGAAAGTAATACTGAAAGTAAGTTGCGGGAACAGTCGAGTTCAATATCAACCATACAACATACTTTTGGTTTGTCGCACTCTGTATTTCAAGCGCAATACGTGCCAAATATTATGTTGGATTGATGTTGAAAACGTCTGTAATGAAAGTAAAGTGCGGAAAGTAAATGTACTGAAAGTAAGTGCAGAAAATAAAGACTGAAAATAAAGGTACTGAAAATAAAGGTACTGAAAATAATGTAAATGTACAGAAAGTAAAGTTAAGTGCTGAAAGTAAAGTTAGTGACTGAATGTAAAGTTAGTTGCGGAATGTAAAGTACTGAATGTAAAGGGTACTGAAATTAAGTAGTTGAAAATAAGACAGAAAGTAGAATGAAGAGTTGGTGTTTTAATCAAAGGAAAGGATTCGGTTTAGGGGCCTTGTATCATAGTTCCGTTTATCATTGACCGCTAATGATCATACTAAGTATTCAAAGGTGTGGGATGTTCCATTTCAAGATACAACCCGTAACAAGGCCATTTCAAGCGCTCGCCACACCGTCTAGTCCATTTCAAGACATAGAGCACTTGTTCTAGCTAGACTAATACCCCATTTCAAGGTATATTAGCCTATGTGCAGTCACTTGATCTCTCATTTCCGATCAAACCAAGCGACTTAAAGAGAGGTTGAACTCCACGGAAAAGCTTTGCCATTTCAAGCATCCACTTAACCGTGTATGTTCACGAACCCCACGGAAGAGCTTTGCCATTTCAAGCATCCACTCAACCGTGTATGTTCTACCCGAATGTATAGCACATAGAACAAGCTTGAATACAATAGTAGCACTAAGAAAAAGGGTCTAAAACGTTTTCATGATACAAGCACACCCCTTCAACCGAATGAAGGGTTTAGCTACAAGTATCCATGGAAGTGGATATCATAGCTAGTGCAAGAAAAGTAAAGGTTTTGGAAAATACTTGAAAAGAAAAGAAAGGTTTTCGAAATAGTACAAGAAAGAGTAGAGAGATGTTGAACTAGTAACAAGAACAAGATCAAACTCAAGATCAAGAACAAACTTGGAGCTTTTGGTATTGAAATACAAGTGTTTACAAGGATTTGTACCTAAAGGATTCTAGAGAGATTCTCTATCTAAGTAGCCAATGATATGCTTCAAGGAGGGGTGCTCCACCTTTTATAGGCCATAAGAGGCGGTGGAGAGGAAGTGAGTGGAGGATATTTTTCCTCCCACTTGCCTCCGGTTCTCCCTCAAGTGCTCCTGTTTGAGCTTAGTTTGTGCCCAAAGGGCAAGGCACATGGGCGGCTAGTGCTTGAGTGAGCCAAGGGGCAACCATGCTCAACTACTTGGTGTGGCTTGGTTTTAAACCAAAGGTCAACCGGAATGAATAGCAAAGCTAACCGGAAAAGAAGTGGCCAACCGGAATAGTAATAGTTCGGTTTTGGTTTTGGTTGGACTTCACCGGAATTTGACCGGAGTGAGGTTATGACTGACCGAAGTCTTGGTTGTGACTGGTCGGAGCTAGGCCGGAGGTTCGTCGGAGGTCGCCAGAGCTCGCCGGAATTTTGGCCGGAATCTGGCCAGAGTTTTGGCCGGTGGTCCTTGGCTTTTTGACAGTGGATTCTGAACGACAAAGTCATTCTAAGACAATCTCAAGAAGGGTGCTAAGCCAGATTCTGCCCGAAACATGGTCGAAATCCCAAAACGGCCAAAATTGCCCTAGTTTGGCCTTGATCGGGCTTGAGCTGGTTCCACTCGGGCATTTTGTCTGGGAAGTGAGATTGTCCAAGTTGTTGGGCATTTAAAACACTTTGGTCGAGCCAGATTTTCCAGATTCCATGGTTTGGTCGAGCGACTTGGTTTCGGTGCCTATGCACGCGGGGCCTTTGCTTTGGAACTGGGCCAACTGCCAATCTGCCGAGCATTCTCCTTTGTTTTCCGACATTGTCCACCATATTTTCCATTTTGATCACTTTGCTCGAGGTGGATCGTCAAAGCAGCTCGTTTGCCCCGGTAACTTTAATTCAGTGCTAGACAGCTCGGGCGTGGCCTGGTGATGGACCATATTTATATGTTTCGTTAAGACAGTTAAACCCACCAAATTAGACGCTTTATATTGACAACTTTTACTTGTTAGTTTCACTTTTGTTCTACAGGCTATTTTAAGGAGTTAAGATGAAACGAGCTAAAATGGAGTTCTTAACGCTAAAAGTGGATTACAAGTCAGAACTGGCCATGCTCCGACAATACTTCGATCAACCCACAAATAAGTCCCAATGACTTATTCCAACAAAGATCAAGAACACAAGTGAAATGCCAAGTCTAAGTTCCTCACCTTTTGATGTCAACTAAGAAGCAACCAAAAAGCAACCAAAGGGCAACCAAAGTCTAACCGGAGTTGGGATGTAACCGATGACTTTTGGGAGTGAAAGATCTCATTCCAATCACACTCACACTCACCCCTCCTCCACCTCACCACCGGCGGCTATCCCCTCCTCCTCTCCCCTCTTGCCACCTAGGCCGGCGGCTTTGAGCCTTGCCACCTCATGGTCGGCGGCTTTGAAGTCCTCCACTCCCCTCTTGCCATGTGTTGGTGATGGAGCGTATTTATACGACTCATCGAAGCAGTTAAACCCACCAAATTGGACACTTTGTCTTAACAACGTTTACTTGTTAGTTCCATTTTTGTTCTACAGGCTATTTTGAGGTCTAGGGAAGAAACAAGCTTAAAAAGGGAGATTTATGCTAAAAATGGATTACAAGTGGTTTGTGCGAGCGGATGGCCCCAGCCGAGAAGGACCAGGCCCCAGCCGGGCCTCCAAGGTCCAATTTCAAGTTATCCGGGCCAAACATCAAATCTGACAATTCCGCCTCGACCAAAATGTTCCAAATGGAAAATAAGGTGGAAGATGTCGAGATACCAAGAGCGACGCACGATCCATTTGGCAATTGGCTCAGTTCCAAGCAAAAGCCCCGCGCGCTGATGGACCAAGACCGAGTTGCTCGAGCCAACCTTCACATCTTCAAATTTTGGCTCGACCAACTTGTTCCAAATATCAAAGGACTCGGACAATAACAAATTCCAGACAAAACGCCCGAGGAAATTCGACCATGGCCCAAGAAAACCACCAAGAACCAGTACCGGACGAGGTACGCATTTTACCGGACGAGGTACACATTATCGCCCAAGCACGCCCGAGACCAGCGCTGGACCCCAACTTCAACTCAGGCCACCACCTTGCTCCGACCACCATGCTCCGGCCAGTCACCACCTTGCTCCGACCACCAAGCTTCGGCCAAGTCAAACCAAGTAGGAGAAGACTAGTTGCCCTTTGGGACAATCTAGTTCAACTTCAACTAAGTGTCCTTTGACTCAAACCAACAAGTTCAACTTCAACTAAGTGTCCTTTGGCTCAAACCAACAAGTGCAATTTCAACTAAGTATCTTTTGGCTCAACCAAGGCTCAACTAGAGGCGGTGGAAGAGAAGAGGAGAGCTTGAGGTGGCAAAAACCGATCCAAAGGGTTTCCTTGGGATATTTTCAAGTCCAATGCCTTAGCCCCTAAGTTCCCTCCTCTATAAATACAAGGCTCATGCCTTAGAAATTAATGTCTTCATGTCCCTTGTTCGAAGTCCATGGTCCTTAGTCCTTTGTTCGAAATCCACACCACAAGTTAGCTTAGTTTTCTCTTGTTTCGCATTATCATCACCATCATCTCGAATCTCTCTAGAAATCCATACACAAACCTTGTAAACACTTTGCTATTGAAGATTCCAAGTTGTTCTTGAGTTCGGGTTTGATCTTGTTACTTTCAACGTCTTTCTACTCTTTCTCGTATTTACTTTCGAAAAGCTTTGTTCTTACTTTTGTTGTCTTTCAAAATCCTTTACGTTTATTGTCTTTCAAAACCTTTGATTTCGTACACTAGCTATGGTATTCTCTTCCATGAATAGCCATAGCTAAGCTCTTCATTCGGTTGAAGGGGAGTACTAGTATCATACAAATGTTTTAGACCCTTTTCTTAGTGCTTCTTTGTGTTTAAAACTTGTTCTATGTGCCATTACATGGTTGAACGACAAGGCTAAGTGGATGCATCGAAAGGGCAAAGCTTAGCCAGGTAGTTCAGTCCAGATTAGACAACAAAACCAAGTGGATGCATCGAAAGGGCAAAGCTTGGTAGAGTAGTCTAATCCTACTTTAAAACCGCTTGGTTGATCAGAAATGATTGATCAAGTGGATGCACATAAGCTAAGATACTTCGAAAGAAGGAATTAGCCCAACTAGAACAAGAGTTCTATGTCTTGAAAAGGACTAAGACGGTGTAGCAAGTCAGGTGCTAGAAATAGCCTTGATACATCTTTGAACACTTAGTATGATCATTAGAGGTCAATGATAAACAAGTTGTGATACCAGCCCCCTAAACCGAATGCTTTCCTTTGATTAAACATCAACTGTTACTTTCAGTCTCATAACAACTGCTACTTTCAGTCTCATATCAACTGCTACTTTCAGTCTCATATCAACTGCTACTTTCAGCAAGTCTTGTCCATCAAGCATTTACTTTCCGCAAGTCTTGTCCATCAAGCATTTACTTTCCGCAAGTCTTGTCCTTCAAGCACTTACTTTTCGCAAGTCTTGTCCTTCAAGCACTTACTTACAGCACTTTATTTTCAGTACTTACTTTCAGTCTTGTATTTACTTTCTCTACTTTTCCGTAATTTACTTTCAGTACTAAAAACCAAAAAAACCAAAATCAACCCCAACTGTATTTACTTTTGTGACATTTCCACTAAAGAACTGCTATCCCCTAACTCCCTTGGGTTCGACCCCTACTTATCGCTTGCTACCCAGTAGTAAAGTCGCGAGTAGCGAACTTATAAATTGTATTTTTTGCAGGCCACGATGACTGGCATCTGTCAAAAATTGGCGCCGTTGCCGGGGAATTAGTTAACAATCGGGTACAGTTCTTAATAACCATGTCTCGTGCAGGAAGTCACCATGACTATCAGGATAATGACGGGATAAATCTACACAATCGAAACAATGAGGCACCATTTCCAATTCTTGAAGATCCAGAACAACTCATCCGAAACCAAAGAGCTCGTGATAGGGAGGCTGCCCGAAGAAACCAAGGACCACCCGAGGGCCGAAATGAAGCTGGCCCAGTGCAGCCCCCTAGACATCAAGTCCCCCCTCAACATCAACAAGCACCAAGACAAGAACCCTTCTTTGATGACTACTATGGGGATAACAACTATCACGACCCAACTATGGAAGAACTCTCGGCCCCAAATTTCAGAAACCAGCCGTGGTGCATATACGAGGGCCCTGAACTAGAGAACATCTCTGTCAACACATCCGTGATCCACAACTTGCCTAAGTTCTCAGGAGCTCAGGGAGAATCTGCAACTACTCATCTGCAACGTTTACATGGCATTTGCCAAAATTTAAAACCTTATGGAGTAGATGTAGATGACTTCAAATTAAAGGCCTTCTATTTCTCACTTATTGACTCTACTAATGATTGGTTCCTTTCATTACCTTCAGGTAGCATCCGAACATGGGCTCAGATGCAAAAGAAATTCCTGGACAAATACTATCCAGTAGGAAGGGCGATGCAAGTAAGGAGACAACTGCAAGACCTAAAGCAAGGGCCCCACGAAACCATGTACGACTACCTAGAGAAATTCAACAGACTTGAGCAAAGCTGTTGCAACCTTGGGCTACCAGAGAAACTCGTTCTTGAGTACCTGTTAGACGGACTCAGGCAATTGGACAAAATGCTCTTGGATGCATCAGCTGGAGGAACCATAATGAGCCTGTCCCCAAGGGGCATAAGGGAACTAATCTCAAAAGTGGCCGAGAATGCCCGATTCAGAGAGGAGACAACTCGGCAGGAAGGATTTACACACACCAAGGACGTGGCAAGAGCTGAAGCACCAATAAACACAGTGCCCGAGGAGATAAAACAAGTGAAAGAAATGATGATCCAACTCCTACGAAGGCAGCCAGTTCAAGCTAAGCCTTGCGAGTTTTGCGGTTCTATAGACCACAAAACTGACGCATGCCCAACATTAGTAGAGGAAGAACCAGCAGAAGTAAATGTACTAGGAGGATACCGAGGATACAACAACAACAATAGAGCCGGACCAAATCGTCAGTATAGTCAATCAACCGGCCCAAACTGGCAAAACAATAGCCATCCTCCGAAGGAGACACAACAAGCTGCACCTCAACCAGCTCAGTCATTCTACCAACCGCGCTACCGGCAGTACAACCAGAATGTTCCACCTACAGGCCAATATCAGCCAAAAGGACCAAATCAATATCAGGCAGGCCCAAGCAATCATCAAGGACCAAGCCAGTACCAAGCCGGTCCGAGCCAGCAACGTCCAAGCAAACCACTCGAGGAGGTTGTGAAGGATTTGTCCAGCACAGTGCATCAATTCATGGTGAAAACTGACGGAGCAATGGCGGAATTAACCAAACAAATGTCCCATCTCGCCACCGCAATGTCCACCTTCACTAATGAGCCTGGCCGACTACCTTCACAAACAGTCCAAAACCCAAAGGCGATCATTAGCATGATAGGGAGGTCAAACATGAAGGTGGCACAGGAAGAAGCAGCACGAGTTATAACTTACGGACCTATGAACAAACACTTCACCCGTAGACACCGTCCTGATTGGAATCAAGAGGAAGACCGACCCAATGATGACAGAACGTGGGTCACGCATGCTGACAATGGACGATATGCATTCACCGTTAGCATGACACCACAACCGATCTCACACTTTGATGTACCCGCATCTGGCTGGGATGACAATAACGACTTAGACTCTGATGGTCCCAACGGGGACTTCTCAACTAACATATATGCGTCAGAACAAGGTACTTACCTAGAAGATCATGTGACCCAAAAGAACGAGATAGAAGAAAGATTGGAGCCAAAGAATGAGCAAAATAGCCTGACAACAGAAAAGCACCTCACTTGGAGCCATGAGGCACAACTAGAAATGAGCAAGGATCCAGGGGCCTTCACGGTCACCTGTGGTATCGGCAAAACCCAAATTCATCATTGCTTAATAGATCTTGGGGCCGCCGTCAATGTCCTGCCTTACCCTTTATATTGCTCATTGGGGCTTGGTCCATTGAAGCCACCAAGAATATCTCTCGAGTTGGGGGACAAGTCGTGTATCCAACCGGTGGGAGTACTAGAAAGCTTAATGCTCCGTGTGGGAAAAATCATCGTTCCTACGGACTTTTATGTGATACCAATCAGAGAATCCAGCAAGGACGACCCTCCAACAATCATATTGGGACGACCATTCCTTTACACCACAGGGGCAAAGATCAACATGGGCAAGGGCTCATTGTCGCTTGCATTCAGTGGCAGAATTTCATACTATAACATCTATGGTGATAGCCGCACGTGTACACAGAAACCACCGAAACAATGGAGTCCTGACCCAGGCACATCATCCAGCAAGAAATCAGGAAGGGTCAAGGCTAGAATCAATGCAGAAGCTGCGGCAAAATTTGACTTAAGCCGCCCATGGGATCCCAACTGGTGATCCCAACTGTCGAACTAACGGCGTTAAACAAATGCACTGGTCGGGAGGTAACCCGACATCTATCTTACTTTTCAGTCATTTAATTTATGTCATTTAGTTTTTGCCTTTAATAGTAATCACCCATTGCATCTTCTTGTGAATATTTGCTTGCAATTAACTTTTGAACAAAGTCATGCTGAAAGGCACGCCTTCGTTCAAAAGTGTGGGGTGAGAACAGCATGTGTACATAGTTGTTTAAGCATGTTTTCTTTTTTCTTTTCCCTTAATATTATCTTTTTGAAAATATGAACTTAAGAATGGAAATAGATGGATCCAATTCAAGCATAACCTTGTGAAATCTCAACTGGGTAGAGACTTAGGATTTAACTTCTCACTTGTCCCTTTGTGCTGAGATAAACAGGGGATGTGGAGTTGATATAAACTGTCCTAGAGAGGCATGGCAAGCACTCGAAGGACTGGATTTCACTATATGGTTGACGAAGTCAGTGGAGGCTGCACTTCGGGTTTCAATTGAATTCAGAGTCATCTCCGCCATGCAGTGTTTATGCAAAGGGCGGGACGGGAATCAAACCGTCCTATCTCTAGTTCTAGTAGCTGGGAAAATAGATGAGCGACCCTCATCTTGACCCGCGCGAAACGGCAAGGATGAGAAAGAGAGGGGAGGTATTTCCATATGCTCTCGGGCGATGATTGGACCTCCCAAAAGGTTGAGAAAATGGACTAGCAAGTCACAAAGAAGAAAAGCTCGAAGAAGCAAATCAAAGGTCAAAGGCCAATATTGTGAAGGTTTTAACTGAAACAAAAGTGAAGAAACTCCAATTCAAAATCAAGGGCCAAAGGCCAAATCACTTCAAAAGCTGTCCCTCATCAAACGAAATTCAAAAGAGCTCAGATCACTGAAACCCGAACCGAATCATGTGCTAGAGAAAGCTACAAGAAAACCATATAGTGAGAGTCGGTCCCGAGGATGCAGTCCAGGAGCCTAAAAAGGGCTATCTTCCGAATCATCCGAATTAAATTGCATCTCAGCTCAAAGGTACAAGTATCAAGTTTCTTCTAAGTATTTACACGGTTTATTTTGATAGCAAATAAAGTAATGCTTGGATGGGATAAATCTAGTACCACTATCTCACTTTCATATTTAAGAACTTTAGCAAGGAGTATGTATACCTCTTTCAAATAGCATTGTTCGGGATGAACAAGTATAAGTGTGGGGTGATTTGATGGAGCGTATTTATACGACTCATCGAAGCAGTTAAACCCACCAAATTGGACACTTTGTCTTAACAACGTTTACTTGTTAGTTCCATTTTTATTCTACAGGCTATTTTGAGGTCTAGGGAAGAAACAAGCTTAAAAAGGGAGATTTATGCTAAAAATGGATTACAAGTGGTTTGTGCGAGCGCATGGCCCCAGCCGAGAAGGACCATGCCCCAGCCGGGCCTCCAAGGTCCAATTTCAAGTTATCCGTGCCAAACATCAAATCTGACAATTCCGCCTCGACCAAAATGTTCCAAATGGAAAAAAAGGTGGAAGATGTCGAGATACCAAGAGCGACGCACGATCCAGTTGGCAATTGGCTCAGTTCCAAGCAAAAGCCCCACGCGCTGATGGACCAAGACCGAGTTGCTCGAGCCAACCTTCACATCTTCAAATTCTGGCTCGACCAACTTGTTCCAAATATCAAAGGACTCGGACAATAACAAATTCCAGACAAAACGCCTGAGGAAATTCGACCATAGCCCAAGAAAACCACCAAGAACCAGTACCGGACGAGGTACGCATTTTACCGGACGAGGTACGCATTATCGCCCAAGCACGCCCGAGACCAGCGCTGGACCCCAACTTCAACTCAGGCCACCACCTTGCTCCGACCACCATGCTCCGGCCAGTTGATCGGTTGTAATTTAGCGGTAAAATATTTGATAAGACAATCAAATACTTATGCTAAGTCACGTTAAATCAAAACATTTATATTTTGACTCGGGAGATCCGAGATCGTACCCAAGGGATAGGTGATTAAACTAATTATGCTAAGGATTAAACTAGGTTGTCTAATGGTTTGGGGGGGGGGGGTTTATGCCTCGAAAGAGGTTGATAGCAATGATTTACTATCCAAAAAGAGAGATTCTAGCAAAGAAACGAATAAACGATCAATCAAAGATGACTAGGGATTACTTCCCCACCTAGACAATTATAGTGATGATGATATTAGATGTCAATTATGAATTTGCATGCACTTGAATAGAATTTGGCCATGTAACATTCCCCCTAAGTTCCACTCGCGCTACAACCTAGGATAAAGAGGTTACACCTCGCATAGGACCTCACACTCGCGCTCTATTGGCCCTATAGAACATGCATTCCTAATCTCACACTCGCGCTCTATTGATTAGATAAACATGTTCTTGTTAAACTCAAGCTATTCTCATTATAATTTTAGCGTCGCCATATAACACACGAACTCTAATGCCTCTTCATTCATTTCATTAAAGTCATATTGATCAACGTGAGCTACATCAAATATGAAATTAAGCTAAGTTCCCAATGAGGACATTTCACAAACACCTTATGGGCAACTCTAGGCATGTAGTTCAAATGAAGAAGATTCATGTGCAAACTCATTCAATATTGACATCAAAGGTATTTACATCATCACAATATGTCTAGGGGATCCATAATCCCCAATCAATGTCACTACTCACTCATAATGAGTGTACAAGCAAAAACAATGAAGGAGAATGAGTTTAGGAGTCTAGAACCAATTTTTAGATTGAAGAGTATGAGAATCCTTGTTGTTGATCTTGTTCTTCACTTAATCCACCTTGAAACTTGTGCCAAGAGCTCCTCAAAATTCGTGCCAAAAATCCCCCAAAAAGTCCCTCCAAAAGCCCCTTGAATGAGATCTAAAAGTTTCTATTTATAGGAAAAATTAGGGTTTCCGGTACTGTAGCAGATTTGAGTCGGCGGGCTCGGATTGGTAGGCAAGATTTGAGTCGGCGGGCTCATTTGTGGCTGAAGTCTCTGAGCCTTTGAGCTGGCCGACTGGATTGGTGAAGCAGAATTGAGTCGGCCGACTCGACCCCTCAGAGCCTCTTATCTTTCGAATTTGGTCTTGGCTTCAACTAGAGAGTTGTAGCCCTTTGGAATACCTTTTCAACAAGCTTTGAATCAACCAAATCGGACGTCAAATGAGCTCTCTAGGTCCAAAATACTCCGGAGAGGTCTGCACGTCTCGTAATGCCCGAAAATCCATAGTTTTGCTCCGAAACGCTCGGTTTTGCTCCAAAATCACTACTAACTTGTGTTCTCAGCTAAATCTCTGTAATAAGCCTGAAATGAACCACAAAGTATCAAATAGCAAGTGAAATTCGTGATAAAACGAATGAAACAATAAGCATAGAGGTCGACTAAAATGCATGTATTTTAGCGCTATCACCAGTCACCACCTTGCTCCGACCACCAAGCTTCGGCCAAGTCAAACCAAGTAGGAGAAGACTAGTTGCCCTTTGGGACAATCTAGTTCAACTTCAACTAAGTGTCCTTTGACTCAAACCAACAAGTTCAACTTCAACTAAGTGTCCTTTGGCTCAAACCAACAAGTGCAACTTCAACTAAGTATCTTTTGGCTCAACCAAGGCTCAACTAGAGGCGGTGGAAGAGAAGAGGAGAGCTTGAGGTGGCAAAAACCGATCCAAAGGGTTTCCTTGGGATATTTTCAAGTCCAATGCCTTAGCCCCTAAGTTCCCTCCTCTATAAATACAAGGCTCATGCCTTAGAAATTAATGTCTTCATGTCCCTTGTTCGAAGTCCATGGTCCTTAGTCCTTTGTTCGAAATCCACACCACAAGTTAGCTTAGTTTTCTCTTGTTTTGCATTATCATCACCATCATCTCGAATCTCTCTAGAAATCCATACACAAACCTGGTAAACACTTTGCTATTGAAGATTCCAAGTTGTTCTTGAGTTCGGGTTTGATCTTGTTACTTTCAACGTCTTTCTACTCTTTCTCGTATTTACTTTCGAAAAACTTTGTTCTTACTTTTGTTGTCTTTCAAAATCCTTTACGTTTATTGTCTTTCGAAACCTTTGATTTCGTACACTAGCTATGGTATTCTCTTCCATGAATAGCCATAGCTAAGCTCTTCATTCGGTTGAAGGGGAGTACTAGTATCATACAAATGTTTTAGACCCTTTTCTTAGTGCTTCGTTGTGTTTAAAACTTGTTCTATGTGCCATTACATGGTTGAACGACAAGGCTAAGTGGATGCATCGAAAGGGCAAAGCTTAGCCAGGTAGTTCAGTCCAGATTAGACAACAAAAACAAGTGGATGCATCGAAAGGGCAAAGCTTGGTAGAGTAGTCTAATCCTACTTTAAAACCGCTTGGTTGATCAGAAATGATTGATCAAGTGGATGCACATAAGCTAAGATACTTCGAAAGAAGGAATTATCCCAACTAGAACAAGAGTTCTATGTCTTGAAAAGGACTAAGACGGTGTAGCAAGTCAGGTGCTAGAAATAGCCTTGATACATCTTTGAACACTTAGTATGATCATTAGAGGTCAATGATAAACAAGTTGTGATACAAGCCCCCTAAACCGAATGCTTTCCTTTGATTAAACATCAACTGTTACTTTCAGTCTCATATCAACTGCTACTTTCAGTCTCATATCAACTGCTACTTTCAGTCTCATATCAACTGCTACTTTCAGCAAGTCTTGTCCATCAAGCATTTACTTTCCGCAAGTCTTGTCCATCAAGCATTTACTTTCCGCAAGTCTTGTCCTTCAAGCACTTACTTTTCGCAAGTCTTGTCCTTCAAGCACTTACTTACAACACTTTATTTTCAGTACTTACTTTCAGTCTTGTATTTACTTTTTTTACTTTTCCGTAATTTACTTTCAGTACTAACAACCAAAAAAACCAAAATCAACCCCAACTGTATTTACTTTTGTGACATTTCCACTAAAGAACTGCTATTCCCTAATTCCCTTGGGTTCGACCCCTACTTACCGCTTGCTACCCAGTAGTAAAGTCGCGAGTAGCGGACTTATAATTGTATTTTTGTAGGCCATGACGACTGGCACCTGTCAGTTGGCCTCCCTCTCCTCCTCCTTGCCTATAAATACCAAGCTCCTTCTCCTTTGTAAATCATCCTCAATCCATCACACACCACAAGTCCATAGTCACTTGTTACTTATCTCTGTAGAGTTTGGGCACAATCCATGTAAACACACCACTTTGATACTGAAGCTCCAAGTTTGTTCTTGAGTACTCTTGTCGGTTCTTGAAGTACTCAAGCATTTCCTTTACTTTTCGTTGTTCTTGAGTTTACTCCTGTTGGTTCTTGAGTATTCTCCCCTTTACTTTCCTGTCTTTCAAAAACCTTTACTTTCCTTGTCTTGATTTCCAAAAACCTTTACTTTCCTGTCTTTCAAAACCTTTACTTTACTCAGCACTTAGCTATGATATCCACCTCTATGGATATTCGTAGCTAAACCCTTCATTAGGTTGAAGGGGTGTGCTTGTATCATACAATGTTTTAAACCCTTCTCTTAGTGCCTCTTTGTGTTCAAAACTTGTTCTATGTGCCATATATTAGGTCAGAACGCTATTGGTTGAGTGGAGGCTCGAAAGAGCAAAGCTCTTCCATGGGTTCGTGAACTTCCGTGGATAAGTGGAGGCTCGAAAGAGCACAGCTTATCTGTGGAATTCAACCTCTTTAAAACACCATTTGGTTGATCGTAACTGAAGATCAAATGGATGCACATAAGCTAAGATACTTCGAAAGGAGGAATTAGCCCAAATAGAACAAGTGTTCTTAACGATGTGGCAAGTCATGTGCTGAAATAACCTTGATACATCTTTGAACACTTAGTATGATCATTAGAGGTCGATGATAAACAGATTGATGATACAAGGCCCCTAAAACCGAATCCTTTCCTTTAATTAAAACATCACCTGTCACTTTACTTTCAGTCCCATATCAACTGCTTACTTTCTGCAAGTCTTGTCCTTCAAGCATTTACTTTTCGCAAGTCTTGTCCTTCAAGCATTTACTTTTCGCAAGTCTTGTCCTTCAAGCACTTTACTTTACGCACTTACTTTCAGTAAGCCTTGTCCTTCAAGCACTTTACTTTCCAGCACTTTACTTTTCAGTATTTACTTTCAGTCCTGTATTTACTTTCTTTACTTTCAGTCATTTACTTTTCAGTACTAAAATCACAACCAACCCACGTTACTTTCAGTACTAAAATCACAACCAACCCCCAACTGTCTTACTTTCCATTTTCGAAAGAACAACTATCCACTAATTCCCTTGGGTTCGACCCCTACTTACCGCTTTACTACCCAATAGTAAAGTCACGAGTAGCGGACTTATAAATTAATTTTGTACACATTGCCTCGCGACAAGGCAGTGCTGTCAACTTGGCGCCGTTGCCGGGGAATTAGAGTTAACAATAGGATAATTGTTCTTTCTTTTTTTTCTTCTTCTCTTAAATTTCACACTCGCTTCTGCATAACCATGTCTCGCGAAGGAAGCCACCATGACTATCAAGATGACGACGAGGTGAATCTGTTAGATCGAAATAATGAGGCGCTGCCTCCATTTCCAATTCTCGAGGATCCAGAGCAACTCATCCGAAACTGAAGAGCTCGTGATAGGGAGGCCATTCGGAGAAACCAAGGCCCGCCCGAGGACCGAAATGAAGCTGGTCCAGCACAACAACCCCCTAGACACCCACCACCCCCGCAATATCGACAAGAACCAAGAGGAGAACCTATCTTTGATGACTACTATGGGGATAACAACTATAACGAACCTACTATGGGAGAACTGTCGGCACCGGATTTCAGAAATCAGCCGTGGTGCATCTACGAGGGCCCTGAACTGGAAAACATTGCCATCAACACATCAGTGGTCCACAACTTGCCCAAGTTCTCAGGAACTCGTGGAGAATCAGCAACGACTCATCTCCAACGCTTACACGGCGTTTGCCAAAATCTAAAACCCAATGGCGTGAACGTAGACGACTTCAAGTTAAAGGCGTTCTACTTTTCCCTCATTGACTCGGCAAACGACTGGTTCCTTTCATTACCTTCCGGTAGCATCAGAATATGGGCTCAGATGCAGAAGAAATTCCTGGACAAATACTACCCAGCAGGAAGGGCAATACAAGTAAGGAGGCAACTGCAGGACATCAAGCAAGGGCCCAATGAAACCATGTACGACTACCTGGAAAAATTCAACCGCCTGGAGAGAAGCTGCTGCACCCTTGGACTGCCTGAGAAACTCATCATTGAGTACCTCATTGATGGATTAAGACCCTTAGACAAAATGCTTCTGGATGCCTCAGCTGGAGGATCCATGATGAATCTATCACTGAGTGGGATAAGGAATCTCATCACCGACGTTGCTGAAAATGCCCGATTGAGAGAAGAGACAACTCGGCAGGAAGAATTTTTCCGAACAAAGAATGTGGCAAAGGCTGAAGAAACACCGATGAACTCTATGCCAGAGGAGATGAAACAAATGAAGGAGATGATGGTTCAGATCCTACGAAGGTAGCCAGTTCCAGTAAAGCCTTGAGAATTCTGCAGTTCTACAGACCACAAGACCGACGCATGCCCAACGTTAATAGTAGAGGAACCGGAAGAAGTGAATGCAGTGGTAGGATACCAAGGATACAACAAAAACAACAGCAACGACAGAGCCGGACCAAATCGGCAGTATAATCAAGCGACCAATCCAAGCTGGCGGAACGACAACCATCCTCCGAGGGAGACACAACAAGCCGCACCGCAATTAGCTCAGTCATTATACCAACCTCCCCACCGGCAGTACAACCAGAACGCTCCATCAGCAGGCCAATATCAGCAAAGAGGACCAAACCTGTACCCGACAGGACAATATCAACAGAAGGGACAAAATCAGTACCAAGCTAACTCGAGCAATCAGCTAGGACCAAACAAGTCGCTTGAAGACACAATGAAGGAACTCGCAGGAAGCGTAAATCAATTGGGTACTTCGCTACACCAATTCCATGCGAAAACTGACGGGGCAATTTCAGATTTAACCAAACAAATGTCCCAGCTCGCCACCTCAATGTCCGCACTCATTAATGAACCTGGCAGACTTCCTTCACAAACCATCCAAAACCCAAAGGCGAATGTTAGCATGATAAGGAAGTCAAACATAAAGGTAGCACTGGAAGGAACAGCACGATCCACAACTTACAAACCTATGGTCAACTACTTTACCTGTAGGCACCATCCTGATTGGAATCAAAAAGAAGACCGACCCAATGATGGCAGAATGTGGGTAACGCATGCTGACAATGGACGCTATGCATTCACGGGTAGCATGACACCTCCACCGATTACACACTTTGACATACCGGCATCTGGCTGGGATGACAATGACTCTGATGGTCTCAGATAGGATTCCCCAACTAACATCTATGCATCGGAGCAAAACATTTACCTAGAAGATCAGGAGTTAAAAGGGCCCGATCATACAAATCCAGAGCCAAAGGATGAGCAAAATGACCCAATAATGGAAAGATCCCTCACTTCAGATCAGGAGTCACAACCAGAAAGGGATAAGGACCCAGGGGCCTTCACAGTCACCTGTGGTATTGGTGAAGCCCAAATTCACAAGTGCTTAATCGATCTTGGGGCTGCCGTCAATGCCATGCCTTACTCCTTATATTACTTATTAGGGCTTGGCCCAATGAAACCACCAAGGTCAAATATCGAGTTGGGAGATAAATCATGTATCCGACCGGTTGGAGTGCTTGAAGATCTAATACTCCATGTGGGAGAGCTCGTCGTTGCTGCGGACTTTTATGTAATACAAACGGGAGAGACCAGCGAAGACGACCCTCCAACGCTTATATTGGGATGGCCTTTTCTCTTCGCCACCAAGGCATGGATCGACATGGGCAAGGGCTTGTTATCACTTACATTTGGCGGAAAAATTTCAGATTTCTACATTGATGATTATGATGGCCGCCCAAGTACAAGGAAACCGCTAGACATTGTGCCTATCTCGGATGTCAGTACACAAATTTCTGACCTGCCAAGAGAGACTGTAAAAGTAGCAAGACTAGCAGCTATGGTCAAAGGTCCCTTGCCTTCTCAGAGACAATGGAAAGAAAAACCACCGAAACAAAGGAGTCCTGACCCGAGCACATCATCTCACAAGAAATCAGGGAAAGTCAAGGCAAGAATGAAAGTAGGCGCTCCACAACACTACGACCTGAGCCACCCATGGGATCCGAACTTGTGATCCCCATGCGGCGAGCCAACGACGTTAAACAAAGGCACTAGTCGGGAGGTAACCCGACACTTATCTTATTTTCAGTCATTTAGTTTTTACCTTGTCAGTCGCTCTAACCCATTTTGTATGGAAGGAATGTCTAACATGTAGGAATCGGATTTTGGAGTAAGATTAGATCAGCCAGGTAGCTTCTGAGAAATACCGGGCCTGCGCCGAGAGTTCAAGGCCCTAGCCGAACTCCCTCGATTATCCAGCTTCGAGCCATGTCGTTCGCTCGCATGTCCTCGACATGTAACGACACCATAAAGGGAGTTCAGTTCTTCCCTTTTCCCTAATGTCATTTCCTTCTCTTGTATATATTTGCTAGCATAACTTTTGAACTAAGTCGTGCTGTGAGGCACGCCTTCGTTCAAAAGTGTGGGGTGAGAACCGCCTTTGTACATAGTCAATTAACATGCTTTCTTTTTTCCTTTTCTCTTAATATTATCTTTTTGAAAATATGAACTTGAGAATGTGAAAAAGATAGATCTAAATTCATGCATTTACCTTGTGAAAATTCAACTGTGTAGAGACTTAGGATGTAACTTCCCATTTGTCCCTTTGTGCTGAGATATACAGGGGATGTGGAGTTGACATAAAATGCCCTAGAGAGGCTTGGCAAGCACTCGAAAGACTGAATTTCACTATATGGTTTACGAAGTCTGTGGAGGCTGCTGATCGGTTGTAGATATAGTGATTGTAATGCAACTCGCGATCAAACAATTAATCTGAGTGTGACTCAGATCAAATCCTCAGGGAACTAGTTTTCTACTTTCTGTAAATGATTGTTTATATTAGTACTGAAATTGGGGGGTTTAAAATAGAAATGCAGTACAGTAGAATAAATAAATTAAACAATAAAATGAACTAACAGAGAACTAAAGTTTTAATTTGTTGTTGCATACGATTTGTTGTTTGGTTGTCTTTAAATTTGATGAAACATTGGGAATCAATGACTCCCCAAAAACAAACAAATTATAACACAAAGTTACTTCAGACTCAACTTTCGCTTCTTGCCTAACAGTAGATCTTGATATATGACAGTGAATTATTTCCCTAGGTCGTTTGCTTTATTACATGCTCAACTTTCGCTTCTCGCATAATAATAAAACTAGATGCACAAATCATCAAGACTCAACTTTCACTTCTCGTCTATCAGATTTTATCTCATTACATGCATAGACTCAACTTTCGCTTCTCGCCTATCATGCAACTATGTAAACCTACTGTGATATGCTACTGCAAACACAGACAATAGATACAAATAATCCGCACACAAACATTATTGATATCTCGCGAAAATACCAAAAACTGAATGTATGAATTGAACTATTCGTATCTAACATAAAGAAATAAAATCGCAATCATATAAAAAGACATGTGTTACACTGCAGATGTTTCTGGGGATCCATTGGATCCCAATAAGCGGACTACTCACTCATGGTGAGTTGGTACATGACAACAGTTGAATAAAAATGAAGTACAAGACTAGGTTAAGAGAAACCCTGATTGTTGAACTTCTTCTGGTCTGATGCTGTTGTCGCCAAGTATCTCTGTGATTTCCTGATTATCTCTAATTGTGTCTGATATGATGTTCGATGCCCTTTTCTTCATCAATATGCATTGCTTGTATACTGCTCCAGTAATAACTGCTTTGCCTCTATGTTTCCCAATGCAGGCTTCTCAGTCTCCAATCTCTTCTTTGTGTCTCCCATAAAACTTACATTGCTCGAGGAAATAAATGCATCTGAGCCGACTTGAAGATTTATTGCAAATAACTTTGGCCGGGTGCACGGTAGGGTGTGCGAGCGGCTATGCGAGCATGGGAAGATCGGGTGGATGAGCGTGTATGCGAGCATGGGAGATAGGATGGATGAGCGTGTATGCGAGCATGGGAGATAGGATGGACGAGCGTGTAAGCGAGCATGGGAGATAGGATGGACGAGCGTGTATGCGAGCATGGGAGATAGGATGGCCGGTCGGGTGTACTGGCTGTTTAGGCTGAGCATCCGGTCGCATGTGCGAGCGTGGGAAGTCGGGTGTACGAGCGCATGGCCGAGCGTGGAGGTAGGA
Source organism: Rhodiola kirilowii (assembly GCA_033675215.1). Lineage (NCBI taxonomy): Eukaryota > Viridiplantae > Streptophyta > Magnoliopsida > Saxifragales > Crassulaceae > Rhodiola > Rhodiola kirilowii. The sequence goes on along the minus strand of CM066195.1, from coordinate 11,476,934 downwards.
GGGCCGAGCGGGTGTCCTATCTCTCATTTTCGCTTTTTACTTCTCAAATTGCTTTTCACTGTAATACTAAGTAAAACATCAAATCTGCATAATCTTACATGAAAATGGAGCTCAAAGTCACTGGACTTGTACATCAAAGTTCATCAAATAATTGCTCATCAAAATACCCCACACTTGAACTTTGTTCGTCCCGAACAAACACACATCATAGGTATCACCCCAGAACATCTTGAAATTAAACCAAGAAAAGAACAAATAATACTAGTGAGAGTTTTCAGAACAGGAGTACTCACAAATCCCGTGATACTTGCTCAATTATGAAATGAAATTTCAAATAGTGATAAACATCATAACTCATCAGTTCAGGCAGTGCTGTATCAATATCACTCACTTCAAAGCAGACAAAAGGTTCCTTCATTTCAAAATGATATTCAGTATATGCAAGTTTAACTCAAATAAGCCAGTATTCATTCAGACTAATTGAAAATTCAGTTTAGGCAATCAAATTATCAAGAACAATTTCACTTACACGAAACTTGTAAATTCTCTTCAAGGCTCACGCAGTAATCTGCAAGGGTCTTTCTCAAACAGTACCTGTGAATATGTCAGTGCACAAAATCTGGTACAAAGTCACTATCAAGCTGGGTTTTTTTCTTTCAAACTTGTACAATACTTTTAGTACAGGTGTGGATGGTTTCGAAGGGGAAGACCTGGCTCAGGGAATTACCCATATCTACCGCTTCCTAATCCCCGCCATCTACACTGATCTTTCTTTTTTTTCTTTCTTTTTTTTCTCTTTCAATCATTTTTTTTCTGACCCCGCACTTGACAGTGTACCAAAATAATGTGTAACACAGAAATACAACCACAGTACTGTTGAAGTCACCTAAGAGCCAATCTGAAAAATAAACTTGTTTGCAAAAGTTTGTTCACCATGATTTTTCCAAAGGCCTAAACGAATTCAACAGGCTGAACTAAGCTGGCATAAAATCGTCTATTTGCATAAACTTTCATAACACAAGGAAAATCAGAAATCGGATGCTAACAAATTCATGAGTTCAGAGCAGCAAAGTCGTAGCATCAGAGATTAACATGTTCATCATTCAACGTGTTTTCAGCAAAGATTTGAGCAAATATCAGGTAAGCACATTCACTCATTTTTCTGCAATATATATTTTTTTAGCACACGTAGCAATCATCAATCAAATATAATCAAATAAACATCAGCCACCCCACACTTTGAAACATGCTTGGTCCCTAAGCATTCTAGCATAAATAATGAACAATCAGGGTAGAAAAATATTATTTGATTGATGAAAGTTAAAAGAGTTTACCGAACGAACGCATAAAGGTAAAAGCAAAAGTGAAATGCAGCAGGCGTTCGTCAGTCTTGAGGAGTGCCGTCATCGGATGCAGTAGAACCAGATGTGGTAGAGCCAGATGCAGTAGATGCAGGCGTGGCAGTAAGGTGCTGGAGAATGGTCTGCAAGATGGTGTGAATATTGTCCAGTTTAGTGTCAATTTCAGTCTGTTTACCTTTTATTTCAACCTGAGACTCCTCTATAGCTGTTAACCATGCAACAACATCTCCATCAGCCGTGACAGCTGGTGCTGGGGCGTCTGAGTTCCCGGTTGTCTTCTTGCTGCGCTGCGATGCTGGAGGTTCCAATGTCCAGTTATTTTCTTTATCCACCATCAAGCTATTTCTCATCATTTTCAGGCCCAGAGTGTTTGGCTTTAGCAGCTTTCCATTATCCAGATTATATCCGAGGTGCTTAGCAATAAGTGTGACGATTGACCCACCTCCAAGCACGCTGCAAGACGAACACTTCTCAAAAAGATTAGAGAAAATAGTCATAAGTTTTACCCCATTCCCTTTGCCTCTGCGCAGGGTTCTCATAAGCTCCAGGTCTCTGTGGTTTACTCTAGTTCCCTTATCAGCGCGAGTAGCCAAGTTTTCAGCAATAAGACGGTGGATAATCCTCCAGGCTGGCAATCTGATCAGGTTGGAGGGTGAGCTAGTAGTGAATGTGATGGTGCTGGTTTTAGTAATGTACCTTCAGAATTCAGCGTCCTCATCGGCAGATTGGTTGGTGAATGAGGTATCCTTCCATTGGTATTTGAAGATCTTTTCGAACTCTGCCTGAGTCAAACTGTGAAAGTACCCGTTAATCTGGAAAATCCATCTATGCGCCCACCGCTTGGATCATGATTTTCGTAAGCTCTCTGGTCCGTCACAAGTGGCCCATATGACTTCAAGCGTAGAAATAAACTCAACTCCCGCAAACGAGTTTATTTTTCAGATCGGCTCTTAGGTGACTTCAAAAATACTGTGGTTGTGTTTCTGTGCTACACATTATTTTGGTACACTATCAATTTCAAGTGTGGGGTATTTTTGATTTTATTTCTTTAAAAAAAAAGAAAAAAAAGAAAAAAAAGAGAGAGAAAGAAAGAAAGAAAAGAAGTGTAGATGGCGGGGGTTAGGAAGCGGTAGATATGGGTAAATCCCTGAGCCAGGTCTTCCCCTTCGAAACCATCCACACCTGCACTAAAGTAGTGCCAAAGTTTGTATATAAATAAACCCCCGCTTGATCGTGACTTTGTACCATATTTTGTGCACTAACATATTCACATGTATTCTTTGAGGAAAGACCCCTGCAGATTACTGCGTGAGCCTTGAAGAGAATTTACAAGTTTCGTGTAAGTGAAATTCTTCTTGATAATTCGATTGACTAAACTGACTTTTCGATTACTCTGAATGAATGCTAGCATATTTGAGTCAAACTAGCATAAGCTGAATATCATATTGAAATAAAGAAACCTTTTGTCTGTTTTGAAGTGAGTGATATTGATGCAGCACTGCCTGAACTGATGAGATATTATGTTTATCACTGTTTCAAAATTTCACTCCTAACTGAGCAAGTATCACGGGATTTGTGAGTATTCCTGTTCTGAAAACTCTCACTAGTTTTATTTGTTCTTTTGTTTGCTTAGTTTTAAGATGTTCTGGGGTGATGCCTCTGATGTGTGCTTGTTCGGGACGAACAAAATCTAAGTGTGGGGTATTTTGATGAGTGATTATTTGCATGATCTTTGATGTACAAATTTAACGGAGCCATTTTGATCGGTTGTAGATATAGTGATTGTAATGCAACTCGCGATTAAACAATTAATCTGAGTGTGACTCAGGTCGAATCCTCAGGGAACTAGTTTGCTACTTTCTGTAAATGATTGTTTATATTAGTAATGAAATTGGGGGGTTTAAAATAGAAATGCAGTACAGTAGAATAAATAAATTGAACAATAAAATGAACTAACAGAGAACTAAAGTTTTAATTTGTTGTTGCATACGATTTGTTGTTTGGTTGTCTTTAAATTTGATGAAACATTGGGAATCAATGACTCCCCAAAAACAAACAAATTATAACACAAAGTTACTTCAGACTCAACTTTCGCTTCTTGCCTAACAATAGATCTTGATATATGACAGTGAATTATTTCCCTAGGTCGTTTGCTTTATTACATGCTCAACTTTCGATTCTCGCATAATAATAAAACTAGATGCACAAATCATCAAGACTCCAACTTTCGCTTCTCGTCTATCAGATTTTATCTCATTACATGCATAGACTCAACTTTCGCTTCTCGCCTATCATGCAACTATGTAAACCTACTGTGATATGCTACTGCAAACACAGACAATAGATACAAATAATCGGCACACAAACATTATTGATATCTCGCGAAAATACCAAAAACTGAATGTATGAATTGAACTATTCGTATCTAACATAAAGAAATAAAATCGCAATCATATAAAAAGACATGTGTTACGCTGCAGATGTTTCTGGGGATCCATTGGATCCCAATAAGCGGACTACTCACTCATGGTGAGTTGGTACATGACAACAGTTAAATAAAAATGAAGTACAAGACTAGGTTAAGAGAAACCCTGATTGTTGAACTTCTTCTGGTCTGATGCTGTTGTCGCCAAGTATCTCTGTGATTTCCTGATTAACTCTGATTGTGTCTGATATGATGTTCGATGCCCTTTTCTTCATCAATATGCATTGCTTGTATACTGCTCCAGTAATAACTGCTTTGCCTCTATGTTTCCCAATGCAGGCTTCTCAGTCTCCAATCGCTTCTTTGTGTCTCCCATAAAACTTACATTGCTCGAGGAAATAAATGCATCTGAGCCGACTTGAAGATTTATTGCAAATAACTTTGGCCGGGTGCACGGTAGGGTGTGCGAGCGGCTATGCGAGCATGGGAAGATCGGGTTGACGAGCGTGTATGCGAGCATGGGAGATAGGATGGCCGGTCGGGTGTACTGGCTGTTTAGGCTGGGCATCCGGTCGCATGTGCGAGCGTGGGAAGTCGGGTGTACGAGCGCATGGCCGAGCGTGGAGGTAGGAGGGCCGAGCGGGTGTCCTAGCTCTCATTTTCTCTTTTTACTTCTCAAATTGCTTTTCACTGTAACACTAAGTAAAAACATCAAATCTGAATAATCTTACATGAAAATGGAGCTCAAAGTCACTGGACTTGTACATCAAAGTTCATCAAATAATTGCTCATCAGCTGCACTTCGAGTTTCAAAGAAGAACAGAGTCATCTCCGCCGTGCAGCGTTTATGCAAAGAGGCGGGACGGGAATCAAACCATCCTATCTCTAGTCAGAGTAGCTGGGAAAATAAATGAGCGACCCTCATCTTGACCCGCGCAAAACGGCGAGGATGAGAAAGAGCGGGGAGGTATTTCCATATGCTCTCGGGCGATGATTGGACCTCCCAAGAAGGTTGAGAAAATGGACAAGCAAGTCACAAAGAAGCAAAAGCTCGAAGAAGCTAATCAAAGGCCGAAAGGCAAAATTGTGAAGGTTTTAACCGAAACAAAAGTGAAGAAACTCCAATTCAACATCAAAGGCCAAAGGCCAATTCACTTCAGAAGCTGTCCCTCACCAAAAGGAAATCAAAGTGCTCAACTCATTGAAACCCGAACTGAATCATGTGCTAGAGAAAGCGACAAGTTAACCATATAGTGTGAGTCGGTCCAGAGAATGCAGTCCAGGAGCCTGAAAAGGGCTATCTCTCGAAACATCCGAATTAAATGGCATCTCAGCTCGAAGGTACAAGTATCAAGTTTCTTCTAAGTATTTACACGGTTTAGTTTGGTAATAAGTAAGTAATGCATGAATAGGATAAATCTAGTTCCATATTCTCAATTTCCTATTTGAAGTTTTTACTTGGATTGTGTGTGCATCTCTTAAATAGCATTGTTCGGGACGTACAACTAAAAGTGTGGGGTGATCTGATGGACCATATTTATATGATTCGTTAAGACAGTTAAACCCACCAAATTAGACGCTTTAACTTGACAACTTTTACTTGTTAGTTTCACTTTTGTTCTACAGGCTATTTTAAGGAGTTAAGATGAAACGAGCTAAAATGGAGTTCTTAACGCTAAAAGTGGATTACAAGTCAGAACTGGCCATACTCCGACAATACTCCGATCAAGCCACAACTAAGTCCCAAAGACTTATTCCAACAAAGATCAAGAACACAAGTGAAATGCCAAGTCTAAGTTCCTCACCTTTTGATGTCAACTAAGAAGCAACCAAAAAGCAACCAAAAAGCAACCAAAGGGCAACCAAAGTGATGGACCATATTTATATGATTCATTAAGACAGCTAAACCCACCAAATTGGATGTTTTATCTTGACAACTTTTACTTGTTAGTTTCACTTTTGTTCTACAATCTATTTCAAGGAGTAATGACGAAACAAGCTAAAATGGAGTTCTTAACGCTAAAAGTGGATTACAAGTCAGAACTGACCATACTCCGACAATACTCCGATCAAGCCACAACTAAGTCCCAATGACTTATTCCAACAAAGATCAAGAACACAAGTGAAATGCCAAGTCTAAGTTCCTCACCTTTTGATGTCAACTAAGGAGCAACCAAAGGAGCAACCGAAGACCAACCAGAGTCATATGCCAACCGATGGCTTTTTGGGGAAAAGATCTCAATCCACTCAAACTCTCCCCCTTCCACCTCACCACCGGCGGCTCTCTTGTGGAGAGGACATGTGGCCGGCGGCTCTTTGAGCCTTGACACCTTGCCCGACGGCTTTGAGCTCTTCCACCCCCCATGTGACATGTGTTCTCTTCTCCTCCACATCTCCTCCTCTTCCCTTGCCTATAAATACCACACTTCCCTTCCCTTTGTAAAATAAGCCCAACATCCCATTTTGTGTGCAAAGATCCATAGTCACATGTTACTTATCTCTCTAAAGTTTGGGCACAATCCATGTAAACACTTTACTTTGAATCAAAAGCTCCAAGTTTGTTCTTGAGTACTCTTGTCGGTTCTTGAAGTACTCAAGCATTTCCTTTACTTTTCATTGTTCTTGAGTTTACTCCTGTTGGTTCTTGAGTATTCTCCCCTTTACTTTCCTTGTCTTGATTTCCAAAAACCTTTACTTTCCTGTCTTTCAAAAACTTTACTTTACTTAGTACTTAGCTATGATATCCACCCCTATGGATATTCGTAGCTAAACCCTTCATTCGGTTGAAGGGGTGTACTTGTATCATAAAATGTTTTAGACCCTTCTCTTAGTGCCTCTTTGTGTTCAACTTGTTCTAGGTGCCATATATTAGGTCAGAATTCCATTGGTTGAGTGGATGCTCGGAAGAGCAAAGCTCTGCCATGGGTTCGTGATCTTCCATGGATAAGTGGAGGCTCGGAAGAGCACAGCTTATCTGTGGAAGTCAACCTCTTTTAAACACCATTTGGTTTATCAGGAATGATGATCAAATGGATGCACATACTAGAACAAGAGTTCTTTGTCTTGCAAAAGACTAGACGGTGTGGCAAGTCATGTGCTAGGAATAGCCTTGATACACTTTTGAACACTTAGTATGATCATTAGAGGTCAATGATAAACATATTTATGATACAAGGCCCCTAAAACCGAATCCTTTCCTTTAATTAAAACATCACCTGTCACTTTACTTTCAGTCCCATATCAACTGCTTACTTTCTGCAAGTCTTGTCCTTCAAGCATTTACTTTCAGTAAGTCTTGTCCTTCAAGCACTTTACTTTACGTATTTACTTTCAGTAAGTCTTGTCCTTCAAGCACTTTACTTTTCACACTTACTTTCCGCAAGTCTTGTCCTTCAAGCACTTTACTTTTCAGTATTTACTTTCAGTTCCGCATTTACTATCTTTACTTTTAGTCATTTACTTTTCAGTACTAAAATCACAACCAACCCACGTTACTTTCAGTACTAAAATCACAACCAACCCCCAACTGTCTTACTTTCCATTTTCGAAAGAACAACTATCCACTAATTCCCTTGGGTTCGACCCCTACTTACCGCTTTACTACCCAATAGTAGAGTACGAGTAGCGGACTTATAAATTTATTTTTGCACAGAGCCATCGCACATTAACGACGGTGTGGTGTGCTCCGTCAAAATTGGCGCCATTGCTGGGGAGTTATGCATCAGAATAGTTGTTCTCTTTATTTTCTTTTGTTTCTGTCGTTGCATGATTCACAATGTCTTCCTTGATGATTCGATATCTCCCCCAGGTTGGAGGTGCCATCGGAGAGGACCCTGTGAAACATTGCCAAAAATTTCACTCCATCTGTGGCCGCATGAAGCCTAGAGATGAGTCATTAGAGGAATTTAAACTGAAGTGTTTTAAGTTTTCCCTAACAGACTTTGCACTATATTGGTATGACTCGTCTTGTGCAGATTATGAAAATGATTATCTTGTGCTGCGAGCCCGTTTCCTAGAGGAATTTTCACCGCCATCCTTCCTACTTGAAGTCTGCAAGAAGATCATCAACCTTGAGCAATCCCGGGACGAGACCTTGGACGAGTATTATACGTACTTTGATACCATTGTTTCGAGCTGCCCGCACCATGGACTCACGGACTTGTTTCTTCTGCAAAGGTTTCTTGGTGGGATGATGCCACTTGAATGGAATAGACTTAGTATTGCGGCGGGAGGTTTGGTAATGAAGTTAACCATGACTCAAACCTGGGACCTCATTGATGATTTGGCCGAGAGCTCAAAACGAGGAGCCGCATGCACCGAGCCAGCCAAGGATGAGGACTCTCGGATGGCCAAAGAAGAACTGCCCAAATCAGACCCGGACCTCTGTGTGATTGCCCCCGGAGACCAAATAAATGATGAGGATGAGGACCCATGGTTGCCTGAAGAAGAGCTCCACTCAAATTAACCCTAGGAGTTAGAAGAAAAACTGCCCAATTCAGGCCCGGTCCACATTACCAATCTACCGGAGGAAATCACGCCGGTCCCGGACCTCATTGCCGAACCAGCCGAGTCTAATACAGTCCTCACTGCCGAGCCAACAGAAGTCTCGATCCTTGCGCTCAGAGCACTCGAAGAAGTCCCGAACCTCATTGCCGAGTTGCCCGAGACAGTCCCGATGCTCGCCGCCAAAATGCCTGAGATGTGCCCAGACCTCACTACCGAACTGTCTGAGAAAGGCATTGTCCTCCCTGCCGAGCTGGCCGAAGCGCCCGAGCTGCCAAAAACAGACCCAGTCCTCACGGACGGGCTGGTAGAGACAGGCTCGGTCCTTGTGGTTGAAGTCCCCCAACTTGTCCCCTCTGGTTGTATGCGGATCACAGCCCCTGAAGATGAAGTGATCAATGATGAGGTGCAAGGGGAGTTGGAGGCAAAACATGAGCAAGAAAAGCTGGCTGAAAACTCACTTGTTCTAGGATGGCCAATCATCTCTGCCACAAAGAAGAGGCTTGGCATGGGAACAAGCTCAAGGTCGCTCGTGTTCAATGGAACAATACTAAACTTCCAGAATTGCAAAGGTGCCACCCATTCAAACATGAAGAAGCGGCCAAGACATGGGCCAAAGCAATGGAAACCCGGAGAGAGACTGTAAGAGTAGCAAGACCAGCAGCTATGGTCAAAGGTCCCTTGACTTCTCAGAGACAATGGAAAGAAAAACCACCGAAACAAAGGAGTCCTGACCCGAGCACATCATCTCACAAGAAATCAGGAAAAGTCAAGGCAAGAATGAAAGTAGGCACACCGCAACACTACGACCCGAGCCACCCATGGGATCCCACCTTATGATCCAGGAATGAGGTACTATCGAGCTAACGACGTTAAACAAATGCACTGGTCGGGAGGTAACCCGACACCTATCTTACTTTCAGTCATTTAATTTCTGTCATTTAGTTTTTTGCCTTAAGTCATTCTCACCTTTCCTGTATATATTTGCTTGCATGACTTTTGAACTAAGTCGTGCTGAGAGGCACGCCTTCGTTCAAAAGTGTGGGATGAGAACCGCCTTTGTATATAGTTAATTAACATGCTTTCTTTTTTCCTTTTCCCTTAATATTATCTTTTTGAAAATATGAACTTGAGAATGTGAAAAAGATAGATCTAAATTCATGCATTTACCTTGTGAAATCTCAACTGTATACAAACTTAGGATGTAACTTCTCATTTGTCCCTTTGTGCTGAGATATACAGGGGATGTGGAGTTGACATAAAATGCCCTAGAGAGGCTTGGCAAGCACTCGAAAGACTGAATTTCACTTTATGGTTTACGAAGTCTGTGGAGGCTGCACTTCGGGTTTCAAAGAAGATCAGAGTCATCTCCGCCGTGCAGCGTTTATGCAAAGAGGCGAGACGGGAATCAAACCGTCCTATCTCTAGTCCTAGTAGCCGAGAAAATAGATGAGCGACCCTCATCTTGACCCGTGCGAAACGGCGAGGATGAGAAAGAGCGGGGAGGTATTTCCATATGCTCTCGGGCAATGATTGAACCTCCCAAGAAGGTTGTGAAAATGGACTAGCAAGTCACAAAGAAGCAAAAGCTCGAAGAAGCTAATCAAAGGCCAAAAGCCATAGTATGTGAAGGTTTTAACCGAAACAAAAGTGAAGAAGCTTTAATTCAAAATCAAAGGCCGAAGGCCAATTCACTTCAAAAGATGTCCCTCACCACAAGGAAAGCAAAATGCTCAACTCAGTGAAACCCGAACCAAATCATGTGCTAGAGAAAGCGACAAGTTAACCATATAGTGCGAGTCGGTCCAGAGAATGCAGTCCAGGAGCCAGAAAAGGGCTATCTCCCGAAACATCCAAATTAAATTGCATCTCAGCTCGAAGGTACAATATCAAGTTTCTTCAAAGTATTTACACGGTTTAGTTTGGTAATAAGTAAGTAATGCATGAATAGGATAAATCTAGTTCCATATTCTCACTTTCCTATTTGAAGTTTTTACTTGGATTGTGTGCATCTCTTAAATGGCATTGTTCGGGACGAACAACTAAAAGTGTGGGGTGATCTGATGGACCATATTTATATGATTCATTAAGACATCTAAACCCACCAAATTGGATGCTTTATCTTGACAACTTTTACTTGTTAGTTTCACTTTTGTTCTACAGGCTATTTCAAGGAGTAATGACGAAACAAGCTAAAATGGAGTTCTTAACGCTAAAAGTGGATTACAAGTCAGAACTGGCCATACTCCGACAATACTCCGATCAAGCCACAACTAAGTCCCAATGACTTATTCCAACAAAGATCAAGAACACAAGTGAAATGTGATGGACCACATTTATATGATTCGTTAAGACAGCTAAACCCACCAAATTGGATGCTTTATCTCGACAACTTTTACTTGTTAGTTTCACTTTTGTTCTACAGGCTATTTCAAGGAGTAAAGATGAAAACGAGCTAAAATGGAGTTCTTAACACTGAAAGTGAATTACAAGTCAGAACTGGCCATACTCCGACAATACTCCGATCAAGCCACAACTAAGTCCCAATGACTTATTCCATCAAAGATCAAGAACACAAGTGAAATGCCAAGTATAAGTGACTTATCTTTTGATGACAACTAAGTAGCAACCAAAGGAGCAACCAAAGGGCAACCAAAGAGGCAACCGAAGGGCAACCAGAGTCACATGCCAACCGATGGCTTTTTGGAGAAAAGATCTCATTCCACTCACACATCTCCTCCCCCTCCACCACATGGGCGGCTCACCATGAGAACATGACATGTGGCCGGCGGCTAAGCTCTCCACCACTCCTCTCATGCCACATGACCGGCGGCTTCTCCTCCCTAGCCACCTTGCCCAGCGGCTAAGCTCCCCTCCTCTCCCCTTGTGACATGTGTTGAGTTCTCCTCCACATCTCTTCCTCCCCCATGCCTATAAATAGAGACCTTCACCTCCTTGTATCACAATCCTCATCCCATCCTCATCCCATCCTCATTCCATCGCAACATCCATAGCTCTTGGTTAGTGAGAGAAGCTCTCTAGATTCCACAACACAATCCATGTAAACACTTTAATTTGAATCAAAAGCTCCAAGTTTGTTCTTAAGTACTCTTGTCGGTTCTTGAAGTACTTAAGCATTTCCTTTACTTTACGTTGTTCTTGAGTTTACTCCTATTGGTTTTTGAGTATTCTCCTTTTACTATCCTTGTCTTTATTTCCAAAAACCTTTACTTTCCGGTCTTTCAAAACCTTTACTTTACTCAGTACTTAGCTATGATATCCACCCCTATGGATATTCGTAGCTAAACCCTTCATTCGGTTGAAGGGGTGTACTTGTATCATAAAATGTTTTAGACCCTTCTCTTAGTGCTTCTTTGTGTTCAACTTGTTCTAGGTGCCTTGTATTAGGTCAGAATTCCATTGGTTGAGTGGATGCTCGGAAGAGCAAAGCTCTGCCATGGGTTCGTGATCTTCCATGGATAAGTGGAGGCTCGGAAGAGCACAGCTTATCTGTGGAAGTCAACCTCTTTTAAATACCATTTGGTTTATCAGGAATGATGATCAAATGGATGCACATACTAGAACAAGAGTTCTTTGTCTTGCAAAAGACTAGACGGTGTGGCAAGTCATGTGCTAGGAATAGCCTTGATACACTTTTGAACACTTAGTATGATCATTAGAGGTCAATGATAAACGGACTATGATACAAGGCCCCTGATACCGAATCTTTCCTTTGATTCAAACATCACCTGTCATTTACTTTCAGTCTTACTATCAACTGCTTACTTTCCAGTCATTTACTTTCAGTAACTTTACTTTCAGTAACTTTACTTTCAGTCCATACCAACTGCTTACTTTCCGCAAGTCTTGTCCTCCAAGCAATTTACTTTCCGCAAGTCTTGTCCTTCAAGCAATTTACTTTCCGCAAGTCTTGTCCTTCAAGCAATTTACTTTCAGCAAGTCTTGTCCTTCAAGCACTTTATTTTACGCACTTATTTTTCAGCAAGTCTTGTCCTTCAAGCACTTTACTTTTCAGTATTTAGTTTCAGTCTCGTATTTACTTTCTTTACTTTCAGTCATTTACTTTCAGTACTAAACTCACAACCAACCCACGCTACTTTCAGTACTAAAATCACAACCAACCCCCAACTGTCTTAATTTCCATCTTCGAAAGAACAACTATCCACTAATTCCCTTGGGTTCGACCCCTACTTACCGCTTTACTACCCAATAGTAGAGTATGAGTAGCGGACTTATAAATTTATTTGTACAGACTGCCTCGCAACAAGGCAACGCTCTGTCAAATTGGCGCCGTTGCCGGGGAATTAGCAATCGGATAGTGGTTCTTTTTTCTATTTTTTCTTTTTTGTTCATTTCATGATTCACGATGTCTTCATGGATGAATCTGTATCTCCCTCAGTTTGGAGGTGCTATCGGAGAAGACCCCGTGGAACATGAACAAATGTTTTACTCCATCTGCGGCAGAATGAGGCCCAAGGATGAGTCGCTAGAAGGGTTTATGCGGAATTGTTTTGAGTTTTCCTTAACTGATTCTGCACTCTCTTGGTATTACTCATCATATGCAGATTATGAAGGCTGTTATGGGGATCTACGAGCCAAATTTCTAAAAGAGTTTTCCCTGTCAAATTATGGCACCGATCCTTGTCAAAGAGCCCAGCCATCCTTTCGACTTGAAGTCCGCAAGAAGATCAGCACCCTCAAGCAATCCCGGGACAAAACTTTGGATGAGTACTTATCGTACTTCGATTCCATTGTGGCGAGCTGCCCACACCATGGATTCACAAACGTGTTCCTTCTTCAAAGGTTTCTTGGCGGAATGCTACCACATGAGTGGAACAGGATCAATGTTACAGTGGGAGGCTCGGTCATGAAGTTAACAGTGACTGAAATCTGGGCCGTCATTGATGATTTGGCAGAGAGCACAAAACGAGGGCCGATGCACCAAATTGATAATAAAGCGCCAATGGTGGAAGAGGACTCAGTGCAAAACGAGCCCGGCACCACACCCATTGCAAACTTGCCCGTAGAAAACCCGGAAGAAGATATCAGTACAAGGGCAACAATAGACATGGAGGCGGCACTAAAGGAGCCAACATTGGAGCCCACTGAGCCGATAGAGGATGAGGACCTATGGATGACTGAAGAAGAGCCGGCCGAGCCACTCAAACCGGTCCTCACTGCCGAAGCGGGCGAGGAAATCAAGCCAGGCCCGGTCCTTGCGCTCGGAGCACCTGAGACATGCCCGGACCTCACTATCGAAGCACCTGAGGCAAACCCGGTCCTCACTACCAACCTGTCCAAGAAAGACCCGGCTCTTGTGATGGAAGTCCCCCAACTTGTCCCCTCGGTTTGTATGCGGATCACAGCCCCTGAAGATAAAGTGATCAATGAGGAGGTGCAAGGCGAGTTGGAAGCGGGACAAAGGCAAGAAAAGCCAACAATGGAGCACTCTCTCGCCACGAGCCAACCAAACAGCCCTGGAAACTCACTCATGCTGAAACGACCATTCTTTTCTGCCGCAAAGAAGAGGGCTAGTGAAGAGAACAACCCGGATGCCAACCGTCCATACACAAAGAAGTAACAAGGACATGGCCCGGTGAAATGGGAGCCCGGATGGAGAAACAAGAAAGCTCGGCTCAAAGGACCAGCAGCTATGGTCAAAGGTCCCTCTCCTACTTGGGAGAATTGGAAGGAAAATCCGCCCGGTCAATGGAGTCCTGACCCGAGCACATCATCCCACAAGAACTCGGGGAGAGTCAAGGCCAGAATCAAGGTGGGCGCGGTAGAAAAATTTGACCTGAGCCACCCATGGGACCCCACCTTATGATCCAGGAATGAGGTACTGTCGAGCTAACGACGTTAAACAAATGCACTGGTCGGGAGGTAACCCGACATCTATCTTACTTTCAGTCATTTAATTTCTGTCATTTAGTTTTTTGCCTTAAATCATTCTCACCTTTCCTGTATATATTTGCTTGCATGACTTTTGAACTAAGTCGTGCTGTGAGGCACGCCTTCGTTCAAAAGTGTGGGGTGAGAACCGCCGTTGTATATAGTTAATTAACATGCTTTCTTTTTTCCTTTTCCCTTAATATTATCTTTTTAAAAATATGAACTTGAGAATGTGAAAAAGATAGATCATAATTCATGCATTTACCTTGAGAAATCTCAACTGTTTAAAAACTTAGGATGTAACTTCTTATTTGTCCCTTTGTGCTGAGATATACAGGGGATGTGGAGTTGAAATGCCACAACTAAGTCCCAATGACTTATTTCAACAAAGATCAAGAACACAAGTGAAATGCCAAGTCTAAGTTCCTCACCTTTTGATGTCAACTAAGAAGCAACCAAAAAGCAACCAAAGGGCAACCAAAGTGATGGACCATATTTATATGATTCATTAAGATAGCTAAACCCACCAAATTGGATGCTTTATCTTGACAACTTTTACTTGTTAGTTTCACTTTTGTTCTACAGGCTATTTCAAAGAGTAATGTCAAAACAAGCTAAAATGGAGTTCTTAACGCTAAAAGTGGATTACAAGTCAGAACTGGCCATACTCCGACAATACTCCGATCAAGCCACAACTAAGTCTTAATGACTTATTCCAACAAAGATCAAGAACACAAGTGAAATGCCAAGTCTAAGTTCCTCACCTTTTTGATGTTCCCTTAAGTGGCATGTATTTGGCAAATCGTAGTTTAGACAGTTCGAACAAGTGTTCAAGGGGAGTTCGAACAATATCCTAGTACTCCTGTACAGCGTGATCAAGACGCGAGGATATATGCGAGGATATTTTCTGGAAGATATTGGCAACAAAGATTTCGACAAGTGGAAGTCGGCCTGCGACTTATTCGAGCATTAGATATTCGAATGAATATCTACATTGAAGATGGCGCGACTTACTTGGAAAGAAGACTTCGTATATCCTTCCGATCGATTTATGAAAGATATACATCAAATATTCAGGAATCAATTCCGAAATATTTGATGGGATTATCTTGTGCGAATTAGGGTTTTGCTCGAGCATATAAATACAATGCAAGGGTAACCCTAATTCTCATCGCTTTCAAAGATCAATTACACACGAGCATATCCTGCTGATTGGAGAAGAAGAAAGCGACGGCCGGTTATGTTTTCTCATTGAGAATACATCGGTGCAAGTGCAGTCTGTTCAAGTGCAACATAGACTGTCTGAAGCGTATCAACTGCCGCACAATACAAAGGTGAACAAGCTTTCGAGAGAAAGCATCCGAGCTTCTGGAGAAGGTCGAGAACGTTCAGACTGCAGGTTCTGAACGAAGGGGATCAAGGGGAATTGCGGTGAACCTCGGTTGCAAATCTGAGAGACGGAGTATTGAGGTTAGGCTATTACAAGGTGTAAGTGTAAGTCCCTGTGGAAACCCTATACTCGTAATAAAGATTTGTTGTCCCTTTTTCGGGTGTGGGAAACCCCCCAGAGTAGGCGGAGCCGAACTGGGTTATCAGTCTGTGTGTCTCTACTGCCTTTATCTGTTTGCTGAACTGTTGTGATAAGAGTTCAACCTCTGTGTGTTGAACTGTTGTGCAAAGAGTCCCAGGTCTGTCGCAACACTATCTTGGACACAAGCTTGAACAGGGGACATAATTTCAATTGGTATCAGAGCAGATCAATCGACACACTGAGTGGGATCCTGAACTGTTCAAGATGACTCTGAAGGAAGGACACAGCATTACCAGACCCCCGCTGCTCGAAGGATCGAACTATGCCACATGGAAGCCTGTGATGAGATCTTTTCTGAAATCACTAGACAAAAAGGCATGGAAGGCTGTTCTGAAAGGGTGGACGGAACCCATAATGAACAATCTCACTGGAGAACCGATCGCCAAACCAGAAGCTCTGTGGACGGAAGAGGAGGACAAAGCTTCCATGGGAAACTCAAAGGCAATGAACGTAATTTTCTCGGCAGTAGATGAAAACGTCATGAAGCTAATCATCAACTGTGAAGGAACAGACAAAGTTCGCAACTCCCGCATGCAAGCTGTCACAACCAGGTTCGAAGAGATGAAGATGAAGGAGAGTGAAACCATCACTGAGTACAACACCAGAGTCCTGGAACTATCCAACGAGGCATCTGCACTAGGGAAACCCATCGATGAAGAAAGATTGGCCAGCAAGGTCCTAAGGTCTCTTCCTCCGAGATTTTCCATGAAAGTCACAGCCATTGAGGAAATGCATGATATCACCACACTGAAGCTAGACGAGCTAATGGGTTCTCTCAGAACTTACGAGATCAATCATGACTTCCAAACCGGAGAAGAGAAGGGAATCGCTCTTAAAGTAGATATAACGGAAGACAAACTGGATTCTGGGTGCACCACTGAGCAACTAGCCATGATGGCACAAAACTTTGGAAGAATGGTGCTGAAAATCAACAGACATGGTCCAGAACAAGGTCAGTCTTCATCAACTGGTTACCGAAACTGGAAATCCAGCAGGCCAAGGTCTACTGATTTGAGGCAAGACTTGTCTGACAAAGGAAAAGAAGAGATTCAGTGTCATGAATGCAAGGGTTTCGGTCACATTGCGTCACAGTGTGCAAACACTCTCATGAAGAAAAATGCGATGGTGGCGAGCTTCAGCGACAGTGAGTCAGACGAAGAAAAAGGTGAAACCACAAACTTTGTGGCCTTCGTCACAACTCTGGATGAATGCAGCAGCACAAGTGAAACTATTCCACCTCAGTTGGAACTCCCAGGTGAAGACCCCTCGGATAGTGACAATGAAGAACTCACGCAGGACTCTCTGGCTCAGACTTATAAAGATCTATATGAGAAGTGGCTGCTTCTGATCAAGATGAACAAAAAGCTAAATGACGGCAAGCGTCACTATGGAAAAGGACAAGGTATGGCAGGAGGTTGAGATACTACTGACACTGAAGGCATAACTGGAAGGTACAATTAACTCACTGACTTCTCAACTAGCTGAGGTAAAACAGGAAAGGCTGGATCTTCTTGTTTAGAAAACGGAACTCCTGGGTACTGTCTCCTCCCTAAAAGTCAAAATAGAGAAGGATCGGGACACTCATCCTGTAGGCATGGCGGGCCTGAGAAAAACCATCATTGATCTACAGCGGAAAGAAATGTTCCAACTAAGGAGGGTGGAACAGCTGGAACTTCAGCTAGAATCCGAGAAGATGGAACACTCTGACACTAGAGAGGAACTCAATCACCTCAAACAGTCGGTAAGAATGCTTAACTCTGGCACTAAAAACTTAAATGATATCCTTAGATCCCAGAGAATGGAGTCCGGACACAGAGGATTGGGGTTCACAGGAGAAGGCAGCTCAAAAGGTACGACGCTTGTTAAAACCAGACCGGTGTTGGAACAGAAGACAGAACAGAAGGTAAGACAGCATCCCAGACGGAAAATAGATCTGCAACAAGAACAACCCAACAGTGGTCAAAGAAGGGATGGTACGATGCACTTCGGCTCTCATTCAGTGCAAAGGAAAGAATGGCGCACTTGCTGGTATTGCAATCAGATGGGACACATTAAACTAAAGTGTCGCCTGTTCTTAGCCGAACGACGTGCTTTCCAGCAATGAACCACATCGCAACAGAAACAGGTCTGGGTTCAAAGGGCAGACCAAACCATTTGCATGGTAGCCTGTTACACCTCAAACTACTCATCGCATGATAGTTGGCTCTTCGACAGCGGCTGCTCCGCACACATGACAGGTAACTCTCAATATCTTACCCATATTAGACCTGTTGAGCATATGTGGTTTGTTACCTTCGGGGATGGTGAAAAGGGTCAGGTGATCGGCTGTGGGACATTGATGGTTCCGGATCTCCCTGCACTCAAGAACACCCTCCTTGTCAAGGGACTGACCAGGAATCTTATCAGCATCAGTCAACTATGCGACGATGGACACTATGTGTCATTCTCCAGCTACTCATGTCTTGTACTATACCAGAATGGCGATACACTGATGAAAGGAAAAAGGGATGCCAACAACTGCTATACTATTAGGATGGGTCTGACGGAGTCAATGAACAATGAGAACTATGGCCAGCAACCGGTTGCTCTCCCATGTGCAAACGCACAACCTAGTTTTCTGCGAGGGGGAGTGGATAAGACCTTGTACACAAGGTCTGATTGTCGATGCGCACAAATCAAGGTTGACGGGTGTCCCAGGAAGCTGTTGAATCAGATGGTGGTACAGTTGCAACTGGAGTTCGTACACTGCCCACAGAAATATGCCGTACAAGAAAATATGAATGCTCATGAAAGATGGTAACTCTGAGGCAGCATACTTGTGTCAATCCATATGGCAGGTCACGGAGTGGAACACCCAGATCCCCAGGGGGTCTATGTGGTGTCAACCACTGAGAGCATCCGACGGTGGTCAGTCATAGTCAAATCTCCAGCTGAAACAGTTGGACTGACCACCTAATAAAGAGAGCTGGAATAGAAGTCTCAACAAAATATATTTTTCTTGAAATATCCTTGAAGATTTTTTCGGTTGACGGTTTTGGAAAGCTGAAGAGTCATATAGAGAAATTTGATTTTTGAAAAATCAAATTCATTCCCTGAGTATCGTCTTCTCTCTAGAACGGAACTTCCCTCTCAACTGCTCTTTCCTCAACCGACAATGGTGAACACCAGGAAGTCAGCAAAATCCAGTGCTAAATCTGCGGAGAAAATCAAAGAAAGCATGCAGACCTCAAAGGCGTTGGCGGCGAAATCAAAGATTCCGAAATCAAAAGCTGCGAAGATGAAAAAGGCATCGCCTTTACACTCAGTCACCGAATCTTTGGCCAAAGAGAAGTCTGTTGAAGGAGTTACCGCTGGAATCCCTCAGTTGGGAACAGTGGACTCAACTCCACAGATTCAGGTAAATCCCAATATTCCTTCTGTCTCTGCGAATATCCCCATTGTTGAAAAATCTGTGCTGAATGAAGAAACAAGTGTGGAGGGTGAGAAGGTTGTTGAGTCGATTGACGGTGTTGAAGCCAGAAGGGCTGTAATTGGCGATAATGGTGGTAAAGCTGTTAGTGGTGTTAAAGCCGATGGTGTTGAAACCAATAGGGTGATTCTTGGTGGAGATAATAAGAGTTTTAGGGCTGTGACGGTTGACAAAGCCGGTAGTGGGGTTTCTAAGAAGAAGTCTGTCAAGAGTGTGGAAGAAGAGGAACCCAGCAAGGGGGCTGGAGGCTCAGGAACGTGGAGAGAAAAGATTTTTTCCACAGGATACATTCCTCCGAAGGCTGGGCGCAGGAAGAAGGTGAAGCGGGCCAGTGACTCTCCCAGAAAATATCTCGCCCAGATCTATGCAACTCGAGGAAGGAAGATTGCAATGTCCGATGAAGAAACAGAGAAGTTCATCGAGTCCTCGGGGAAGAGGAATGTGGTGATGAGTGATGCTGATCCGTCTGAAAATCAAGGAGGAATCACTGAAGAAGGTTCCGGTTTGCTTGATGAGGCTGTGGCAGAGGAGATTAACCCAGCAGAAAAGGATGATGAATTGGAAAAGTTATACAAAGACATTGATGATGTCATGGAAGACCTGGAAAAGGAGAAGGATCAAGGAGTGGCAAGTCTGGAAGAAGCTCAGGTTGTTAGGGCAAAAGAAGTTGTTGCAGAAAAAGTTACAAGTGATCCACCTATGGAACCAAGTGTTCAGTCTGGTGTTGAGACTGAAAGAGCTACAGAGAAAGCTGCAATCGATTCAACAGTGGAACCCTCTGTTCAGACTGACTCTCAAATAGCACCAGCTCCAGAGGAAGGTCTGCGTAACCTGGGTGTTGAAGCAGAAGAGTCCGATACTGAAAAGGCCTTAAGTGCTCCAACAGTGGAACAGAGTGTTCAAACAGAAGATAAGACTGGAGTAGTTCCAGAGAAAGTGGTGAGTGAAGAAATAATGACAGTTCAAGATGATCGTCGTCAGGAGGATGAACCATCCATTCGTAAGGATGCCCCTATATCAGCAGTAGAAGGTGTTACCCTTTCAGAAGATGACCAAGACAGTGTTCCCCTTGTCAACCTCAAGAGGACAATGAAGGGGAAGGAAAAGAAAAAGGTTGCCTTTGCTACGTCCACAAAGGAACCAGCTCAGAAGGTTACTGAGGTCAGCAGTGGTGCAGGGGGAGCTGGCTCTTCAAAGAAAAGAAAGCGCGTTGCTGCAGTTCCCATCTCAGAAGATGCTGGGAGATGTGAAGTCCCAGCCCCTGAATCTGAGGCTGTCCCAGTCGGTAAGGTTAAGAAAGGTGTGTGGTTCGTGAACAAAGAAGCTGCGTTGAAATGGGAATGTGTGCTGAAAAGGAAAATCATACCGGAGAGGCTACTGGATGCATCGAGTTACAAAGGGAAAGAAGTGATTGAGGTGCTCAAGGAGTCGGATCTATTCTGGACGTTAGACAGATGCAAGCCATTCAACGAACAGCTGGTGCGTGAGGCCATGGAAAACTTGCCTCCAAAGTTTGGGGTCATTGGAGAGGCTGAGTATGGGGTCTTCTATGTAAGAGGAAGAAGGATCAAGATTGATCCAGAGCTGATCAATGTATACTTCTCCATGGACGACCCAGCTGTTGATGAAGAAGAATCCAGCCTCGAGAAGATAGTAAGCACCATCACTGCAGGCTCTGTTCAGTGGAGGCCTGAGTCATTTGTGCATACGGCGGATCTGTCTACGTTCTATTCAATGCTGTTTTTCATAGCAGTGTTCAACTGGAGGCCGTCTACTCATCGCTCTACTGTCAACAAGGACATGGCCCAACTGATTTATCAGATAGGGAACAAGCTGAAGTTTAACCTGGGCAGAATAATGTTCAAACAGATTGCTGACCATGCTACATCGATGAGAACCCTGCACCAGATCTGCTTTCCATCTCTGATTTATGAGTTGATTATTCATCAAGCCCCTGATTTGACAGCCTCGTCTGATCTTCTTACTAAAGCTCCCAGCAAATTCACAGTGGACCACAAGTTATACAAAGGGCGGCATGTGAATGATCTGAAAGGGGGGAGCAAGCCAGATAAAGACATTGGGGAATCCAGTCGAGGGGAGCCAGAATGGGCGTGGATGAGAGGAGCAAACTACTGAAGGACCTCCATGTTATCATTACTGCGGACAAGGAACAGCGCCGCCGAATCAACAGGCTTGCTCGAGCACTCAGCTACCCTAGTGATGATGAATCAGAAGCTACTGCCTCTGAAGATGATTCCATTGAAGAAGCTTCTGATTGAAGGTCCTCTTCAAACCTTCTCCCTGAACTATTTGTTTAAAACTATCGTTCTTAGTGCTTGTTCTGGCACATTTTGATTGTCTGTTCGAACTCGGATCGCACCCCTTGCCAGTTTGTGGCAAAAAGGGGGGTATTTTGGAGGAGACAATTCCTGTTTCACTCAAAGTTGTCTACTGTCTACATAGTTAGATAGACTTAGTTATCTAGTAGATCTGGTTTTGCCAAAATGCCAAGGGGGAGATTGATGTTCCCTTAAGTGGCATGTATTTGGCAAAACGTAGCTTAGACAGTTCGAGTAGGTGTTCAGGGGGAGTTCGAACAATATCCGGGTACTTCTGTACAGCGTGATCAAGACGCGAGGATATATGCGAGGATATTTTCCGGAAGATATTGGCAACGAAGATTTCGACAAGTGGAAGTTGGCCTGCGACTTATTCGAGCATTAGATATTCGAATGAATATCTACATTGAAGATGGCGCGACTTACTTGGAAAGAAGACTTCGTATATCCTTCCGATCGATTTATGAAAGATATACATCAAATATTCAGGAATCAATTCTGAAATATTTGATGGGATTATCTTGTGCGAATTAGGGTTTCGCTCGAGCATATAAATACAATGCAAGGGCAACCCTAATTCTCATCGCTTTCAAAGATCAATTATACACGAGCATATCCTGCTGATTGGAGAAGAAGAAAGCGACGGCCGGTTATGTTTTCTCATTGAGAATACACCGGTGCAAGTGCAGTCTGTTCAAGTGCAACACAGACTGTCTGAAGCGTATCAACTGCCGCACACAACAAAGGTGAACAAGCTTTCGAGAGAAAGCATCCGAGCTTCTGGAGAAGGTCGAGAACGTTCAGACTGCAGGTTCTGAACGAAGGGGATCGAGGGGAATTGCGATGAACCTCGTTTGCAAATCTGAGAGACGGAGTATTGAGGTTAGGCTATTACAAGGTGTAAGTGTAAGTCCCTGTGGAAACCCTATACTCGTAATAAAGATTTGATGTCCCTTTTTCGGGTGTGGGAAACCCCCCAGAGTAGGCGGAGCCGAACTGGGTTATCAGTCTGTGTGTCTCTACTGCCTTTATATGTTTGCTGAACTGTTGTGATAAGAGTTCAACCTCTGTATGTTGAACTATTGTGCAAAGAGTCCCAGGTCTGTCACAACACTATCTTGGACACAAGCTTGAACAGGGGACATAATTTCACTTTTGATGTCAACTAAGGAGCAACCAAAGGAGCAACCAAAGGGCAACCAAAGGGCAACCGAAGACCAACCAGAGTCATATGCCAACCGATGGCTTTTTGGGGAAAAGATCTCAATCCACTCAAACTCTCCCCCTTCCACCTCACCACCGGCGGCTCTCTTGTGGAGACGACATGTGCCGGCGGCTCTTTGAGCCTTGCCACCTTGCCCGGTGGCTTTGAGCTCTTCCACCCCCCATGTGACATGTGTTCTCTTCTCCTCCACATCTCCTCCTCTTCTTTTGCCTATAAATACCACACTTCCCTTCCCTTTGTAAAATAATCCCAACATCCCATTTTGTGTGCAAAGATCCATAGTCACTTGTTACTTATCTCTCTAAAGTTTGGGACAATCCATGTAAACACTTTACTTTGAATCAAAAGCTCCAAGTTTGTTCTTGAGTACTCTTGTCGGTTCTTGAAGTACTCAAGCATTTCCTTTACTTTTCGTGGTTCTTGAGTTTACTCATGTTGGTTCTTGAGTATTCTCCCCTTTACTTTCCTTGTCTTGATTTCCAAAAACCTTTACGTTCCTGTCTTTCAAAACCTTTACTTTACTCAGTACTTAGCTATGATATCCACCCCTATGGATATTCGTAGCTAAACTTTTCATTCGGTTGAAGGGGTGTACTTGTATCATAAAATGTTTTAGACCCTTCTCTAAGTGGCTCTTTGTGTTCAACTTGTTCTAGGTGCCATATATTAGGTCAGAATTCCATTGGTTGAGTGGATGCTCGGAAGAGCAAAGCTATGCCATGGGTTCGTGATCTTCCGTGGATAAGTGGAGGCTCGGAAGAGCACAACTTATCTGTGGAAGTCAACCTCTTTTAAACACCATTTGGTTTATCAGGAATGATGATCAAATGGATGCACATACTAGAACAAGAGTTCTTTGTCTTGCAAAAGACTAGACGGTGTGGCAAGTCATGTGCTAGGAATAGCCTTGATACACTTTTGAACACTTAGTATGATCATTAGAGGTCAATGATAAACATATTTATGATACAAGGCCCCTAAAACCGAATCCTTTCCTTTAATTAAAACATCACCTGTCACTTTACTTTCAGTCCCATATCAACTGCTTACTTTCCGCAAGTCTTGTCCTTCAAGCATTTACTTTCAGTAAGTCTTGTCCTTCAAGCACTTTACTTTACGTATTTACTTTCAGTAAGTCTTGTCCTTCAAGCACTTTACTTTTTGCACTTACTTTTCGCAAGTCTTGTCCTTCAAGCACTTTACTTTTCAGTATTTACTTTCAGTTCCGTATTTACTTTCTTTACTTTCAGTCATTTACTTTTCAGTACTAAAATCACAACCAACCTACGTTACTTTCAGTACTAAAATCACAACCAACCCCCAACTATCTTACTTTCCATTTTTGAAAGAACAGTTATCCACTAATTCCCTTGGGTTCGACCCCTACTTACCGCTTTACTACCCAATAGTAGAGTACGAGTAGCGGACTTATAAATTTATTTTTGCACAGAGCCATCGCACATTAACGACGGTGTGGTGTGCTCCGTCACAAAGTCTAACCGGAGTTGGGATGTAACCGATGGCTTTTGGGAGGGAAAGATCTCATTCCACTCACACTCACCCCTCCTCCACCTCACCACCGGCGGCTATCCCCTCCTCCTCTCCCCTCTTGCCACCTAGGCCGGCGGCTTTGAGCCTTGCCACCTCATGGCCGGCGGCTTTGAGGTCCTCCACTCCCCTCTTGCCATGTGTTGGCCTCCCTCTCCTCCTCCTTGCCTATAAATACCAAGCTCCTTCTCCTTTGTAAATCATCCTCAATCCATCACACACCACAAGTCCATAGTCAATTGTTACTTATCTCTCTAGAGTTTGGGCACAATCCATGTAAACACACCACTTTGATACTGAAGCTCCAAGTTTGTTCTTGTGTACTCTTGTCGGTTCTTGAAGTACTCAAGCATTTCCTTTACTTTTCGTTATTCTTGAGTTTACTCCTGTTGGTTCTTGAGTATTCTCCCCTTTACTTTCCTGTCTTTCAAAAACCTTTACTTTCTTTGTCTTGATTTCCAAAAACCTTTACTTTCCTGTCTTTCAAAACCTTTACTTTACTCAGCACTTAGCTATGATATCCACCTCTATGGATATTCGTTGCTAAACCCTTCATTCGGTTGAAGGGGTGTGCTTGTATCATACAATGTTTTAGACCCTTCTCTTAGTGCCTCTTTGTGTTAAAAACTTGTTCTATGTGCCATATATTAGGTCAGAACGCTATTGGTTGAGTGGAGGCTCGAAAGAGCAAAGCTCTTCCATGGGTTTGTGAACTTCCGTGGATAAGTGGAGGCTCGAAAGAGCACAGCTAATCTGTGGAATTCAACCTCTTTAAAACACCATTTGGTTGATCGTAACTGAAGATCAAATGGATGCACATAAGCTAAGATACTTTGAAAGGAGGAATTAGCCCAAATAGAACAAGTGTTCTAAACCATGTGGCAAGTCATGTGCTGAAATAGCCTTGATACATCTTTGAACACTTAGTATGATCATTAGAGGTCGATGATAAACAGATTTATGATACAAGGCCCCTAAAACCGAATCCTTTCCTTTAATTAAAACATCACCTGTCACTTTACTTTCAGTCCCATATCAACTGCTTACTTTCTGCAAGTCTTGTCCTTCAAGCATTTACTTTCCGCAAGTCTTGTCCTTCAAGCATTTACTTTCCGCAAGTCTTGTCCTTCAAGCACTTTACTTTACGCACTTACTTTCAGCAAGCCTTGTCCTTCAAGCACTTTACTTTCCAGCACTTTACTTTTCAGTATTTACTTTCAGTCCTGTATTTACTTTCTTTACTTTCAGTCATTTACTTTTCAGTACAAAAATCACAACCAACCCACGTTACTTTCAGTACTAAAATCACAACCAACCCCCAACTGTCTTACTTTCCATTTTCGAAAGAACAACTATCCACTAATTCCCTTGGGTTCGACCCCTACTTACCGCTTTACTACCCAATAGTAAAGTCACAATTTTGTACACATTGCCTTGCGACAAGGCAGTGTTGTCACCTGGGCAATGCATGGACGGGGACCTGGTTCCTCGGACGCGGTGAATTTCCTTGGGCCATGGTCGTGATTTCTCGGCCAGAAATGTTTGGCAATCCTTTTTAGCTTAAGAACCCCCTTTTTAGCTCGTTTCTTCCCTAAACCTCAAAATACCCTGTAGAACAAAAATGGAACTAACAAGTAAAAGTTGTTAAGACAAAGTGTCTAATTTGGTGGGTTTAACTGTCTTGATGAATCATATAAATATGGTCCATCAAATCACCCCACACTTATACTTGTTCGTCCCGAACAATGCTATTCAAAAGAGGAACACAAAATCCAAGTAAAAAACTCTAAATAAGAATGTGAGAATGTAGGACTAGATTCATCCTATCCATGCAATACTTACTTGTTACCAAACTAAACCGTGTAAATACTTAGAAGAAACTTGATACTTGTACCTTCGAGCCGAGATGCAAATTAATTCGGATGATTCGGGAGATAGCCCTTTTCAGGCTTTTGAACTGCATTCTTGGGACCGACTCGCACTATATGGTTATCTTGTAGCTTTCTCTAGCACATGATTTGGTTCGAATTTCAATGAGTTGAGCTCTTTGATTTATTTTTTATGAGGGACAGCTTTTGAAGTGATTTGGCCTTTGATTTTGAATTGGAGTTTCTTCACTTTTATTTCGGTTAAAACCTTCACTAATTGGCCTTTGGCCTTTGATTTGCTTCTTCGAGCATTGCTCCTTTGTCATTTGCTTGTCCATTTTCTCAACCTTTTGGGAGGTCCAATCATCGCCCGAGAGCATATGGAAATGCCTCCCCGCTCTTTCTCATCCTCGCCGTTTCGCGCGGGTCAAGATGAGGGTCACTCATCCATTTTCTCGGCTACTTGGACTAGAGTTAGGACGGTTTGATTCCCGTCCCACCTCTTGCATAAACGCTGCACGGCGGAGATGACTCTGAATCCAATGAAACCCGAAGTGCAGCCTCTACTGACTTTGTAAACCATATAGCGAAATCCGGTCCTTCGAGTGCTTGCCAAGCCTCTCTAAGGCATTTTATGTCAACTACACATCCCCTATATATCTTAGCACAAAGGGACAAATAAGAAGTTACATCCTCAAGTTTTTACACAGTTGAGATTTCACAAGGTAAATGCTTGAATTTAGATCTATCTATTTCACATTCTCAAGTTCATATTTTCAAAAAGTTAATATTAAGGGAAAAGGAAAAGGAAAGCATGTTAAATGACTATGTGCAAAGGCAGTTTTCACCCCACACGTTTGAATGAAGGCGTGCCTCTCGACATGACTTAGTTCAAAAGCCAATTGCAAGCAAATATTTACAAGAAAGGAAATGATACAAAAAGTAAGAGTACGAATGGAACTCCCTTAAAGCGTCGTTGCTTAGTCGAGGATGGCTGAGCAAACGACTAGGCCTCGCCTGGCCAAATTCGGTTGATTGGTCGAGGACGTTCGGTTGGGGCCGAGTTTCTCGGGCGTGGCCCCGGTACTTCTTGGGCGCTGCCCCGGGCTCCCTAGAACTTGATCCCGGACTCAATTCCTGCACAAGTACTCATTTCCTTCTACATACAATGGGTGAGTACTACTTAAGGTAAACACTAAATGACATAAAATAAAATGACTGAAAATAAGAAAAAATGCCGGGTTACCTCCCGACCAGTGCCTTTGTTTAACGTCGTTGGCTCGACGAATGGGATCACAAGTTTGGATCCCAAGGGCGGCTCTGGTCAATTTTTGCCGCGGCTCTTGCATTGATCCTTGCCTTGACCCTCCCTAAGTTCTTGCGGGATGATGTGCTCGGAATAGGACTCCATTGTTCCGGTGGTTTTTCCTTCATATACCTCTGAGAAGGCGAGGGACCCTTGACCATAGCTGCTGGTCCTTTGAGTTGGGCTCTCTTGTGTTTAGGGCTGCCTTGTCTAGTTGTGGCGAGTAAATGCTCCATCAAGGAGTCGTTCTGCTTAGGCCTTTCTTCCATCCTTATTTCAGACTCACCATTGATCACATCGTTTCCTGTGATTCGCATATTGATCAAGGGGAAAAGTTGGGAAGCTTTCATTATAGGGACCGGTTCTGTCTCGGCCAGCCTATCCGTGAGGACCTGGTCTCGGTTGATTTCTTCGGCCGCTTCGGTAGTGAGAGTAGGGTATGTCTCGGGCAGCTCGCCAGTGGCGACCCGGAGTTCCTCCTCTGTCGGCTCGGTAGTGAGTTTCCATGAAGGCTTTTCCTCGTCCCACACTAGATTGGTTTCTGGCTCAGGGTCTTCAGATGGCTCGGGAGTGATCTCCCGTGTAGGTTCCTCCTCGGTGCTTCCTGTTTCTGACTCGCCCATCATGGCCTCTGCAATGTCTTCCTCTTTCTTTTTTAGAGCATCTTCTACCGTTTGCTCCCTTTTATCAGTTTGGTTCATTGGCCCTCGTTTTGTGCTCATGGCCAAGTCGTCTATGAGGTCCCAGGTTTCAGCCATGGTTATGGTCGATCCTTCTACTACGTCACTAAGCTTTCTCCACTCAACTGGTCTCATCCCACAAAGAAATTTTGGAAGAAGAACTACGTCCGTGAATCCATGGTGCGGGCAGCGTGAAACAACGGTATCAAAGTACGTATAGTACTCGTCCAAAGTCTCATCCCGGGATTGTTGAAGGCAGATGATCTTCTCACGGGTGCCATGGCGTAAGGATGGCGGGGAGAATTCTTTCAGGAATTGGGCACGAAGATCCTCATAATAGCCTGCGCAACTAGCAGTTGATGAGTAATACCAAATTATCGCAAAGTCAGTTAAAGAGAGTTTAAAGCATTTCATCTTAAACTCTTCTAACGTCTCATTTTCAGGTTTCATGCGACCACAGATATGATGAAACTTTCATCAATGTTCCACCGGGTCCTCTCCGACTGTACCTCTAAACTGGGGGAGATACTAAATCATCCATGAAGACATAGTGGATTATGCAATGAAAAAGAACAAAAAGAAAGGAAAGAACTACTAATCCGATTGCTATTTCAAATTCCCCGACAGCGCGCCAATTTTGACAGAGCCTTGTCGTGAGGCAATGCAAAAATACAATTTATAAGTCCACTACTTGTGACTTCACTATTGGGTAGTAAAGCGGTAAGTAGGGGTCGAACCCAAAGGAATTAGTGGATAGTGGTTCTTTGAGGAAATGTACAGAAATTAAGTGCGATTGGGGTTGGTTGTGGTTTTAGTACTGAAAGTAATACAGAAAGTAAGTTGCGGGAACAGTCGAGTTCAATATCAACCATACAACATACTTTTGGTTTGTCGCACGCTGTATTTCAAGCACAATACGTGCCAAATATTATGTTGGATTGATGTTGAAAACGTCTGTAATGAAAGTAAAATGTGGAAAGTAAATGTACTGAAAGTAAGTGCAGAAAATAAAGACTGAAAATAAAGGTACTAAAAATAAAGGTACTGAAAATAAAGACTGAATGTAAATATACTGAAAGTAAAGTTAGGTGCTGAAAGTAAAGTTAGTGACTGAATGTAAAGTTAGTTGCGGAATGTAAAGTACTGAATGTAAAGGGTACTGAAATTAAGCAGTTGAAAATAAGACAGAAAGTAGAATGAAGAGTTGGTGTTTTAATCAAAGGAAAGGATTCGGTTTAGGGGCCTTGTATCATAGTTCCGTTTATCATTGATCGCTAATGATCATACTAAGTATTCAAAGGTGTGGGTTGTTCCATTTCAAGATACAACCCGTAACAAGGCCATTTCAAGCGCTCGCCACACCATCTAGTCCATTTCAAGACATAGAGCACTTGTTCAAGCTAGACTAATACCCCATTTCAAGGTATATTAGCCTATGTGCAGTCACTTGATCTCTCATTTCCGATCAAACCAAGCGACTTAAAGAGAGGTTGAACTCCACGGAAAAGCTTTGCCATTTCAAGCATCCACTTAACCGTGTATGTTCACGAACCCCACGGAAGAGCTTTGCCATTTCAAGCATCCACTCAACCGTGTATGTTCTACCCGAATGTGTAGCACATAGAACAAGCTTGAATACAATAGTAGCACTAAGAAAAAGGGTCTAAAACGTTTTCATGATACAAGCACACCCCTTCAACCGAATGAAGGGTTTAGCTACAAGTATCCATGGAAGTGGATATCATAGCTAGTGCAAGAAAAGTAAAGGTTTTGGAAAATACTTGAAAAGAAAAGAAAGGTTTTCGAAATAGTACAAGAAAGAGTAGAGAGATGTTGAACTAGTAACAAGAACAAGAACAAGATCAAACTCAAGATTAAGAACAAACTTGGAGCTTTTGGTATTGAAATACAAGTGTTTACAAGGATTTGTGCCTAAAGGATTCTAGAGAGATTTTCTATCTAAGTAGCCAAGGATATGCTTCAAGGAGGGGTGCTCCTCCTTTTATAGGCCATAAGAGGCGGTGGAGAGGAGGTGAGTGGAGGATATTTTTCCTCCCACTTGCCTCCGGTTCTCCCTCAAGTGCTCCGGTTTGAGCTTAGTTTGTGCCCAAAGGGCAAGGCACATGGGAGGGCACATGGGCGGCTAGGGCTTGAGTGAGCCAAGGGGCAACCATGCTCAACTACTTGGTGTGGCTTGGTTTTAAACCAAAGGTCAACCGGAATGAATAGCAAAGCTAACCGGAAAAGAAGTGGCCAACCGGAATAGTAATAGTTTGGTTTTGGTTTTGGTTTTGGTTGGACTTCGCCGGAATTTGACCACAGTGAGGTTATGACTGGCCGGAGTCTTGGTTGTGACTAGTCGGAGCTAGGCCGGAGGTTCGTCGGAGGTCGTCGGACGTCGTCGGAGCTTGCCAAAATTTTTGCCGGAATCTGGATAGAAATTTGGTCGGCGGTCCTTGGCTTTTGGACAGTGGATTCTGAACGACAAAGTCATTCTAAGACGATCTCAAGAAGGGTGCTAAGCCAGATTCTGCCCGGAACATGGTCGAAATCCCAAAACGGCCGAAATTGCCCTAGTTTGGCCTTGATCGGGCTTGAGCTGGTTCCACTCGGTCGTTTTGTCTGGGAAGTGAGATTGTCTAAGTTGTTGGGCATTTAAAACACTTTGGTCGAGCCAGATTTGCCAGATTCCATGGTTTGGTCGAGCGACTTGGTTTCGGTGCCTATGCGCGCGGGGCCTTTGCTTTGGAACTGGGCCAACTGCCAATCTGCTCGAGCATTCTCCTTGGTTTTCCGACATTGTCCACCTTATTTTCCATTTTGATCACTTTGCTCGAGGTGGATTCGTCAGAGCAGCTCGTTTGCCAAGGTAACTTGAATTCAGTGCTAGACAGCTCGGGTGTGGCCTGGGCGATGCCTGGGCAGGGACCTGGTTCCTCGGACGCGGTGAATTTCCTCGGGCCATGGTCGTGATTTCTCGGTGAACAGGCTGTCGTCGTACCTGTGCAAAAACAATTTATAATTTCCTCGCGATGAACTGTGGGTTAGCACAATGGCAAGCAAGGGTCGAACCCAAGGGAGCTAGATAGCTACTACTTTGTTCTGTAATGGAGAAAGACAAGAAACTAATGTGAGAGTAAAGGTTAGTGAACAAAAGCAAGGCACGAAAATAAGAGGGGGTTTTATCAATCAGAGAAGATATTCAGGTTAGGGTTTTATTCAATTGTGACTACGTTTATCCTTGATTTCTAAATGTTTATTCTTGCTTCTTAGGGTTACTCCTGGTCTGGTTATAACCGTTTTAATTCTAGCAAACCTAATACTCCTGGTCTGGTTATATTAGGTTTCGTGCAACTACTTATTCTAACTGGGTCGGTATCAAATAAGCAGTGAATGGATAGTAAGAATCACTAGGTTAAGTTGTACCCTTTCGGATCTCCCCTTAACCTAATAATTCAAACTGATAATTTGCACAAGAACTAAATAGAATGCAATAATAATAAGTAAGATCAGAATCTCAAAACAATAGTCACAATTATTTAACCCTAACCCGAATAATCGGATTAGTTACACATAGCCATGGAATAACAATACAATAAATAAAAGGAAACAAGGATTCTCACTAAAATCGAATGAAGAACAAGCTGGCCGTGCAAGGCTGAGAAGTGGCGGAAGCAAGGAGGAGTAAGGAATGAAGACCGGCTGTGCAAGGAGGAGCTCACGGCGGCTGATGGAGGAGATGGGCGGCGGACCAAGTTAGGTCTAGGGCACACGGCTAAGTGATGAATGGGATGGATTATGCCTTGCATTGCACCTCCTTATATAGGGATTTGAAAACCCTAAATCTTTGCTTGATGAGCAAGCTACTTGATCTTCTTGAAAACCCTAATATCACATGTAAATTGGGCAGGCTGCTGGATTTAGGGCTTGGACTTTCTTTTTCCGAAGTTACTGTTCTCGGCCCGAAATCACTATTCACGCGGAATTACTATTCACGCCGGAATCACTGTTCACGCCGGAATCACTGTTCATGTCGGAGTTACTGTTCACGAGCAGAAAACACTGTTCACGACGCTCCTCTGGCCTTGATCTTCAATTGCGATGTTTTGGGCATGAAATGCCGTCTTTTAAGCGCGATTCCTCCTAGAGCTTCCAAATCACCTGAAATGCAAAACAACACTAAAAAGTAACTGTTCGCATAATAAAGTGCTGGAATTGGTGGGATTTGATGACTCGATGAGTCGTATAAATACGGCTCATCACTCGGCCAGAAATGTTGGCAATCCTTTTTAGCTTAAGAACCCCCTTTTAAGCGCGTTTCTTCCCTAAACCTCAAAATACCCTGTAGAACAAAAATGGAACTAACAAGTAAAAGTTGTTAAGACAAAGTGTATAATTTGGTGGGTTTAACTGTCTTGATGAATCATATAAATATGGTCCATCAGAGACTTTAAGCCATTCTAGGACCCGACCTAGCTCCGATCAAGTTCCGGCCAAGCGACCTTCATGAGCCCTGTTTGGAATCTCCTCAGCATTCCAGAACCACCTCTCAAAGGCCAAGAACTAAAGTCGTGAATTTTGACCCGGTCAAATCCAAGTCGGTTGGATTGAGGTACTACAAACCCTCTTGGATGGGTTTGGCTAAATCCAAGATAAGTCGGTTTACTTTTTGATCTTTTTAAACCAAGACTTAGCCCCTAAGTTAAGAGCCTTTGCCTATAAATAGGGCCTCTTGGTCTTAGAAAGATATCCATTCATACACACACAACTTGAGACCACATTTGGAGAGAGGTGCTTTGGGAGGTCTAAGGTGCTTGGAGCTAGTTGCTTGGAGCTTCTCTGTCTACTTTTCTCTTGTTTCCTTTTTGTAATCTTTTACTTTCCTTGTATGGCTATTGTATTCCTCTCAATGAATACTAGTAGCTAAACCCTTATTCGGTTTAGGGTTTTCACACTTGTGAATACATCTTGAGTCTTTTGTTCTTAAAGTTATTTTACATTTCTCTAGTCTTTGTGCTCATTCCAAGGATCATACTGCGAGACTAAGTGGATGTTTTTCCACAAAGCTTAGTTGAGCTAATGATCCTTATAGTTAATATCTACTAGATGCCTTGCAGCAAAGGTAGATAGTAACATCTAGATTGAGTAACACCTTTGCCGAGTTGTTCAATCTAGGAAAAGACTAGAAGCCTAAAACCTTTGTCAAGCTTAGTTGTGGAGTACCACCTTTGCCGGGGTACTAGGGTGTCACCTTTGCCGGGACACCACATAACACCTTGACGGGTTAAGGGTGTCGAGTACCACCTTTTCCGGGGTACTAGGGTGTCACCTTTGCCGGACACCACACTTGGAATTGTAGAATAGATCATTTGAAGTCAATGATGGATGTGTCACAAGAAGAGACCCTAGACTGAATATCCACTCTCATTAAATTACTTTTCAGTTATTACTTTTGCACTTACTTTCGAATTACCTTTCAGTAATTTACTTTCGCACTTACTTTTGAATTACCTTTCAGTCATTTACTTTTGTACTTACTTTCGAATTACTTTTCGGTCATTTACTTTTGCACTTACTTTTGAATTACTTTTCAGTTATTTACTTCTGCACTTACTTTGAACCACTTACAAAACCCAAACTGTCTTTACTTTCTTTACTGTTTACAAGAACAACTTTATCCAACACAAACTCTCTTGGGTTCGACCCCTACTTACCGCTTTACTAACTCAATAGTAAGCCAATAGTAGTGTAAACTATAAATTGTAAATTTGAGAGGTCACGACGACGGCCTGTCAAATTTTGGCGCCGTTGCCGGGGAGATTGTGCATCAGAATAGTTTTTCTTTGTTCTTTTCTCTTACTTTTTGTTCTTTCTTTTTCTTAGATATTTTTTGTACTTGCTTCTGTGAACCATGTCTCATGCAGGAAGCAACCTTGGTGATGATGAGGTCAACAACGAGGTGAACCCGTTCATCCAAAATAATGAGGCACCGCCTCCATTTTTTGACGACCCGGAACAGCTCGTCTGAAACTGAAACCGAGCTAATAGGAAAGCCGCCTGGACGAACCAAGGGCCACCCGAGGCCCGTAATGGAGTTGGCCCGAGGCAGCCACCCAGACAGCCACCGCCTCCTCCACATCAATAACCTCCGAGGTAGCAGCCCTTCCATGAAGAATACTATGAGGATGACATCCTCCACGAGCCCACCATGGGAGAGCTCTCGGCCCCAAATTTCAGAAATCAGCCTTGGTGCATATATGAGGGCTCGGAACTTGAGAACATAGCCATCAACACGGCTGTAGTACACCATTTACCCAAGTTCTCGGGCACTCAAGGGGAATCGGCAACCACTCACCTTCAGCGTTTGCATGGCATTTGCCAAAATTTAAAACCATATGGAGTAGATGTAGAGGACTTCAAACTGAAGGCCTTCTATTTCTCTCTTATTGATGAAGCTAATGATTGGTTTCTTTGCTTACCCTCAGGTAGCATCCGAACATGGGCCCAAATGCAAAAGAAGTTCCTAGACAAGTACTATCCCACGGGCAAGGCGATGCAAGTACGGAGGCAGCTGCAAGATATTAGGCAAGGGCATACTGAGTCGATGTACGACTACCTGGAGAAGTTCAACCGCTTGGAGCGGAGTTGCTGCACTCTCGGACTGCCCGAGAAGCTCATCATCGAGTACTTGCTTGATGGATTGAAGCCCCTGGACAAAATGCTCCTGGATGCCTCGGCTGGAGGGACGATGATGAGTCTACCACTGAGCAGCATAAGGCAACTCATCACAAATGTTGCTGAAAATGCCCAGTTCAAAGAGGAGACCACTCGGCAAGAGGAGTTCACCCGAACCAAGAACGTGGCAAAGGCCGACACCCCGGTGAACTCAATGCCCGAGGAAATGAAGCAGATGATACAAATCTTACAGAGGCAGCCGGCTCAATTGAAGCCTTGTGAGTATTGCGGTGTTACGGACCACAAGACCGATGCATGCCCGACCTTGATGGAAGAGGACCCAGTGGAGGTCAATGCGGTGGATGGGTACCAGGGGTACAACAAAAACTGGGCCAGACCAAGCCGGCAGTATGGACAAGCACCAACTGGGCAAAACTGGCGGAACGACTCTAGGCAAAAATGGCGACATGATGGGCATCCTCCGAGGGAAACACAACAGGCCGCCCTTCAACCGACTCAGCAGTTCTACCGACCGCCCCACCGGCAGTACAACCAGAACGGACCGAGCCAGTACCAGCAGAGGGGACCGAGCCAACCAGGTCTAAGTAAGTCGCTTGAGGACCTAGTAAGGGAACTCTCGGGCACTGTGCAGTAATTGAGTGCTATTATGCATCAAAACCAAACCGAAACAAAGTGAGCAATATCAGACTTGGTGAAGCAGCTGTCCCAGCTTGCTACGACAGTTTCCAAATTCAAGAATGAATCAGGCCGGCTACCTTCACAAACCATCCAGAACCCAAAGGGAAATGTTAGCATGATGGGGGTAGTAGACATGGACGCGGCGCAGAGGGAATCGGCATATTCGGTGAATGAGATGATTAACACAAGGGCAAGGGGCAGCGAGGAAGAGCTCAGCTCGGATTACCCCGGGCCATTAGAAGAAAACGACTCACTGGCGCCTGAAGAAGAGCCGGCCGAGAATGTTGAAATTCATAGTTCTTCATGTTCCATGTAGGTGATTGCCCCCGGAAGTCATATGATTGATGATGACGAGCTAGAAGGTAGATTGGAGGAGTTGCCCAAGCAGAACGGACCCGTGATAGAGCGTTCCCTCACCGAGAGCCACAACTCACCGCCATGAAAGGGTAAGGACCCAGGGGCCTTCACGGTCACCTGTGGTATTGGTGAGACTCAAATTCATCACTGTTTGATCGATCTTGGGGCTGCCATTAATGCCATGCCTTACTCATTGTATTGCTCTTTGAATTTGGGACCACTAAAGCCTCCTATGTTGTTGGTTGAGTTAGGAGATAAGTCTTGTATTGGTCCGGTTGGATTTCTTGAGGATCTAACCCTCCGAGTAGGGGACCTTGCTATTCCTGCAGATTTTTATGTCTTGCAGATGGGCTATGCTAGAGGCGATGAGCCTCCTGCACTTATCCTAGGGCGGCCATTCCTCTCTACCACCAAGGCCAAGATTGACATGGGAATAGGCTCGTTGTCACTTG
Organism: Rhodiola kirilowii; assembly: GCA_033675215.1. Classification (NCBI taxonomy): domain Eukaryota; kingdom Viridiplantae; phylum Streptophyta; class Magnoliopsida; order Saxifragales; family Crassulaceae; genus Rhodiola; species Rhodiola kirilowii. The sequence continues at coordinate 11,440,523 of CM066195.1, read as the reverse complement.
TGTTCGGCGGCAGAACATCCGACTTCTACATCTATGGGGATGAGGACTACCCATACAAGAAGAAACCGCCGGACATTGTGAACACCTGGGATCTCGGTGCCCTAGTCCCTAACCTACCAGAAGGGACCGTATATGTGACTAGGCCAGCAGAACTGAGCCCGCTACCATATGGGTACTTTGGGCAGATTGATGAAGCAGCCAAGGGGAAGTTTGACCTCACACGCCCATGGGATCCTAACTTGTGATCCCTAAATGAGGTACTTTTGAGCCGATGACGTTAAACAAAGGCGCTCGCCGGGAGGCTGCCCGGCATATTTAGTTTTTCTAGGCGTCATTCAAATTTTCAATTTCATTTTACTTATGTCATTTTGTCTTAGTCTTGAGTCGTACTCACCCTCATTGTATTTGGAAGGAAAATGACTTTTCGTGCAGGAACTGGGTCTAGAGCAAATTTTCAAAGGGACCGGGCCGCATCCGAGAAGTATTGGGCTACGCCCGAGAATACCAGGTCCCGGCCGAACTCCCTCGAGCATTAACCGAATCATGCCAATCCAAACCTTTTCATTTGCTTATACAGTCACGACATGTAACGACACCATAAGGGGAGTACTGTTCGACCCTTCCTCTCTATGTCGTTTCCTTTCCTTTGTTTGCTTGCATTATGTGTCTTGAACCTAAGTCGTGCCGTGAGGACACGGTCTTGTTCAAAAGTGTGGGGTGGGTTAGTCATATGTTGTGTCAGCACGTTCATTTCTTACACATGCATAGAGTCAGCACGTTTCCCCTTGTTTCCCTTAAAATTTTAAATTTTTGAATAAGGATTTCTGTCTATTTCCTAGATATGAGGTATTGAACTTTGATGATGTGAAATAGATAGAACCAAGTACATGCATTACTCTTATGAAATCTGAATTGTGTGATAACATGTGATCTTAACTATCTATGTGTCCTTGTGAGTTGAGATAAATAGGGATGTGGATTTGATAGAAATGTCCTAGTGAGGCTTGACAAAAGTACTCAAGGAACCGGATCTCAAACTATATGGTTATATGGATTTAGTGGAGGCTAGCACTTCGAGGCTTAGTGGTTTGGAGTGACTCCGCCATTGCAGCGTTTATGCAAGGGGCGGGATGGGAATCAAACCGTCCTATCTCTAGTCCGAGTAGCCGGGAAAAGAGGTGAGAGACCCTCAACTTGACCCGCGCCGAAACGACAAGGATGAGAAAGAGTGGGGAGGTATTTCCATATGCTTGCGGGTTATGATTGGACCTCCCAAAAGAAAAGGACAAGCAAATCACAACAAGGAACAAAAGCTCAAAGAAAAATCAGCCAAAGTGTGAAAACTATACCCAAAACAAAGTGAAGATCCATCACTACCATATCAAGGCCGAAGGCCAATTTCACTACAAAAGCTGTCCAAGCAAAGCAACAAAAAGACTCAAAGAACCCTAAGCTCGAACAAATCACGTGCTAGAGAAAGCAATGAAATATAACCATATAACAAGAATTCGGAACCGAGAGTGTAGATCATGGGCTTAAAAGGGGCTATCTCCCACTCATCCGAATTGGTTTGCATCTCGGCTCAAGGTAACATGTATCAAGATAGTTCCATGTTTGAGCATAATACTTTGAGTAATGGTTGAGTGATGCATGGAAAGGCAAAGTCTAGACTAGCACTCACATTCATATCTAGGATGCCGAAGGACTTTTGGTGTTTCAGTTTTTCCTCTTTTAACCTAGACCTTGTTCGGGATGAACAAGTATAAGTGTGAGGTGGTTTGATGAGCCGTATTCATACAACTCATCGAGTCAACAAAACCCACCAAATACGACACTTGGTCATACGAACATTTGCTTGTTAATGTCGTTTTGCATTTCAGGCACTTTGGGAGTCTTAAGAGGAATTGCGCATTAAAAATGGCATTTTGTGCCAAAAAACATCACAAGGAAGTTTTGGCCGAGAATCGCCCAGGCCGCGCCCGAGCATCACCCAAGCATCGCCCAGGCCGCGCCCGAGCATCGCCCATGCATCGCCCAGGCCGCGTTCTAGCGCACCAGTCGAGCTGTCTAGCCCTGAATTCAAGTTGCTCATGAAAACCAGCTGATCTGACAATTCTGACTTGAGCAAGTTGATCAAAATAGAAGATAAGTCGGACGATGTCACTAAACCAAGGAGAACGCCCGAGCAGATTGGCAGTTGGCCCAATTCAAAACGTCCTGCGCGCGCTGATAGGCACCGAAACCAAGTTGCTCGACCAGACAGGCGAATCTGGCAAATCCGTCTCGACCAAGTTGTTTGAAATGCCCAATAACTCGGACGATCTTAATTCCCAGACAAAACGCCCGAATGGAACCAGCCCATGCCCAAGAAATGCCCAGTCCCGTCCGAGACTTTAAGACATTCTAGGACCCGACTTAGCTCCGATCAAGTTCCGGCCAAGCGACCTTCATGAGCCCGGTTTGGAATCTCCTCAGCATTCCAGAACCACCTCTCAAAGGCCAAGAACCGAAGTCGTGAATTTTGACCTGGTCAAATCCAAGTCGGTTGGATTGAGCTACTACAAACCCTCTTGGATGGGTTTGGCTAAATCCAAGCCAAGTCGGTTTACTTTTTGATATTTCCAAACCAAGACTTAGCCCCTAAGTTAAGATCCTTTGCCTATAAATAGGGCCTCTTGGTCTTATAAAGATATCCATTCATACACACACAACTTGAGACCACATTTGGAGAGAGGTGCTTTGGGAGGTCTAAGGTGCTTGGAGCTAGTTGCTTGAAGCATCTCTCTCTACTTTTCTCTTGTTTCCTTTTTGTAATCTTTTACTTTCCTTGTATGGCTATTGTATTCCTGTCAATGAATACTAGTAGCTAAACCTCTATTCGGTTTAGGGTTTTCACACTTGTGAATACATCTTGAGTCTTTTGTTCTTAAAGTTATTTTACATTTCTCTAGTCCTTGTGCTCATTCCAAGGATCATACTGCGAGACTAAGTGGATGTTTTGCCACAAAGCTTAGTTGAGCTAATGATCATTATAGTTAATATCTACTGGATGCCTTGCAGCAAAGGTAGATAGTAACATCAAGATTGAGTAACACCTTTGCCGGGTTGTTCAATCTAGGAAAGGACTAGAAGCCTAAAACCTTTGTCAAGCTTAGTTGTGGAGTACCACTTTTGCGGGGGTACTAGGGTGTCACCTTTGCCGGGACACCACATAACACCTTGACGGGTTAAGGGTGTGGAGTACCACCTTTGCCGGGGTACTAGGGTGTCACCTTTGCCAGACACCACACTTGGAATTGTAGAATAGATCATTTGAAGTCAATGATGGATGTGTCACAAGAAGAGACCCTAGACTGAATATCTACTCTCATTAAATTACTTTTCATTTATTACTTTTACACTTACTTTCGAATTACCTTTCAGTAATTTACTTTCGCACTTACTTTCGAATTACCTTTCAGTCATTTACTTTTGTACTTACTTTCGAATTACTTTTTAGTCATTTACTTTTGCACTTACTTTTGAATTACTTTTCAGCTATTTACTTCTGCACTTACTTTCAACCACTTACAAAACCCAAAATGTCTTTACTTTCTTTACTGTTTACAAGAACAACTTTATCCAACACAAACTCTCTTGGGTTCGACCCCTACTTACCGCTTTACTAACTCAATAGTAAGCCAACAGTAGTGGAAACTATAAATTGTAAATTTGAGAGGTCACGACGACGGCCTGTCAAACCAACCCAAGAGCGGTAATTTACAACATATGACTAACCCACCCAACATATGACTAACCCACCCCACACCATTTGTCATCATCTCCTTCCTTCAATCTTCTTAGCAAATTCCAGTTTTCCTCCCTCCTGTTAGCTCTAGGCTCCTCAAAAAAGAGCGTCTATCTGAAGCATGTTCCAGCCTTGACAAAAGCGTCAATGTGTTCCCTCGAATATGAGCGCAGCGTCACATCTACCTCGTCATTCCAAAGTAGGGCAAAACCTCCCCTTAACCCTTTTCTACCTACCGAGAAGCAGCTACTGTAACTAATGAGTCGTATTTATACGACTCGTCGAACTAACTAATCCCATTTATTTCGACACTTGTGTATGCGAACATTTACTTTTTAGTATGGTTTTGCATTTCAGTTGTTTCGGAAGCTCCAAGAGGAAACACGCATAAAAGACGGCATTTCATGCCAAAAACACCAAAGTTGCATATCAGACCTTTGGAGGTTCGACGGAGTGCTGGGAATTGATCCCTAATCAGAAAACTACGAACTACATGTCATTGCATTTCTGACTCAATTTCCTACAATTCTCTAGTTCACACCGAGAGCATCCGAGGTCATTTGCATGGTAAAATCAAGAGTCAAAGTCGAAAATAGTGTGTACCGCACCCAAAGAAGACATTAGCACAGTGCTAACGTCAACTCTGGGCGCGCCCGTAACGTCATCCTTGGGTGCGGTGATGACGTCAGTAACGCATTTTGATAACGTCGGCAAGTCTGAAAATTAGTATTTTGGCCCAAAAACAGATTTAGAAACCCATAAACTTATAAATTAAGGTTTGGAGAAGGGTTTCCAATAATTCCATCATTCTACGAAGACTAAGACGGCTCTTGAGGAGAACGCGAAGCTTTCGACGAGAGGAGATTTTTCTACTACTTTCCATTATGAATACTTTGTGTTTTCTTTCAATGATTATGTGTAGCTAAATTCCCAATTCAGTTTAGGGTTTCATACATTGTGACTACGTTTTGAGATTCTTATTCTTAATGCAATTTTATGTTTTACTAGTTCTTGTTCTTCATCCTATGAATTGAATTGTTGGATTAAGTGGAAATTTTGTCGTAATGCTTAGTTCTTGTTCTTCATCCTATGAATTGAATTGTAGCTCTAACTACCCGTGGTCGACCTAAGCCATGACAGTTCCATGCAACACACTTCATTGCTCTCGGCGGGGCCGGTTTCCGACCTCCACCGGTCCTTCAGCTTCGCCAATATCAACATCGCACATCTCCAATTCACCGCCTGCAACATCATCTCCAGTCTCGGCTCTCAAACATTCTTCCTCGAAATTTCTCAGTCATGTACTCCAGCAAACCTCTTTCTACTTTCTTTTCATTCCACGCGATACCACTTTCCTTAAGTTGTGATTTTTATTTGTCTCCAACAATTTAGGTTTTCTCCTCCCTTGTTGGGCCACCAATCCACACATCTAGCCCACAGCTAACCGTTCCCCTTTTCTGATATAATTTTGTAGCCCATTCACTTCTAGTCCACTCGTGCAATCCATCACATACTTGCCTTTGTCCCGCTAAATACCCACAACTACTTTTACATCTACCGAGGCGTCGTCCTTCCTCATTAACTCTTCCTCTAGGCAACCTTTTGAATTCCCAGGTTCATTGATTCTGATTCCGACGCTTGGGTTCTGTTCCCTTGTACCTCCTGCCAGCTAGCGATTCCCCGGCTTCCCAACGACCTCGAACTTACCTTCGACGTGTCATCCGCCGCTTGCGACTCTTGTTCCTCCCCTCCCCTCTTCGCCATTTGTTCCCGTTCTCCTCTTCCGTTCGTTTTATGATCCGCATCTTGACTCTCCATCATTGCTCCACCACTGCTCTGCCAGACTTTTTGTTGTCCGCTCTTAGCCATGGTCTGAATCTCTTCGTAGTCGGCACCTCGCCTTGTAACAGGTCACATTGGTTAGTCTTGTGATTCATACATCCACATTAAAAGCATGCGCTCATATTTAAAACCAATCCAAGTGTACTCCAAGTTCTTTTCCTGTAAATACACTTCGCGCATGATTGGTTTATCAATATCTATTTAAATTCGAAAGCGGTCTGATGAGTTGAGTTTTCGACTCATAATTGGCCATTTTTCACTATAGCTTTGGTTCGTTTCCAACGATATTTTCATGTCATTCAACCTCTATCTCTACGTTTCAGGTAGAAAATGAGTCGCCCTAAATGTCGAAGCCTAAATACGAAAACTCGGGGACAAACCGAAGATTTAGAGCAAAATAGATCAGATTGACCTTTCCGTCTTAATTTGCATGCCGAGATCGCATACAGTGTCCAAATTAAGTGATATATAGCTTGTTAGAAAGCTAACTCCAAGGGATACAACTTCTAGTTTACGCCAAGACCAAATTCGTACGTTAAGACCACGAAAAAGCCCAGGGAAGTGTCAGCCAACCGACTGAAATCAGTCAGCCGACCGGCTGAAATCAGCCAAGGGAGGCTAGCCCACGGTCATAGCCAGCCCACCAGCTGCAAGTCCAGCCGACCGGCTGGACTCTGCTGCTTCAGAAATTCCCACCGAGCCTATAAATAGAAAGAGGGCTTTTGACCCAAAGAGTGGAGGTTTTGGGGAGAAGAAGATTGGAAAAAAGGCTCAACCAAGGTCATTAATAATCAAAAGATCCAAATAAGGGGAAGAAGAGAAGACTAAAGGTTGTTCAAGGATTAACCATCCTCCTTCCTCTACATGTTTTCCATTCTACTTGTTGTATGCTATAAACCCTACTCACACCATGTTGTCTTACATGATGTGTGAGTAGTGATCTTGTGTTTTGAGGTTCTTATGACTCTCCTTGGTACTCTTTGATCACAAATATACATTGATATTCATATAGATGATTATTGATTTCATTTTCTCTTGTGTTATGAATGTTATGCACTCGAGGTGTTTGTTAAAATGCCTAAGTGACAACTTAGACTAAAACTTGAACCTAGGACTTGGAAACCCTAGGGAATAGTTCTAGGATGGAGAAAATGATCTATATCTTAATCATGCAAATGAACCTTAGGATATGGATGCTTGACTCGGATTGAATGTTTAATTCATTGGAGTTAGTCAATAAGCGAATCATCAATTAATCCCATTGAATGGTGTTAAATTCATGTTCTCTATGCATTTTATACATGTCATGTTACTAAGGGTGCGTCCACTTTGACTGAAATTTAACTTAACTTAATTGATCTTAACTTATCTTAATTGATCTTAACTGAACTTAACTTATAGTGACTGATCTTAACTTATATTAACTTAACTGAAACTTATGTTGATCCATGAATAGTAATATTATGATGATAATGGTTGTGATGATGATAATGAATAGTAATATTATGATGACGATGAATAGTAATTTATGATGATGATGAATAGTAATTTTATGATGGTGGTGGTTGTGATGATGATGAATAGTAATATTATGATGATGCATAGTACTATTATGATGATGATGGTTGTGATGATGATGATGAATAGTAATTTTATGATGATGATGAATAATAATTTTATGATGATGAATAGTAATATATACTGATGATGATGATGGGGTGATGATGGTGATGAATAGTAATTTTATGATGATGATGGTATGATGAATAGTATGATGATCATGAATAGTATCATGGTATGATGATGATGGTGATGGTATGATGAATAGTATAATATTATGATGATGATGGTATGATGAATAGTATGATAGTATGATGATGATGGTATGATGAATAGTATGATAGTATGATGATGATGAATAGTATGATGATGACGTTATAATGATGATGATGGTATGATGATGAATAGTGTGATGGTATGATGAATAGTATGATGATGGTATGATGAATAGTATGATGGTATGATGATGATGGTATGATGAATAGTGTGATGATGATGGTATAATGATGATGATGGTATGATGATGAATATTGTGATGGTATGATGAATAGTATGATGATGATGATGAATAGTGTGATGATGATGGTATGATGAATAGTATGATGATGATGATGATGATGGTATGATGAATAGTATGATGATGATGGTTATGGTATGATGAATAGTGTGATGGTATGATGAATAGTGTGATGGTATGATGAATAGTATGATGGTATGATGATGATGGTATGATGATGAATAGTATGATAGTATGATGATGGTATGATGAATAGTATGATGGTATGATGAATAGTATGATGATGATGTTATGATGAATAGTATGATGGTATGATGAATAGTTAACTGAAACTTAACTTAACTGATCTTAACTGATAGTAACTTAACTTAAATGATCTTAACTGATATTAACTTATAGTGACTTATAAGTCAAAAATTCAAGTCAAAGTGGACAGGGCCTAAGTGTTTGATAAAATGCCTAATTAACATGTTGAATCTTAAAACTAGACCTAAGAATCTAACGAACTTAGGGATAATCTAGATAATAGAGAATGTGATCCCATCTAGTGTATTACGGAAAGTAAACACATGCATTTGTTGCTAAGTAGTCCTTCATGCCTGTTTCACTTATTACCTTAGGAAGACATTTCAAGGATAATAGTGCTATAGAGTGAATCAACATCCTTGAATGAGTGAGGTTCTAATTAAGAGAGTTTGACTAGGATTAGATTCACATGAGAATTGGTCTATCTTAGTCTAAGCTAGGTTTTCTACAATGCATAGGTAGGAAGTGAACTAGTACGTATGTTCATTGTATTTATCTCCCACTCATAGAATGATAATGCAATGGAATGAACCGATATCCTCGATTGAGTGAGGTTCAAGCTAAGAAGATCGTAAACTATTTAACAACCATGAAATGTTTGAATATCGTATATGTGATCATTGTGAAATTGCCAAGGAGCGGAGTAACCCCTTGAAAAACCTCATATCTATCTTTTATCTTTAATTACTCGCCACATAGGATTTAGAATATACACACTCTTATACATTTTTGGTTTACAATAGCTGAACGGAAACACAAACTTACATAGTGTATGTGCTTGGCTTGCTCCCTTGGGTTCGACCCGATATTTTACCGGTCATTATAAATGTTTTGACCCACTACATTCGATCCTCTCTTCATTGATACTATTCCAGAGGCTAAAGAGAATGTAGTTCGTCAAATGGCACCGTTGCCGGGGAGCAACTAGTTAGCACATTGATCGGGCATATTTATATGACTCATAAAGTACTACAAAACCCACCAAATAAGACATTTGGTCATACGAACAAGTGCTTGTTAATGCCATTTTGTGTATATAGGCTATTTTGGGGTCTAAAGAGGAAACACGCTTAAAAAGGGAGAATTGTGCCAAAAAGCCAGCCAAGGCCCGAGGACCTCAGCCAGGGACCAAGAAACTTCACCCGGGCACCGAGAGCTGTACCCGGGCTCATCTGAGAATGCCAGGTCCCTGTCCCGGGCCCGTCCGAGAAAAGCAGGCCGCGCCCAGGCATCGCCCAGGCCACACTCGAGCTGTCTAGCACTGAATTCAAGTTGCCCAGGCAAACGAGCTGATCTGACGAATCCACCTCAAGCAAAGTGATCAAAATGGAAAATAAGGTGGACAATGTTGGAAAACCAAGGAGAATGCTCGGGCAGATTGGCAGTTGGCCCAGTTCCAAAGCAAAGGTCGCGCGCGCATAGGCACCGAACCCAAGTCGCTCGACCAAACCATGGAATCTGGCAATTCAGGCTTGGCCAAAGTGTTTTAAATGCCCAATAACTTGGACAATCTCACTTCCCAGACAAAACGCCCGAGTGGAACCAGCTCAAGCCCGATCAAGGCCAAACTAGGGCAATTTCGGCCGTTTTGGGATTTCGACCATATTCCGGGCAAAATCTGGCTTAGCATCCTTCTTGAGATCATCTTAGAATGACTTTGTCGTTCAAAATACACTGTCCAAAAGCCAAGAAGCTCCGGCCAAAGCTCCGGCCAGATTCCGGCCAAAATTCCGATGAGCTCCGGCGACCTCCGACGAACCTCCGGCCTAGCTCCGACCAGTCACAACCAAGCCTCCGGCCAGTCATAATCTCACTCCGGTCAAATTCCGGTGAAGTCCAACCAAAACCAAAACCGAACTATTACTATTCCGGTTGGCCACTTCTTTTCCGGTTAGCTCTACTATTCAAAACCGATTGGCCTCAACCAAACCAAAGCTAGTTGCCCTTTGAGATGAGCCAAGCTCAAGTTAGTTGGGAGTGCAAGTGGGTTGGCTTGTGGAGGCTTGTGGTTGGAGGAGGAAAATGCAAGTGGATGTGTTCTTATCCTCTTCCAAGCCATGTGGGGTGTCATATGGAAGAGCCAATCAAATGGCTAGCTTTTGGGATATTTCCACTCCAAACTTAGCCCCCAAGTTTTCCCTTGTCTATAAATAGAGGCTTATGCCTTAGAAGTCCATGGACATACTTAGGAAGTTGAGAGCTTATCTCTCTTCTTCACATTTCTATACAAACACACTTTACTTTGTTGTTCTTGCTCTTGTTCTTGAAGCCGAATGCTTGCTACTCCTTCATGTTCTTGTGATCTTTTATTCCTTGTTTTTGTTCTTGATTTGGAGCTCCTCTCCCTTTACTTTCCTTGTTGTTCTCTTTACTTTCTTGTCGGTTTGCTTACTTTCCTTGTTCTAGCCACGGCTACTTGTATTCCTTGACATGAATACAAGTAGTTAAGGCTATTGTTCTTGTTACAAAAGCTCACAGTTCCTTTACAAGTCCTTTGTTTTCTTTTCGTTTTCCTTTACTTTTATAAGCATGGTGCTTGTATTCCTTGACATGAATACAAGTAGCTAAAGCATATTCGGTCAAGGGTGTTCATACTTGTGTATGCATCTTGAGACTTAAGCTTAATGCTTCTTTGTGTGTCAACTAGTTCTTGTGCCCTTCATTCGGTTTGGAAAACGAAGTTAAGTGGATGCTTGAAATGGCAAAGCTTTTTCTAGTGATTCAAACCCCCTTTAAGTCACTTGGTTGATCGGAAATGAGAGATCAAGTGGCTGGACTTTTGAACTAGAAGTCTATGTCTTGATTTTGGAGTAGATTGTGGCGTAAGTGCTTGAAATGGCCTTACCTTAGGGTTTATATCTTGAAATGGAATAAACCCACACTTATGAACACAAAGTAAGTCTATGATGGAAGTGTCACAATGTGAGACCCTAGACTGAATATCTTTCGTCCTTACTTATCCGCACTTTACTTTCAGTATTTACTTTCATCACTTTACTTTCAGTTCTTTACTTTCCGCACTGTACATTTCAGTTATTTACTTTCAAGCAATTTACTTTCCAGTTATTTAATTACGCACTTTACTTTCAAGTCATTTACTTTCCGCACTTTTACTTTCATTACAGCAGTTTTCAAAATCAATCAAACATAACATTTTGGTACATATTGCGCTTGAAACACAGCGTGCGACAAACCAAAACGTATGTTGTATGGTTGATATTGAACTCGGTTGTTCTCGCACTTACTTTACGCACTTTACTTTCAGCACTTTATTTTCAGTCTTTACTTTCAGCACTTTAAATTCAGTAATTTACTTTCTGTCATTTACTTTCTGTATAAAAAACCAACAAAAACCCAATCTGTCTTTACTTTCATTTTCTTTCTTTTTAAAGAACAACTATTCCACACTGACTCTCTTGGGTTCGACCCCTACTTACCGCTTGATATCCATAGTGAGCCACTAAAGTAGTGGAACTATAAATGTAAATTTTGCAGCGCACAACGACGTGCTGTCAAATTTTGGCGCCGTTGCCGGGGAGTTGTGTATCGGAATAGTTGTTCTATTTGTTTTTCTTTTATTTTCATTTTTGATTTGTAGTTTGCCATGTCTTCATACTACGACATAGAACCTTGGAATGTTAGGGGCAGCAACCTTATGTTTGAAATGCTTAGCCGTCTCCCCAAATTCGGAGGTACCATTGAAGAAGACCCCGTGAAGCATATACAAACGTTCCACTCCATATGCAGCCACATGAAGCCTAAAGATGAATCGCTAGGGGGGTTTAAACTTAAATGCTTTAAATTTTCTTTAACTAACTCCGCAATAGCTTGGTATTACTCATGTGCAGCTTATGAAGGCGATTATGGGGATCTACGAGCCAAATTTCTGGAAGAGTTTTCCCCGCCATCTCTCCGACTTGAAACCCGCGAGAAGATCATCAACCTTGAGCAATCCCGGGATGAAACATTGGACGAGTACTACTCGTACTTTGACTCCATTGTGTCGAGCTGCCCGCACCATGGATTCACGGACTTTGTTCTTCTTCAAAGGTTTCTTGGTGGAATGATTCCCCTTGAGTGGAAAAGACTTAATGATGCAGCGGGATGCTCGGTCATGAACTTAACCATGTCTCAAATCTGGGACCTCGTTGATGATTTGGCCAAGAGCTCAAAACGAGGAGCCGCATGCCCCGAGCCGGAAGTAGATGAGGACTCACGGATGGCCGAAGAAGAACTGCCCAAATCAGGCCCGGTCCTCATTACCAGTTTGCCCGAGGAAGTCTCGGCCCTACTTGACGAGCCAACAGAAGTCCCGGTCCTCACTAAAGAAGCACCCGAGGAAGTCCCAGACTTCACTTCCAAACCAACCGAGACATGCCCGGACATCACTGCGAAACTAACCGAGAAAATCACGGCAGGCCCGATCCTCACCGAAGAGCTGCTCGAGAAAGACCCGGTCCTTATGGCCGAGAAGCCCCAGCCTAACCCTTCATGTTTTATGCAGATCATGGCCACCAGAGATGATGTGATTAATGATGATGCAGTGCTAGATGAGTTGGAGGAGAAGCATGAGCCAAAACAGCCAACAAAGGAGCTCCCACTCATCACAAGCCAAGAAGAGCCTCCTAAAAAGTGTAAGGACCAAGGACGGCCAATCATCTCTGCCACAAAGAAGAGGGTTAGAAAGGGAGCAAGCTTGATGTCGCCTACATTTAATGGCAAGATGCTGAACTTCCAAACTTGCAAAGATGCCGACCGTTCATACATGAAGAAGTGGCAAAGACATGGGCCGAAGGAATGGAAACCCGGAAGGAGAAGCAAGAGACCACGGCTCATTGGACCAGCAGCTATGGTCAAGGGAGCCTCACCTTCTCGGAGCTATGAAAAGAAGAACCTGCCGAACCAATGGAGAATCAAACCGAGCCCATCACTCCACAAGTTCTTTGGGCAGAGTAAAAGGGCAGCCGAGAGGAAGTTCGACCTCACACACCCATGGGATCCGAACTTATGATCCATGATTGAGGTACCGTCGAGCCAACGACGTTAAACAAAGGCACTCGCCGGGAGGTAACCCGGCATATTCAGTTTTCTCAGTTTTATTTTTATGTCGATTTTTTTTAAACTCACCTCCTTTCGTTTTACTTATATTTTGTGTTTTGAACTAAGTCGTTCTGTGAGGAACGGCTTTGTTCAAAAGTGTGGGGGTATTTGAGTAGTATTTGCACATAGTAGTAATTGCACATATTAGCCACACACTTTTTGAAAATATACACTTCCATGATGTCAAAATAGATAGACCCGATTCATGCATTTCCTTGTGAAAACTTAATTGTGTAAAAACATGTGTATTTAACTTCCTACTTGTCCTTGTGTGCTGAGATAAACGTAGGATGTGGAGTTGAAAGAAATGCCCTAGAGAGGCTTGACAAGCACTCAAGGGACCGGATCCTTACTATACGGTTATGTGAAGATTGTGGAGGCTGCACTTCGGGCTTCTAGGTGAAGAGTGGACTCCGCCATGCAGCGTCTATGCAAGAGGTGGGACGGGAATCAAACCGTCCTATCTCTAGTCCGAGTAGCCGGGAAAATAGGTGAGCGACCCTCAACTTGACCCGCGCCGAAACAACTACGATGAGAAAGAGCGGGGAGGTATTTCCATATGCTCTCGGGCGATGATTGGACCTCCCAAAAGTGAAGAAAATGGACATGCAAATCTCATCAAAGGAGCAAAGCTCAAAGAAAGAAAATTCAGCCAAAGTGGTGAAACCAAACCGAAGCAAAAGTGAAGTACTCAAAGAGTCAAATCAAAGGCCGAAGGCCAAATCACTACAAAAGCTGTCCAACTACGCAAACAAAGAAAAGAGCTCGACCCATTAGCCCGAATCAATCACGTGCTAGAAGAAGCAAGTAACATAACCATATAGTAAGATCGGATCCGAGAGTGCAGTTCAAAGGCCTAAAAAGGGCTATCTCCCAAATCATCCGAATTAATTTGCATCACGGCTCAAAGGTACAAGTATCTAGTCACTTTCATATGTGAGCATGATTTCGTTTGGAAGCAAGTAAGCTATGCATGCTAAGGTGAAGTCTAGTTTTGCATCTCACATTCACATCTAGGACTTAGGGTGTTTTTGTTCCTCTTATTGACTACACTTGTTCGGGACGAACAAGATTAAGTGTGGGGGTATTTGATGGGGCATATTTATATGACTCATAAAGTACTACAAAACCCACCAAATAAGACATTTGGTCATACGAACAAGTGCTTGTTAATGCCATTTTGTGTATATAGGCTATTTTGGGGTCTAAAGAGGAAACACGCTTAAAAAGGGAGAATTGTGCCAAAAAGCCAACCAAGGCCCGAGGACCTCAGCCAGGGACCGAGAAACTTCACCAGGGTACCAAGAGCCGTACCCGGGCCCATCTGAGAATGCCAGGTCCCTGTCCCGGGCCCGTCCGAGAAAAGTAGGCCGCGCCCAGGCATCGCCCAGGCCACACTCGAGCTGTCTAGCACTGAATTCAAGTTGCCCGGGCAAATGAGCTGATCTGACGAATCCACCTCGAGAAAAGTGATCAAAATGGAAAATAAGGTGGACAATGTTGGAAAACCAAGGAGAATGCTCGGGCGGATTGGCAGTTGGCCTAGTTCCAAAGCAAAGGCCGCGCGCGCATAGGCACCGAAACCAAGTCGCTCGACCAAACCATGGAATCTGGCAATTCTGGCTCAGCCAAAGTGTTTTAAATGCCTAATAACTCGGACAATCTCACTTCCCAGACAAAATACCCGAGTGGAACCAGCTCAAGCCCGATCAAGGCCAAACTAGGGCAATTTCAGCCATTTTGGGATTTCGACCATGTTCCGGGCAAAATCTGGCTTAGCATCCTTCTTGAGATCATCTTAGAATGACTTTGTCGTTCAGAATACACTGTCCAAAAGCCAAGAAGCTCCGACCAAAGCTCCGGCCAGATTCCGGCCAAAATTCCGATGAGCTCCGGCGAGCTCCAGCCTAGCTCCGACCAGTCACAACCAAGACTCCGGCAAGTCATAATCTCACTCCGGTCAAATTCCGGCGAAGTCCAACCAAAACCTAAACCGAACTATTACTATTCTGGTTGGCCACTTCTTTTCCGGTTAGCTCTACTATTCAAAACCAGTTGGCCTCAACCAAACCAAAGCTAGTTGCCCTTTGAGATGAGTTAAGCTCAAGTCGGTTGGGAGTGCAAGTGGATTGGCTTGTGGAGGCTTGTGGTTGGAGGAGGAAAATGCAAGTGGATGTGTTCTTATCCTCTTCCAAGCCATGTGGGGTGTCATATGGAAGAGCCAATCAAATGGCTAGCTTTTGGGATATTTCCACTCCAAACTTAGCCCCCAAGTTTTCCCTTGTCTATAAATAGAGGCTTATGCCTTAGAAGTCCATGGACATACTTAGTAAGTTGAGAGCTTATCTCTCTTCTTCACATTTCAATACAAACACACTTTACTTTGTTGTTCTTGCTCTTGTTCTTGAGGCCGAATGCTTGCTACTCCTTCATGTTCTTGTGATATTTTATTCCTTGTTTTTGTTCTTGATTTGGAGCTCCTCTCCCTTTACTTTCCTTGTTGTTCTCTTTACTTTCTTGTCGGTTTGCTTACTTTCCTTGTTCTAGCCACGGCTACTTGTATTCCTTGACATGAATACAAGTAGTTAAGCCTATTGTTCTTGTTACAAAAGCTCACGGTTCCTTTACAAGTCCTTTGTTTTCTTTTCATTTTCCTTTACTTTTATAAGCATGGTGCTTGTATTCCTTGACATGAATACAAGTAGCTAAAGCATATTCGGTCAAGGGTGTTCATACTTGTGTATGCATCTTGAGACTTAAGCTTAATGCTTCTTTGTGTGTCAACTAGTTCTTGTGCCCTTCATTCGGTTTGGAAAACAAAGTTAAGTGGATGCTTGAAATGGCAAAGCTTTTTCTAGTGATTCAAACCCCCTTTAAGTCACTTGGTTGATCGGAAATGAGAGATCAAGTGGCTGGACTTTTGAACTAGAAGTCTATGTCTTGATTTTGGAGTAGATTGTGGCGTAAGTGCTTGAAATGGCCTTACCTTAGGGTTTATATCTTGAAATGGAATAAACCCACACTTATGAACACAAAGTAAGTCTATGATGGAAGTGTCACAATGTGAGACCCTAGACTGAATATCTTTCGTCCTTACTTATCCGCACTTTACTTTCAGTATTTACTTTCATCACTTTACTTTCAGTTCTTTACTTTCCGTACTTTACATTTCAGTTATTTACTTTCAAGCAATTTACTTTCCAGTCATTTAATTATGCACTTTACTTTCAAGTCATTTATTTCCGCACTTTTACTTTCATTACAGCAGTTTTCAACATCAATCAAACATAACATTTTGGTACGTATTGCGCTTGAAACACAGCGTGCGACAAACCAAAACGTATGTTGTATGGTTGATATTGAACTCGGTTGTTCTCGCACTTACTTTACCCACTTTACTTTCAGCACTTTATTTTCAGTATTTACTTTCAGCACTTTAAATTCAGTCATTTACTTTCTGTATAAAAAACCAACAAAAACCCAATCTGTCTTTACTTTCATTTTCTTTCTTTTTAAGAACAACTATTCCACACTGACTCTCTTGGGTTCGACCCCTACTTACCGCTTGCTATCCATAGTGAGCCACTAAAGTAGTGGAACTATAAATGTAAATTTTGCAGCGCACAAAGACGTGCTGTCACACATCCCTAGATTAGATTGTGTGGAAGTTCCGACTATTCTTGTAAATATTTTTCTTTTTCTTATACTTGTATATTACTCTTTTCACTCATATCCCTTGCTAACTTACATTTATCTTGTTTTGCGAGGATGGACCCTTACAACCAACAAGTCTTTTACAACGGAGAATACTATCAAGGGGAGGAGCACCTAAATTCTTATTGGCAAGAACATGGCTATCCGACAAGTCATTACACTCCAAATTGGGATGATAGACAATGCTTTAAAGTTCAAGACTCCTACACTCCATACCCTCAACCTCCTTAACCTTCAAGTGAGCCCTCCAATATGAAATCAATGATAGCTACATTCCTTGAAAATCAAGAGAAGATGAAAAAGGAATTCCTCGAAAACCAAGAGAAGATGAATAGAGACTTCGAAGCTCAAATGAGGGATTTCAGGGAAGTGGCTCAAAATATGCATGCTCAATTTGATAGATTGGAGGCTCAACACCAAGTGTTAGAAAGCAAATTGGCACAACGAGCGATGGAAAATGAGAACTTGGATGAGGAAGAGGAGGTTTCCGAAGAAGAAGCCCTTGATTCTAATGCCTCGAGGGAAGAATGGGATCAAGAAAGGGAATATATATTTTGGAGAGTCGCTACCTAAGTTTTTTAATGTGGGCGGGGTGGTGAATCTTGTAACAAGGATGAGATGGAACGCGAAAGTGAATCTTCCTTCACTACTAGCACATCTCAAGATCGTTTGGATGAGAACACACAAGAGTCCACCATTCCATCAATGCATCGGCTCTCCAATGAGAAATTCTTCAATGATGATGCCTCTCACATAGAGGAAATACCTTTTGTTGATGAAGAAGAACTCCCTCCTCCCACTATGAGTGAGCTTGAATGTGAGCCCGAACTTCTTGTTGAGGATAAGATTGAGGAAGCGCATATTGAGCAAAGAGGCTTTCAAGGGTATAGAGACTTTGTTGTGGTATACATGGAGCAAACCAAAGGACAACCTCACATACAAGAAAACACAACCTTACAGAAAGATATAGAGGAGTGGGCACCCAAGGAAATATTTGGAAAACTTACGGAGGGGATGCCCATTAAGCTCGAGACTAGTTTTGCAGACCTTTTCTTCACTACGACGTCTTGAGACAAGTTTTGGCGCTTCTTGCCCTATTTCGAGATATTATTCGAAAAAAGCTCCCATGGCCCCTTAATTTTTAAGGGATATTCATACTTGAAGGGGGTCATGCTCCCAAAGGAAAGTCCATTGTAGGCTTGATGGGAGGAAATTCAAATGGGATTTGAAGGTGGATTGACACAACCAAATCCAAGGGCCCGTGAGAAGGGATCCTAGCAAAGGACTTCTCAACGAGTGATTCTATGGGGCGCTTTGCTACGTCTTTGCCAAGACGGGAAAAACTAGGCCCTCGCGGGAGGTAACCCGGTTTGTAAGTTGTTCATTCTTGTTCTTTATGTTTAAATGTTTGGCATGATTTTCAGTGGCTTAAGCTCATTAAACATGGAATGTGAAATGTGTGATTAGTGGGTCAAATTTTGAGTGTGGAGTGAGGTCTACTCACTCCAATTCCACTTCACATTTCCAAGCCGCTCCACCTCACCCTTGATCTTTATATGAATAATGATATTGCCCTTAGTGCTCATGTGCTTTATTGGAGTTTACTAGAGTGAAACTATTTTTTTATGCCATGATATGACTCTAGTTTTATATTTTTCTTGGCACTTAAGACACCTTGTGCACATGATAGAGGATGTAGATTACTTTCCTTGTTTGAATTCTATGTAACTAATGCCATGATGTTAACATGTAACTTGTGATGCTCTCTTGCTCATACTTGCGTTTTGCATAACATTGTATGTCACTTGTTGCTTTTAACCTCTCTTGTGTTCTTGTCATCAAGGATGTTATTTGCATCAAGTAAGATCAAGTTTAGCACAATGACGTCTTTCTGTTGGTGGGGAAAATCTACAAACGAGGGAAGTTCCTATGTGCCTTATTCTCATTCTCTTTATTGTTTGCGCTTAGGGACTATGCTATATTTTAAGTGTGGGTGGGGGTAGTCACATAGTTCACTCATTTCATGACATGCCTATCATTTTAGAATGGACACTTGCATTCATGTATTCTATCCCTAACATGAGAGTGTTTTAAACCACATAGGCTTGTGACTATCAACTCTAAATCCCTATAAATCACATCTAGCCTATTTGTCATGTTTATTAGATCTTGAACTTAGAACCGACCTAGTCCTTTGAATGTGCATTCTTGTGAATCAATATCATTGCTATCTCTTGTCTATCTAAATTTCTAAGTATTTTCATTGAAATACCTTGGATTATGTTTTAGCAAGCACTTTTAGAATTTTCCCAAAAAACTTAGACCCTTTGAATGCTACTTGGTGACTTGAGTTCCTCTAACTTAGTGCCTTACTTATGATTGTTTCCCGCGCTTTCCATACATTCCTTGAGCATATTATCAAGTTTTAAGTGTAGAGTCAAAAACAAAAGAGGCCGAAAAATAGGCCCCAACAAAAAAATGCTTCATTTTCATGGTCAAAAGAGGGCAAAGCCCCGACTAAAAACTTTCTCGAGTACTAGAGAAGTTTTGCTTCAAAAACTATACAAATGCCGGGGGTTAGGAAGAAAATTTCCCCCTCGAAAGCATTTGTAGGCCAAAGGCCATTTGAAAAGAAAATAAGAAGCACTTAAAACTTGACGTTATGTTCTTCCATCATTCTACATTTGCGCGGGTGCATCATTGGTATTTTGTGCTAGTTAGATTAACTCTTGGACGACCCATCCACTTGCACATGAGCTATCATTTGGTCTATGCTAGTTTTCTAAGAACTCATAGTGTCGAACTCCTCTTCCCTTATGGATTATGGCTTAAGCGCCTAAAACTTGGGAATGTATTCCATGTCGTGAACCCATGGACTAGCCGTAGCTAGCATAGGTGAGCGATAGACACTCTTCGTGCAAACTAAGAACTTTACTTCTATTGTATTCCCTTGAAAATGAGTAGATCATTGGATTAGGCATTTGATAGCTATAGTATTGATGATCTTGAATGCACAACCTCAGGGGTACTTAAATGGTTCAAATGTTCTTTCGATGATAATGTGACGGTAGTCCTAGCTTGGGGTAAGGGATTTGTTTTGAGAAATCCTTGCCTCGGTTAAGCACTCTCGAATCCATTCTCATGGGATAGGTGCATTTGGGAATTGTGAGTATTCTCTTTTCTGAAAAATCTCACGAGCCTATAACTCGTCCACTAGGGTAGACTAGTGGTTTAAAGGCTTAATGCATATGATAAATGCATTCGCAACGCCTACGAAAAGGAGCTAGTTAGATTGTACATACCTTTCATTTTTCTTTCAATAATATGTTTAGAAATAATGATCGAGACCTTGTGAAAGCTAGTGAGGCAAATAGACAAAAAAACATAGCACCACTAGCATTTCGCCATTTGCATGACCTTGACATATTTTCATACTTTGTTCGGGACGAATAAAGCTTAAGTGTGGAGTGTTGATTAGTCAAGTTTTTGACTCATTATTGGCCATTTTTTCACTATAGCATTGGTTCGTTTCTAATGATATTTTGATGTCATTTAACCTCTATCTCTACGTTTCAGGTAGAAAATGAGTCGCCCTAAAAGTCGAAGCCTAAATACGAAAACTCGGGGAAAAATCGAAGATTTAGAGCAAAATTGGGCAGATTGACCTTTATGTCTTAATTTGCATACCCAGATCGCATACGGTGTCCAAATTAGTTGATCTATAGCTTGTTGGAAAGCTAACTCCAAGGGCTTCAACTTTCTAGTTTATGCCAAGACCAAATTCGTACGTCAAGACCATGAATAATCCTAGGGAAGTGTCAGCCGACTGACTGAAATCACTCAGCCGACCGGCTGAAATTAGCTGAGGGAGGCTTGGCCACGGTCATAGCCAGACAACCAGCTGGAACTCCAGTCGACCGGCTGGACTCTGCTGCTTCAGAAATTCCCACCGAGCCTATAAATAGAAAGAGGGCTTTTGACCTAAAGGGTGTAGGTTTTTGGGGAGAAGAAGATTGGAAAAGAGGATCAACCAAGGTCATCAATAAACAAAAGATCCAACTAAGGGGAAGAAGAGAGAAGACTAAAGGGAGTTCAAGGATTAACCATCCTCCTTCATGTACATCTTTTCCATTCTACTTGTTGTATGCTATAAATCATACTCACACCATGTTGTCTTACACTATGTATGAGTAGTGATCTTGTGTTTTGAGGGTCTTATGACTCTCCTTGGTACTCTTTGATCACAAATATACAATGATATGCATATGGATGATTGTTGATTTCATTTTCTCTTGTGTTATGAATGTTATGCACTCTAGGTGTTTTTTAAAATGCCTAAGTGACAACTTAGACTAAAACTTGAACCTAGGACTTGGAAACCCTAGGGAATAGTTCTAGGATGGAGAAAATGATCTATATCTTAATCATGCAAATGAACCTTAGGATATGGATGCTTGACTAGGAGTGAATGTTTAATTCATTGGAGTTAGTCAATAAGTGAATCATCAATTAATCCCATCGGATGGTGTTAAATTCATGTTCTCTATGCACTTTATACATGTCATGTTACTACTAAGTGTTTGATAAAATGCCTAAGTAACATGTTGAATCTTAAAACTAGACCTAAGAATCTAACGACCTTAGGGATAATTTGGATAATAGAGAATGTGATCCTATTTAGTGTATTACGGAAAGTAAACATATGCATTTGTTGCTAACTAGTCCTTCATGCCTATTTCACTTATTACATTAGGAAGACATTTCAAGGATAATAGTGTTATAGAGTGAATCAACATCCTCGAATGAGTGAGGTTCTAATTAAGAGAGTTTGACTAGGATTAGATTCACATGAGAATAGGTCTATCTTAGTCTAAGCTAGGTTTTCTACAATGCATAGGTAGGAAGTGAACTAGTGCGTATGTTCATTGTATTTATCTCCCACTCATAGGATGATAATGCAATGGAATGAACCGATATCCTCGATTGAGTGAGGTTCGAGCTAAGAAGATCCTAAACCATTTGACTACCATGAAATGTTTGAATATCGTGTATGTGATCATTAGGAAATTGCCAAGGAGGGGAGTAACCCCTCGAAAAACCTCATATCTATCTTTTATCCTTAATTACTCGCCACATAGGATTTAGAATATACACACTCTTATACATTTTTGGTTTACAATAGCCGAACGGAAACATGATTTTACATAGTGTATGTGCTTGGCTTGCTCCCTTGGGTTTGACCCGGTACTTTATCGGTCATTATAAATGTTTTGACCCACTACATTCGATCCTCTCTTCATTGATACTATTCTAGAGGCTAAAGAGAATTTAGTTCGTCAAATGGCGTCATTGCCGGGGAGCAACTAGTTAGCACATCCCTAGATTAGATTGTGTGGAAGTTCCGACTATTCTTGTTAATATTTTTCTTTTTCTTATACTTGTATATTTCTCTTTTCACTCATATCCCTTGCTAACTTACGTTTATCTTGTTTTGCGAGGATGGACCCTTACAACCAACAAGTCTTTTACAATGGAGAATACTATCAAGAGGTGGAGCACCTAAATTCTTATTGGCAAGAACATGGCTATCCGACAAGTTATTACACTTCAAATTGGAATGATAGCCAATGCTTTGAAGTTGAAGACTCCTACACTCCATACCCTCAACCATACTTCAAGTGAGCCCTCCAATATGGAATCTATGATAGCTACATTCCTTGAAAATCAAGAGAATATGAAAAAGGAATTCTTTGAAAACCAAGAGAATAAATAGAGACTTTGAAGCTCAAATGAGGGATTTCAAGGAAGCGACTCAAAATATGCATGCTCAATTTGATAGATTGGAGGCTCAACACCAAGTGTTAGAAAGCAAATTGGCACAACAAGCGATGGAAAATAAGAACTTGGATGAGGAAGAGGAGGCTCCCTAAGAAGAAGCACTTGATTCTAATGCCTCGAGGGAAGAATGGGATCAAGAAAGGTAATATACATTTTAGAGAGTCGCTACCCAAGTTTTTAATGAGGGGCAGGGTGGTGAATCTTGTAACAAGGATGAGATGGAACGCGAAAGTGAATCTTACTTCACTACTAGCACATCTCAAGATCGTTTGGATGAGAACACACAAGAGTCCACCATTCCATCAACGCATCGGCTCTCCAATGAGAAATTCTTCAATGATGATGCCTCTCACATAGAGGAAATACCTTTTGTTGATGAAGAAGAACTCCCTCCTCCCACTATGAGTGAGCTTGAATGTGAGCCCGAACTTCTTGTTGAGGATAAGATTGAGGAAGCGCATATTGAGCAAAGAGGCTTTCAAGGGTATAGAGAATTTGTTGTGGTATACATGGAGCAAACCAAAGGACAACCTCACATACAAGAAAACACAACCTTACAGAAAGATATAGAGGAGTGGGCACCAAGGAAATAATTGGAAAACTTACGGAGGGGATGCCCATTAAGCTCGAGACTAGTTTTGAAGACCCTTTCTTCACTACGACATCTCGAGACAAGTTTTGGAGCTTCTTGCCCTATTTCGAGATAATGGAAAAAGCTCCCATGGCCCCTTAATTTATAAGGGATCTTCCTACTTGAAGGGGTCATGCTTCCAAAGGAAAGTCCGCTGTAGGCTTGATAGGGGGGAATTCAAATGGGATTCGAAGGTGGATTGACACGACCAAATCTAAGGCCCCGTGAGAAGGGATCCTAGCAAAGGACTTCTCAACGAGTGATTCTATGGGGCGCTTTGCTACGTCTTTGCCAAGTCGGGAAAAACTAGGCCCTCGCGGGAGGTAACCCGGTTTGTAAGTTGTTCATTCTTGTTCTTTATGTTTAAATGTTTGGCATGATTTTCAGTGGCTTAAGCTCGTTAAATATGGAATGTGAAATGTGTGATTAGTGGGTCAAATTTTAAGTGTGGAGTGAGGTCTACTCACTCCAATTCCACTTTAAATTGCCAAGCCGCTCCACCTTACCCTTGATCTTTCTATGAATAATGATGTTGCCCTTAGTGCTCATGTGCTTTATTAGAGTTTACTAGAGTGAAACTATTTTGTTAATGCATGTTATGACTCTAGTTTTACATTTTTCTTGGCACTTAAGACACCTTGTGCACATGATAGAGGATGTAGATTACTTTCCTTGTTTGAATTCTATGTAACTAATGCCATGATGTTAACATGTAACTTGTGTGCTCTCTTGCTCATACTTGCATTTTGCATAACCTTGTATGTCACTTGTTGCTTTTAACCTCTCATGTGTTCTTGTCATCAAGGAAGTTATTTGCATCATGTACGATCAAGTTTAGCACAATGGCGTCTTTTCTATTGGTGGGACACATCTACAAACGAGGGGAGTTCCTATGCGCCTTATTCTCACTCTCTTTATTGTTTGCGCTTAGGGACTAAACTATATTTTAAGTGTGGGTGGGGTAGTCGCATAGTTCACTCATTTCATGTCATGCTTATTGATGGACCATAATTGTATGAATCATAAACACAGTTAAACCCACCAAATTAGATGTTTTGTCTGTACAACTTTTACTTGTTAGTTCACTTTTGTTCTACAGGCCATTTCAAGGAGTAAAGATGAAAACGAGCTAAAATGGAGTTCTTAACGCTGAAAGTGAATTACAAGTCAGAACTGACCATACTCCGACAATACTCCGATCAAGCCACAACTAAGTCCCGATGACTTATTCCAACAAAGATCAAGAACACAAGTGAAATGCCAAGTATAAGTAACTTATCTTTTGATGACAACTAAGGAGCAACCAAAGGGCAACCAAAGAGGCAACTAAAGGGCAACTAGGAGTTAGGATCCAACCGATGGCTTTTGAGAAGGAAAAGATCTCACTTCTCCTTCCCTCCTCACCACATGGGCGGCTAAAGCCACCCTCCACTCCCCTTGCGCCACCTAGGCCGGCGGCTCTTGGCCAAGCCACCTCACCCCGGTGGCTTTTGCTCCTCCACCCTCCACCCTCCTCATGCCAAGTGTTGAGATCTCAATCCATATGCCTCTCCTCCCTTGACAAGTGTATGGCTCTCCTCCATCCTCTATGCCTATAAATAGAGCTCCTCTTCTCATTTGTAATATCATCCTCATTGCAAAACATCCTCCATCACAAAGCTTTAGCTTCTCTCTAGATTTGGGCACTACTCTTGTAAACACTTGTTTTAAATCTATAATACTCTTGTTGGTTCTTGAGTATTCTAGTAGTTCTTGAGTTTACTCCTGTTGGTTCTTGAGTATTCTCCTTTACTTACTGTCTTTCAAAAACCCTCGAGTACTTAGCTATGGTATCCACCTCTATGGATATTCGTAGCTAAACCCTTCATTCGGTTGAAGGGGTGTACTTGTATCATAAAATGTTTTAGACCCTTTTCTTAATGCCGCTTAGTGTTCAACTTGTTCTAAAGTGCCATATATTAGGTCAGAACTTCATTGGTAGAGTGGATGCTCGGAAGAGCAAAGCTCTACCATGAATTCGTGACCTCCGTGGATAAGTGGAGGCTCGGAAGAGCACAGCTTATCTGTGGAGTTCAACCTCTTTCAAAGACCATTTGATTTATCAGGAATGATGGTCAAATGGATGCACATATTAGAACAAGAGTACTACGTCTTGCAAAAGACTAGACGGTGTGGCAAGTCTTGTGCTAGGAATAGCCTTGATACACTTTTGAACACTTAGTATGGTCATTAGCGGTCAATGATAAACGGATTATGATACAAGGCCCCTGAAACCGAATCTTTCCTTAAATTAAAACATCACCTGCATTTTACTTTTTAGTCTCAATATCAACTGCAATATCAACCGCTTACTATCCGCAAGACTTGTCCTTCACTCAACCACTCACTGTAAGTCTTTCCTTTAATCAATTACTTTCTGTACTTTACTTTTCTGTCATTTACTTTTCCGCACTAAAATCCCAACCAACCCACTTACTTTTCTGTACTAAGACTAAAATCAACAACCAACCACTCACCTTTCATCGCTAAAACCTCAATCCACCAAAAATCACGCTCCCTTTCAGTACACTCCTCAAAGAGCAACTATCCCCCTAATTCCCTTGGGTTCAACCCCTACTTACCACTTGCTACCCAATAGTGAAGTCGCGAGTAGCGGACTTATAAATGTATTCTTGACTTTTGCACACGACGACTGTGCATCCGTCACCTATCATTTTAGAATGGAAACTTGCATTCATGTATTCTATCCCTAACATGAGAGTATTTTTAACCACATAGGCTTGTGACTATATCAACTCTAAATCCCTATAAATCACATCTAGCCTATTTGTCACGTTTATTGGATCTTGAACTTAGAACCGACCTAGTCCTTTGAATGTGCATTCTTGTGAATCAATATCATTGCTATCTCTTGTCTATCTAATTTTCTAAGTATTTCGTTGAAACACCTTGGATTAAGTTTTAGCAAGCACTTTTAAAATTTTCACAAAAAACTTAGACCCTTTGAATGCTCCTTGGTGACTTGAGTTCCTCTAACTTAGTGCCTTACTTATGATTATTTCCCACGCATTTCATACATTCCTTGAGCATATTGTCAAGTTTTAAGTGTGGAGTCAAAAACAAAAGAGGGCAAAAAATAGGCCCTAACAAAAAAATGCTTCATTTTCATTGTCAAAAGAGGGCAAAGCCCCGACTAAAAACTTTCTCGAGTACTAGAGAAGTTTTGCTTCAAAAACTATACAAATGCCGGGGGTTAGGAAGAAAAGTTCCCCCTCGAAAGCATTTGTAGGCCAAAGGCCATTTGAAAAGAAAATAAGAAGCACTTAAAACTTGACTTTATGTTCTTCCATCATTCTACATTTGCGCGGGTGCACCATTTGTATTGTGTGCTAGTTAGATTAACTCTTGGACGACCATTGTGCTTGCACAGGAGCTATCATTTGGTCTATGCTAGTTTTCTAAGAACTCATAGTGTCGAACTCCTCTTCCCTTATGGATTATGGCTTAAGCGCCTAAAACTTGGGAATGAGTTCCATGTCGTGAACCCATGGACTAGCCCTAGCTAGCATAGGTGAGCGATAGACACTCTTCGTGCAAACTAAGAACTTTACTTCTATTGTATTGCCCTGAAAATGAGTAGATCATTGGATTAGACATTTGATAGCTATAGTATTGATGATCTTGAATGCATAACCTCATGGGTACTTAAATGGTTCAAAAGTTCTTTTGATGATAATGTGACGGTAGTCCTAGCTTGGGGTAAGGGATTTGTTTTGAGAAATCCTTATCTCGGTTAAGCACTCTTGAATCCATTCTCATGGGATAGGTGCAGTTGGGATTTGTGAGTATTCATTTTTTCTGAAAACTCTCACGAGACTATAACTCGCACCAAATAACTGAATCCTCACCATGGCAATCCTTGACACTCAGCCTTCGACCTTTGCTCCCTGAAATCTGCTGTCATAATCCCTTTAAACTCCTTGAGCATGAGACTCAGCCTGATTTTCAACTCCTCAATGCATCTGCCCTCTTTTCCCATGGACCATATATTTCATTCTTGTCTTTCCAACCACACCACAAGCCACAGATAAGTGAAGTAAATTGTTCCTCGCTGCACACAGCCAAAGCCAGTATCCCGTACTATCACACTGGTTATTCCCATATAGCCTCTGGCAGGTGCAACTCCTGCAGTAAGCCTCTCATCCACCAACAATCTTTTAAACACATGTAGAGCCTTCGCAATGACTGCATTTATCTTCCACACTGCAACCTCTCTTTGCTAAGTTGTACGACATAGTTGGTAGACTATAGCCTACATGTAAGAGGCCAGATCTGGTGCAAAGCCCAGATCTGGTGCAAAATACAAACACATCCTATCCATTCAATTAAACAATCCAAAGGCTAATATAATTAGAATTAGAAAAAAGGAAATTGAATTTAACTTGCAAAAAGGGTAAAATTGACCAGAAAAAATAAAAAAATTCGCCAGAATCTCTCCTCCGTAAACGAAATCCGACGATTGCGAAACCGAATTAGGGTTAGTCGAAATCGCAGTCGATCGAAATCGAAATCGAATCGAAATCGAAATAGCGATATAAAACGAAATCAAAATCCCGATCGAAAACGAACTAATCGAAATCGATCGAAAACGAACTAATCGAAATCAAAATCGAAATCGAAAACGCAGAAGCAACGCAGAAATCAAAACGCAGAGAAAATCGACAAAGAGAAACGCAGAAGAAATCGAAAATGATTCCGAACGAATGGTCATAACGAACTATAAATTGCAGATGACGAACTATAAATTATCATGCCTAACTATCGATGATACTGCCGAATTGTTGACGAATTATAGTCCAAATGTGATGAATTATGTCATAATTCATCAAAAGTGCACTATAGTTTGTCGAAATCTTGACGAATATAGTCCAATTTGGACGAACTATAACATAATTCGTCTAACGAACTATAAATTGCAGATGACGAACTATAAATTATCATGCCTAACTATCGATGATACTGCCGAATTGTTGACGAATTATAGTCCAAATGTGATGAATTATGTCATAATTCATCAAAAGTGCACTATAATTCGTCGAAATCTTGACGAATATAGTCCAATTTGGACGAACTATAACATAATTCGTCTAACGAACTATAAATTGCAGATGACGAACTATAAATTATCATGCCTAACTATCGATGATACTGCCGAATTGTTGACGAATTATAGTCCAAATGTGATGAATTATGTCATAATTCATCAAAATTGCACTATAATTCGTCGAAATCTTGACGAATATAGTCCAATTTGGACGAACTATAACATAATTCGTCTAACGAACTATAAATTGCAGATGACGAACTATAAATTATCATGCCTAACTATCGATGATACTGCCGAATTGTTGACGAATTATAGTCCAAATGTGATGAATTATGTCATAATTCATCAAAATTGCACTATAAATTCGTCGAAATCTTGGCGAATATAGTCCAATTTGGACGAACCATGACATAACGAACTATAATTAGGCCTTGACGAATTATAAAATTCTTGAAGGGCAGAGCTCTCTATCATTGAATACTGCTGCTTGAAACACGTCTCAAAATTTTCCTAGTGAATTTTGTTTATCATACAAAACCGCAGATCGGACATGGCTGTTTTCCGAATAGATTTCATCCATGTTTTTCGTTAAGAATTCGTCAAAATGATGTACAGATCGGATCTTATACTCGCTGATCGGACATGGCGGCCATGGCCATGGCGATTGACGACTTTGGTGAAAACGATGATGCAGATCGGAGCTTAGGGGAGGGGGGCTCGTATACGAAAGTCGTCCACCATGATGGCTGATCGGAGCCACGTCCACCATGAAGGCAGATCTGGATCTGGATCTGGATCTGTATGGAGAGAGAATAAAATTTGTGTTATTGGGGACAAATATGCCCTTAATCTAATAAAAAATTAAATTGTTATAAGATTTTTTTTTCCTAATCTCAACCGCACATATATTAATTTGGAAGGCTGAGATGAGTTTGTATTTTTTACAATAATTTGGGGTTTGCACCTGATCCTTTCTCTACATGTAAATAGTTTTATTCTGTTGGGTATCTTTTGGCAGGCCGCTAAATTTCGATTTTGTATTGCACGCGAGAAAGATGTATAATTCAGAAAAGTGCAATTCGAATCCAATTTTCATCCCCAAACTAATGACTAATTACAATTTAGTCACTGAGGCTCTACACTTTTCACGTAACGCTGCTAGAATAAAAAATCGTGCAAGTTGCGCTAGCGGAGATCAGCCGGGTTTATGTCGATGAATCACAAATCGCCGGCCTTCATGAAATCATACGGTAAACTGAAATCCTGATTATAACCAATTCCGTGCGTTTTTTTTTTACTTGTGTTGAGAATTGATTAGCGTTTGGGATTTTGAGTGGTAGGCTATGACTTGATTCTGGGTTCGATTGCTGCTTTTTATGTGTTAATGGTGCCCTACACGAAAGTTGAAGAGAGCTTCAATGTTCAGGTTGGCTCCAGTTTTCATTTATTTAAGTTTTTTTTATCAGACTAATGTTTTTTATAGATGGAGTTGCTGACTTGCTGGTGAGTTTGGAAATTAATGTGCTCAAAGTTACTAACTTTTAGCTGCAATTTATTTTTGTGGTGAATGAAGGCAATGCATGATATTCTGTATCACCGGCAGCATTTGGATAAAGTAAGTCTGCTGCTTTTGTACTTAGTTAACACAGGTTTTTAGTGTATTTTGTGGTGGAGGTAGAGGATAATAATCTTTATATGGTTTTTGCCAATGCACCAGTATGATCATTTGGAGTTCCCAGGAGTTGTTCCCAGAACGTTTATTGGTGGGTTTCTTTTTGTCTTATCATTTTTATTTAATATAGTTTAAGGGCAAGACGGTACTTATCAAATCTCGTTCTTTCTACAATGTCTTTGCCAGGTGCTTTCTTCGTATCAGTGTTGGCATCTCCTGTTGTCTTTCTATTTAGTTGGCTACAATTTAGGAAGATCTATAGTCTCTTGGCAGGTTGGTTGCTAGTTGACTGTGGATTTTGAACTTTTTCATATAAGTTCAGCACCAGTAGTCTGTCTTCTTGATGGGTTGCAGACCTTAGCTTATCGCAATCTACATTCACTTGTTGTTTTTTCAGTTCGCTTGATGTTGGGTTCTATCGTGCTTTTCACAAAGCGGTTCTTACGGAGACAGGTGTGTGTGTTTTATGCCCTTCTAGTTTCTGTTTCTTCTTCTTCATCATATCTGGTAACATACTCCTAGTGTTATAAGGCATTTCTTTACAAGAGCCGAGGTGCAAATCTAGAAGTGAACCACAACTAATATTACTCATAAGCCCACTCTATAATTTATCAGTTCTACGGAATGCCAAATTCTCCGACTGCTGTGTTAAATGTGCCAGCTATAAATTCTCAGATCTCATGTTCCTTTCTGTTGAACAGGTTAGGAACAAGTTTGGTGATCAAGTAGAAGCGTTTTGGGTGTTAATTACTGCCCTTCAGTTTCACATGATGTTTTATTGTAGCCGACCACTTCCTAATATTCTAGCATTTGGCTTAGGTAATTTTTTGAGTTGTTTAAGTTTGTGCTGTTGTGTGCATTCTCAGTCTTCTTTTTTCCGAGTCTAAAAGTATTTTGGGATATTATAAACAAGATTCAAACCCAGGTGGTTTCTTCTCATGCCTGCCGCGTATTATATTGTGTACATATTACATAGGGAGTATATTTAATTCACGTGGTATTCTTAAGGCCTAAATGAACATTTTACCTTCGGGTTCCTGTCATGTATTGATGTAGAGTCCGCTAGCTTCTTCACCTTTGTTTTGTTTTTCTTCGATTGTGATACAGAATTAACTAAATGTACCTCCTTGGATACTTATTTATTGCAGTCAACTTGACTTATGGTTATTTGCTAAAGGGAAGACCTTACACGGCACTGAGTTATCTGGTATATTCCTCTTAATGTTCTCAGAGTTCCTTATCTTGATAATAGTTATTTCAGAATTGCTTGCATACTAATGAAAATGTCACGTTCGTTGCACTTATCTTCAAAATTTAATTATTAATATTGCAGATTGTCAATATAATGGAAAGTGTCACAATAGTTAACATAGTTCTTCTCATTATTATTTGTATGCTGATCAGATTTTCGCTACAATTATCTTCAGATGTGACATGCTCCTCCTCCTTGGCCCCCTCGGCCTAGAGCTTTTACTGGTTGGTTCCAACTCAGTTATAGTTATCATTTTAGTTATGTTATATAGCATGTGTTGGCGTTAGAGGTTATAAATTTTAGTGCTACCCTGTTCTAGCAAATGAAGCTTGTGTATTGTTCTGCAAATCAATTTGATCATACTTTTAATTTCCTCACAGCGATAGCTAATCTGATACAACGTCAGTGGCCTATTTCTATTTGTCATTACTTTTGCCCCACAAAAACTAATAAATCTGTCCATTTATGAACTTTATTTATCCATGGCAGACCAGATCAATCAGAGTGTGGGAATCAATAAAGTACTGCAGTGCAGCTGCCTTTCTAAGCATAGGTATGTGAACCACTGTGCAATATTTCTATTGCAGTTATTCTCGTGTTCAACCCATTAAGATCATGTTTACATATTGCCTCTCAAATGTTTTTGTCTGAATGTTCTACGTATATAGGTCTTACCACCCTCTTTGATTCAATAATGTGGAGAAGGTTACTGTGGCCAGAATTCGAAGTATTTTTGTTCAACTCGGTCATGAATCGCAGCTCGGAATGGGGAGTATCCTTTTCTAATTTATATAAAACTATGACTTCTATGATATGATTTTTTTGTTGTTGATTAACTCGTTCTCATCAGGAAGTAAAGTAACTTGCTGCTTCAGGCACAGCACTGCAGTTTCATGACTTCCGACTTTCTAGATTAGTTTAAACTATTATTGTATAAGCACATTTGGCTATGCCGCTCCTTGATCATCTGCAGACACATCCGTTCCACTGGTACTTCACGTCTGCACTCCCTCGCTCATTGCTTGCTGCTTATCCTCTTTGTGTGGTAAGAAACTAATAGAGCTATTATAATTTTAACACATTTTTAATGCTTTCTATCTAATGAGAACCTTAAATGCTGTTTTTACGTTGGAATCTTGAGAACAGCTTACTGAAGCCTGATACAATGCATTTTAAATCGATCTGTCAATGAGCAAGATGTGCCGGACTGTTTATACAGTTAAATGAATGCCAAGTAATGTGCAAGACTATAGCAATAAAGTGGTCTCGATTAACACTTTCTAAATCAGTCAAGAAATATGCTTCAATATGGACTCCTAGTCCTATGACTACCTTGAATTGTCAAGAGGACTTGAGATCTGGCAGAAGAAATTCATTGTGTATGTAGAATAATCATGGTTGTAGAACCGCAGGAAATCACATTATATAGAAAACTGAGGAAACTGCAAAGTGTATGAGAAGTAGTGGTGTATCGAACTGTACGACGTGCTAGATGGAACGTTGTAGTTGCCCTTGCAGAAAATTCTATTCTTACATTTATATTTTTTTGGATTATCTACTAACAACATTTGACATGTTGCCTTTACTGCAGCTCGGGGTTTTGTTTGATAGGAGGATTCGGCTCTACGTTCTTCCTGTATTTTCCTTCGTTTTGCTTTACTCTAAGCTTCCACACAAGGTAACCTCCATAATCCAAACCATTTGAAGTTTAAATTGATTGAACTTTTCTATTCTTTACGAAAATTACTGATTGAACTTTGAGCGGAAGCTTTTAACTAACATGTGATAAAACTGTCTTCAGGAGCTGCGTTTTATTATTAGTTCTGTCCCTATCTTCAACTTGTCAGCAGCCATTGCGGCTGCAAGAATGTAAGTTCAAGTGTTTACTGTTTTCATCAGTGTGATCCTCGTATGATTTTGTACATGCAACCAATTATGAAATAAAATATGCCATCCTGAAGAACGAACCTCTTAACAAAGTTGCAGTTTGGCACCTTCAGATCAGCACTCCCATTTCTTGCCTCAGGATAAGCAGGACAGCTAGAAATCATCTGTTAGGACAAGGACAGATAAATTATGATGTTTCATATTCCATGTTAATACAAGTATGTTCTTTTTTATCTAGATATAATAATAGAAGAAAACCTTTGTGGATGCAGCTTTGGCTAGCTATAATTGGGCTATGTATCATCAGGTTTGATGCTCGGTCTTTTATACACAGCTACCCATGGTAAATTTTACTTGGGCATGTTCTCACTTTTGTATGCTGTAGTCTAGGGTGCTCCGCTGTATTTTTCTTGGCATCATACCACAATTACCCAAGCGGCTATGCTCTGGACAAGTTGCATAAAACTGGTCGGCTCTCTTTCTCACACATTTTATCAATACCAACAACTTCTGGAAAAGTCTTGTAATTCATATATTGACTGTTACATTAATGTATGCTTTGACTGGTTAGCCGAGGAAGTTACGAATGATCTTTTTGGCAGGGTTCATAGCAAACAACACGGATGAATTGTATGTTCACATTGACACCTATTCTGCTATGAATGGGATCTCCAGGTTCTGCGAGAAAGATTTCCCTTGGAGGTAACCACTTGTGACATCTTTATCGATCTCAGCCTATGTGAGTAGATTATGAAGGCATGAATATGGGTGTACAACAGTGGTTGTTTTGGACAAATCTGATGCTGTTTGCGGTGTATTAATTCTGCTAGTTACTTCACTGAAACTAATTTTACGTCTCCATTGAATGCTGTCTGAACTGAAATTTCGATAACGGCATTCCATTTAAGAAACATGAAAAATATGATATGATGATGCACAAAATTCAAATAATCATATTTAACTAAAAAATGTCTTGATGGCATACCTGGCTTGGCTTTTCAATACATTTCGTATGTTCCAACTGTGCAGGTATTCCAAAGAAGAAGGCATCCAGCTGACAGACTATGTCAAGAGGAATTTCACTTATCTGATAATGTAAGGAACTTTGTGACTGCCAACACCACGGCCAGTGACCGTTTTCTTACTCGTTTCATTAGCCACTGTTTTCTAAGTACATTGTCCATCCATTATCTCAATGATAGTGAACATCCTCAAATCAATGGGTTCAAATGCTTATTCTCCGTTGACGGTTTCTCAAGAGCTCGTCCTCAAATCGGCTTCCCACCTATTTTACTGGTAACGAATTCAACCCATCATGTCGCCCATTACATTACAACACTTCCGCCTCAGTTCCTTGCACATTGCTTATTTCTGATGATGCAGGTGAAAGAGCCCAAAGTATTCATCCATGGAAACACAAACAGATACGACGTGATGCAGATCAACTGGCGTGGATGCTGACCAATGTCGTCCTGCCCCCATCATAGAGAGAATCTCAAGTTGTTGCTTGTCAGATTCTCAACTTGGAGGACGTCTATGTAACTTTTTCTTTTATTCTTTTTTTTTTGCTTGTGTGATGTGTCTACTGTCTATGTAACTTATTCAAATTCAGAGTCCAATACGTAATTTATCAACAATACAGCGTTCAAAGTCTCAGTTTCCAAACAACCGGAACCTTATGTAGTTATTCAATACTTAAGTGGCAATCACGTAATAACATTCTCTTGCTTCACAAATTCAATCAAATCAACACGAAGCTCGCTTCACTCCCCAAACCCTACAAATCCGACCAACCGCGTCTGACGTCAGCACGATGCTCCTCCAATCCTCGTTATCTCCACCTCCGCTGCACCGCAGCTCCGCCTTCGCGCGGCCGATTCCTTCTGGTTCAAGTAACTTCGCCCTAATTCCGGCAATCGGCAGCCGGAAGATTCAGATATCATGCTCGACATTGATGGCTCACACCGACGGGACTACGGATAACGAGAACAGACCTGTTAAGAAATGGAGCGTGGCCTTCCGGAAGATATCGTTGATGGAGAACAAAAGTGATACGTCGGTGGCCAGTGTGCTTAAGCAGGTGGAAAGTGAAGGTAAGAAGTTTACCAAGTGGGAGCTTTGTAAGATTGTTAAGGAGTTGAGGAAATACCGGAGGTTCCGGCTGGCTCTTGAGGTATATTATCTCCTCAACTGCTACATGTTGATATGTTGCAAGTTTTCCATGTCTAACAATGAATGCATTTCTGATGCTGCTATTTTATTTTGGGGCTTTGAATGTGTAAGATTGTGCATAATTCTTCAAGTTGAATGTTTTGGCTGATTTGTATTAGAGTTGGTTAATCACAATTATTTTGAAGGTGTTTGGTTTTAAACTGATCGATTTACTTGATTGAGATTTTTACTTTCCCTGATAGCTTCCTTTCAATGTTTGGGATTTAATAAACTACTTGTGGTTGTGTAACCTGGTACCTCGTAACTCTTAGTTCATCCACACTTCATTTTGTAGTGCATTGTTGTGGTAGATCCTTACTATTTTGTTTGTGGCCAGTGTGATACTTAAATTATTGTGCAAGGGCTAACCATTATGTAAAATGTTTGTTTGGAACTGTGGTAATCGATTACCTATTCAGTGTGACATCTATACATGAGGTTTCTACTTTTGTATACGTGTCCCTTTTTTTAATAGATTAAGTTGCTTTTAATTTGCTGCTGCAGTCTTTACTTGTGAGCTTTGGCTCAATGCTTAAAATGTTTCTTTAATGTTTCTCGTCACCAAATCTTCTTCATTGTATTGTCTATCGCTGGCCATACTCATTTTCGTTTACTCCTGCTGTTTGGAATTCAAATCATGTGTCTTTTTATTTCTTGAAGTGTGGAATAGAGACAGATGTTATAATCTACGAGTTATGTAATGTCAGGTCTATGAGTGGATCAATAATGGAGGAGAGCGGTTTAGATTAAATGCGAGCGATGCTGCAATTCAGTTAGATCTGGTTTCCAAGGTGCGTGGTATTCCAAGCGCTGAGGATTTCTTTCAAAGGTTGCCAGATACTCTGAAAGACAATCGGTCTTATGGATCTCTTCTAAATGCCTACAAACAGGCTAGAATGAAAGAGAAGGCAGAATCCCTGTTGGACGATATGAGAAACAAAGGCTATGCATCACATCCGCTTCCCTTTAATGTGATGATGACTCTGTACATGAATCTTAAAGAGTACGACAAGGTCGATTCTATTGTTGCAGAAATGATGCAGAAGAATATACAATTAGACATATATACTTATAACATATGGTTATCTTCTTGTGGATCCCAAGGGTCCATGGAGAAAACTGAACAAGTGTTTGCACAGATGAAGATGGACAAAAGCATTCAGCCCAACTGGACTACATATAGCACAATGGCCACTTTGTATACTAGGCAAGGTCAGATTGAGATAGCTGAAGAATGTATAAGGATGGTTGAGGGCAGTATCTCTGGCCGCGATCGGATACCGTACCATTATCTCATTAGTTTATATGGCAGTGTTGGTAACAGAGATGAGCTATTCAGAGTATGGAACATCTACAAAGCAACTTTTCCTACAGTTCCCAACATGGGTTATCATGCTATGATCTCGTCTTTGGTTAGGATTGATGATATTGATGGAGCAGAGAAGATGCATCAACAATGGCTTCAAGTCAAAGCAACTTATGACCCCAGAATACCTAATCTTCTGATGCAATGGCATGTTAGAAATG
Source organism: Rhodiola kirilowii (assembly GCA_033675215.1). Taxonomy (NCBI): domain Eukaryota; kingdom Viridiplantae; phylum Streptophyta; class Magnoliopsida; order Saxifragales; family Crassulaceae; genus Rhodiola; species Rhodiola kirilowii. The sequence goes on along the minus strand of CM066195.1, from coordinate 11,403,572 downwards.
GGCAGTTGAAGAAAGCCATAGAACACTTGAACCAGATGACTCAAACTGGTGGAATACCCAATTCGAATACATGGGAAATTCTAGCTGAAGGATACTTGGGAGAAAGAAGAATTCCGGAGGTGATATCTTGCTTGAAGGAAGCCTTCAGCACTGAAGGAGCAAGGAGCTGGAAGCCAAAACCAGCACTTCTTACTGCCATCATCAATCTATGTATGGAAGAAGCTGATACAGCTAGTAAGGATGTTTTGGCTGAATTGTTGAGGCAAAAGGGGCATCTTGAAAACGAAGCATACAGTTCGGTAGTTGGCTTAAGCAATGTGTATCCAACAGGCAATGAATCAGGGAACGAACATGATGATGAATCAAGCGAGTTACATTTAAACCAACTCGAGTCTAGTCTGTGATACGTGCTTTAATTAGTCAGCTCTTAGCTGTAGTGCTCAATTTTGGCTTTAGAGGCACCAAATTTTTGTGTTGGCAATGTAAAGCCTTTCGTACTCTTCTCCAATGACATGCATTAAATCCACCTCAAGTAGCTCAACTCTTATGTATGATGTGGGTGGGGCACTGTTCAACGATTATTCATGTTTGTTTCAGTTCCATGTCAAGACGTACTAAAAGCCAGAGCAGCAAGCAGCTTCTGTATTTTTGTGGACCAAGTAGAATCACTTGTTCCACCAAATTTCTGTGAAAGAGAAGTGCCTCAGTCACAGATATGTCATGTAGTCCCTAAAATCCTTTGGCTCATTTAAATTGACCTATCAATCTGATTCTTGTCTGCACCTAAATATCATTTTCATGTTCATTTATTATGTACCGCAGAATCCGTCGGTGAGAAAACTAATGAAGAAATGGTGCAAGAAACATGGCTACACATAGCCAACAACGTGTGTTGCAGAAGACCGACATGTGAGGATATCCCCCTCCAAATCTCAGAATCATCCAGCATGTCTAAAGTTTGCTTGCAGGCTTCAACTCATCAACCCCAAAGCAACGTGCCAACGACCACTCTTCTGGGGTACTCAAAATCAGGTGATTAATTACAAGAACCGTTTTTTTGAGTTTTGATGCATAGTTTAATCTACAAGTTCAGGTTAAGTAGAATCAGTTTTGTCTCCATTGATTTTGAGTTAGATCAGAACTATTAAAAAAACATCTGGGTATATAGAAAATTGTTCGACAGTGATAAGCTATGGGGAGGGATATGATATAAATTAATGCGGACTACTCGCGTTAGCGTAGGGAAGAATGCACATGGGAATGGGATTGCTCATGGAACCTCCAAAAAGACACCATACCCTTTTGTTTTAACATAAATATACCACTCAACCTTGAAGCATATATATCACTATCACCCCTTTTCGCTTTCCATATCGACTGTTACTTAACACACTCAATGTTCAATCAATAAAATCCGCATCACTTTAAAATCTTGCCTGATTGAAGATATTTGGCCTCAATATTTTGATAATTTTTTTGAGGAAAAACTAGCTGTGAGAAATTTAAATACCTGTTTGCACTTTGCAGTATGTGAATATATGTGTGTGGCCTGCATGTTAGAGTAAGTAGGCAACAAACACATATGCTGTAATCTGTAAATATTGTCATGTCTCTTGCGTATGCTATCATTTTAAATAAAATCTTATGGACCATGATGCCCTTGTGCTCTTCTTCCTCGGCTAGTTTTGATGTTCACCTTATTGATATGGCAGGCATTTGCCTCATCCGGCAAAGACAAAGGCACATGGTGCTGGAAATGTTTGAATGGAAGGACCCTTTTTTGCAACTGTCTGTCTAATTGATGTTTTCACATGTAATCACATGAAGAATCATATAGAGTGCCATCATCAGCTCCTCCAATCAAGCCCTAGCCGGACACATCTACTTCACACTCATTTTCTAGCTTTGACGATATTAACACCATTTGTTAGGTTTTGTTTTGGGTATTCATTAAGTTTCTTAGTCCTATATGCAACAAATGTTTTATCCGGCGCCTGATAAACATTTTCTGCACATATTCAGTTCAAATAAGTACGTGTTCTTTTGCACTTAAAATTTCAATTGTTGAGTTCAGCACTTCATTTAGGGCATTTCATTTGGGACTGTAATTTATTACTTAATTTAAGTTAAATGAAATTAAAGCTAGTGGAAAAGAGTTGTAAACCCACATCACACTCCCTCTTTATCTAGTTGAAATTTGAATCAAGGAATCGATTCCATCCCAAACATAAATACCTGTCACCAAAAGTGGACCAAACAGTCATGATTTACATTTCCCAAGGGGCATTTTCGTCAATTGAAAATACAACTCCTTGTCAAAAGAACATGAGCGGTTGTCCACACACGCACATCATCATTCACGGTTCACACCACCTTATATAAATCACAAGCTAGAGCAACAAACCACAGCTAAAAAAACCAAGAACAGAACCAGAGCTAGCTGCTTGTCTTCTTCCAACAATGACTTCTGCTGCTGACCTTGTAACCTGCTCAAATGAAATGCCAAGGCTGATCAACTTCCTCTCCTCCCTACTCGAGAAAATAGCCGAATCCAACGACCTCAGCCGCAGGCTCCACCCTCAAAAGATCTCAGTCTTCCATGGCTTAACCAGGCCCACAATTTCCATCCACAGCTACCTTGAGAGGATCTTCAAGTATGCCAATTGCAGCCCTTCTTGCTTTGTTGTAGCTTATGTCTATTTGGATCGATTCGCACAGCGTCAGCCCTCCCTCCCCATCAACACCTACAATGTTCATCGCTTGCTCATCACCAGCGTCATGGTTGCTGCCAAATTCATGGATGATTTGTAAGACCTCATTCTAATTAATCCTTCCCTTTCATTTCACCATGATCATATTCATCACGAGGGCACTTTGGTCATTTTAAACCCCTTAACTCAGGTTTAATTCTGCATTATTGAGGTCCATTTGCATTCATTTTGTAGGTTCATCATACATTGAAATTTGAATTGACCTTCTTTATCGTCCCAACTTGTTATCAAATGTGCTACTTTTAGGTATTAAAAGGTTGCAGACCACGTCGCGGCCCTTTTTTTTTTTTGTGTGGATAGGGTAGTACTATAAGTTGAATATATACTGGCAATATAATCTGATCTGAGAGGCAATGCCAGATTAGATCCAGCAATGTGTGATCGATCATATAGTCCCACCATTTATATATTTTGTACATCAATTATTATTAGCTGTCATTATTATTGTAGAATAAATATTCCATAGGATTCACCTTCAAACATAACTGTCACCGAGGGTCCTCTAGCTGTACCTTCATATTAGGGGTTTATTTATAAGATTAGTCAATAGTAATGATAATGGTGATTTGTTTTTATTAGGGTTTGTTAATTAATTACTGATTAGGGTTTTTTTTTTGTGAGTGCAGGTATTACAACAATGCATACTATGCAAAAGTGGGAGGGATAAGCACATCAGAGATGAATTTTCTTGAGGTTGATTTCCTATTTGGGTTGAGTTTTCACTTAAATGTGACACCAAACACATTCCACACGTACTGCTCATACCTCCAGAAAGAGATGACAATGATAGACTCATCTTCTCTCTACTCTCTGGACATTGACAAATCTCTCAAAATGCAACTTTGCTTCAACAATGAAGATGACCAGCAGACAAATAAGCAGCAGCAGCAGCTGGCTGTTTGAATCTGATCAAATTGATGAAAAGTGGGGGTTACATGTTACAAATGTGTAGCTGCTAATTAAGTATTAGATTATAGAATAGTGTGGTTGTTGGGGCTCTCATGGATTTTTGTGTTTTTGGTTCAGAACTTTGTTTTGGTGGTATAATGTACAGATGGGAATTGCTTGCTTGTCCTTTCCATTCATTATTCAGACTGAATGATTTATCTTCGCTTTGCATCTAGTTTGACAGTTGTGTTTTGGAGTCATGTCCTGGCAAAACATGTGAAATTCCACCTTTGACAACTCATCCCTCATCATCACTAATCTGAGTAATCTCAATCGCATCAGAAGGTGCAGTCGTGTAATAGTTATAGTCTTGATTAAATAATCATTAGTTTGATGATTGAGCCTTTCTTACTGTATTTTATGACATGAATTTGGTTTTGGTATTGTCTTTTTTTTTTGCCTATCATAGTTTTTTTTTTCTATAGTGAATTTTTTTAATATACATGGGAAATTCCTTTTTTTTAGGCCTCAGAATCAGAAGGCCCATTTAACATCCTCGGCCCAGTTGAAGAAGATAAGTACAGTAATTCTTAAGAAGTTTGACCAACTTTTAAGAATGTCAAATCAAAAGTTTGGGGAGTAACAAACAACAAAGTTTGGGGTATGGGACTGGGACAGGTTGGTTTTTGGGAGATGTGCAACCCCACCCACCGCGGCGCACGTTACCAACTTGCGCCGCCTATTACGGCGGCGATTGTTAGATCTTTAATTCAGCCGCACGCCTTGCCTCCGTGGCAATCCAACCACCCAAAATTTCTATTACGTCACTGTTTAAACCTATACGCCTCCGCCACCTAATCCGCCAACCCATTCTCTCTCTCTCACCTCATGCTATCCTGCGCCGCCCACCTTATCCTACACCCACCACAAACCCACCTCCACCTCCTTCCTCCACCCTTCGCCTCCACCCCATCTCATCTCTCCTCCTCAAAAAAAGCTTTCGACTTTCTCACACCCTTTTCTCCCATCGATCGATTTCCTCCATGGCCGGATCTCCTCCTTCCCCGCAACCAGATGATAATTCAAACCTCAACCAAAGTCCGCCGTCGTCGCAACCGCCGCAGGCTCAACCGACTTCCCAGCCCTCGTCTCGTCGCCTCCCGCCTCCTTGCTGGTCCCACGACGAGACCATAGCTTTAATCGACGCCTACCGTGATAAATGGTACTCCCTCCGCCGCGGAAATCTCAAGGCTTTTCATTGGCAGGAGGTGGCTGATGCGGTGACCGGCAGGTGTCCGCTGGCGTCGCCGGCCAAGACGGCTGTCCAGTGTCGGCATAAGATGGAGAAGCTGAGGAAAAGGTACAGATCTGAGATTCAGAAGGCTAAGTCTATGCCTGTTTCCAGGTTTATATCTTCTTGGGTTCATTTTAAAAGAATGGATGCGATGGAAAAGGGAACAACTTTGGCGAAACCAGTTGATGATTCTGGTTCAGATGATGAGAATGATGATGAGGATGATGCTGAATTGGACATGTATGAGTACCCAGATGCTGGTAGATATGGTAGAAATGGAGCTACTGGTAGCAAGGCTGGTTTTGGATTAGTAGGTAATGGAGTTGGTGGCAGTGGTGGCGGCGGCGGCGGCGTTGGTGGTGCATTTAGGATCAAGATTCCAAATGGGGTTAGCATAGCAAAACCCGGGACAGGTTTTAGGTCAAAAGGGTATGCCAAGTATGATTATCCACCAACCGCTAGTCCAAATTTGGGCGCTTTGTCGATGAACGATGGATACTGGAAAGGATCAGGAGGAGGCAGGGTTGGAGTTGGTAGCGGCGGGGCAGCAGCTAGTGGGAGCGGATTGGGTAAAAGGGATAGGGAGAGGGAAGGAGATGCTATATCGGAAATGGTGTCTGCTATAAACACGCTGGCTGATGGATTTGTGAAGACGGAGCAAAAGAAGATGGAGATGGCTAGGGAGATTGAGGTAATGCGAATGGATATGGAGACGAAGCGCCTTAAGATGATTTTGGAGTCTCAAGAGCGGGTTGTGGAAGCATTCACCAAGGCTGCTGCTGCTGCGGATAAAAAGAAGTCAAAGAGAATGGCCTCACCTGATGAGTAGGTTTGAAACATATCGCATTGTAGGATTGGTTAATTTCTGTTCCGGTTCCAACTTGAAAATTTTAGCTGGTGTTCTTCTGGACTTAGTTGCATCATATTACTATACTTACTAATAGAGTTCTATCAGGTGTCACCCTTATGTCGTCCGAACTTTTTGACTGCTTGCTTTTCAGTATGAGTTGAGGTTATTTTTATATGAATGCAGGTGCTATGCTTCTTTAGTTGAGGTTCCCACTGTGCTTTTCGATTCCTTTGTTCGAGTCAAAGCTTCTTTCTTTCTGAACTTCATTTTGTAGTGTTGGGTTCTTCTCTATTGAATCTGATGCTTGTGCAAGTCTGAGGCTGAGATTGTTTGTAGATCCTTATTCAGATGAAGCTTATCATGGTGGCTCACTTGGGTTTTGTTCATATAACTACTTATTAAGTTGTTCAACAAATAGTCCATGAATCGATACCACAATCTTCTTCTTTTTTTTTTGACATCTACCACAATCTTTTCTTTTCTTTTTGTTTGATCGATACCACAATCTTCTTTATTGATATATCTCAGAGGTACAACAATATGGACGAACTGCTAATGTACCCCCTAAACCCAACTTTTTTTTTTGGGAAACAAAAAGACCATTATAAACAATCTTTAAATATACACTCAACCAATATTCGAGGTTTTACAATATTCATTTGGTAGATTATTGACTTGATTGAATTGAATCGAAACAAGTTCATCTTAATCTGCTCTCCATCTCCAAACTGACTCGAAGTTTTACAAATGAGGCACACACTGGCACGAAAAGTCGCAATGTATTTTATCTCATTTTTCCTATTCAACAAAACCCGTGGCTGATAAATGACTGCAAAACACTAAACAGTGTCGAACTCTCATCTTCGTCCTTATGGACCTAATAAACTATCTCCACTGTACGAGCGGCTTCTCCTCGACCATAATGTTTTTTGCACTTACTGAAAGACATCAAACAAAACATATCACTAGCTAGCCACAAACCCACAATAAGCTCATCAGCGTATAGACACAAAAACATGTAAAAATCTGATTTGTATTTGCAACTTACTCTTTGAAGTACACTCCGATCTCTGAACTGAATTGGGAATAAGTTTCATTGTTCTGTAAAATATTAAGTGAATACAAAAATCAGAATCAACAAAATAATACTTGTAAAATGGGTCAACATCAGGTACAAACAGTGGTGGACCCAGACCAAAATTTTACTTGGGGCAATTTTTTTTATATTATGTTATTTAAATAAAAGTGTACGTAGGTTGAAATTAGAACATGCAATATTTGAAAATTTAAACAGTTATATTTATACTATGACAATAAAAACATTGTTTAAACTTCAAACATATATATTTAAAATATTTTTAATGAATAATTAATTAAGTATCAATTACGATAAAATCTAAATAAGGAATGATTTCCATATATATATTTTTTGATTGGGGTTACATCATCGCATACAAACCAAGTACTACACGAATATATTTTTGAATATATTACAAGAACACTTTTTAACTCGGGTACAATCACTAAACTTTGAAGCATAGCCACGCAAAGTGGAAGTACAACACGTCCACGCCGAGGCTGGACGAAAAACACCTCGCCACAAAATTGTGGAAAGGAAAATGTCATGGTGAGGTTCGAACACTTGCCTTGCAATACCCTTGACCTTGCTATTGCAAGCCAAGTGTTCTTTTAACTCAACCACCACCTTGTTGGCATTTCCATATATTTTTGTTTAGGAATTATTTATATTAATCTTTAAATATTTGAACATAGAGACCAGATCTGGTGCAAAACCCAAATATTATACAAAATACAAAGTAATTGAGATTCTTGATCAGGTAAATCCAAGGGTCCCTATTAATTAGGGATAAACACAATTAATTTATCTCTATCTCTATTAATAAGCTCATTAAGGGTAAAATAGACATGTTTTTTCCTTTCTTTTCTCTCTCATTACTGTTCATTACTGTTCATCATCATCTACCCCGTGAAACCTTAACCTCCAGAAAGCTCCAATTTTTTCAGCATTAATATCGATCAAATTGAAGGAGTAAAACTTCGTCGAACTCAGTTGTTCACACTCTGGATCATCTTCGACATCAATGGAACTCAACCCAAAATGCAATCGACAGTTTTCGAAAAGAATAATTCGAAAATGGTCATGACGAACTATATAATGGTTGTGACAAATTATAAAATGTCATGATTAATTATACAATGATACTGCCAAATTCTGGACGAATTTTAGTTTACATTTAACGAATTATAGCATTGTTCGTCGAAGTGTACTACATTAAGTCGTAATTCTTGACGAAATAGTCCACTTTTGACGAACTATGACTTAATTCGTCAAAATTGGACTATAATTTGTTAAGAATTCGTCAATGTTTTTCCACAATCCGAACCCCCTCCCTCTAAATTCACTCACAATCAGCCAAATCGACGAATTCTTGCAGCAGAAGAAATTGTTGATACAGAGAGATTCCGAGAAGAATCCATCGATCAAAGGGAATGATGGATTTTCTGTCAAAAAGCTCTCTCGTTGCAGCAGCCGTCGTCGTCCATGGATGAGCGTCGGCGTCCATAGATCTAAATTTTTTAATGGAGAGGAGGAGAGAGAGAGAGAGAGAGTAAGGATGTTGTATTCCATATTTACCCCTGATCTAATATCAATTTGAATTTATATTTATTTATTTTCACTTAATCTCATCCATCGAAATTACAAAATCAAAGGATGTGATTATTTTGTATTTTTTACAAGAATATGGGTTTTGCACCTGATCCTAATCCTTTGAACATAATCTTAATTTCAATAATTTGTGGTGCATTATATTTCCTAATGGGGGCAAAACTAAACAAGCAACACAAATATACTTATATGTCAAAATTCAATGGGGCATCTGTCCCCATTCTTTTTCAAGTAGGTCCGCCCCTGGGTATGAAGTTGATTTTTGGTACAAGTACAAAATTCATCAAAATCAACCTATAATTCGTCACTTTTCGAGCCAAAAAATGAAAAAGATGACATAGTTCGTCAGTTTCATTTTATAATTCGTCAACAAGAAAATGCACCAAAAATCAGGATTTAATCTCATTCATTCAAATCACAAGATTAAGGGCTATGATTAATTTGTATTTTGTACCAAAAAATTAACTTTGTACCTTATCATGTTCTCTTGTAAAATAATATAAATTCATTCCCAATTTCAGTTTATGATCTTAATCTACCCCCTCTTGGGTTTCTATCAAATCCAAAGCTTACAAAAGGCTACCACTAATCGCAGCCCCCACCCCCCACACCCCCCATGTGGGGCCCAGGTAAAATTCCCATTCTGCCCTTCTACTTATTATATGTATTATATATATTATATATATTATAAAAAAAGATTTTAAAATATTTAAAATTTCTAAAAAAAGATTTTAAAATATTTAAAATTTCATATTAATATATACAAATGATTTTAAAATATTTAAAATTTAGTATTAATATAATATATATTATATACTATAAATGATGTATCAGTGAGTTGTCTATCGTAATGTATTGTCAAATCTGTTTCTGTCCACTATGTATGAATAGTATAATTTTCTTTTGCCAGAGAATCTAGTCAGTGAGTTGTCAATCTATGTTTCGTAATGTATTGTCAAATCTGTTTCTGTCCACTATCTATGAATAGTGTAATTTGCTTTTGCCAGAGAATCTTGGCAGTGAGTTGTCTATTTTTGTTTCGTAATGTATTGTCAAATCTGTTATTTCCCACTAACTTTTTGGATTTCAAATTTTAAACGTACATAATGTAGTCTATATAATGGATAGACTTATAAGTAGCAAGTCATTCACTCACACTTCTTTAAGACAACCGTATCTCTCTACCATGGATAATGATAGTTTTGCGGGATTTTCAAATAGCTGGTCATACGGGAGTGATCCTCGCAGTGAGGAAAGTATATCCAACAAGAATCGGGATTATACATCCGAATTCACCACAAACCAGGTTAGTGTCATTATTGTATGCTTATTTACATAATTAAAAAAACATCATAAATGTCCACCATTTGTGCAGATATTTGAAAATAGAGAAGATATGCTAAATTGGGCAAAGAGGGTTGGTTTGGAAAATGGCATTGTAGTGGTGATTAAAAATTCTGCAAAAAAAAGTGGTGGTAAGATGCCGAAGTGTATTCTTGCATGTGAAAGAGGAGGGAAGTACAGACCAGAGACATCCCAAATAAGAAATACCGGAACCAAGAAATGTGAATGTCCATTTGAGTTAAGAGGTATTCCAGTTCCTCCAGATGGTGTCATGTGGGGTTTGAGGGTGCTATGTGGTATTCACAACCATCCGACAGTAGAGTTCATGGATGGCCACGAGTACCCGTCAAGGTTAAAACCAATGGAGAAACAACTTGTGTTGGACATGGCTAATAGCACTGCACCTCGGGAGATTCTTAGTATTCTGAAACAAAAAGATTCGTCAAACAGTACAGGGGTAAAAAGCATTTACAATGTGATTAGAGCAAACAAGTCTGCAAAACGGGGTGGTCTAACTCAAGTTCAATATGTCTTGGAGCAACTAATCAAAAAAGGATACCTACATGATTATTTGACAGACCCAGATACAAATGAAATTACTGACATCCTTTGGCTCCATCCAAAGAGTCTAGCCCTTGCTGTCAATTTCTCATATGTTTTGATTATAGATGCCACATATAAGACTAATGAGTATCGCTCGCCACTACTGGAGGTTGTGGGTATAACATCCACACTGCGAACTTACTCCCTTATGTTCGCATATCTTAGCCATGAGAAGGTAGAAAATCTGGAGTGGGCATTAAGCATTTTGAAGAGACTGATGCTTGAAAAAGGGGCGACATTGCCATCTGTATTTGTTTCGGATCGAGATTTGGCGCTTTTAAATGCCATAGGAAAATGTTTTCCTTCGTCGCATCACATCCTCTGCATTTGGCACATAAACCAGTGTGTACTGAAGAAATGTAGACCCATGCTTGGCCTGGAGTGGAACAAGTTTTCTTCATCATGGCACTCCCTCATAAATTCATCGACGGAGTGGTCTTATAACAAGAAGTGGAACGTAATGCGCGAGGAGTATCAACGATTTGATCGCGCCCTAAAATACCTATGGGAGACATGGTTGCAGCCTCATCGAGAACAGTTTGTGTCAGCATGGATCGACGCATATATGCATCTGGGAAGCAATTCAAGCCAAAGGTACACCTAACTTATTATTTTGAATGTTATTTTTATTTTATTTTATAGTATATTCATCTGATGAAGAATAATATATATCTTTCAGAGCGGAAGGTGCACATGCAAGATTGAAAATGTATTTGGGAGACACTATGTCGTCCATAGATACATCATTTGATAAAATACACAAGATGCTGACAAATCAATTTGGAGACATTCAAGAGTCATTTGAGAGATCTCTCCACATTCCGCGCCGTGCACATTTACATGATAATATTTTCTCTGAAGTGAGGTGTCAGATTTCGCTGGAGGCAATGGAAATTATTTCAGCCGAGCTGAAATGTGTTGATGAATCATCGTACCAACCAGTGGGCAGCTGCAGCTGTGCAATAAGAAAAATATATGGATTGCCATGCAAGCATGATCTTGCAAATTATCGCCACTTATCTATTCCAATTCCTATAATAAGTATCCATGGTCACTGGAGGAGGTTATCAATGCACGCATGGAACCAACCTAATGAGGAATCACGGCGAGATAGGACATCTTACGTTGTTGAGATATTAGATAAGATGAATCCAGAAATGCGGGACCATATGATAGATCGGTTTCTTGATATGGCAGATCCATCCCAAAGCACAGTTCGAGTCCCTTCGTACAATGTAGAGCGTAAAGGACGACCTAGTGATAAAGACGAGCGAAACAGACGCCGCATGCCTTCTTTTGTGGATATATCAACTTCAGGATCTGGGGTCAATCAAAAAAGTTTAATAGAGCCAAAGAGGGGCCGACATAAGAGTGGATCTGGGGTTCGTAGTACTACACCAAACAATGACCACTCTAGATTTCCGAGTACTTATGACATCTACATTGATCAATTACCTGCGGTTATGCATCAATATATTTCTAAAATTGTTGACGTTGCACCAGATGGTCATTGTGGATTTAAGGCGATAGCCGCACTAATCGGATACGGCGAAGAGGGTTGGATGCAAGTACGAGCGGAGCTTATTGATGAGATTCAGCAAAATAAGGCTCAATATGATGTCATTTTCCCAGATAACAGTACATCAGACAATCTACTAAATTTGCTGAATTACTTTGAGACACCAGCACCTGAGAGGCATTGGATGGAGTCTATGACTTTGGGAACTGTCATAGCATCAAGGTATAATATTGTACTTTATATATTTGGCGGAACTAATTGGAGTTGTTATACCCATTTGCCATTAAGATCCCCTCCGATTAGAGACAATGAGCGCATGGAAATAGTTATCGGACACGTTGGCAATCACTTCGTACAACTTTTTTTGCACCCTTATCATCCGGTGCCACCTATACCAACATGGTGGTGGAATCATTCATCGTACGAAGCTAAAGGATGGGCATCCTCATATCAAGTACGAGCTGATTTATGGCGCGAAATCACAAGCATGGGGCCTCCAGGAGCACAATTTGGAGGAAATATTGATTAAATATGTCTACTTGTTTATGTATTTATTTTTAGCACCGTTGCATGTTTTGTTGAATCTAATTTAATGTTGAGCTATCCAATCAATTATTATTCGTCCTAAATCCAAACTAAACGAAATAAATTATTATTCGCCCTAAATAAAATAAAACTAGTTACTCACTCACTCCTAATTATAAGTTCTATTAAAATTTTAAAAAAAATCAAGTAGAATATAATTTTTTTAAAAATTGCTACATGTTGTATTTTTATTTTAATTTTTTACTATTAATTATTATAGAATATTTTTTGATTAATAATAATAAATAAATATGGTACAATTAATTTATAGAATATTAATTATCATTTAATTGAATTTTAATAATCATTTAATTGAATTAAAGAATATATAAACTATTGGCATATGAATGTAATTAAGAAAACAGAGGAGGGCAAAATAGTCATTTGGCTGGGGAGTTTTTGTCGCCGGGGGTGATTAGCAGCTCCCTTACAAAAACATAATAAAAGCGTGTTAAAGTGGAATAATATTATGAAAAACATGACATAATCTTTTTATTTTATTTTATGGAAAAGGCAAGTACAGACAAGAACATAACAAACATATATAAAGAATACACAACAACTACACCAGAACAAACTACGAACACAGAAGAACGTGATTGCGTGATCCGTGTTTAGAGTTCCATCTATTAGCTGTTGAAAATTCTTCACACACGTGAGTCCAAATCCGTAGCTCACCACAGCGGCCAAACTGACAAAGATCAACAATCTTCGATAAAGTCACTAACACCCCAGTCGCATTTCTATAAAATAACCGGCAACAAAGCCATCCATTCCACCCCCGGCTATACCCACCGAATCAACAGGTCCAGCAGAAAAACTTTGGAATCCGACCGCCAGGACATCGGAACCCAACCCAAACTACTCCTGCGCCTTAGCACAGCGAAACTTAACCCTACACACAAAATTCGGCCATAGCCGACCCACCTCCACCCGCCAGCTGAGCCACCACCGATAGACACCAGAAACCAGCACCCCACAGAGATAAGCACACACCAGCCCGCATCAAACCGTCGGCACGGAGCCAGCCACCGCCGGACAGCCTAGCAAGAACCAAGCCCATCAGCCGGCAACCACCCCAGCCCACCCGATCTACAACCTAAACCCAAAATCAACGACTTCCACCACCTCCCCACCCCAAATCACGCCACCCGAGAACCACGACCGTTCCCAGATCTCACCGGAAGCACCAGAACGAACGAGATCGTAACCGACCCATAGCCAGATGCCGCCGACCCCACGAGATGGAGAGGAGAAGGGGTCGAAGCCCCACGTTTACCCGAAGAAAACCGCCGCTGTTCCTTCAACCGCTTCCAACGCCTTCCGCCGCTTGAAACCTCTCGTCCCTTCTAGAGAGAAACGAGAAAAAAGTTTTTTTTAGTGGTTGGATTGACATAATCTTGATCTATGCTTTGTTCAATTTTGTGGTTAAGATATTTTCATTTTAGATTTTGACGGTGTTAAGGCATGATTGTTAATAATCTCTTTGTAAAAGAGAGCTAATGCGTGCTGCATCAATGACATAATTTTCAATGAATGGTACATATTCTTGAAAAGAAAAAAGAATAAATTACGTATCTCAAATTTTTGATAGATTATTGACTCGATGCGAGAATGATCTGTGCATGATTGTCATTGTATCCTTCCAGGGGCGGTTTCAGGGGGCCTGGGTCCCATGACCCCTCTTGATTTCTGGAAGAAAAAAAACCCTGCCTCAGGAATTGAACCCTATCCAACTTATACCTTATGTTCCAACTTTACCAAATGAGCTGTATAATGTTTACGACTTATAACTAAGAGTAATGTTTAAATATCTAAAGTTGATCTTTAGATTTTATGTTTCAATTATGTTTGTTTTATTATAAAATCAACACTCAACTTCATATTATTTACTTTTTCTCACATTGATAAACTTATTTTTAGACTACTAAATTATAAGGATGCAATACAATATATATTTATTGATTAAAATTAACTCTAATTAATTTAAATTTAATTATTAACAATTAAAATATATTTTATATTTAATTTTCTTTTCAACTATTAGAAAAAAAATTTAGGACTCCTATCGAGAGTCGCTGGATCCGCCACTGTATCCTTCCTTTGCAACATTTGACTTCATGATGAAAATCGTATGTGTTTGAAATACATCACTCATCATAATCATGGTCGTGTTTATTACTCTCTTTAGAATTTTGAGAGGTTGCACGGTACTTGGATTTATCTTCTTGCACATCCATTTGTATGGTTTTTATACTAGGGCTTCATAAGAAGGAGATGAATCATAATGATTTATTTGCTTAATTTTCCCAGAAAATATCTTTTATCTACCCTCAAACGTTGTCGTTCCTATTCAAAATTTTGATGTCAGCATAAACGATGTCGGTTGCATGATATTACCTCCATATATCTTGCCTATATCCCCTTTAAAATTCACCTATTGATCCCGTCTTGCATCCTTCTTTAAGGGCAAGTTATACAAAATGATAATTTCATGGAAGTAGAAAAAGATATATCTAAATAAAAGAGCGTTCAAATATCTCTCCAAGTTCGTGAATTCATACATCCCTTAAGTGAATTTAGTGCAAAAATTGTGAACGGTAATTTGGTGCACGCGTTTTGCGCTAAGTACACATGTACAATATAGTAGCGCGTTTCTATTGTGTAGGACTCGGCATTTCGTGCAAATTGACAAAACCCGCTACAATACTTTTACTGCAACGCATGCACTTGGCTTGCGTGCATGTATTTTGCGCGAAATACACGCAAGAGATATAGAAATTCACAAATTTGGGAGACGTAAGGAACTCGTGATGACCCTATGTATATAATCTTGATCTACATCTCTTGCTAGCATACTTGCAAAGGTTACACTCACATTTAGCTATCTTTTTTTTTGATAATGAGGTACAACAACTCAGAACATTATAATGCATATCATTAAAATCTAGTACACATATATAATGATCTTTTAAAGCTCGATCAAGGTATCTTGATCTGATCCAAAATCATTTGGTACATCTTTCTACTTCTGAAGCGCTGGCCATGTTCGTCACCTTTACCATGGATCCGCACATCCACTCCATTGGTACATTACTCGACACTTGGAGCTCAGGCCACCTTGGACACCTTAACCGTTGCAAGACACCTCCACGAGGGAGGAATAACACATTCACGCGCGATGCGGTACGAGGAAGAGCAGGCCCGGCCCGACCCATACGTAAGGTCACTGAAGCAACCACTTCAGGCCCCATCTTAGGGAAACCCCATTTCAGCCATGAGGTAAGGCCCAACTTGTATTTTATCCCCATTTCGGAGAGGCCCCACTTCAGGCATGTGGTGAAGCCCATCTCTATTTCACTTTTTTATTGAAAAAAAGGATATGCTCAAAATGTAGAGATCAGTGAAATTCGAACCCAAGACACCTCCATCAATCTAATACTAACCTGCTTTGTTCAAAAAAAAAATCTAATACTAACCTGCTTACTATCTAAGCTATGCTAACTCACTTGTCTTCGATCGTTATTTTTAAAATATAATATCTGATGCACGGAACTACAACACTTAATAAATGATAATATTTTCTTTTTTATTATTGTTCTGATTTGATATGACGTACTTTTTAATAAATAAAATTTGCTCAAAAAAGGTAAGAAGATTAAGAAAAATGAACAAATTTGTATCACATTTGTTTATCATATGTTCATGAAGTTGAAGTTGATGTGGTTAGGCTGGGGTGATCTCTGCTAGATTAAGAAGGAAAAACTTAAAATTCAGTGTGTATTAGTTTGTCAAATATGAGAACCGAGTGATAAATTTTAGCACGTTAAAATAGTGTTATTGATTACTTTATATGTCGAAAAGATGAAAATGCCCATTTTGTATGTTTCGCTTCAGGCCTCTGAAACTCTTGAGACGGCCATAGGAAGAGAAAAAAAAGAAAAAAATCTCACAAAATTATAAGAAAAATTAATGACCCAAGATTTGATCTCGGTGTGTAAAAATTCATGAGGAACTCTTTGACCAACAGGCAACCACCCCTGTCGGTCACATTTAACTATATTGGTTGAACCATGACCCTGCCGTTAATTAATCAGACGAGATAGCGGAGTGATGAGCACTAGGGATTAGTGCCTCCAACCCAAAAAATGCGTGTGGGTATGTAATTTACTTTCATATGACATTAATATCCATTTAATTAAGGCATATCAGTTATTGAATTCTAAATCCCAAATCAATCTTTACAATATTAATTTTCATGTGTAGAAATGTAGATAGAACAAACTGACAAGTTCTATCAAAAAAAAAGCTGACAAGTAATAACTATACCGATGCGATGTACGAATTTACTTATTTACGAATATATTGATCGAAATGTACAAGTTACCTAGGTTCAATTGCATAAAAAAAAATGTCTGTGAAATCTAACTATTTTGAAAATAGTCAAAATTAAATAAATAATTTTTCAGACAAAATCGAACCGATTGAATTGATCAAATCATTTTTTAATGAAAAATCGGGTCAACCGGTTCAACCAGCCGGGTCGACCGGGTCAACCGAGTCTTGACCGGATCGATTGTAAAACGGTCCAATTACCGAACCAAACCGGTTCTTGGTCCAACCAGTCGAATCGGCCGGTCCGGTCCGGTTTTAATAACACTGCTATTTTCCCTTATATCTTCGAATAATTGCCTTAGGTTATTGAATATATGCATAATCGCGTTGCACCTTCATGCATCATGAACATTTCATCTCCTTATATAGAACATTTAGGACTCCAACTGTAACATCAATGTCAGGATGTTTTTTAAGAGTTCGTCTGCTGCCAATTTGATAGGGTTGGGGAAGGAGATAGACGAAAGGGGAAGAGGATAGACGAAGGGATAGACAGATAGAAGGGAGAAGGATAGTTTCAGATAATGATTGATTGATTATTCTCTTGCATTCAGTGCGTACATATAACAATTGTGCACTAATCATGGCTTGACACGTGGCCTTCCATATCAACTATTTCAGTTGCCTTTCCCTCCTCCTGCTTCATGGCATACAAAGCGTACTCATCCCTAGGATATTTCGTGGACTGTGTCCTCTGCCTGCTGGTCCTCCGACTTCCCGTGTGGATGCATCATTGCCACCCCCATCAGATGCGACTTCGTCCTCGAGTCGTGAGGCCCTGTCTTTGAGTGGTGTTGGTGACGGAGTAGGACCTAGGAATCAGTCGGGCAATGCAGCGGGTGGCTGGTCTGTGGGGTTAGGGCACAGTTTGAGGAGCGATACGTGGAAGACATTGTGGATTTTGGCCGTGGAAGGTAAGTTCAGGCGATACGCGATGTAGCCGATCTTCTCAATGATCTCATAAGGCACAAAGAAACGCATGGCAAGCTTTTGGGAGAAGCGACGATACAGGGACTCTTGGCAGTAGGGTTTAAGCTTGACATAGACGAATGCCCCAACATCAAAAGTAACATCCTTGCGGTGTTTGTTAGCTTGGTATTGCATTCTCTGTTGGGCTTTTCTGATGTTTGCGCGCAGCTGATGTAGGACATGGTTACGAGCTAGAAGCATGGAGTCCAAAGAGTCCACCTTAGTTGTGCCAGCAACATAGTCTACCACCCTGGGAGGAGATCGACCATATAGCGCCTCAAACTAGGTCATCCTAATTGCCGAGTGCCAAACCGAATTGTAGCTGTACTCCGCCCATGGTATCATGTCTACCCATGCACGTTGGTTGTCTGAGATGAAGCAACGTAAGTAGTCCTCGAGGCAACGATTCAGTACTTCAGTCTGTCCGTCCGACTGCGGATGATAAGCTGTGCTAGTGGCTATTACGGTGCCTTGGAGGTGGAACATGTCTTTCCAAAA
Organism: Rhodiola kirilowii; assembly: GCA_033675215.1. Taxonomy (NCBI): domain Eukaryota; kingdom Viridiplantae; phylum Streptophyta; class Magnoliopsida; order Saxifragales; family Crassulaceae; genus Rhodiola; species Rhodiola kirilowii. Next base: position 11,385,167 of record CM066195.1, on the reverse strand, counting down.
AAGGCTCATGAAGACCGGGTCGCGATCAGAAACGATACTATTGGGGAGCCAATGTAAACGAATAATGTCCTTGGTGAATGCCTTGGCGACACTCTCTGTCGTGAAACCACCGACTAGAGGAATAAAATGGTCATACTTGGTGAGGCGATCTACCACCACAAGGATAATCGATTTGCCTCCGGACAATGGCAAATGCGTGATAAAATCCATCAATATGTCGAACCAGACTTGATTAGGGATGTCCAGTGGTTGTAGCAAGCCTTGAGGGGCACATGTGGGGCTCTTCGCTTGTTGACAATTGGTGCAGTTATGGAAGTATGCTTGGACGTCGCGGCACATACCTGTCCAAAAGAAGGACGCTGAGATTCGCGCATGGGATCAGTGGACACCTGCATGTCCTCCAATAGGAATGGCATGATACTCATGCATGATCAGGTGTTGTAGGGCGACGTCGTGAGGTACAAAGAGGCGTCCGTGGTGTAGAAGCATGCCATCCTTGATGGTGAACTCAGGGTGTTGGCCAGGGTTGTCGAACACTGATTTGTATAAAGCGGAGGAATCTGGATCATGCTGGTACATAGCACGGAGTGCCTGGAGAATGCCCAATACTGGTTTGGAAGTATCGTGCAACGGCTGCATGGCCATGGGACCCTGTCATGAAAGAGAGTCGACTGGCCCGTTTTCTTTTCCTAGCTTATAGGTGACTTCGAAGTCATAGCCCAGGAGTTTGATGAGCCATTTTTGCAGGTCGGGAGTGTGGATGGATTGCGTGATCAATGTGCGCAAGGGCTGGTGGTCCATTCGGATGATGAAATGGCTCCCTAGCAAGTATTGGCGCCATTTTTGGATCGCCATAACCACTGCACAAAGTTCCCGATTGTATGCCGAGGTGACCCGCAAAGCTAGACCAAACTTCTTACTAAAGTAGGCCACTGGATGACCATCTTGGGACAGGACCGCACCCACGCCCTCACCTGAAGCGTCGGTGCTGACAATAAATTATTTATGGAAGTTAAGGAGGGCAAGAGCAGGTGTGGTTGTCAGGGCGTGCTTCAAGGTATCAAAGGCGCGTGTGGCTGGCTCGTCCCAGACTGAGGTATCTTTGCTGAGTAGTTTGGTGAGTGGGGCGGCCAGTTGCGCATAGCCAGCTACAAAGCGTCTATAGTACCCTGTCAGCCCAAGGAAGTCACGGAGTTGCTTAAGGGTGCTTTGCAAGGGCCAACGTTGAACTGCTTCCACTTTGTCAGGGTCCACCTCTACCCCATTGGGAGAAATGACATGGCCAAGGTAGTGTATCCGTGTTTGCCCAATATCACATTTGGTGTGATTTGAAAAATATTGGTGTTCAGCAAGGATCTGCAAGACATCAGCAAGATGGCGCAAGTGTTGTGCCCAAGAGGGGCTATAAATGAGTATATCGTAAAAAAAACCAAGACACACCTTCGCAGGAGGGGTCAAAATAGGTCGTTCATGGCAGCTTGGAAGCTAGAGGGTGCATTTGTCAAATCGAACGACATGACTAAGAACTCATAGTGGCCATCATGTGTCCGGAAGGTGGTTTTGTGGACAACGACCTCATGCATGCGTAGTTGATGATAACCCAAACGAAGATCGAGTTTAGAGAATACCGTGGCACCATGCAACTCATCGACGGTCGGGATAGGGAACCTATCCTTGATGGTGACCGCGTTGAGGGCCCTATAATCAATGCAAAAGCACCAGGTGCCGTCTTTCTTTTTAACCAAGAGGACAGGTGACGAAAAAGGACTGCAACTTGGTCGGATTACCTCATCGTGCAGCATGTCTTTGATGAGTTTCTCAATCTCAATTTTTTAATGATGAGAGTAACGATACGGTCGAACATTCACGGGGGATGCAGATGGCTCAAGTGGGATGTGGTGTTCCACTCCCCGAATTAGGGGTAGGCCAGTGGGTTTGGAGAATACAATGGCGAATTTTTGGAGTTGTTGAAGTTGGGAGTACGTGGTATGGTCAAGTGAGGATGGGATTGAGGGCAGGAGTAGGTTAGTGGGAGGGGGCTTGGGGAGGTATCAAGCATGATGAGTTGAAAGTGTAAGGCTAGGGTGTCAGTCCGAGTAGCACGCCGAAGTTGCCCTAGGGACATGGAGTTGAGCTGGGCTTGTTTTTGCAAGCCTTGGAGAGTGATTTTGGTGCATGTATGTTCAAAAGACATCCATAAGTTTTTCAAATCAAATAAAGCTGGACCAATATCCGCAAGCCACTGATCCCCTAGCACGATATCTGCGCCATAGATAGGTAATAGGTGAAACCCTATGTCAAAAGAGTGAGGTCCAGTTTTAAGAGGGACTTGCTTGCAGATACCCTCGCATTGTATGGCATCCCCATTGTCTATAGTCACGCTTAAGTTGTGGGATGGCTCGATCGTAAGGCCGACATGCTTGGCCACTCGTGACTGCAAGAAAATTGTGGATGGATCCACTGTCTACAAGGATCACTACGGGGTGGCCGTAAATTGAGCCTTCCAAACAAAGTGTACAGGGTACCAAGTGGCCCTGGAGTGCATGAAAGGAAATGGTTGGTAACTCCTCAGGGTCAACCACGACTAAGGCTTGGTTAAGATCCTCAAGTGGTGGGACAGGTTCTTGCACCTCTAGTGTGTCTCAACCGTCACAGTCGTCGAAGTGGTCACCTAAGATCATGCATTGAAAATGGCCTTTGCATTGATGGGTGGGAGAGAACTGTTCATCACAGTTGAAACAGAGCCCTTTTGCTCGATGTGCGTTCATCTCAGCCACCGTGAGGCGACGAATAGGATGCGGGGATGGGGTGGTGCCTTGTGTCAGCTTTGGTGGTGGCGAGGATCGAGGATGCCATCCTGGTGATGGTGGTCTGGAGAAGTTGGACCGAGGCGCAGCCGGAAGGCGGAAGTTGATAAGTTTCTGTTCAGCCACAAGAGCCATGCTCATGGCTGCTTGCAAGGTGGTGGGATGTAACAGGAGGATTTCGTTATGGACGTCCGGTTTAACACCCGCTAAGAAGCGATACATCAGATTTTCAGACGAGAGGCCTGGGGTGCGAGTCGAAAGGGACTCAAACTCGGCAATGTAACTGGCAACCGATGATGTTTGGTGTAGCATGTTAATGTGGACCTCCGGTTTGTAGACGCTTGATGGGCCAAAGCGTGACTTGAGGTCGGCACGAAAAGTCTCTCAGACAGAGACTTGGTGCGTGAGATGCATCCAGTGGAACCATGACAACGCTGGTCCGGTTAAGTAGAATGTGGCCAAGGTGAGCTTTTGGTCGGGTGGGACACCATGGTGTTCAAAGTACCGCTTGATCTGGAACAGCCACCCATCAACACCATCGCCGGCGTAGAAAGGTATTTCGAGTTTTGGGGGACGGGGAGTGTGCTGGTGGTAGTGATCCCCTGGTGACGATGGGTGAAAGTATGAGGTTGGTTGTATGAGATTTGGTGGGTGGGGTATGTGGTAAGGGGGAGGTGGAAGAGTATAAGGTGGGAGGCCTGGGTGTTGCAGGGTGGGTGCGAGGGTAGCTGGTGGGGTGGGAAGGATGGGGTCAGTGTTAGTGATGAGGGGATGTTTGGCGATGGGAAGGATGGGGTCAGTGTTGTTGATGAGGGGTTGTTTCTCCGAACGTGGCAGTTGTAGATTGGACATCATGTCCATCATTTTCTTGATGGAGGCGGACTGCCTGGCCGATTCTTCTACCTGGCGTTGGGTCGCCGTGGCTTGCATCTAGATAAACTCTTCCAGTGTTTGTTGGCGTGAGCTGAGCTCGAAAAGCTGGTGGAAAGGGAGATGAGGGATTCGGACGTAGTAACGCTATGGGTTTCGGGCATGATAAGTTCAGGCAATGAAAAGCACCAGATGATAGGGTTGGGGAGGGAGATAGACGAAAGGAGAAGAGGATAGACGAAGGGATAGACATATAGAAGGGAGAAGGATAGTTTCAGATAATGATTGATTGATTATTCTCTTGCATTTAGTGCGTACATACAACAATTGTGCACTAACATGGCTTGAAACGTGACCTTCCATATCAACCGTTTCAGTTGCCTTTCCCTCCTCCTGCTTCATGGCATACGAAGCGTACTCATCCCTGAGATATTTTGTGGACTATGTCCTCTGCCTGCTGATCCTCCAAACTTCCCGTGTGGATGCATCACAATTGCCTTGAATGATGGACAAAGCACATCATGCATCCCTTCAGGAGGTTAATTGCTGCTTGACGGAGCCCACTGCACTGTCGTTAAGGTGCAATGTTCTCTGTACAATAATTAATTTATATCTCCGCTACTCGCGACTTCACTACTGGGTAGCAAGTGGTAAGTAGGGGTCGAACCCAAGGGAATTAGGGGGATAGTTGTTCTTTGAGGAATGTACTGAAAGGGAGCGTGATTTTAGGTGGATTGAGGTTTTAGCGATGAAAAGTGAGTGGTTGGTTGTTGGTTTTAGTTTTAGTACAGAAAAGTAAGTGGGTTGGTCATGATTTTAGTGCAGAAAGTAAAGTACTGAAAGTAAAGTACTGAAAGTAATTGCTTGAAAAAAAAGACTTACAGAGAGTGGGTTGCTTGAAGGGCAAGTCTTGCGAAAAGTAAGCAGTTGATATTTAGACTGAATGTAAAGTGCAGGTGATGTTCTAAGTTAAGGAAAGTATTCGGTTTTAGGAGCCTTGTATCATAGTCTGTTTATCATTGACCTCTAATGATCATACTAAGTATTCAAAAGTGTATCAAGGCCATTCCAAGCACTTGATTTGCCACACTGTCTAGTCCATTCCAAGACATAGAGCACTTGTTCTATTTAGACTAACACCCTATTCCAAGGTATATTAGCCTTGTGTGCATCCATTTGATCAATCATTCCCGATAAACCAAATGGTGTTTTAAAGAGGTCAAACTTCTCAGATAAGCTTTGCCATTCCAAGCATCCACTTATCCGAGTATGTTTACGAACCCCACGGAAGAGTTTTGCCATTCCAAGCATCCACTCAACCTTGGAAGTTCTAACCTAATATGTGGCACATAGAACAAGTTTTGAACACATAGAGGCATTAAGAGTAGGCCCTAAAACATTTTATGACACAAGTACACCCCTTCAACCGAATGAAGGGTTTAGCTACGAATATCCATAGAGGTGGATATCATAGCTAAGTACTTGAAGGTTTTCGAAAGACAGTAAAGTAAAGGGAGAATACTCAAGAACCAACAGGAGTAAACTCAAGAACAACTAGAATACTCAAGAACCAACAAGAGTATTATAGATTTAAAACAAGTGTTTACAAGAGTAGTGCCCAAAATCTAGAGAGAAGCTAGAGCTTTGTGATGGATGATGTTTTGAAATGAGGATTTTGGGATGATTTACAAAGGGAAGGGATGAGTTCTATTTATAGCCAAGGGAAGGATCTAGATCACAACACATGGCACAAAATGGGAGGAGAAGCTCTCAAAGCCGCCGGCCCATGTGTCTTTTCTCCCCAAAGCCGCCGGTGGTGAGTCACTGATGGACCATAATTATACGAATCATAAACACAGTTAAACCCACAAAATTAGACTGTTGTCTATTTAACTTTTGCTTGTTAGTTCCGATATTTATCTGCAGGGTATTTTGGAGTCTAGAGAGAAAACACGCTAAGGAGGAGTTTTTAAGCTGAAAATGAAGTATGAGTCATTCCAGGTCACGACCATGCTACACTCAAAATCAGCCTTAACATCCTTCATGGAACCGACTTGGAATCACTCAAATATGCTAGAACAGTCGGCGTTTGGACAAGAACGCAATGCAAAGGCACCGAGCCCGGTAAAAGCCAAGTAAGGGCAATTTCAACCGTTTTGGGATTTCGACCATGTTCTAAGCAAAATTTGGATTAGGTTCCTTCTTGAGATCATCTTAGAATGACATTTTCATTCAGAATACACTCTTTAAAATCCAAGAAGCTCCGGTCAAATTCCGATCAAACCGATGGCTTTTGAGGAACAAATATCTTCCGATGGCTTTTTGCCATGGGAAGCCACATGGGCGGCTAGCTTGCTCCCCACTCCACTCCATGGATGCTTGCCATGCACTCCTCCTTCCTCCTCCACACATTTCCTCCTCCCTTAGGCTATAAATACATGCCTCCCCTCTCATTTGTAATCCATCCCAAAATATGGAGAGCTTCTCTCTCTACAAATTCCAAAATCACAAATCACTTATCTCTCTAGAGTTTGGGCACTAATCTTGTAATCACTTTACTTTGGAATCAAAGCTTGATCCTTGGCGCTTCAACGGTTTTGTAAGTCTTCTCGTATTTATTTTACTGTCTTTCAAAACCCTTGTTTTTCCAAATTCATAGTTATGATGTCCAGTGCCATGAATAGTAGTAACTAAACTCTTCATTCGGTTGAAGGGGAATACTTGTGTCATAAAATGTTTTAGACTATACTCTTAGTGCTTCTTCTTTGTATTCAAAACTTGTTCTATGTGCCATATATTAGGTCAGAACTTCTAAGGTTGAGTGGATGCTTGAAATGGCAAAGCTCTTCCGTGGAAGTTCGTGAACACACTCGGGTAAGTGGATGCTTGAAATGGCAAAGCTTATCTGAGGAGTTCGATCTCTCTCAAACACCATTTGGATAAATCATAAAAGACAATCCAAATGGATGCACATAGGCTAGTATACCTTGAAATGGGGTGCTAGTCTAAGTAGAACAAGGGCTCTACGTTTTTTGCAAAAGATTAGACAGTGTTGCAAGTCGAGTGCTTGAAATGGCCTTGATTCACTTTCGAACACTTTTGGCAAAAGACTAGACAGTGTGGCAAATCGAGCGCTTGAAATGGCCTTGATGCACGTTTGAATACTTAGTAGGATCACTAAAGGTCAATGATAAACAGGCTATGATACAAGGCCCCCGAAACCAAATCCTTTCCTTACAGTCTATTATTGTAATTTACTTTCAGTTCTCAAAACACACTCAAACCCAACCCCAATCGCATTTAATTTCTGCATAAGCTTCATTAAAGAACAACTAATCCACACTGACTCTCTTGGGTTCGACCCCTACTTACCACTTGCTACCCAGTAGTGAAGTCACGAGTAGCGGACTTATAAATTAATTTTGTACACATTGCCTCGCGACAAGGCAGTGCTGTCAGTCACCAAGGAGGAAGAGCCGCCGGCTAGGTGGAGGAGAGAAGAGAGTTTGTGTGATTTTGTGACTTTTTTCAAAAGCCATCGGGTCCTTTCAGCTCCGGACTGACTCTGGTTGCTCTTTGGTTGGACTTGTTTTGAGTGATTCCATGTCAGGTTCATGAGATTTGTATAGTCGGAGTCTGGTCGTGACTTGGAATGACTCGTAATTCATTTTCAGCTTAAAAACTCCTCCTTAGCCTGTATTCTCTCTAGACTTCAAAATACCCTGTAGATAAATATCGGAACTAACAAGCAAAAGTTAAATAGACAAAGAGTTATTTGGTGGGTTTAACTATGTTTATGATTCATACAATTATGGTCCATCAGATCACCCCACACTTTTAGTTGTTCGTCCCGAACAATGCTTTTTAAGGGCGGAACACAATCTAAGTAAAAACTTTTAAATATGAAAGTGAGACTGTGGGACTAGATTTATCTTAATTCATGCATTACTTACTTATTACCAAACTAAACCGTGTAAATACTTAGAAGAAACTTGATACTTGTACCTTCGCGCCGAGATGCAAATTAATTTGGATGTTTCGGGAGATAGCCCTTTTCAGGCTCCTGGACTGCATTCTCGGGATCGACTCGCACTATATGGTTTCCTTGTAGCTTTCTCTAGCACGTGATTCGGTTCGGGTTTCACTGAGTTGAGCACTTTGATTTCTTTTTGGCGAGGGACAGCTTCAGTAGTGAATCGGCCTTTGGCCTTTGATATTGAGTTGGAGTTTCTTCACTTTTGTTCGGTTAAAACCTTCACAATTTTGGCCTTTGGCCTTTGACAGGAAGTCGTTGGTACCTGCAAATTTAAATTTATAGTTTCCTTGCGAGAATCTAGTGTAGTGGCAAGCAAGGGTCGAACCCTAGGGAGCAAGATAGTTACTACTTGTTCTGTAAGAAAAGAAGAGACAATTGATTGTGAGAAAATAGTTTAGGAAACAAGAGAAAACAGGAAATAAACGAGAGTGTATCAATGATGAGAAATATTCAGGTCAGGGTTTCTAAATTGTGACTAGTTTATCATTGACTTCTAAATATCATGTTTCTAAATTCCTAAGTGTGGTTACTCCCATTCCAAGTTATAACCTAAAATAGGGTCTTTCCGGACGCCTATACCACAATCTACTTCCTTTCCGGGTTGTAGAATTCTAAACCTAACAATTTAACATTCCATTCCAAGATATATTAAATTCATGCCCTATTTGTTTGTAGCTCTCTAGTATCAAAATATAGAGTTTATATTCCTCGGCTAAGTCTAACCTTTCCGGGTATCAACTTAGCTTCGTAATATAAACCGGGATAAAATAGCACAAGGTTTAGTAGAATAATGAAACAAGCATTAAAACCAAGTCTCAAAACATCGTCACAATGTTAAAACCCTAACCCGAATAAGCGGATTAGTTACACATAGCCATGAACTGAAAACAAAGTAATAAAAGAGTAATGCACTTCACTATGCCGAGAGAAATAAACTGAGAATTGGCCAGAAGGACTGATGGATGATGCTCTTTGACGGATGATGAAGATCGAGGAACGCCGAGATGAAGCCTTGGGTGATTCTGGGACAACTTGGAAGGCTCGACTTTGGCTTGTATTTATAGAGTAGAATGATGCCCTAGAAGTCGGGTTCTCCTTAGGATTCCTAGTATCTTTCGGTTTAGGTCCAAATCTAGATTAGGAAATATTCCCAAATCTTCTTGTTGAATTATCTGTAGGCAATATCTTTGCTTGGAGATCACGTCATCTAGGGGCTTCTAGAATGTTCCAAAACCGCCTCAAACAACCGCCATGGAAGGAGAGGAAGAGACGAGCTGACTCGGCTTGGGCTTTGGTTTCTCGCACAGCCGGTCGGACATGGGCTCGGATGGCTGCTCGGATGTCCGGGCGGATGTTTGGGTGCGCGCTCGGATGGCCGGGCGGATGGAAAGTCGGATGCACGAGCGGGTGCTCGAGCTGCGCAAGGCATGAGGTCGGACGCACGCTCGGCTGGAGCTCGGATGGCCGAGCGGACATGCGGTCGGAGGCACGGGCGGATGGCTTGGACAGCCGATCGGACATGCGGTCGTCTGGGCTTTGGAATTCCCGCACGGACGTCTCCTGAATTTCCTTCCCGCGGACGTCTCCTGAATTACTGAAATTTGTTCAGACGTCCGCGCCCTTTATTGTTGAGGCCTCCGTGGAATGCGCTGCTGAAAACTCCAAAGTCATTTCTTTCCGCGCCAAACTTCGTCAAATGTAAATAAGCTGGTCAAGAACTCCTTGTGATGTTTTTGGCTCCAAAAGCCGTCTTTTGAATGTGATTCCTCTTAGAGCCTCCAAATTACCTGAAATGCGAAACAACACTAAGAAGTAACTGTTTGCATATAAAAGTACTCGAATTGGTGGGATTTGATGACTCGATGAGTCGTATAAATACGGCTCATCAAACCACCCCACACTTAAACTTGTTCGTCCCGAACAAGGACTAGGTCATGAGAGGAAATAAATGAAGTACGAACATCACAAAGCTTCGGCATCATAGACATGCTACATGAATGTGATTTGGCTAATCTAGATTCTACCTTTCTATGCATGCTTGTTACTAATATCCTTGTGCGAAAACATGGGTTAAAGATACGTGTTACCTTTGGGGCAAGATGCAAATCAATTCGGATGTATCGGGAGATAGCCCTTTTTAGACCCATGAACCTCATTCTCGGACTCGAACTCGCTGCCATATGGTTATGCTTTGCTGCTTTTTCTTGCACGTGATTGATTCGAGCTTCAAAGTGTTGAGTGTTTTTCGGTCAGCTATAGTGTCTCGGTTCTGATGTATCAGTGGTACTCTTCACTTGTTTCGGTGTAAACCTTCACAATGATGATGGATTTGAACTTTTGTGGTGCGGATTGTGACTGCTCGAACCTTGATTTCTTCTCCTTTTGACGCGAGTCAAGCCGAGGGTCGCTCGCCTATTTTCCCGGTTACTCGGATTAGAAACCTTCCTGCTCTCACTCATCCTCGTCCTTTTGACACGGGTCAAGTCAAGGGTCGCTTGCCTATTTTCTCGGCTACTTGGACTAGAGCTTGGACGGTGTGATGTATTCCCGTCCCAACCAACCGCAAAGGTACCGCAGTGGCGGAGCAGACTCGTACTATGTCGCCTCGAAGTGCTAGCCTCCACAAGCTCCACATAACCATACATCCTGAGTTCGGTCTTTGAATGATCTGTCAAGTCTCTCTAGTGAATTTCTATCAACTCCACATCCCTGTTTATCTCAACTAACAAAGGCACGCAAAGATTTTAAGATCACACGTTAGTCGCACAAGTCAATTTTCACCAAAGACATGCATGTAATCGGCTCTATCTATTTCACCTAATCATTATCCAATACTGCAAGTCTAGGAAATAGTGAAGAATCATGTACAAAAATTTTAAAAATGACCCGAAATGTGCTGACTCTGTGCAGGGTGCATGAAATAAACGTGCTGACTCGATAACTGACTCTCCCACCCCACACTTTTGAAATAAGCCATGTCCTCACGGTACGACTTAAATCAAGACTCACAATGCATGCAATAAATAGATAAGGGAAGGAAAAGGGTAGAATAAAAGTCCCCTGGGATGTGGTCAGCTGTCGGCTGAACTCGGGTCAAGTCCGGTCTTAATAGGGCAGACCCAGACTAGTCTCGGATGAAGGGTGCTCCTGGCGGCTAGAATGCATAGCGCAGCAAGAAAAATGCGTAACTCCAAAGGCAAAATGCGTAGCTCGCAATGTGAAATTCCGGCCGGCTAAGTCCAATCCCTGCAAAATGAAACCAATTCCCTTCCAAGGTACAATGTGACAATAATGACTCAAAACATAAATAAACATAGTAAGTAAATGAACTGAAATGCAAACCGTGCAGGGCTGCCTCCCTGCGAGCGCCTTTGTTTAACGTCGTTGGCTCGACAGTACCTCCTCTAAGTGTCAGGAGGCTCGTCAAGGTCAATCTCCTGTGCTGGTGCCTCGATCTATCCGTGGTAGTGCTTCACCCGTTGCCCATTGACTTTGAAGCGTCGGCCATCTGTTGAGCACTCTAGCTCGAGCGACCCATAGTTGAAAACTCTCGTCACTGTATATGGCCCTGTCCATCTCGACCGCAACTTGCCGGGCATCAATCGTAGGCGTGATGAAAAGACCAAAACCTGTTGGCCAACCTCGAAAGTGCGCCTAAGGATGAATTTGTCATGATAGAGCTTGGTCCGCGCCTTGTAGTCTGTTTGGCTCTCGTAAGCCTCTAGGCGCAGCTCCTCAAGCTCACATAGCTGCAATCTCCTGTCTAGCCCGGCTACCTGTAAATCTAGGTTGCACTTCTTCAGTGCCCAATACGCCTTATGCTCGAGCTCAACCGGCAAGTGGCACGCCTTCCCATAGACCAACCGAAAAGGCGAGGTGCCTATCGGTGTCTTGTAGGCTGTCCTGTACGCCCAAAGTGCCTCATCTAACCGCTGGCTCCAATCCTTCCTGGTCGGTCCCACCATCTTCTCCAGAATTCCCTTAATTTCGCGGTTGGAGATCTCCGCTTGCCCATTCGTCTGAGGATGATATGCTGTGGAAGTCCGGTGATGAACATGGTATCGCTTTAGTGTGGATGCCATTATACAGTTGCAGAAGTGCGTCCCCTGATCACTGATAATGGCCTTAGGTACTCCGTACCTGCAAAAGATGTTAGTGCGCAAAAAGTCTACGACAGTTTTAGCATCAGCACATCTAGTGGCCTTGGCCTCTACCCACTTGGACACATAATCAACTGCAACTAAGATAAAGGAAAAACCACATGAAACAGGAAAAGGACCCATAAAATCTATCCCCAAATGTCAAACACATCATTCACTAGTATGGGGACCTGTGGCATCTCCTGTCTGGCCGAAATATTACCTACTCTCTGGCATCTATCACATCTCTTACAATGAACGTAGGCATCTCTAAAAACATGCGGACAAAAGAAACCACTATCTAGAATCTTCCTAGCCGTCCTCCTAGGGCCGAAATGGCCACCACACTCTAACTCATGGCAAAAACTGATAACTGAAGCAATCTCATCATCGGGGATGCATCGTCTAAGAATCTGATCTACACCTATTTTCCACAAGTACGGATCATCCCACACAAAGTATTTAGCATCATGCTTCAGTTTCAAACACTGTGCCCTAGAATATGAGGGCGGGAACTTACCTCCGACCAAGTAGTTCACTAGAGGAGCGAACCATGGCATCTTACCCGAAATAGCATACAAGTGCTCATCTGGAAATGTCTCGGTAATCTGCCCGGCATCCTCCTCTCTGACAAGACGGCTCAAGTGGTCGGCCACTGTGTTCTCTATGCCCTTCTTGTCCCTGATCTCCACGTCAAACTCCTGTAGGAGCAAGATCCACCTAATGAGCCTCGACTTTGCCTCCTTCTTCGTCATCAAGTACCTGATAGCTGCATGGTCAGAATAGACAACAACTTTAGTACATAGCAAATAAGACCTGAATTTCTCCAAGGCAAAGACCACGGCTAGTAGCTCCTTCTCTGTGGTCGAATAGTTCTTCTGGGCCACGTCTAGTGTCCTCGAAGCGTAGTAGATCACCACGGGCTTCTTGTCCACCTTCTGACCGAGAACTGCTCCTACAACATAATCACTCGCGTCACACATAATCTCAAAGGGCTGTGTCCAGTCCGGAGCTCTAATGATGGGTGTGCTGGTGAGGGCCTCCTTCAGCTCGTCAAATGCCGCCCTGCACTGATCTGTAAACTCAAAAGGAACTTCTTTCTGCAAGAGGTTAGATAAAGGCAGTGCCTTTTTAGAGAAATCCTTTATGAACCTACGATAGAAACCAGCATGCCCCAAAAACGACTTAATATCACGAACTGTGGAGGGATATGGCAGAGTAACAATCAAATCTATCTTAGCTTTGTCAACCTCTATACCCTCATGTGAGACTATGTGACCGAGTACTACTCCATGGGTAACCATAAAATGACACTTTTCATAGTTGAGTACCAAATTCATCGAAACACATCGTGCTAAAACTGTGCTCAAATGATCTAAGCATGCATCAAAAGTGTCACCGTGCACAGTAAAATCATCCATGAACACCTCAATAAACGAACCTATCATGTCAGAAAAGATACTAGTAACGACCCGCTGAAAAGTGCCGGGTGCGTTACACAAGCCAAAGGACATCCGGTGAAAAGCAAACGTACCGAATGGACATGTGAAGGTCGTCTTCTCCTGATCCTTGGGTGCTATGGGAATCTGATTATAGCCTGAAAAACCATCTAAAAAGCAAAAATAAGGCTTACCTGCCAAGCGATCGAGCATCTGATCAATGAATGGAAGAGGAAAGTGATCCTTGCGCGTAACCGCGTTCAGCTTCCTGTAATCTATGCACATGCGCCATCCATTCTTGACTCGAGTCGTGACCATCTCGCCCTCGGCATTCTTCTCCACTGTGATCCCTGTCTTCTTCGGCACAACATGTACCGGACTTACCCACTGACTATCTGAGATCGGGTAGATCACATCTGCATCCAACAATTTCTGAATCTCCTTCTGGACAACCTCCATCATAATCGGGTTCAATCTGCGCTGAGTCTCCCTCGAAGGTCTAGCTCCATCCTCCAACAATATCCGATGCATACAAACTGCCGGGCTGATTCCCTTGATGTCGGCTAGCGTCCATCCAATGGCCAGTTTGTGCTCGGTGAGCACTCCAATCAACCTGCGCTCCTGATCTTCCTCTAGACCGCTTCTGATGATGACCGGCAGCATGCTATTCTCCCCTAAGAATGCATACTTCAAGTGACTAGGTAGAGGCTTCAACTCAACTGTAGGTGCCTGCACAACAGAAGGCAAACACACTTGTGATTTAAATAAACGAACTGTATTAACCTCGTACCTCGGGGTGAGTGGCTGGGCAATCTTGAGCTGGTCTAGTACGTCTAAGATGGCCTCTGTATGCTCATATGATACCTCTGGTGAGTACACTGCCTCCTCAATTACCTGCTCTAGTGGGTCGGTCCGTCTCTCCGGATGTACCTCCTGGACAAGGTCATCCAAGGTGTCTAAGGCATGGACCGCCTCGTACTCTGTAGGATGCTTCATGGCCCTGAAGATGTCAAAGCTGATCCTCTCGTCCTCAACCTCCATGGTCAACGTCCCAGTGTCACAGTGAATCTTCATCTTTGACGTCTTGAGGAATGGCCGGCCGAGTAGGATCGGTGCATGGCCTGTCGGGCTGCTGTTCTCCATCTTGAGCACATAGAAGTCTGCTGGGAATACTAGATCTCCCACCTGTACGAGCACATCCTCGATCTTGCCCTCGGGCTACTTGCATGATCTGTCTGCTAACTGTATAGTAAGACCTGCAGGCTCAAGAGGTCCAATGCGCAAACAGGAGTATATGGAATAAGGTAAAACATTGATAGATGCACCGAGATCAAGCATGCAATTCTCTATCCTAATGTTACCGATCGTGCAGGGAATGGTGTAGGTGCCTGGATCACCGCATTTTGGTGGCACCTTGCGCTAAATCACCGCTGAAACATTCCTGCTCATGAGCTCCTGGTCGGGCTGGGTTCCTCTTCGTCTGTTTGTGCACAACTCCTTTAGAAACTTGGAGTACCTCGGGATCTGCTTGATGGCCTCGAGAAGTGGAATGTTGATTTCTACCTTGCTGAATAGCTCCCACACTTCCCTGTCCATCACATACTTCTTCGGAGCTCGAACCTGCACATGAAAAGGCAAAGGTACCTGGACGTTAGAATGCTCGGTCACTGGAACCGGGTCTGGTCGAGAGACTGGAGTCTCGTCCTATGGATCCTGTCCGGCCAAGTCCTGGCCGTAGGTGTCGGGCTCGGCCACTGCTTCTTTGGGCTCTGGAGGGCTGTCTTCCTCGGATGGCCTAGATGCCCCTCGTCCACTCCTCAACGTGACTGCACTGACATTCCCCTTTGGATTCGGAATGGTCTGCGAGGGTAGTCGTCCAGCGTTCAGATTGCTTGCGAGGTCTGAGACTGTCGCATTGAGCTGGGACATCTGTTTCTTCAATTCGGCAATGTCTCCTTTGGTCGTGGCCCGATCCTGGATCACGGCTGAGGTCAGATCCTTTATCATGTCCTCGAGATTGCCTGTGTAGACACTGCCTGAGGGTAAGGATAAGAACCAATCTGAAGCGGCATCAGTAAGCGAGAAATAGAATGCCTTCAGTTTGAAGTCATCAATTGGGGCTCCGTATGGCTTTAGGTTCAAGCATATCCCATGATATCGTGTCAAGTGAGACGTGGCTGACTCTCCTTTGGTTCCTGAGAACTTAGGCAGATGGTGGACTACGGAGGTGCTGACTGTTATGGCTGCGATGTCTGGTCCTTCATAGATGGGCCATGACTGGTCTCTGAAAGTAGGAACCGAGAGCTTGCCCATAGTAGGTCCTTTATTCTCGTCCTCCTCATCGTCCCTTACTACTGGTAGGCGCGGAGGTCTCTGAGGTGGTGGGTATGGATGTTGTGGATGGTATGGCAGTGGTGGATACTGTGGGTATGGCGGTTGTGGGTATTGTGGATACTGTGGTGGTGGATACTGTTGATATGGTGGTGGATACTGAGGGTACTGAGGGTACTGATGTTGAGGTTGGATTGGTTGTTTATGTTGTTGTTGAAATTGCCCAGGGATAGCCCCCCTGATTTCTCCATTCTGGACCATCGGTCCCTGAGGTAGTACTCCTCCATTTCTGACACCGTGTTCGACTTCATCATTGTGGCTATTGCCACCATTTACACTTCCTGCGTGAGACATGGTGCAAGAATAGCAAGCACCGAGATAGCAAACACCGAAATAACAAGAACAGACTAGCAACAAAGGGTCCCCAGGAGATTGGAGGAGTCACAGCGGTCTAACTTAAAACCCAATCTCCTTGGACTCGTAAGTCTTGGTGACAGGACCCTCTAAAAGCTAGAAATTGGAAATCGAGAGAATTGGAAAACGAAATCGAGGCAGTTGAATAGGGAATCATCGAATAGCAGAGTTCGAAATAAGAAACAAGCAAATAATCGAAAAATTTAAAAGAGAACAAAATTCACCGTGCGTAGCTCCCCGGCAACGGCGCCAAAATTTGACAGGAAGTCGTTGGTACCTGCAAATTTAAATTTATAGTTTCCTTGCGAGAATCTAGTGTAGTGGCAAGCAAGGGCCGAACCCTAGGGAGCTAGATAGTTACTACTTGTTCTGTAAGAAAAGAAGAGACAATTGATTGTGAGAAAATAGTTTAGGAAACAAGAGAAAACAGGAAATAAACGAGAGTGTATCAATGATGAGAAATATTCAGGTCAGGGTTTCTAAATTGTGACTAGTTTATCATTGACTTCTAAATATCATGTTTCTAAATTCCTAAGTGTGGTTACTCCCATTCCAAGTTATAACCTAAAATAGGGTCTTTCCGGACGCCTATACCACAATCTACTTCCTTTTCGGGTTGTAGAATTCTAAACCTAACAATTTAACATTCCATTCCAAGATATATTAAATTCATGCACTATTTGTTTGTAGCTCTCTAGTATCAAAATATAGAGTTTATATTCCTCGGCTAAGTCTAACCTTTCCGGGTATCAACTTAGCTTCGTAATATAAACCGGGATAATATAGCACAAGGTTTAGTAGAATAATGAAACAAGCATTAAAACCAAGTCTCAAAACATCGTCACAATGTTAAAACCCTAACCCGAATAAGCGGATTAGTTACACATAGCCATGAACTGAAAACAAAGTAATAAAAGAGTAATGCACTTCACTATGCCGAGAGAAATAAACTGAGAATTGGCCAGAAGGACTGATGGATGATGCTCTTTGACGGATGATGAAGATCGAGGAACGCCGAGATGAAGCCTTGGGTGATTCTGGGACAACTTGGAAGGCTCGACTTTGGCTTGTATTTATAGAGTAGAATGATGCCCTAGAAGTCGGGTTCTCCTTAGGATTCCTAGTATCTTTCGGTTTAGGTCCAAATCTAGATTAGGAAATATTCCCAAATCTTCTTGTTGAATTATCTGTAGGCAATATCTTTGCTTGGAGATCACGTCATCTAGGGGCTTCTAGAATGTTCCAAAACCGCCTCAAACAACCGCCATGGAAGGAGAGGAAGAGACGAGCTGACTCGGCTTGGGCTTTGGTTTCTCGCACAGCCGGTCGGACATGGGCTCGGATGGCTGCTCGGATGGCCGGGCGGATGTTTGGGTGCGCGCTCGGATGGCTGGGCGGATGGAAAGTCGGATGCACGAGCGGGTGCTCGAGCTGCGCAAGGCATGAGGTCGGACGCACGCTCGGCTGGAGCTCGGATGGCCGAGCGGACATGCGGTCGGAGGCACGGGCGGATGGCTTGGATAGCCGATCGGACATGCGGTCGTCTGGGCTTTGGAATTCCCGCACGGACGTCTCCTGAATTTCTTTCCCGCGGACGTCTCCTGAATTACTGAAATTTGTTCAGACGTCCGCGCCCTTTATTGTTGAGGCCTCCGCGGAATGCGCTGCTGAAAACTCCAAAGTCATTTCTTTCCGCGCCAAACGTCGTCAAATGTAAATAAGCTGGTCAAGAACTCCTTGTGATTTTTTTGGCTCCAAAAGCCGTCTTTTGAATGTGATTCCTCTTAGAGCCTCCAAATTACCTGAAATGCGAAACAACACTAAGAAGTAACTGTTTGCATATAAAAGTACTCGAATTGGTGGGATTTGATGACTCGATGAGTCGTATAAATACGGCTCATCAGCCGTTGATTAGCTTCTTTGAGCTTTTACTTCTTTGTGAATTGCTAGTCCATTTTCTCAGCCTTTTTGGGAGGTCCAATCGTCGCCCGCAAGCATATGGAAATACCTCCCCGCTCTTTCTCATCCTCGCCGTTTTGCGCGGGTCAAGATGAGGGTCGCTCATCTATTTTCCCGGCTACTAGGACTAGAGATAGGACGGTTTGATTCCCGTCCCGCCTCTTGCATAAACACTGCATGGCGGAGATGACTTCAATCTTCACTGAAACCCGAAGTGCAGCCTCCACTGACTTCGAAAACCATATAGTTAGATTCGATCCTTCGATTTCTTGCCAAGCCTCTCTAGGGCAGTTTATATCAACTCCACATCCCCTGTATATCTCAGCACAAAGGGACAAATGAGAAGTTACATTCTAAGTTTTTAAACAGTTGAATTTTCACAAGGTAAATGCATGAATTTAGATCTATCTTTTTCACATTCTCAAGTTCATATTTTCAAAAAGATAATATTAAGGGAAAAGGAAAAAGAAAAAGCATGTTAACTATGTACACAGGCGGTTCTCACCCCACACTTTTGAACGAAGGCGTGCCTTTCAGCACGACTTAGTTCAAAAGTCATGCAAATATATACAAGAGAAGGAAATGACATTAAGGAAAAGAGAAGAACTGAACTCCCTTTTACTGTGTCGTGTCGTGGAACGCCATAGCTTGAGCTGGATAATCGAGGGAGTTCGGCTGGGGCCTTGAACTCTCAGCGCGGGCCCGGTAATTTCTCAGAAGCTGCCTGGCTGATCTTATCTTGCTCCAAAAATCGATTCCTACAAGGGGTCATTCCTTCTATACAAAAAGTGGGTGAGAGCGACTGTTAAGGTAAAAACTAAATGACAGAAAATAAATGACTGAAAGTAAGATAGGTGTCGAGTTACCTCCCGACCAGTGCCTTTGTTTAACGTCGTTGGCTCGACGCATGGGGATCACAAGTTTGGATCCCATGGGTGGCTCAGGTCGTATTTCTCTATTGTGCCAACCTTGATTCTTGCCTTGCCTTTTCCTGATTTCTTGTGAGATGATATGCTTGGGTTGGAACTCCATGGTTTTGGTGGTTTCTCCTTCCATTGTTTCTCAGAAGGCGAGGGACCTTTGACCATAGCTGTTGATCTTGTCACTTTCTTGGTCTCTTTTGGCAAGTAAGAAATCTGTGTACTGAGATCTGAGATAGGTACAATGTCTGGTGGTTTCCTTGTCCTATGGCGACCATTATAATTATCGATGTAGAAATCTAAAATTTTGTCGCCAAATGCAAGTGATAACAAGTCCTTTCCCATGTCGATCCATGCCTTGGTGGCGTGGAGAAAAGGTCGTCCCAATATAAGCGTTGGAGGGTCGTCTTCGCTGGTCTCTCCCGTTTGTATTACATAAAAGTTCGCAGCAACGACGAGCTCTCCCACATGGATTATTACATCTTCCAGCACTCCAACAGGACGGATGCACGATTTGTCTCCTAGCTCGATATTTGACCTGGGTGGTTTTAATGGACCAAGTCCTAATAAGTAATATAAGGAGTAAGGCATGGCATTGACAGAAGCCCCAAGATCGACCAAGCACTTATGAGTTTGTGTTTCGCCAATACTACAGGTGACTGTGAAGGCCCCTGGTCTTTATCTTTTTTCGATTGTGACTCATGATCTGAGGTGAGGGACCTTTCCATTATCGGGCCATTCTGCCCATCCTTTGGCTTAGGATTTGTATAATCGGGCCCCTTTAACTCCTGATTTTCTAGGTAAATATTTTGCTTCGGAGCATAAATATTAGTTGGGGAGTCCCACTTTAAATCGTCATTGTTATCCCATCCAGATGCTGGTATGTCAGAGTGCGTGATTGGTGGTGGTGTCATGCTAACGGTGAATGCATAGCGTCCATTGTCAGCATGCGTGACCCATGTTCTGCCATCATTGGGTCGGTCTTCCTCTTGATTCCAATCAGGACGGCGCCTATGGGTGAAGTGTTTGTTAGTAAGCTTGTAAGTTGTGGATCGTGCTACTTCTTCCAGTGTCGCCTTTATGTTTGACCTCCTTATCATGCTAATATTTGCCTTTGGGTTTTGGATGGTTTGTGAAGGAAGTCTGCCAGGTTCATTAGTGAGTGTTGACATTGCGGTGGCGAGCTGGGACATTTGTTTGGTCAATTCTGAAATTGCCCCGTCAGTTTTCGCCTGGTATTGGTGTAGCGAAGTACCCAATTGATTTATGCTTCCTGCGAGCTCCTCCATTGTGTCATCGAGCGACTTGTTTGGTCCTTGCTGATTGTTCGGGCCGGCTTGGTACTGATTCGGTCCTCTTTGCTGATATTGGCCTCCTGATGGAGCGTTCTGGTTATACTGCCGGTGGGGGGGGGGGGGTTGGTAGAAGGACTGAGCTAGTTGAGGGACAGCTGGTTGTGTCTCCCTTGAAGGATGGTTCTCGTTCCGCAAGTTCGAATTGGTCGCTTGATTATACTGTCTGTTTGATTCGGCTCTATCGTTGCTGTTGTTGTTGTTGTTGTATCCTTGGTATCCTACCACTGCAATTACTTCTACCGGTTCCTCTTCTATTAATGTCGGGCATTCGTCAGTTTTGTGGTTCGTAGAATCACAAAATTCGCAAGGCTTTACTGGAACTGGTTGTCTTCGTAGGATCTGAATCATCATTTCCTTCATTTGTTTCATCTCTTCTGGCATAGAGTTCATCGGTGTTTCAGCTTTTGCCACATTCTTTGTTCGGGAAAATTCTTCCTGCCGAGTTGTCTCTTCTCTAAATTGGACATTTTCAACAACGTCGATGATGAGATTCCTTATGCCGCTCAATGATAGATTCATCATGGATCCTCCAGCCGAGGCATCCAAGAGCATTTTGTCTAAGGGTCTTAATCCATCAATGAGGTACTCGATGATGAGTTTCTCGGGCAGTCCAAGGGTACAACAGCTTCTCTCCAGGTGGTTGAATTTTTCCAAGTAATCGTACATGGTTTCATTGGGCCCTTGCTTGATGCCCTGTAGTTGCCTCCTTACTTGCATTGCCCTTCCTGCCGGGTAATATTTGTCTAGGAATTTCTTTTGCATCTGAGCCCATGTTTTGATGCTACCGGAAGGCAATGAAAGGAACTAGTCGTTTGCCGCGTCAATGAGGGAAAAGTAGAACGCCTTTAACTTGAAGTCGTCTACGTTTACGCCATTCGGTTTTAAGTTTTGGCAAATACCGTGTAAGCGTTGGAGATGAGTTGTTGCTGATTCTTTGAGGAATGTACTGAAAGGGAGCGTGATTTTAGGTTGATTGAGGTTTAGCAATGAAAAGTGAGTGATTGGTTGTTGGTTTTAGTTTTAGTACAAAAAAGTAAGTGGGTTGGTCGTGATTTTAGTGCAGAAAGTAAAGTACTGAAAGTAAAGTACTGAAAGTAAAGTACTGAAAGTAATTGCTTGAAAAAAAAGACTTACAGAGAGTGGGTTGCTTGAAGGGCAAGTCTTGCGAAAAGTAAGCAGTTGATATTTAGACTAAATGTAAAGTGCAGGTGATGTTTTAGGTTAAGGAAAGTATTCGGTTTTAGGGGCCTTGTATCATAGTCTGTTTATCATTGACCTCTAATGATCATACTAAGTATTCAAAAGTGTATCAAGGCCATTCCAAGCACTTGATTTGCCACACTGTCTAGTCCATTCCAAGACATAGAGCACTTGTTCTATTTAGACTAACACCCCATTCCAAGGTATATTAGCCTTGTGTGCATCCATTTGATCAATCATTCCCGATCAACCAAATGGTGTTTTAAAGAGGTCAAACTTCTCAGATAAGCTTTGCCATTCCAAGCATCCACTTATCCGAGTATGTTTACGAACCCCACGGAAGAGTTTTGCCATTCCAAGCATCCACTCAACCTTGGAAGTTCTAACCTAATATGTGGCACATAGAACAAGTTTTGAACACATAGAGGCATTAAGAGTAGGGCCTAAAACATTTTGTGACACAAGTACACCCCTTCAACCGAATGAAGGGTTTAGCTACGAATATCCATAGAGGTGGATATCATAGCTAAGTACTTGAAGGTTTTCGAAAGATAGTAAAGTAAAGGGAGAATACTCAAGAACCAACAGGAGTAAACTCAAGAACAACTAGAATACTTAAGAACCAACAGGAGTATTATAGATTTAAAACAAGTGTTTACAAGAGTAGTGCCCAAAATCTAGAGAGAAGCTAGAGCTTTGTGATGGATGATGTTTTGAAATGAGGATTTTGGGATGATTTACAAAGGGAAGGGATGAGTTCTATTTATAGCCAAGGGAAGGATCTAGATCACAACACATGGCACAAAATGGGAGGAGAAGCTCTCAAAGCCGCCGGCCCATGTGGCTTTTCTCCCCAAAGCCGCCGGTGGTGAGTCACCAAGGAGGAAGAGCCGCCGGCTAGGTGGAGGAGAGAAGAGAGTTTGTATGATTTTGTGACTTTTTCCAAAAGCCATCGGGTTCTTTCAGCTCCGGACTGACTCTGGTTGCTCTTCGGTTGGACTTGTTTTGAGTGATTCCATGTCAGGTTCATGAGATTTGTATAGTCGGAGTCTGGTCGTGACTTGGAATGACTCGTAATTCATTTTCAGCTTAAAAAATCCTCCTTAGCCTGTATTCTCTCTAGACTTCAAAATACCCTGTAGATAAATATCGAAACTAACAAGCAAAAGTTAAATAGACAAAGAGTCTAATTTGGTGGGTTTAACTGTGTTTATGATTCATACAATTATGATCCATCACTGCTCCACATTAGATAGGCGGCATTATCAAACATATGAGTCAACTCAGGATAGCAACAACTATCAAACATCTGCTATAATAGATGACATCATAAATTAAATAAATAAAATATAATTTGGGATACTGAACTATCAACTGATTCTAATTTGTAGGTCGAACTATAAAAGTTTCAAAGAGGGTACAAACTTTGATTTTTTTTCCAGGACATGTATGGTCAAATACATTCAACGAATTTAGTAATGCCGTCGTTTAATTCTGTCCACCTCCATAAGTGTGCACATTCTCATTGTCTTCTAAGTAACCATGCCCCTTTTTTAGAAAAACAAATCAACTTTGGATCATCTTTGAAATTGTTTATAGTTCGGCCTACATATTGTAATCAGGTGATAGTTCAAGACCCCCGCACTGTATTTTTCCCTATAAAAAACTCCAAAAAAAAGAGACCCATTATTTTACTCGTAAGATGAAATGAAACTCAACAAACACAGAAATTTAAAAAAATCCTTTCTTTGACAGAGAAGCTCTGAGAACTTTCCAGATTTCAATCTCACTGGTAGGATCTTCAGCGACTTGAGAAGGCATCCGGAGTCGGCCAGTCCTCTTTGCCCCTCCTCTCCTCCTCCACTTTTCCCCCCTCTTCTCTCCCCCGTTGATGAACCCAGATGCGGCGGTGGTCTGCCTCTACGGGGTGGTCGTTGTCGGCTCTGGTGGAGGCGTCGGGTGAGTTGCTTGGTGGTGGATTTGCGTGTGGTGGTGTTGTGGAGTGGGAGGGGGTTCGGTTTGGATCTCGGTATGTATAGTTTGTAGTTCGTTTGCTATTTTTTTCTTCGTTTCGACTGTTTGTCTAATTCTCTGCAGGGTTGCTGTGTTTTGGCCGGGTTTGGGTGCGGATCGGCTGGGTGTTGTGTCTGAGGGACAGTGGTTGCGCTGGCCATGGCGTCGATGGTGTTGGCTTTTCAGATCCGCTATGGTGGTGGTGGACAGACTCTCGCGGAGGGGCTGGTTTTGGGTTCACCCGTGTCAATACCTCACCTTGTGTTGGTTGTCTAGTGTTAGGTTGTTAGTTTAGTGTTAGTTCTTAGCCGGCCGGTTTCGGTCCGGTGTCTTCCCACCTTTTGGTGGTGTCCTCCCACCTATTTTTGGTGGTGTTCTCCCGTCAGTTTTGGCGGTGTCCTCCCACCTGTTTGGTGGTGTTTTTGTGCAAGTCTAGGCGCAGTGGCCTTTGAAGATATGTTTCTGAATGGGATGGGATGTCGTTGTTGGCTGTGCTTCAGTTCGTTTGTATGTACTGGATAGAGTCATTGTTTCACCGATGTCCTACTCTTGTATAACTTGTAATCCCTTCAAAAATAAAAAAATCCTTTCTTTATATCACAATCAGGGACGGAGCCAGGATTTCAATCTATGTAGGGCTAATTTTTTTGAGGTTACCCATTCAGATGTTGTTGTTGACAACCGCTTCAATTTTTGAGGTTACCCCACCGCGTCTCATAAGCATCAACCCTCACAGCCACCCACCCACCCACTCAACTCCAACTCATTCAGAAACCCAGGCACCATCGGTGGCTCCTCTATCCCCACTACCAATGGAACAGGGCACAAGACCTTCCTGCCGCACCCAAACCCTAACTCCTTCACTAATCCGCTAGGCGTGGCCACTTTCGGGACCACGATTCGAACCCTATCAACATTCTCACAAACACGATCGACAAACTCGCCATCAAGAAGGACGGAATCGTAACCTAATGCAGCGATTAGAAGCTCACCTTTTTCCGTAAGGAGCGGATGACGATGCAACTCATTAACCGCGTCGCTGAAGGCGTTGATGCCGGCGCGGGAAGTGAATGCGAGAGAAGCGAAGTCGTTGATCGGCGGTGAATTATTTGAGTTCCGGTTAGAGACGAGGTACGATTTGAGGGAGGATTTGGTGAGGGGAGTGGATTGAGTAGTGATGGTTGGAATAGCCAGAGAGGGTTGAAGCCTTTGAGGTTCAAAGACAAAACTGATTATTTTTCCCAAGCAAACGACACTTATCTCAAGCCAAGCCAAAGACAAAAAAAAATATTGGCCCAAAATAGGTAGGGCTGAAGCCCAGACTGCGTCAGCCTGGCTGCGTCCCTGATCACAATTCGATTCAAACTTCAGGCACACAAAACTCATTCAAAGGGATACCGAGATCCCATATGACTAACCACAAATCACAAACCTTAAACCAAAATTGGATCGAACCCTAACTCGCTGACACCCGATTCAAATTAAGAGAAAAAAAGTGTGAACAAATTGATAGGAACAACTCACATCAAGAAATTATCAACAACAAAAAAACTCACATCAAGAAGCGTCAAAAGCTCATCAACAGCTTCAGAAGTCGATTCGCAGCTTCGAGAAGCTCTCTCTGCAGGTCCATTCCGGGTACCGGCATTGATCGTCGTCCACCGCTTACTCACTGTTTCACACACCAATTGTTCAATTTCACGTCAAATTGAAAACATTCGTTAAGTTCCCCACACAACCCCAAATCGCGTGTACACCGGGCAGATATCATACGAGGGTCAATTAAAAGAAGAAAGAGGATTGGAATCCTCACTCGAATCTTTAGCCGATGTTGTCATACGAGGGCAGATATCATACGAGGGCAGATATCATATGATATATGTACAAATTTTTTTTGATGAGTATATGTACAAATTTCTAATAGAAATAATAAATGAGCGTTCAAATGAGAATTCTTTTAAATTTTGAGAACTTGAGACCCCAATCTTCACTTTTCAAAATGAAAAATGCATTTTGGTGCTGACACGTGTCCAATGTGTATTTTCCAAGATACATTTAATACAAAGTCAAAGTCACCTTTTTGACTTTGCTTTTTGGACATGTGTCACATGCAGATTCGAAGATGCATCATGATCTGGTGAGATTTGAATTTTCAGGTTCTCGAATTTTTAAGGGTTCTCAACCGAGTGCTCCCCATAAAGAACATATTGAAAGATGTATTAAAATGCATTGTGAACAATAAGATTTGTTCAATTTTTTGGGTTAAATTATCGTCTTTGATTTTGACTATATTGTTAAGGCACAATTGTTAATAATCTCTATCTGATGGAGCTAATGCGTAGTGCTGCTATATGAACGTCTCAATGAATGAAACAATATCGAAAAGGAACAAAAAAAAGAATAAATTATTTCAAACTCTAGTAGATTATTGATTCGATGTGCGAATATATACATTGCATTGAACCTTCTAGAACCCCGGTCAACGGTCTTTGGCCTTGTCTTCTTGCTTTGTGACCTTTGAATTCATCATGGTGAGAATCGTATCGGTGTGAGAATTCATCATATATATATAATGACCGTCATGTTCGTTATTGTAGTAATTCCTTAGTTAATCTTAAGATCGAATTTCAGATTACTAGCACAAAATCTAATTCAATTTAATGTCAATTCAAGCTCTAAATTGAGAACTCAAAGTAAAGACAATGAACATAAGGTTTTATACTGGTTCACCTATAGGTGAGAGGCTAATCCAGTTCGGCTCACTGTCGGAGCCCTGTATGCACTATGAGTGGCCGGAATCGCACCAAGATTGCCCGGAGAAGATTACAGATAAACAGTAGCACAGACTTAGGTAAACCAGAAGTGAATAACAAACATCTCAGATTTTCAAGTAAAGTTCTGTTCATTCTCTCAGCCACTTAATTTTGTTGTGGAGTTAATCTCACAATTTTGTGTCTCAAAATACCATGTTCAATGCAGAAATTATCAAACTCAGCATTACAAATTCCAATCCATTATCAGTCCTTAATGCCTTAACCTTTTTTCGAGTCTGATTTTCCTCTCACAGTTTTCAATCTCAAGTCGCATAGCCTTGGTTGACCAGAGACGACTGTTTTCCATGTCGTCTTCGTGTTCATCTTTCATGATTTCAATCTGTTCCTTAAGGCTTGTGATCTTCTTTAGTAATTCAGCAATAGTTTCTGCAAAGTCAGATTCACTAAACACTTGATCTATAAAAGAGTCAGATTCATTTACCTCACTGGTTGCGGAGTTCGCCATCAGACATGGCTCCTTAGCTTGCTTCCTATTGCTTTGTTCCTCGTCAGAGTCACTCCAAGCAGCAAACATGGCATGAGCTTCCTTTGGGGCAGGTGGTTCCCCCTTCTTCTTGCTGTAGCAGTCTTTAGCAAGATGTCCCTTTTTCTGACAGTGATAACAGGTTCTTTCTTCTTTTGCTTCTGCCTTTGTCTTGCCTTCCTCAGAGGTAGATCCTTTGTTCCACCTTTGATTGTTTCGACCTCCGCCAGAGACACCTCTGTTCTGAGTTCTGCCTGTATTTGCCATTTTGAAGGCCCTTGTGAGAAGAGCTATCTCCTCGTCCTCACATTTAGATGGCAGGCTCACTTGAGCTAAGTCCAAGGCCTTCTCAACTTTCAGTGCTATAGCTTGAGATTTTCCAGCTTGTCTTCTGGCCATTTTCCTCTCTGTTATTCCAGCTTGGCTTTGGAGATTCGCCACTAGCTCTTCCAGAGTGATGTCTTTGATTCCCTTCTGAGCTTGAAGAGCAGTAGTTACTGTGTCCCATATGGAGCTGAGAGCTTGCATGAACTAATGAGTTACCTTCCACTGTGGGAGAACCTCATCCAGGGAATTCAGCTGCGCGACAATGACTTGAAATCTGGTGTAGAAGTCATCTAGAGATTCGTCCTTGCGCTGTTCGACAGATTCGTAATCCTTTGTGGCAGCTAGGATTCTGTTCCTTTTGATATCCTCATTTCCCTCGTACAGTCTAGCAAGTCCATCCCACTGCTCTTTTGCAGTCTTGTACACAGCCATCTTAACTTGATCTCCTGGTGAGAGGGCCATGTACATAACCTTTTTGGCCCTGGCATTCTGTTGGAGAGACTTGTAGTCAGCTTCGGTGTACTTGTCTTTCTCCTTCTCTTTCGGATTTGCGGGATCTGTCACATCCAGAATAGGGAAGTTTCCCTTTTCAAGCACCCGCCACAGCTTCCCATCCAGGGAACAAACATGAGCTTCGAACTGATCCTTCCACCAGTCATACTCTCCCGGACTGAGCATCGGCGACTTCCAGAACGAGTCGCTTCCGTTAGACATGATTTCCTGCAAAGGCTAACACAAAATCTAGAGCTTCCCGGCTCTGATACCAATTGATGGATCGTTAGGTTAGCCAACTATATGAGGGAGATCCCAGAGTGGTATCCCTCAGACAGATGGCAGCGGAAATTTACTTTCGTACAGGAAATATAAGACAGAATGTAAATGCTCACGATTTAGAGTGGAAACCTTACTGCAACCTTTGCAGCAGGATGAAAACCACTTGCCTTCTGGACAGTTCCAGAAGGGCTTCAAGATCCGTATTATTGACAAAGGAATATGCTTGCAGTTTGTTACACTTGTCTCACACAGTGACAACTAACAAAACTACTCAATTCGAAGAGTCAACTAATACGATCGTCTTGTCCGCACACAGCAGCACCTTGTCAGCTCCGGATTTGAATACTCTTCAATCTCCGATTCGTTCTCTCCAAAAGCCAAACTTCTCTTTGAAGACTTCTCTTCCTTTTATAGTCTCTTTAAGTCGGCAAAGCATATCTTCATTAGAGATCCGGTTGTTATTTCGCAGATGTGATATGGTTAAGATATTTCCAATATCTTAACTACATCACATATTTGCCTTCCAAATGTGGCTTCGATCTTCCCATCGTATATACTTGTTCGTATATACGGATATCAATTCTTCTTGTCAATTATCCAGCGTGTATATACTCGTATATCTTCTGATTTGCGTCGAGTATATTCTCGCCGATCCGATCTCGTCATAAGTCGGTTTGTCTCTCACATGGAGTATATCTCTCTCGCAGCTTTGCTCTCTCTCAGAGATGTCCAGTGAGCTTACCTGTCAGACAGTGATTTCTGCACACTCAAGTGGATTATTAGTTAAGTGTTTGTTATCATCAAAACACAAGGGTCCAACACTGGTCACCTTTACTTTACGGAGATCAATCCTTAAACCAAAATACAACAGAGTGCAATGTACACTTTATTTCTGCAGAACTCAAATTTATAGGATCCATATACAACATAGAGCAAAACATGATTACAACACAAACTCCCACTAAATTCGGATATCCTCAAAATTTAATTACACACATATGAAAACCATGCTCATGAAAGACCTTCGGTGATAATCATGGAGTTTTGTTCCAAAGTGCTCTATGGAAATCTGACCACTCTGTACTTTATTGGAACATACTGTTGATTTATTGTCACAATATCCTAAATGGTCTTTCAATACCTTCCATAAAGTGCAGTCATGTGACAATATTTCACAGTCATATTCCCTAATTAGATGTCTCATAACTAAACGTGGATCTTTTACCATATTGACATCATGTGAA
The DNA here is from genome assembly GCA_033675215.1 of Rhodiola kirilowii. Classification (NCBI taxonomy): domain Eukaryota; kingdom Viridiplantae; phylum Streptophyta; class Magnoliopsida; order Saxifragales; family Crassulaceae; genus Rhodiola; species Rhodiola kirilowii. Next base: position 11,356,042 of record CM066195.1, on the reverse strand, counting down.
ATCGGAATCAGAATACCCAACGATCTCCAACTTATTCGATTTCCTTTATGTGAGCATGTAATCTCTTGTTCTTTTTAAGAACCCAAAACCTTTCTTGACTGCTACCCAATGATCCACTCATGGGTTGCTTATATGTCTGCCAGACATACCAACAATGTACGCAATAACCAAATTCGTACATACCTTAATATATATAAAAAATTTCTATATAGCCGAAGCGTAAGAGATTTTTCTACATTCCTGAATTTCCAGAGTACTTTCAAGGTATTAACTGAGACTGAATTGTCTCCTTTAGCGATCAAAGGGTGTGAGAACTTAAACCTTACTCCCACTGAACTTGTGATACACACATTCATCCATCAAGATTGTCTCCAAATCATACAAGACTATCACTTGATGTAATTTAAAGTACCACCGACGAGAATCTTCCATAAATCGATTATGGAATTCCTTATTTATACATTTTAGGAGGTTGTTGAGTTTGTACTTCAGAAATAGTGTTCTGATTCTCCTTCTGGGTTGAACAGTATTTCTAACATGAATTCTCCCCCAAACTCAATATCCTCAAAATGTTATGATTCTCGTCCAAAAAATAACTTAATAATGGGATCGCCCAACTTAGTTGATACCTTATTAAGGATATATAAGCTGATGTCTTTAGTGCTTCACCTAGAGTCCTTCTGGTAAGTTGGAATGACTAATTATCGTCCTTACCAAGTCCTTAGAGTTTAATTTTACACTCTTCTAGGTGTCTAGCGAATAGTCATGTAACGTTGTTCACTTGATTGGTCATATCTATTGTGATATTCACCACCGCAATGAGACATAACATCCTTTACTCTTTAGTTGAGTTGTTTCTCAACTTCAGCCTTAGATGATTTGAACACGTTCAATGACTCAAGCCTTGTGTAGGGATTTATTACATTATGTAACAAATTCCAACATATACAGATTATTATAAACACTATGCATATCGGTCCCCAAAAAATTGGAGTTTAATAGATGAAGTAAATTTACTATTACCAAATGAACAAGAATAACCGAATTTGCTCAATATGGAAATATAAATTAAGTTTTGACTGATCGACGATAAACGAATGTCTATTAAAATCAAACAAAATGACCAAATGCTAATAATCTGAAATTCATCATTGCCTCCTCTACCGCATGACCTATTCCCAAATAGATGCATCTTTCAGCGTCAACAGGTCATCGACAGCTCAGACAATCCCTTTTTCACTCGTCAAGCATTATACTTAGCCTACTTGGGACATTTCTTCTTCACGTGTCCAATTTCCTCAAAGATTTGACATGTAATATGATTATTGAAAACTAGAGCCTTAGAATTAGCTGCTTCAGCATGCTTCAACATCTCCTCTTATTCCACACAAAACGAAATGGCCTCATCGAGAGTCCACTTCTCCCTCTGACAGTTATAGGAAATCCTAAACTGACTGTACTCTGAAGGAAGAGAGATTAACACCAAATGCACGAGTAGGTTCTCAGATAACTCGAGCTTTAAGGCCTTTAGTTTTGAAGCAAGTTGAGACATTTCCATAATATGCTCCCTGACATTACCCTTGCCGGAGTACTTCATTGAAATCAAGTTTGCGAAAAGCTCACTTGTTTTCGCCTGATCATTTTCAACAAAACGCTTTTTGAATTCCGCAAGGTAATCTTTGGCACTTAAAATCTCATCAGGCACTATACCCCTGAAAACCTCTGGAATACCGCGTCGAATGATCAGCAAACTCAGCCTGTTCGAACGCTCCCACGTTCCCTTGTAGGCCCGATCGGATTCACTGCCAGTACCAGTGATAACATCCGGCTTAGGCTCCCTTAATGCCAAGTCAAGATCCATGCAGCCTAAGAGAATCGTAATATTCTCTTTCCAGTCCTTAAAATTTGTCCCATTTAGCATGAGAATCTTATTGAGGTTGGCAGCAACTGAAGTGGCGGACATGTAAGCTAAAAGAGAACAAGATATAAGTCATCTTTTCATGCTCACATAATGCATAAATAAATATGACATATCAAGATACCCAACACAACATTAACAGCAAATCTTGGGATAGTACTGCTAACTGTAAGTGGTACTCTTGTTGTAGTAATCAAACATTGATGATAAACGGTGTCAAATAAATAGCCATCTTTTGATGTACTAATTATTCACACAAAGTTCATCCTGACAATCATCACATGTCATTACCACAGATATGTATGTAATTATAGTAGATAATAATTTTCCTTGGGGCCAATTAATTATCCATGTAAATTACATACATATTCCTATCCAACACTCGTCATATAATAACCTACACATAAGAGGTCACTTTTGTGACAATTATGCTTCAATTAATACACTCTAAGTGTGGCCCAAAAAAATGAAAACATATGTCATATATGTATGTACCTTTAATTTTCAGTAATACACCCCAATTTAATTAAATCAAAATAGATTTAATTGGTTAAGTGTTACTGAACCAAGATTGAATTGGACCACATAACCAAATTGGTCAAATTCACTTTAATTGAATCACAGACCAAACTGGCTCAACTTACTCTACTTGAACTTGATTCAATTGGACCGAGTAACCCAAAAAATGGACCACATTGAATTAGTTCACATATGAAAACAAAATCAAATCAGTTCTCATTAAAACGATTCTACACATAATTCAAACCAAATCATAGTTGATTTGAACCAAACTAGTTTAGTCTGATTGAACCGCAAATTGAATTGAGCAGTATTTAGCATATTTGCTCAAATCACTTTAATTGAATCAAATTCAGTTGGACCAAATAACCATAATTGGACGACAATGAACCAATTCCCATAATGAACCAGAACCAAATCAGATTCTTGTTGAACCGCAAACGATTCCAACTTAAATGAACCGTAACTGGTTCAAACCTAACTGAACTGCAACCAGTTCAAATTCACATTAACTTGAAACCATTAGGGTTTCCTGTTATACATGTTGAGCCACAAAACTAAACAATTAGTTAAATAAATAATGACTGCTTTTCACGATTGTTGATGATGCAACAACGTCCTCAACACATACTAGCCAAATTCCTTTAAATTGAATCGCAAAACCAAATTGGTCCAATTCATTTTAATCGAACCTGATTCAATTGGACCTAATAACCAAAGTGGGCCACATTGAACCAAACTAAAATGAGATTGCAACTGAACCAAAACTGGTTCGATCTGATCTAAACTGGTTCAAACAAAAAATGAACCGTACACTCCCCAAAATGAACCAATTCTCAAAAACAAAACCGAATCGAATCAGTTCAAAATATCTAGGCCAGTTCGCTCAAAAATTGAACCAAAAAACAAATTGATTTGAACTGCATGACTGAACCAGTACAAATCACTTTTATTGAATCTGATTCAATTGGACCAAATCACAAAATTGGACCACATTGAACCAAATTCCTGTATTGGACCAATTCCATTGAACCAGATTGGTTTGATCCGAACTGAACTGCAATCGGTTCAATTTCCTTAACTCAACAATTATGGTTTTATGGTATATGGAAAGAGGAAAAAGATCAGGTAAGAAGTTACTGTTTTTGTGAGAAATAAGAATTTATTTAGTCCATTGATTTTGTTTAATCAACGACCACGATTAAACACAAAATATTTATCAAAATAACCTAATTCACAGTTGTAGGGGTAATTTAGTCCCACAAAAATCTCAAAAACTGCGTATCCGTTTAATTGCGAAACCGAAATTTCTCACCTGCGAAGACGACGACCTAATCGTCCGTCGAATTCATCAGTCGCCCATGGATGTCGCCCACGGTTGTTGTTGGTATGGCGAGTTTGAATCTGCAAAGTGGATTCTCGACCGCGCGACGTTACATCCCTCTCTTCATCCAAAAGCGTAACGGATTTCGTGCTCTTTGGACGGAGAAGACGCGCCCAGAGGCTGGCCTTTGCCGTCAAGTCAATTTACGTGGCGGAGGAGCAGCCGCAAGGGTTGAATTTACCTGACTGCTTCATGATTCTGTTTGTAGTTGGTGGATTAATTATCGAAACTAGGAAAGTGTCGGTCATTATGGATTGCAAGGGATTGTCCAGAATGTTAATATCCGTTGGTAATGGTAAATTGGTATTTGTTTTGTTCGTAAGAGAAGCATGATTTTGCCCATTTCGTTGTTACAGGGATTGTGGGGAACAAGTGTATCTAGGTATGTAAAAATCCTTGATACTATTCTTTTGCCAACGTGTATGATAATCTTATGTTTTTCTCTCTGATGTTATCAGGTGGATTTGACACCGCACATGCTGCTGCTAGGTGAGTCTGGATTCTGTTTTGTTTCCGGATGAACTGATCAATGCCACCATTGCTAATACATTGTACATTTTATCAATGCCACCACCGCACATCCTAATAATTTCATAATACATTTTGTACTAACTGTAGAGGTTATGATCGAGCTGCCATCAAGTTTCGAGTAGTCGACGTTATAATCAACTTTTTTTTGAGTTTATGCTGATATCAACTTTAACTTCAGTGATTATGAGGAAGATCTGAAACAGGTTGGCCCCGGAACTAGTATTTGTGAGCTATAGATGTTAAATATTGCTTACGATTTGGGGCAGTGCAGTATTAGATTTGGTAAATAGCTGAATTCCATGTTCCTGGAGCTAAAGCATTTCTGTTCAACGTTTCGAATTCTTCTTATTTTTTGCAGACAAAGAACCTGAGCAAGGAAGAGTTCGTACAAATCCTTCATCGTCGTAGCAATGGCTTCTTCAGGGGGAGCTCTAAATATAGAGGGGTGACACTGCACAAATGCGGACGCTGGGAGGCTAGAATGGGCCAGAGTTGAGTTTCTGATGTTTGAACTCAATTTTGTTACCTTTAAATTGATGGTCATGTTTTCTGGGGAATGTTTTATTTCTGCTACTGGTAATTGGTATGGTGTATTCTTTTCGCTTTTGTATACTGGATTGAGTAGTCCCAAGTATGGATGCATTTCCTCTCCTAGAGATCGGCGAGCAGTTAAGTTTTGGATATTTAAGTTTCAAACAAGTAACTTAGAAGTGTTTTCAGTGCTAGTTGTGTGATGAAGTAATTGAAGGTATTGTGCACTTGGAATAGTTTTTTCTATATGTATTATAATCATAACGAAGTTTGTGCTTGCTCTTTCTTATGGTTGATTTCTGGTAAGTTAATAGCAGAAGTGAAACAGGGTTTTGGACTTGATGGGAAGTCATGGTAAAAAAACGATCAGAAGTTGGAGAACTGCCAATGGACAAAAGAGCTTGTAGTTCATTCAGAAGAGATGCGCCCGACTGAGAGAATCCGAGCGAGAGCCAGGCAGCAGTGAATTTAGTAAGCTTGACGGTGTCTGAGCCTCATGATGGAGGCATGGAAACAGATATCGCGTCCAAAGAGAGTAGAGAATGACTCACGAATGCGTGGTGCTACTTCCGAACATGTAGATGTTAATTTTGCTGAACTTGACAACACATACATCATCTGAGTGTACAATTCTTACATTACGATTCATACTTTTTATCAAAAACTGGTCATTGTTCTTTATGTTTTTTTATCCCCTGATTTCGGATATACATGATTGTTTTGCTACGGATTATGCTTACATTGCTACGGATTATGCTTACATTGGTACGGATTATGATTATAATTTATGGGATTATGCTTACAATGGTACGGATAATGATTATATTGCTACGGATTAAACTGGGAAATCTACGGATTATGTTTACAATGCTACGGATTATGATCCCATACGGATCAGATACCTATGGTACGGATTATGCCTTCAATACTACGGATTATGCTTACACTTCTACGAATTATAATTACATGCTACGGATAACAAAACCATGTGTGATACACATGCTCAAAAACATTGCCCTGTATCTCAGTAATTCATTTTGAAAGCATGAGCAACATTACATGGGAACATACTGGTCCTACCATACTATCCAAAATATGTCGTACCTAACATATGTGGTACAAACTAATAATTTGTAGTTATAAAGTTGGATGGTTATCCTACAAATCAGCAAACAGTGCTTCTATTCGTCTTCCCATTATAATATTCGTCTGGATTTTTTCTCAACCATGCATTGGCGCGCTTCAATACTTTATCCCGAATTTTGTTGAGTGGTGACCATATCATCAAGTTCATGTAAATGTCACGCAACGCACAAAGTTGACCCTCTTGCTGCAATGTCAATGAAGAAATGTTAAGTCGACACCTTTAGAGTAAATGAAGTTTGAGATAATCAGTATTGACTCACCTTATCCTCTTCGTCCGCTAGGGCATGAAATCATCCTCGCTTCCGGATTCAGTGGGATTCATCTTTTGGGACACTTTTTTTGCACCATCTAAAATGAAGTAAATATACTTAAGTTATCTCAACTGTTAAATGTGCTACGTATTATGGTTAGAACGCTACAGATAATGAGCCATGTGTTACGGATTATGCTTATAATGCTACGGATAATGAGCAATGTGTTACAGATTTATATTATAATGGTACGGATTATAGTGCACATGGAAAAGAGTAAGTAGCCAAGTGTATGGATAATTAATGCACAAATAAATTTATGCATAAGAAATCACCTGAACTGAAACCTCTCGGTTCTCCTGAAGATCAGCCATGTTACCAACTAGAGCTAACACAATGTCTGGGCTCCCATGCTTTTGTAGTTAATGGAAGTTCGGAGTTTCACAAATAAGCTAAAGGCAATTCAAATGAAAAGAACAGGTAAAAGATACAAAACGTAAATGACCACAACACAAAACAAAATTTTGAGCTTCGTATTGAAAATGACTAAACGTAAACGTGTTCAGAGTCAAGATATATCAAGAGCATCACCTTGACCCAATATTGTGCTTTAGAAAAAGAATCTATGCTTGTTATATCATACACCACCACTGCAACTACAGCACCCCGATAGCAAAGTGGTGCCAGAGCAGCATATCTACACAATACAGCAGCCAACAATCAACTACAGCACGCTTCATAACTGAAATCAATAGCTGGAAATCAAACACTTGCACTATTTGTACCTTTCTTGGCCAGCAGTGTCCCAGATTTCAAATTTCAATGTGGTGGAATCTGCAAAGCTATCGTCTGTGACAAGAAGGAAGCCCCAAGAGTCACCTACAATTGGTTTGAAGAACAATATCAATGCATCAGTGATTATACAATAGCTGAAGGATCATCACTCACCCAACTATGTTATTTGTCAAAAGAAGCAACCTTGGAAGTTGGATCGAACTGACCACGAACAAATGATTACGACACCCGATTTTGCTACGGAATATGATAGTCAGTTATTCTTACAGATGCATAGTTCTTCAGACAAATTGATTAAGATTAGTATACACTAAAATCGACAAAATCTGAACAACAACAAACCCTAATCGAGATACGAAATCGCACTGTTAGAAAACTCACCCGACTTTTGAATCGGCTGATTCGGCGGAGGTTGCGAATCGTCGTCTTCGGTCGCCGTCTTTCGCGCCATGACCGTAGGTTGGAAGCAGCCGTCGTCTTCGGAATCGTTGCTTATGTCGTCCTCTTCGATTCGTCCGCGGCGGAGTAGGTCGGGAGCAAAATCGTCGTCTTCGGTCGTCCGTAGGTCGGTAGAAAAAAAAGGTTATGGACGAAAATAACCCTGTAACCATAGAGTGCCCTGATTTGGGTTAAAAATTATAAACTGATCTTGGCTGTTGATTATCAAAAATCTATGGACAGGATAAATTCTTATTTCTCACCTTATATTCACTTCTCACCAGATCTCAACCCTGTTTTCGTAACCTTTCTTGTGCATTTTTAGTGTTTAGTTTTTATTATAATTTTTAAATATTCCTAAATAAATGATACGCTTTTGTTCTTGAATGGATAAATGGTACGATCTTAATTGTATTTGAATATTATAAGAAATTTGATCCGAATGATAAGTGAAGCAAAAAAAAATCCAATCATCATATAAGCAACAAATAACTATTTGTTATTGATGAAAGTTCTTTTACTCTTAAGAATATTTTTACCGAAATGAAATCGAAGATCCAAATCCTAGCTCAAATAAATTTACCTATTTTTTTAAACAGATTTGCTGATTTATTGAGGGCTCAAACAGCCTGAGTCAGGGCAACAACAGGGCATGCAAAACATGTAAGAGACGGGCCCAAGGATACAGGAACCCAAGGGCTGAGACAAAGCGCCGAGGAGCTTCAAGGAATAGAGCAATCATGGTCGAGGCACGGAGCAGGCAACCTGAGCCTGTCCCTCATGACAGCATGATGGACGTTAGCTGGGAGAGCCCTGCACTCGTTCCTTGAAAGACTGGTGAGCAAAGGCATGGCCAAGAGGCGAGCGACTGTATTGGCGATTGGGCAAACCCTGTGAACCACCTCAACAGCTTCAAGGATGTGAGGGGCAAGGATGTGTCTGGGCCTAGGCTGTTTAAGCATGGCTATGATCGGGTGGCAGCTTTGGACAACTCTAGGAGAGAGATGAAAGGCCTTGAGCACAAGAAGGACGGAATAGAGATTTTGAAGGAGGTCATTCCCAGCTGTAACAGTGGACCACTTGATTGTCCCTGAGGGTGAGACCTTGATGGATGGGCTCCCAGCGCGTCCATTTGGCTCGAGGAGTGAAGGGCCGAGGGATGTGTAAAATATTCAAAATGCGGGTCTGGCTAATTCCAGAGCTAAAGGGGAGCTTAATCAATGGGGCCAGCGAGCACACCCATCTGAGCAGATGGCGCGTAATGATACCAGTCTCCTTGTCATGCAAAACATTGTTCCGCAGCTTCCATAACTCCCATACGCCACAACAAACCCAGATCAGCCTGAGGCCATCCGTGAACGAGTTAACAGGGCAATCCTTGATCCAGAGGTGCCAAAGCTGGGTAAGAGACTGAGGTTGATCAAGACCGAAGAGGCGCCTCCCAAACGCCCAGACTAGCCGGGTCGGATTGCTATGGATGAAAAGATGGTCGGGAGTCTCGATCGAAGGGTCCTGACAGCACCTACACATGGACGCCAGCGGCACTCCGCACTCCTGAACACGGCTGTCAGTGGCCACCGCGAGGTGCTTCAATCGCCACACGAAGATGCTCACTTTCGGAGGGATCCAAGGGCGCCAAACACAAGAGAGCACCTTGTCAAATCCCATAGGGTAAGTAAGACGCTTCTTGAAGGCTCCGGTGGACAGAGTCCCCTCTGGTCCTCCAAACCACTGTAATGAATCCGGCCAAGAGGATGGCACGCTGGTAAGAATGGCTCTTTGTGCAGCCCCTGGGAGAGTACTTAGGAGCTCGGCTCGATCGGCCTGAGATTGGACAACCTCATTGATGCTCTTAGTTAGAAGCCGATGCAGAGGGGGGACATTATAAATCCAACAGAAGTCTGGAACACTCGTATCTCCTTGGTTAATTATCCAGTCTGTTTGGGATTGAATGGTTGGCAAAACTTTGCTGATATGATTCCACATGTGAGACCCAGACTGCCCCAGCTTGTATCTGGATCTGACAAAACGACTCCAAAGCGAGTTCACGTCAAACTTTGCGGATATGATTCCACATATGATTCACCTCTTTGGCTCTTTCTAACTATTATAATTATTTAGGTTAGGTAAAACTAAAGTATCCTTCACATTTTACACTACCTGATCCATATTTTATTAATCTCACATTAAAGAAAATACATTTATCTTTTGGCTTTATTTTTTGAGCTGGACATTTATCTTTTGGCTTGAAAAGGCAAGTTGTGCATCTTTTCCTCTGAAATCTGAATCTGTACGTACTCATTTTTTATATGCTTAAAGCCATGAAAGGGTTCAAACTCCCACCGCATATTATCTTCCAATTATTGGAAATGTGATTAGTCCCTTCATTGATGTGAACTTGTAATTAGTTCTGCTTAGACGTGGATTTGTTATTCATCCTCGTGGACGTGAGTTGTATCTCGCAGGTTAGTGATTGTTCTAGTCATGGAATTTTCATTCCGAAACGATGGAGTTTAGAGTTACGCTTCAGTGGTGATAAATGATGCCAAAAGAGGGGCAGATTGACAGAGATGTCTGGTGAGACTTGCGCTTCAATTGTGAATATATGATGCCAAGAGACATGGATGAGTGGAGGTGTCTCATGAGACACACGCTTCAATATCTAAAAAATTATACTAGATGATAGCTATGAGCTTAAACGATCTTGCACTTAATCAATTGTACCCACCAAAAAAGCTTTGAAAATTAATGTTCTCCAAAATTAAAAAAAGAAACAAAGCCTCGCCATTTTTTTTAGTCTTAATTCTGCCTTTCTATGAACCTCAACAAAAATATGTATTAAAGGTTTTTTTTGTGTGTGGTGGACTGGGCAGCTTCCTTCACTATGCATATAAGAAAGAAATAAGCTGATACAACTGACACACATGCAGCCCATCTCCTTAAGGTATTTAAGGATTTGTTTCTTTGTGCAAGGATTTTGGATTGTCTACTTCTTACATTTCTCACTCAGAAAGAACCACAAATATGCATATATTCCATAGATATATTCAGAATTTGTATTGATAGTAAAATTCCAACTAGTCGTTGAAAAATAATTTGGAAAGTACAAAATGTGGTATGAACTATCACCCTTTTACAAATCATTATCCAAACTATCTAAATTTTCAAATGACAGTCAATTTTCATATTTTGGACCTAATTGAAATTGTAAATGTTACAATTAAGATCAAACCACAAATTAAATTATGAATTTGGTTCGATCTAAATATATTTTTCGGTTCGACAGACCAAACGAATAGTGTTTTTCCGTCCCTGCTGCACCATCTTCGCCGAGAATCGACGAATCTGAATCTTCATCCATGCTGCTCTATCCTCGCCGACTTTCATGATTTGTCTCATTCTCCGTCTCTGCTGCTCCATCCTCGTCGAGAATCGACGAATCTGAATCTTCAAAGACAGAGGTTGAAAAGTGTTGGATCGATTAGTGTTAGCAAACTATCAGACGGAAGTCTCAGACTTGGATTCTCATCTGATATTCAGATGGCAGCGGAATAATAATGCAGGAATGTAAATGACTGAACAATACTACACACAGATGTAGAGTGGAAACCTTATCACAACAATGATAAGGTGAAAACCACTACCTTTCAGATTTCTCTGAAAGGATTTGTGAAACCAACTACTTTTATTCCGATATTCTTGTAGGGTTTACAAACTAGGTCTTTTCACTAGACTCTATTTGATGACCTCTACTCAATCTGACAAGTAGTTGTTTCAATCTCAAACCTCCGTGTGTGTGCGATTGCAGCAGACTTTTCTCCACAAGGTAGTAGCTTTTGTTCTTCTCTCTTCAGAACACACCGCCTCTTCTTTCTGGAATCGCCACCCGACACTTGTCAAACCCTAGGACATTAAGTAGGGTTTTCCGTGTCTAGGGTTGTCCGTGTCTTGTCATCTGGGCCCAGCGGTCTGGCCCATCTGAACTTTATGAACCCAATAGCCTTTATTCGAATAGACAGGATTCCTTCTAGAATCTTCCTTGTATCTGCTTCTCCATTAAGTAGAGCTTGCCATAACCGATCTGTAGGATCTTGTGGATTCAACCGTCTTATGGCAACTCGATCTCTGATCTATCATCGATCTGTTAGATGAATTTCTGCACACTTAGTGGGAATGTTAACTAAGTGTTTGTGATCATCAAAACCTATGGGTTCCAACAAATTCCCCCTTTTTGATGATGACAAACACTTCTTCAAATAAAATAGAAATCCATCACAAGTAATTCAAATCATCATTAATCCAGCAGATAGAATTTTTAGTCAGGTTCTGTTAGACAGACACCTCTACGAACTCACACCAGTTCCCCCTTAAATAGGCATTAGATTTGAATTCAGTAGTGACTTCTCCCTCAAGTAGTGCACTCATGTTATCTTCCCCTTTTGGCATCATTAAAAAGATTGCAAGATAATATACCAGGTAATGGAAGAAACTGCAAATTCATTAATTAAAGTGCAAACGAGTCCCTAAGGGAGCACACATAACAGGTAAAAAATTTGAAAACTAGCACGCAGAGTTCAGAACATGACAACGAAAGAAATTCATCAAAAACATAGGGCAAATGTGGTAGGGGGTTCAAGGAGGGGGCCAACCATGAGACCGACCTGGGCTATTCCTTTACCAACACCTTTAGATGCTCTACCAGTTCGGTTCCCACAAACCTCAGCTGTCGGTTCAGCTCCCCTATTTCTTCTCGGATCTGAGTTCCATGTGATGGCCCATATTTATACGATTCATCGAATCAGCTAAACCCACCAAATTAGACATTTGATCATACGAACAAGTGCTTGTTAATTCCTTTTTGTGTATATAGGCTATTTTGGGGTCTAAAGAGGAAACATGCCTAAAAGGGGAGATTTATGCCCAAAAAGCACACCAAGCATTTCTGGCCGAGAATTCGCAACCAGGGCCCGAGGAAAATTGACCATGGCTCGAGGAAATTCACCCAAGACCGAGAGAGCCCAGGCCAGTACCGAGAACGCAGGACGCGTCCGAGCGCGCCGAGAACTTCAGTCGGTCCGAGACCGAGAGAGATGGACGCGTCGGAGTATTGCGCCCGAGAGTCCGAGCCCTGCGCCCAAACTAAACTTCACACCAGGCCATGACCACTTTCCGGCGGCGTTCCGACAAAACCACTTCGGGCACTCGACTTCAAATCTCATTGTCGTTCCAAAACCGCATTCAAAAGGCCAAGAACGCATGGTCCAAAATCAGAGTCCGTCCGAGGCCAAACAACCGAAATCTAGGCCATTCTAGGGCCAATCATAATTCCGGTCGGGCCCTTGCAAATCTAGCTCGGGCATTCATCTTAAAATCACTTCAAAATGCTAGAAACATCGCCAAAAAGCTGAGAACGCAATGCCGAAGACTCAAGCCCGCTCAAGGCCAAACTAGGGCATTACCGGCCATTTTGGGATTTCGACCATGTTTCGGGCAGAATCTGGCTTAGCATCCTTCTTGATATCATCTTAGAATGACTTAGTCATTCCAAATCAGCTGTCCAAAAGCCAAGAAGCTCCGGCCAGATTCCGGCCAAAATTCCAGCGAGCTCCGGCGAGCTCCGACCTAGCTCCGACCAGTCACCACCATGCTCCGGCCAGTCATGTCCTTGCTTCGGTCAAATTCCGGCGAAGTCCAACCAAAACCAAAATCGAACTATTACTATTCCAGTTGGCCACTTCTTTTCCGGTTAGCTCTACTATTCAAAACCGGTTGGCCTCAACCGAGTCCAAGGCGGCGCCATTGGGAAGGAACTAGCTCCAAAGCGGTTGGCAAGTCGGTTGGGAGTGCAAGTGGGGAGGCATGTGGTGGCTTGTGGTTGGAGGAGGAGAATGCAAGTGGATGTGTTCTTTTCCTCTTCCAAGCCATGTGGGGTGTCATATGGAGAACCAATCAAAATGGCTAGTCTTTGGGATATTTCTCAAGCTAAACTTAGTCCCCAAGTTTCCTTTGTCTATAAATACAACACCTTAGCCTTAGAATCCATCATGTACATTTTTAGGGAGTTGAGAGCTTATCTCTCTTCTCCACTTCAATACAACACACACTTTGCTCTTGTTCTTGCTTTGTTCGAATTGTTCTTCACTTGTTCTTGAGTTCCTTTACTTGTTCTTGCAGTCCGAAGCTCACCTTTACTTTCCCTTGTATTGTTCTTGATTTGGAGCTCCTCTCCTTTACTTTCTTTGCACAAAAGCCACGGCTACTTGTATTCCTTGACATGAATACAAGTAGCCAAAGCTTTCATTTGCTTTCCTTGCACAAGCCACGACTTTCCTTGTTGTTTTCAAGCTCTCGGTTACATGCTCTCGGTTTCCTTGTTTTCTTTTCGGTTTTCTTTACTTTTGTAAGTATAGTGCTTGTATTCCTTGACATGAATACAAGTAGCTAAAGCATATTCGGTCAAAGGGTGTTCATACTTGTGTATGCATCTTGAGACTTGAGCTTAATGCTTCTTTGTGTGTCAACTAGTTCTTGTGCTATACATTCGGTTTGAACAACAAGGTTAAGTGGATGCTTGAAATGGCAAAGCTTTTTCGAGTGGTTCAAACCCTCTTTAAGTCGCTTGGTTGATCGGAAATGAGAGATCAAGTGGCTGCACATAGGCTAATACATCTTGCAATGGAGTATTAGTCTAGCTAGAACTAGAAGTCTATGTCTTGATTTTGGAGTAGATTGTGGAGTAAGTGCTTGAAATGGCCTTACTTTAGGGTTTATATCTTGAAATGGAATAAACCCACACTTATGAACACAAAGTAAGATCATTTGACGTCCATGATGATTGTCTCACAAGTAGAGACCCTAGACTGAATATCTTTCGTCCTTACTTATAAGCACTTTACTTTCTTGTCATTTACTTTCAAGCACTTTACTTTTCAGCACTTAATTTCAGCACTTACATTCAGTTCTTACTTTCAGCACTTTACATTCAGTACTTTACATTTCTGCACTTTACTTTCAGCACTTTACTTTCAGTCTTTATTTTCCGCACTTACTTTCCGCACCTTCACCTTCAGTTCCTTCATTACAGCAGTTTTTAGCATCAATCAAACATATATTTTGGCACGTATTGCGCTTGAAACACAGCGTGCGACAAACCAAAACGTATGTTGTACGATTGATATTGAACTCGGTTGTTTCCACAACTTACTTTTCAGTCATTTACTTTCTGTCATAAAAACAACCAAAAACCCAACCTGTCTTTACTTTATTTTTCTTTCTTTTCAAAGAACAACTACTCCACACTGACTCTCTTGGGTTTGACCCCTACTTACCGCTTGCTAATCCAATAGTGAGCCACGAGTAGTGGAACTATAAATGTAAATTTGTAGCGTATCAACGACGCGCTGTCAAATTTTGGCACCGTTGCCGGGGAGTCGTGCAATCGGAATAGTTATTCTTTTTGTTTTTTCTTTTGTTTGTTTTGTTGTGCAGTTCACTATGTCTTCCTACTACGGAAGCGAGCCTTGGAATGATGAGGAGTTTTTCCCACCATCCTTCCAACTTGAAGTCCGCGAGAAGATCATCAACCTTGAGCAATCCCGGGACGAAACATTGGATGAGTACTTATGGTACTTCGATTCCATTGTGACGAGCTGCCCGCACCATGGATTCATGAACTTTGATCTTCTTCAAAGGTTTCAAGGTGGGATGATGCCACATGAGTGGAATTGGCTAAATGATGCATCGGGAGGCTCGGTGATGGACTTAACCATGAATGATCTCTGGAACCTAATAGATGATATGGCCGAGAGGTCAAGGCCAAGACAAGATCAGACCGAGCCACTCGAGTACGATATGAAAGAGTTGGCAGCTAGCATCCAGCAATTGAGTGCCACGATACACCAAAACCAGGTTGAAAATGAGGAATTCTGGGCGGCTCAAAAAGAAGCTTCAGACCGGATCAATGAGATGCTCTGGCCAAGGGTCATCAAGGAAGAGCCTACAATAGAGCCCACAGAGCCGGTAGAGGATGAGGACCTGCGGATGACCGAAGAAGAACCAGCCAAGGCAGGCTGGGTCCTCATTACCAAGCTGCCAAAATCAGTCCCGGTCTTCACTGCCAAACTACCCAAATCAGACCCGGACCTCTGTGTGATTGCCCCCGGAGACTATATAAATGACGAGGATGAGGACCCATGGTTGCCTGAAGAAGAGCTCCACTCAGATTACCCATGGGAGTTAGAAGAAAAACTGCCCAATTCAGGCCCGGTCCACATTACCAATCTACCCGAGGAAATCACGCCGGTCCCGGACCTCATTGCCAAACCAGCCGAGTCTAACACAGTCCTCACTGCTGAGCCAACAGAAGTCCTGGTCCTCACAGACGGGCTGGTCGAGAAAGGCCCGATCCTCATGGCCGAAAAACCCCAACTTAACCCTTCATGTTTTATGCAGATCATAGCCACCGAAGATCATGGAATCAATGATGATGAGGTGCAAGGGGAGTTGGAGGCAAATAAAGGGCAAGAAAAGCCAATGATGGAGCGCTTATTAACCACGACTCAACAGAGCGGCTCGGAAAACTCACTTGTTCCAAAGCTACCCATCTCCGCTGCCACAAAGAATAAACTTGGCAGGGGCGCATGCTTGATGTCGCCTACACTTGATGGCACAATGCTGAACTTCCAAATTTGCCGAGGTGCCAACCATTTGAACATGAAGAAGCGACAAAGACATGGCCCAAAAGAATGGAAGCCGGGATGGAGTAACAAGAGACCACGGCTCAATGGACCTGCAGCTATGGTCAAGGAGCCATCACCTTCTCGGAAGCATGTAAAAAAGAACCTGCCGGACCAATGGAGAACCAAACCGAGCACATCACTCCACAAGTTCTTTGGGCAGAATAAAAGGGCAGCCGAGAAGAAGTTCGACCTCAAACACCCATGGGATCCAAACTTATGATCCCTAGGAGAGGTGCCGTCGAGCCAACGACGTTAAACAAAGGCACTTGTCGGGAGGTAACCCGGCATATTCAGTTTTTTTAGTTTTTATTTTTCGTATGTTGTTTTTTCATACTCACCCTTTTGTATTTGGAAGGAAATGACTCTTCATACAGGGAAAAGTACCGGGTCCGAGACATATCGAACTGCGCCCGAGAAAACTCGCCAGTCCCGGGCTGCACCCGAGAGCCCAGGTCCCTGCCGAACTCCCTCGAACAACCACCGAATCTGACCGGGCTAGGCCCCGTCGTTTGCTCAGCCGTGCACAACTAAGCAACGACGCCATAAGGGAGTTCCGTTCTTCCCTTCTTTACGTCATTTCCTTTGCTTGCTTATTTTTTTGAGCTTTTGAGCCTAAGTCGTTCCGTGAGGAACGGCTGCGTTCAAAAGTGTGGGGGTATTTGAGTAGTAGTTGCACATAGTAGATAAACACTTTTTGAAAATATACACTTCCATGATGTGAAAATAGATAGACCTGATTCATGCATTTCCTTGTGAAATCTAAATTGTGTAAGAACATGTGTATTTAACTCTCTACTTGTCCTTATGTGCTGAGATAACGTAGGATGTGGAGTTGAAAGAAATGCCTTAGAGAGGCTTGACAAGCACTCAAGGGACCGGATCCTTACTTTATGGTTATGTGAAAATTGTGGAGGCTGCACTTCGGGCTTCTTGGTGAAGAGTGGACTCCGCCATGCAGCGTCTATGCAAGAGGCGGGACAGGAATCAAACCGTCCATTCTCTAGTCCAAAGTAGCCGGGAAAAGAGATGAGCGACCCTCATCTTGACCCGCGCGAAAAAGGCGAGGATGAGAAAGAGCGGGGAGGCATTTCCATATGCTCTCGGGCAATGATTGGACCTCCCAAAAGTGAAGAAATGGACGAGCAATCATCAAAGGAGCAAAGCTCAAAGAAGAAAAGAAAGAAATCAGCCAATATGGTGAAACCAAACCTAAGCAAAAGTGAAGTACTCAAAGAGTCAAATCAAAGGCCGAAGGCCAAACCTCACTACAAAAGCTGTCCAACCACACAAAGAAAGAAAAAGAGCTCAACCCAAGTTGCCCGAATCAATCACGTGCTAGAAGAAGCAAGTAACATAACCATATAGTAAGATCGGATCCGAGAGTGCAGTTCAAAGGCCTAATAAGGACTATCTCCCAATCATCCAAATTGATTTGCATCTCGGCTCAAAGGTACAAGTATCAAGTTATTTCATATGTGAGCATGATTTCGTTTGGTAGCAAGTAAGTTATGCATGCAAAAGGTGAAGTCTAGTTTTGCATCTTACATTCACATCTAGGACTTAGGGTGTTTTTGTTCCTCTTATTGACTACACTTGTTCGGGATGAACAAGATTAAGTGTGGGGGTATTTGATGGCGCGTATTTATACGATTCATCGAATCAGCTAAACCCACCAAATTAGACATTTGATGATACGAACAAGTGCTTGTTAATGCCTTTTTGTGTATATAGGCTATTTTGGGGTCTAAAGAGGAAACATGCCTAAAAGGGGAGATGTATGCCCAAAAAGCAGACCAAGCATTTCTGGCCGAGAATTTGCAACCAGGGCCCGAGGAAAATCAACCATGGCCCGAGGAAATTCACCCGGGACCGAGAGAGCCCAGGCCAGTACGGAGAACGCAGGACGCGTCCGGGCGTGCTGAGAACTTCAGCCGGTCCGAGACCGAGAAAGACGGACGTGTCCGAGTATTGCGTCCGAGAGTCCGAGGTCTACGCCCAAACTGAACTTCACATCAGGCCAAGACCACTTTCCGGCGGCGTTCCGACAAAACCACTTCGGGCACTCAACTTCAAATCTCATTGTCGTTCCAAACCCGCAATCAAAAGGCCAAGAACGCATGGACCAAAATCCGGGTCCGTCCGAGGCCAAACAACCGAGTTCTAGGCCATTCTAGGGCCAATCATAATTCCGGTCGGGCCCTTGCAAATTTAGCTTGGGAATTCATCTTAAAATCACTTCAAAATGCTAGAACCATCGCCAAAAAGCTGAGAACGCAATGCCGAAGAGTCAAGCCCGCTCAAGGCCAAACTAGGGCATTACCGGACATTTTGGGATTTCGACCATGTTCCGGGCAGAATCTGGCTTATCATCCTTCTTGAGATCATCTTAGAATGACTTTGTCGTTCTAAATCAGCTGTCCAAAAGCCAAGAAGCTCCGGCCAGATTCCGGCCAAATTCCGGCGAGCTCCGACTAGTCACCACCATGCTCCGGCCAGTCATATCCTTGCTCCGGTCAAATTCCGGCGAAGTCCAACCAAAACCAAAACTGAACTATTACTATTCCAGTTGGCCACTTCTTTTCCGGTTAGCTCTACTATTCAAAACCGGTTGGCCTCAACCGAATCCAAGGTGGCGCCATTGGGGAGGAACTCGCTCCAAGGCGGTTGGCAAGTCAGTTGGGAGTGCAAGTGGGGAGGCATGTGGTGGCTTGTGGTTGGAGGAGGAAAATGCAAGTGGATGTGTTCTTATCCTCTTCCAAGCCATGTGGGGTGTCATATGGAGAACCAATCAAAATGGCTAGTCTTTGGGATATTTCTCAAGCTAAACTTAGTCCCCAAGTTTCCTTTGTCTATAAATACAACACCTTAGCCTTACAATCCATCATGTACATTTTTAGGGAGTTGAGAGCTTATCTCTCTTCTCCACTTCAATACAACACACACTTTGCTCTTGTTCTTGCTTTGTTCGAATTGTTCTTCACTTGTTCTTGAGTTCCTTTACTTGTTCTTGCAGTCTGAAGCTCACCTTTACTTTCCCTTGTCTTGTTCTTGATTTGGAGCTCCTCTCCTTTACTTTCTTTGCACAAAAGCCACGGCTACTTGTATTCCTTGACATGAATACAAGTAGCTAAAGCTTTCCTTTGCTTTCCTTGCACAAGCCACGGCTTTCCTTTACTTTCCTTGTTGTTTTCAAGCTCTCGGTTACATGCTCTCGGTTTCCTTATTTTCTTTCCAATTTTCTTTACTTTTGTAAGTATGGTGCTTGTATTCCTTGACATGAATACAAGTAGCTAAAGCATATTCGGTCAAAGGGTGTTCATACTTGTGTATGCATCTTGAGACTTGAGCTTAATGCTTCTTTGTGTGTCAACTAGTTCTTGTGCTATACATTCGGTTTGAACAACAAGGTTAAGTGGATGCTTGAAATGGCAAAGCTTTTCCGAGTGGTTCAAATCCTCTTTAAGTCGCTTGGTTGATCGGAAATGAGAGATCAAGTGGCTGCACATAGGCTAATACATCTTGCAATGGAGTATTAGTCTAGCTAGAACTAGAAGTCTATGTCTTAATTTTGGAGTAGATTGTGGTGTAAGTGCTTGAAATGGCCTTACTTTAGGGTTTATATCTTGAAATGGAATAAACCCACACTTATGAACACAAAGTAAGATCATTTGACGTCCATGATGGTTGTCTCACAAGTAGAGACCCTAGACTGAATATCTTTCGTCCTTACTTATCAGCACTTTACTTTCTTGTCATTTACTTTCAAGCACTTTACTTTTTAGCACTTAATTTTAGCACTTACATTCAGTTCTTACTTTCAGCACTTTACATTCAGTACTTTACATTTCAGCACTTTACTTTCAGCACTTTACTTTCAGTCTTTATTTTCCGCACTTACTTTCCGCACCTTTACCTTCAGTTCCTTCATTACAGGAGTTTTCAGCATCAATCAAACATATATTTTGGCACGTGTTGCGCTTGAAACACAGCGTGCGACAAATCAAAATGTATGTTGTACGGTTGATATTGAACTCGGTTGTTTCCACAACTTACTTTTCAGTAATTTACTTTCTTTCATAAAAACAACCAAAAACCCAACATGTCTTTACTTTATTTTTCTTTCTTTTCAAAGAACAACTACTCCACACTGACTCTCTTGGGTTTGACCCCTACTTACCGCTTGCTAATCCAATAGTGAGCCACGAGTAGTGGAGCTATAAATGTAAATTTGTAGCGTATCAACGACGCGCTGTCACCATGCACCATGTTAATTTTGGCCGACTCTTCAATATCCTTCAACAGAGTAGGTAGTGACTCGTGAGCCTCCATCTTGGAGCGCACGTCACTCACCCATCCAACCTCAGACCCTGTAGCTACCTTCTCAACCAACGACTCGATATGAGCCACCTTTGCAGACAAGACATCCATTTTCTCACACAACCCTTTTAAAACTTTTATCATAGCTGGTGATCCCTCGTCTAGATTTAGCGGATGCTGATCCAGAGGATCCACCTCATGGATTACCTCTTCTGGTGCAGGAGAAGGGGTATACGAGGCACTCTTCCACCCAGTCCCGGCTTCGAATTCCCAATTAAAACTTGCAATAACTTCCTTACCCAGAACAAGGGACAACTCACTTTCTTCCTTTGACTCATAGATTCCAAGGTGCACGAGAATTTTCTTGACGATACCAGGGTATGGCAGTCCGTGTGTCTTACCGCTGGCTGCCCGCTCCATATGCTTTAGGATCAGCACTGAGAAGTTGATTGGTGTTTTTCCTCGGAGCTTGTCCAGCAAGAAGAAGTCTTGGAAATTCACCACTTCGTGCTTCTGCGCGTGTGGAGTTACTGAAGTGCAGATGAGCTTGTGAAGAATCCTGTTGATCAGGTTCAGCGTAGCAGCTTTCCCTTAGTGGGATACATTTGTGGGATCCTCCCCCACTCTCCTTATCACTTCACCCTTGGCTACGGACTCTGGCCAGATACCCTTTATATATTCATCATATCCACTGGCTAAAACCTTCAGTAGGCTGGCCAATTCTCTGCAGGTGAAGACCTGTTCCACTCCTCTGATGACGAACGTGGCCGTTGGCATGCCATGCATCTCTTCCAACTTGAATTTCGAGTAGAACTCCCGGACCTTGGTTTCGTCCACCAGAACCTCCTCTCGGAAGAGGTGGTCCCAGCTTTGAGCGATTAAGATGTCACTCACTTCTACTAACTGGTGTCGGGCCAGGAATTCTCTATCAACAGTCGCCTCCGGTATTACTACCCTTCCTTTCAGGAGCTCCCTCCTCTTCTGCCTCGGGTATCGACTGTTCCTTTTTCACCACTGGGACTTGAGCCTTTCTGGTTCGTCCGCTTTTTCGGACTGGAGTTTTTCCATGTGTGGGTTTCATGCGCTTGCTATCTGGCTCTTTAACAGCACTTGCCTTCCTTTTCTGAGAGGTGGCTTCATTTGCAGCGTCTGTTAAAAACTGTACCGAGTCTGTGGAGGCGGTTTTAGTCTTGGATTTCTTAGCCAGAATGTTTTCAACACTCACACCACTTGCCTTTAGTGCGGCAATCATGGCGGCTACTTCGGCTTGGGAGAGGTTGCTTGCGGCTGCCATAGAGTCAGACGACAGAGAACGGAGGACTAGGGTTTCAAAGGTGGGTGCTTTCTGAGAGAAGAAGGTTGATGACAATGGCGTTTTGTTCAGTCGCCTCCTCTTTATATTGCCGAAACCCTAGTGTCTTTTCAAATCACGGAACTGAACCGGCGTCCTCGAACCGCTTGATTTGATTTTTCGAATCTCCAAAAATAGCTTGTACACGCAACTGCCTTCCAAATCCACTGTTATCCTTTAATTTAAACCGCATTATGCAATTTTTCAAAATGAATCGTCCCATAGGAAGCTTCCACCTATCCAATTTAGGCGTTTTTAGTTTTCTATTACTGCGACTGTTCGCCTGTCAGTAAAGCTGCAAAGGCTGTTCAGTTTTCCATCTTTGCAAGGACTGTAGGCTATCAATTCTGAAATGGCGTGGGTCACATGCCAATCTGCAGCCTTTCCTTTCCTCCATAGGGTTTAGTCAAATCACAATAAATGCATTTCTGAACTTACTTTGTTGCTGGCACCCATTCAACACACCAAACATCATTTACTAGCAATTCATCCGGTACTTACATATTCACTGATTGAGCCGGTTGAATCGGTTTGAGAGTAGCCCCGGTTTGTCTCATGGTTTTTCACAAGGGTTGTGGTGCTTTCGGTTTACCCAAGGGGTACAATAAAAACACCACTTTTCACAAAGGAAAAATCACCAAGTCACATTAAAGTAATGTCATGTAGTGTGGAGACAATCAAGAAAATCATCTTTTAAAAGCAAGGGGTTAAACATTAATTCTCCACACATGATAGGCTAGGGTTAGTCTTAGAGTACTTCCTTGGTATATATTGTGGGTTCAAAATAGGAAGTCTCTTTTGGGCTACAAGGAATTATGTGCCATGCTCGAGGTTCTGCTAGATAGTAATCATATTTAACGTGCATGCAAGGTGTCCTCATAGAGCAACTTTCACACAATGATCAATTTCACACGCAGCAATTCCATATCATGGTATTTCAGCACGCAACCTAATCTAGCCAGTCATTGGAGAAATCTAATCATGGAGTGCAGACTAGGTAAGGGATGTCATACCTAGTTCAATTCTTAGCTTCACATAGGGCTCCCTGTGCAGTGCTTTCGTGAAGATGTCTGCAATCTGTTCCTCAGTTCTGCAGTATTCCATAGCTATAGTGCCCTTTTCTACACAATCACGTAGAAAGTGGTACCTGATTTCTATGTGTTTAGTACGTGAAAACTGCACCGGATTTTTAGAAATATTGATGGCACTAGTATTATCACATAGAATTGAAACACATTCAAGATTTACACCGTAATCACTTAGCTGTTGCTTTATCCAAAGGAGTTGTGCGCAGCATGCGGCGGCTGCAATATACTCAGCCTCTACGGTGGATAGAGCAATGGAAGACTGCTTCTTGGATCCCCATGAAATCAGGCATGGTGCAAGGAATTGTGCCATCCCTGAGGTGGACTTTCTGTCCGTCTTGCAGCCAACATAATCAGCATCTGTATAGGCTGTCAGACGTAAGTCACCTCCCTTTGGATAGAATAGGCACAGATCATCTGTTCCCTTTAAGTATCTCAAGATCCTTTTCACAGCTTTAATGTGCGTTTCTCTGGGATCTGCTTGAAATCTGGCACACAGACATACACTAAATATAATGTCAGGTCTGCTGGCAGTAAGATAAAGTAATGAACCTATCATTCCCCTGTATAAGGTTGGATCCACTTGAAGGGAAGACTCGTCCTTTGCCAACGAGTCATTTGGAGACATTGGTGTGGCACATGTTTTTGCTGATTCCATCCCGAACTTCTTCATGATTTCTCTCACACATTTCTGCTGATAAATCCGAGTTCCATCTTTATCTTGTGCTACTTGAAGTCCCAAGAAATACTTCAATTCTCCAACCATACTCATTTCGAATTCGCTTGACATCAGATCTGTGAACTTTTTTACAAAGTTAGGGTTAGTTGAACCGAAGATAATATCATCAACATATACCTGAACCACTAGAGTGTCAGTCCCTTCCTTCAGGAGGAAGAGAGTTTTGTCTACTTCTCCTCTGACGTATCCATGTGACAGAAGGAACAGGGACAACCTCTCATACCAGGCGCGGGGAGCTTGCTTCAACCCGTACAACGCCTTATCCAGGACATACACATGATTGGGATGATCTCTGTCCTCGAATCCCGGAGTTTGGCTCACATACACTTGTTCTTTTAAAACTTCGTTAAGAAATGCCGTCTTTACATCCATCTGTTGCAAGGAGAATCCATGATAGGTTGAGTAAGTTATGAGTAGCCTAATTGCTTCTAGTCTTGCAACTGGGGCAAAGGTCTCGTCGTAGTCTATTCCTTCCTGCTGGTTGTATCCTTTTACCACTAGACGGGCTTTGTTCCTTACGACGACCCCCTTATCGTCCATCTTGTTTCTGAAGACCCATTTTGTTCCAATCACGTTCTTTTCTTTGGGTCTAGGAACCAGACGCCACACTTCATTTCTATCGAACTGGTGCAGCTCCTCTTGCATGGCGTTGACCCAATCTGGGTCTTTAAGTGCTTCTACCACTGTCTTGGGTTCTGCAATAGATACAAAGGAGGCAAAACCACAGAATTGAGATAAACTATTCATGTCTACCTTTTCATGAGAGATGTAGCACTGGTAGTCATCTGGTCTAGCTGGCCGATGAACCATTCGCCCATAACGTGTGGTTCTGATTTCCCCCTCAGGGTCAGCAGGGATAGGATCAACAGCTGCTTCTTCCTCATCAGGAAGCTCTTCGTTAGCTTCCGCCGCAGGGTTACCATTGACAAGTCCACCGGTGGATTAGCTGTCTCATCATTTTCTACCTGATGGTCTGGTAGTGCTTCATCCGCGTGTTGGATATCTGCATGAGGTATGTCAGTGGTGGGTGCTGGTGGAGGTTCCCAGTCAGGATCTGACTCGTTGACAAACTGAAGCTCCCCAGCATGTAGCATAGCCGTAGATGAGGAATCTTGTATTAGGTGACCAGCCATCACCGTCTCATCGAATCTTACATGCACGCTTTCCTCAACTTGATCTAGCCTCAGGTTGTGGACTTTGTAAGCCTTGATATGACTAGAGTATCCAATGAACACTCCTTCATCACTCCGAGCATCGAACTTTCCCAAATGTTCCTTACCGTTGTTGTGGACAACGCATTTGCAACCGAATACCTTTAGAAGTGATATGTTAGGCTTTCGTCCACGTAGTAGTTCATACAGAGTTTTCCCTATCATGGATCGGAGCGATGCTTTGTTGAGAATGTAGCTCGCAGTATAAACTACCTCTGCCCAGAGGCTTTTTGGAACTCCACTAGCAATTAGCATCGTCCGTGACATGTCCTCCAAAGTTCTGTTCTTTCGTTCCACTACACCGTTCTGATGTGGCGTCCGTGGGGTGGCAAAGTTGTGATCAATGCCCTTGTCCCTACACAACGAGAGAAACTGCATATTCCGGAACTCGGTTCCGTTGTCAGTACGGATGGAAGTCAATTTGCGAGCTAACTTGTTTTCTATCAACTTCAGCCATGCTTCAAATTCACGATATGTTTGAGTTTTGGTGGATAGAAAGATAGTCCATGTATACCTGGAGTAGTCATCAACTATGACCAGAATATACCTGTTCCCTCCACGGCTGACAATATTGATAGGGCCACACAGATCCATGTGGATCATGTCCAGATGTGCAGAGGTGCTTACGGTTTGCTTCGATGGAAATGAAGTCCGAGGCACTGTGATGGACCATAATTATACGAATCATAAACACAGTTAAACCCACCAAATTAGACTGTTTGTCTATTTAACTTTTGCTTGTTAGTTCCGATATTTATTTACGGGGTATTTTGGAGTCTAGAGAGAATACAGGCTACGGAGGAGTTTTTACACTAAAAATATATTACGAGTCATTCCAAGGTCAAGACCAGATGCCGACTGAAGAAATATCATGAACCTGACATGGAATCACTCAAAACAAATCCAACCGAAGAGCAAGCAAAGTCAGTCCGGAGCAGAAATGAACCGATAGTTTTGTGAAAACTTCACAAAACTCACAAACCACTCCCCTCATGCCACCTAGCCGGCGGCTTCCTCCAACCATCCCCCTCTCCTCCTCTCCCCCTTCCTCCACATGGGCCGGTGATGGACCATAATTATATGAATCAAAAACACAGTAAAACCCACCAAATTAGACTGTTTGTCTATTTAACTTCTGCGTGTTAGTCCCGATATATTTCTACAGGGTATTTTGGACTCTAGAGAGAAAACACGCTAAGGAGAGGATTTTACGCTGAAAAGATGTTACGAGTCATTCCAAGGTCAAGATCAGACGCTGAATGAAGAAATCTCAAGATCCTGACATTGAATTACTCAAATCAAATCCAACCGAGGAACAACCAAAGTCAGACCGGAGCAGAATTGGACTGATAGTTTTGTGAAGATTGCACAAACTCACAAAACACACTCATTTCTTCAAGTGACCGGCGGTTAAGGGTGCAAAGGATGACTCATGGGTGGCTTCCTCCCCTTCTCCCCCTTGGATGACCGGTGGCTATGGGAGGAGGTGACCAAAGTCACCTCCCCTCCTCCCTTTCTCACTTGCAACCGGCGGCTTTCAAGCCACCATGGGAATGTGACATGTGGTGGCTCCTCCTCCACATCTTCCTCCCCTCCTCCTCCACCCTTGGATGAAATCAATCTCCTCCACCCATTCCTCCTCCCTTAGCCTATAAATGGAGCTCATCCCCTCCTCATCAAAAATCATCCACAAATTGTAAATCACTTCTCTCTCTAAAACATTTGGTTACTTTGTAAGTTTGGTTTCAATCTATAATATTCCTGTTGGTTCTTGAATATTATAGTTCGTTCTTGAATACTCATGTTGGTTCTTGAGTATTCACTAGGAATTGGGAATACTCTTGTTGGTTCTTGAGTATTCCACCCCCTCTCCTCTTACTGTTTTCAAAAACCCCCGAGTATTTAGCTATGGTATCCACCTCTATGGATATTCGTAGCTAAACTCTTTATTCGGTTAAAGGGGTGTACTTGTATTGTAAAATGTTTTAGACCCTGCACTTAATGCCGCTTTGTGTTCAAAACTTGTTCTATGTGCCATATATAGTCAGAATTTCCAAGGTTGAGTGGAAGCTGTAACAAGCAAAGCTCTTCCGTGGAGATTCGTGAACATACTCGGGTAAGTGGAAGCTGTAACAAGCAAAACTTATCTGAGGAGTTCGACTTATCTAAAACACCACTCGGTCGATCGTAACTGAAAGATCAGGTGGATGCACACAAGGCTAAGATACTTCGAAAGGAGGAATTAGTCTAAAGTAGAACAAGTGTTTTAAACGATGTTGCAAGTCTTGCGCTTAGAAATGGCCTCGATTCATCTTTGACACTTAGTATGATCATTAGCGGTCGATGATAAACAACTATGATACAAGGCCCCTGAAACCGAATGTTTTCTTTAGATTACAAAACCCCCCTGTATTTACTTTTAATATTAGTATAACTGAAATCATCAACCGCTCATCTTCCGGAGGACTCGCCAATCACGCATCACCCACTGTAAGTCTTCTTCCTTTAAATTCCAGTATTTATTTTATGTCATTTACTTTTCCGCATAAAAAACCAAAAAACATCCAAAAAAATCACTTAGTTAATTAGCGCTAAAACTCAATCAACCTAAAAAACACGCTCCCCGCCAGTATAGTTATCAAAGAACAACGTATCCCCCTAATTCCCTTGGGTTTGACCCCTACTTACCACTTACTACCCAGTAGTGAAGTCGCGAGTAGCGGAAAATATAAATTTATTTGCACAGAGAACATTGCACCTTAACGACAGTGCAGTGGGCTCCGTCAAATTTGCGACGTTGCCAGGGAATTAGCCATCGGATAAGTTCTTTAAATCAATACGCGCTTCAAAACAACCATGTCTCGCGAAGGAAGCCACCATGACTACCAAGATGACGACGAGATGAACCTGTACGATCGAAACAATGAGGTGCCACTTCCATTTGTGGACGATCCGGAACAACTCATCAGAAACAGAAGAGCTCGTGATAGTGAGGCAATCAGAAGAAATCAAGAACCACCCGAGGACCGAAATGCAGCTGGTCCAGTGCAACCTCCTAGATATCCACCACCCCCGCAACCTCGACAAGTGCCGAGACGAGAACCCGCTTTCGATGACTACTACGGAGATAACAACAACTACCGTGCACCTACTATGGGAGAACTCAATGCCCCAGAATTCGAAACGCAGCCGTGGTGCATTTGCCAGAGCCCTGAATTAGAAAACATTGCCGTCGACATCAACAATTTGCCAAGGTTCTCAGGAACTAATGAAGAATCTGCGACAACTCATCTCCAACGCCTACATGGCATTTGCCAAAATCTAAAACCCAATCGAGTAAATATAAACGATTTCAAGTTGAAGGCGTTCTATTTTTCCCTCGTTGACTCAGCAAGCGACTAGTTCCTTTCATTACCTTCAGGAAGCATCAGAACATGGGTTCAGATGCAAAGGAAATTCCTGGACAAATACTGCCCAGCAACAAAAACAATGCAAGTAAGAAAGCAATTACAGGACATAAGGCAGGAACCTAATGAAACCATTTACGACTATCTGGAGAAATTCAACCACCTGGAGAGAAGCTGCTGCACTCTAGGATTACCCGAGAAACTCATCATCGAGTACCTAATTAATGGACTAACTAAGATAGACAAGATGTTCCTGGATGCCTCAGCTGGAGGATCCATGATGAATCTATCATTAAATGGCACAAGGGATCTCATCACCAACGTTGCTGAAAATGCTCGATTTAGAGAGGAGACTACTCGTCAAGATGAATTCTCCCAAACAAAAAACGTCTCACAAGCCGATGCATCAGTAAACTCCATTCAAGAAGAGATGAGACAAATGAAGGAAATGGTGATGCAGCTCTTACAAAAGCAAATAGTTCAAGTAAGACCTTGCGATTTCTGTGGTTCTACGGACCACAAAACTGACACATGCCCGAGCCATCATCCAGGACCAAACAAGTCTCTTGAGGACATGATGACGCAATTGTCAAGTACTGTGCAGCTGTTAAGCACTACTATGCATCAAAACCAAGCCGAGACAAAGGGAGAATTATCGGACTTGAAGAATCACGTCTCCCAACTCGCTGCCTCAGTGTCCGCATTTGCTAATGAATCAGGCAGACTCCTTTCACAAATCATTCAAATACAGGAAGATGTGAATGCCTTGACTCTTAGGAGTGGGAAAACGCTTGTCGGCAAACCTTTGGAGCAAGAGGATAAGGACCCAAGGTTACCCGAAGAAAAGAATATGAGGCCCGAGACTCTCGAAACTCTAGAGGAAGAAGCGGATGATAAAAACGATGACACATATGAGGAAGAGCAGGACGTAACCGAAGAAGAAGAGAATACATCCAAGGAACACAGGACCGACCCGATGCCTAGAACCGAAACCCCTAAAACCAGCGCAACACTCCCATTTCCAGTACCTGCTTGCATGCAAAAACAGCATGTCGTGGATGAGGACGTGTTCGAGTTGTTCTGCAAAGTCGAAATCAACATCCCCCTCCTGGAAGCCATCAAGCAAATTCCTCGATATGCCAAGTTTTTCAAAGAACTTTGTACCAACCGGAGGAAGAGTACTAGAAACGATCAAGAGCTGATGAGTAGAAACGTGTCGGCCGTCATACAACGGAAAGTGCCCCCCAAATGCGGAGATCCGGGAACTTATACCATTCCTTGCACAATTGGCAACATCCAGATCGAGAACTGCATGCTAGACCTTGGAGCATCAATCAACGTCTTACCCT
This sequence comes from Rhodiola kirilowii, assembly GCA_033675215.1. NCBI lineage: Eukaryota > Viridiplantae > Streptophyta > Magnoliopsida > Saxifragales > Crassulaceae > Rhodiola > Rhodiola kirilowii. The sequence continues at coordinate 11,326,332 of CM066195.1, read as the reverse complement.
TCTCTATCTACTCATGCCTTAGGATTGGGCAGCTCGAACCCACCGGTCTCACTATTCAGCTGGCGGACCGATCTTGTAAACAACCCGAGGGCAAAATAGAAGACGTCCTGGTTCAAGTGGGCGAATTAGTATTTCCAGCAGATTTCTACGTCCTAAAGATGGAGACTGGTGGGCCAACTGATCATGCACCTATCCTTCTCGGTCGACCATTTCTCAAAACATCGAAAATGAAGATAGACTGCGGAAGTGGGATGCTATCAATGGAAGTAGAAGGAGAAGTTTTTAGCTTCGACATATTCCAAGAAATGAAGCACCCTATGGAATTCAAGGAAGTACACGCTCTCGATGCTTTGGACGACCTGGTCCAAGATATTCAACCAGAACTAAGAGCAGATCCCTTAGAATCCATACTCAACGGAGCCGAAGGCTCATACGAATTAACCGAAGACTTACATGAAACGGTGGCCCACTTAACAGTCTCAGAGCCTCTCACACCAGAATATGAAGTCAACGAGGTAAAATTATTCAAATCAAATACTTTTATACCCTCGGTGATGCAAGCCCCCAAAATAGAATTAAAGCCCCTGCCTGGACATCTGAAGTACGCCTTTCTAGGAGATAATGACACACTCCCAATAATCATCAAGAGTGGCTTGAAGCAGGCCAGGAACAAAGGTTGATAAAAGTATTAAAACAGCACAAGTTAGCTATTGGATGGATACTGGCCGACTTAAGAGGAGTCAGCCCGGCTGTATGCATGCACCGTATTTCACTCGAGGACGAAGCAAAGTCATCAAGAGAACCTCAACGACGACTCAACCCAATCATGATGGAAATCGTCCAAAAGGAAATACAAAAGCTTCTAGATGCGGACGTTATCGATCCCATATCAGATAGCCAATGGGTGAGTCCTGTCCACGTGGTCCCAAAGAAAAGTGGGATCACAGTCGAGGAAGATGCCGAAGGAAATATGGTAACAACAAGGATCAAGAACGGCTAGAGAATGTGCATCGACTACAGGAAATTAAACGCCGTCACAAGAAAAGACCATTTTCCCCTACCATTCATCGATCAAATGCTAGACCGACTAGCTGGCAAGCCATATTTTTGCTTCTTGGACGGGTTCTCAGGTTACAACCAGATCCCCATAGCACCTGAGGACCAAGAGAAGACTACATTCACCTGCCCGTTCGGTACATTCGCCTTCAGAAGAATGTCGTTCGGCCTATGCAATGCCCCGGGAACTTTCCAACGGGTAGTAACCAGCATCTTTTCAGACATGATCGGAGAATTCATTGAAGTCTTCATGGACGACTTCACCATCTATGGCAATACATTCAACGCAATACCATCTAAGTAGGATTGTCTGAGAAGAAGAAGAAGAAGGGCACATAACCGAGTCATTTCCAGACGAGCATCTCTATGCAGTCTCAACCAAGGTGCCATGGTACGCCTCAATCGTCAACTACCTTGTAGGAGGTACATGTCCTCCCTCTTTTACTAAAGCACAATGCATGAAACTTAGGCATGATGCTAAACATTACTTATGGGATGATCCTTATTTGTGGAATATAGGAGCAGATCAAATACTTAGGTGATGCATCCCCGATAATGAAATAGCTTCTGTTATTAGCTTTTGCCATGAATTTGCATGTGGAGGACACTTCGGGCCTAGGAGAACCGCTAGAAAAATCCTAGATAGCGGCTTCTTTTGGCCAAGTATATTTAAAGATGCATATGAGAAGTGTCAAAAGTGTGATAGGTGTCAAAGAGTAGGAAATGTGTCATCTAGAAATGAGATGCCTCAAGTACCTATAATGGTCAACGATGTTTTTGACATTTGGGGCATTGCTTTTATAGGACCATTCCCAGTTTCATGCGGGTATACTTACATTTTAGTTGTTGTAGATTATGTGTCAAAATGGGTAGAGGCTAAAGCCACAAGGTGCGACGATGCAAAGACTGTCATAGATTTTTTGCGCACTAACCTGTTTTGTAGATACGGGGTACCCAAGGCCATAATCAGCGACCAAGGAACGCATTTCTGCAACCGCATAATGGATGCCACCTTGAAGCGCTACCATGTCCACCACCGAACATCCACGGCATATCATCCCCAAACCAATGGTCAAGCAGAGATCTCCAACCGCGAAATCAAAGGTATTCTAGAAAAGATGGTAAAACCGGGGAGGAAAGATTGGAGTCAGAGGCTAGACGAAGCTCTTTGGGCTTATCGAACGACATACAAGACGCCAATTGGAACCTCCCCCTTTCGGCTTGTTTACGGAAAAGCATGCCATCTTCCGGTAGAATTAGAACATAAAGCCTATTGGGCGCTCAAGAAGTGCAATCCAGATTTAAAAGCTGCCGGACTAGATAGGAAGCTTAAGCTATGCGAACTTGAAGAATTGCGGCTTGATGCCTATGAAGAGCAAACAGACTACAAGGCACGGACGAAATTATATCATGATAAATTCATCCTCCGATGCTCATTTGAGGAAGGACAACAAGTGCTACTCTTCTCCTCACGGTTGAAGTTGATGCCTGGCAAACTAAGATCAAGATGGACCGGTCCTTATACTGTAACTAAGGTATACAACCATGGAATGCTTGAGTTGGAAAGCATGAACAATGGAAGCAGATTCACGGTAAACGAGCAGCGATTCAAACATTACCACGGCAAAGTCAACTTAGCCCCAAAACACTACAACCTGAGCCACCCATGGGATCCAAACCAGTGATCCGGGAATAAGGTACTGTCGAGCCAACGACGTTAAACAAGTGCACTGGTCGGGAGGTAATCCGACACTATCTTACTTTCTGTCTTTTTATTTTGTCTTTTAGTTTTTATCAATAAGTCGCTCTCACCCACTTGGTGCATAGAAGAAATGAATATTCAGGAATCGGACTTGGGTGCAACATTAAGCCAGCCAGGCCTATGCCAAGAGTTTAAGGCCCCAGCCGAACTCCCTCGATTATCCAGCCTCATGCCATGTCGTTCACTCAACACTTTAAAGGGAGTTCTGATCTTACCTTACCTTAATATCATTTCCTTCTCGTAATTGTCTGCTTGCATGGCTTTTGAACTAAGTAGTGCTGAAAGGCACGCCTTCGTTCAAAAGTGTGGGGTGAGATCCGCATGTGTACATAAATAAATAACATGTTTTTTTGTGTTATCTTTTTGAAAATATGAACTTAAGAATGTGAAAAAGATAAGTCATAATTCATGCATTAACCTTGTGAAAATTCAACTGTTTAAAAACTTAGAATGTAACTTCTCATTTGTCCCTTTGTGCTGAGATAAACTAGGGATGTGGAGTTGATAGAAATGCCCTAGAGAGGCTTGGCAAGCAATCGAAGGACTGAATTTCACTATATGGTTTACGAAGTCAGTGGAGGCTGCACTTTGGGTTTTTCAGTTGAGTCAAGAGTCAGCTCCGCCATGCAGTGTTTATGCATAAAAAATGAAGAAGGCGGGACGGGAATCAAACCGTCCTATCTCTAGTCAAAGTAGCCGGGAAAATAAATGAGCGACCCTCATTTTGACTCGCGCGAAACGGCAATGATGAGAGAGCGGGGAGGTATTTCCATATGCTCGCGGGCGATGATTGGACCTCCCAAGAAGGCTTGAGAAAATGGACTAGCAAGTCACAAAGAAGTGAAGGCTCGAAGAAGCAAATCAAGAGGCCAAAAGCCCAAAATTGTGAAGGTTTTAACCGAACAAAAGTGAAGTACTCAAAAAAGTCAAATCAAAGGCCAAAGGCCGATTCACTACAAAAAGCTGTCCCTCGCCAAAAGAAGAAATAAATCAAAAAGGCTCAACTCAACTGTGAAACCCGAACCAAATCACGTGCTAGAGAAAGCTACAAGGAAACCATATAGTGCGAGACAGTCCCGAGGTTGCAGTCCAGGAGCCTAAAAAGGGCTATCTCCCGAAACATCCAAAATAATTTGCATCTCGGCACGGAGGTATAAGTATCAAGTTTCTTCTATTTATTTACACCGTTCAATTTGGTAATAAGTAAGTAATGCATGAATTAGGATAAGTCTAGTACCACAGTCTAATTTTCATATTTTAACAAACTTACTTAGAGTGCCGCCCTTTAATAGCATTGTTCGGGACGAACAACTAAAAGTGTGGGTTGATCTGATGGACCATAATTATACGAATCAAAAACACAGTAAAACCCACCAAATTAGACTGTTTGTCTATTTAACTTCTGCGTGTTAGTCCCGATATATTTCTACAGGGTATTTTGGACTCTAGAGAGAAAACACGCTAAGGAGAGGATTTTACGCTGAAAAGATGTTACGAGTCATTCCAAGGTCAAGATCAGACGCTGAATGAAGAAATCTCAAGATCCTGACATTGAATTACTCAAATCAAATCCAACCGAGGAACAACCAAAGTCAGACCGGAGCAGAATTGGACTGATAGTTTTGTGAAGATTGCACAAACTCACAAAACTCACTCATTTCTTCAAGTGACCGGCGGCTAAGGGTGCAAAGGATGACTCATGGGTGGCTTCCTCCCCTTCTCCCCCTTGGATGACCGGTGGCATTGCTTACTTAATTTGGTAATAAGTAAGCAATGCATGAATTAGGATAGATCGAGTACCACAGTCTAATTTTCATATTCCAAAGCCAAACTTAGAACTTACGCCCTTTAATAGCATTGTTCGGGACGAACAACTAAAAGTGGGGGGTAATCTGATGGACCAAAGTTATACGAGTCAGAAACACAGTAAAACCCCCTTAATTAGACTGTTTGTCTATCTAACGTCTACGTGTTAGTCCCGATATATTTTCACAGGGCATTTTAGAGACTGAAGTGAAAACACGCTAAGGAGAGGATTTTAAGCTGAAAAGATAACAAGAGTCAATCCAAGGTCAAGATCATATGCCGACTGAAGAAATATCAAGGATCCTGACGTTGAATTGACCAGAACAAATTAATCAGAGGAATCAGGAGTGGAGTCAAGACAGCCCGGGGAAGAAATACATTGACAGTTTTGTGAAAAGACTGCACAAAACTGTACAAAACTCACATTTGGGCAAGATGACCGGCCACCACTCAAGGAGGTGGCCAAGGGAGGAGCTCCTCCCCCTTGGGCCACCGGCAACCGGCGGCTATGGGAGGAGGGACCGGCGGCTTTACTATTCCACCACTTGTCACCTCCTCCTCCTCCTCCCTTCTCCTCCCTTGGATCAAATGCACATGTCCACCATCTCCACCACCCATTTCCACCCATTTTGGCTATAAATACAAGCCTCCTCCTCCTCATTTCAACACACCTCAATCCAAATTCACTTCTCTCTCTAGAAGTTGTAACATTTGTAATGTTGTAATTTTGCTTTGGAAATAAAGGAAAGCTCCCTTGGCGCTTCAACGGTTGTAAGTATTATTTTTAGTATTTATTTAACTGTTGTCTATAATTCCTTAGTATAATGTTTAGCGCGATGAATAGTAGCTAAACTTGTAGTTCGGTCTAAGGGGCGCGCTTGTATTATAAAATGTTTTAAGACTATTAACTTAGTGTCTAGTCTAAGTATTCAAAACTTATTCTATGTGCCATATATTAAGTCAGAACGTCCAAGGTAGAGTGGATGCTTGGAATGGCAAAACTCTACAACGGGGTTCGTAAACTTGTACGGATAAGTGGATGCTTGGAATGGCAAAGCTTATCTGAGAAGTTTGACTCATCTTAAACACCATTTGGTTGATCGGGAATGATTGATCAAATGGATGCACATAGGCTAATATAACCGGGAACGGAGTATTAGTCTAAATAGAATAAGTGTTCTACGTCCTTGGAATAGGCTAGACAGTGTACGCAAATCGAGTGCTTGGAATGGCCTTGATACACCGTTTGAATACTTAGGAGAGTCACTAAAGGTCAATGATAAACAGGATATAATACAAGTCCCCTGAAACCGAACATTTCTCTTTAATTATAATCTGTAATTTACTTTCCAGTATTAAAATCAACCAACCAATCAATCAATCAATCAAAATAGCTGGTAGCTTTAAAACCAACCGACCGACTTTAAACACGCTCCCACGCTGCGTAATCCCCCCGAAGAACAATTATTCCCCTGGTTCCCTTGGGTTCGACCCCTACTTACCAAGTACTACCCAGTAGTATAGTTGCGAGTAGCGGACTATAAATTTATTTGCACAATCGCTTTGACGACAAGCGGTTCTGTCAAATTGGCGCCGTTGCCGGGGAACTAGTCATCGGATAACTGTTCTTTAAACCGTTACGCGCTTCAAAACAACCATGTCTCGCGAAGAAAGTCACCATGACTACCAGGATGACGAAGAAATAAACCTGTACGATCAGAATGATGAGGTACCGTTTCCATTCGTCAACGATCCGGAACAACTCATCAGAAACAGAAGAGCTCGTGATAGGGAAGCAGTCAGAAGAAACCAAGAATTACCCGAGGACCGAAATGCAGCTGGTCCAGTACAACCTCCTATCCATCCCCCACGACCACAACCTCAACCTCGATACATGCCAAGGAGAGAACCCGCTTTCGACGACTACTACGGAGATAACTACTACCGTGAACCGACGATGGGCGAGTTAAATGCCCCTAATTTCGAGACACAGCCGTGGTGCATCTATGAGAGCCCTGAATTAGAAAATATAACCATCAACGCATCAGTGGCACACAGTCTGCCAAAATTCTCAGGATCTCAAGGAGAATCTGCCGCAACTCACCTTCAACGCCTACATGGCATTTGCCAGAATCTAAAGCCCAACCGGGTGAATATGGACGACTTCAAGTTAAAAGCGTTCTATTTTTCCCTCACTGACTCGGCAAGTGACTGGTTCCTTTCATTGCCTTCCGTAAGCATTAGAACATGGGTTCAGATGCAGAAGAAATTCTTAGATAAATACTATCCGGCTGGAAGATCCATACAAGTAAGGAAGCAACTACAGGAAATCAAACAAGGTCCCAATGAAACCATGTACGATTACCCGGAAAAGTTCAATCACCTAGAAAGGAGTTGCTGTACCCTTGGACTTCCCGAGAAACTCGTCATCGAGTACCTCATTGATGGATTAAGACCATTAGACAAAATGCTCTTGGATGCCTCAGCGGGAGGGTCCATGATGAATCTATCATTAAGTGGCATCAGAAATCTCATCGCCAACGTTGCTGAAAATGCTCGATTTAGAGAAGAGACCACTCGTCAAGATGAATTCTCTCGATCAAAAAGGGTAGCACAAACTGAGGCATCAGTAAACTCCATAACTGAAGAGATGAAACAGTTAAAGGAGATGATGATTGAGATCATACGTAGACAGCCAGTTACGGTAAAACCTTGCGAGTTCTGTGGTTCTACGGACCACAAAACGGACGCATGCCCAACATTGATAGAAGAAGAACCGACTGATGTGAATGCAGTGGGAGGATATCAAGGATACAACAACGTCAGAGCTGGACAAAATAGACAGTACGGTCAAACGTCCAACCCAGGCTGGCGTAACAACAACAGCTATCTTCAGACGGAGACACAACCAGCTGTCCCTCAACTAGCGCAGTCATTCTACCAACCACCCCACCGACAATATCACCAGAACACTCCATCAGCAGGTCAATATCACCAAAAAGGGCCAAATCAGTACCAAGCCAGACCAAGCAATCAGCAGGAGCCAAGCAAGTCGCTCAACGACACGATGAAGGAGCTCACGGGAAACATTAATCAATTGGGTACTTCACTACACCAGTACCAGGCAAAAACTGACGGTGCAATTTCAGAATTGACCAAACAAATGTCCCAGCTCGCCACCGCAATGTCAACACTCACTACTGAACCTGGCAGACTTCCTTCACATACCGTTCAAAACCCAAAGGTGAACATAAGCATGATAAAGAGGTCAAGCATGAAGGGTGCACTAGGAGAAGTAGCACGATCCCCAACCTACAGACTTACAAATAATCATTTCGACCATAGGAGTCGACCTGATTGGAATCAAGAAGAAGACCGACCCTATGATGGCAAAACATGGGTTACACATGCCGACAATGGACGATATGCATTCACCGTCTGCATAACACCACCGCCTATTATACACACCGACGTACCAGCATCAGGATGGGACGACGACAACAACTTAAGGTCAAGGAATAGGCAGACTGGTCAAAGAATAGAAAGAACCCTCGTTTCAGACCATGAGTCACAACCGGAAAGAGATAAAGACCCAGGAGCCTTTACAATCACTTGCTGTATTGGTGAAACCCAGATCCACAAATGCTTAGTCGATCTTGGGGCTGCTGTCAACTCCATGCCTTCCTCCTTGTATTACTTACTAGGACTAGGTCCGTTGAAACCTCCCCGGTCAAATATCGAGCTAGGAGATAAGTCATGCATCCGTCCGGTTGGAGAACTGGAAGATGTAATACTCCATGTGGGAGAGCTCGTCGTTGCTGCAGACTTCTATGTAATACCAACAGAAGAAATCGGCGAAGATGATCCTCCGACAATAATATTGGGACGACCATTCCTCTATGCCACTAAAGCAAGAATCGATGTGGGCAAGGGGTCATTATCACTTAAGTTCGGCGGCAAAATTGCACACTTCTACATTAATAAGAGCCGCCCGGACACGAAGAAACCGCCAGACATAACACCTATCTCAGATCACAGTGCACAGTTTTCTGACATGTCATTAGGGACCAAAAAAGTATCAAGACCAGCAGCTATGGTCAAAGGTCTCCCGCCTTCTCAGAAACAATGGAAAGAGAAAACACAAAAACAATGGAGCTCTTACTCCAGCAAGAAGTCAGGAAGAAGCAACACTGGAACGGTGGCAAAGTTTGACCTCAGCCACCCATGGGACCCAAACCAATGAACCACAAACGAGGTATCGTCGAGCCAACGACGTTAAACAAGTGCACTGGTCGGGAGGTAACCCGACACTATCTTACTTTTCCGCACTTTAATTTCTGTCATTTAAATTCAGTATTTAGTTTTAAGCTTGCATGACTTTTGAACTAAGGCACGCCTTCGTTCAAAAGTGGGGGGTGAGAACCACCTGTGTACATAAATAACATGCAGCTATTTTTCTTTTTTTAGTAATAAGTACCTTTTTGAAAATATGAACTTAAGAATGTGAAAAAGATAAATCATAATTCATGCATTAACCTTGTGAAAATTCAACTGTTTAAAAACTTAGAATGTAACTTTCCATTTGTCCTTTGTGCTGAGATAACTAGGGATGTGGAGTTGATATGAACTGCCCTAGAGAGGCTTGGAAAGCAATCAAAGGATCAGATCAAACTATATGGGTTTCGAAGTCAGTGGAGGCTGCACTTTGGGTTTTCAGTGAATAATTGAAGTCAACTCCGCCAAGAAGCATCTATGCAAAGGCGAGGACGGGAATCAGACCGTCCTCTCTCTAGTCAAAATAGCCGAGAAAATAGATGGGCGACCCTCATCTTGACCCGCGCAAAACGACAAAGACGAGAGGAGCGGGGAGGTATTTCCATAGGCTTGCGGGCGATGATTGGACCTCCCAAAAAGGCTCGAGAAAATGGACTAGCAATCACAAAAAGGCGAAAAGCTCAATGAAGCAAATCAAAAGAGGCCAAAGGCCCAAAATTGTGAAGGTTTTAACCGAGCAAAAGTGAAGCACTCAAAAAAGTCAAATCAAAGGCCAAAGGCCGATTCACTACAACAAAAAAGCAGTCCCTCGCCAAAGAAGAAAATCAAAAAGGCTCAACTCACTGAAACCCGAATCGAATCATGTGCTAGAGAAAGCTACCAGAAAACCATATAGTAAGAGACAATCCCGAGGTTGCAGTCCAGGAGCCTAAAAAGGGCTATCTCCCGAGACATCCAATATAATTTGCATCTCAGCACGGAGGTACAAGTATTAAGTTTCTTCTATTTATTTACGCAGTTTAATTTGGTAATAAGTAAGCAATGCATGAATTAGGATAGATCGAGTACCACAGTCTAATTTTCATATTCCAAAGCCAAACTTAGAACTTACGCCCTTTAATAGCATTGTTCGGGACGAACAACTAAAAGTGGGGGGTAATCTGATGGACCAAAGTTATACGAGTCAGAAACACAGTAAAACCCCCTTAATTAGACTGTTTGTCTATCTAACGTCTACGTGTTAGTCCTGATATATTTTCACAGGGCATTTTAGAGACTGAAGTGAAAACACGCTAAGGAGAGGATTTTAAGCTGAAAAGATAACAAGAGTCAATCCAAGGTCAAGATCATATGCCGACTGAAGAAATATCAAGGATCCTGACGTTGAATTGACCAGAACAAATTAATCAGAGGAATCAGGAGTGGAGTCAAGACAGCCCGGGGAAGAAATACATTGACAGTTTTGTGAAAAGACTGCACAAAACTGTACAAAACTCACATTTGGGCTAGATGACCGGCCACCACTCAAGGAGGTGGCCAAGGGAGGAGCTCCTCCCCCTTGGGCCACCGGCAACCGGCGGCTATGGGAGGAGGGACCGGCGGCTTTACTATTCCGCCACTTGTCACCTCCTCCTCCTCCTCCCTTCTCCTCCCTTGGATCAAATGCACATGTCCACCATCTCCACCACCCATCTCCTCCCATTTTGGCTATAAATACAAGCCTCCTCCTCCTCATTTCAACACACCTCAATCCAAATTCACTTCTCTCTCTAGAAGTTGTAACATTTGTAATGTTGTAATTTTGCTTTGGAAATAAAGGAAAGCTCCCTTGGCGCTTCAACGGTTGTAAGTATTATTTTTAGTATTTATTTAACTGTTGTCTTTAATTCCTTAGTATAATGTTTAGCGCGATGAATAGTAGCTAAACTTGTAGTTCGGTCTAAGAGGAGCGCTTGTATTATAAAATGTTTTAAGACTATTAACTTAGTGTCTAGTCTAAGTATTCAAAACTTATTCTATGTGCCATATATTAAGTCAGAACGTCCAAGGTAGAGTGGATGCTTGGAATGGCAAAACTCTACAGCGGGGTTCGTAAACTTGTACGGATAAGTGGATGCTTGGAATGGCAAAGCTTATCTGAGAAGTTTGACTCATCTTAAACACCATTTGGTTGATCGGGAATGATTGATCAAATGGATGCACATAGGCTAATATAACCGGGAATGGAGTATTAGTCTAAATAGAATAAGTGTTCTACGTCCTTGGAATAGGCTAGACAGTGTACGCAAATCGAGTGCTTGGAATGGCCTTGATACACCGTTTGAATACTTAGGAGAGTCACTAAAGGTCAATGATAAACAGGATATAATACAAGTCCCCTGAAACCGAACATTTCTCTTTAATTATAATCTGTAATTTACTTTCCAGTATTAAAATCAACCAACCAATCCATCAATCAATCAAAATAGCTGGTAGCTTTAAAACCAACCGACCGACTTTAAACACGCTCCCACGCTGCGTAATCCCCCCGAAGAACAATTATTCCCCTGGTTCCCTTGGGTTCGACCCCTACTTACCAAGTACTACCCAGTAGTATAGTTGTGAGTAGCGGACTATAAATTTATTTGCACAATCGCTTTGACGACAAGCGGTTCTGTCAACTACCAGGATGACGAAGAGATAAACCTATACGATCGAAATGATGAGGTGCCACTTCCATTTGTCGACGATCCGGAACAAATCATCCGAGACAGAAGATCTCGTGATAGGGAGGCCGCCCGAAGAAACCAAGGACCACCCGAGGACCGAAATGCAGCTGGTCCAGTGCAACCCCCTATACGTCCCCCACACCCTCAACCTCGACAAATGCCAAGGCAAGAACCTGTCTTCGACGACTACTATGGGAATAACAACTACCGCGCACCTACGATGGGAGAGCTGAATGCCCCAGATTTCGAAACGCAACCATGGTGCATCTACGAGGGCCCTGAACTGGAATACATTACCATCAACGCATCAGTGGCCCATAGCTTGCCCAAGTTCTCAGGAGCACATGGAGAATCTGCGACAACTCACCTCCAACGCTTACACGGCATTTGCCAAAATCTAAAACTCAATCGAGTGAGTATAGACGACTTCAAGTTGAAAGCGTTCTATTTTTCCCTCATTGACGCGGCAAACGACTGGTTCCTTTCTTTGCCTTCCGGTAGCATCAGAACATGGGCTCAGATGCAAAAGAAATTCCTAGACAAATATTACCCGGCAAGAATAGCAATGCAAGTAAGGAGGCAACTACAAGACATCAAGCAAGGGCCCAATGAAACCATGTACGATTACCTGGAAAAGTTCAACCACCTGGAGAGAAGCTGCTGTACCCTTGGACTGCCTGAGAAACTCATCATCGAGTACCTCATTGATGGATTAAGACCATTAGACAAAATGCTTCTAGATGCCTCAGCTGGAGGATCCATGATGAATCTATCATTGAGTGGCATAAGGAACCTCATCGCCAACGTTGCTGAAAATGCCCGATTTAGAGAAGAGACAACCCGGCAGGAAGAATTCTCCCGAACAAAAAATGTAGCACGATCTGAAACACTGATGAGCTCTATGCCAGAAGAGATGAAACAATTAAAGGAAATGATGATTCAGATCCTACGAAGACAACCAGTTCCAGTTAAGCCTTGCAAATTTTGTGGTTCTACGGACCATAAAACTGACGCATGCCCGACAATAATAGAAGAGGAACCGGCAGAAGTGAATGCAGTGGGAGGATACCAAGGATACAACAACAACAACAACGACAGAGCCGGACAAAACAGACAGTATGGTCAAACAACCAACCCGAGCTGGCGTAACAACAACTATCCTCAGAAGGAAGCACAACCAGCTGTCCCTCAACTAGCTCAGTCATTCTACCAACCCCCCCCCCCACCGACAGTATAACCAGAACGCTCCATCAGCAGGCCAATATCAGCAAAAAGGACCGAATCAGTACCAAACTGGCCCGAACAATCAGTAAGAACCAACCAAGTCGCTCGATGACACAATGAAGGAGCTCGCAGGAAGCATAAATCAATTGGGTACTTCACTACACCAATACCAAGCGAAAACTGACGGGGCAATTTCAGAATTGACCAAACAAATGTCCCAGCTCGCCACCGCAATGTCAACACTCACTAATGAACCTGGCAGACTTCCTTCACAAACCATCCAAAATCCAAAGGCAAATATTAGCATGATAAGGAGGTCAAACATAAAGGCGACAATGGGAGAAGTAGCACGAACCCCAACTTACAAACTTACCAACAAACACTTCACCCATAGGCGTCATCCTGAGTGGAATCAAGAGGAAGACTGACCCAATGATGGCAAAACATGGGTTACGCATGCTGACAATGGACGGTACGCATTCACCGTTTGCATAACACCACCACCGATCATACACTCTGACATACCAGCATCTGGATGGGATGACAATAACGATTTAAAGTGGGACTCTCCAACTAATATTTATGCTTCGAAGCAAAATATTAAGGGGCCCGATTATACGAATCCTAAACCAAGGAATGGGCAGAATGGCCCGACAATAGAAAGAGCCCTCACTTCAGATCATGAGTCACAACCGAAAAGAGATAAAGACCCAGGGGCCTTCACAGTCACCTGCGCTATTGGTGAAGCACAGATTCATAAGTGCTTAGTCGATCTTGGGGCTGCTGTCAACGCCATGCCCTCCTCCTTATATTACTTATTAGGACTTGGTCCATTAAAACCACCCAGGTCAAATATCGAGCTAGGAGATAAATCGTGCATCCGTCCGGTTGGAGTGCTGGAAGACGTAATACTCCATGTGGGAGAGCTCGTCGTTGCTGCAAACTTTTATGTAATACAAACGGGAGAGACCAGCGAAGACGACCCTCCAACAATAATATTGGGACGACCATTCCTCTACGCTACTAAAGCAAGAATCGATGTGGGCAAGGGCTCATTATCGCTGAAGTTCGGCGACAAAATTGCAAATTTCTACATTGATAATAGCCGCACGGATACAAAGAAACCGCCAGACATTATACCTATCTCAGATCACGGTACACAGATTTCTGACCTGTCAAAAGAGACCGAAAAAGTAACAAGACCAGCAGCTATGGTCAAGGGTCCCTCGCCTTCTCAGAAACAATGGAAAGAAAAAACACCAAAACCATGGAGTTCTAACCCAAGCAAGAAATCAGGAAAAGTCAAGGCAATAATCAACACAGGAACAGTGGCAAAATACAACCTGAGCCACCCATGGGATCCAAACCAGTGATCCCCATGCGTCGAGCCAACGACGTTAAACAAAGGCACTGGTCGGGAGGTAACCCGACACCTATCTTACTTTCAGTACTTTTATTTGCTGTCATTTAATTTTTACCAATAAGTCGCTCTCACCCACTTGGTGCATAGAATGAAATGACTATTCAGGAATCGGTTATAGGTGCAACATCAAGCCAGCCAGGCCTATGCCAAGAGTTCAAGGCCCCAGCTGAACTCCCTCGATTATCCAGCCTCATGCCATGTCGTTCACTCGACACTTTAAAGGGTGTTCTGTTCTTCCCTTTTCCTTAATGTCATTTCCTTCTCATAATTGTCTACTTGCATGGCTTTTGAACTAAGTCTTGCTGAAAGGCACGCCTTCGTTCAAAAGTGTGGGGTGAGAACCGCCTGTGTACATAACATGTTTTTCTTTTCCTCTTCCCTTAATATTATCTTTTTGAAAATATGAACTTGAGAATGTGAAAAAGATAGATCATAATTCATGCATTAACCTTGTGAAAATTCAACTGTTTAAAACTTAGAATGTAACTTCTCATTTGTCCCTTTGTGCTGAGATAAACTAGGGATGTGGAGTTGATAGAAAATTCCCTAGAGAGGCTTGGCAAGCAATCGAAGGACTGAATTTCGCTATATGGTTTACGAAGTCAGTGGAGGCTGCACTTCGGGTTTCAGTTGAGTCAGAAGTCATCTCCGCCATGCAGTGTTTATGCAAAAAGAAAAAAGGCGGGACGGGAATCAAACCGTCCTATCTCTAGTCAGAGTAGCCGGGAAAATAAATGAGCGACCCTCATTTTGACTCGCGCGAAACGGCAAGGATGAGAGA
Organism: Rhodiola kirilowii; assembly: GCA_033675215.1. Lineage (NCBI taxonomy): Eukaryota > Viridiplantae > Streptophyta > Magnoliopsida > Saxifragales > Crassulaceae > Rhodiola > Rhodiola kirilowii. The sequence continues at coordinate 11,311,297 of CM066195.1, read as the reverse complement.
GAGCGGTGAGGTATTTCCATATGCTCGCGGGCGATGATTGGACCTCCAAAAAAGGCTTGAGAAAATGGACTAGCAAGCCACAAAAAGGTAATAGCTCAAAGAAGCAAATCAAGAGGCCAAAGGTCCAAAATTATGAAGGTTTTAACCGAACAAAAGTGAAGTACTCAAAGAATCAAATCAAAGGCCAAAGGTCGATTCACTACAAAAAAGCTGTCCCTCGCCAATAAGAAAATTAAAAAGGCTCAACTCATCTATGAAACCCGAACCGAATCACGTGCTAGAGAAAGCTACAAGGAAACCATATAGCGCAAGATAGTCCCGAAGTTGCAGTCCAGGAGCCTGAAAAGGGCTATCTCCCGAAACATCCGAATTAATTTGTATCTCGGCACGGAGGTACAAGTATCAAGTTTCTTCTAAGTATTTACACGGTTTAATATGGTAATAAGTAAGTAATGCATGAATTAGGATAAATCTAGTCCCACAGTCTCACTTTCATATTTTAAAAGTTTACTTAGATAGTATGTGCCGCCCTTTAATAGCATTGTTCGGGACGAACAACTAAAAGTGTGGGGTGATCTGATGGACCATAATTATACGAATCATAAACACAGTTAAACCAACCAAATTAGACTGTTTGTCTATTTAACTTTTGCTTGTTAGTTCCGATATTTATCTATAGGGTATTTTGGAGTCTAGAGAGAATACAGGCTAAGGAGGAGTTTTTACGCTAAAAATATATTACGAGTCATTCCAAGGTCAAGACCAGATGCCGACTGAAGAAATATCATGAACCTGACATGGAATCACTCAATACAAATCCAACCGAAGAGCAACCAAAGTCAGTCCGGAGCAGAAATGAACCGATAGTTTTGTGAAAACTTCCCAAAACTCACAAACCACTCCCCTCATGCCACGTAGCCGTCGGCTTCCTCCTCACATCCCCCTCTCCTCCTCTCCCCTTCCTCCACATGGGCCGGCGGCTTTGGGAGGAGATGACAAGGGCCGGCGGCTTTGGAGAGCTCCATGGAGAGCTTGCCAAGTGTCTTCACTCCTCACCACATCTTCCCCTCCTCCAAGCCTATAAATACACCCCCCTTCCCTTTGTAATCTACATCCACAATCCCACAATTCACAATCACTTATCTCTCTAGATTTGGGCACTATTTTGTAAGCTTTTGTTTGAAATCTATAATACTCATGTTGGTTCTTGAGTATTCTAGTAGTTTTTGAGTTTACTCCTGTTGGTTCTTGAGTATTCTCCTTTACTTACTGTCTTTCAAAAACCCTCGAGTACTTAGCTATGGTATCCACCTCTATGGATATTCGTAGCTAAACTCTTCATTCGGTTGAAGGGGTGTACTTGTATCATAAAATGTTTTAGGCCATACTTTTAGTGCCTCTTCTTTGTATTCAAAACTTGTTCTATGTGCCATATATTAGGTTAGAACTTCCAAGGTCGAGTGGATGCTTGGAATGGCAAAGCTCTTCCGTGGGGTTCGTAAACATACTCGGATAAGTGGATGCTTAGAATTGCAAAGCTTATCTGAGGAGTTTGACCTTTCTAAAACACAATTTGGTTGGTCGGGAATGACTGGTCAAATGGATGCACATAGGCTAATATACCTTGGAATGGGGTATTAGTCTAAATAGAACAAGTGCTCTACGTCTTGTAATGGACTAGACAGTGTGGCAAATTGAGTGCTTGGAATGGCCTTGATACACTTTTGAATACTTAGTAGGATCACTAAAGGCCAATGATAAACAGGCTACGATACAAGGCCCCCGAAACCGAATGCTTTCCTTAGATTAAAAACATCACCTGCACTTACTTTCAATTTTAGTATAAACTGCTTATCAACTGCTCACCTCCCGGAAGACTTGCCAATCACGCAACAACCGCTGTAAGTCTTCTCTTTCATTTTCAGTATTTACTTTTCTGTCATTTACTTTTCCGCACTAAAAACCAAAACCAACAAAAAAAACACTTAGTTTTCCGCACTAAAACCTCAATAAACCTAAAACACGCTCCCTCCCTGTACGATCCCTCAAAGAACAACTTATCCCCCTAATTCCGTTGGGTTCGACCCCTACTTACCACTTGCTACCCAGTAGTAAAGTCATGAGTAGCGGAGATATAAATTTATTTTGCACAGAGAACACCGCACCTTAACGACAGTGCGGTGGGCTCCGTCACACTGCATACTTGATCAAAGGCGCTTTCCACCTTAGGTAAGCCGACTACCAAATCCTTCTGATGGAGTTTGTGCAGTAGCCTCATACTTGCATGCTCGAACCTCTTGTGCCATAACATGGAGTTTTCAGCAATACTTGCAAGGCACAGTTCTTCCTTAGGAGTGAATTCTGGATCAACAATGTAGACTTCATCCACAAAAATTCCTCTTAGAACTATCTCACCTGTCTCATTGCACCTCACTAGCCAATCATTAGAATTGAATATGACATGATTTTTACCGTATTGACATAACTGAGATACGCTTAGCAGATTATATCTCAACCCTTCAACTAGGCTTACCTCCCTGATTCGAATGGAATCTGAGATTCTTACCTCTCCTTTTGCTATCACCGTTCCCTTGCTTTTGTTTCTGAAGATTATGCTTTCTCCGGAATGTATTTGGAGCGAATCGAACCACATTGGATTTCCTGTCATGTGTCTTGAACAGCCACTGTCCAGGTACCAGGGACGGGACCTCACTCCTTCCTGCAAGGAAAGGATCAATTTTTACGCACCCGGACAAGCTTTGGCTTACTGGGCTTAGGAATAGATTTACCAAATGGAACATAATAAGATTGATGGTAAGCAGCATGGTCAGCTGTGTCAATCTTTCGCCTGGGTGTGCTCCGTGGTCTACCTCGGATCGCTGGATCATAGTGGGGGCGAGAGTAATCAACTCTGCCCTTCTTTCTGTATGGACTAGCTTTCTTCTGATGGCGTGGTCCTGGGCAGCGATCCTGAGCTTCCAACCATTTGCGACTCCTTTCATCAATCTCCCTTGGTCTTGGGCATTCTGTTCTGAAATGTCTAGATTGTCCACTAGTCCAGCATGTTCTATGGCATGGAAGATCGACATACTTGCTTCTACCAGGCGGTGTGGATGTCTTCATCTTTCTAGCCTGGAAGTCTATCCTTGAGGGCTTATGGCTCTATCTCATCTTTAGCCATATTTCATCAGCTTTTCTGGCCATGTAGGGAACAGAGTTCGTATCATGGATATTGAATCCTTCATGTGGACTTTCTTCCCTCTCCGTCTGTCTGATGGTCTGAGGCCTTCTTCTTTGGAGAGAGCATTCTCCTGGTTCTGTCATCTTCCCTTTTCCTTTTCCAGCTTTCTCCTTTTCTGCCTTTTCTTCATATTCGAGCCCCGGTCTAATGAACTTTTTCTTGTAGACCGTGTTCTCTTCCTCCACCCTTTTTGCTTCCAGCTCACGGATCCATTCTTCTTTCCATGTAGCGTCCTCGAGTCTCAGGTTTTCCACTGTCTGGAGGAGTTCTTCATTCTTTTGTCTAAGATTGTTTAGCTCATCATTCAGCTCTTCAACCTTTGCTTGGAAGTCAGCTAGCTCAGTATTTCCGATCGTCATGACATAGAACAGAACCAGCTCTGGTCAACCAAAGCCATGCGCCTTGAGAAAGAAATGGCAGAACATAGCTATCATTTCTGCAAGATCAGATTCAGAGAAGACTTTATCAACAAAAGAATCAGTATCTATTACCTCATCAGTTGTAGAGTGATCCATTAGGCATGCCTCCTTTGAATGTCTTCCATCGTCACTTTCTTCATCAGAGTCTCCCCATGCGGCAAACATATCGTGAGCTGGTTTGGGGACGGATGCTTCTCCTTTCTGGACGGGTGGCTCTTCTTTCTTTCTGCTGTAACAGTCTTTTGAAAAATGCTTCTTCTTTTGGCAGTGGTAACAGGTTTTGTCTTCTCTTTGTCCTGGATTCTTTCCGTTTCCATTTGACGCAGCACCTTTGGAGAAGTTTCTGCGACTTCCTCCTGTTCTGAAATCTCTTTTCCCTTTGCTAAAGTTTGCCACTTTCAAAGCTCTAGTCAGTAGTGTTATTTCATCATCCTCCTTCGATGACTCATCTGAATGTGCAAGATCGAGTGCCTTTTCTACCCTTAGGGCGATGGCTTGAGATTTGTCGAACTGTCTCCTTGCCATCTTCCTTTCCGCGATTCCAGCTTGGCTCTGTAGGTTGGCAACCAGTTCTTCTAGTGTGACATCTTTAATTCCTCTTTGAGCTTGCAGAGCTAGTGTAACGTGCTCCCACTTTGAATTTAGGGCCTGCATGAATTGATGAGTGATCTTCCATTCCGAAAGCTTCTCATTCAGGTATTCCAGCTGCCCAATTATGACTTGAAACCTTGTGAAGAAATCTTCCAAGGATTCATCCTTTTTCTGCGTGACAGTCTCATAATCCTTAGTGGCGGCTAGAATCCTGTTTCTCTTGATATCTTCGTTTCCTCCATACAGTCTCACTAATCCATCATACATTTCCTTAGCTGTCTTGTACATTGCCACTTTGATTTGATCTCCGGGAGAAAGAGCCATGTATAGAACTTTCTTTGCTCTAGCATTTTTTTCGAGCTTTTTGTAGTCCTCATCAGTATACTTATCCTTGGTTTTCTCCACTGGTTTTTCAACATCTGTTGTGTCTAGTGGGATGATGAGGGACCCGTTTCGAATATGCTCCACATCTGTCCATCCAGCGAGCATACGTGAGCCCCAAACTGGTCTTTCCACCAGTCAAACTGTCTGGGCTTCAGCAGCGGCGGTTTCCAGAACGAATCGTTGATTGACGACATGATTTTTCCTGTAATGCTAACAAACAAATCTAGAGCACTCGGCTCTGATACCACGTGTTGGATCGATTAGTGTTAGCAAACTATCAGACGAAAGTCTTTGACTTGGATTCTCGTCTGATATTCAGATGGCAGTGGAATAAAAATGCAGGAATGTAAATGACTGAACAATACTACACACAGATGTAGAGTGGAAACCTTATCACAACAATGATAAGGTGAAAACCACTACCTTTCAGATTTTTCTGAAAGGATTTGTGAAACCAACTACTTTTATTCCGATATTCTTGTATGGTTTACAAACTAGGTCTTTTCACTAGACTCTATTTGATGACCTCTACTCAATCCGACAAGTAGTTGTTTCAATCTCAAACCTCCGTGTGTGTGCGATTGCAGCAGACTTTTCTCCACAAGGCAGTAGCTTTTGTTCTTCTCTCTTCAGAACACGCCGCCTCTTCTTTCTGGAATCGCCACCCGACACTTGTCAAACCCTAGGACATTAAGTAGGGTTGTCCGTGTCTTGTCATCTGGGCCCAGCGGTCTGGCCCGTCTGAACTTTATGAACCCAATAGCCTTTATTCGAATAGACAGGATTCCTTCTAGAATCTTCCTTTTATCTGCTTCTCCATTAAGTAGAGCTTGCCATAACCGATCTGTATGATCTTGTGGATTCAACCGTCTTATGGCAACTCGATCTCTGATCTATCATCGATCTGTTAGATGGATTTCTGCACACTTAGTGGGAATGTTAACTAAGTGTTTGTGATCATCAAAACCTATGGGTTCCAACAAAAAGCTTACAAATCCTCATCAATTAGGTTGGCAAGGTAAGTGTTGGTCCGTTCATTGATTTATAAATCAGTATGTTGACATGTTTGAATCTCAAACCCTTATGCTCCAGTTTACTTTTTTCCCTTTTGTTTTGGGTTTTGGTTTTGAAATAGGCTCAATCATACAATTAAAGCTAGACGGATAACTTAGTTCCGATTAGGTAGTTTCTCTAGTCAATCTGGTATAACATTGTTTACTGATGAATCACATTAATTATATTTCGGTCTTGATTATGTAAAGTCCTAGTCAGTGTACGTAGTGTGTGGTGATTCGATTTTTTACAATTCTGATAGTTAACCAATGATTTTATATGATTTATAGATTAGAAGTCATGGAAACAAGATAGCTCAAATGAGCATATCAGTATATTATCAGAAACAAGATACCATGAGTTAGAGAAGAATTAGTATATTATTGCAATCAATATTGATATATATTTAGAGACCTTTATCAGTTTAAAGATAACATGATTGATCTTTGATTCTTGTTTTTTAGGTAACATATAAATTTGGCATTGATCACTTGTTGAGATATTGATTCTTGTTTAATTCTTGACTTAATATTTGCTTGTCAAATATTTGTGGAAACTTTATTCAGACTAGCTTGATGCATTTAAACTATTTCGAGTGTCAATTAGATTGGGCAGCAGTTAGCCGTGTTTTGGATTATACAGTATGCCCATATGTTATGAAGCTGGACAGACTCTGCTATGTGTTTTTTTATGTCCGTATGACTTGTAATTAGCTCGGTGTTGTACTTCCGTAATTAGATTGTTCCTAGTGTCAAAAAAAAGTTATTATTATGTATTATGTTGTTTATGCATGTAGGTTTCTACTAAACGGAAGCAGAACAGAAAATGTCAGCGTTCATATAAATCTTTCCCAGACTCAGCATCAACAACTCAGTCACTGACCCGAGCTACAAAAAAATGATTGAAGCACCCAAGGGTCTTGGATCTAATATGACACATAATAGATTTTCGTGAAAAGTTTGACCTTCAGTTAACTTTTTGGAGACCTTTCATGGTTCAAAACATGTAAAATATATTTATCATGTGATGGATGTAGGTTTCAGGGTGAATGTACCATAATTCGACTTGTAAACTTATATTATAAAATATGTTTCAAACAATTTCATTATTGTCCGAACTCTAAATAAATTGATGCTATTGTAAAAAAACAATCAAAGATTTTACGATTTGTACTGGACTAAATAAATCTAGACCAAAAATATATTTAAATTGAGCCAAATACATAATTTATATGAAAAGAATTCTAATTTGATGTCAATTGTAAAATTCATAATTTTAGTTAGGTCCAAAACTTGAAAATTGAATGTCATTTGAAAATCTAGATAGTTTGGACAATGATTTGTAAAAGAGTGATAGCTCATATACCACCATTTTGTACTTTTCTCAAAAGAATTCACATAGTTCTTTCAAGGGATTTTGAATTATTATATTTGAATTTTGTGCCGTGTATATAGAGACTTCTTAATGTATAAGTATGGCTAAAAATAGAGTCGCAATGAAGAAAAGCGATCCCTATGCTCCGCAAAACTCATCCTCTAATGACAAAAACTGGAGGCGCAAAATTAAGAGCCTCGCCTCTAGAATTTTCCATGTGCATCAGGAGGTCGAGCAGGTGAGGGAGTCCGCTTCACACCTAGCCTTGCCCAGGCAGTAACAATTGGTGTTGCTAACTTGCTATTATTGAGGAAGACCGTAAAGCCTCGCCTTCACAAAGTGACTACTATCACTATGGCCTTAGATCAGCTATTACGAGGGCTTATACTATTCTCAGTTCCGAATCCTTGAAGGATGAGGCTTAAAATTATTGACCGAAGTAACTTTATTATCAAAGTAATTTATGACAAAATAATAATTTATAAGTTTTTTTTTATGGAATAATTTATAAGTTTTTTTTTTGATGGGAATTTATAAGTTGATATGTAGCTAAAGTATGATATTTTTTTTTGATATAAACTAAAGTATGATATTTGAATGAGAAGAGAAGTTTGATACAAAGTGTCTGTGCTTCAGTTTATAAAATCTCAGAAAGTGAATTTTCTGCCATTTTTCAGCTCTGGAAGATTTTTTTTTATTTTTATGATTGTTCATTTGAACTTGTTAGTATCTGTTAGAATGAGGAATTGAACCATAACTGGTTCGCAAGCTCTGAAAGATTAATAGACTTTGGATTGTGCATACAACAAGCGCTGATCTCGAAAATGGGGTGGTGCCCAGAAGATGTGAAACTAAGCTAAGGGGTGTTAAGTGTAACTATTTCAACTTTGATGTCCGTTTCATAAAAAATTCTTAAAGAAGGACCATACCAAAGTTCGGGAGCTACTGACCAAAATCGGCCTCACTTTCTCTCACTAAAAAAAAAGAAAAAAAGTCTCGATCTTGATCGCTCTCTGTAGCCTGACCTTGCGAGAACCGAGCGACGTTCGACCCCATCGAACCATGTTCCGTCAAGCCGCCGCACGTCTCGTGATCCGATCGACAAAGGCGCGGCCTTTTTCGACAGATCTGTCTGCAGCGTCGTCTGGGGATGCGTCGTTTATCGAGGGGTGGAAGAAGGTTATTCCGAACATGGATCCTCCCAAAACTCCTTCCACTTTTATGAAGCCTCGTCCGGCTGCTCCCTCCACAGTTCCTTCTAAGCTTACTGTCAATTTTGTGCTTCCTTATGCTTCCGAGTTGACTGCCAAAGAGGTCTCATTTTATTTTCCATTCAATTCTTATTTTGTGCTTTAGAGGTTGAATTTGATAATTCATTATTAGAAATCACTTGATCCAATTTCATTTGTTTTGTGTATTGTGTTGTGTATCAGGTCAGATTATTGTGCATTTTTGTACTGTAGCTTGCTATCAGACTCTGGTGTTTCGTTTACATTCGTGTTCTTGGAGTTGGCATGATATATCGAGTTGCAATGGCTTTGTTTGAGGTTTGGTTAATCCGATGAGCTGGGGCCTGGAAGTGAAAGGGCTTTCACCAGCATGTGTTAGGCCTTTATTAACCATTCGATATATTCTTTTTTCTTTCTAGGTAGTTTTTTTAGCCCGCAAGGTTTTGGGTCTGCAGAGTCGTATCTCAACGACAATGATTAACTGTGTATGGTCAATGTGATAGTATTTTAGTATTTACATCAATTCATTTTCCTCATTGTTTTGTCCTGATCCATTTTTGTTCAATTGAAGATCAGTTTAGTTTGATTCTTTTGTGATGCCTGCCCAAATGCTACTATTCGGTTTCCTAAGCCAATAGGCAAATTTAATTGTTTAAGATCTGTACTGATTTTTAGTTTTTGTGTTCTGTTTTATGTGATGAAATTGTATCTTTCTTCAATAATCTTCATTGGCCTATGGTTTTGTTTTGACAGCTGTTGTTTTATAATTTGTTTTCTTTTGGAGCTGGACTGCGATGAGCTTTATGGATGTCTTGATTGTTGGCCTTTCTGATTCATATATGCAGATTCTACTGTTTTTCGTTGATAGTACCGACGAAGTCCGATCAAATAATCATGCTAGGCTAGAATAAATTGGCATGTGATGTTTTTGTCCAAGTTTTTCATCCACCAATGTACTAAGATCAAGTATCAGCAGGTATATATTTTGTCAGGTGGAATCGATGTTTTTTTTAAAAGCACTCAGACATAATGAGTTCCTTATCTTTCCATGAAATGGATTGTTTTTTTACTCACCAAAACTCCCAAAGTTCAAGTTGCCTTTCGGTTGGGATGGTGTATAACTGTATAATCACTAGTCATAGGTCCGCATGCTTACATGTTTATGGATTTTATAATGAAAACTGTTGAAGTGAATTTACTTTGGCATCCATTTCGCTTATGTAATTTAGAACTGAATCAAGGATGATGGGAAAATAATGAACTAAAAATATGTTCTGATCTACCAACAAATTAATATTCGATTTTTATCAGATACAATGTAATAATAATTTGGGATTTTACCTTCCTCTCTCTAAAACCATTCATGCTGTATGACTTACATGAGGCATCATCATGTTGCAGGTTGACATGGTCATGGTACCATCATCCACCGGCCAGCTTGGTGTCCTCCCCGGGCATGTACCCACAATTGCAGAGCTCAAACCAGGTCTCCTTTCCGTGCACGAAGGGAATGATGTGAAAAAATATTTCATCAGCAGTGGCTTTGCGTTCGTTCATGCTAATTCTATTACCGACATTATTGCTGTGGAGGCTGTGCCACTTGAGCAAATTGATCCGAGCCTGGTCCAGAAAGGTCTGGCTGAGTTCAACCAGAAGCTGAGCTCCGCGTCGACCGATCTTGAGAGAGCTGAGGCCCAAATTGGCGTGGAGTTGCACACTGCTATGACCAATGTCCTGGCAGGCTAGAAGTTAGAATCTTGGCCTTCCTCTCCTGATGAATAACAGATGATGACGATTGTCTAAACTTTTCCAGCATTATGCCTGTGCATTTTATTGTTGAGGATTTGCTGCAAGTAACCTCAACACATCCATATTTCGCCTTTTTAAAGTTAAATGTTAATCTCAAATTACTTGGTCTAATTTCACAGTCCCCTGTTTCTTAATGTTTCATCTTCAAATGTTAGGAACCACACTAAACATATCTTGGGTCTTTGGTTTTATGATCCAAAAAAAATCCACGGTGATAAGTAATGATAGACAACTCTCAAACTCATGTCATAAAATGCATCCAAGAGAGTTTGAATCTTCCATCTTCTTGTTATTTGACCAAGACTATAACTGTTAGACTATTACCGTTTTGCCTCTTTGGAGTCATGAACTTGACAAAAAGCAACAAAAACCAAGCTTTCTTGCTCACTATACTCCCAATGTGTTAGAGCACCAAACCACTCATGAAATCACTTCACAAGCTGAATGAATGGATCAAAGCTGAAGCACATGTTGAGAGTCTTCTAAAACTCTCATCATTTCAATATTCAATCGCGTTGGGGGACACAAAAGTACAGGGCACCCCAATAATTTTATAGTCCGGCGAACTAGAGACCTACGTGTGTCTCTGCGGGAAGATAACCTGCACGAGGAACAAGGCGATCGCTGGCAGGCAGCAGTTATGGGGTCCCTGAATACGAAGACATGTCACAAGCATCTCTTTGGCCTGTCTGTTCCTCTCTCCATGTTGTCCAAATTCTCTCATTCATTGCATTTGTGGCATCACTGTATGCAGTAACAAAGGCATGTCTGAAAATGTCTCTACCACCCATCTCCATCCCCATGCCACCCATCACAACCCGTATGTCTCCTTGTAGCTGTAAAGTTTGATTGAACTCAACTTGGATTCGGATTTGGTGAAGTGCAGCAAAATGTTGCAAAGTTTCAAAATGACGTAGTTTTAGGGGCGTCGTTTTCTTATATTTTAAAAAAAATATTAATCCAAACAACGTCGTTTTTATTGAAACGATATCATTTTGACTTGCAGTATTACAGAATCTTACAGAATCTCTTTCCAACAAAAAATATAGAATTTGATAGATACCATTATTATTGTGAATAGAAAACGGACTAAATAAATGTGAAAAAAAGAAAAATGATTCGGTACAAACGACATACTTTTGTAAAAAATACAAACCAATGACCGCCCTTGATTGGTCATTTGGACGAATGAGATTAAATCGCGTATTAAATTATGTTTATGGTTAATTTCTTGACGAAGAATTATAAAATACTTGTGACGAACTATGTCGTACTTTTGATTTTTTTTTCAGCGACGAATTATAACCCATTTTGACGAACTTTGCATTTTGCACCTAAAACATACTTTCAACCTGATGTCTCCTTGAGGGCGAATGAGTTGGCTCGTGTGGTGAACAACTCCCCCGGTTGCTAACAAAGCCCGGATTCGAAAGTCCCTACCTTAACATTAAAAAATGGGAACAGGTGCTAATCTAACTAACCAAGCCTTACCCCAACCGAAAAGAAAAAAAAACCTGATGTCTCCTCGAAAAATAAATACTAAATAAATGTGATAATAATAAATCAACAAATAACAACACTACAACAGTGAGCTCTCATCAATCTCTTTTTTTTTCTTCTAATATATGAATTTCATATTTAATATATGTTTCCATTTTTTTCTTAAAACAATGAGATACATTCCAAGAACTTGTTATTTAGCTTCTACCCATCACTTTAAAGTTACATTATTAACTCAAATGAAAGAACCGTATAACCGATTTCATCCATCAATATTTTAAGCTCCCTATATTTTCAACGGCTAAAAAAAATCTCAAAGCTAATTGAACTAAATTATTGGCTCTTATTTTCTCAACCAATATCTTGTTGTAGCTAAAACCATCCTCTATAAGTACTTGCTTCAAATTGTCATCTGCATTGTTCTCTACATTTCCAAAACCTCTGCTCTTCACCCACCTCGATCAACCGGCCTCCGATCCTCCTCTTCGCTCTGTTACAATGTCGAACGGCGTTTCTTTCCAAGCGGGGATGTTCCACTTTGCTGACTGCGAGCCAACCCGCGGCGATGTGCCTCATTTCCTCGAGTCTTGCTTCCTTTGCAGGAAGCGGCTCAGTCGAAGCTCGGACATTTTCATGTATAGGTGAGCCTTTTCTCCATTAAGCTCAACTCAAATTTCAAATATTTGCTGGAAAAATGGGTCTGATTGTTTTTTGTTGTTGTTGTTGTTGTTGTTGCAGGGGGAGTACGCCATTTTGTAGCATGGAGTGCAGAGAGGAGCAGATACAGATCGATGAGTCGAAGGAGCGGAACTGGAGAAAGATGTATGCTAGTGCTAGATCTTCCCTGAGAAGCAGCGAGACGAATGTAGCCGTTAACAAGGTGCAGGTTCATGTTGCTTGACAATAGGTGAGCCCAGCCCCGGCAGGAGACTGAGCTTTGAAGACAACATATGCCATTTCAGAGGTGGGCATTGGAGCAGTAAGAAAGAAGAAGACATTTTAGTTTGTAGGGCTTTTGGGATTCTATGTTTCTGGGATTTTAGAGCATCCATGAAAATGGGATGTGGTGTAATAAAACTGTAATTATTAATTCAAATGTTACCAGGAAACTGGACTCTGTCTGAGATCATGGTATATTATTGTCAAGATAAATGTGAAGTACAAGAACAGGGAGTTGAAGCTTACAGGATTCAAATAAGCAAACATATATTGACATACTAAAAAAATGTTGGCAAGGAGCATAAATACAGTCTTCTTGCATTACACACTAGCTAGTTTCCCAGTGCCAAAGAAACGTGATGAATTCTTGTACCTAGAAGATCTGGACGGGTTTTGTGGGCTCTCTGTATGTAGAATAGTAGAAACATTCCCTATTGTATTGGAACTTACTTTTGAGTTCTTCTTAGTGCACACCTTAGGTTTGAACTTCGAGGGGATCTCAGCGGAAATGCAGATTATGTAGCCTCCAGAAAATCAGCTTGCGGAGCTTTGGATTCATGGCTTGTGGAGCTTGAAACCGAATACTCTGGGCACGTAACTCTGACTTGGCTTTTGTGGCTTGAGGTGACCATATGTCATCAGGAACATGTGAGGAAATGTTGTGCCAAAATAAGCTCCATCAATATCTAAGGGTCACGTTGAGGAATATGAAACTCAAATAGCTGAAAAGAAAAAGAAAGCAGCAACTACAAAGTCCATTATCAGAGGTTTTAACACAACATACCCTAAGCTCCAGTTACCATGTATACAAATGATGTGAAATTGCTAAAAGCACAGGCATGGAAACTAGAAAGTCACACATATCAACACGTATCAGAAAATTGTTACGAGTTTGGAATGGCAATACTTTATCAAAATACCATCATTGTATTATAGAATAATTTTACGGAACACTAGTGAGTTGGTAATTTAACCATCTAGTAAGAAAAAAAAAACATAATTGAAACTTAGCAAATAGTATGCACTACGCAGTTTAAAGTGGACGGACTGACGGAGCACACACAAGGATTAAGCAAACATACACGCAATTAGGGGACACACAAGAGAAAAAAGAAATATAGTACATTCAACAGAAGGATACTGCCTTGATACTTAGATCTAGGGTAGTAGATGTCTTCACATTTGGGGCAGTAAATTTTCACAGTACTAGTCCTGGGAATGTCTGACTGTCCAACCGGAAGGCATGGTTGGCCACAACAGTACACTCTTGGGCACCTCCCAAAGTCATAATTTTTGTACTTCTCAAGCTGAACGAAAAATCAATAGTCAAGCCAGTTAAGTAGAACAATATTGAATAAACGATGATCAGTGATCGCACAATGGTCTCTTACCATTGCTGCCATTCCCTTACTGGTCAAAATGTATCTGATATGAATTAGACCATATAGCATCTCTGCAGCTGATTCCACAAGTTCATTTTGCTCCTCAGTAAACATATCACCTGGACATACAAATGCACATGTTACCCTTGGCGAACTAGGCTGTATCTCAAAGAATTAGATGAAAAAAGAACAGGGAGAAGATGCAGTTGAAAATCCTCAAGCAACACTCTGCCAAACTAACTCACTATGTTAATTTTATTATTTGTTAGGATCAGATTGGGAAAACTTACCATGGGAAGACTCGACATCCAATATCAAGTCAAGAGCATAATCATAGTAAGGAACTTGACTGCTCAGCCCACAAAGATTGAAATCATCTTGGATGTATTCATCATCAACTTCGCAGAAAAATTCATTTCCTCTCAAACTGCAAAACCATGAAATCCAAGACGTGTCATCCACGTCCGATCCACTGACATCTGATTCTTCTTCGCTGTCTGTTTCAGATTCCTCTGCAAACCAATGCAAACATGAGTATCGAGCATTTCCACTTGCTTAACTTAAAGTGAAGTCGCAGAAAATGCAAGGCTGGAGTTTCCAACTTTTGCCATCTTTGATGTGCTACCTCACTGATGATGTGCTTTTTGCTCAGTGTTAAATTGAGCAATGTGTATATGCATTGTGTCAGATAGAAGCACATTCAAAGTGCGTTCTTTTCGGAATAAATTTTTAATAAATTGAATTTGAATCCTCATTTCAGTTCCCATCTTTTTTGTTACAGAAATCTTGAGTTCACTTTGGCTAAATCAACATTCTCGTATTTTATTTTCAGACAAAAGTATTGAGTTCATTTCAATTCAGCTCAGTTTGATTCTGAAAGAACACACCCTTAAAGCTCACTCAAACTAAAATGCAGCAAATCTAACACACTAAAATAATTACAGAAAAGGTGACCAAATTCAACGGGGGTGTAAAAGATGAATTCAAGTTAGCTGCAACCAGGTTTCATCTCAGTAATGATAATTCTTGACAAAAAACGCTTACCCACATAGGTAGGTACCAATTTTTTTCCTCCTAACTACTAAAACAAAACAACTCAAAAAAACTGTTCAACACCAAATACAAATTACCCTCCCTGTCACTCATCCATAACAGAATGGTGAGTGGCCACTAGCTCTTTTCAATGAAAGTACAGCATCTTAAGCGTAAGTGCATTCTTACTACCAGCTCACTAAATAAACATTCTGAACCACTGAAACACCTCACAAAGCAACTATCATGCTTATAGAAAATTATACGTGATACCTAATTCCAAAGTTCAGCATTGAAAGCATACTGTACATTAGTTGAAACACAACTATACCTTCTATAAACTCCCCATCTAGATTTCATTAGCAGCATCCATTTCAAAACGGCGACCTCAGTTTGAAAGAAAAAAAAATCCAATATTTATTGAATAATGAGACAAAACGAAAGCATATACTAACCATCGGACAACTTATTCTTCTCAGGAAGCCGCCCACCGCCACCAACACCATCTCGGTGATCAAAATGAGTTTTCCCCGTCGAAGTTGACGTCACAGCCAATTTCTCCCTATCTTTACTCCCACTCGCCATAGCAAGCACTCTAGAAGACGACGGCGACGACTTCTCTAAGTGCTTGTCAAGTGCATCGGTGATGCGTTTCCTATCCAGCTCCGACTTGGAAGATCCGCCAGTAGCACCGACTCTATCCCTGTACATTTCAGAACCCTAATTTCACAAACAACACCGTCGCTATCGGGTTGCTTCTCAGATGCGCGAAGCTTTCATCTATATGTAAAAAAAAAGACCTGGAAATCGGTGATGCGGTTGATGGATTCGAATGGAATTGAAGGGGATGGTGCGCACCGAAGGTAGCGGTGGTGGAAAGATTGAAAACTAGGGTTTGTGTTTACAGGAAGGAACGCGAGCTCCTCCGAGCTGAGCTCTCTCCTGATTATTTTTTGTTTTAGTTTTGATGTCATTATATACATCACCACCCTTTCACTTTTTTGATTTTGTTTTGTAATTTGTAATCTTTTTTTTGGTATTTAATTTAGGATTAGGATCAGATGCAAAGAGGAGGGATCAGGTACAAAGTGCATATTATTGTAAAAAATACAAACTAATCTCAACCATTCATTCTATTATTTTAATGGATATGATTAACTGAAAATAAACCTGTTTAATTTAAATTAATATGTGAATAAGGGCAAATATGGTAAACAACATGCTTAATAACCGCACTATCTCTCCTATGCTCGATGAAAAAATTCAGATCTCCGTCAAACCCAATCTCATCTGATCTCCGTCAAAATTCAGATCTCCGTCAATCCAGTCTCCCTCCTCTCAAACCCTCCACCACTCGAAACAACCTTGCACTCGATTCATCGTACTGCCGGATAACGTCGTTCGACAGCAACATCGGAAATCGTGAAACCGATCGCCAACGACCGAGGATGGGGAAGACTCCGATTAAGATGAAGGCTGCGTGTACGCGTTATCGCCGTTCCAGCAGAAGATCATGCCGGGACTCTGGAAGGATCTGCCTGGCAAAATCCACCACAAGGTCTCCGAGAACTGGATCAGCGCCACGCTCCTCCTTGCGCCTCTTGCGGCGTTTATACGTATGTCAATTTTTATCTCTGATTACTAAATTGATTTGTATGATTCGGTTTGATGTCCGTAGTATTGGAGTAAAGCTATTTTATGTGTGGAGATCTGGTTTGAGATTGAGTTGGTAAATATGGTGGAAGGATGCTGAATTTGGTGCTGGTCTCATTGTGTTGTGTATAGTTGTTTTCATTATTGCGGTTGGAATTTGAGGTTTGAAATGTATTTGATAATAATGAATTAAAGTTGTAACCTGATTATGTCTATAAAACAAAGGGGATGAAATGAGTTGGATGTAGCTTCTGTCAGTGATAGCATCAAAGCCATGAATGAGTTTCAAACCATCTTAATGTGTTTGTTTCTTCAATTTTCTAGAGCATAATTTTTGATGAATTATTGGAAAACACAATTGTTGTTGTATTTGTGCGCATCAACTAATAAGGAACATGGACAATTTCTTAACGAATTATAGTCCAATGCTGACGAATTATGTCATAATTCGTCAACAGTGGACTATAATTCGTCAAAATTCTAGCGAATTGTAGTGCACTTCGACGAATTATGCTATAATTCGTCAAAAGAAAACTAAAATTCGTTAGAATTCGACAGTATCATTGTATATTTTGTCACTTACTATTTATAGTTCGTCATAACATTTTATAGTTCGTCATGAATATTTTATTTATAGTTCGTCATTGTTTCAATGTTCTAAAAGGGGGTTTATTTGTCAAACAGCTATGGCTGCGCAGCTTGTGTGGACGCCCATTGATGTCATCAGCCAGCGGCTTATGATCCAGACGTCCGGCAACAATCCCATTATCCCCACGGCAAATTACAATGGCGAAATTGACGCATTTCAGAAAATTGTGAGGCAAGATGGAGTCCGTGGGCTGTACAGAGGATTTGGCGTGTCGATCCTTACTTCTGCACCATCCAATGCTGTCTGGTGGGCTTCGAATTCCACAGCTCACAAGCTCATGGTTCTGTTTGTGCTGGAGATCATGAGATTTCGAATCTTAAGTATGTGGCTGTTGAAGGGGCTAGTGCAGCTATTGCCAGTGGTGTATGGGCGTTGATCACAATGCCGCTTGACATAATTCTTAACGAATTATAATCTAATTTTGACAAATTATATCATAGTTCGTCAAAATTTGACTATAATTCGTTATGAATTACGACATATTGTAGTACACTTCAAAGGACAATGCTATAATTCGTCACATGTAACTAAAATTCGTTCAGATTTGGCTGTATCATTGTATAATACGTCAAGACATTTTATAATTCGTCACGGCCAATTTATAGTTCGTCATGTTCAGTTTCGTATTTTTCTTTATGAAAACTGTTGATTTGATTTTGGGATGAGTTCCATTGATGCGAAGATGATCCAGAGTGTGAAAAATTGAGTTCAAAAATTAGACATAATTCGTTAAGAATTCCTCCATGATTTTCCTTTTTTTATGTGAACTAATTGTTTAACTTTGGTGATGGACAAAATCCCAAACAGATAAAATAGTTTCAACTGAAGGCCATTAAAGAGTGACAAAATTACTGAAACTAAAATGTCATTCCAAGATTTTTTTTTGATAGAACAAAACAACCCGAGAGAAACAGGTCTGTATAATGGCAAAACCCAGACGGTTTTATAGGTATATAAATACACTAACTAACTAAGCATACTTTTAATTCAGGAGTGAAAAAGAGACTAATGATGCCTTTCTCAGAGCTATACAGGAGTTAAAGGTTGGCTGGCTCAACTCATCACCCGAAAATTGCAGAAGAACAAACAACACTGTTCTGATTTCTGCGGTGGACTTTCCTGATCTTTTTGTTGGGTGATACTGATACATTTAGAATGCTAGAAATTAGTGGGCTCTACTCTTCGTCATGTTTGTCCTTTTCAGATTTCTGAGAATCTGCTTTTGCTTGGGGTTATCAATGAGTTTTTCAGCAGACCTTGTCATTCCAAGATATCGTTTCTCAACCAGGATAATTTAAGCTGCCACAGATGGCTTTTCCTTCCACCTTTTACTTTAGATCCAAGCCTGGGTTTTCCTTTTCCTTGGTCTTCCAGTTTTCCAGTTGATGCACTGGCGCTGCCTCTTGTTGTGTTTTTTGATGAAGTAGAAAGTTTTTGAACTGCTACAAGCAAACACGCAAATATTATTCAGTTTTTGAGATCCATAAAAAATCACGAATAAACAACAATTATTAACAAACTATAAATAGCAGAAGACCTACTATACAATATTGATGAACGAACTGTAAATTACATTTGACGAATTATACATAGTAATTGCCGATTAATCCCTATCAAAGCTATTGGCGGCAATATTTACAGTTTGTATGAACGAACTATAAATGAAGAACAAACAAACTATAAATGATGAACGAAAGAACTATACTCATCAGCTTTTAGTGGTTAGTAATTATAAACTTGTGATGAACTAACTATAATTGATGAATGAACTATACTTACTTTTGATGAACGAACTTTTGACTAACGAACTATAAATGACATAAGACGCACGTTCTATACAATATTTTTGAATGAATTATAAATTACATTTGACAAACTTTAAATAGTATTTGACGAATTATGCCCTATTAGAGCTAATTGTTGCGATATTCAACAGTTTCGTGGTTAGTACACATTAACGAACTATAAAATACTGATGAACGAACTATAATGACAGGTGACGAATTATGAACATTTATTGATGAATTATGCTCTATTAGATCCCAATGGCAGCTATATTCATCAGTTTATAGGTTAGTAAACATTAACGAACTATCAATTATTGACGAACGAACTTTAATTGACACAGTTGACGAATTATAAATTATTATTGACGAATTATGACTTCAAGTCAGCAATAAATAAATATAACGAACTATGTAACTAATGAACGAACTATAAAGTGATAATAACATTTTCATTGACTAGATTTTTCAATAACATGAGGAAACACCAAAATAATGCAGTACCTTGTTTCATAGATAGCTGAGCAACTGGTTGATGACTATTACTATCTTCAAAATCGCTATCACTGTTATTGGCAGTTGTGTTTACTTTTGATACGACATTCAGTTGAGTTTCACATATTTTCACCTTTTTTCTTCTGCCTTTTCCTGCTACTGCTTCTGCATTATTTATAATTTCATTTGAATTTTGTGATTTCCTCTTGCGCTCTGTCAAACAAATGCAAACTAGTCATATATACGGGTTAGTTAATATAACGAACTAAATCAATTGACGAACTATAAACATTTGACGCACTAATCAAAAAAGAATGATTTGTTTACAACTCTGACGAATTATATATTCCCTTTGACGAATTATCCAGGTTTTATGGAAAGTGAGTGTGCAAATGGCATAAGGCTTTCAAAAAACGTGTTACAATAGCTCTAAATCACTAATGGACATTCATCGCCGACCCCTCCCAAACCAAATTACAGGAAATAACGTGTTTCAAAAAACAACCGAATTCGCCGTAACCCTAAATTCGGAGTACAACTTACCTTTGGTCGTTATTGCCCGTAACCCTAAATTCGGAGTGCGGCGAGCGTAGCGAAGTGCGGAGAGTTCGTAAAATTGATTCTGCAGTCGTGAAATTGACAAACCCTAAATCGGTTATAGAGGAGAGATAGTGGGGAGTTTAAATTTTGATTGTCGATATTACCCTTTCTGCAAGTTAAAATTCAGTTTTCTTTTTTTAATTCTAATTATCCTAGTCGTTAGATTGTGTAATTCAATGGATAGGATTTCTTTGGATTTTGCACCAGATCTGGGCTTTGCACCAGATCTGGCCTCCAGATGCAAAATCCATATTCTTGTAAAAAATACAAAATAATTATATCCCTTGATTTGTAATTTCGATGGATGAGATTAAGTAAAAATAAATAAATATAAATTCAAATTGGTATTAGATAAGGGGTAAATATGGAATACAACCTCATTACTATCTCTCTCCTTAATTTCTCTCTCTCCTCCTCTCGATTAAAAAATTCAGATCTGTGGACGACGACGACACCATGGACGACAAAGCAGACGACGACGCCGACGCTTATCCTTGGACGATGACGACGACGCCGACGTTCATCCATGGACGACGACGGCTGCTGCTACGAGAAAGCTTTTTGACAAAAAAACCCATCATTCCCTTTGATCGATTGATTCTTCTCGGGATAAATATGGTTGCTGCGTTTCCTTCGTTTTATCGTCCGAGATGAAGGCGCATGAAGCTGGGTTGTCTCACAATGTCATTTCGGCCAAATACTCATACAAGGAATTATAGTCTACTGTTGACGAATTATAGCATAATTCGTCGAATTTGCACTACAATTCGTCAGGGGTCATGCAATTTCGACCAATTATGCTATAATTTGTCAAAAGTAACTAACATTCGTCAAGAATTCGGTAGTTTCATTGTATAATTCGTCATGCCATTTTATAGTTCGTCATAACCATTATATAATTCGTCATGACTATTTTATAGTTCGTCATGTCTGGGACGACGAATTATGTATAACTTTGATGATTTATTCACTGGACATTGATGATTTATTCACTGACGAATTATAATTAAACCATGACGAATTATAAATTCATAAGCAGAACTACACGGAAAAAACCCTAAAATTGTTCTGTGACGAATCGCGAGAACTCCAAACCCTAATTTCGTCGATTTTGCGGAGAGATTTTTGAATGAATCGGACTTGGTCTTCGAGATTTTAGGGTTTCCTAATTCGCGACTTGGTTTCCTAATTCGTCGGAATGAATCGTGATTTGTTTCCTAATTCGTCGGGCTGTTTTTCTATTTTTTTTTATTTTGTTGGTCGATTATACCCCTTTAAGAAGAGATACACGAATTATGTTCAGTTATTAATTAATTTAATTCAATTAGATTCAGCCGTTGAATTAACAAAATGAAGGGATAAGATAAGTTTGTATTTTGCACAGGATCTGGGTTTTGCACCAGATACAGACTCATTTAATTTATTTCAATTTGATTAAGTGTTTTTATATTGAACAGATCAAGGAAAACAACACAACACATACATTCAAAATGACATGGTTGGGGATTGAACCCTACACCTTGTAGATGCAAGGTAGAGATTCAACCACTAGACTACGTCCTTTTTGTCAAATGTTAATACTTTTCAAAAAGAATAAAAACAACTAAAATATTACCTTTTTTTATATAACTAAAATATTACTTGACATTACACATTAAAAACTTTCAAAATATTCACGTATTCCGTTTAATATTTAAATTTAAGGCTAACTTAAGATTAAATGTTCAGACTTAAGAATAAATGTCAACCATAAAAAGTATTATTCAGCAATTATAAAGCTTATACAATGTATTGTGTAATGATGAAGCAAAATAGAATTTTCAACTCATATTGGTCGTGAATGAAGTTCAAGTAAATAACTACGTGCTCAAAATAACGCAAAAATGATCAACAATACACAAATGAAATAATGGTCAGTGTAATGACTAAATGTTCACACTTAAGACTAAGTATTCAGACTTACGACTAAATATTCAGACTTACGGTTAAAATGTTAAGACCTAAGGCCAAAACGTTCAGACCTAAGACGAAATGTTCAGCCATACAAAGTATTGCTCAGCAATCATAAAACTTATACATTGGGTTATGTAATGATATTGAAGCAAAATAAAGAATTTTTTAACTCATATTGATCGTAAATGAAATAAATATGTTCAAGTATACCACAAGGACTATTGGTCAATATTAACACTAAATGTGTTCACACAGACTTAAGAATAAATGCTCATACTTAAAACTAAATATTCAGACTTCAGATTAAATGCTCAAACTTAACACTAAATATTTGTATCTCATAAGATCCCACGAATGAATAGCTTTCCCATCTCATTCTCATATTCCAATCTGCATATTTAAATCCCAATCACAACGACATAAAGAGTTTCCGGTTTGATCGACAAACCAACACATTGTTTAGAAAATTCAGAAACAATCAACTCCTAATCTAAAAACCAAAAGATCAACATTTCCCTTTTGCAGTAAAGCTAAATGTTCAGATTTAAGGTTAAATGTTTAGACTTAAGATTAAAATGTTCATGAGGATAATACTGTTTGTATCGCCTAAATCAAAGAGGGATATATTAAAGTTGATAGACAAAGCACATATCTCTGAAAGTCTTCTCTACTCACGAGCTTTAAGTTGGACAGAAGATTAATGTTTGCCAAATATAATTTAGTAAAAATTTGGCAGACTTGTTCACCAAATCATTACCGACAAGAGTTTTCAAAAAAAAAAACTTGTAAATGACATCAGGATGTGCAGTTTGAAGAACTTATCGATTTAAGGGGTTTATTAAGTGTACTCTTTTTTTCTTAACTTGGTTTTTTTGTAATTTTTTAGTTTTCTCAGGTTAAAGTTTTAAGGAGGCAATTTACAAAATAAGAGTGTACATTCAAAGGGGAGTGTTGTGACAACATAAATACACACTATTATGGCAATGCACAGGTGACACTGCAGTGAAATGTGGGAGTGCCCCTTGTACCATCTCCATATTTGTAGATAGCAACTAACATTAGTTGTTCACGATGATAGTCCAACTAAACGTGCATAAATATTAATATCGTAAACCCTTTAGCGCTTGAGGCAGTGACGCAGCTAAGACGACGATGAATCTTAAATTTATGTATACAGAATTCAGGGACGGAGCCACGGTGACGCACTATGGGCTCAAGCCCTACTAAGTTTTTGAAAAAAAAGTTCTGACTGAGGTGGGATTTGAACACTTACCCTCAATTGTACCATACTTTGTTAACTACTCCACCATGCCAAGTGAAACTTCTTGTTTAATATTTTTCAAAGCATAAATATATTATGAATTAAGAATGTATTGTAGTGTATATATGTTTTTTATTTTTATCAAAGCCACGCTTACAAACAACCAAAAAAATTAGCCCGAGTAAGTTTCGATTCCTGACTCCGTCACTGTAGAATAACAAGAGAGGCAAGTAAAAAAGTTTCAATGACAGTTTGGAAATCAGTAATTCCATTTCAACCTAAACATCTGACAGTACACAGGAAGAAGACAGCCACAAGCCTTTGGAATCATTTTTCTTTTTGATGAATTGAAGCTGCAAAGCACGTACACCTGAATCGTAATATACAAATATTTGTCGAAAACCAATTCTGCCTTTATGATCCCAAATTTTTTCATGATGTAAACACTTCCCGATAATCGGTAGCATGCACATGCGGAGTTCATAAGAGTAGAGGTGGCAAAATGGACGGATGGATGGATTAAATGGTTCGCGGATTAAATGGATTTAATCCGTTAAGATCCATTAATGTTAATGGATTAAACGGATGTATCACTAACAGTTGGCGGATTAGCGGATGAATCCATTTAATCCATTTCATCCGTTTAACCCTTTTAATCCATTTAGTTCATTTACTCATTTAATCCATTTATTTTAAATATGTATCAAAACTTTTTATGAATGGTATGATGTATGTCTTTCACGTGTGTCGTTTTTTGATATGTATAAATACAAATTTATTGATACTAAAAAATTTAAATTGAGTTATTTTTAAACACACAAGATCAAATTGTAATGAATAGTAGCATTAGGACTAATTAAAACTATTAAGTAAATCATTCTTCGACACAAATCACTCACAAAAAGTAATTGCAAGACATGTAAAATGAAATATTTGATTTCCACATTAATCTGGTTGTAGCATCATGCATATTCGTTTCCTCGATCAATAGTCAAATCCAAAACATCTTCAACGAGTGAGTCCACAACTGATGAGTCATAAACTGAAAGGAAAATAAAATAAAATTAGACTACTTGTAGTTAATAAAATAATTATAGGGAAAAGTTTAAAAACAACTATCTTTCTTGCTAAATAACCAATATCTAGAGCACAATAATGCCTGCACGGTTTCTGGTAGCAATGAACTGCGGTACTGATCAAGTACTCTACCGGCAATACTAAACGCAGACTCAGATGCAACCGTTGAAACAGGTATCATCAACATGTCTCCCGCCAAACGAGAAAGAATGGGGTACCTAAACTCCTCTTTCTTCCACCAACCCAACACATCTAGCTCCATCTTTCTATCTAACCTTTGCTCATCCAAGTAGCTTTGTAATTCATTACTAACACTTGAACTAGTGGCATTATTGTATGAAGAGTCAAAATTCTACATAAGCAAATTATCATTTTTCAGAGTATGAATAAATGTAATGCAACTTCAACTAACATTAATTTTATAACTCTAGTTTGTCAAGAAAATAAAAGTATACATAACTTGTACCTGAAATAATGTATCTTCATCTTGAGAATATGAGCATCCCTCATTCACATGATCTCTTGAACTAGTTTGACTCGACCATCTATCCACATATGCTTCGTATAAGGAATTCAGAGTATCATAGAACATCACAACCTCTAAAGAATTTTCACCATGTAGCTTAATGTAGGCCCACTCTACAAAGCTCATTTTGTAACGAGAGTTTATACGACTCGTCGAATCAACTAATCCCATTTATTTTGACACTTTTATATGTGAACATTTACTTTTTAGTATGGTTTTGCATCTCAGGTGTTTAGGAAGCTCTAGAAGGAAATGCGCAAAAAAGACGACATTTCATGCCAAATACACCACAGTGGCAGATCAGACCTTTGGACGTTTGACAGAGTTTTGAGAATTGACCGTTGAGCAAGAAAATATGAGCTACATGTCAATGCGTAGCTCACTCAATTCTCTACAACTCTCTAGTTCACACCGAGAGCATCCGAGGTCATTCGAAAGGTCTAATCTTGAGTCGAAGTCAGAACTGTGACGTGTCGTATTTTTGGGATACGGTCAAAAACAATTTATAATCAACCGGTAAGACCGGTGTCGAACCCAAAGGAGCAAACGGATTACACGCTAGTTCTATCAATTTTTCTTACTCGGCTAATTCCTAAAATTCAAGTGTGATTGAGTTATCAATGGTTCAAAACAAGAATGAAATGGTTTTTAAGGGATTAAATTCAATTAAAAGCGAGTTTCGAGGGATTAATCCCCTCCTTGGCAATTTCCCAATGATCATGCATACAAGAGTTCAATTAATTATGAGTTGATAGGTTTTAAACCTAGCTTAGACTAAAAGTAGACAAACCATGCATGTCTAATCCTAGTCAAGCCATCTTAGTTAGGATCTCACTAATTAAAGGGTATTGATCCACTATATAGCATTTACTCTCATAAATAATATATGCATAAAGGTCTAGTTCACCTCTCACCATGCATTTACTCTCATAAATGTAGGTTAAGTTCAATTTTACTATATCCAAACCATCACTAAGCTTTCTCAAGACTTAGGTCAAAGTTCTAACACAAACATGTCACTTAGGCATTTTATCAAACACTTAGAGGCATGTCTAACATGAAGATCATAGTAAAATGAAATCAACTTCAATAAATCCAAATAGATGTGTTTACAATGATCATTGAGTACCAAGGAGGTTCATAGAACCCTCAAAACACAAGGGGGACTACTCACACATCATGTAAGACAACATGGTGTGTGGGTTTTTAACAAAAATCTAAGAGAAAGGAAGAGGGAAAAGAGTAGGATTGATGATCCTAATAAACTCCCTTGATCTTCAATCCTCCTTGATTAGATGATGATGAAACCCTTGATTTGGCTCACTTCCTTTTGTCTTTTCTCCAGAAAAATCCCAGATGCTAGGTCAAACTTGCCTCTTTCTATTTATAGCCTCGGGTAATTTTTGGTACTGTAGCAGGTCCAGTCGATCGACTGGCATTGGGCTGTTGGCCCAGTCGATCGACTGGAGGAAGATAAGGCGCTTGGAAGCAGATTCTCAGTCGATCGACTGAGACAGGGTAGTCTCCCAGTCGATCGACTGCGGTAATATAGGAAACAGGCCCTCCTGAGACTCCACTAAGTCGATCGACTGGAGTCCCAATCGATCGACTGAAGGCACGTTGCTTGCACGCTCAGCTGGAGAACTCGCCAGTCGATCGACTGGAGGGTCCAATCGATCGACTGCGGTAACTTGATTTGCAGCACCTTCTGAGAGTCCAGTGAGTCGATCGACTGGAGCAGGGGAGCTTCCCAGTCGATCGACTGGAGGCCAAATTCTGCCAACTTTTGCTCTAGACTCCAATTTTCTCCGAGTTTCCTTCTGAGGGCTTTTGACACTGAGTCATCTTGATTCGCACCTGAAACGCATTAGAAGGGGATCAAATGACATCAAATAATCATCGGAAACGAACTAAAGCTATAGTGAAAATGGGCATTTAATGTGTCGAAAACTCGACTCATCAAACTGCTGCGTAGAAAGAGGAAAACCAAGTCAGTGGGGACCGCGCCCAAAGAAGACATTAGCGAATTGCTAACGTCAACGCTGGGCGCGGCAGTACCCATAACGTCAACGTTGGGAGCGCCCGAAACGTCTTCCTTGGGCGTGGCGATAACATCATCAGCGTATTTGATGACGTCAGCAGTTCCGAGAATTGGTAATTTGAGCCTAATAACAGATTTAGAAACCCGAAAACTTATATATTAAGGTTTTGGAGAAGGGTTTCCATCGTTCTACATAAAATCCTACTTTTGAAGACGGCTCTGGAGGAGAACGTGAAGCTTTCAACGAGAGGAGATTTTTCTACTACTTTTCTTTATGAATACTTTTTGTTTTCTTTCAATGACTATGTGTAACTAATTTACTTATTTCAGTTTAGGGTTTCGTTTATTGTGACTACATTTTGAGACTCTTTTACTAGTTCTTATTCTTCATCCCATGAATTGAATTGTTAGATTAAATGAAAACTTTGTCGTAAAACTTAGTTTGACAACCAATTCTTACCGTTAATATCTACTGGAAACTTTGTCGTAAAGGTAGATCGTAACACCTAAACTTAATAATACCTTTGTCAGATTATTGTGTTTAGGAAAGAACTAGAAGTTTATCACCTTTGTCGGGTTAAATTGTGGTGTATCACCTTTGTCGGGATACTTAGGGTTGTTACCTTTGTCGGAATAACCACACTTAGAAATTTGGAATTTGATCAATAGCTGTCTATGATAAACGAGTCACAATAGAAACCCTAAGCTGTATATCTTCTCTGATTGAAACCTTCTCATGTGTTTTTCTCTTTTGCACTCACACTACTAAAACCCCCATTTTTTTAATTGTCTACAGACACAACTTCACTAACCAGCTCTATTGGGTTCGACCATGCTTACCGCTAACTAGTAGTTACAGGAGATTATAAATTTAAGTTTGACACGTCAGACGACGCGCGTCATTTGTATATATGTATTCAAGCTGAAATAGAATCAACTAAAAAGCGTTGTGCTTTGCTTAAGTTGCTTTAGTTACATAGTATTGTCATTTGGTCACGAGTTTGATTCCTCATGAGATCAGATATGGGCTATGGTGGAAGTGAATAATATAATAGAAAAAGTAAAAGAAGAAGCTCAAAAGGCACTAAAAAATTACTATGTTAGTTATATGGCATGTAGTTTGGCAAAACTTAGAATAGTTGTTCAAGCTGTTGTTCTAGACTAGTTGAGACAACTGTCCCTGGAGCAAGTTGAAGCAAACAAAGTGTTTCCTAATTCAGATTAGGAAACCTAGTCGACCGTTGGAAGGCAAGGAGGCTACATTTCAATGGACAGAAGTTGGAAGTTTCCAAATTCAGATTTGGTAACTTGTCTTAGCCGACGTAGCACAACTTCGCCTGAGGATTTCCGAAGATCAGTTTTTGGCAAGTCGGTGCTTATGGATAATTGAAGACATATCCTTGAAGTCGGTTACTTACGCTTGAAGATATCTTATTCGATAAGATATTTGAAGATTGCCTAATCAAGATTGAAGATTCAAACGAGAGGATTATCTTCGAATATACGCGCAAGATTTTAGGAAAGGATTCCTAAAGATTAGAGTCAGTTTATCACGGAAACCCTAATCATCCTAGGGTTTCGACCGCTCTATATAAGGAGTGCTAATACTCAGATATTAGTAGCACTCACGGTGAAACTAATCACGCTCATACTCACTGAAGGGAGGAGGAGGAATACGGAGGTGAACTAATCGTAACTGGTTATTCACAACGCTCGACTGGAGAGTTAATTGTCACTGATTACTCAAAGGCGCTCAGATTCAATCTGCACTGGTGCTCAGCAGATTGATCATGGAACAAGCTGAAGGCTCAAGCACAGTTGTTTATTACTACGCATTCGGGAGAAGGCGCTGATTCTCACGGAGGATCACACTGGTGGATACGGAGCGGGAGCAAAGATCTAGGGGGAGACCTAGAGTGCAATTGCTAGAGTGTCCGAGGCTCAGGCGGTTTAAGAGGGATTCTGTAAACGTAAGATCATGTACTCAACCTTATCATTAGTGAATTTCTATCCACCGGGCAAGGAACTGCCCCCCAGACGTAGGCTCATTAACGCCGAACTGGGTAACAACTTTGCGTGTCCTTTATTTTCTGCACTGCAATTATATTTTGCATAAGTTGTTCTAGATATTGTTCTGCACCCGACCAGAACAACATCTCATCTACCACGGGAAGATTTCAATTGGTATCAGAGCAAATACTCGACACACAGAGTAGGATCCAGAGGTTGATTGAGATGGATTTAAGAGAAGGGCAGAACATCACTCGTCCGCCGCTGCTTGAAGGTAACAAATATGGCTATTGGAGGGTTCGAATGAAGGCTTTCCTAAAGTCTCAGGATGAATCTGTTTGGGAAGCTGTTGAAAATGGGTGGACACCTCCAGTCGTCACCAAAGACGACGAAGTCATCCCACTGACTAAGGACAAGTGGACAATGGCTCAGAAGAATGCTGAAGCGGCAAACTCCAAAGTAATGAATGCTATTTTCTCAGGAGTTGATGGAAAGAACTTCAAAATGATCTCCACCTGTGAGATTGCAAAGAAAGCTTGGGATATTCTACAAACATCTCATGAAGGTACTACTAAAGTTAAATTTCTCGGATGGAGACAGTCACAGCAAAATTCGAAAACTTAAGAATGTAGGAGGATGAGACCATTGCTGACTTCAACACACGGGTTCTTGATATTTCTAATGAAGCATTCGCTCTTGGTGAACCAATGTCTGAAGAAAAGTTGGTAAGAAAGGTGCTAAGGTCTCTAACCAAGCGGTTCGCTATGAACGCCCTTGCTGTTAAGGATGCTAATGATGTAAAGACCATGAGGTTGGATGAACTTATGGGCTCTCTTCAGACACATGAGATGGATATGAATCAGGAAAATCAACTTGTGAAAGATAAGGGCATTGCACTAAAAGCTGAAGTCTCATCTGTCCCAGACAAAATGGGGGATCTGGTAGAACAATAACTTGCAATGTTTGCTAAAAACTTCGGCAAGTTCATGAGGAAGCAGTACAACAAAGGAACTAATTCTAGATCATCCTCTAGCTCAAGATTCCAGAAGAGTGAAAACTTTCAGAAAAGGAATCCACCTGAAGATTCAAATCATGACAACAAAGGCAAAGGGATACAATGCAGAGAATGCGAAGGTTATGGACACATTCGGGCAGAATGTATCAATACTCAGAAAAAAAAATGTCTATGTTGTCAACTGGAGTGACAGTGATTCTGAAGGTGAAACCAACAATTTTGTTGCCCTGACCAGCATCTGCAAAGACCAAAGCTGCAAAGAAGAAAAGAAAGCTCTTCCTGAAAATCACGATCTGCTTTCCAGCTGTAGCGACAATGAAGAAATCACTGATGAGGAGATCGCCAACAACTACAAAGAGTTGTACCAGGAGTGGCTAGCTAAAGTCAAGCGGAACAAACAACTTCAAAAGTTTGTTGAAAATCTGGAAGAGACGCCCAGGACAGAGGGTGCTATGAAGCAGGAACAACTTCAGACTATCACCAACCTTAAAGCTCAGATGCTTGATGCAAAAAATGACCGTGCTGAGCTTGTTCGCCAAAAGGAAGAGTTACTTGCTGTTATCTCATCCCTGAAAATTTAGATTGAAAAGGAGCAGGGAGATTATCTAGATATCTTGGACAACCTAAAACGGGATAATGATGCCCTAAAACGAAGAGAGGTAAACCTCCTCAATATTGTGGATGCCCTGAAATGTGAAATTGAAACAGGGAAACTTGCTCATGAGGAGACGACTGAGGAACTGAACAACCTGAAGAAACTTGTCAAAATGCTAAATTCTGGAACAAAGGACTTAGATGCTATTCTGGGAGCACAAAGGATTGGGGGCGGGCACAAAGGCCTTGGGTTTACTGGCAAATCCAACTCCGGAGAGACAACCTTTGTCAAAGCTACTTCACATCAACAACCTGCTCTGATTTTCAATCTTTCACGAAGAAAAACCTTGGTGGAGTTGTGACCACAAGTTGTTCCAGCTCATCATCGGCCACCAAGAAACACAACTAGGTGGTATCCTCCAAGACAGCGTGATAGACGACGATGCTTCTTCTGCAATCAAGTTGGACACATCAAATCAAGGTGTCGTGAATTTCTCATGTCTCTCAGAAAGGTCAAGCAAGCCCAGAAACCACGTATAAAGCAATTTTGGAGAGTTAAGCAAAAAGGTGAGACATGTTATGTTGCACTTAGCTCTACCAGTCATGTGAAGAAACAAAAGTGGTACTTTGATAGTGGATGCTCCAGACACATGACAGGGAATCCTGAGTTCTTGACCGACATTGTGGAGTACAAAGGGAGTTCAAATGTGACATTTGGTGATGGAGTCGAAGGAAGAGTCCTTGGGAAGGGAATGTTGAATGTTCAAGGACTGCCCAGATTGAAAGAAGTGTTCTTGGTCAAAGGATTGCAGGCAAATCTGATTAGCATCAGCCAGCTGTGTGATGGAGAGCACCATGTTCAATTCACATAGGATGAGTGTGTGGTTCTTAACAAGGACAATGAACCAGTTCTCACGGGAAGAAGATCCTCAAATAACTGCTATCTTTTGAATCTAGGTAAACTTAATGCTAAAATTTCGTGCTTGCTGAGCAAGACAGAAGAGATGAACTTATGGCATCAGCGGATGGGTCACGTGAACCTTAGGACTCTGCAGAAAATTGCTTCTGATGGTCTTGTTCGTGGAATCCCAAAAGTTCAAGGAGAACTAAGCATCGTCTGCGGAGACTGTCAGATTGGAAAACAGATCAAAGTTCAACACAAGAGCACCACTCAGATCAACACACATCGGCTCTTGGAGCTGCTCCACATCGACCTGATGGGACCTATGCAAGTAGAAAGTTATTTTGGGAAAAGGTATGTCCTTGTCTGCGTTGATGATTTTTCACGGTACACTTGGCCTTATTTCTTGCGAGAAAAATCAGATGATGTTCAGGTTTTTGTCCAACTGTGCACTCGCTTGGAACGTGAAAGAGAGGATAAAGACGAGCACATTGTGAATATCCGAAGTGACCATGGAAAGGAGTTTGAGAATGCAGCCCTTGCGGATTTCTGCTCAAAAAGGGGGATTTCCCAACAATTTGCTTCCCCAATCACACCACAACAGAATGGAGTTGTGGAAAGAAAGAATCGAACCATTCAAGAAATGGGGCGAGTTATGCTTCATGCAAAGAAGGTTCCACTAAAGTTCTGGGCAGAAGCCATGAACACGACATGCTATGTGATAAACAGAGTTATGATTCGATCCGGCACAGAAAAGACCTGCTACGAGTTATGGAAAGGTAAAAAACCCTCGGTCAAGTACTTCCATATCTTTGGAAGTCAGTGCTACATTCTCAGAGATCGCGAGTATCTGCAAAAGCTAGACCCTAAAAGTGATGAAGGGATTTTTCTGGGATACTCCACCAACAGCAGGGCATACCATGTCTACAACAAACGTACTGGAGTTGTCATGGAATCTATTAATGTTGTTGTGCAAGACGTTGTTACAGGAGGATCTGAAACAAACTCAGCAGATGACGACGTTGTCTCACCTCATCCAGAACAATCGGCTGTCACTTCTTCCAACCCGGAGATCTCCTTGGATAAGGATCAAGAACCTCCTACATCGAATGAGCACCAAACAGAAGAGGATGCTGATACGGAAGTTGTTTCAACACCCCCACGCGTCTTTCATCCATCAAGAGCAGTTGAAAATTATCATCTCGTCAGTGAGGTGATCGGTGACCCTACAGAAGGCATATAGACTCGAGGTAAACAAGTTAACTTTAGGCAATTGGCTGGCTTTACATGTTTTATATCTACTATAGAACCCAAAAACATCAAAGAAGCCATCAATGACGAATACTGGATTGACGCCATGCAAGAAGAACTTGGTGAATTTCAGCGGAATGATGTATGGGATCTCGTTCCGCGACCGGAAAATGTGAATGTTATTGGGACAAAGTGGATATTCAAGAACAAGTCTGATGAACACGGGAACATCACCAGAAACAAGGCGCGTTTGGTAGCTCAAGGCTACACCCAGATTGAGGGAGTGGATTTTGATGAGACTTTTGCACCTGTTGCTCGGTTAGAAGCTATTCGTCTCCTTCTTGCCCTTGCTTGTTACCTAAAGTTCAAGCTATTTCAGATGGATGTCAAAAGTGCTTTCCTAAATGGGGTGCTAAATGAAGAAGTGTATGTGACTCAACCAAAGGGTTTCGAAGATCCTCATAATCCAGAGTTTGTGTATCGTCTGAAGAAGGCTCTCTATGGCCTCAAACAGGCGCCCAGAGCATGGAACGAGCGGCTTACGGAATTCTTAATAAACCATGGCTATGTGCGAGGAGGAGTCGATAAAACGCTGTTTGTGAAACACACAGGTTCTGATTTTATTATTGCTTAAATTTATGTGGATGATATTGTGTTCGGCTCTAGCAATCAGAAGCTGGTAGACAAATTTGTCAAACAAATGCAGAGCGAATTCCAGATGAGCATGATAGGAGAGATGTGTTTCTTCCTGGGCTTACAAGTCAAACAGAAGGCGGATGGTATCTTTATTTCTTAAAGCAAATATGCTAGGAACCTTATTAAGAAGTTTGATCTCGAAAAGGCAACACATAAGAGAACCCCCACTGCAAATCATGTGAAGATTACAAAGGATGAAGCCGGTATAAAGGTGGATCAAACCCTGTACCATAGTATGATTGGGAGTTTGTTATATCTTACAGCAAGTAGACCGAACATTGCTCATGCAGTTGGAGTCTGCGCCAGATACGAAGCTAATCCCAAGAAAAGCCACTTGATGATTGAGAAGAGAATTATCAGATATGTTTGTGGAACACCCGACTATGGGTTGTGGTATACTAAGGATACCAACTCATGCTTAGTAGGCTATTGCGATGCAGATTGGGCGGGGAATGCAGAGGACCGCAAGAGTA
Source organism: Rhodiola kirilowii (assembly GCA_033675215.1). NCBI lineage: Eukaryota > Viridiplantae > Streptophyta > Magnoliopsida > Saxifragales > Crassulaceae > Rhodiola > Rhodiola kirilowii. The sequence continues at coordinate 11,277,365 of CM066195.1, read as the reverse complement.
CGTCTGGAGGATGTTTCTTTCTTGGAAACAATATGGTCTCTTGGTTCAGTAAGAAGCAAAACAGTATTTCTCTATCTACAGTGAGGCAGAATATATTGCGGCCGGAAGCTCTTGCACCCAGATGTTATGGATGAAACAGATGCTAGAGGAATACGGAGTAAAACAAGATGTGATGACTCTCTACTGTGACAACATGAGTGCCATCAACATATCCAAAAATCCGGTGCAACATTCCAGAACGAAGCATATCGATATTAGGCATCATTTCATTCGAGAACTTGTCGAGAAGAAAATTATCACCTTGACACACGTATCAACTGAGAAGCAGCTGGCAGACATCTTCACAAAAGCCTTGGACAATCTTCAGTTCGAGACACTTAGATTTTCACTGGGTCTGTGTGTCGTTGACAACTAAGTTGTTCCAGTACAAGGTGGTCAACCGGAGCGTGCGTGTCTCATGAGTGAAGCGTTGACCCTGAAGAAAGTGCGATCGTCTCAAAGATTGGTCAAAGGTTCGCCGAGAGTCAAAGAATATGCACTCCCTTGTCACTTTATGGCAAAAAGGGGGAGTAGTTTCGGTGTTTGAAAGCTCCTTAAAAGATTCAGTTGTGTTGTTTTGTTTTGACATGTTCGGAGTTTGAAAGCTCCTTAAAAGATTCGTAGTGCGCTTAATTGTTGTTCAGAGTTTGAAATCTCCTTAAATATTTGTTTAGTAGCCTAGTTAGTAGCACAGCTTGGGAGTTAGAAATCTCCTCAAAGATTCAACTGTAATAGTAGTACAGGTAGATTACAGTAGGTAGTTTTGCCAAAAATGCCAAGGGGGAGATTGTTAGTTATATGACATGTAGTTTGGCAAAACTTAGAATAGTTGTTCAAGTTGTTGTTCTAGACTAGTTGAGACAACTGTCCCTGGAACAAGTTGAAGCAAACAAAGTGTTTCCTAATTCAGATTAGGAAACCTAGTCGACCGTTGGAAGGCAAGGCGGCTACATTTCAATGGACAGAAGTTGGAAGTTTCCAAATTCAGATTTGGAAACTTGTCTCAGCCGACGTAGCACAACTTCGCCTGAGGATTTCTGAAGATCAGTTTTTGGCAAGTCGGTGCTTATGGATAATTGAAGACATATCCTTGAAGTCGGTTACTTGCGCTTGAAGATATCTTATTCGATAAGATATTTGAAAATTGCATAATCAATATTGAAGATTCAAACTAGAGGATTATCTTCGAATATACGCGCAAGATTTTAGGAAAGGATTCCTAAAGATTAGAGTCGATTTATCACGGAAACCCTAATCATCCTAGGGTTTCGACCGCTCTATATAAGGAGTGCTAATACTCAGATATTAGTAGCACTCATGGTGAAACTAATCACGCTCATACTCACTGAAGGGAGGAGGAGGAATACGGCGGGGAACTAATCGTAACTGGTTATTCACAACGCTCAGTTGGAGAGTTAATCATCACTGATTACTCAAAGGCGCTCAGATTCAATCTGCACTGGTGCTCAGCAGATTGATCGTGGAACAAGCTGAAGGCTCAAGCACAGTTGTTCGTTACTGCGCATTCGGAAAAAGGCGCTGATTCTCACGGAGGATCACACTGGTGGATACGGAGCGGGAGCAAAGATCTAGGGGGAGACCTAGAGTGCAATTGCTAGAGTGTCCGAGGCTCAGGCGGTTTAAGAGGGATTCTGTAAATGTAAGATCCTGTACTCAACCTCATCATTAGTGAATTGTTATCCATCGGGCAAGGAACTGCCCCCCAGACGTAGGCTCGTTAACGCCAACTTGGGTAACAACTTTGCGTGTCCTTTATTTTCCGCACTGCAATTATATTTCGCATAAGTTGTTCTAGATATTGTTCTGCACCCGACCAGAACAACATCTCATCTACCACAGGAAGATTTCATACTATTTTCCTTCCTAGGTTGTTACTGACTCAATATTATAGAAATAGAGGGGTACAGTGTAGTTGTAATTAGTTGTAATGTGTTTTGCTACAAAAGAAATGTAAAGCAGAATGGAAAATTAAGCAAAGAATGAAATCAGTATAACCTTTTCTATCTTCTTCTCTTGATCTCTTCTCCTTTTCCCCTAAACCCTAATTCTTCTCTTCTTCTCTTAATTCTTCAATTAACCATCTCTATATCCTTGGTGTGACTTTCTAGATTGCATCAATTGGTTCTTTCATTGAGAGTTGAAATCCATGGCGACCTATTTCAACTCATATTAATACATAGGCTATCAATAGAATCTGAAATTTCAAATTTCAATGACGAAAATGTTATTCAATGGCTTCATCAGATTGGCGGTTTCTTCATTCGATATCAGATGGTTCCGGAGTAGAAACTTGCAATGACAAATCATTATCCAACCTGCGTCGAACAAGGAACCTCCAAAGAAGACGCCACAAGAGGCAATCTCAAAAACTATTAATGTGCATAGTCCTAGTGTACCTAGTGTATTTGTGGAGGGTTCGAAGATTGTGTCAGAAAAGCCAAAGGTAGTGGCATCGGTGTAGGGGAGAGTACTCTGAATGTGAAGGGAACAAGAGTAAATAAGGTTACTCAAAAGAAAACCCATGTAAAAGAAAATTTTAGAATAGTCAGACGTAAAGTGATTATGTCAGAATCTGAAGAAGATGTTGATGATGCTGCTGAGAATGAGAGTGTAGAGCTACATGATGAAGTGTCCAGTGAAGTTAATCCAAAGAAGGCTGATGATGTTCAGGAGAATACTGATATTATTGAGGAATCAGATCCTGAACCTGAAGAGAATGTAGGGGAATCAAATGATGAGGAAGAAGCAGAACCTGAAGAAAAGGAAGAAGCTGACATAGAGGAGCAAGTTGAGGCTCCGAAGGAGAGGGATGATGGTCAGACGAAAGTAGTTGAGAAACGAGAATCAGTGTCCAACAAAGAAGAAGGAGAGCAATCACAAAATGAGTCGAGCAAGCAAGCTGACTCACTTCAAGAACTCTTTGATGTTGTGGAAGAGTATGTGAAGAATAGATGAATTCTAATGCTACTTCTAAAGAAACGGAAGTTTGTCAAACAGACCAAACAAATGAGGATGTTGAGATAGAAGAGCAAGTTTATGTTTCAAAAGATACGACAGAAAAGTTATCTAAGATGGTGGAAGATATATAAGAGGATGTTCCAATAAGTGACGAACATGTGGGCAAGACAGAGCCTACATTTAAGGCAAAGAAAGCCGTGGTTAAACAAGCTGCATAACAGAGACCACCAACATTCGTAAAGAAGACTGTGCCTAAGAAGAGAAAGGCTTCTGCACCTACTCAAACCACTGAAAAAGATCCTGTTGAGGCTGAATCTGTTGGTCGAAAGAAGGTTATTACACCAGTAGCAAAGAAACAAAAAACAAGTACAGTTGCGAGAGAGGCTAAATAAGACAAAAAGGGAAAGAAAGTTCAGTTTGACACATGTGTTATCGTGGGAGGTGTCCAGTTTGTTTCGGGAATGCATGCTGAAAAATGGGAAGTTGTGTAGAAATGAAAGATTGTGGCAGAACGAATTCAAGAGGCTGATAAGTATGCAGCTAAGGATATTGTGAGCTTGATCAAGGAGCTAGATTTGTGGTCATCTATCACCATGGCCAAACTGTTTGCTGCGAGTATTGTGAGAGAAGCTATTGTGAATCTGCCAAAGGTGTTTGCTCATTTCGAGAATGAGTTTTATGGAAAGGTGAATGTGAGAGGGAAGAAGGTGATTATTACCCCGGAAGCCATCAATGATTATTATGGAGTGGAGGGTTGAGAGGTGAGTATCAATGAACCCAATTGGCACAAGATTGATGAGGTCATAACTGCTAGAGTACGATCAAGGTGGAACAAGTTAACTTTTCCAGTGACAGATGTGTCGTCAAAACATTCCTTGCTCCACAACATAGCAGTTCATAACTGGCTACCAAATCATCATCGTACTACATTTGGTCACTCCATGGGGGCTCTTTTGAAGACTAAGGGGTGCAAAGAGAATATTGATCTAGCCCAGCTTATCTTTGATCAAATTGCATCGCATGCTACCTCGGTGAGAAATTAATCATCCTATTTGGTTTCCATCACTAATCTTCCAACTTGTGCTAGCTCAACATCTAGATATCAAGACGAGTTAGGATAAGATGATAGGTGTACCAAAGGTGTTCTTAGCTGATCATAAGCATTTCACTAAAAAATAAACAATGAATCTAGAACAAGATGCACCTGCAAAGACTATGAAGAAGCTCTCTGAACAGTCCCTCCGAGAACTGAGTGCTCAAGTTCCTGTCGCACTCGCAAGAAAGCTATTGCCCATCTGGAAGAAGAATTAGCGGATGTAAATGAGTGAATTCTCTCTCTGATGGCTCGGAAAAAGAAGATCACAAAGCTGCTGATGGAACTGCGAAATCCGGAGGAGGATGAAGAAGCTGGTGTTGATGATAGTGATGATGATTAGGACTACTAGTCTCATGGTGATATCCCCGTCCCTGCAACAAAATAATTTAATTTCCCTTCCTATTATGTTTGTTGAACTCTGTTACTTATAGATCGTTTGCTACTGCCCCTGCTACTGTTTATTGAACCCTACTCGTTGTCACTTTGTGGCAAAAAGGGGAGTAAATTTGGAGTTTGAAAGCTCCTTAAAAGATACTTGTATGCATATATTTTTGGAGTTTGAAACCTCCTCGAATATTCATTCAGTAGCAAATATTGGTAGCACAGCTTGGTGACAAGCGTATTTTTAACCCTTTATAGTTGTCAAATTGTATGTTTTAGGGGTCAAATTGCAGTCAAACAAAATTTATAACCTTGGTAAGCCAAGGGTCGATCCAAGGAACAGTGTGTGTGTGAATACTAGCTAACAAGTGACCTATTTAGCTATTCTGAGTAATTAAAGGTTTGGTGTCACGAAAAATAGCAGAAATTAAATAGCAGAAAATAAAAGGTTTGTACTTATCAGAGAAAGAGTTCCAGGACCATACTTCACCCGTGCTAACCCCACTAATCATGCAATCATTATCATGTAATTCATCATACTATCGAATATCGAAATAACCAAAATAACACTAGATAAACCGCCCATCCACGGATCATTATCTAGATTAATCTCAATCGTTTAACGCCGCCCATCCACGGATTACCAACGATCTCGATTTATTAAACTAAAGGTTTTCATACAATCCGGTTTAATACCTAGGACCCATCCATCTTTCGGTAATTAACCTAAATACGATCTAGCATGCAAACATCCCATTCGATATAAATACTTGCATATAACGATAAATTAAACACGATGAAATTGAATATTCGATTTGCATTAATGAAAAACATTCATATGATCACATGAAGAGTTGGGTACAATGCACGGGATCCGTAGGATCCCAGAATAAAGAAGACTACTCGCTATTCATGGCGATTAGACCACAAATAGTGTAATAAAAGAATATTAAGGACGAGTTAACCGTAGACGATGTAGCTCGATGATCCTCAATCTCTCGCGATGTTCGCCGTCCTCTCTCCCAAGTTAGGGTTCTTTAATCTCAGAATAAGCACACCCCTCGTATCATCCACACTGCCCTCTTTATAGCTTTCCAAAAGGCCAAAAAGCCTAAAACCGAAATTAGGAAATAAGTCCAAAAATCTGTCCAAAAGCCCAAAAATCGATTTTGGAAATTGCTTCGACGGGGCCGTGACTATCGTGACATTTAGACATGTCACGACATGTCACGGCATGCTCCAAAAGTACACTGGGACATAAGGGGGCCGTGACTACCGTGACGTTGTGTTTTGGTCACGGTAGTCATGGCCATACAAAATGGCAGAGACTTCGGGTGGCTTTTGCATAGTCTTAACCTCCAAATTTGATCTTGGCGTAAACTACAAAGTTGTAGCCCTTTGAATTTTCTTTCCAACAAGCTTTGAATCAACCGATTTGGACACCATATGCGATCTGTGCGTGCAAAACAAGTCGGAAAGGTCAATCTGCCCTATTTTTACCGAAATCTCTACTAAATGCTTTGTTTTGCTTCAGATCAATCCAAAAGTATTAGGAATGTGATATATGACCTGAAACACTAGAAAAGAGGTTAAATGACAACAAAATGTCCGGAAAACAAACCTAATCCTTCATCGAATGGAGTGAATAATAGGTCAAGAATTCGACCGATCACTTGGGAGTTTGAAATCTCCTTCAAAAATTTAACTTTAAAAGAAGTACAGGTAGATGATTTTCCAAAAACACCAAGGGAGATATTGTTAGTTTTAGTGGCATGTGTTTTGGCAAAACCCTGTGATGTTGTTCAAACTGTTGTACAAAGAAGCGTTCAAGGCCAGAGGGAGACAACCGACGTTGAACCAGACTGACGCAGCAGATGTTTCCTAATTCATATTAGGCAAGGCGGCGCTGCATATATTGAAGATATGATGGATATCTTGAAGATTATCAAGATGTAGAATGCACATTTTTTTAGGAATATTTCCTAAAACATCTAAGGAAATATTTTCTAAAGAAGATAGGCGGTTAAAGATTGACAATCCCTACATTTTAGGATTTCACTGTCCTATATAAAGAGAGCTAGGGTTTTCGAACCATAAGCACTCTTGGAGAAATTAATCACTCGCATACACTGATCGGGAGGTGGAGGCAAACGGCCAGTGAGCTTATTATTCTGATAAGATCATGGCGCTCGCAATCAGTCTAGACTGGGTGCTGTTCAAACTCATCATGGAACAATTTGAAGACACACACACACACACTACTGCTTGGTTGTTGCGCATTTGAAAGAAGGCGCTAATCTTCGTAGAGGATCAACTGGGGGAATTAGAGGAGAAACTCTGATCTAGGGGGAGCCTAGATAGCAATCGTTGGAGTGTTTGAGGTATTGGCGATTTGAGGGGGGGTTCCCTAAACGTAAGATCCTTGTACTCTAAACTCATCATCGTGAACTGCTTTCCGCCGAACTTGTGAGAAGCCCCCAGACGTAGGCTCGTTAACGCCGAACTGGGTAACCATATTACGTGTCCTTATTTACGTTACTGCTTTTAAGTTTGATAACTTAATATTTGGCGAGTTGTTCTAGTTAGTTGTTCCAAACACATCCAGAACAACATCTCAACATACACGGGAGTATTTCATACAAGATGCAGTGAATGATAATGAGGGAAAATAGTGGTTAAAGGCAATGCAGGATGAGATGGACGCTTTAAAGAAAAACAAAACTTGGGAAATTGTAGAAAGGCCTCCTAAGGCAAGGCTTGTGGGAAGCAAGTGGATTTTCACAAGGAATGAGGGAATACCAGATGTGGAAACACCAAGGCGGAAGGCCAAACTAGTTGGAAGAGGCTTTACAAAAAAGGAAGGTATTGATTTTAATGAAATATTTTCTCCTGTTGTGAAGCATAGGTCTATAAGAATCATGTTGTCTCTGGTTGCTTATTTTGATTATGAACTAGAACAACTAGATATAAAAACAACATTCTTGCATGGTAAACATGATGAAACTATCTATATGAGACAGCTTGAAGGATTTGTGATAGGTGATCCTGAAAAGAAAGTGTGTCTGTTAAAAAGGTCTTTATATGGACTTAAACAATCACTTAGACCGTGATATAAGAGATTTGATGAGTTTATGCTCAACTATCGCTTTAAAGGATCTTACTATGATTGGTGTATTTATTATAAAAATGTACAAGGGCAGTCAGTTATCTATCTGTTATTGTATGTGGATGATATGCTAATTGCTAGTCATGGTATTACTGCTATTAATGATTTAAAAGTGCAGTTGAATACTAACTTTGAGATAAAGGATTTTCGTGGTGCCAAGAAAATTTTGGGTATGCAGATAAAGAGAAATAGGAAGGAAAAGAGACTATTTCTGTGCCAAACTGATTACCTAACCAAGGTAGTAGAAAAGTTTGAGATGACAAAGGCAAAACTAGTCTTGACACATGCGGCTGGGCTTTTTAAACTACGTAAGGATCAAGAACCAGAAACCAAGGAAGAGAAAGCCTATATGGAGAATGTGCCTTATTCTAATGCAGTGGGATGCTTGATGTATCCTATGGTCTGTACCAGACCAAACATAACTCATGGAGTAAGTTTAGTGAGCAGGCATATGGCAAATCCAGGAAAGTACCACTAGCAAGCTGTAAAGTGGTTACTCAGGTATATAAAAGTTACATTTGGAAAAGGGTTGGTATTTGGTAAAGGACAAGTCAGTGCTGATGTTATTCAAGGTTTTATGAAGTCAGGCTATGCTAGAAATGTAGATACAAGGAATTCACAATCAGGACTGGTTTTTACAGTTTGTGGGACTGTTGTATCATGGAAATAAAATTTACAAAAGGTGGTGGCCTTGTCTACAACTGAATCAGAGTTCATGACTATAACTGAAGCAGTCAAGGAGGCTTTGTGGATGAAAGGTCGGATGACTGAGCTGGAACATGGACAAAGCTGTGTAAAGGTGCATAGTGACAGTCAAGGAGCCATTCATCTATCCAAGTATCCAGTTTTTAATGAGAAATCAAAACACATTGATGTAAGGATGTGTTTTGTGAGGGATGTTGCTGACTGGAGTAGTTCAAGTGGTGAAGATAGGTACAAAGGATAACCCTGCTGATATGTTGACAAAATCAGTGTCAAGTGATAAGTTTGAGTATTGGTTGGAACTGATTGGGTTGATCGAAGAACCCTAGAGCAGGATGAGAGGAGATGGGCAAGAGGGCTGAATTAGTAGTTGAAAACCAAGGTGGAGATTTGTGGATTCTGGTTTACAACTACTTGATAGAAATGTCCTAGAGAGACTTGACAATCATTCAAAGGACCGAGTTCTCAATCATATGGCTATGTGGATTCAGTGGAGGCTAGCACTTCAAGATTTATGGATTAGAGTTTGTTCAGCCGCTGTAGCATTTATGTAAGTAGATGGTAAGGATAAATTGACCATCCTATCTCTAGTCTGAAGTACCTCATTCATACACAAGAGAAAAAGGTCAAAGAAAGTTCATTACATCAAAAGTTGTCCAAGAAAAGTAAAAGAAGAAGAACTCAAAGTCATTAAAGCTCGAATTAATCACGTGCCAAAAAAGCGATGAAGTATAACCATGTGGCTGGAGTTCGGGGATAGCGAATGCATATCATGAGTCTAAATAGGACTATCTCTTATTCATCCGAAGTAATTTGGATTTCAGCTTAGAGGTAACATATATCGAATTAATTCTTTGTTGAGTATATTGATGTGAGTATCGATTGAGTTATGCATGAAAAGCTAGTTAGAATAACATCTCGTATTCATGGAGCAATTATCTAGGACGTCTTACAAATTGTGGTGAAATATATTGTTTTCTTCTAGGACTTGTTCTTGTTTGGGACGAACAAGTTTAAGTCTTGGGTAGTTTGATGAGCCGATTTATACAACTTGTCGAACTAACTAATCTCATCTATTTCGACATTTTCATAAACGTTTACTTTTTATTAGGGTTTTACATTACAGGTGTTTCGGGAGCTCTAGGAGAAAAGACGCAATAAAGGACGGCGTTTTGTCCAAAAACACCACAATGGCAGATCAGATCATTGGAGGTTCGACGGAGTGCTTCGATTTGACATAGGGTCAGAAAAATATGAGCTACATGGATTTGTGTAGCTAACTCAATTTCCTACAACTCTCTAGTTCACACCGAGTGCAACCGATGTCATTTTGAAGGTCGAATCAAGAGTCAAAGTCAAAACGATGCGCATTAGGAAAGAAACATTTCGGAGAGTCGCGCCAAAAGAGAACATTAGCTTGCCACTATTGTCTACACCCAACGCGACACTAATGTCTTCACTGAGCGTGATGGTGTCAGCAATGCAGTACGACGCCGTCATGAAATTTGAAAATAGGAAATTGGGCTTAAAATAGATTTGGAACCCTAGCAGCAGATATCTTTGGTTCTATTCTGATTTTCATTGAATCTCATCGACAATGGCTCTAGATAAGATGAATACGAGAAGCTTTCGATGAGAGATTAAGAGATTTTACAGTTTTCAGTATTTTTACATACTCTTGTGTTGAATTACATGGATATGCGTAGATAATTTCCTGTTTCAGTTCAGGTTTTGGCCTTGTGACGCTATGTTTTGAGATTCTTTACTTAATGCTTATTTTTCGTTTAACTAGTTCTTGGTCCCTATTCTACGGTTTGAATTGTTTGTCTAAGTAGAAACTTTGCCGTAAAGGTGAGCTTCACAACCAATTCCTATAGTGAACACTTGTTGGACACTTTGCCATAAAGACAAGTAGTAACACCTAAATACTATATTACCTTTGTCAAAATATTGTATTTAGGAGAACTTAATATCCGACAATTAAGTGAAATACACGTTATAAACTCGGTGACTATGAGAGTAGCCTAACTTTACAACGGGGAAGGCTCGTTCGATGACAAGGACTCTACGCGACGAGAGTTGGCAAACATCAGCGAGTTACTTGATCCAAACCAATAGCGCCGAAAGTGTGAGATTCGTCGTTTAAGGTATTTTTCCATTATAAACCAATAGCGCCGAACGAGTGAGGTTCATACTTTGCGAGTGCGGCTATTTTCCAACCAATATAAGCAAATGCAAATCCATCCATGCTAGATTAATAAAATCGATTCACATGTAAGATAAGTGAAGTAGTTTCTCGAAATATCTCTTGAAATCTACAAACCTTTTCTTACTTTTGTTTATTTTAAATTATTGAAACCAACCAAAAACTTGATTTGGAAAGGATAAGTAGAAATACAACCTTAAATATTGCAAAAGTTTAAACTTGCTCATTTGGACGATCTGGTTCTTACCGGCATTATAAATTATTTTTGGCGACAAAATACTACACGTCAAAATGGCTTCGTTGCCTGGAAGCAACTTATTAACTAGCCAATAGCCTAGGTTGTGTTTTTACTTCGACTAGTCTACACAATTTTTTTGTTTATTTTCGTTCTTGTTTACTATTTTGGATTTTGTTGGACACTTGCGTTTCATAGGTGTTCTTGTTTTTGTTATTGTGCATGTTATCTTGTGATGCAAACTAGGTCTAAGAGGACTTATGGTTTGACTTCAAACACCGAAACCCCTGTCCCAAAATCAAGAATCAAGGTTAAGTCAAAAAAGTTGGAACGCTCAAACTTCCATTCTTTATCGACAGAAACCAAATCCAAAACCCCAAAAAACATCAAAAAGAACCATGAATAACCAAGATCCCCATGCCAACCGTCATCCCGCACCCCATGCCGCTCGTCCCAATGCTGATGCCCAAGATGAAAAGGTACTAAGGGATTATGTGACTCCTGACCTCGCCAGTTTTTGGTCACCGATAGCCCTTCCCACTGAAGTTGCGGGAAACATGGTCAGTTTAACTTGAAATCAGCTTTGATAAACATGGTGTTGAAAATGCATTCACTGGGCTGGGGAATCCCAACACTCACCTTGCTTCATTCCTAGAGCTTTGTGACATGTTCAAGATCAATAACGTGCCGAAGGATGCCATATATTTTAGGCTTTCCGTTCTCACTTACGGGGAAAGCCAAAGATTGGCTATGAAGTTATAAACCAGGGACGTTCACCACATTGGGAGACGTTGTGCAAGCCTTTCTCCTCCAGTATTTCCCACCGGGCATAATAGATCGACGGAGAAAGGATTATTGAGATAATCGCAAGGAATTCTCACTCAAGGGGAAGTGAGAGGAGTTACCCAAAAAGACATGGAGGCACACAAAATGTCAATGCAATGGAGTCCACTGAGGAAGTTTGTGCCATCTCCAAGAAGCTCGATGAACTAGCTTCTTCTCTTAGCCCACTACAAATGGGGCAAGCTCAACAACAACCTCAAGTAATTTGTTCAATTTGTTCTAGCTCCTCCCACACAGAAGATGGAGGCACTCATAACCTCCCGTACAACGAAGTCGAGAATATGGAAGATGTCAATTATATGGGAAGAAATCAAGGGGGCGCGTATGGGTCTAACTTGACCAATATGTACTCTCCCAACAACCGGAATCACCCAAACTTTTCATACAAAAAATAAGACACTATTCCATTCAACAAAATAGTACACCATCCGAATTCGCACCTAAGCCTCAATTTCAACAAGGGTAATCTAGCCAAGGGCAACAACGAACTCAATTCAAACAAAGGCAGAACAACCAATAATACCAACCACAAGGTAATTATCGAGGACAACAAGTTCAAGCTTCACCTCAACAAAAGGTAGATGATGCATCTATCACCTCTATCTTGGCCAACCTTGCCACGAGTCAAGCTAACTTTCAGACCAATCAAGACAGGATCCTCCAATGGTTGGACGAAATGGCTACCCATAGCAAGATGTTGGAGACACAATTTGCTCAACATGCTAGGTCATCATCGAGACAACAAGGGAAACTTCCCTCTATACTTGATTTGCATCCAACCGAACACATCAACGCCATCACACTTAAGAGTCGAAAAGTGTTGGAGCCCCCTACGCCAAAAGTAAGAACCACTACTTCTCATGGCCCTACCAAGAGTGACGATGACAAGGAGGAAAATGAGGAGGAGATCCCTACAACGATCAATGAACAACCAAAATAGATGACTAAAGAGGCCACAAAAGAGCTACCCCCTTACAAACCACATACGGCTTTTCCACAAGGCAAAAGAAGACAAATGACGAAACGCACTTCAACAAATTCATTGACATGATGCGTAAGTTGAATGTGACACATCCATTCACCGAGGTGATAACTCAAATACCCTCTTATGTCAAGTTTCTTAAAGATATTGTTTCTCATAGGCCTGATTAGTGAAGTTAGTTTGGTAGTTTTGAGAGCCGAATGTAGTGTCTTTTTTCAAAATCACATGCCTAAGAAGCTTGGAGATCCCGGATCTTTTTCTATACCTATCACTTTGGGGGAAATCATAATTAAGAAAGCATTATGTGATATGGGTACAAGTATTTCATTGATGCCATATTCCCTTTGCAATAAACTTGATACTGGAGCTCTTAATCCAACATCCATTCGGCTACGCCTAGTGGATCACTCTTCTAGAGTTCTTAAGGGATTTCTAGAAGACATGCCTGTTAAGGTAGGAAAATTTTACATCCCCGTTGACTTTTTTGTATTAGAAATGGATGAGGATCAGGAGATTCCTATCATATTTGGTAGACCATTCCTAAAGACTACTAGTGCCGTGATTAATTGTGGGATGACTCTCTTGAATTCGACATACGTGGAGAAAAATTTGAGTTTCATATAGCAAAGGCATGTAATAGTCCTAGAAACTCTATGCATTGTAACATGACTGATATTTGCTCTGACTATTCTTGGAATGAAGTAACCAACTCGCTATTGAAGAAAAGCAAGATGAGGATAATGGTAAGGGATATCTTGTGAGGTAGAGCTTAAAGCTCTACCAACAAGTCGGTATGAGTTTCTAGGTTCTAATTCTACTTTTCCGGTGATTGTGACCTCTTCGTTGAATGAGGATGAAACATTTTTTGCATGTGTTGAGGAAGTATAAGGGTGCTATTGGTTATTTTTTTGATGATTTGAAGGGAATTGGCCTCGATATTTGCATGCATAGAATAAGGCTAGAGGATGGTGCTATACCATCAAGAGAGATGCAAAGAAGATTGAATCCCAAACTTAGTGAAGTTGTCTTCAAGGAGATAACCAAGATGAGGGATGCGGGCATTATTTATGGTATCCCGGACTCCGAATGGGTAAGTCCTATTCATGTTGTGCCCAAGAAAGGTGGCGAATGTGTATCGATTGTCAAAAACTAAACAAAGCCACTAAGAAAGATCATTTCCCTCTTCCATTTATCTATCAAATATTAGAAAGGTTAGTCAACCGCGAGTACTTTTGTTATCTCGATGGTTATAGCGGATGATTTCAAATCCCTATTCACCCCCTTGATCTAAAGAAGACTAAATTTATTTGGTCATATGGAACATACGCCTATAGATGAATGCCCTTTGGGTTATGTAATGCGTCAGGTACATTCCAAAGATGTATGGAGGTGTGTATGGATGACTTTTCTGTATATGCACTACTACAGACAAGACATTACGCAACGGTTCTGTGGACCGTTATGCTACGGTTCCTCATCCGTTGCGTAATGTCATGACATTATGCAACGGTTCATTAAAAACTGTTGCATAATGTCATGCCCTTACGCAACGGTTTGTTAATGAACCGTTGCGTAAAATATGAATTTTTTTTATAGATTTTGACTGTTTTAGATCAAATCCACCTAAAAAATTGAACACTAATTGTAAACAAACTTAATACACCCGCTGTTACACATTTCCAAACATCAACGTACTTTCATTAAACTGAAAATACAACCATTCATACACTGATTTATACAACTTCGCATAAACAATTCACATGTAAACACTATTTTTGAACAAGTAGTTGTACAAGTAGGCGGTGATCTCATCTCGCACGGCTTGTATATTTTCCATATCATATTCTTCCATCCCATTAGGAAAAACCTAGAATAAATAAGAAGACGATTACATCAATATATACAAAAAAATGGATTTAGAACAAACCTAGAACATGGATTTAGAACAAACCTAGAACATGGATTTAGAACAAACCTATAACATGGATTTAGAACATGGATTTAGAACACAAACCTAGAACATGGATTTAGAACAAACCTAGAACATTGATTTAGAACAATGGCATGAGGCTAGAATGTCTAACATATCATCATAGGTTTCAGAATGATGAACACTGATATTCATCTACAACTCCAACACCATTCTACATATGTCACCATTCTAATACAGTAGAACGAGGCTAGCATGCTTACTTGGTCAAAGTCTTCCACATATGCCCCGTTATTAACACGAACAAATCTGATTATGTCCCGCATATATCTCAGAACATAATAACCGCATAAATTACTTCCATCGGGTTGTTTCGGACACTGCACGATAAATAGTCTCATTTAACACTTTATTCATGAAAAGTACAAAAATATTAAAGGAAATGTTTCATCCATGAATACCGTCACTATCTTCCACTGGATTCGACGATTAATCCTCGGGTTACATCCTTGAAAGTATCGTTGCAATCCCCTAAAATAAATAACAATACGTAATTAGTGATTGTCAATACAAGTTACAAAAATAGTAACTTCGAAACTTACGAGTCCACTAAAGCTTTCGCATCGCTGTGTACAACGGTGGCATGTTTTGAGCAGTTAAACCAATGGATTACACCCTGATTGGGGAAGATAACACACAACATCCAGTGGAAACTACAATAACGAACTAATAAATTTATAGAACCCATATTTCAAAAAATAGGTATTATATTCAAAGTAACTTATGTACTTACTCGCCAGCATTTATATAAGGCAAAAACTAGCAGTAATTGCGATCTTTGTCTGGCATATTAAGTCTTGCTACAAACGCCGCCAGCCTCTCATTTATGTGATTGGACGGGCTCATGCTCGTGGGATTGAACCCAAACTGAACCTCTGAATCAATCATCTGATTGTATAAAAAACTACAAAATGAAAAACGGGTATAGTTAGACCTTCTGTAGCAAAAGATGAACAACTAAATACAAGAATATTACCATATATATAAATCAGAATGTGAGTTCGACAATGGTCTTAATGCATATATATCACAGATGTCATCTCCGCCCACTGTGGAAGTGTACTCGTCAACAAACAATTCATCGTCGATGTGTACTCTAACAATATTTCTGCCCAAGTTAGACCGCATGTCATGTAGAAATCGACAGTCGACGGAATAATTTTCCACTTCATCAGTTGCAGCCGGTGGCAATCAATAGTATAGTTGCATGGTATATTCCTGTATGTCGAATGTTAGTAAATAATTCAAATACAATCTTATAAATAAAATTATGGAAAGATGGTTCAAATATTTGATTTTATTACTCTTATGTTGTTTTCAACCAAGTGCTTCGGCCATGCCACCAAGTCCTCTTTGTTCTCAACATCTCGAGTTGTCTTTAATGTCTCTCCATAGGCAATTGTCAGTCCAACAATTTAACCAAGTTCACTATTGACCTTCACAATATCATCGGGTAGTGGAAGAGAACGAAGCAATCGACCATTCATGACTCGACCGACAACCACTAGTCGTCTATCATCATTAAGTCCCTCTTCGATATATAATAGTCTTCTCAGCCCAGTCTGACACCGTAAACATATTCAAGTTATTTACATATGTAAGAAAAACAAAACAACTAGTAAGGAAAAAATGAATTTAAAAATCTCCAAGTACCTTTGGTATATTCTTCCACGGGTCTGTATCAGTGGGGTAGTGTTGACTCTGACTATCAGACGGCACTATGCGAATAGCACTTGAACTGGGTGTCACTCTCAAAGAGGTAGAGCTATGTAACCCAATCCTCCATGGAATGTGTGTCCCGAGTCCTCGGGTACGTCCAGGGTGCTCATCCGTGCCAGTAGCCTCCGTCAATATGTCACGTCGGCCTTGAGTAGAAAAAGCTCCTTGAGCAGCCCTTTCCACTAAATCTTTCTATTATTTCAGAAAATTACCAATAGTTAGTGTATAATTAAAAAATTAACTATTAAAACACACATAATGACCTTACAATCTTTGTAGACACTCCTTGAGATGCCTTGGAGACGAACTCTGCATTTTTTCTGATTCGTCCCCTCTTCCACAAATCATGCCTCTCTATAGAGACATTAGAAGTTTGTTCCTCTTCAATTGCCCCCTGCGAAATTAACGCATCTATTTTTTCTTTTGTCATGACCTCTTCCAATTTTCTATATCCTCCTCGACCAAGGGCGTGCTTATATATATTCTTCTTGACCAGATTCTTGTTTGTGTCCCTTAATTTCTTTGCAGCTTCAGAGGGCCTTGGCTCCTTAAATGTCTTCACTGATCGGGGTCAATATATGGATGCATTTTCAAAGCATCTTTGTCCGTACCATCACCGTAGATGTAATCATTTGCGAGCAGTGTCTTAAATTGTTTCCACCTGTTGCAAGCACAGCTAAGCTCTCTATTTTTATGCTCCTCGACTCCATATAATTGCCTGAAAATATATAACAAGTTGTAATTAATACAAAAGTTAGTTACCATTTAAGAAACAAATACAATGTTAGAATTAAAGAAGCTCTCACAGTTGCATCTCTGCACACAATGTCCTTAAAATATTTAGGGACCTTCCTCCAATCGGTGTAGGTGATAGGAACACGACAACGAACCAACACATCCAGGTGGCTCCTCCAATTGTCTGCAGGCTTCCCTATCGGATTCCCTCTTCTATTGAATGTGACCGTGGCCTTGGTACCAGACTTCTTGTGTCTCTTAATGAACTTGCTCATATATAAAGGGCCTTTCTTCTTTCTAACTGTGTCTGAAGTAACATTATGGTCATCCTCACTGCTGCTGCTGCTATGTGAAATGGTCATGATCCTGTAAACATGAAATTAAACGTCAGATTAATTAATAAATAAAAAATTTATGAAATAAATAAATAACAACACATGTCATAAATAAATATAACATACACAAATTAAATTTCTTTATCAATCCATATTCCTTCTCCATGATCTTCTCGCAACTATATTTCATCATCAACTTCACTATCGTCGTTCTCCACGGGAACTATCATACAAATGGGCATGCACTCCTCAGCTAGATCTTCAGATGTATCACTGATTACTTGTTGTTTTCCGTGGAGGACAGCAAACTGGTTATTATCAGAAGGGTCCCCGATGTAAAATACTTGTCTTGCTTGTTCGGCCATAATGAATGGCTCATCCTTGTACCCTTCTCTTCGAAAATCCACAAACGTCATTCCATATTCATCAGTACAAACCGCCGAATTGTTAACCCATTTACATTTAGAAACAGGTATTCTAAACTTTACGTTTTCCAACTCCCATATTTCTTCGATAACTCCAAAATAATTAATAGGAGCATTTATTGGATTCTGATCTCTAGCGCTAGAAACAATAGTAGTTTCAGCAACAAGTGTGACGCCACTATTTTGCACAACGCTTTGGTCATCTTGATCTTTTGTGTGGAAACAAAATCTGTTAATATCATAAGCTTTCCACGTGAATACTGTTGGCATTGGACCAGGCATAAGCCACTTTACCAAGTCATCAGACTCTTCTTCATAGTTGGCCTGATTATTTAAAACCTCATTACGTCTCAGCCAGTTACAAAATGACCGGCTGTGTTCTTTTTGCAACCACTGCTCGGATTTTCTTGAGAATGCACTCCTTAATGTGTTTAGGTGCCGCTCTATGAAAGGTGTGATATCAGGTATATGTTGCAATACATGGAAATGAGCTTTCGTCAACTCATCAAATGATGGGGTCTTGAAATCCTGACCACTTGTGCCCTTTCCATTAAATCGATCAAAATGACGTCGCCTTGGAATCCCAACTGCAGCTATATTCCCCAAAAAAGTAGTGCAAAATTCAACAGCCTCTTCAGTTATGTATCCTTCCACTATACACCCTTCGGGACGATGCCTATTTCTCACATAGCTCTTTAGAATCTTGATGTACCTCTCAAAAGGGTACATCCATCTCATATACACTGGTCCAAGAATTTGAATCTCGTGCACCAAATGAACAGTAAGATGCACCATTATATCAAAAAAGCTTGGTGGGAAAAACATCTCTAGTAGGCATAATGTAACAACAATCTGGTCCTGCAGTTTATCAAGCTCAGATGAATCAACAACCTTAGCACTCAATTTTGAAAGAGTATTTCATCACCCGAAGCTGGTCGAGGTTCTATTCCTTGTTCGGTCTCACCATTGAATTCAACTTTCTTTCGCCTGTAAGGATGATGACTCGATAATAAACGCCGATGTCCCATATAAACCATTTTTCGACAATTCTTTAGATAGCGTGCATGTGTCTCTTCCCCTACAAATTGGACAAGCTTTGTACCCTTTAAAACTGTATCCAGATAAGTTACCATAAGCTGGGAAGTCATTGATGGTACACATTAGCATGGCACGCATATTGAAATATTCTTGCCTTGATGCGTCAAACGTGCGTACTCCTTCGTTCCATAAAAGCTTCAAATCATCTATCAAAGGAGCTAAGTATACATCAATATCATTTTCGGGCTGTCGAGGACCCGATATCAACAGAGAAAGCATCATATACTTACGTTTAATGGTTAACCTGGGAGAAAGATTGTAGATAACCAATATGATAGGCCATGTACTATGTTGACTACTGAGGTTTCCATGTGGATTCACCCCATCAGTACAAAGGCCAAGGCGTAAATTTCTAGACTCTGCTCCAAATGTCGGGAATGTATTGTCTACTTTTGCCCATTGTAGTGAATCTGTGGAATGACGCATTTTCGTATCAATAACACGTTACTTAGCATGCCAATGCATATTATCAGAATCTTTCGAGTTAGAAAACAATCTCTGAAACCTGGGGATCGGTGGAAGATACCATAGTACTTTAGAAGGAATGCCTATTGAACCATTTTTCGGTTCTTTGTTTAACTTATATCAAGGAGACTTGCACATCGGACATTCATCCATATCTTTATAGGTATTCCGATACAATATACAATCATTGGGACAAGCATGTATCTTCTTATAATCGATACCCATAGGACACATAACCTTTCTAGCCTCGTAAGAACGGTTAGGTAGGGTGTTTTCCTATGGAAGCATGTCTTTCACCAGAGTTAACAATTCCGTGAAACTTATATCACTCCATTCATTTTTCGCTTTCAAGTTGAATAACTTCAAATTTGCAGATAGCGTTGTGTATTTGGAGCACCCTTCGTATAATGGTAATTCCGAGTCATTGCTTAACGACTCCAAAACTTGAGGTCTAGCAACAAACTTATCGGCAACATTGTTGACCATGTCAATCAAATTGTCCTTCTCCCAATCATCATTATCCTTCGGCAAACTTTCTACGGGCTGAGGTTCAACGTTTTGTGGTTCAACCTCGCCATGCATATACCACACCTTATATTGTGGGTCAATTCCCTTTAACAAAAGGTGTTTATGCAATTTCTTCGGTTTGACCTTTTTGTTATTCCAGCAACCCATACATGGACAATAGACACGTTCAACGTTGTTTTTGGATGCATATGACGACGCAAACACACAAAAAACCATAATCCCTTTTTCGTACTTTACACTTAACCTACTACCGGACACCCAGTCTCGATTCATTATAACTACATAAAGCATCATATACTTATAGTTAGAAAGAGATCATATTAGGGTTGATATACTTATTGGTAGAAAGAGACCATATAAATCCACTACATAAAGCACACTCCAACAATTAAAAAAGTTGTAAATGAGTTTCATAGTGCATTTTACCTTAGAGTAGAATCTCTCGTAGAAAACAGTCAAAGGTTGGATGCAGCGTCGACTCTAAAGTTATAAACAACAACAAATAAGTTAGTAAACGAAGAAATATCAAATATCCAATATGAATGGAAACATAAGTAGTAAACTAGTTTAATTAGGCAATTTACCTTAAAATTGAAGCTCGCGAAGAAAATAAAATAGTGGGTGTGCAACAAGTACGGACTAGATCTATAAACAACGAAAACAAATTAGTAAACAAAGAAATAAAGTTTATTCTCCATGTTAATAGGAAAATATGTAAGAATGATAACCATCGAATACCTTAAAATTGGAAGAAGCGGCAAAGAAAAAGATTTGGTGCTACCATTACTAAATGCCCGGATGAAAAGATGCGACTGCTCAAAATAATGTTGCACCGTTAGCATATTACATAACATATAAGCAAAGAAACATAATTTAGCATCAAATAACGGGTTACAAACCTCTAACCAAGTCGAGCAGCCAAAAAGCTTGTCCTAACGATCTTAAGTCGGAGAAGTGAATCTTCCTCTTGCTAATCGACTAACAAGTACTACAAGTAGTAAACAAATATCGGTAAGAAATTGAGAACAAATCGATTCAATAACATGTTGCTATAAATACACCTTCATATATCCAAAGAATCATAATGCCAAAATAAGTTGGAAGGATCACAAACCTCTAACGTAGCTAAGTAGCTAAAAGAGATTTGCCTAACGAATTCAATTTGGAGAAGAGAAGCCTCCTCGTGTAAATCGACTAACAAGGACTAGAAGTAGTGAACGAAATTAACCAAATCAACCAACTAGTACGCTGTTAAAATTCAAATATGCTTTTAACTCAACCAAATCTCTATCAACAATGGGTCAATTAAAACCGTAAGAGAACTTATCAACAAATAAGCAATTGAAACAAACTAGTACACTGATTGAATAACATGAACGATTGCGCATATTGGGAACTAACCGATTTAGGAATTGGTGAGGAGGGTCTATTAGGCTGAGAGCAACGGACTGGGCTGAGAGCGATGGACTGGGCGAGGACGTGGACGCTGTTATTGGGAAGCAGAGGTGGGATTGGCTACGAACTGATATTAGTATTGACGAGGGATTGGCTATGGACTGAGCGAGGGATTGGCTACGGACTGATATTGGTAAGCAGACGCGGATGACTGGCGCGAAGGGTGGATTGGGATGAGAGCGACGGACTGGGCGAGGAGCGGAACCAGTGAGACGAGTATGCGTAGGAGGGCGACGGACTGGACAAGCGAAGAGCGACGAAGGTCGACTGGCGAGCGGAGGAGGGCGACAAAAGTTGGAGCGGGATTGGAAGAAGACCAAAGACTTGTGTTTTTCAATTTCAGGTTTGAGTTTATGCATCGGTTCTTAAGCAATCGTTGCATAATGGGAACATGTAGGCATCGGTTTTAAGACAAACCGTTGCATAAGGTGTGCATTATGCAACGGTTTGTCTTAAAACAGATGCCTAAACTACAACCGTTGCGTAATGATAAATTTGAACTGTTGCATAAAGTCCTGTCTGTAGTAGTGATGGTTCATCCTTCAATTCTTGCCTAGAGAACTTATCTAGAGTGCTCGAAAAATTTATCAAAACTGACCTTGTGCTTAATTGGGAGAAGTGTCATTTTATGGTACGAGAAGGTATTGTCCTCGATCATCTAGTTTCACATAGAGGAATCGAAGTGGATTAAGACAAGATAGAGGTTATAGAGAAATTACTACCGCCTAGATATGTGATAGGGACTCGTAGTTTCCTTGGTCACGCTGGTTTTTATCGGTGTTTCATTAAGGATTTTTCTAAAAATGCCAAATCCTTGACTAATCTCTTGCACAATGATGTAGCATTCGTCTTTGATGATGCTTGTCTTAAAGCTTTCGTGAAGCTTAAATCCGCCCTCATTTCTGCCCCCATAATCCAACCTCTCAATTGGGATATTTCTTTTGAGCTTATGTGTGATGCGAGTGACTTTGCCATATGAGCCGTTCTTGGACAAAGGGTAGACAAAAAGCTACACGTTATCTACTAAGCGAGCAAGATTTTGAACCATGATCAAACGAACTACTCCACTACGGAGAATGAGATGCTAGCTATAGTCTATGCCTTCGAGAAGCTTAAGCAATACTTGGTGGAATCAAAAACTATAATTTATACCGACCATGCTGCCATCAAGTAATTGATTTCTAAGAAAGAAGCTAAGCCTAGGCTCATTAGATGGGTTCTTTTGCTATAAGAGTTTGATATAGAGATCAAAGACTAGAAAGGAGTGAAGATTTAGTTATCGATCATCTTTCTAGAATAGAGTCATTGAGAGAAGGAGTTCCAAGGAAAAATTTACTTATAGAAGATTCATTGTTAGGGGAGCATTTGATGAGTGTCAAAAGAGATTGTCCATACCTTGGTATGCCGATATTGTAAACTTCTTAGCCTGTGAGGTGTTCCCCAAGACCTCAACTTTAGTCAAAGAAAGAAGTTTATGTATGAGGCTAAGAGATATTATTGGGACAATCGTTTTCTTTACAAGCTTTGTGAGGATGGTATTTATCGAACGTGTGTGGCTGAAGAAAAAATGAAGAATATTATGTCATTGCCATTCTTCACAATACGGAGGACATGGATGGAGTTCTAAGACTGCCGCTAAGGTTCTCCAATGTGGTTTTTATTGGCGTACGTTATTTTGGGATGCATATAAGTTTGTGCAATCATGTGACATGTGCCAAAGGACAGGGAACATTTCCAAGAGAGATGAAATGCCCCAACAAGGCATACTTGAGGTGGAGATAATTGATGTTTGGGGTATAGACTTCATGGGACCTTTCCCACCTTCTTATGGAAATAACTACATTCTAGTAGCGGTGGATTATATGTCCAAGTGGGTTGAGGCTATAGCTTCCCCAACTTTCGATGAAAATTTGTGGTTAAGGCGCTATTCAAGAGAGTTATATTTCCTAGATTTGGAGTACCAAGAACGGTGATAAGTGATGGAGGATCGCCTTTAAAGGCAAGCCAATTCGAGGTACTTCTAAGGAAATATGAGGTTTATCATAATATCGCCATGGCCTACCATCCCCAAACCAGTGGGCAAGTCGAGGTGTCACATAGAGAGATCAAAGTCATACCTTATAAGACAGTGGGGAGCTCTAGAAAGGATTGGTCATCAAAATTAGATGATGCTCTTTGGGCACATAGAGCTGCCTACAAAACTCCCATAGGAATGTCCCCATTTAGACTCATCTATGGAAAACCTTGCCATATCCCCGTAGAGCTTGAATATAATGCTAAATGGGCAGTTCAAACCCATAATTTTGATCTGAAAACTTTGGGGGAGAAGTGGATCTAGACAAAATTCGATTAGACTCTTACGAATATGCTAGGATTTACAAAGAGAGAAGCAAAAGATAGCATGATAAGAGGATAGTGAGGAGAGTTGCACATAGGGGATGATGTATTGTTGTTAACTCGAGATTGAGACTCTTTCTCGGGAAGTTGAGAATGAGATGGACAGGACCATACAGGGTTAAAAGAGTAATTGGAGGCTTCTGATCTGAAAAGCGCTAGATCTGAGGTGGTGATGGCGATAATGGGCAGTAGTCGCGTAGTCATCGTGTCGTGCAGTGGTCGCGTAGTGGTCGTGTCGATCCAATGAGAGTTCTGGATCGACATCATGTATGAGATTGAATTTCACCAAGCGATTTGGGTTTTTTTATTTCCATAATCAGGGTTTTGGTTATGTCTTTTGAAACTTCGGATAACTTGGCGCGGCAGTGTTTTACTCAACAATTAGTAAGCTTTGTCAGTTTTACTCAACAATTTGTAAGCTTTTTTAGTGATAACTTGGTTAACAATTTGACAAAGAGATGACTTTGTCAGTGATAGCAGTTTGCATGTCATTTTATATTTGACTAAGAGATGACTTTGCAGGTGGTTCACTAGTTTATTTGGTGTAGTTTGACTAGACAGACTTAATCTCAGATCTGCAATTTCATCAATGCGGCGATTTACACTAGTTTAAGCCTAGAGATTTTGGTGATATTGCTTTGTGTTTTGTATTTTTATATTCATTGCCATTTATTTTATGAATTTGCATGGTGTTCATTCGATGAATCATTCCCTTCAAACTTTTGTTCTGAGTTCATGTTTTTTCTATTTTGCTTTTGTGTGTTCTATACCAAAATTGGAAATCAATATTGTAAGATTTTAGTGGTATAGGTTTTGGCAAAATACTGTGAAGTTGTTCAAGTTGTTGTACAAGGAAGAGTTCAAGGCTAGAGAGAGACAACTGACGTGGAACAACAATAGAGCAGCAGATGTTTCCTAATCCATATTAGGAAAGTCTGTGCTACTAAACATTGAAGATATAAGGCAGATCTTGGAGTCGGTTGACGGAAATATATTGATGCGTATCTAAAAATCGGTTGTGAGATTTTAGGGAATACTTGCACTTGAAGATTACTTGGGGAAGAAGATAATCGAAGAGTTTCTCAAACGAGTTGAATATATATTGAAGATTATCTACAAGAGAGATGCGCAAGGATTTATGAATGTTTCCTAAAAGATTTAGGAAAGATTTCCTAAAGAGATAGGCGCTTGAAGATTGGAAATCTTATTCTTTAGTATACCAACCGCACTATATAAACAGAGCTGTGATTCTCAATTCTGCATCGATTATTGAGCTAAACACAGATACGCACTCAGAGAGAGAAGACGGAGATCGATCGGCCATGAGTTCATTATTTCATTGAACTCACGGCGATGCTGTCCAGTCTGTTCTAGCTGCTGCTACCAGACTGACGGTTGAACAAGTTGTAGATTCCAGCACTCACGGAGATATTAGTCACGCATATATTCTGATCGGGAGGTGGAGGTCATCGGTCGTTGAACTTATTACTCTGATAAGCTCACGCTGCTCAGAATCAGTCTGTTCAAGTGCTCGGTAGACTGATTGTAGAACAACTAAAGATACATTACTGCGCATTCTGAGGAAAGCGCTGATCTTCGTGGAGGATCATCTGGTGGAATTGGAGGCGAGGCTCTGATCTAGGGGGAGCCTGGACAATAATTACTAGAGTGTTAGAGGCTCCGGCAGTATAAGATGGATTCTGTAAATGTAAGCTCCTGTACTCTAAACTGAACATAGTGAATTGTTTTCCACCGGGCCGAGGATAAAGCCCCCCAGACGTAGGCTCGTTAACGCCAAACTAGGTAACCATATCGTGTGTCTTTACTTTCCGCATTGCACTTAAATTTGATAACTTAATAGTCTGCATGAGTTGTTCTAGTTATTGTTCCATACACGTCCAGAACAACATCTCAACATACACGGAAGTATTTCAATTGGTATCATAGCAAACACTCAACACAAAGGGTGAGATCCGCGTTGTTGAGATGGATTTGAGATAAGGACAGAATATCTCACGCCCACCGTTGCTGGATGGAAACAAGTAAGAATACTGAAGGGTAAGAATGAAGGCATTCATGAAGTCACAGGATGAATTGGTCTGGAAAGCTGTTGAACAAGGGTGGACACATCCAATGACTATTGGAGAAGGAGGCAAAGTTGTTCTAGTCGTAGAAGACAAGTGGACTGTGGCGCAGAAGAATGTTGAAGCACCGAACTCCAAAGCAATGAATGCCATATTCTCAGCAGCTGAAGGAAAAAAATTTCAAGATGATATCAACCTGCGAAATTGCCAAGAGGGCTTGGGACATACTACAAACGGCTCATGAAGGTACGGTTAAAGTCAAACTTTCCAGAATGGAGATGGTTACGTCGAAATTCGAAAATCTGAAGATAAAGGAGGGCGAGACCATAGCTGACTTCAACACAAGGGTACTTGACATCTCTAATGAATTGTTTACATTTGGAGAGACCATAAGCGAAGAGAAGCTGGTAAGAAAGGTGCTAAGGTCACTACCGAAATGATATGCCATGAAGGCACTCGCAGTCAAGGAAGCACATGATGTGACAACTATGAGGCTGGATGAACTGATGGGATCCCTGCAGACTTATGAGATTGAGATGAACGAAGATGATCAACACAAAAAAGTTAAGAGTGTTGACCTGCGATCTGAAATCACTGATAGTCAGGTGAACAAAGGAGAAATGTCAGAACAACAGTATGCTATGTTTGCCAAGAACTTTGGAAAATTCATAAAGACAAAAGAAAGGTAAGAGGACCCAATGCAGAGAGTGCAAAGGCTATGGACATATCCAAGCAGAGTGTGCAAACACTCGTAAAAAGAAGAAAGCATTTGGAGTCAACTGGAGCGATAGTGAATCAGATGATGAGAAGCAGGAGGATGAATCTAATAACTTAGTAGGAATGTTTTTGATAACATAATTGGGACCATACTGGGACTTGAAGGTAAGACCAAGGATGACATCAAGGATAGGAAAGGTTTGGAACAACAAGGGGTGCGGAGAAAGTTATGGTACAAACCATCAGGGTCAACATCAAGGAAGTAGAAGGTGACTAAAGCATCATACACTGTCACTCTGAATGAGAAAGTGGAGATACTTGAGTTGATAAAGGATGCTAAGTATCCATCCAATATGCAGGAAGCCTAAGGAACAAGATTAATCTAGATGACAAAAAGTTCATCGGGTTGAAGACACAAGACTGTCATGTCATGCTACAATGTCTACTGCCGGTTTTTATCCGACCTTACTTGCCGTTCAATGTAGTTAACCCTCTTGTATCATTATCCCATTGGTTTTGGAGAGTTTGTTGTCGAGAATTCCAGAAGGAGGAGGTGCACCAAATGAAGTTGGACATAGTGAAAATCCTATGTCAGCTAGAGAGAATTTTCCCACCGGCATTCTTTACAATTATGGTGCATCTGATGATACATTTGCCTGATCAGATTTTGATGAAGGGGTCGGTACACTACAGTTGGATGTACCCCATGGAAAGGTATTTAACAAACTCTTTTCGTCCCTTATATGAATATGAAAGTGTCACATATATAACTAGATTTTTGTATTTATTATATATTTAGGCAACTTGGACAATACCAAAAATTTGTCCGAAACACTAGATATCCTGAAGGATGTATTGCTGAGCAATACATAGCTCAAGAGTGTGTCATGTACTGTAAGTTGTACATGGGGGAGATTGAAGATACATCAAAAAATCAGGACAATGAGGAGGAAGAATATTGGAACATATCAGTTGTGTCTAACCTCATCAAGCTGATGGGTTACAGTAGAAGGCAACGACTAAACAATGATGACATAGACGTCATTCATTGGGCTGTCGTTGAAAATTGCGAGGAGGTAGCCGAGTATATTAACCGACACATTGAGAAGTTTTACATGGAACATCCTGACGGTGATAATGATTCAAGGATTGAAGATTTCCATTCCTATTTTCTTGATAAGGTAAAACTAGTTTACATCAGAACATGTCATCTTTATTGGGTATTTCTTCAAATAATGTGTCATTTAAATATAGCTTTATGTGTAGAATATAGCATTGCGTAACGAAGGTTCAGATGAGTATAGAAAGGAACTTGACATATTAGCATATAAGCCACATTTTCACGCATGTTACACACATTGTGTTGTAAATAGGTTAAAGTTCATTGTGTTGGAGAAGGACCAACATTTGAAAACACAAAATAGTGGTGTAATGGTTAAAGCAGGTACTTATTTGCAATATTATACCAACAAACATGTTCAGATTTAGTTTGTATTTAAAATCATTTTAAAAGTTTGTTGATTGTTTTTTTTGCAGGAGATATTAACTATTACGGGATTTTGACCAACATTATCGAACTCAAGTATGTAGAGGGTATGCCGGTTGTTATCTTTAAGTGCAAATGGTACAACACGGATCTGGAAGAGGGTGGAAACATAAAAATGGACCTTGGAATTATGTCCATTGACATATCTAACACATGGTATGAAAATGCTCCATATTGTCTTGCAAAACACGCACACCAAGTGTTTTACTTAGAAGATCCAAAGTTTGGAGATAATTGGAAAGTTGTCAACTTGGTCACCCAAAGAGGCACTTATAGCGACTCATGTGTATCATACAATGATAAGTCGAATGTTCTAGAGGAAGCTTATCTAGAAGAAGGCACAACAAATATTCCACCTTACATGTGTAATGCAATGGATGATGAGGATGACGAAATGGATGTGGGATTAGAGACTCCGCTAGTTGTTCCAGTTTTTTATGATGACTATGATTCAGAAAATGATGCTGATGCAGTGGAGAATGAAGAAGATACATCTCAATATGAGGATGACGATGAAGAGGATGATGGACTACATTATGTTAGTGATAATGAGTTAAGTGATCATAATGAAGATGAAGAGGATGATGATGACGATGATGAGTACGATGAAGAGTAGTTGCGAGTGACCACGTTGTTGGATATATGTGTTAATTCCATGTTCAGTGTATTTGCTGTGGGGTTGTAGGTTGGGACGTACGTATTTGTAAATGTGTCATATAAGATACTGAAACTTCAGGCGGGAAGTCCAAAAAGACTGGGCGGGATATAGATTTTGTAGGGGGGAATCCATTTTTCCATTTCGTAATTGATTATATCTTATATGACACACGTTGGCAAGTCAGTCGCATAAGAAATGAATGAACATCATATACACGTGTCCTAAAATATACAACGTGTTTGAATCTGAACCAACATGTTCAAATCCTCAGTGTGTTTTGACACTTGGGGTTTTTTTGCAATCGTTTTGTTTCTCTTCCTAAAATCACCGCTCTCTTCCTCATTTTCGTTCATCTCCTAACACATCGTCGCTCTCTTCCATCAAATCGAGTGTCAGGTATCGACAATGACTATGCCTCTGAAGAAGAAATCACTGAGTGAGGTGGCAGCGGCTACAAACAACACACAGAACATGAAGCTACGGAGTCCGAGCTCAAGGAGACTAGCCAAGATCCATACCCCTGAGCCGGCGGTGAAAAAGGTAGCGCCTTCCAAACAAGCAGTGAAGAAGCCACCGACCAAACCGACGACTCCTAAGAAGAAGGCAGCACCCATACCGGCTACTACTCCTAATAAGATGTCAACCGTGGTTGCAGCCAAGGATGGTAAAGTTACTGGTGGTATGGTTAATCCTACAGAAAAAACTAGGTCAGTCCAAACTACATTACGTCATTCCCATAGGTGTTCGTCTAAGCTTAGAGTAGAAAAAACAAATAAGTCAGTCCAAACAAGTGCTCCCCAAACTAGGGAATCCCCTACTAGTGAAGAATGTCCAGTGTTAGTCCCATTAGTCACCCCATCCAAATACCCTACTCGTACAGTTTCGTCATCCGACGTCAGACAAACAATCAACCGATACCCATCCCTAACACCCTCACCTGCTGCCTCAAACCCTCTTAAAAAAACCACATCTTATAATCAAGAACCACACATTGTTGATGATGTTCCCCATCATCCTATAGATACTGATGATGAGTTGTTTCCTGATGATGATCTGTTTCCTGATATGGAAAAAGAGTTGCCAACTGAAAATGAGTGTCCTATTGATCCAGAGGAGTTCCCTGTTGTTGATGATGTTCTTCCCACTGCTGAAACCTCTCAAGGAGGAGAGAAATCCGATGAAAACCTTCATCCAGTTGACGAGGAGGATAAAGAAGAACCACCTAGCATCAGGTGCATGAAGAGGGAATCTTCTCCACCTCCAGGTAAAATGTTTGTTACATTACTTTACTGGTAATTTCACTAATGTACTAATTTACCTCTTGTACTAATATATTCTTTTTACCTTAATGCAAGAAGATGCGGAGGACGCTATTCCTGTTATTGAACCTGGACCGTCAAAGAAGAGAAAGTGTGGTGTGATTTGTGGCACCAAGATAGCCACTCTGGTGCACACCCTTGGGATGAAGATCAAAGTTGAGTGCTCCATGGAGGCAAACGGGCCTGTGGTGAGGGAAGTGCGGAGTATGATCTGCCACCAAATTGGGGCATGTGTCAGACTGAAGGTCCCAATGTTACGACCGACATACGCTCAATTAGATGAAGAGCACTGGAACATTGTAGTTAACTATTTTAGCGTAAATTCTCTTTCTCCTTTTGTTGTTTGCATTTTGGTTATTTCATTTGTTTGTTGAACAGTTACACAACTTGACCTTTTATAATTGTTTGTAGCCTCATTTTCAATTGCCAAAAGATGACACTCTACTGTGGGAGTATATAACAAGAATAGCAAGTAAACGGTACACGGATTGGAAGTCTGACTGTCACAAGCATTATCTAAAGAATGGTAATAAGGTCCCAAAGGAGTTCACCCACTGCAGGGAGGAGTGGAGATGGCTCCTTCAGCACTTCAACGAACCTGAACAAAAGGTAATGTTTTTAAATACCTAAATTTATTGTCCTAACTTTTATGTTATTTGCGTAAGTTATAATATGAAACTTCCCTTTTCGTAATCAAGGCAAAATGTAAAAGAATGAAAGCTGCCCGAGACGCGAAGAAGAACCATCACTTAAGGAAGACTCCGTTCCCCGTGAGAGCAATCGATCACATGGAGAAAGGTCACAAAGCCCCTCATGTCGCAACATATGCGCAAGTCTACAGCCAAGAACCTGAAAGTGGGAAAATAGTGGTAATCCTTTATGTTATTTATTTCATTTATGTCTTCATAACTAAATAAAGTTTATTCGGTCCTTTGGATTATCATTGGTGTCATGCAGCATGTTGATCAGGATTTTGTTTGGTTTTTAGTCTTTTGGATTATGATTATATATTGCCATGATAGATAATGTTAAATTGTATCTTGTTGTCACTGTGAGAATTATCTTATATGAGGTTTTGTTGTATCATTTCAGTAATTAATTTATTTGTGCCTTGTCTTAGGAACAAATGAATGCAGAGGTGAACCAGCTGTTACAAGAGCAGCACTCCGATGACCCAAGCGTCATTCAGGATCCTCTCCCCACGAGTACCCAGCTGGATATAATTGGTAGAGCGGTGGGGCAAAAAAAAAAGGTACTCTGGTTTCCGGAGCGGGTGGTAATCTAAGGAGGCCTCCAAAACCAAGAGGTGGGGCATCTAACCAATCTCTAAAGGAAGAGCTGATGAGGGCCAGAGAAGAGGCCGCTAAAAAAGAAGCAGAGTTCAATGATAGGCTACGGGCCATTGAAGAGATGGTGCGCAGGGGAGTAGGACCTTCAGGACATGGGGCTAATGTCTCAGATGGGGCGAGCTTTGCCCAACCAACTCTCTGAAGACTGGTTATGTGGAACTCTTTTGATGATGCAACTTTTTGAAGTTGTCGCAATGCTGCAAACTTTTAAACTATTATGTTGTGATGTAAACGGCGAATATTGCTGACGTAAACAGTGATGATATATATTCTCTTATGTGACTGATATCTGATGATAATACCACATAACTGGACTTATGTGACAATACATAGTATCCTTGCAACACTTAAGTGACTGATTGGAATACACTGACATCACTTATGTGACACAAAAATAGCATCCTTTATCACTTATGCGTCTGATCGTATTATCATTTTATATTTTCTTGTGTGACAGACATTGTACTAATGATACTTAAACGGCTAACTTATGGAATTTATTGATGATTTCTAAAATCTACTTACAAAACAAACCACGTACTTATGCGGCACTTTTTAGGTCAGCCGCACGAGACTTAATATGACTGAGGACAATTATTCTGTCGCACTATACTTAATGCGGCACAACTTATGTGACTGGTCCTTATGTGACTGGTCCTTATGTGACTGACCGTTGTCACATAAGACCTTATGCGGCTAAAAACGAATTTATGCGGCCCAAAGTGATCAATCACATAAGAGGCCAAATGGTGTAGTGTGACAGCAAATTTATACACTCCATCAGAGATAAATCATGTATAACGCATGTCAGTGTGAAAACTTAGCACTTATATATTGAAGGTTTTTGTTAATCAAGAAATAGGGAATAGGGAACGTATTTATTTTTTCATTGGGCTTATGAAACAATCTTTGACCGTAGTGAGTACTTTCACACAACCCAACCACGTTGCCCTATCCTAATGGTCAGATTCTTTTAATTTTATTAATCATCACATCGTAGAGTTTGGTGCACTTTGAGAGGGTTTAAAGTTACAAATCGCCCTAACAATCTTAGAATGGTGCTTTGCTAGCTTGCATTTGTAGTAAAGACGATGCTTGGATTTAACCTCTTGCAAGCATATATTCGCCTTTTCCATGATCAAATGGGCCGTTTTCAGTGTAATGTTACGGGCATTACTCTTGTGATTATTCCAGGAAGCATGTGATGTTACCGTTTTGTTGGATCGTTACTGTTAGAAATCTATTAGACGGAAGTCACAGAGTGTGTTTCCGTCTGATGATCAGATAGCAGCGGAAATATTTTTGCAAGAAAAATAATGACGAAAGTAAATACGCACTTATGTATAGTGGAAAACCTTATCACAATGATGATAAGGTAAAACCCACTACCTTTCAGATTGCTCTGAAAGGATTTGCGTACTGATTACCCTTTATTCCGATGTGCTTGTAGAGTTTACAAAATAGATCTTTCAACTAGACTCTATTTTGATGACTACTACTCAATCCGATAGAGTAATTTGGTTCGAGCTTCTCGCCTCCGTGCGTTCTCTTTTTCAGCAAACCTTTGCTTCAAATGTCGTAGCTTATTCTCTCTATCTTCGCACACTCTAATTTGTGCTTTCAACTGCCTTATATAGAGCCTTGGTTTCTTTCTTGCCGTTTGAGTTCTTCCCGTTTGAGCTTTCAAACTTCTTCATAAAGCAATTAACTCCCCTTTACTTCATCCGTTAATTGCTTTCTTCATTCACTAGAGTAATGCACGTTGCCTCTTCACTTGTTGTCTTGAATGCCTCTTCAATTGTTGTCTTGAATGCCTCTTCAATTTGCTTTCCAAATTGATATTACTTCAACGGCTTGCATCACTATTTATGTCTTGAGTGTAAATGATTTCCTTAATAGCTAATCAATCTCTTGACTTTCTTTCCATAAGTGATTCAACCGGCTAAGAGGCTTTCCATTTGTTCTTCAACATTTATTCTTTGTCTTCAACAGCATTGACTCTTTCTATTCTCTCAGCAATTACTTCATCAATCAACACTTAATCTCCCATTAAGTCAGCCGGTTTGATTGCTTGTAATTGCTTCACTCTTTGTTGTCCTCAATCAGCATTTAATCTAGTCCTTGATTAAATCTTTCATTGCATTTCTTTAATCAATTACCGATCTTCATGTGTAATTGCTTGTGGAATATTTCTGCACACTTATCGCCACATTAGTTAAGTGTTTGTCATTCATCAAAACCTGAGGGTTTCAATAAATTCCCCCTTTTTGATGATGACAAACACTTCTTCAAAAGATAATAAATCCATGACAGTATTTTATAAACTATCACAAGTCTAGCAGATAGCAGAATTCCATCACTTAGATATGCAGTCAAATTTTTAGTTAGGCAGACATATTCTACGACCGCTTAACAGTTCCCCCTTAGATGGACATCCAGTTTGATTTTCAGTAGTGACTTCCCCCTCCGGAAATGCACTCATTGTCTCTTCCCCCTTTTGGCATCATCAAAAAGAATGCAATGACAGATGGCTATGTGATGAAAAGAAACTTCATACTTGATTAAAAACCATCAAAAGTCCCCGGAGGGAACACACACAGCAACCCGAAAATTTAAAAACTAACGTGCACACATGAGCAGGACAACGAAGGAAGACACACAAAAAATTGGGGCTGATAAGGTGGGGAAAGCAAAGAGAGGGCAACCATGAGACAGATCCAGAGTTAACTGTGGATCACAGTTTTCAACTGATCAACCAGCTCAGTGCCCACATAACGTAGTTGTCTGTTCATCTCCTTCAACTGCTCTTTGACCTCTGTGCCATGCATCATGTTGATTTTCCCTGTCTCCTCAACGTCATTCACCGCAGACTTCAATTCTGCCACCCAGACAATATCAGTTCCCAGCATCAGCCTATCAGCCACAGCCACCAGATTTCCTAACCGTTCGGTCAGCTGCTCCACCTTCCCCGTTAACATTTGCAGAGCCTCAAGCACCGCTGTCGATCCATCAGCTGAGTGAAACGATTGTTGCTGTAGGGGCTCGACCTCTTGAGGTCCCTCTTCCTGGGGAGGGGCGGCTGGAGTGATGGGCTTCATCCGGGTATTGTGCCATCCGGTTGCGTCAACAAATTCCCATCCGATGGAGGTGAGATAATCCTTTCCCAGAACTGAAGACAAGACTGATTCCTTCTTCGGCGAATAAATGTCCAGATAGATGAGGATCTTCACAAGTCCGGGGTAGGGTAGTCCATGGGTGGCATTCCCCATGCTGCGCTTCAGGTGCTGGATGATGATCTTGGGAAGACTGATTGGTTCTCCTTTTCCGAGCTTGTCCACTAGGAGGAAGTCCTGATAAGTTATCACTTGGTGCTTCTGAGCACGTGGCGTCATGGTGGTGCAGACCAGCCGGTGGAGGATGCGATTGAGAATATCCATTTTCAGGGCATTGCCTTGGTTGGACATGTTTGATGGGTCCCCTCCTATCCGTGGAATGACATCCCCCTTTGCAATGTATGCCGGCCAGTTTCCCTTGTCAATGTACTCAGAATTTCCTTGATTAGAAACACCCAAAATTTTTGCTAGCTCTCGGACGGTGATGGCTTGTTCATCTCCATTGAACACAAAGGTTAAGACACCGGATTTCTCTTCCATTTTCAGCTGGGAGTAGAACTCCCTCACCGCATTCTCATCTACGAGAACTTCCTCTCGAAAGAGGAGGTTGTTTACCTCCACTAGCTGTTTTTGCGCTATGAAGACCCTGTCAATAGTGACCTCTGGAATGATAGATCTGTCAGCCATGAACTTCACGGCATCTTCTTTCGGAGCAGCCAGTTCTTCCGCAACGACAGGGGTCGCTTCCTTTTTGGTGCGTTTACTCTTTCGAGTGGGCTCCTGAGGTGTGGACGGCTGGCGGCTCCTTTTGCTGGAACCTTCAGCAGCATTGTGCTTTCCCTTAGGTTTTTTCTTCGAGGATGTCTTGGCTCGGGGAGCCTCTGTTGACACCAACTGGACCGAGTCAGAGGACGCGGTGGATGCTCGAGATTGAGCGGCCACGATCTCTTCAAACGTCATTCCTCTTGCCCTGAGCTTGTCGATCAAGGCGGCGAGAGCTGTGGCGGAATCGCTGCTGTTGGCGGCCATTGAGAACAAATAGCTTTGGAGGTAGGGTTAGGGTTTCGAAGTCTGTTTAAGATGAGAGGCAGATTGTGATGAGACAACTCACTTCTACTTCTCTGCTTTATATTGTACTAACCGTATATCATCTTTCCATAATCGCATTCAATTACCCGCCTTGAATCGTGCATTAGAGCCCGTTAATCTTCCAAACATGACTGCGTAATTAACCTTTCCATAACTGCAAATTAGCATTTAATATGGATTGCTTCATGCAGTTGCCAAAATCAAATCACCTTTAATGGTTGACTGCCATGTGTCTGTTGGGTTAACCAAGTGTCATCTGTTGATGTCCGTTCACTCCCCCATACTCCTTTGTCACTTGTAGCACACATACGATTCATTTTCCTAATAAGGCTGCTGGCCATCAATTCAAGGCGTGCTAAAAACCACATCTCATTAATGCAGCACTATGCCGTTTTTCCTTTTGTATGCCTTTTTTCGTATTCTGAATCTCCATGCCTTAATCAATTTCAAATCGCACTTGTTGGTTGAACCGGTCTGAACCATGCTGAGTTAACCCGGTTTTGTCTCATGGTTTACACAAGGTTGGGTGTGGTGCGGTTTACCCAAATGGCACAATAAAAACACCTCACATTCAAGAAGACACTTTACTAAGTCATATCAAGTAAATTTCATGTAGTGTGGAGAAGACAAGAAAGTTTAAAATCAAAGGGCTAAATATTTATTTCTCCCCACATGATCGGCTAGGGTTAGTCTTAGAGTACTTCCTTGGCTTATATTGTGGGTTCAAATTTGGAAGTCTCTTTTGGGCCACAAAGAAAAATGTGTCATGGTCATGATATTTGCTAGCTAGTAATCTCATTTATCATGCATGCAGTGGTGACCTCATAGAGCAACTTTCACACAGTTATTAACTACATACTTAGTAGCTTCATACACGGCAATCTATCATGCAGACTAGTCTAGCCAATCATTGAGGGAATTCAACACAGAGTGCAGACTA
The DNA here is from genome assembly GCA_033675215.1 of Rhodiola kirilowii. Lineage (NCBI taxonomy): Eukaryota > Viridiplantae > Streptophyta > Magnoliopsida > Saxifragales > Crassulaceae > Rhodiola > Rhodiola kirilowii. The sequence continues at coordinate 11,240,774 of CM066195.1, read as the reverse complement.
TGGGAGGGAAGTCATACCTAGTTCAAGCCTTAGCTTCTCATAGGGTTCCCTGTGCAGTGCTTTCGTAAAAATGTCCGCGATTTGCTCCTCAGTCCTACAGTATTCCATGGCAATGGTTCCTTTTTCTACACAGTCACGTAAAAAGTGATATCGAATTTCTATGTGTTTGGTGCGTGAAAACTGTACTGGATTTTTCGAAATATTAATGGCGCTGGTATTATCACACAGAATTGAAACGCATTCAAGAGTAACGCCATAATCACTTAGCTGTTGTTTTATCCATAGCAATTGTGCGCAGCAAGCAGCAGCAGCGATATATTCTGCCTCAGCAGTGGATAATGCAATAGAAGACTGTTTCTTGGATCCCCACGAGATCAAACATGGTCCAAGAAACTGCGCCATTCCTGAGGTGGACTTCCTGTATGTTCTGCATCCTGCGTAGTCAACATCTGTGTAAGCCGTCAGACGTAAGTCTCCTCCTGTCGGATAGATAGGCACAAGTCGTCTGTCCCTTTCAGGTATCTCAAGATTCTTTTCACGGCTTTGACATGTGTCTCTCTAGGATCCGCCTGGAATCTAGCACATAGACATACACTGAATAAGATGTCAGGTCTGCTAGCTGTAAGATATAAGAGTGAACCTATCATCCCCCTGTATAGAGTCGGATCCACTTGGAGGGATGACTCATCCTTTGCTAGCGTGTCATTTGGAGACATGGGTGTGGCACATGTTTTCGCGGAATCCATCCCAAACTTCTTCAAAATTTCTTTTATGTACTTCTGCTGATGGATCCGAGTTCCATCTTCCCCTTGTGCTACTTGAAGTCCTAGAAAGTACTTCAATTCTCCCACCATGATCATCTCGAATTCGCTTGACATCAGATCTGTGAACTTTTTGACAAGTCTAGGGTTAGTTGAACCAAAGATAATATCATCAACATATACCTGAACCACTAGAGTGTCGGTCCCTTCCTTCAGAAGGAAGAGAGTCTTGTCCACTTCCCCCCTGCTATATCCGTGTGACAGAAGGAACATAGAGAGTCTCTCATACCAAGCGCGAGGTGCTTGCTTCAGTCCGTACAAAGCCTTGTCCAGTATGTAGACATGGTTGGGATAGCTTTTATCTTCAAATCCTGGAGTTTGGCTTACATATACTTCCTCCTTTAGTATTCCATTCAGAAATGCCGTCTTAACGTCCATCTGTTGCAAGGTGAAACCATGGTAGGTTGAATAAGCTATAAGCATTCTGATTGCTTCTAACCTTGCAACTGGAGCGAATGTCTCATCATAGTCAATTCCTTCTTGTTGGTTGTATCCTTTGACCACCAGACGGGCTTTGTTCCTTACGACGGTTCCCTTGTCGTCCAACTTGTTTCTGAAGACCCATTTTGTTCCAATCACGTTCTTATCTTTGGGTGTCGGAACTAGACGCCACACTTTGTTCCTCTCGAATTGGTGCAGTTCCTCTTGCATGGCATTGACCCATTCTGGGTCTTTAAGAGCTTCCGCAGTCGTCTTTGGTTCTGCAAGAGAAACAAAAGAGGCAAATCCACAAAATTGACATAAACTATTAAGGTTTACCTCTTGCTGAGAGGTGTAGCATTGGTAGTCTCCCAGTCTGTCTGGCCGACGAGTCTGTCGTCCATAGCGAGTGGTTCTTACTTCCCCCTCAGGGTTTGCAGGGATGGGTTCAGTAGTCATCTCTTCCTCCCCAGGGATTTCAGCGTTAACAGTCACCTCAGGGACATGCTGGACTTGTCCATCTGCTGGAACTTGTATTTCAGCAATATCCGTTTGATTCACTGGAGGTGCATTGTTCAATTGTTGGACTTCCGTGGGAGGGATGTCGTTAGTTGGTGATGGCGGTTCCCAATCAGGATCTGATTCATCTACGAACTGGAGTTCTCCAGCGTCTCGCATGGCAGTTGTTGAGGAATCCTTTATCCTTAGACCAGCCATTTCCATTTCGTCGAATCTCACATGTACGCTTTCCTCAACTTGTTCTAGCCTTCGGTTAAAGACTTTGTAGGCTTTGCTGTGACTGGAGTATCCAACGAAGACTCCTTCATCACTCCTAGCATCAAACTTTCCCAGGTTCTCCTTGCCATTGTTGTGGACGAAACACCTGCATCCAAATATCTTCAAGTGGGAAATATTAGGTTTTCTTCCACGTAATAGTTCATATGGAGTTTTCCCTATCATGGATCGCAGTGATGCTCTGTTTAGGATATAACTCGCGGCATAAACTGCTTCCGCCCAAAAGCCTTTTGGAACTCCACTAGCAATTAGCATAGTACGTGACATGTCCTCCAGGGTTCTATTCTTTCGTTCAACAACACCATTCTGTTGTGGTGTCCGTGGGGCGGAAAAGTTGTGATCGATGCCTTTTTCCCGCATAACGAGAGAAACTGCGAGTTCCGAAACTCAGTTCCGTTATCAGTACGAATAGATGTTAACCTGCGATTTAACTTATTTTCTACCAATTTCAACCAAGCTTCAAATTCACAGAATGTATGATCTTTGGTGTGTAGGAATAAGGTCCATGTGTACCTGGAGTAGTCATCAACTATGACAACGATATACCTATTTCCTCCACGGCTAGTGACGTTTACAGGTCCACACAAGTCCATGTGAACCATGTCCAATGGTGCAGAGGTGCTCACAGTTTGCTTTGATGTGAATGATGTCCGTGCCTGCTTCCCTGTGACACATGCGCTACATACCTGTGCTGATGCACTTTCCATCTTGGGTAAACCAACCACCAATTCCTTCTGATGGAGTTTATGCAGTAGTTTCACGCTTGCATGTCCAAACCTCCTATGCCAGAGGATGGTGTTTTCAGCTATGCTTACCAGGCACAGTTCCTCTTCTGGGACGAATTCTGGGTCGACAATGTAAATTTCGTTCACACGGATTCCTCTTAGGACTGTCTTCCCTGTCTCATTGCTTCTTACAAAACCATCATTAGAATTGAATGTAACACGATTTTTGCCATATTGACATAACTGAGACACACTTAGTAGATTGTATTTCAAGTTTTCTACTAGACTAACCTGTTTGATTCGGATGGTATCCGAAATTCTTACCTCTCCTATTGCAATCACATTTCCCTTGCTTTTGTTTCCGAAGATTATGCTATCTCCGGAAGTTTTGTGGAGTGAGTCGAACCATTCTGGATTTCCCGTCATATGTCTTGAGCATCCGCTGTCCAAGTACCAGGGATGGGACCTCACTCCATTCTGCAAAAGAAAGATCAGTTTTTATGAACCCAGACAAGCTTGGGCTTACTGGGCTTAGGGATGAATTTTGCAATAGGAACAGAGTAGTAAGAGTAATGAGCATCATAGTTAGTCAAGTCTATCTTTCGCATGGGCGTCTTCCTTGATTTGCAAAAGATGGCCGAATCATGGTGCGGACGGAAGTGGTCGCTTCTGTTTTTCTCCCTGTAGGTGTTGCCTTTCCTCCGATGGACGTCATTTGAGGGACGTCTTTTAGCATTCATCCAGCGGCTATTCCTCTCATCTATTTCCCTTAGTCTTTGGCATTCAGCTCTGTAGTGTCCAGACTGCCCACAGTTCCAGCAGATTCTATGGCATAGAAGATTTACGTACTTGCTTCTGCCGGGTGGAACTGTCATCTTTGCCTTTCTAGCATGAAAGTCTCTCTTTGAGGGCTTATGACTCTGATTCATATTCATCCAGATTTTATAGCCTTTTGGAGCCTTGTAGGGGACAGAGTCCTTGTCGTGGATATTGATTTCCTTCTGTGACCTGTCTTCCCTCTCTGTCCGTCTGATGGTTTGTGGTCGTCTTTCCTGGCGAGAACATTCTCCTTGTTCTGTCATCTTTCCCTTTCCTTTTTCAGCTTCATGGCCCAGCCCTGGGCAGACGAACTTTTTCTTGAAGTCCGTCTTTACTTCCTCTACCCTATTTGCTTCCAGTTCACGGAGCCAATTCTCCCTCCTTGCGGTATCCTCGAGTCTTAGACTTTGCACTGTCTGGAGTAGTTCTTCATTATCTCGTCTGAGATGGTTCAATTCATCAGTTAGCTCTTCAATCTTGGCTTGGAAGTCCGGTAGCTCACTATTTCCTAGGGTCATCTATCTTAGACCATTGCTGAGCTCACTGACCTCTTCCTTTCTTTCCTCACATGTATGACATATGCACATGTGTTCTGCCTTCTCCTTTTCAAGACGCATAGCTTTGGTTGACCAGAGGCGGTTTTCTGCGATGTCATCACGATGATCCTGTTGCATTTCTTCAATTCTGTCCTCTAGCTCTTGGTTTTTTGCCAGAACTTTAGCAATTGTTTCTGCAAGATCAGATTCAGAGAATACTTTATCAATAAAAGAAACAGTATCCGTTACCTCGTTAGTTGTAGAGTTAGCCATTAAGCAGGCTTCCTTCGGATGGTTTCCATCATCACTGTCTTCATCCGTGTCTCCCCATACGGCAAACATGGCATGATCTTGTTTAGGGGCGGATTCTTCTCCCTTCTGGACAGGTGGCTCTCCTTTCTTTTTGTTGTAGCAATCTTTGGAGAGATGTCCCTTCTTCTGGCAGTGATAGCACGTTCTTTCTTCCTTCTGTCCTGAGTTCCTTCCATTTTCATTTGACCCAGCATTCTTGTTCCCTCTGGAGGAATTTCCAGAATCCCTGTTCCCCCTGAAGGAATTACCTCGATTTCCGTCTGATTTGGAGTTCCGTCCTCTGTCAAAGTTGGCTCTAGTGAGGGCTCTTGTTAGTAGAGCTATTTCATCCTCCTCTTCATTTGATGACTCGGTTGCTTGTGCGAGGGCTTTTTCAACTTTCAGGGCAATGGCCTGAGTCTTATCAGACTGTCTCCTGGCCATCTTCCTCTCTACGATTCCAGCTTGACTTTGTAAATTTGCTACTAGCTCTTCCAGTGTGGTTTCTTTGATTCCTCTTTGAGCCTGTAATGCCAAGGTTACATGATCCCATTTAGAATTTAGGGCTTGCATGAATTGATGGGTGATTTTCCATTCGGGTAGCTTCTCATCAAGATAATCTAGCTGTCCGATTATGACTTGGAATCTAGTGTAGAAGTCTTCCAAGGACTCATCTTTCTTCTGCATAACCGTCTCATAGTCTTTGGTAGCGGCTAGGATCCGGTTCCTTTTGATATCTTGGTTTCCTCCATACAGTCTTACCAGTCCATCATACATGTCCTTGGCGGTCTTGTACATTGCCACTTTGATTTGATCTCCAGGTGAGAGTGCCATGTAAAGGACTTTCTTTGCTCGGGCATTTTTTTCCAAAACCTTGTAGTCCTCATCAGTGTATTTGTCCTTGGCTTTTTCCACTGGTTTAGCGGGGTCTGTTCTGTCTAGTGGAATTGGAAGTGGTCCTGTCTCGAATATCCCCCAGAGCTATCCGTCCAGAGAGCAGACATGGGCTTCAAATTGATCCTTCCACCAGTCGAATTGTCCAGGTTTTAGTAGCGGCGGTTTCCAGAAGGAATCGTGAATCGACATGTTTTTCCTGCAAAGCTAACAGATAAATCTAGAGCACTCGGCTCTGATACCACGTGTTGGATCGTTACTGTTAGAAATCTGTCAGACGGAAGTCACAGAGTGTGTTTCCGTCTGATGGTCAGATAGCAGCGGAAATATTTTTGCAAGAAAAATAATGACGAAAGTAAATACGCACTTATGTATAGTGGAAAACCTTATCACAATGATGATAAGGTAAAAACCACTACCTTTCAGATTGCTCTGAAAGGATTTGCGAACTGATTACCCTTTATTCCGATGTGCTTGTAGAGTTTACAAAATAGATCTTTCAACTAGACTCTATTTTGATGACTACTACTCAATCCGATAGAGTAATTTGGTTCGAGCTTCTCGCCTCCGTGCGTTCTCTTTTTCAGCAAACCTTTGCTTCAAATGTCGTAGCTTTTTCTCTCTATCTTCGCACACTCTAATTTGTGCTTTCAACTGCCTTATATAGAGCCTTGGTTTCTTTCTTGCCGTTTGAGTTCTTCCCGTTTGAGCTTTCAAACTTCTTCATAAAGCAATTAACTCCCCTTTACTTCATCCGTTAATTGCTTTCTTCATTCACTAGAGTAATGCACGTTGCCTCTTCACTTGTTGTCTTGAATGCCTCTTCAATTGTTGTCTTGAATGCCTCTTCAATTTGCTTTCCAAATTGATATTACTTCAACGGCTTGCATCACTATTTATGTCTTGAGTGTAAATGCTTTCCTTAATAGCTAATCAATCTCTTGACTTTCTTTCCATAAGTGATTCAACCGGCTAAGAGGCTTTCCATTTGTTCTTCAACATTTATTCTTTGTCTTCAACAGCATTGACTCTTTCTATTCTCTCAGCAATTACTTCATCAATCAACACTTAATCTCCCATTAAGTCAGCCGGTTTGATTGCTTGTAATTGCTTCACTCTTTGTTGTCCTCAATCAGCATTTAATCTAGTCCTTGATTAAATCTTTCATTGCATTTCTTTAATCAATTACCGATCTTCATGTGTAATTGCTTGTGGAATATTTCTGCACACTTATAGCCACATTAGTTAAGTAACCTGAGGGTTTCAACACGTTTCATCATGTATGGACTTATACTGATATTTACACACGATCAACTTACGAATCTCAACAAGATCGTCTGATGGAATGACTCGTTCAATCCAATTGCTAATCGTATGGGTGGTTTTTTGTGAACTATTTTCTATAGTCCACATCATCACATCTCTGAGGGTGCGTATGGTTGTTGCAAGACGACTACGAATATGAGAGTTCAGGATGCTTATACATTTTTGTTTACACGATTTTAGTGCACAGACTGATTTGATCAGTGGATTCTCAGAATGGATTTTCTGTGAATTGGTGCAAGCATAGAGTATGAAAATGAGCCGAATGATTGAAAGGTGTGGAGATGTTGACAAGGTCATTGTTAGGATTTTCACTTTGTTTTGTTTTGGTGCGGATAAGTAATAGGGTGTGACACATTTATATCATTGTTTTTTGATATAAAGCATTTATACCATTTTGATTCATACTTATCGGCAAATCTAATGTTACATTTTTTTGATGTTCTAAATTGTTTAATGCTATGTTTTAAATGTGTCTTGTTTGTTAAGTTATAAAATTCCCCTTTAATTTATCCTAAGTTTTTAATGTGTGGCTAGTTCAAGACTATGTTCTGTAATTATCATAAATAAAATGCATTAAAAACTAACTTAATGGTACTAATTTAATACAAAGGCGACTAATTTAAAACACCGACTATTGGGCATCGTGAAATCTAATGTTTACTTTTTCACTACTGAGAATTGGATATCTAGACACTGATTCTCATTTAGTAAGTTAAAATGGAAATCAAAAATTGTCTTTTTTATTGTGGGTTACAACTTCTCATACAAATCAAGCACTACACGAATTCATCATGTATATATTACATGAGCACTTTTTTTATTCGGGTTACAATCACTATACTTTAGAGCATGGACCACGCACGGCACCAACCCGGATTAATACTTGCATCGTCCACTTTGAAGCACAAGCAATAAGGCACCTTTATCTTGAAAACCACGATCAAATACGCATCTCCACGCATCAAGCAAGCAACACTTGCGGATCTGCATGACACAACACGTCCACAAGGGACAGACAACACCTCCGCGAAGGATGAACAACACTTCCACGCCGAAGCGGGACGAAGAACACCCCCACGAGAGAGGAATAACACGTCTACGCGTAGGCGGGACGAAAAGCACCCCTCCACAAAATTGTGGAAAGGAAAATGTCACGATGGGGCTCGAACCCTTGCCAAAATCTCATTTTGGCAAGCAAAATCTATATCTTGTAAAAATTAAAACTACAACACAACACATTTTTTTGATAGGGGTACAACACAACACATTTAAGTTATATCTTTTAATGATGACACAAACTTTAAGGCAATTCGATAAGATGTAATCTCGTGTTGGAAAAGGATCATATGAAAGTAGGGCTGGGTTTTTGTACCGAAACCAAACCGACCGAAACCGAACCGACCTCAAACCAAACCAAATTTCGGTTTATCATACCAAACCGATTTATATCGGTTCGGTTTCGGTTTTCATTTTGAGAATGTCGGTAAAACCGAACCGAACCGAATATTGTTTTCCATGGACCTTTGCGACGTATTTTGCATGCCCAGAGCCCATACGATGTCCAAATGAGTCGAAATTTAGCTTGTTGGAAAGTTAATTCAAAGGGCTACAACTTTATAGTTGACACCAAGATCAGATTCGAAGGTTTAGACCTCCAAAAAGGCAACGGAAGTCAGGTTTACCGACAAAACCGAACCAAAACCGACAAAACCGAAACCGAACCGATTATATTGGTTTACCGATAAATCGGTTCGGTTTTCGGTTCTGATTTTGGCAAAACCGAAAAATCGGTTCGGTTCGGTTTTTTAACCGAACCCAGCACTATATGAAAGTCACAAAATTATATAAATTTAAAATCCATCTCAATCCTTGAATTTGATGTGTAGATTTATTCATAATTAAATTTGGGTAAATTACAAAAACATAACCTAGACTATTGTCTCATTTCAAATCAAGTACCGAACTTTCCAATTTTCAATTTAGTGACTTTTACATCAATTTGCACATGTTCCATCCTATTAATCATATCACCAACCTCAAAAGGAATAAATTCGACCAAATTAAGTTAACCCTATAACAATATTCATAAGTTTTGCGACCTTAAAAGTCCTCAAAAAACTCGATTTTGGAAATAAAATGTATGCAAATTGATGCAAAAATCACTAAATTCAAAATTAGAAAAGTTCGGTAATTGATTTGAAATGAGGCGGTAGTCCAGATTATATTTTTGTAATTTACCCAATAAATTATTAGTGATATTTATAATTAATATCAATGGGCACGCTATAACTCCATATATAGTAAATCAACATATAACGAAATTCATAAGCTATCCAACATTTGTTCACATGATATTCCACATTGTTCATAAGATTTTTGATAACTGCCAATATTTATGAAATTGTCACCGATTTATTTCTTCTTTTTTTATGGATTTTTTCATATTAATTCACATTCGGATATTTTTTACGTTTTTATCGCATTGATCGATGAAGCATTTCGTTTTAGATTGAATTTATTTGTACTAGTGGTGATTTGAAGTTGAATGTTGGCATAACTCACAAGTTTAATACATTGTTCACAACATATATAATGTTATTCCCGTGTCAAGTAATGTTCACAGATTTGGATCTACTGTTCAAGAATGTGGATAAGTATATAAATGCAACTACTATGTAAAACAGAGTAATAACTCTGTTAGTTTTAGTGGCATGTAATTTGGCAAAATACTCTGAAGTTGTTCAAGTTGTCAGACAAGGAGATATTCAAGATCAGAGAGCCAACAAGCTATGGAGGACACGGAACAAGACTGACGCAGAGCGGAATTTCCTATTTCATATACAGAAGGTCGGTGGCGAGCTTGGAGGAGGCTGAGAAGTTTTAGGGAAGATATGCGCATGAAGATAATTTAAAAAGAAGATATATACTGAATATTATTAAGAACGAGGCGGCGCATGCTTTTAGGAATATTTCTTAAAAGATAGGAGAATATTCCTTAAAATATATGGCGGTTAAGATTTGATTTCCTAAGTGATTTAGATAAGATCCAAACCCTATATAAATAGAGCTGGGGTTCATAATTATGCATCGATCATTGAAGCTAAATGCACAACACTCAGAAAGAGAGAGGGAGAACCTATGAGTGATGAAAAGCTGGTGAAAAGGCTCTAAGGTCGCTACCTCCACGATTCACCATAAAGCAATAGTTGTTGAAGAAGCACATGATGTGAAAATGATGAGGTTGGATGAACTGATTGGATCGTTGCAGACGTTGGAGCTAGAGCTACAATAGGAAGGTCAAGACAAGAAAGTCAGGAGTGTTGGTCTGACATCCAAAGTGACTGATGTTCAAGAGAACGAGGATGATGTGTCTGAACAACTTGCTATGCTGGCCAAGAATTTCAGAAGGATCATGAAAAGGCTGAACATGAGAGGCTGTGATCAAGGACAATATTCCGCCTCAAATTTCCATAATTGAAAGGGGGGAAGCTTTCAGAAGAAGAACAAATCTGTAGACAATGGTTTTGACAACAAGGGGGAGAAGTCGAAAGGAATTCAATGCAGGGAATGCGAAGGCTTTGGATACATCCAAGTTGAATGTGCCAACACTCAGAAAAAAGCTCCTGCAGTCAACTAGAGCGAAATTAATACTGATGATGGTAAGCAAGAGGATGAGTCGAACAATTCCATGGCTCTTGTCTGCATAATTAAGCATGGAAATGGAGATGATGAAGGCAGTTGTTCTACGGTCATGTCTGAACAACCCACTGAGTACTCAAGTTGTAGAGAGAATAAACAAATTACTTATGAATGCATAGTAGAAAACTGCAAAGGTACTATACTAAAAGTGGAAGGAATTGATAGATCTTGACAAGAGACTTGCAATGAACATGTCCAGTCTGAAGGTACATAGAGAAAGTCTATGGGAGGAGGATGTTGTTCTGACCACACAGAAGGTGGAACACATCTGGAAGCTATCTCTTCATTAAACCTATAGATGGACAAGCTAAAAGGCGAGAATGCTAAGTTGGTCGAACAAAAGGCGGAACTACTTGCAGTAAGCTCCTCCTTGAAAGTTCCGAGGGAGAAATACAAGGATGAACATGCTCATGCACTTGGAGATCTGAAGAAAAGGAACGCTACTCTAAGCAGGATGTTTTTAACCACTTAAGGCTTGTGATCATCGATTCCTAAATTGCCTATAAACCTCATCCAGCATACTTTTAATTTTTACTTGATCTTGAATTTAGGACCGAATTAGTCCGTTGGGTGTGCATTCTTATGAACCAATATCATTGCTATCCATTGTCTATCTAGTTTTGTAAGTATTTTCATTGCGTGCCATTGCACCTAGTTTTTAGCAAGCACTTTAAAAAATATTCACGAAAATTTAAGACTTCTTGAATGCTTCTTAGTGACTTGAATTTTTCAATTTAGTGTCTTTCTTGTGACTGTTTTCCATGCATTCCATACACTTTTTGAACATATTATCAAGTTTTAAGTGTGGAATCAAAAGAGGGCGCAAAGTAGTTCCTAACAAAAAAATTTATGGTCAAAGAGAGTACAAAGAAAGCCCCGACTAAAGACTTTCTCAAAGGTCAAGAGAAGTTTTTCTTCAAACTTATACGAATGTCATGGTTAGGAAGAAAAGTTCCCCCTCGAAAGTATTTGTAGACTAACGGCCATTTGAAAAAATAAATAAATAAAAAGTATTTAAAATTTGACACTATGTTTTTCCATAATCCTACCTTTGTGCGGGTTTATCACCTTGAATTGTGTGCTAGTTGGATAAGCTCTTGAACGACCCTTGTGCTTGCATTTGGTATATGCTTGTTTCTTGGAACCCTTAGTGTCGAACTCCTCTTTCCTTATGGATTTTGCCTATAGCGCCTAAGACTTGGGAATGAGTTCTATAAAGCGAGCCCGTGGGCCAGCCCTAGATAGCATAGGTGAGCAATTGACACCTTATGTGCAAACAAGTAGCTTTGTTTTAATCGTATTGCCTTGGAAATGAATAGATACCTAGGGTACACATTTGATTGCTCTAGTATTGATAATCTTGAATGCCCAATCTTATTACTTATATGATTCAAAAGTTCTTTTGATGGTAGTATGATCGTGATGCTAGTTTGGGATAAGGAATTTGTTTTGAGAAATCCTCGCTTTTTTGCATTCATTCACATGGGATAGACGCATGTGAGATTTGTGAGTATTTCATTTTTTGAAACTCTCTCGAGACTATAACTCGTTCACAAGGATAACATAGGGGTTTAAAGACTTAGTGCATGCACTAAATGTATTCGTAACGCCTATGAAAATGAGCTAGAGTAGTTTACATCTTTAGTTTAATTTTTTTGTTAGTTTAGTTAGGAATAATGATTGAGGCCTTGAAATAGACACCTAAAGCAAAAGAGCGACAAAACATAAGCGCCACTAGCTTTTCATCATTTGCAATGTGTCTATGTCTTGTTCGTGACGAACAAAGCTTTAAGTGTGGAGTGTTGATAAGTCGAGTTTTCACCATTTAATTACGGATTTTGTATTATGATTTTAAGGGATGATTAACTTTTTTATTAATTCAAATTTTAATTAAGTAGGATAATAACGATTAAATTCATGAGTAAATATATATATATATATATTTATTAAAAAAAATTGATGAGTCATTGATTAATTCCATCGGCAAATTCTCTCAAAAATGTCGCTTCTCATTTGATATATGCTTTCTCCGTAACATAAATATTCGATATTATCCGGTAACTGTGATACATTTTTCAGTCGGGTAAATTAGCCATATGTTAATCGTGAATACTAATTCCCTCTGTACAATTACACCCAAAATTCTATAATTCAATTAAAATTTCAACTCGGTGAAAAGGGGTTTGGTCGATTGGCTTGAACACTTGACGCTTAGTCAAGAGGTCAAAGGTTCGACTCCCCTGAGTAGCATAATTCTCTCCACTTTTACGGAGGAGTGTTTTTCGTCCCGCATATGGGTGTTCGTTCGTGGGTTTTCAAGATAGAGGTGTCTTATGATGGTGTCTTACAGTCCGTGCTCCTATAGTGATTCATATGTACCCGAGTAGTAAAAAGTGTTTGATTTGTATACAGGATTAGGATCAGGTGCAAAACCCATATTATTGTAAAAAAATACAAAATAATCTGATCCTTTGATTTTGTAATTTTTATGGATGAGATTAAGTGAAAATAAATAAATAAAAATTCAAATTAATATTAGATCAGGGGTATATTTGGAATACAACATCAGCACACTCTCTCTCCTTACTCTCTCTCCTCTTTTCGATTAAAATTTCAGATCTGAAATTTCCACGAAGCCGACGACGATACCCACGACGATGCCGACTATCATCCTTGGACGAACACGACGACGTCGATGCTCATCCATGGACGACGGAGGCTGATGCTACGACAGAGCTTTTTGACAGAATACCCATCATTCATTTTATAATTCGTCACGGTCAATTTATAGTTCGTCATGTTCAGTTTCGAATTTTTCTTTATGAAAACTGTTGATTTGATTATGGGATGAGTTCCATTGATGTCGAAGATGATCCAGAGTGTGAAAAATTGAGTTCAACAAAGTTTTACTCTTTCAATTTGATCGAATCTAGTCCACTTTTTTATAATTCGTCACGGCCAATTTATAGTTCGTCATGTTCAGTTTCGAATTTTTCTTTATCAAAATTGTTGATTTGATTTTGGGTTGAGTTCCATTGATGTCGAAGATGATCCAGAGTGTGAAAAATTGAGTTCAACGAAGTTTTACTCCTTCTATTTGATCAAATTTAGTTCGATTTTTTATAATTCGTCTTGACCATTTTATAGTTCGTCATGTTCAGTTTTGAATTTTTCTTTACGTAAACTGTTGATTTGATTTTGGGTTGAGTTCCATTGATGTCGAAGATGATCCAGAGTGTGAAAAATTAAGTTCGACGAAGTTTTACTCCTTCAATTTGATCGAATTAAGTCTGCTTTCTTATAATTCGTCATGCCAATTTATAGTTCGTTTCTGCGTTTCTCTTCAATCATTTGATTGCGTTCTTCTGCGTTTTTGATTTCTTCGGAGGAGGACAATCCCTCTTCGACCCGGCGACCCAGATTTCGTCGTCGGAGGACAACCCCTCATTTGGTTGCGTTTCTTCTGCATTTTTTTGATTTTGTCGGAGGAGGAAAACCTCTCTTTGACCCGGCGACCCAGCGATCCAGCGACCCAGATTTCATCGGAGGAGGACAACCCCCATTCGTCGTCGGTTTTTGTTTGGGAGGAGAGATTCGGGGGTTGATTTTGAATTTGTTGGGTCGATTATACCCTCATTTGGAGAGATACACGTATAAAATCAGTTATCTAATTTAATTAATCTAATTAATATCAGCCATTGGATTTCCATAATGAACAGTATAGATGTGTTTGTATTTTGTATGGTTTTTTGGCTTTGCACCAGATCTGGACTCTTGTATACAAGATGTATTTGTGTATTACTTAATTTGTATGCGATATAAACCCATAATCAAAAAAAATTCAACTCCATCAAAAAAAAATTTAAAATTTCAACTGTTTTTTTTAGAAACACGCAAATTGGAGTTAGGAAAATCTTATCCGATGTCCCGGAGTTAAGAAAATCATAACTAATCACGGTTAAAACGTGAGACAATAGTTGTACGATTTTTTTTAATAGAAAATGGTTAGACTATTAAAGCATTTAAAATGTAAAAAAAATTAAATCATTTAACACGTACCCAGTCACTTGGACTCGTAGCCATCTACCAAATTGAGTAATTTGTAAAACCATCCATCAAAAAAATTAACTTAACATTGTATTTTGTATTTTCGACCCTAAAATCACAAATACATACAAATCAAAATTTCACCACATACCTCTTTTAAGCAACTTTTGGGATACGACCTGTCACGCTATTTCCATTTGAATTTGGATAATATTATAGTAATATGTGCATTTTTTTTAATATTGTATGGATTTATTTCTTTAACAAATTATCATTTATTACTATCCTTATTTACTCTAGAAAAAAATCACTGTGATAATCAATTCCAGTAAACAGTCCAATCCTATCCCTCAACCAAATTTGGCGTCCCATATTCCAATTTAAATCAAGAGCACATCCATCAACAACCACACTTATACTACCTAGAATCCAAAAATCCCAAACAACATGAGTACTCCAATGTTGTCTGCTCTTCTGCTGCTGATCCTCTCAGCCTCCTTAGCCCACTGCAAAGTCTTCAATGTCCTCGATTACGGTGCTCATCTCAATTCTCCGTCCGACAGCGGAGCGGTAAGAATTCAATTGGATCGAATCCTAACGTACTGATGATTTATTTTATTTTTTTTAAAAAGGAACTGAATCGATTGTTTTTGATGTTGTTGTTGTGTTTTTTTTCTTTTCAGGCATTTGTCAAAGCGTGGAATGCGGCATGCAACCACAATGAACCAAAGAACGAGGTGTTGGTACCGAAAGGGACATACATGATGCAGCACGCTGTGCTTATAGGACCTTGCATGGCGAAACGCATCGCATTCCTGTTGAAAGGAACTCTGAAAGCGTACCCGGGTACCTATGGGCAGGTTGATTTCGTTACTTTTCGATACATTGATGGATTGGTCGTCAAAGGTGGCGGTACGCTCGACGGCCAAGGCCAGACTACTTGGCATCACAATAACTGCAGGACCAACAGCGGATGCGGCCCCTTTCCCACCGTAACATTTCAACACCTTTTTTTCTATCTTTTGTCACATATAAAGTGGCATAAAAACATACCAAAATTCACTTTTTAGATTTCTAAGTGCATATAAACATGTTTTAAGTTAGATACTTTATATGTTCCTAAGTGCATATAAACATGTCCAAATGATACTTTTGAGGGTTTAATTTGTGTGCATGTAAACATAGACACTTTTTTTATCATGTTTTTTGTATGACAGAATTTGAGGTTCGATTTTGTGACAAATTCCCTGGTGCGAGACATCACCTCATTGAACAGCAAGAGCGTGCATATAAACATCTTTGCCTCGAATCGCATGAATCTCACTAACATCAAGATCCTTGCGCCTGATGAGAGTCCCAACACGGATGGAATCCATATGGGGATGGTTAGCCGCATTCGTATCACCCGTAGTACCATATCTACGGGAGACGACTGCATTTCATTAAGCCCAGGATCCAACCAAGTGGGGATTCATAAGGTTGTTTGCGGCCCAGGTCACGGGATTAGCATTGGAAGCCTCGGAGGCAGCAATGGAGAGGTGGTGTCTAGAGTTCGAGTTAAGAATTGCACGTTTGTGAATACTGATAACGGTGTTCGAGTCAAAACGTGGCCCTCCTCCAAGACTGGCCGTGTCGACAGACTAATCATGGAAAATATTGTGATGCAAAATGTGTCTAATCCGATCATTATCGATCAGCAATATTGCCCAACAGGTGCTTGCAACCTTCAGGTACTAATCCTCCATTTCACGCTCTTTTATCTTATTTTATTTTTAATTCGATTTAATCCTTATATATATATTATATCCTTCTGAATCATTATATCACGACACAAATGTTTTTATTTTGTTTCAGGTTTCGTCAAATGTACAAGTGCAAAATGTTTTATTTAAGAACATATACGGAACATCGAGATCAAAAGTAGCTGTGACCCTGAATTGCAGCAAGAGCAACCCATGTAAGAATGTTCAACTACAAGATATCAACTTGAACTTCAACGGTCGTCATGACAACACCGGCACCGTTATGGAATGCACTAACGTTCACGGCGTATCACATGGTCGTGTGAACCCTAGGAGCTGCGTCTAGCTAGTAATAAACGCTCTCATTTTCCAAACTTTAGTATTGTTATGTCCTCTTCTTTCATCAATCTATATATACTTAAGTTTATGGTAAATAAGCTTCAGCACCCTTTTATTTAAGTGGTGATTTGGAATTTATAGCGCCATCACAAACTCACATTTTCATTTTCAGTATCCAATTCAAATACTTTGCTTTGCATCTGTTTTGGCACCATTTTTTATTATGGGGTTGTGTCTATCTTTGTTCTCTCTATCTTTTGTCGCAAGTATTATTTATATAAATGGTGACTGATCTTATTTTCAGTTTTATTTGATAAATTAATAATTGAATATGGTCCGATGATTTCGATATTTATGATATGAGTAATGTTATATGAACTGAAATTCGGTGTGTACATATGCCCAAAAGACAAAAATGCCCTTATATCAAACATTACTACTATTATGATAATGGAGTTTGGCGATTAGAATGCATGGGCATGGTGATGAAAATCAAGGAAAATTTTTGTAACTTGGTAGATTTTTCATTTTTGATATTGGAAAAAAATATCATCGTTAAGTGTTCAGTAATTCATCAATTTATTTAATTGTCAATAATGTGATGATTGAGTTAGTAGAACACTTATCTTGCAAAATAAGCACCACCTTAGCATTTTTTTAAATTTTTTTTATTTTTTTTTGATAGCATCACAAAGGTTACACAGACAGAAATAAGCTGCCCCGAAGGGACACAATCAAATAAATTTTTTTTATTTGATTGTATCTCTAAATTTCTTTTTTGATAAATAGTCCCATTTTCCCAAGAAAGTACAAAGACCGTTCGCTACCTTTGGTGCCTTGAGTTGGGCTTTGGGCCTAATATATATGGTCCATCGAAAGCCCATGTGAAAGTGTACACTGCAACTGTCTATCATTTTAGTCAAGCTATAAAGTTCAAGCGAATCGAAGCTTTGACCGGCCGGCGTCGCGGTCGTCTCCGGCACTTGTGAGCAACCTCCAGCATTTAATTCCGGTAACTGACTGACTAGGCTTTAAACCATTGTGTTACCTTTTTAAGAGTTTTTTTTATTTAAAGTTTTCTGTTTTTGATAAATATTTTATCAGTAGAGTTTTAAAGCAATCTCGCATTTAGGGTTTCCGATTTGGTGCTGAAACTGTTTGATTATTTTTAGGAGTAGAAGAAGAGTTTGATTTGTGGAATTTCGAGGAAAATGGAGGCAGAGCCGCCGCTGGAGATATTTTGTGAAGGTGGTGCTGCGGCGGTTTTGAATATGGAGCCTGGCTCATCTATTTCTGTTGCATATCATCCCCAGTTTGGTCCTCACAATGAGTTGATGCTGCTTGAAGTGGATGAGAAATTGCTACCAGACGTTCTCCACCAGAGGTCTGCATTTGACAAGTTGATGATTTTTTTTCCTTTTTTTGTAGGTAGTGATAGTTGATGGTTTGGTTTTCATGTAGAGTGACATTGAGGGGGCAGCAGGATGAGGATGCAGTGCTGTGCACTCAATCGAAGACGTATGCAGTTAAGTTTGTTGGGACGTCAAACTCGGTGTTTCTTGTGCCTCCTGTGGGCCAGTATGAGATGAAAGGTAGGTGTCGTGAGTTGGGTTTTGAAGGAAAGGTGAGAGCTTCGGTTCTTAAAGTGGCGCAGGGGAGTATGGAGATGGTGGAAGTTGCTCCGAGAATTGATAAACTTAAAATGCTTTTAATGGAGAGACTGTACATGTCGTCTGATATTGAAATAGGGGATTCCGGTGAGAAGATAGGCACAGGGTTATACAGTTGGGATGATCTTGTGGAGATGGTACAAGCTAGTGATGATGAATTGAGGAGAGGATTAGATGCTCTGTCGGCTGTGGAGATTGATGGATATTGGAGAATTGTTGATGAGCAGTATATGGACTTGATTCTTAACATGCTGCTGCATAACATAGTGTTGAATGAGTGGAGTGTTGATGCACTCAACGAGAGTGAAGTTACTGAAGTGCTGAAATCTGATGGATTTTCTCCAAATCTTTCTCGCCACTGTCTTAAAGTGTATGGTCGTAGGGTGGATTCTGATATGGAGATGGACCCAAATAGTATATGGAGTCTGGAGGAGAAGAAGGTGTGCATACATTTTGCCAGGAAGGTTCTGAGAGGTGGAAAAATGAAAATGGATGACTTCATGGATGAGCGGGCAAAGAAGATTCCAAAGGGGATGCATGGAAGCTTCGACATGTTGGAGGGTGAGGTCTTGACCGAAAAGTTTGGCATACATACATGGATTCGTGCCTTTAGTGCGTCTTACTTACCCTCCAACCCTGCTGAGCGTTTTGCCATACTTTTCAAGGAACAAGCAAAATGGGAGCTCAAAAATCTACAACCATATATCAGGTTGAACTATCTCCCTATTATCATTTTTTAGAACTTGACTGCCACGTTTCTCTTCTCTTACGCCCTTTTCTTTTTTCAGGGACCTGAGTGTACCTGGCTCGTCTTTGGAAGATTTGCTTTTGAAATACACTAGAAGAACCCAAGCTTCTGTGGACTCAGAGCCTGTCTTTAGCGCAAGATAAGGTAAGCAAGCAACTAGTTGGGACTCAATCGAGCAGTATCTGTATTCTGTAGTATGATTTTGTAACTGTACATTGACAACCAAATAACCAACAGACTTGACCCAATGGCTCTTTTGTCGATCTACTATGTTATCTGAGTAAAAAAAAATGCTTATGGACATTTGGCTGGTTCTTCAGGAGGCAAATCATGCTCGTCTGGTCAGCCATCTGCCAGATCTGGAGTATATTATCTTCCGCGACACTGGCCATCATCCATTCCTCATCAGGGTTCCATGAAAAGTCTGATACCTGACTAGTGTGACCACCGTGAATAAAGAGCAACTCTGTAGGGGCATCTTTTTGCCGTCTGTTGGGCACCGATTCTGCAGCAGAATCGCCCAACAATGTCATCAGTTAGTATTTATGATACTTCACATTATATTTATGCCTGTAAAGATACATATCCCCAAACACAGGGTCATTGAAAGTTTTGTTAAGGGAATGAATAACCTGCTAACATCCCACACCATGACTCTGCTTCCACCACAACAAGACGATAATATGGTTTCATGCTTCGTGTTCCAGCCAACTTGTAATAATTCCTCCCTGTTCATGAATCGCAATGATCAATCCAACAAACATTATCAACACAAAGTTCAAAAATCGGGAACAGAAATCATGATACGTATCGTCTTACTTGTGAAAATTTAAGGTGTACAGCGCAGTCCCGAACCTTCGTAGATCAAATAATTTGACAGTTTTGTCAGCGGAAGCAGTTGCAACAACATTCTCATTAAAAGGATTAAATGCCAAACAACTGACCTGCAGAGACGAAAATCATAATATCATGTTGCATCTAAGGGCCTGTTATTTAGGGCTTGATTCAATCTCACCCAAAATCAATTATCACCTAAGCTCACTCAATTTCATCCAACACAATCTAATCTAATCTAATCTCCACTCACCTAAGGGACTGTTCTTTAGGACTTGATTCAATCTCACCCAAGCTCACTCAAGATTTGTCTTGGAGGAATGTTTGCGATAGTCGAAGACGTGTACTTCAGAACTAACTGTCTTGGTGGCTATTATGAAAGGGTTCTGTGGCATATAGCGAGCCCGACAGACCTGCACGAACAAAAATCACTGCGAAAATATATCAAATACCACATTTCCCACATCCATTTCCATACTGCACTTATCAGTATTACCCTAAAAAATGGTCTGGTTCCCAATCTTAGCTAGCGACGCATAGACCCTACTCAGCTTTGATTCCTCGAAATAAACCGATTACAGTTGAAACTTCTACAATGTCGAATATGATCAATTTTAAAACCTAAACACATTCTAAATCCAACACCTCACCAGTCACCACCATCCACCAATTTCAAGAATCAAAATCCAAATTTTGAAAAGATCAAACCTTTTTATCCGAGCACCCAAAGCCACCCACCAGCAAAGCTGCGGTCCTCTTCGCTCTCCAGCCCCTCATTCTCCACCTCGTCAACCGGCAGCTGAACCTGAGCAATAAGCAAGTAATTGGGCTCATTGTCCTTCGCGTGTCCCAAGAATCACCTTCTGCATCATGTAATCCTTCCCTGGAGACTCCTCCCTCCCCGGAAGCCACTCGACGGCCACTCAAAGGCGTGTGTGATGATCAAATCGTACAGAGATGGAGTGTGCTGTTTCCACACTTTGTGCTCCTCGATCAGCTTCTCCGCCCTCTCTTCCTCTCCATCTTCTCGTCGTCCTTCGCCATTGAAATATCAGGCGAAATCCTTTTTCAAAGATTCTTCGATTTTCACCTTTCTTTCAGTTTCGAATTTTTCCGCCAAAGTTCGTGTCTCTGTACTGGCTCTTTAAAACGCATTATAACTGCTCTTTCTCTCTCTTTCCCGAAGAAGCGAGAAGAAGACCACAGAAGCTCCGCCTTCCACCCTGCCGCCGCTTAGTCCTCCCCCTTCCGCTTTTTCCTCCATCTCCGTGGCTGTCTGCTAATTTCCTCGGGGCTGCCGTTGTCGGTGGGGTGGAGCTTGGAACTGGCGACGGTGGGTGTGGCTTCCGGCGGGCTGTACATATTTTTTGGGGCTCATCTCTTCCTCTGCTCTGCGTGATGCTGCTGTTTGGCTTGTCGCGGTGCCGGCGGAGGTCTGTGCGGCGCTGGTGGAGGTCCGGGCGACGGTCTTGGGCGGCGGCTTCAGTAGGGTAGGGCTGGTTAGGGGTCGTTGTTTTTGACTTTTTGTGTTTTTGTGCAGGTTGTACTGTAGGCCGGTTTATACCGGGTTTTAGCGTAGGCCGGGTAATTACGAGTGGTCGGGTAAAATCGAGTGGTAGCATAGGCCGGGTAACACGGGTTGTAATATGGGCCGGGTCAAATCAGGGTTGGTTCGTTAAAGGGCACGGTGGTTTTTATCTGGTTATGTAGTATCAGCTGCTTCGATCGATCGACCAGCTTTATGTCGTACCCTTTTTGGGCGTATGGTCCGGTTGTAGCCAATTTGGTTTTGCTAAGAAAAAAAAACTGATTAGGAATTCAGTTGTTGTTTTTAGAGATTTCAGAAGAAAAAAAAATTCTTCCATAAAAAGAATATTTTCCACTCAAGACAAATTCCTTTTTTATAATTAACTTTATTCCAGTTTAAATTAATTTATTAGTTGGATTCATCAATAACCTTAAGACTTAATAATTGTATCTATTAGGGCGAAGTGAGTTGCCATGGTGGTATGGAGCTCCTCCGGTGCTTGTAGGCGGTCCGGGTTTAAGTCCCTATCAGCGCATCAAAAAAAGAACAGATGCTATTTTCTGAGCTTTATGCTCCCATCAAAAAAAATAATAATTGTATCTATTAAAATTACAAGAGAGTGGATTAAATAAGAATCATGTTTTAAAATTGATATTGCACATCAGTGAAAATAAATATATTGGGATGGAAATTAAAATAACAATAAAATAGTATGATGAACAAAAATATATAAAGGGTCAAGATCAGATACAAAGTCAAATTTTGGTACAAAATACAAAATTCGTCAAAATTATTTTATAATTCGTCAGTTTATTTTATAGTTCGTCACTTTTCGAGCCGAAAAATGAAAAAGGCGAGCCGAAAAATGAAAAGACGACATAGTTCATCAGTTTCATTTTATAATTCGTCACCAAGAAAAATACCAAAAAATAAAGATTTAATCTCATTCATTCAAATCACAAGATCAAGGACTATGATTAGTTTGTATTTTGTACTAAAATATTAACTTTGCAGCGGATCCTTTTCCTCTGATAATTAATAAACAATAAAATTTACTGCCACCAATTTATTATTTTCAGGATATTTATTGTACATTCGAATACATTTATTATTTGGCAGCCCAACAATTGCCATTTCACAACTCTCATTTTAAAACATAATTCTCAACTAGTCGTCGCTAGGGATGTGCATCCGGGTCGGACCGGACCGGACCGGACCGGATTTTGCCGGTCCGGGTCGGACCGGTGGACCGGATTTTTTTTGAAAATAAGACCGTGGACCGGACCGGACCGGATTCAGACGGTCCGGGTCGGACCGGTGGACCGGATTTTTCTGAAAATGTGGACCGTGGACCGGACCGGACCGGATATATCCGGGTCGGGTGTGGACCGTGGACCGGATTGGACCGGACCGGACCGGAAAATTATAAAAAAATTCGTATATTTCTACTGAAAAATGAAGAAAAAATGAAGAATTTTTTTTATGCAAGCCGGATGTGCTTAAAATTAATGATTCAATATGTTTCCATCTTCAATTTTGTGAATTTTAAAAAAATAAGGTTTCTTTTTGTATTTTATTTGGTATTTAAAAAATCAAAATTAAGTTACGGTCCAGACCGGACCGGACCGGACCGGACCGGACCGGACCGACCCGGAACCCGGAATTTCAGAAATATGTGGACCGTGGACCGACCCGGAACCGGTCCGGTCTTGGACCGACCCGGAAAAAACCGGTCCGGTCCGGTCCGGTTTCCCGGTCCGGGTCAAATTTGCACATCCCTAGTCGTCGCCCTTAGGGGACTATTACTTTTTGTGTGTGGATAAGGCCCTATGTGGCTATTACAGAGTTCATATTTAAGATAGTTTGCAAATAACCATACATCAATTTTGAAACACTAAGGGCCTGTTTGTTTGGCTTTAAATTTGTATTATATAAACCATTTTAACACCACATAACATAAATTAACATAAATTAACATAACATAACATAAATTAACATAACATAAATTTCAACCATCATCATATTACCACCATCATCATCATGTCATCATGTCATCATCATCATCATCATCATCATGTCATCATCATCATCATCATCATGTCATCATCATGTCATCATCATCATCATCATGTCATCATCATCACCATCATGTCATCATCATCATCTTCATGAATAGTAATATGATGATGATGAATAGTAATACGATGATGAATAGTAATATGATGATGATGGTTAATAGTAATATGATGATGATGACATGCTGGTGATGGTGAATAGTAATATGATAATGATGACATGATGATGATGAAAAGTAATATGATGAACAGTAATATGATGATGATGATGATCGTGTCACCATCATCATTATCATATTCCTATTCACCATATTACTATTCATCACCATCATGATCACCATATTACTATTCATCATCATCATGATCATCATATTACTATTCACCATATTACTATTCACCATATTCCTATTCATCACCATCACGATCACCATATTACTATTCACCATATTCATGATCACCATATTACTATTCATCATATTACTATTCATCACCATCACGATCACCATATTACTATTCACCATATTCATGATCACCATATTACTATTCATCATTATGATGATCACTATATTACTATTCATCATATTACTATTCATCACCATCACGATCACCATATTACTATTCACCATATTCATGATCACCATATTACTATTCATCATATTACTATTCATCATTATGATGATCACCATATTACTATTCATCGCTATCATGATCACCATATTACTATTCATCACCATCATGATCCATCATATTGCTGATCAGCATATTACTATTCACCATATTACTATTCACCGTCATCATGATGATGGTGATGACATGATGATGTCATGATGATGATGACATGATGATGCTGACAACAAGTTGACATGATGATGATGATGATGACATGATGATGATGATGATGATGGTGAGATGATGATGATGATGATGCCATGATGATGATGATGATGATGATGATGATGATGATGTTGATGGTGATGACATGATGATGATGATGATGATGATGATGATGATGGTGATGACATGATGATGATGGTGATGACATGATGATCATGATGATGGTGATGACATGATGATGGTATGATGATAATGTAATATTAGGTTGGTATAAACTAAAATAAATTAAAATAAAATAAAATAAATTAACATAACATAAATTAACATAAATTAACATAAATTAACATAACATAACATAACATAAATTAACATAAATTAACACAAATTAACATAAATTAACATAAATTAAATTAACATAACATAAATTTAAGCTCAATCAAACAGCCCCTAACATACATCAATTTTGAAACACTAACATATACTCAAAGGGGCTATCAAAAAAAAAACATATACTCAAAGGGTGGTTACAAATAATATAAAAACGACTGTGGAAAGTAATGTTGAATCACAATTTAAAGTTTAGGTCGTTTACACAAACCACCAATTAAGGGAACCATTATTGATTCCTCCGAATGTATAGGTTAGTTATTTTTGAATTACAGAAAAATTGAGGCTTGGCTTTAGTCATTGGCCCCCAATAATATGAATGAGGTGGCTTTAAACAGGAGAAAAATGGTACAAATGTTCTCCACAGACAAGATGTGAAGAATTTTTAGACACATCATATCGGCTTCTCACAATAACATACACATGGAAGGACAAACACAATGATCAAGGGTGTGCATATGAAGGAGCAGGTAAGAACGGGAACGGCGCAACTGAAGCATATGCTACAGGTGGCTGAGACTTTCTTATTCGCTTCTGACCATGTTCATCTTCTTTGTCTTGTAATAATGAATCTGGATATGTGAGCCCTGAACTGACTTTTTGATCATTTTCCGATATGCGATGAAGCATAAGCCCTGACATAAATACAGGTAGATAGAGAAGGCTAGCATGGAACATTCTTCTTGCATTTTTTGTAGTGCGGTTAAGAAAGAAGGATACTGCAGTAGCACTGATTGCAGCAGCTAGAAGCGAAGATTCCCAACAAAACCATCCCGTAGTTAAACCCCCTGTGGTAATTACATGAAAATCAGTGAGTGGGTGAGAACGTTAAAGTAATGTCTTGGAGAAGAGCAGCGGAGATAAACAAAAAAAAAGAAGCTTAATGTCTTGGAGAAGAGCAGCAGAGAAAAACAAAAATAAGCAACGTACAGTCATAAGCTATAAATCCCAAGGGAATCAGATAAACACAATTTCTCAAAGCCACGGAAGCAGTCCTTCTCCCAGTAGCATCAAAAAGAGACAGCATCTTGAACCTGATTCAGTAAGACATGGAAAAATAAATATAACAATGATGACTAACGGTAGCCAAAACATAAAAATGTCAGTGTAATGGGAAGTCAAATGAAGAAGTGGAAGCAGGTATACGTTAATATAAGCTTCCATATGTTAGGGTTCTCATGATCCAGAAACAAAATGACTCATACTAATGCAAACCCATCACTTGAAGAATATTGCAATTTATTAACTAACCCTCATTTCACAGTGTGCTAGTCAATGAATTAAAACATATGATATGAATCCTCAAAAGAGATGAAATGCACGAATACAATCAATGTAACCAACAAGTGGAGTTGGACACTAGCCTCAGACAAAAAGATAGCACATCATGGTTTGGACACATACCCTCCAGCTGCATAGTCATCGCGGCACAAGTACGCGAGAGCCATAAAATGCGGTATTTGCCAGAAGTAAAGAGCAGCTGGTAGAATCATCGCATTGAGTGAAACATCCCCTGTGGCTGCAGCCCATCTGTAAAGAGGCAACACAATCAATAACAAGACAACGAATTAACAAAGAAATTCAATATTTTACAAACCTTGCACCATTCTCAGATTAATGAAACCTTTCCATAGAAGTTTTTGAATGAATCCTAAAACTGGATGACGAAAGGTTCAAAAGTTACCCAAGAAGAGGTGGTATAGCCCCAACAACAGCTCCAACCCATGTGTTCACCGGATGAATTTGCTTGAGAGGAGTATATACAAGTGCGTAAAGACCAAGATTAGTAGCTGCAAGACCAGCTGCCAACATATTAGCCTGCACCAACCTTGGCATCAATATCCAACCATCAGACATTTGCCCCACACAAAAATTTAAACTTGAAAAAAAAAAATTCTTCAGTAACCTTGCATGCTAATAAAGCAGTTCCAGCAGCACCAACGGATAGAGCCCATGTAACAGCATGTGATCTGGAAATACGCCCCGATGGTAGAGGCCTTAGCATTGTTCTCTTCATCTTGGCATCATTATTAATTTCAAACACCTGATAAGAATTCCAGCCTTCAGTCAATTATAATATTGGTTAATTTAAAGCTTATAATACTAACACCTGTAAATAAAATATATACATGACGAGTGGCTGTTCGAAGATAAAAAAAACACAAAACTAAATAAAAGGACAGACATTTTTTTGTAAGGGCTTAGAAGAAACCTGGTTAAATGAGTTGGCAGAGGCAGCCACCATCATGGTACCCGCACAGGTAAAACAAAGGGTAGGAATATCAATCGCGCTTCCACTACCAAGAACGAATCCAGTACCAGAAGTCGCAACAACTAGCATACTGTACATATGACCAAAACCAATGCACAACCTTTAAATCTCCAACATCATACTCACGGATGCCTAATCAGCAAGGATGCATCAAACCCTAAAACTAACAACAGCAATCATTTCTCAAACTGCAAGATGGTCAATCCTGATCAAACCACTCTTTCCACAAAAATTCCTAAGATTTTTTATAAAGTCATAATCACCTGGAAACGAAATCAAGCCAAAAGTTCAAACCTGAGTCGAGCTTTGGACAGTTCCCAATAACACCTTCCGTATTGCCTCGCCCCATCAACCACAACCTGTAACTTCGGGATAACCAGCGACGTCGAGGCCACCTCACTGCCACCTATCGTAGCGGAAAACGATCGGACAGCATCGGATCTGACAAGCCCTAGCTTAAGCGGATCGGAAGGCGGCGGATTTGGAGGGAAGGAGGAGTGAAGGTGAAGGCTGTGCGTGTAACTAAAGGGCCTCAACAGCGTACCAGGCGAAAGAAATCCGTACGGATTCCGGTCGGTCTTCGGTAGAAGCCTCGCCGAGAAAGTCACCGAGTTTCTCCACATGGTCGATCAGCAGCCGGCTTTGTGGCCGAACACGAATGCACCAAAACTCTTCTTCTTCACTTTTTGTTTTTTCGTTTTTCACAATTTTCATTTACCAAATAAATAATTTAGAAAATTAAAATTAATTTATATTCGAAGCTTTCTGTAAATTGCAAAAAAGCCCTCAACTTTCTCTTGTTACAATTTGTGCTCATTTCAGAGCAGTGGCTCCTCTGACGACACCCCTCCCAAGTTTGGAAGATCTTCAGTCCTTCGGGCGCCTAGCTGTTAAAGAACTCCAGCTGCCCAGCGGACGTGAACTCTTTGGGAGCGACAATCTGCACATATCGGGGAGCTTGCCAAAATATGCTGAGTGAGTTTCCAGTAGTTTATCATGAGGCAGTAAACTCGTCAATGCAGCATATCAATGCAAATCAACTGAGCCAAAAGAATAGGTAACCTGATGGCCAAGATCCCAGAAAATGGTACTTTAGGTGGACATCTGATCGGTCAGGAGGAGATAAACTAAGCGAAACCGGCCAAACATTCCAACATCTCATATATCTCCTCGGTTTGTGGGTGTGTCTTATCAACGGAATGAAACTGATGAACCACGCTATGAACCTCGACCCAGCTGCAACCGGGGTGTCTTGTGGGCATCAGGTTCAATAAAACATCTTCCTGACTCTTCGAACATCATCCCACTTTTTTTTTATTCATTGGAGTCAGTTGACTCAGAAAATTGGAGGCCCATTACATTGTGGGCTTACAGCCCACCACCAACTAACCGTTTAAGGATAAACCATAAAAGGAGATATACCTTGAATGATTGAAAGGAGCCCGAGTTGGGCAAAAAATGATTGTGCGGGCACTTCCTCTTCCTTCTTCGACTCAAAGCTCTCTTCCTCCTGCACGCCGGCTTCTCAACGCCTGCGGGCACTTGTGAGACGCACCTGCTTTCCGGTTGCACATCCTCGCTTCCAGGTATGTTGTTCTCGTTCTAAGAGTTGGATCTAACCTCTTCAATACATCTTTGGATTGTTGCTATTGAATATGGATTGCAATTTGATCCACCACGCGACTCTTATCTTTACCAAGTCCCCTACTTCCTCCGCTACTCTTCATTGATTTCTAAAATATCTCCTATTTCTTTCCTCCCAAATCGATCATATTACCGCGTAGCACATAGTCATCCAGAATCTCTCGTAGGGTTTTGAGGCCCTCCTTACTACCCAACTCTCCCATAGTCCCTTTGCTGTAGCTGGGAAAACCCACAGAATCCCCCACCACTTTAGGCACCAAGACCACACCCGCCAGCTCCATCTGCATTGGGAAACAATGTGGTCTGTTGTTTCCTTCTCAGATTCACATAAGGGACATCCTGTCTGATCATTCTTTAGGATCCCTCTTCTTTCAAGAGTGTCCTTTGTCGGAAGGCTATCTTGAAAGATTCTCCATATTAATAGCTCAACCTTTAAGGGAGCAAGGCCTTGCCACACCTGGTACGAGGATTTCTCCCATTTGTATTTTTGTGCCCTGATTTCCAATGCTGCTTTTATCAGGGAGCTTGATTTAAATACTCCTTCCTCTGAGAGTGCCCAAATTATTTAGTCATTATTCACTCTTGAGGGTTGTAAAAGGGAAAAGCTTCTCACTAGACTTCCTTAGCCAACTCCTCCCACTGGTAAAGGTTTCTTCTGAATCTTATAGCCCACTTCCATCCTGAATCTATCCACCAACCCATTTCTGATATTGTGGCACGTTGTTTTACTGCAATATTGAACAGTTTAGGGAATTGGAATTTCAGAGGTTGTTCACCAGCCCAGGCATCTATCCAGAATTTTATGGAGTCCCCCCTTCCTAATTTTAACGATAGCCCTTTCCTAAACGCACTGCCCACCTCTTTTTCATCTTTGATTATTCTGAAAATATCCTTCCATGTCTTGGTCATTTTGCTTTGTCGCGGCTGGAGGCTCTTGATGTCGAAGAGATCATGCAGTTTGTACTTTTCTATGACCATTCTCCTCCACAGCCCATCCTCTAAAGAAACTAGCCTCCACCACCATTTTGCTAGTAAAATCATATTTTTGTCCACCATCCCCTGAATTTCTAATCCTCCAAATCTTTTTGGCCTTTTCACTTTCTCCCATTTTACATAGTGAATTTTCCTATTGCCTTCCTTCCTTCCCCATAGAAAGCTCCTATGCATTTTTTCTAGTTCATGGGCTACTGTAGTCGGCATTTTGTGTATGGAGGCGTAGTATAGTGGCAAGTTACATAGCACTGATTTGATGAGGACTAGCCTCCCTGCCATGGAGAGACTAGAGCTTTTTCAGGGAGCTAGTTTCTTCCTGAACCTTTCAAGGATTGGTTCCCATGTTTTTATAAAGCCTGGATTCACCCCCATTGGAATTCTGAGATAAAGCATAGGGAGTTTACCAGCTTGGCAGCCTATTATGTTTGCGAATTGCTCTACTTCAGCCTCCTTCAGCCCTATTGCAATGCACGTGCTCTTCTTGTAGTTTATTCTCAGTCCCGAAGCAGCTTGAAAAGTAACTAGAATGTGCTTTATAGTGTGTATCTCCTCTTCCTCTGCTCTGCAAAAGAGGATTGTATCATCTACAAATTGAAGGTGAGACAGTCTTTCACCTTCTCGTATCCATTCCACTCCATAGATGACCCCTGTTTCCTCAGCCTTTGTTAGAAGCCTTGAAAGGCCCTCCGCTGCTATATTGAATAGAAAAGGGGATAGGGGATCCCCTTGCCTTAGGCCTCTTTCCATTGGGAAATCCACCGAAAGGGATCCATTAATCAGAACCGAAAGACTTGCTGTTGAGGTGCACTCCTTGACTTGGTTTAAAAAAGCGCAAGGCGCACCAAGGCGCACCAAGGCGCAAAGGTGTCCCTAGTGCCTGAGGCGCGAGGCGCAAGAAAAAAGCGCGCCTTTCGTAGGCGAGGCGCACTTCATGCCAACAAAATTTGTAAATAGATTTTAAGTCATATTTGTACTTAAAACAAAGTATTAATGTATTTAAAATGCATATGAAACCTAAATAAGCAAATATCATAGATAGAGATGAAGAAAAAGCAACAAAAGGTGAATGATTGACGCAGCCCAGGTGAATGATTGACGCAAAACAGAAGAGCAAAGCCGATCGATCGATTTCTGACTTTCGACGCACGTAGTCTCGACTCGACGCACGCAAAGCCGATCAGATTAGGGTTTTTTTTTAAATTTCTAACGCCTCAGGCCCACTGCGCCTCAGGCCCAAAGCGACCAGGCGGCCCAAAAAGCGCAACAGGCGCTCGCCTGTGGGAATTAGTCGCGCCTTAGCCGACCGAAGCGACAACGCCAGAGCCTCGCGCCTCACTGCGCCTAGGCGCGCCTCAGGCGCGCTTTTTTAAACTAAGCTCCTTGATCCACTTCCTCTATCTCCCTCCAAAGCCCATTTTGTCTAGGACAAGGTCCAAGTATTCCCAAGATATAGAATCATAGGCTTTTTGGAAATCCAGTTTTATGATTAGTGCCTTACGCCGATCACTCTTCACCGAGTGGATCATCTCTTTGCTATCATAAAGCCATCGAGGATGTTTCTATTTGATAGGAATGCTGTTTGGTTTGGGCTAATTACTTGCGAGAGGACTCTGCTCAATCTCTTTGCTAAGCACTTCGCAAGGAACTTGTAAGTGGAATTCACCAAGCTTATTGGTCTATACTCTTCCAGAGAAATTGGGTTCTTCGTCTTTGGGATAAGGACAATATAGGTCTGATTTAGACCTTTGCATAGTCTGCCGTTTAGCCAGAATTCGTTAATAAAGCCTTGGATTTCCTCTTTCACCACCTCCCAATGCCTTTTGAAGAAATTGACGTTGAAACCGTCGGGGCCTGGTGCTTTGCTGCCCTCACAGGCCATCATTGTGATATATATTTCCTCATTAGAGAATTCCTTCTCCAATTCCTTTTGATCTGCCAGTGAAATTTTCTTGAATTGCAACGCCTCTAAATCCTCTACTATGACATCTTGGTTTTTGAAATGGCTTTGAAAGAAATCTTTTGCTGCGTTTTTAATGTCATTAGGGTCCTCCAGCCAAATTATGTTGTGTTGTAGCTTCGAAATACTATTTTTGCTAGCCCTCCAAGACGTCGAGCGATGGAAAAACTTTGTATTTTGGTCCCCACCTTTCAACCAATTTATACGGGATTTTTGCCTCCAAATTGATTCCTCCTGCCTTTTTAATTTGATTAGCAAACTTTGGAGAGCCGTCTTCCTTTTCATTTCCTCCTGATCCAGACCCCTGACATCCTGTGTTAGATCAAGTTTTCCTAACTCTTCATTCACCTTTGATAATTTCTGCCTTAGATCCTCAAATTTCAGTTTGTTCCATACTGAAAGTTTCTTCCGTAGTCGCGACAACTTTCTTTGTACTGTGAAACCCTTCCACCCAGCCTCACCCAAGTCGCTGTACAGATTCGCTACCATTATTCCATAACCCTGTTTTCTAGATCAATTTCCAGCAGCTTCTTGACAGCAAATTCTGTTAAATCAGCATGTCCATGAATCTTACAACCATTAAGCAATGAATTCCAAATAACCTCGTCGGGAGGAAAGCTCATATTGCTAATGACTTCCATGGCCTCATTAAACCTCCCTGTCTGACTAAGAAGATCTATTAAACAGCCATAATGTTCGATTCGAGGATCAATCCTGTAATCAACAGTCATCATGTCAAAGGAAGACCACCCTTTTTCAACCAGCCCGCCATGAGTACAAGCATTCAGCAACCCTACAAATGTAACTTTGTCAGGCATGTTATAATCTTTCTGAAGAACCATTTCTTCAAATAAGTTGATGGCATTTGCACTCCTACCCTTGGAGCGCATAAGCATTGATCATTGAGTTCAACGACGTCAAGCTTCTGTTTCTAGTCGTATCAAAAGTACTTCTTGCTACTTTAAGACTCCCACGTTTACCATACATGTCCACTTGTGCATTTGAAATATACACGGCATGTGCAAGGTTATTTCGATATGTATATGCGTGTATTCCTTTTCCAAGCTGCAGCATCCCAGTGTGACTGCAACCTTAGAGAGCACACGCGGAAGTTTGATTGGGTCTGCTCTTTTTAAAATTACTCTCCCCTAATTCTTCCGCAATAACCTTCCATTTAATCAACGAAATAGCCTCAGAAAACAATCCATTCTGAGTGCACCCAGAAATTATCGAATTCCAAGATGGCACATCTCTCTCTGGCATTTCCTCAAACAACAATATCGCACTTCCTATCTGTCCAAGTCTCATATACCCAGATATCATCGCCGTCTAAGACACAACATTTCTGTCAGACATTTCATCAAACAGCTTTCGTGCAACTTCCACATCAGACCCAAATCTCAAATGAGACCAGGGCTGTCTGCACAACCGGGTACTCCCAAAACCCGTTTCTCAAAACTTGCCAATGCACAAACCTTGTACGAATCCACACCGAATCCCTCTCGCCGGCGCCGCACCTCAAAACATGCGGGAACACAAAATGATTGGGTCTTGGCTCACCCCCTCCTCACCATTTCCCTATACAACGCAACCACGTCCCTTTGATAACTCAAAGAAGAAGCGTAATCAGTAATCATCGCCGTATAGAGGTAGATGTTCGGCGACTCTAAGTATTCCAAAAATGCGCCGGGCATAGCCAAGATTTGGGAGCATCGGCGTGCAGAAACGGACGAGCTTAAAAGCGTAGAACCGCATCTGTCCATGTCCGAACGTAATGACAAATGATTAAAGCTTCTTTAGCTACCGGAGATGATTGAAGCTTTCGAGCAGATTTTGTACGTAGTCGCTCAGAGCCAGCTCAGCTTTTGAGATCAACGCCATTGTTGCGCACTTGCTCTTCTTCCTTCGATTTGAATTTTAATTTTGGACGTTTATATACACGGAAAATATGGGCCCACTTTATTCGACCATATGTAAAACCCACTTTGTGTCCAAACTTCAGCTAACAAGTGAAGAAATTATTTTGAAAAATACTACCATAAAACTTTTCACTATTAATGTAAGGGAAAATGACAAAGAATGTATGAACTATCACCCATTGACAAATTACTATCCTAATTAAGAAAATTGACAGTTAAGGGAAATTTCAAAATATTTGAATCCTTAATTTCACAATTAAGGGCAAGAAGGTTTTTTCAATTCATCCGTTTAGTTAACTTTTGTTACTTCTTATGACATGAATTTTGGCAAAACGACATCAAGTTGTTCAACAAGGTGTTCAAGCATTAAAGTGGAACTCAGATGTTGAAGCATCAAGTTGTTGAACACAATGCAAAACAATTCAAGCCACTTGTTGGGAGTCGACCTGAAGGACCCACGCCAAAGGAGGACCTGTCGAGGAATTACTCGGAAGACCCGGTCGAAGGCCCCGAAGACACCACGCCTAAGGCCCTGATGACCAAGCAGGCCCCGAGCAACATGACCTGGTCGAGTGGGCGAGGACCTAGGAAAGTTGACCTTGGCCATCCCATAGTCCACCTGGGGTCATCAGGAAGGGCCCGAGCCAAGACAGGGCTGAGCGGGATTGACCAGGGCCACGACAGGGCCCTGTGGGCGCAGAATATGGGCACTGAGGAACTCCTCAAGCTAACCGGGTCAATTGGAGATTCTGACTCGACCAATAGTCTTACAATGGTCAATGTATGGGGACAAGTGAAGAATCCTCTAGTAACCTGGCGAAGTCATCCGGAGGCCCAATCGACGAGTGGCCTGTGCGCACAGAACGGGCACACTACAAGAATCCTCAACCCATGTTCATCATCTAGGAATTCTGGCTCGACAGAAGTTCTTAGAATGCCCAATAACCTTGGAAGGAAGAGTAACATCATCGGGTCAAGGCAAGGCTATCCGAGGGTCCGGACGAGTGCCCTAGAAGAGGTCCTACGCAAGGGACGCCCAAAGAACAAAGGGATTCCGGCCTTCAAGAGCAACGGCTACAAGATCCTGGCATTGAATGGCAAAGATCTCATAGAGTCGTTGGAGCTTGGAGCCGTTGGAAGATGCACGTTCAAGAGAGCCGTTGGCTTGGTCAAAGGAGATCTATGTCATTTATGAAGGCGGCCGTTACTCTTTGACTCCATGCAACGACTACTTCTCTATATAAGGAGCATGAAGACCACTTCATTCGACATCATCAAAATTGAGAAAGCCATGAGCATCCTTCTTATGATCACCCTTAGATTAGTTTAGTCGAGGCTTGGCCTTTGGGGCTAGATGCACTTCCGTTACAAGGATGTATCAAGCATATCATCATTGTAACAATTATCCCCCTTACTTTTCTGTCTTTCCCTTATCATTTCCACCATTTCACTATCTTTCCATCTCTTTTCCATATCAACAAACATACACTTGCCCTATTTTATCATTCTGATGCACTTTTCACTCATTTTGGGCAAGTCCGATAGGTCGTCACCTATCATTTGGACTCAGAGCTAGTTCATCCTCGAGAACCACTTCCACACACACTCACCAGCCCCCACAATTACCACACCTTCCGCACACACTCACCAGCTCATACATTCCCACACCATTTCACACCCTAACACACTTTTCGCAAAGATGTCTTCCTACTATGCCTACCCAACACACCACCAACACGAAAGAGCCCCCATCTACTATGACTACTACCAAGATCATGAGTACGCAAGGTGGGCTGATCTTCAAAGACCAGTCCACTACCACGAAGGCTATACAAGCGCTGAAGTGTACCAAGAAGAACCAAGGTCGCGTTGGAGCAAGGAAGAGCTCGTCTGCCTAAACAAAATCTTGGATGAACTTAAGGATCTGAAGTCCACGATGAATGACCAGCGCAGGGACCTGAAGCAAATGCAAGACAAGTCCGCAGAGGAACGCACCAAAAGAGCCATGACTCGCGACAATAAGGTACAAGATCTTGTTCTTTCCATCACTGAAGTCCCTAACAATGTGAAAGGGACCATGGACGATGACGTCCAACACCTGGAGACAACTTTGGACCAGATCCAAGAGCCAAGTAAGGGAACTCAGCGCGTCTCAGATCTGCCACAAGTCATGAGCAAGCAGATCTCGTGGAAGGATAAAATCTATTCCAAGAAGTCACAAGAATTGTCCGGACTCTTTCATCCTTTGGTACAAGGTAGGAGGGTCCCCATGGCTGAGAGGGCTCCATATGTTAACCCGTTCTTGGGAGAGTCGATCATAATTGGAGAAGTTCCAGCGCACATCCTGACAAATGATCAACCGCTGCTCAATGGACCACGAGATGAGATCCTTTCCCAAGTTCGGCAGTAAGAAGGATCGTTGTTCCAGCCATATCCGCGAGTTAAATCTACCACTTTTATACATATGAAGTGGCCTAACCCTCGTGGTGATAAGAGTTGGCAGATGCGCGAGAAGTACCGCAGCGGGTCCTCAGATATTCGAGACATTGCCCCCTTTGATCCTGGAAAGGTGGACTGTTTGGACGATGAGCAAGTCACTGGAGATAGGCACGAGGATTCCGGTCTCATATGGGATCCCGGGCCAAACACGGGGCAACCCACCCCTAATCGGCCACACGGGGACCAGCACGGTCGATGGCCCAGGCGTGCCGAGTCTTCCATCACACGGGAGTCGGGGCCTAATTTGGGGCAACGGCTCGGGCGAGAAGGAGACCTTTGGGTCCAGGACCAAGTTCAGCACACAAGACGCCAGACCATAACCTACGACCTACACATTGGCCAAGTAAAGATGCAATTCATTAGGGCCCAGATTGGGCAACAAGGGAGGTCCAACATGGGGCGACGCATGGCGAAGGCCCTAGGCCAAACCTGTCCGCACAAGTACAAGAGCCTCATACCAGTCGAGCGAGGGAAATTGAAAATGTTATACATGGAGCAGATCACGACCAAGGGGCAGGCTGCACGAGCCAAGGTTGAGAAAGGACCAGGTTGGCAAAAGAGGTCGAACGACGCGCAAAGGCAATCCATCCGCACCACCACTTCTGGACCAGGCCTTCTGAACGAGGCAGGACATTAATCAAAGGAGGCAGTGGGAGGACCATATGGCCATATGACCCGGGTATACAAGAAGCACTGGGCACTGGCAAGGGAGTGCAGCCACAAATGCACGACCATATGGAGCTGCGAGGCTAGCTATTTCGAGGAAGGACGGCCCTAGCTTGGGCACAAGGCACAGTTGGGCAAAACTATCCACAAGGCACACCTGGCCTCATCCCGCGTGCTCGAAGCGTGACTCTGGTCCGAGGAGGCGATGCTCTGGCATTGCTCAACAAGAGCATTGGGAGGACATTGTGGCCATTCGACCCTGGAGGAGTGCCAACCTCACCAACAAGGCAAAACAATCTCAAGGTAACACAAGAAGGGCTTATCATGGAACAAGCGCTAGGCCGAGGTACAATTGATTATGTCCTTCAATTCAATATTCAGCTGACCCTATTTCAATCAAGTACCAGCAAGAGCAACCCAATCGGCCGAGGCAAGAATGAGCTCCCAAGCAAAGGCAATCATCCCAAGGCAACCACAAGGAAGGGCGATAGAAGACCTAGCCTTAACCTTGAGGACAAGGTCTATTTTTGAGGGTAGGGTAGTGTTGGGAGTCGACCTGAAGGACGCAAAAAGGAGGACCTGTCAAGGAATTACTCGGAAGACCCGGCCGAAGGCTCCGAAGACACCACGCCTAAGGCCCCGATGACCAAGCAGGCCCCGAGCAACATGACCTGGTCGAGTGGGCGAGGACCTGGGCAAGTTGACCTTGGCTATCCCATAGTCCACCTGGGGTTATCAGGAAGGGCCCGAGCCAAGATAGGGCTGAGCGGGATTGACCAGGGCCACGACAGGGCCCTGTGGGCGCAGAATCTGGGCATTGAGGAACTCCTCGAGCTAACCGGGTCAATTGGAGATTCTGACTCGACCAATAGTCTTACAATGGTCAATATATGGAGACAAGTGAAGAATCCCCTAGTGGCATGGCGAAGTCATCCGGAGGCCCAATCGACGAGTGGCCTGTGCGCACAGAACGGGCACACTGCAAGAATCCTCTACCCAAGTTCATCATCTGGTAATTTTGGCTCGACCAAAGTGCTTAGAATGCCCAATAACCTTAAAAGGGTGAGTAACATCATCGGGTCAAGGCAAGGCTATCCGAGGGTCCGGACGAGTGCCCTATAAGAGGTCCTACGCAAGGGACGCCCAAAGAACAAAGGGATTCCGACCTTCAAGAGCAACAGCTACAAGATCCTGGCATTGAATGGCAAAGATCTCATAGAGTCGTTCAAGCTTGGAGCCGTTGGAAGATGCACCTCCAAGAGAGCCGTTGGCTTGGTCAAAGGATATGGCACTTATGGAGGTGGCCGTTACTCTTTGACTCCATGCAACGGCTACTTCTCTATATAAAGAGCATGAACACCACTTCATTCGACATCATCAGAATTGAGAAAGCCAAGAGCATCTTTCTTATGATCATCCTTAGATTAGTTTAGTCGAGGCTTTGCCTTTGGGGCTAGATACACTTCCGTTACCAGGGTGTATCAAGCATATCATCTTTGTAACAACTATCCCCCTTACTTTTCTGTCTTTCCCTTATCATTTCCACCATTTCACTATCATTCCATCTCTTATCCATATCAATAAACAAGCACTTTCCCTATTTTATCATTCTGCTGCACTTTTCACTCATTTTGGGCAAGTTCGATAGGTCGTCACCTATCACCACTCAACCATTCAAACAAGGAGGTAATCTAGTCCTGGTGGAACTAATTAGTTCTGATGAAACTATGGCGTCAATCAAGTCTGCTGCAGATTGGACCAAACCATGGTACACATATCTGACAGTTGTTCTGACAAGGATGGTGGAACCACTAGTGGATCAAGATATACGGCACTGACTATTCTGACAGTTCCGACAGTTGTTCTAACAAGAGCGGTGGAACTGCTAGTGGATCAATATATACGGCGCTGACAGTTCTAACAGTTCATCCAGTTGTTCTGACAAGGGCAGTAGAACTGTTATTGGATAAAGCTTTCGGCGCTGACATTTTCTGACAGTTGTTCAAATAAGGCGGTGGAACTATTTATGGATAAAGCTTTCGGCCCTGACAGTTCCAGAGAATGTCACAACAACGATCACAACAGACGTTGGACATTGTGACTGGTTAAAGAATATTATAAGATAATATTCAGCATCTTCCTATAAAAAGCCTTGATGGGTTTCATTGAAGATATCCATCTCTTGAAGAAGAACAGACATACTGACACGCGTATTTTTAACCCTTTATAGTTGTCAGAAGTATGAGTTTTAGGGGTCAAATTGCAGTCAAACAAAATTTATAAACCTTGGTAAGCCAAGGGTCGATCCAAGGAACAGGCGTGTGAATACTAGTTAACTAGTGACCTATTTAGCTATTCCGAATTAACAAGGGTTGATTGTCACGAAAAACGGCAGAAATTAAATGTGCAGAAAATAAATGGTTTTGTTTAAATCAGAAAAAGAATTCCAGAATCCATACTTCACCCGTGCTAACCCCACTAATCATGCAATCATGTTACGTAAATTATTCATGCTATCGAATATGGAATCAAACCGAAATAAAACTAGACAAGCCGCCCATCCACGGATCATTGTCTAGATTAATCTCAATCGTTGAACGCCGCCCATCCACGGATTATCAACGATCTCGATTTATTAAACTAAAGGTTTTCCTATTAATTCATGTAAACATGACCTAATATCAATTTCATGTAATCCGGTTAATACCTAGGACCCATCCATCTCTCGGTAATTAACCTAAATACGTTCTAGCAATGCAAACATACCCTTTGATGTAAATACTTGCATAGAACGATAAAATTAAGCACACAATGAAATTGAATATTCGAATCGCATAAATAAAAAACTTCAATTGATCACATGAGAGTTAGGGTTACATAGCACGGGATTCGTAGGATCCCAGAATTAAAGAGACTACTCACTATTCATGATGATTAAACCAAAAACAGTGTATAGAGAAAGTAAGAACGAGTAAACTGTAAAGACACGGTGGCTCGTTGAATCTCTCACGATGAATTGATGTCTCTTCTCCAAGCTGGGGTTTCGTCTTCTCCGAAATAAGCACACCAAATTCATTCAGGTCGTTTTCCTTTTATAGCCCAATCGATTAATTTCCAAAAAGGCCCAAAAGAGTTCCAAAATTAATTTAGGAAACTCTTGATAATTTTGTGCTGACGGTGCCCGTGACACCCGTGACCAAGGAAGTCGTCACGGGGCTCTCGCCCGTGACCCACGGTCGTCACGGTCCGTCACGGGGTCCTCTCTTCTTTGCGTCCTGCTGATCCAGTCCGCGACGCCCGTAGCGCCTGTGACCTGGAGGCGTGTCACGGGGCTCTCGCCCAGGATGAAAGTAAGACACGGGGCGTACGGGGTCTTCAGTTCATCGGGACTTCTGAGTTGGCCCGTGACGCCCGTAGCGCCCGTGACCAAGCGTGTGTCACGGGGCCAGGGCTCTTTTTGATGGATTTTATTCGATTCTTCGTCGTGTCGTCGTTCGTTGGCTCTGAAGGCGGGATAGACATGAAACACTTGAGAAGGACATCAAATAGAGACAATTTTCCCAGAGAACGAGTGTAATCCTTCATCGCATGTAGCGAATAATTAGTCAAAATATTGACTGATCAAAACACTCCACACTTAGGATTTGTTCGTCTCGAACAAACGTCGAGCAAATGGCAGAATAGATACACTAGTGAATATAATGTTCAATGGCCATAAAGCTACCCCACTCAAGTGACATGTGATCAATTCTAACTAAAATGAAAAATAAAAAGATAACTCACTGTCGTAGAGGACACGAATGCATTTAGCATATGCATCAAGCCTTTAAACCTCTAGGCTGCCCTAGTAGGACGAGTATAGTATCGTGAAGGTTTTCAGGAATGGGACTACCTACAAATCCCCTGTACAACTAACTAACGTGTATGCATGAAATGATGCTCAACGAGTCACAATAAAGTCATGTTATACCTTGGATTCATCGTGTTACCTCAACTTCAAGTCAAACATCTTCATCAAAGGTTTCGGACAATCATAGATAACACGGGTTGTGCATTCATACAGTCAATACACATGGCTAGCAATCGACTAATCACATGTTCTCAATAGTTCTATAGCAACGTATGAAGAACATGAATAATTACACAAAACATGCTCGCCATTCACCTATGCTATCTAGGGATAGTCCACGGGTTCCTGACGCACAGCTCATTCTCAAGTGCCAAGGATTAGACAATGACCCGTAAGAGAAGAGGAGCCTGGCTTAAGGATTTTCTGAAAAATAGTAAAAAAATTTGCATCAAAAATTCAGTGCAAGCACGAGGATCGTTCCTTAGTTTCCAGTACATGAATTCTCAAAACAAGTTATGATTTGCACGCAATGAGAAGGTGGAATTACACTACATCAAGTAGAAGGGGCAGAAATTGATTCAAGAGTGTTTTCCATATACCAGGGGTGACTTTTCTCACCAGGTCCTTGATATTTTTCTGCTTTCGCAGAATCAACAAAAGCATTTTTAACTGGTTTTCTTTCAAAAACAACTATGCTTGGGCCCAATGCTTCACCCACTTTATAAAATTAAGAACTTTGTTTTTGAGGGGAAAACTTGAAGGTCAATTGTCTAACTCCACACCTAAAGCTTGACATAGTGTATGAATAAAGGCGGGTGTATGCAAATCACGACGAGTGTAGAGAAACACATACTAGCACCAAGGTCACCTAGGGAAAGAGATGCAAATTTCATATTTTTTTACATTTTTGAACCGGTGCCTACTAATTTCAAGTCTCAAATATGCTTTAAGAAATACGTAGAACATGTGATAGTCAAAGGCTAGCAATGATACTGACTGAAGAGAATACACACGCGGTTAAAACTATTTCAAGTCCTAGGTTTCGAATCCAAAAGATTGACGATCAGTCAAGGAGTATCGTAGAAAACGAGGATTTCAATCGCAATACATAGACAGTTGAGCATATGCAAGAGTGAATGTGATATGCAATGTGTGTGACTATGCGCTACCCACTCCACACTTAAAAATGAGCTTAGTCCCTAAGCAAATAAATACAAGAGAAAATAAGCGTATAGGAACTTCCCTCGTGTGTGAAAGCTTGATATCCGTGGAGATTAAACGATGCCCGGGGAGTGAAATGTAACTCATGAGCTGACAGGAATAAAGATAGACACATAAAACTGCATGAGGTAAAGGTAAACATCGATAATAAAGGGTAAGTAAACGAAAGAAGTGCCAAATAGATGATGTGATAAATGATGTGAGCAAAACAGAGATCACAAACAAAATGTATCTCAAACATCAAGTATCAAATAGACCGAAAAATCATGGCACAAGGAAATAACAAACAAAATGAAGGGCAAGAGCAGCATTCGACAAAATCAATCAAAAGGCGAGGCTGCCCTCTGAATCATGAGAAGCATCATCGTCGGAACTACTGCCTTCTGAATCAGTATAACCTGCGGAGCCAACTGTGTGCGTGGGTCTGGTCACATGGGGTGCTGCTGGAGGTGGGACGTCATCCTCGTAAGGGGGGGGGGGGATCAGGACTGGTGTACGCAAACTGAGTGGGAGGCGGATCGGTGAACCTAAAAAATTGTTGGTGGCGGAAAAACTCGGTCCAGGACTCATGCTGCCACTGCATTGCGCGCTCAGTGCGAAACCAGAAATCAGTAAACTCTGAGTCCATACGAGCCTGGGAAGCGACGATCTGAGCCTGAGTAGTGATGATCTGGCTCTGCTGGGCCTCGAAATGGTTTAGACGCTCCTCTAAACTCTGTGGTGGGATTCCAAGAGCAGGGGCCGGAGGCTCCTGTGCCTCGAGTGCATCAAAATCTGGCTCTGCTGCTGGCTCCAGGCGCTGCCTTTTCTTCTCAAGCTGCTTACCTTTGATACCGGTGTCTGGCGGGGTTGGCCTGTGATCCAACGTCAGGTCCTTCTTAAGCATATGGCATTCGATCATCTTCTTCGGGTCCAATCTCCATTCACGGGCGCTTGCCGGTGTTCCAAAGTCAAAGCCTAGCTCCTCTCCCAAAATAGTAACAAAAAGGCAACCGCTTATGGCACCATTAACATTAACTCCCGTGAGCTGCTGCCAGCCTAAGAAACGAGCCGTCAGGATGGCAAACCAATCGACGGGGAGCCCATGGCTCATAGATATCATTATGTCAATGCCCTTCTCGTTGCGAACCGTGCCACCCTCTTTACGGACATTGACAGCCATAGAAACCAAACAGTGGACTACCTTCCACTCCTTATGCCGGATGCAAGCTGCCGGATGGGTGGCTAAGTAGGAGGCATCAAAGCCAGAGATATACTGCCAGAATTTGTTGTGATCGGCATCAGAATAATGGGCGTCCTGCCCGTCCAAAGGGAACCCAAATATGCGGCACACCTCGGTTCTGTCCAAAGAGAACGGGGTGCCATTGAACTGAAAATTCCAGTGGTAATATCCCACGCCGTCTCTAACCGGTGAGAACGAAGCTACAAATTCAAATAAAGGGGTCTGATGTGTAACTGCCTGACGAGCAAAAATAATATCCAATCCGGAGGCAATAAACATCTCCCGAACGGGGATCAATACATCGGCATCATTTAAAGACTTCAAATCAGGAATCAAGGTGGGTCTATTTACCTTGAAATCCCAGAGTTTGTGGTACAGAGTCTTCATCTCCTCAGTCGAAAAAGGTGGGTTGGCGTGGTGGTTATACACCTAACGGGCAGGGGCCGCTGGAAGCGCCGGAGGAGTAAGGGGCGGGGTGGATGTGGCGGCCCTTGTGGATTTCCATGATGCCCTTTTGGCTGATTTCAGAGCCATGGTGGAGGTTAGGGAGGAGATTGGGGAGGTGAAGGTGCGGTGGAGGCTTGTGGGAGAGAGGCAGAGATTTAGGGGGTTAGGGTTTGCGGACAGACTGCAGGCGGAGACGGTCGGCGGATGGCCGGATGGGTTCGCTAGATGGATGGCTGGTGGATCGGTCGGCTGCGACGGACGGACTGGCGGAACCCTAAAATCGATTTTGAGCTCCTTTTTTTGTTTGAATTTTTGCATTGCCCTTTTCTCTCTCTTCGAATTCAATTTGTAAGCTGGGAAAAATCAGACGCCCGTGATGTACCCTTGGTCACAGGGTGCACGGGCCAACAAGTCCTCATTTTTCTGAGCCCGCCCGTGACCCCCGTAGCATCCGTGACGAGTCCTTTGGTCACGGGACGTGACACCCGTGACGTACCATTAGTCACGGGGTGATCGGGCTTGCAAAATTTTACCTTTTTCTGAGATCCCCCGTGACACCCGTGATGAGTGGTTTGGTCACGGGCGTTCCGCCCGTGACTTGCCATTGGTCACGGCCTGAACGGGCTTCTGTGTTTTCAAAGTCTACTCCGGGACAGTTCTGCCTTAGGCGATGAAGATCCTCATGAATGGTCCTGCAATGGTCACACACAAAACATACAATGCAAATGCAACTAACTAATAC
This sequence comes from Rhodiola kirilowii, assembly GCA_033675215.1. Taxonomy (NCBI): domain Eukaryota; kingdom Viridiplantae; phylum Streptophyta; class Magnoliopsida; order Saxifragales; family Crassulaceae; genus Rhodiola; species Rhodiola kirilowii. Next base: position 11,196,812 of record CM066195.1, on the reverse strand, counting down.
TTACAGCGCGGGTTACTCCTCGAATAGACCTAGTTTAACGTCTTGGAGAGACATAGCAAAGGATGGTGGAGCTAGAAACATTCTCGGGAAGTCCCTTGCTGAGATCCCTTCCCGAGAAGTAGGTTGTCGTCGATCCCTTCAGGAGGTGCAAGATACTTCAGTACATGGTAGTGCTTGAGGCGCTGCCCGTTCACTACCATAGATTTTCCTCCTTCCACGCTGATTTCCACATGCCCGTCCGGATGTGCTCGTTCTACTGTATAAGGGCCACTCCATTTAGTGCGTAGTTTCCCAGGAAATAATCTGAGGCAGGAGTTGTAGAGGAGAACTCGCTCGCCATCGTTAAATTCTCTCCGCACTATTCTCTTGTCATGCCACTTTTTCGTCATCTCCTTATAAATGCGGGCGTTCTCATAGGAATTTAATCTGATCTCATTGAGTTCGTGTAGCTGTAGTATTCGCTTCTCCCCAGCTGCCTTCATGTCCATGTTCAGTTCTCTAATAGCCCATAAAGCCCTGTATTCGAGTTCAACTGGCAAGTGGCAGGTCTTACAATAGACTAGTCTGAAAGGACTCATCCCAATAGGAGTTTTAAATGCAGTCCTGTATGCCCACAGTGCGTCGTCTAGCTTGGACGCCCAGTCTTTCCTGTGGCTTGAGACTGTCTTCCCCAATATGCTCTTGATCTCTCTGTTAGAGATCTCTACCTGCCCACTGGTCTGAGGGTGGTAAGGAGTGCCGACTTTGTGATAAACTCCCTACTTCTTCAGCAACGTCTCGAAGTTTCTTTCTTTGAAATGAGATCCTCCATCGCTGATGACTGTTTTGGGCACTCCAAACCGAGGGAAAATCACCTTCTGAACATTTTGATAACTACCTTGGCGTCGCAAGTAGGAGTAGCCACTGCTTCAACCCACTTGGAAACATAGTCGACTGCTACCAAGATGTACTGATTTCTGTAGGAAGGTGGGAATGGTCCCATGAACTCAATCCCCCATACATCGAAAAGGTCCACTGTGAGAATGCTTTGCTGGGCATCTCCTGCTGCTTAGAAATATTTCTAGTCCTCTGGCACTGATTACACGCTTTGACAAATTCTTGTGCGTCTTTGAACAGCGAGGGCCAAAAGAAACCGGACTGTAGAACCTTTGTAGCTGTTTTCGAACCAGCCCCATGTCCACCGTATTGTGAAGAGTGGCAGCGTTCCAAAATATACGTGATCTGGTCCTCATCGACACAAGTCCTGTAGAGACCGTCAGCACATAATCTATATAGGAAAGGGTCATCCCAGAAGTACCTTTTCACGTCGGAAAGGAACTTCCTTTTCTGGTTATGTGAGAGGTCGGGAGGGAGGATTCCACAGGCCAAGAAATTAACAAAATATGCGTACCACGGGACAGTGTCCACATCAATGCGCATCAGCTGTTCTCCTGCTAGAGAGTTAGTCATCGGGAGCGTGTCCTCTTTGCGATCGAGCTCTCCTAGCTCGAGGCGTGACAAGTGATCTGCAACCAGATTTTCTGCTCCCTTCTTGTCTCTAATGTCAATGTCGAATTCCTGGAGGAGGAGGACCCATCGGATGAGACGAGGCTTTGAGTCTTTCTTCGACAGCAAATATTTGATCGCAGCATGGTCGGTGTACACTATGGTCTTTGAAGCAATGAGATACTGCCTGAACTTCTCGAAAGCATAGACAATGGCCAGCATCTTTTTCTCAGTTGTAGTGTAATTAACTGCTGCTCCGGTGAGGACCTTGCTGGCGTAGTAAACTACGTGTAGTTTCTTGTCGATGCGCTGCCCCAAGACTGCTCCTACTACAAAATCACTTGCATCACACATTAGTTGAAATAGCAGATCCCAATCGGGAGGCTGCACTATCGGAGCGGACGTGAGAGCATTTTTTAGATTATTAAAAGCGAGTAAACATGAATCATTAAAATTAAACTCAGCTTCCTGGCGAAGTAAATCAGTGAGTGGCTTCGCTGTCTTCGAAAAATCCTTGGTGAATCGTCTGTAAAATCCAGCGTGCCCGAGGAAGCTCCTGATCCCTTTCACATCTTTTGGTGGGGGTAGTTTTTCAATCACCTCTACCTTCGCGCGATCAACCTCGATGCCTCTGTTGGAGACCATGTGTCCCAGCACTATACCTTCCTGCACCATAAAGTGACACTTCTCCCAGTTCAAAACCAGGTTAGTGTCGACACAACGACTAAGAACATCAGTGAGGTTAGAGAGACACGAATCAAATGAGGAACCATACACCGAAAAATCATCCATGAATACTTCCATGGTGTGTTCCAAAAAATCAAAAAATATTGCCATCATGCAACGTTGAAATGTGGCTGGTGCATTATGATGTTCCCATGAATGGCATGGCTTTGGCAAAACGGCTTTAGACAGTTCGAGCTAGAGTTCAAGAAGAGTTCAACCACGGACTGGAACAGAAGTACAACGTACAGCAGACGCAAGGATTTGCATATCCAAAAGATCGACGAGATTATTTGATTGGGATCAATTGACGAGTCATCATTAAAGATCAGATATTCAAATGAATATCTTCAGCTTGGATTCGAGAATATTGGATGGCTTGGCACGGAAGTAATCTCCAAAGATTGGATATGGAAGAGATTGAATATCGATCAAATATTTAGGAGTATCTCCGAAATATTTGACAAGGATATTCTAATTGGAGTCGGCCAGCGAGGAATTCAAAGATTCAGATATTCAAACGAATATCTACACATCAGATTAAAGGCGACGTGGCTGACTTGGGAAGGAAGTTTTCGAAGATACACTTCCTAAAGATTGGATAAAGATACACATCAAATATTTAGGAATATTTCTTAAAATATTTGATGATGTGAACTGCAACAGATTTGGATCTCGCCCATGCATATAAATACAAGGCTAGGGCGACCAGATCTGTGTCGCTTCCTGAGAGAAAAGAAACAAACACGAGAGTTCGTGAGATTGGAGGAGGAGCGACCACCAGTTGATTATTCCACACCGGAATATCAACGGGGAAGTAACAGTCTGTTCAGTGTGCTGTTCAGACTGTTCTTGAAGGACAACAAAGCGCACACACACACGGTAGACAAACTGCTTTCGAGAGAAAGCGACTGAGCTTCAGGAGAAGATCGAGTACGTTCGAACAGAGGGTCTGGACGAAGGGGATCGAGGGGAGTTGCGACAAACCTCGGTTGCAAATCTGAGAGACGGAGTAGTAGAGGCTAGGCAGTTACAAGGTGTAAGTGTAAAGGGCCTGTTCTATAGGGATTGGGTCAATCCGACCCAATCTCACCCAACACAATCCAATCTCATCCAATCTCACCCAACACAATCTAATCTTACCCAATCTCACCCAACACAATCTAATCTAACACAATCTCCACTCACCTAATCTACTCTCCACTCACATAATATATTTATTATAAAATATATTTTCTTTTTATAATCTCAACTCATCTAATTACTCTTCACTCACATATTCTCTCTCCACTCATCTAATCTAACATTTTTATAATATTATTTTATAAACTGGGACCCACTCACTCCACCCACCCAATCTAATACAATCTAATCTAACATCACCCAACACAATCCAATCTCACCTAACACACCCCAATACAATCCAATCTCACCTAATCTCACCCAACACAATCTAATCTAATCTAATCTCCCAACACCCCAAATCCAACCCCTATAGAACGGGCCCTAAGTCCACGTGAAAGCTCTATACTCGTAATAAAGATTTGTTGTCCCTTTTTCGAGTTTGGGAAACCCCCCAGAGTAGGCGAGGCCGAACTGGGTTATCATATCGTGTGTGCTCCTGTTTGTTCTGTTTTCGGTACTGTCTGCTAAGGTGTTCTAGTCTCTGTTTGAACAAAACTCGGAAACAGTCCAACAAGTGTTCGAGACGTAGTTCGAACACCATCCCAAACTCGTCTTGACTACGACAAGTAGATTTCAATTGGTATCAAAGCAGACACTCGACATACAGAGTGTGATCCGGCGACTATTCAAGATGAGTTTGAAGAAAGGACAGAGCACTAATCGACCAGCGTTGCTTGAAGGGCCGAATTATGCCTATTGGAAACCTAGGATGAAAGCCTTTTTAAAATCCCTCAATGAAAAGGCTTGGAGAGCTGTAATGATAGGATGGACAGAACCCATGATGGCCAACCCCGAAGGAGCTGTTATGCCAAAACCCGAAGCCCTGTGGTCTGAAGCAGATGATGTAGCGGCTGTTGGGAATTCAAAGGCCCTGAATGCAATATTCTATGGAGTAGACGAGAAGATATTCAAACTGATTGCTGAATGTGAGGTGGCCAAGGAAGCATGGGATATTCTCAGAATAGCCTATGAGGGTCCAGGTAGTGAATCTAACGATGGGTCTGGTAAAAAGCTTGGAGGAGCAGGTGGTGAACATCTCAGAAAGCATGTTGAATCTGTGACCGAGGAGGTTAATCCATCAGAGAAGGTTGATGGGTTTAATGATACAATAGCGGAAGTATCTGATCGTGCTGAAAAGGATGATGATCTGGACAGAATCTACAAGGTCCATGTGTCTGCTGTGACAAGTTCAGAGAAGTCGTCTCAGGCCCAGGCTGTAGGGGTGGAAGACTCTGCACCTGCCCTCAATCCAGAAGCTGTGAAGGAGGCAAGTGTTCAAGCAGATGAACCAGGAGATCAGCAGAGAGTTGAGACAGTTGTTGCCTCAATGGCAGTGTCAGTAGAGGAGACAGCTGACATCCCTGTTATTGTACAAGATGTTTTTCGTGGTGAAAAGGTGAAGGCAGATCTCCCAAACGTCCGTGATACAATGATGGAGAAAAATAGAGAAACACATCCTGTAGGCTTAGTGGGGCTAAGGAGAAAGAATGCAGAGTTGAGTCGCAAAGAAGTTCATCTCAATATGGCAGGTAATCCTCAATATCTCATCAATGTTAAACCTATTCGCAAGCGTCAGTTTGTCACTTTTGGAGATGGAGGGAAGGGCCAGGTGATCGGCTGTGGGACATTGAAGGTTCCGGATCTACCTGAGCTCGAGGATATCCTCCTTGGGGATGGGTTAAAGGTGAACCTGATCAGTATCAGTAGATTGTGTGGTGAAGGACAGTCTGTTACATTCACTCGTGATTCCTGTCAAGTACTGGATAGGAATGGAGACACACTGATGGAAGGAAGTAGGTCATCCAACAAAAGCTACTTTCTAGGCACAGTTGGAACAGGAGCTGCCACTGTCTGTTCGACAAACACGATAAATGAGATGGAATTGCAAGGGACAGGTATGGTGTCCTCTTCTGGACAGGTGAAAGACGAAGTTGCCCTAAACTCAGTTCTAGAAGGTGATAATGTTAGAGGTGGGACATCGTCTGAAACACCCATTCAGACCAAGTCCACAGTTGCAGAGGGAGGTCCAGCTGATGAAGCCACACCTACTCCAGCTGGGACACTTGACAATGCACCAGCGCTGCAACCCTCATGGAGAACTTTCAAGCATTATCCGACCACGGAAACTATTGAAGATCCATCTGAAGTTATGAAGAGTCGAGCGAATCAGATCAAGTATCGAGAACTGACTGCATGTTCATCCAGTCCGAAGAATGTCAACAAAGCATTTATTGATGGGATCTAGGTGGTGGCCATTCACGTGGAACTGGAAGAGCTCACCAGATATGAAGCGTGGAAGTTATATCGTCTTGTGCACAGTCACGAACTGAAGGAGACTATATACGGACTCACACAAGCGCCCAGAGCATGGTACGAGACTTTCCTCATCGACCATGGCTATGAGCGAGGGGGAGAAGCAAAGCATATGTTCGTCACGAGTACACAGAAGCTGGTTGGCCAGTTCGTGAGACAGATGCAAAAGGAGCTCCAGCTGACCATGGTGGGAGAGATGAAACACCCTCCTGGAACATATGTTGACCAGGTGCTGGGAGAGCAGGAGAGCATCACTGCAGGGAGTTGGTGCACTCAGTTCCTATGTATGAAGCAGAATCTATCTGAATAAGGAATGGAACGCGTGAAGAAGGTTCTGCCCAAGAACCCAGTACAACACTCCATGAGCAGATATCACTTCATCAGAGAGCTAGTGGAGAAGAAGGTCATCACATCGAAACACATGACAACTGTTACTGTCTTACTCACCATGCCACTAGACGCCGCTCAGTTCAAAACACTTAGATCCTCTCTGGGTCTGCGTGTTATCGGCAAATAGGTGTTCCAGACGGAGGTCAGCCAAGAGCAGAGCCCCAACAAATCAGATGGGCTGACCTACCAAAGAAGAGGGCTGGAACAGATGGAGAAGAGGCAACTTTGAAGATGACAAAGGCTAACCTTAATCCATCTGAAGGAAGATAGTTAACGGAAAATCAGTCGACGGCTAAACTACCCCTAAAAGAGGTAATCCTGTGATTCAAATCTCAGATTCCTGTACCTAATTCTGTGAATATGAATTCAATGAGGAGCGTGGAGGAAATGGATGATGATTAGCGAGAGAAGTTAGTGGTTAAACCCGTAGTTGAGCTACAAGGTATTGACAGCATGTTGTCAAGTGGTTCTGGTTCTGTGAAAGAAGGAGAAGCCAGTAGGGCCAAGATTAGGGTTTCTGATAAGAAGAAACTATTGAATGCAAAAGTGCAGGCCACCGGTTTCGTGCTAAAGAAGACGAGGTTTCGCAGAAAGGTCGTGCCTCAAAGGAATGACACTCCCACGGAATACGTTGCACGGATTTGTGCTGTAAGGGGGAGGAGACTTGTAATGTCAGAATCAGAGGCTGAACAGTTTGTTGAATCATCCTGCAAGAGGAGTCTGGTTCTTGAGGAAGACTCGGTGGAAGGAGAAAAGAAGTCAGATGATAAAGATGTGTCAATGCTAGCTGAGAAACAGAAGCAACACTAGCTAGAAGATGATGGATTAGAAGATTCAGACCCCCTCTGAGAAAGATGACGAGCTGAGTGAAATGTACAAGGACTTTGATGAGGTTGTCGAAGATTTGCAGAAGGAATGGACTATCACTCGAGAAAGAGGTGAGACTATTAAGTCTACAGAGAAGTCAGAGACCGACAAGGCTGCTGAAAAAGTGTCCGTTGAAGCGAGTGATGCATGAAGCTAGAACAGCCAGCTAACCCAGATGTGGAGATGCATGAAGCTGATCTAGAGAAACCAGATAATGGAGATTGTGAAGACAATCGGGACTCAGTTTCATTGGCTGAGCTCAAGAAGTCTGAAAAGGAGAAACCAAAGAAGAAAGTGACCATCCAAGCATGCTCGACTGAAGTAACTACCAAGAAGGATGGTAAGAGAACAGATGCAGGGGGAGCAAGTGTACCCAAGAAAAAGAAGTGGAGTGTTCCAGGTTCTGTTCCACCTAGTGTACCAACTGAAGTGTCTAAGCATAAAGTGTGGTTTGCCAGTACAGTCGCAGCAACCAAGTGGAAAGCAGTGCAGAAAAGATAGATCTTCCCTGAGAGGATACTTGATGAGAAGAAGTACAAAGGAGAGTAGATTATTCAGCTCTTGAAGGATACTGATCTGATTCTGGTCGTCCAAAGATGCAAACCGTTTAATGAATAGTTGGTGAGAGAATCTATTGCTGATGATAAAGACTACGACATAGTCTTTGTCAGAGGAAAGAAGGTCAAGATTGATCCTGAGATCATAAATGTGTACTTCGCAATGGATGATTCTTATGAGGTGATGGAAGAGGAGAGCTATGACAAGATTGCAAGCTGTTTAATGGCTGGAGCATACCCTCGGTGGGAAGACACCTCCATCCCAATTGCAGATTTGACCACATTCTACTCGATGTTGTTCTTCATCGCCATTGTCAACTGGAAGCCTACATCTCATAGAACCATGGACATCAAGGAGACGAGACAACTGCTCTACCAGATTGGAAACAGGATTCTCATTGACATGGGAAGAATTTTGTTCGACCATATTGCAGAACACGCCATAGCTACAAAGTCTCTGCACCAGATAATCTTTCCATCGCTTCTATAAGATGAACATCAACCAGCATCAAGATTTGAAGACAGGCCAGGATAGACTGTCAAGTGCTCCGTTGAAGTTGGTAGTTGATCACAAGCTGTTCAAGGGTCGACATAAGAATGATCTGAAGGACCCCGGGTTGACCAGAAAGGACGCACCTGAGTCTTCCATAAGGAGAGCTGCTGGTAAGAAGTTGTCCAGAGCTGATCGCGAACAGCTACTGGAGGAGGTGAAGATTATACTGGAGGTCGAACAGGCGCAGAGGACAAGAATCAATCAACTAAAAGAGGAAGAATTTTCCTGAGTCATCTATGAGGAGAGTTGTTGGTGAGAAGATGTCCTGAGCTGAAGGCGGATAGCTACTGAAGGAGGTAGAGATCATACTGGAGGTCGAACAGCTGCTGAGACACCATGGTCTGACAGACTCACAGTATGTGTCACTCTCCCAGGCTATGTTCGAGGGGGAGTTGCCAAGATTTCAGATGCCGAGGAGACCAAGTTGCTCGATTAGACCCCTTGCCAATTTGTGGCAAAAAGGGGGAGTGTGTTGAGGTAACCGTTCTGGTTCCTCAAGTTGTGTCTAAAGCGTAGATTTGGTTTTGCCAAAATGCCAAGGGGGAGATTGATGTTCCCATGAATGGCATGGCTTTGGCAAAATGGCTTTAGACAGTTCGAGCTAGAGTTCAAGAAGAGTTCAACCACGGACTGGAACAGAAGTACAGCGTACAGCAGACGCAAGGATTTGCATATCCAAAAGATCGACGAGATTATTTGATTGGGATCAATTGACGAGTCATCATTAAAGATCAGATATTCAAATGAATATCTTCAGCTTGGATTCGAGAATATTGGATGGCTTGGCACGGAAGTAATCTCCAAAGATTGGATATGGAAGAGATTGAATATCGATCAAATATTTAGGAGTATCTCCGAAATATTTGACAAGGATATTCTAATTGGAGTCGGCCAGCGAGGAATTCAAAGATTCAGATATTCAAACGAATATCTACACATCAGATTAAAGGCGACGTGGCTGACTTGGGAAGGAAGTTTTCGAAGATACACTTCCTAAAGATTGGATAAAGATACACATCAAATATTTAGGAATATTTCCTAAAATATTTGATGATGTGATCTGCAACAGATTTGGATCTCGCCCATGCATATAAATACAAGGCTAGGGCGACCAGATCTGTGTCGCTTCCTGAGAGAAAAGAAACAAACACGAGAGTTCGTGAGATTAGAGGAGGAGCGACCGCCGGTTGATTATTCCACACCGGAATATCAACGGGGAAGTAACAGTCTGTTCAGTGTGCTGTTCAGACTGTTCTTGAAGGACAACAAAGCGCACACACACACGGTAGACAAACTGCTTTCGAGAGAAAGCGACCGAGCTTCAGGAGAAGATCGAGTACGTTCGGACAGAGGGTCTGGACGAAGGGGATCGAGGGGAGTTGCGACAAACCTCGGTTGCAAATCTGAGAGACGGAGTAGTAGAGGCTAGGCAGTTACAAGGTGTAAGTGTAAGTCCACGTGAAAGCTCTATACTCGTAATAAAGATTTGTTGTCCCTTTTTCGGGTGTGGGAAACCCCCCAGAGTAGGCGAGGCCGAACTGGGTTATCATATCGTGTGTGCTCCTATTTGTTCTATTTTTGGTACTGTCTGCTAAGTTGTTCTAGTCTCTGTTTGAACAAAACTCTGAAACAGGCCAACAAGTGTTCGAGACGTAGTTCGAACACCATCCTAAACTCGTCTTGACTACGACAAGTAGATTTCACATTACAAAGACCGAATGGCATACGTCTGCAAGCAAAAGTGCCAAAAGGGCAAGTGAAAGTAGTTTTCTCCTGGTCCTCGGGGTGTATAGGAATCTGGAAAAATCCACTATAACCGTCGAGGTAGCAGAAAAATTTATGTTTTGCTAGGCGTTCTAACATTTGATCAATAAAAGGCAAAGGAAAATGATCCGTAAGAGTAGCCTTATACAACTTCCTGTAATCAATGCACATACGCCAACCAGTCACAGTACGAGTAGGGATTAATTCATTTTGCTCATTTCGTACAACAGTTAGACCGCCCTTTTAGGGACAACATGCACAGGACTCACCCACTTACTATCAGCAATCGAATAAATAATGCCGGCATCTAATAATTTCAGAATCTCTTTCTTAACCACATCATTCAGTTTGGGGTTCAAACGTCTCAAGGCATCCCTACTAGGTCTAGCATCGTCCTCTAGGTTGATTCTATGCATGCACAAATCTGGGCTTATCCCCTTGAGGTTGTCTATAAAATAACCTAGGGCTGGTCTATGTTTGCGCAGGACATCTAGCAATTTCTAGGTCTATACGTCAGTCAAGGATGCATTAACAATCACCGGGTAAGTGGAGTTAGGGCCCAGAAATTCATACCTGAGACTTGCAGGTAGAGGTTTCAGCTCTACCGTGCAAGATTCCTTACCTGCGTCTCCTGCGGCATCAGCTGCGTCCGCGCCCTCTATGCTCATAGCGTATACGTCCATCGATATCGGGAAACCTGGTATAACCTTGTAAGACTCAATAGATGTTAGTGAAATGGGGTGATCAACATCAGCAGAGTCTAACACATCACAATCGGCTAAAAGGCTAGGAGTTCTGCACATGTCAGGTAAATAAAAGACAACACGTTCGCTACCTACTCGCAAAGCAATAGATCCCCTATCCATTTCAATGACTACCCTAGCCGTGTAAAGAAATGGTCTACCAAGTATAATGGGAATGTCAGTGTCCTCTGAAATCTCTAGCACAATAAAATCAGCAGGGATGTAAATATTCTTCACCTTGACGGGTACATCTTTCAGAATCCCTTCGGGAGTCTACAAGAACGATCCGTAAGGCGAATGGAGATGTTAGTAGGACAGAGATTACCCAAGTTCATATTAGAATACAGAGAATATGGCATGATAGACACACTAGCACCTAAATCACATAGAGCACGACGAATAGTAAGACCTCCAATATCACAAGGGATAGAAAAACTCCCTGAGTCCTTAAGCTTAGGCGGCATGGGCAGGTGCATGGCAGCACTACACTCCTCACTTAGGACCACTGTCTCGGTTCCGTCCATCTTCCGCTTCCCAGTCATAATCTCCTTCATGAATTTTGCATAGGTGGGGATCTGGGTGATTGCATCAGTGAAAGGCATCGTGATATAAAGAGTACGAATTTTATCCACGAACTGCATGAACTCTTTATCTTTTCTAGCACCCTTGAGCCACTGAGGGAACGGAATTGGAGGTTTATAAGGAGCTGGCTCCACTGTTTGTACAGAATTTTCAACTCGATCTGCAGCTTCTTTTGATGTTTCCTTTTCAGCAGGAGCAGAATTGAGTGCTGATACTTCTGTAGTTCGAGTGCTCTGAGCTGGTATCATCTCAAGGTGTTTGCCACTTCGGAGTGTGATATCATTCACCGACTCCCTAGGATTGTGCTCTGGTTTCGAGGGGAGTTTCCCATGTTCTCTAGTCGCCGAGTCTGCTTGTTGAGCAACCTGATTCCCTATAATCCGGATTGTCTACTCAAGCTCTTTTATTCGCTTATCCTGCTCTGCCATAAAATTAGCCATCATGGCTTCCATGCTAGATGAACTGCTGGGCTCCTGTTGCTTGGCCTGCTGCGGCTGATATGAATAGCCTCCCGAACTCTGATTTTGCTGCCCTTGATTCTGATTGTTATATTGGTTCCTGGGCTGATAGGAGTTGTTGTTCTGTGACTAGTGAGCCCGGTTGTTGTACTGACCTCGTGGCTGATACGGTGCATTCCCCTGTTGCTGTTTGTACGGGAAACCAGTAGGCGCCGGGTTCTGAGGCTTGTAAGACAGGTTAGGATTATTCCTGTTTGGGTTATCCCACCTGTTAGTGGGTGGTCCATAGCCGGGACCAGCCCCCTGATTATTCTGCCCGACGTAGTTTGCGTCCTCCTGATTACCGTTATTGTCATCTGCTCCGATCACCGGACAACCATCTACGTAGTGAGAAGGAGAGCCGCATATCTGACAGTACATGCCTACATGGGCGACGTCTGAGGATTTCATAGTGCATCCAACCTTCAGATTTTGGATCTCAGTTGCAAGCAACTTCACTGTATCAGTTAACTTAGCGATGTCATTAGTGCTCTCGGCTTGGCAGAGGTCTTGTACACCTTTTCTATCCTTAGGATTACCTCGGTCGCTAGTCCAGAGGTGGTAATCTTGGGCTGCTTGTTCCACAATATCATAAGTGTCCTCCAAGGGAACTCCAGTGAGGCAGCCACCAGCAGTTTGATTTATTAGAGTTCGCATTCCCTGGTCGATCCCCTGATAGAATGTGTCCATGATCTGCCACTACTCTAGGTTGTGGTGGGGGCACATCCTCGTTAGCTCCTTGTATCTTTCCCAGGCGTTGTACAGAGTCTCACCATCTATAGAACGGAACGAGATGATCTTGTTCCTGAAGTGGGCTGTCTTGGATGGTGGGAAGTACTGTCGGAGGAAGGCTTCGGCCAACCTATCCCAGGTAGTAAAGGTACCTTCAGCATGGCTATCCAACCATCTACTAGCTTTGTCGGTCAGCAAGAAAGGGAATAGTCTGAGATAGTAGGACTCCGGAGGGACACCATTGGTCTTGACTGTATTGCACATCTGAATAAAACGCTTGAGGTGCTGGTGCGGGCAAGGTTGTCAGAATCGAGTTTTTACCTTGACTCGTTTTGTTCAGGTAAACTCGACTCGTAAAATCGTCGAGTTTACCTAATATTATAATAATATTAAAATTTATATAAATGTTATGTAAATAGGCTATGTTCTAGTTTCGAATAAAATAACAAGTCTTCATCTCATTCTTCCAAAAGGAAAGAGTGCATATAGAAAAATAGATTTTCATAAACTTTCAAGTAAATAGAACTTGATAGAAACAAAACTTGACCTATACTTGGCAGCTGCCAGCTGCTCGTGGCTTGGCGAAAAAAAAACAGAGCATACAAAAAAGAGCAAACGAAGGCTGAAGCATTCCGTTCAACAAAAGCTTGGCAACTGTCGGTGTTTCTTGCTTTTCCTCACAAAGATCTTCGCCCATCATAGAGGTTCGAATATATCTTCGATTGAATGTTTCTTTCACAGTTTGCCCTGAGCTTCAGCCTCCAGCTTGCGTGAATGATGTTGATGAGAACAGAAGAAGTTGTCGAGCGGTTTAACTAGGGTTATAATTTTGCAGTGCAATTTTGAATTAAACGATGCTTAATGGGCCCTGGTGTAAAATTAAATATAAGCCCAAACATTAAACTCGTGCGATTCTAACCGAGTTTAACGAGTTTAGTGCGTGTAAATTCGTGTAAATTCGTTTTCTCCTCCGATTTTAATGAAAAACATTTCTACTTGCAAAACTCCGATTTTAATGAAAAACATTTGTACTTGCAATTTAACACGAAATGAATATGTAAACTCGTAAAATCGTACGATTTTACGAGTTAACACTTGATTTTAACAACCTTGGGTGCGGGTCTTCATTAATCCTTCCCGAGAATTGATTATTCTGCACCATCTGGATAAGTCCTGTTTTTAGCTCTTAAGTGTTGTTTTCTATCCCGGGTGGTGCAATGGCCGACTGAAATCCCGAGACGCGCGGAGTAGTGTAGTCTCCGAGAGTCCTGCACACTGGTTGTTGTGCGGGACGCCGCTGGTCACCTGCGACCTCTCCATTCAGCAAGGCTGGGTTGTCCTGATTCATAGCCATTCCTGTAAGATTACGGTTTTGTGCTCGTAGCTGCCGAGCTTCGTTCTGGGCCTGACGATTGTTCTTTCGTTGGACCGGAGTGTCGTCGTCTAAAATCTGAATCTGTTTCTTTCGTCTGGGTGTTTTCTTTGGCATGAACTATCTAGAACCTGCAAGATCCAAGAATCACCGTGAGTGAAGAAATTTCAGCAGGAAAATCAGATATCAAACAAGGTGAAATAGTCTAAACTACACTAGTTGATTCTAATATCACACTAAACGCTGTTCCCCGGTAACGGCGCCATTTTGACACGCGTATTTTTAACCCTTTATAGTTGTCAAAAGTATGAGTTTTAGGGGTCAAATTGCAGTCAAACAAAATTTATAAACCTTGGTAAGCCAAGGGTCGATCCAAGGAACAGGCGTGTGACTACTAGTTAACTAGTGACCTATTTAGCTATTCCGAATTAACAAGGGTTGATTGTCACGAAAAACAACAGAAATTAAATGTGCAGAAAATAAATGGTTTTGTTTAAATCAGAGAAAGAATTCTAGAATCCATACTTCACCCGCGCTAACCCCACTAATCATGCAATCATGTTACGTAAATTATTCATGCTATCGAATATGGAATCAAACCGAAATAACACTAGACAAGCCGCCCATCCACGGATCATTGTCTAGATTAATCTCAATCGTTGAACGCCGCCCATCCACGGATTATCAACGATCTCGATTTATAAAACTAAAGGTTTTCCTATTAATTCATGTAAACATGACCTAATATATTTCATGTAATCCGGTTAATACCTAGGACCCATCCATCTTTCGGTAATTAACCTAAATACGTTCTAGCAATGCAAACATACCCTTTGATGTAAATACTTGCATAGAACGCTAAAATTAAGCACACAATGAAATTGAATATTCGAATCGCATAAATAAAAAACTTCAATTGATCACATGAGAGTTAGGGTTACATAGCACGGGATCCGTAGGATCCCAGAATCAAAGAGACTACTCACTATTCATGGTGATTAAACCAAAAATGGTGTATAGAGAAAGTAAGAACGAGTAAACCGTAAAGACGCGGTGGCTCGTTGAATCTCTCACGATGAATTGTTGTCTCTTCTCCAAGTTGGGGTTTCGTCTTCTCCGAAATAAGCACACCAAATTCATTCAGGTCGTTTTCCTTTTATAGCCCAATCGATTAATTTCCAAAAAGGCCCAGAAGAGTTCCAAAATTAATTTAGGAAACTCTTGATAATTCTGTGCTGACGGTGCCCGTGACACCTGTGACCAAGGAAGTCGTCACGGGGCTCTCGCCTGTGACCCACGGTCGTCACGGGGTCCTCTCTTCTTTGCGTCCTGCTGATCCAGTCCGCGACGCCCGTAGCGCCCGTGACCTGGAGGCGTGTTACGGGGCTCTCGCCCGGGACGGAAATAAGACACGGGGCGTACATGGTCTTCAATTCATCGGGACTTCTGAGTTGGCCCGTGACGCCTGTAGCGCCCATGACCAAGCATGTGTCACGGGGCCAGGGCCCTTTTTGATGGATTTTACTCGATTCTTCGTCGTGTCGTCGTTCATTGGCTCTGAAGGCGGGATAGACCTGAAACACTAGAGAAGGACATCAAATAGAGACAATTTGCCGGAGAACAAGTGTAATCCTTCATCGCATGTAGCGAATAATTAGTCAAAATATTGAATGATCACTGATGGATGCACAGTCGTCGTGTGCAAACGTCAAGAATAAATTGATAAGTCCGCTACTCGCGACTTCACTACTGGGTAGCAAGTGGTAAGTAGGGGTCGAACCCAAGGGAATTAGGGGGATAAGCTATTCTTTGAGGGAATTGTACAGCGAGGGAGCGTGTTTTTAGGTTGATTGAGGTTTTAGTGCGGAAAAGTAAGTGTTTTTTTTGTTGGTTTTGGTTTTTAGTGCGGAAAAGTAAATGACAGAAAAGTAAATACTGAAAATAAAAGAGAAGACTTACAGCGATTGTTGCGTGATTGGCAAGTCTTCCGGAAGGTGAGCAGTTGATAAGCAGTTTATACTAAAATTGAAAGTAAGTGCAGGTGGTGTTTAAATCTAAGGAAAGCATTCGGTTTCGGGGGCCTTGTATCATAGCATGTTTATCATTGACCCTTAGTGATCCTACTAAGTATTCAAACGTGTATCAAGGCCATTTCAAGCGCTCGATTTGCCACACTGTCTAGCCCATTTCAAGGTCGTAGAGCACTTGTTCTATTTAGACTAGCACCCCATTTCAAGGTATACTAGCCTATGTGCATCCATTTGAACAATCATTTCTGATCAATCCAAATGGTGTTTTAGAGAGGTCGAACTCCTCAGATAAGCTTTGCCATTTCAAGCATCCACTTACCCGAGTATGTTCACGAACCCCCACGGAAGAGTTTTTCCATTTTAAGCATCCACTCAACCTTGGAAGTTCTGACCTAATATATGGCACATAGAACAAGTTTTGAATACAAAGAAGAGGCACTAAGAGTATAGCCTAAAACATTTTATGATACAAGTACACCCCTTCAACCGAATGAAGAGTTTAGCTATGAATATCCATGGAAGAGGACATCATAGCTAAGTACTCGAGGGTTTTTGAAAGACAGTAAGTAAAGGAGAATACTCAAGAACCAATAGGAGTATTCTCAAAAACTACTAGAATACTCAAGAACCAACAGGAGTATTATAGATTTCAAACAAAAGCGTACAAAAGTGCCAAAATCTAGAGAGATAAGTGATTGTGTTGTGTGAAGATGGGATTGTGGATTACAAGTGAAGGGGAGGTGTATTTATAGGCTAGGAAAGGAGGAAGATGTGGTGGAGGATGAAGACACATGGCATGAAGCCATGGACTCTCCAAAAGCCGCCCATGTGAGGAGGAGCAAGGTGGCTTGGTCTCCAATAGCCGCCGGTCACATGGCAATGGGAGGAGGTTTTGTGATTTTAGTGATCTTTCACAAAAGCCATCGGTCCATTTCAGCTCCGGACTGACATTGGTTGCTCTTCGGTTGGACTTGTTTTGAGTGATTCCATGTTAGGATCTTGAGATTTCTTCAGTCGGCATCTGGTCGTGACCTTGGAATGACTCGTAATATATTTTCAGTTTAAAAACTCCTCCTTAGCCTGTATTCTCTCTAGACTCCAAAATACCCTGTAGATAAATATCGGAACTAACAAGCAAAAGTTAAATAAACAAAGAGTCTAATTTGGTGGGTTTAACTGTGTTTATGATTCATACAATTATGGTCCATCAGATTACCCCACACTTTTAGTTGTTCGTCCCGAACAATGCTATTAAAGGGCGGCACACACTATCTAAGTAAACTTTTAAAATATGAAAGTGAGACTGTGGGACTAGATTTATCCTAATTCATGCATTACTACTTATTACCAAATTTAACCGTGTAAATAAATAGAAGAAACTTGATACTTGTACCTCCGTGCCAAGATGCAAATTAATTCGGATGTTTCGGGAGATAGCCCTTTTCAGGCTCCTGGACTGCATTCTCGGGACCGTCTCGCACTATATGGTTTCCTTGTGGCTTTCTCTAGCACGTGATTCGGTTCGGGTTTCACTGAGTTGAGCCTTTTTGATTTTCTTTTTTGGCGAGGGACAGCTTTTTTGTAGTGAATCGGCCTTTGGCCTTTGATTTGACTCTTTGAGTACTTCACTTTTGTTCGGTTAAAACCTTCACAATTTTGGGCCTTTGGCCTCTTGATTTGCTCTTTGAGCTTTTGCCTTTTTGTGGCTTGCTAGTCCATTTTCTCAAGCCTTTTTGGGAGGTCCAATCATCGCCCGCGAGCATATGGAAATACCTCCCCGCTCTCTCTCATCCTTGCCGTTTCGCGCGAGTCAAAATGAGGGTCGCTCATTTATTTTCCCGGCTACTCTGACTAGAGATAGGACGGTTTGATTCCCGTCCCGCCTTTTTTCTGCATAAACGCTGCATGGCGGAGATGACTTCAATCTTCACTGAAACCCGAAGTGCAGCCTCCACTGACTTCGAAAACCATATAGCGAAATTCAGCCCTTCGAATGCTTGCCAAGCCCCTCTAGGGCATTTTCTATCAACTCCACATCCCTAGTTTATCTCAGCACAAAGGGACAAATGAGAATTTACATTCTAAGTTTTTAAACAGTTGAATTTTCACAAGGTTAATGCATGAATTATGATCTATCTTATTCACATTCTCAAGTTCATATTTTCAAAAAGATAATATTAAGGGAAAATGAAAAGAAAAACATGTTATGTACACAGGCGGTTCTCACCTCACACTTTTGAACGAAGGCGTGCCTTTCAGCAAGACTTAGTTCAAAAGCCATGCAAGCAGACAATTATGAGAAGGAAACGACATTAAGGAAAATGGAAGAACAGAACTCCCTTTAAAGTGTCGAGTGAACAACATGGCATGAGGCTGGATAATCGAGGGAGTTCAGCTGGGGCCTTGAACTCTTGGCATAGGCCTGGCTGGCTTGATGTTGCACCCATAACTGATTCCTGAATAGTCATTTCATTCTATGCACCAAGTGGGTGAGAGCGATTTATTGGTAAAAACTAAATGACAGAAAATAAAAGTACTGAAAGTAAGATAGGTGTCGGGTTACCTCCCGACCAGTGCCTTTGTTTAGCGTCGTTGGCTTGACAGTACCTCATTCCTGGATCACTGGTTTGGATCCCATGGGTGGCTCAGGTCGTATTTCGCCACTGTTCCTGTGTTGATTCTTGCCTTGACTCTTCCTGTGTTTTTGGGGGATGATGGGCTTGGGTCCAGTTCCCATGGTTCTGGTGGTTTCTCCTTCCAACGTCTCTGAGAAGGCGAGAGACCCTTCACTACTAGTCTCTTGAACTGGGTTTTCTGGTGTTTAGGGCTGCCTTGTCTAGTTATGGCGAAAACATGCTCCATCAAGGAGTCGTTCTGCTCAGGCCCTTTTCCCATCCTCCTTTTAGCCTCTTCATGGATCACGTAGTTTTCAGTGGTGTTTTGGACTTCTTCTTTTGTTGGCACCGCCTCGAGTTCTGATGAGGGTTTTTCCTCGTTGCTTCCGATGCTTTCTATGTCTGATTCTTCCGATGGCTCGGGAGTATTTTCTTCATCTGTCTCTGGACCAGCCTCTTCTATCTGCATTCCTCTGTCAGCTTGGGGTATTCGTTTTGTGGCTGCGGCCAGGTCATTTATGAGGTTCCACATGTCTGCCATGGATAAGTTCCTGGTTGATCTTCTCATTGCTTCGTTAATCCTTGTCAGCTCATCGGCCCTCATCCCACGACGAAATTTTTGAAGAAGAACTTTCTTCGTGAATCTATGGTGCGGGCAGCTTGAGACGATGGTGTCATAGTTCGTGTAGTATTCGTCCAAAGTCTCATCCGGGGATTGTTGCAGGCACATGATCTTCTCACGAGTTTTTTGTCGTAAGGATGGGGGGAGAATTCCCTCAGGAATGGAACGCAAAGATCCACAAAATGTTCTGCACAACTAGCGGTTGATGTGTAATACCAAATTGTCGCAAAATCAGTTAGAGAAAATTTGAAGCATTTAATCTTAAATTCCTCTAACATTTCATTTTCAGGTTTTATGTGGCGGCAAATATGGTGAAAGTTTCGACAATGTTGTACTGGGTCTTCTCCATCCGTACCTCCGAACAGAGGAAGATGTCGTGTTGTCCATGCATACATAGTGTGATGAAGAGATGAGAAGGAAAAGGGAAAGAACAACTAATCCGACGGCTAATTCCCCGGCAACAGCGCCAATTTTGATGGATGCACAGTCGTCGTGTGCAAACGTCAAGAATAAATTGATAAGTCCGCTACTCGCGACTTCACTACTGGGTAGCAAGTGGTAAGTAGGGGTCGAACCCAAGGGAATTAGGGGGATACGCTATTCTTTGAGGGAATTGTACAGCGAGGGAGCGTGTTTTTAGGTTGATTGAGGTTTTAGTGCGGAAAAGTAAGTGTTTTTTTGGTTGGTTTTGGTTTTTAGTGCGGAAAAGTAAATGACAGAAAAGTAAATACTGAAAATAAAAGAGAAGATTTACAGCGATTGTTGCGTGATTGGCAAGTCTTCCAGAAGGTGAGCAGTTGATAAGCAGTTTATACTAAAATTGAAAGTAAGTGCAGGTGGTGTTTAAATCTAAGGAAAGCATTCGGTTTTGGGGGCCTTGTATCATAGCCTGTTTATCATTGACCCTTAGTGATCCTACTAAGTATTCAAACGTGTATCAAGGCCATTTCAAGCGCTCGATTTGCCACACTGTCTAGCCCATTTCAAGGTCGTAGAGCACTTGTTCTATTTAGACTAGCACTCCATTTCAAGGTATACTAGCCTATGTGCATCCATTTGAACAATCATTTCCGATCAATCCAAATGGTGTTTTAGAGAGGTCGAACTCCTCAGATAAGCTTTGCTATTTCAAGCATCCACTTACCCGAGTATGTTCACGAACCCCCACGGAAGAGTTTTTCCATTTCAAGCATCCACTCAACCTTGGAAGTTCTGACCTAATATATGGCACATAGAACAAGTTTTGAATACAAAGAAGAGGCACTAAGAGTATAGCCTAAAACATTTTATGATACAAGTACACCCCTTCAACCGAATGAAGAGTTTAGCTACGAATATCCATGGAAGAGGACATCATAGCTAAGTACTCGAGGGTTTTTGAAAGACAGTAAGTAAAGGAGAATACTCAAGAACCAACAGGAGTATTCTCAAAAACTACTAGAATACTCAAGAACCAATAGGAGTATTATAGATTTCAAACAAAAGCGTACAAAAGTGCCAAAATCTAGAGAGATAAGTGATTGTGTTTTGTGAAGATGGGATTGTGGATTACAAGTGAAGGGGAGGTGTATTTATAGGCTAGGAAAGGAGGAAGATGTGGTGGAGGATGAAGACACATGGCATGAAGCCATGGACTCTCCAAAAGCCGCCCATGTGAGGAGGAGCAAGGTGGCTTGGTCTCCAAAATCCGCCGGTCACATGGCAATGGGAGGAGGTTTTGTGATTTTAGTGATCTTTCACAAAAGCCATCGGTCCATTTCAGCTCCGGACTGACTTTGGTTGCTCTTCGGTTGGACTTGTTTTGAGTGATTCCATGTCAGGATCTTGAGATTTCTTCAGTCGGCATCTGGTCGTGACCTTGGAATGACTCGTAATATATTTTCAGCTTAAAAACTCCTCCTTAGCCTGTATTCTCTCTAGACTCCAAAATACCCTGTAGATAAATATCGGAACTAACAAGCAAAAGTTAAATAGACAAAGAGTCTAATTTGGTGGGTTTAACTGTGTTTATGATTCATACAATTATGGTCCATCAATCACATACACACTTAGAGAGAGAGAGAAAGAGATCATTGTTAACTGTCCGTTCCTTCAAAGTGACTACCTTAGACGAGCTCAACATGTACGAATCGATCTGTTCAACCGGCTGTTCAGAGTGACTATTGAACATACCGATCTTAGAAACTAAACACTCATACACACTGAGAGAGAGAGAGAGGTAGATCGATCGATGCTGAGTTCTTCATTCATAGAAGCTGACCACTGCCTACGAACTCAACACGTACGAGTCAATCTGTTCAAGTTGTTGTTCCAGATTGACTGTTGCACAAACTAAAGCTGCACAAGTTCAAACTAGCTGTTGCTAAGTCTTTGAGAGAGGACTGCAATCTTCGGGAGAAGGTTTGGACAAAGAGAGGAATCTCAGATCAAAGGGGAGCTTTAATCGCAAGTCATTGGAGTGTTAGAGAGTCGGCTATTTGAGAGGGAGTCTGCAAACACAAGTTCTTGTACCCTAAACTCGTTTATAATGAATTTATTTCCACCGGGCTTAGGATAAGCCCCCCAGACGTAGGCTCGTTAACGCCGAACTGGGTATCATTTCCTGTGTGCTAGTTTCTGTTCTAACTGCACTTACTACCGTGCTAACTCATTCTACCTAAGGAGTTCAACCAGTAGTTCGAACACTAGCTGGTTGAATATCTCGGTGCTCACTCATCGGAGTAATAACAATTGGTATCAAAGTAGGACACTCAACACAAAGAGTGTGTTCCAGCTTCCGTTTAAGATGAGTATGAAGGAAGAGCAGAACATCAGCACACCTCCGTTGCTAAAAGGGTCGAACTATGGATATTGGAAGGCTCGGATGAAGGCATTTCTCAAGTCTCTTGACGAGAAAACTTGGAAAGTTGTGCAAGTGGGCTGGTCGGATCCCAGAACAATTAATGTTGTAGAAGAGTCTGTACAAAAGCCAGAACGTGAGTGGACTGACGGTGAAGTGAAAGCCGCTACTGCAAAGTCAAAGGCTATGAATGCAATATTCTCTGGAGTAGATGAAAATATCCTAGAGCTTATCGGCACATGTGAAATGGAAAAGGAAGGCTGCGACATTCTTTGAACTACCTTTGACGAAGCACAAGATGTGACAAAAGAGGATGAACCGAACAATTTTGTTATACTCACAAGCATAATTGAAGAAGGAAGTGAAAAGAGTGACAGACTATGTTCAAGCACAAAGACTAAACACCCTACTGAAGAGTTACGTAGCAGTGATGATGATGAGCTTATGGATGAATCCGTTGCTGAAAGCTACAAGTTGCTCTACGAGAAGTGGGTGATGGTGATTGATGTAAACATGAAACTCTACTCAACAGTAGCTGAACTGAAGGTTGAAAAGGAGAACTTTTGGGAGGAAGCTGCTATCCTGGTGGTACAGAAGATTGAACAACAAGAAGAAATCTCATCTCCGAACCTTCAGATAAAGGAAATCAAGAGTGAGTAACGGATCCTGTTTGAACAGAAAGCAGAACTCCTTGGAGTTATCTCATCGTTGAGGATACAAATGGAGAAAGATAAAGATAAACACCCTGAAGGCATGGAAGAGCTGAAGAAAAAGTATGCATTCCTAAGTCGAGGAGAGGTACGCCTACTTGAAGTCATTGAATCCATGGAGTTATAAATTGAGATAGAAAGGAATGAGCATGTGGCAGTAGCAGATGAGCTGAACCAGTTCAAGAAATCTCTCAAGATGTTGAACTCTGGAACTATTGACCTGGATTCCATCCTCATGTCCCAAAGAATATCTGAAAGCATTAAAGGTCTCGGATTCACATGGGTAAGCAGTTCAGACAAGACTATCTTTGTTAAGGCCAAACAACAGTTGAACAGAGAGTTGAACGAGTGTTCTATGACTAGTCAGAGAAGGTTCAACGGAGAATGGAGAAGAGACACAGGAACTTGCTGGTACTGCTACAAGAAGGGGCATATCAAACCGAGGTGCCATGAGTTCCTAGCTGAGCGTAGAAGGGCTAAACAAGGAACTACTCCGCGGATGAGACAAGTATGGAGAGTAAAGCAAAAAGAGGAGGTGTGCCTCGTTGCATTCAGCTCTTCTAGTAACATAAAGAAAGGCCGCTGGTATTTCGATAGTGGATGCTCTGCTCACATGACAGGTGATCCAAATCATCTCATTCGCATAAAACCTTTGTAACATGGTCACTTTGTTACTTTTGGAGACGGAGAAAAGGGTCAGGTGACCGGTTGTGGGACATTAAAGGTTCCGGGTCTTTCTAAACTCGAGGGTGTACTACTTGTTGACAGATTAAAGGCTAATCTCATAAGTAGCAGTCAACTGTGTGATGGAGGACCCCATGTGATGTTCACACAGGAGGTATGTCGGGTGCTCAATGACAAATGCTCGTCGTCAGAGCAAATGTACAAATATTAATTTATAAGTCCACTACTCGCGACTTCACTACTGGGTAGCAAGTGGTAAGTAGGGGTCGAACCCAAGGGAATTAGGGGGATAAGCTATTCTTTGAGGGAATTGTACAGCGAGGGAGCGTGTTTTTAGGTTGATTGAGGTTTTAATGCTAACAACTAAGTGATTGGTTGGTTGGTTTTGGTTTTTAGTGCGGAAAAGTAAATGACATAAAAGTAAATACTGAAAATAAACGAGAAGACTTACAGCGATTGTTGCGTGATCGGCAAGTCTTACGGAACGTCAGCAGTTGATATTGCAGTTTATACTAAGAAAGTAAATGCAGGTGGTGTTTAAATCTAAGGAAAGTATTCGGTCTTAGGGGCCTTGTATCATAGTCGTTTATCATTGACCGCTAATGATCATACTAAGTGTTCAAAGATGAATCGAGGCTATTTCTAGCACAAGACTTGCAACATCGTTTAGAACACTTGTTCTATTTAGACTAATTCCTCCTTTCGAAGTATCTTAGCCTTATGTGCATCCATTTGATCTTCAGTTACGATCAACCAAATGGTGTTTTAGATAAGTCGAACTCCTCAGATAAGCTTTGCCCGCTAAAGCATCCACTTACCCGAGTATGTTCACGAACCCCACGGAAGAGCTTTGCCCGTTAAAGCATCCACTCAACCTTGGAAGTTCTAACCTAATATATGGCACATAGAACAAGTTTCGAACACAAAGATGCATTAAGAGTATGGTCTAAAACATTTTATGATACAAGTACACCCCTTCAACCGAATGAAGAGTTTTAGCTACGAATATCCATAGAGGTGGATACCATAGCTAAGTACTCGAGGGTTTTTGAAAGACAGTAAGTAAATGAGAATACTCAAGAACCAACAGGAGTATTCTCAAAAACTACTAGAATACTCAAGAACCAACAGGAGTATTATAGATTTTTCACAAAAGCTTACAAAAGTGCCCAAGATCTTAGAGAGATAAGTGAATTTGTGTTGTGTTGGGATTTACAAAGGGAAGGCATGGTATTTATAGGCTTGGGAAGGAGAAGGATGTGGTGAAGAAGGAAGACACTTGGCACAAATCCCATGGAGCTTCCAAAAGCCGTCGGTGGTGACTCATGAGGGGGAGGAGCCGCCCCCCATGAGTCATCAAACTCACAAAGCCGCCGGTCATAAGGTAAGGGGGAGGAGGTTTTGTGAGGTTTCACAAAGTCATCGGTCCATTTCAGCTCCGGACTGACTTTGGTTGCTCTTCGGTTGGACTTGTTTTGAGTGATTCCATGTCAGGTTCATGATATTTCTTCAGTCGACATCTGGTCGTGACCTTGGAATGACTCGTAATATATTTTCAGCTTAAAAACTCCTCCTTAGCCTGTATTCTCTCTAGACTCCAAAATACCCTGTAGATAAATATCGGAACTAACAAGCAAAAGTTAAATAGACAAACAGTCTAATTTGGTGGGTTTAACTGTGTTTATGTTTTATATAATTATGGTCCATCAGATCACCCCACACTTTTAGTTGTTCGTCCCGAACAATGTTATTAAAGGGCGGCACACTATCTAAGTAAACTTTTAAAATATGAAAGTGAGACTGTGGGACTAGATTTATCCTAATTCATGCATTACTACTTATTACCAAATTAAACCGTGTAAATAAATAGAAGAAACTTGATACTTGTACCTCCGTGCCGAGATGCAAATTAATTTGGATGTTTCGGGAGGTAGCCCTTTTTAGGCTCCTGGACTGCATTCTCGGGACCGTCTCGCACTATATGGTTTCCTTGTAGCTTTCTCTAGCACGTGATTCGGTTCGGGTTTCACAGATGAGTTGAGCCTTTTTGATTTTCTTTTTTGGTGAGGGACAGCTTTTTTGTAGTGAATCGGCCTTTGACCTTTGATTTGACTCTTTGAGTACTTCACTTTTGTTCGGTTAAAACCTTCACAACTTTGGCCTTTGGCCTTTGATTAGCTTCTTTGAGCTTTTGCCTTTTTGTGGCTTGCTAGTCCATTTTCTCAAGCCTTTTTGGGAGGTCCAATCATCGCCCGCGAGCATATGGAAATACCTCCCCGCTCTCTCTCATCCTTGCCGTTTCGCGCGGGTCAAGATGAGGGTCGCTCATCTATTTTCCCGGCTACTAGGACTAGAGATAGGACGGTTTGATTCCCGTCCCACCTTTTTTTTTGCATAAACGCTGCATGGCAGAGATGACTTCAATCTTCACTGAAACCCGAAGTGCAGCCACCACTGACTTCGAAAACCATATAGTTAGATTCGATCCTTCGATTGCTTGCCAAGCCTCTCTAGGGCATTTTCTATCAACTCCACATCCCCTGTTTATCTCAGCACAAAGGGACAAATGAGAAGTTACATTCTAAGTTTTTAGACAGTTGAATTTTCACAAGGTAAATGCATGAATTTTGATCTATCTTTTTCACATTCTCAAGTTCATATTTTCAAAAAGATAATATTAAGGGAAAAAGGGAAAAGAAAAACATATGTGCAACGGCAGTTCTCACCCCACACTTTTGAACGAAGGCATTCTTTACGAAATGACATAGTTCAAAAGCCATGCAAGCAGACATTTACGAGAAGGAAATGACATTAAGGAAAAGGGAAGAACATCACTCTCTTTAAAGTGTCGAGCGGACGACATGGCATGAGGCTGGATAATCGAGGGAGTTCGGCTGGGGCCTTGAACTCTTGGCATAGGCCTGGCTGGCTTGATGTTGCACCCATAACCGATTCCTGAATAGTCATTTTATTCTATGCACCAAGTGGGTGAGAGCGACTTATTGGTAAAAACTAAATGACAGAAAATAAAAGTACTGAAAGTAAGATAGGTGTCGGGTTACCTCCCAACCAGTGCCTTTGTTTAACGTCGTTGGCTCGACGCATGGGGATCACTGGTTTGGATCCCATGGGTGCTCAGGTCGAATTTCTTTATTGCGCCAACCTTGATTCTTGCTTTGAATCTTCCTGGGTTTTTGGGGGATGATGGGCTTGGGTCCAGTTCCCATGGTTCTGGTGGTTTCTCCTTCCAACGTCTCTGAGAAGGCGAGGGACCCTTCACAACTAGTCTCTTGAACTGGGTTTTCTGGTGTTTAGGGCTGCCTTGTCTAGTTATGGCAAAAACATGCTCCATCGAGGAGTCGTTCTGCTCAGGCCCTTTTCCCATCCTTCTTTTAGCCTCTTCATGGATCACGTAGTTTTCAGCGGTGTTTTGGACTTCTTCCCTGGTTGGCACCTCCTCGAGATCCCATGAGGATTTTTCCTCGTTGCTTCCGATGCTTTCCATGTCTGATTCTTCAGATGGCTCGGGAGTATCTTCTTCATCTGTCTCTGGACCAGCCTCTTCTATCTGCATTCCTCTGTCAGCTTGGGGTATTCGTTTTGTGGCTGCGGCCAGGTCATTTATGAGGTTCCACATGTCTGCCATGGATAAGTTCCCGGCTGATCTTCCCATTGCTTCGTTAATCCTTGTCAGCTCATCGGCCCTCATCCCACGAAGAAATTTTTGAAGAAGAACTTTCTTCGTGAATCCATGGTGCGGGCAGCTTGAGATGATGGTGTCATAGTTCGTGTAGTATTCGTCCAAAGTCTCATCCCGGGATTGTTGCAGGCACATGATCTTCTCACGGGTTTTTTGGCGTAAGGATGGGGGGAGAATTCCTTCAGGAATAGGACGCAAAGGTCCACAAAATATTCTGCACGACTAGCGGTTGATGTGTAATACCAAATCGTTGCAAAATCAGTTAAAGAGAATTTGAAGCATTTAAGCTTAAATTCCTCTAACATTTCATTTTCAGGTTTTATGTGGCGGCAAATGTGGTGAAAGTTTCGGCAATGTTGTACTGGGTCTTCTCCATCCGTACCTCCGAACAGAGGAAGATGTCGCGTTGTCCATGCATACATAGTGTGTAGCGTGATGAAGAAACGAGAAGGGAAAGGAAAGAACAACTAATCCGATGGCTAATTCCCCGGCAACGGTGCCAATTTGACAGATGCTCGTCGTCAGAGCAAATGTACAAATATTAATTTATAAGTCCGCTACTCGCGACTTCACTACTGGGTAGCAAGTGGTAAGTAGGGGTCGAACCCAAGGGAATTAGGGGGATAAGCTATTCTTTGAGGGAATTGTACAGCGAGGGAGCGTGTTTTTAGGTTGATTGAGGTTTTAATGCTAACAACTAAGTGATTGGTTGGTTGGTTTTGGTTTTTAGTGCGGAAAAGTAAATGACATAAAAGTAAATACTGAAAATAAACGAGAAGACTTACAGCGATTGTTGCGTGATCGGCAAGTCTTGCGGAACGTCAGCAGTTGATATTGCAGTTTATACTAAGAAAGTAAATGCAGGTGGTGTTTAAATTAAAGGAAAGTATTCGGTCTTAGGGGCCTTGTATCATAGTCGTTTATCATTGACCGCTAATGATCATACTAAGTGTTCAAAGATGAATCGAGGCTATTTCTAGCACAAGACTTGCAACATCGTTTAGAACACTTGTTCTATTTAGACTAATTCCTCCTTTCGAAGTATCTTAGCCTTATGTGCATCCATTTGATCTTCAGTTACGATCAACCAAATGGTGTTTTAGATAAGTCGAACTCCTCAGATAAGCTTTGCCCGCTAAAGCATCCACTTACCCGAGTATGTTCATGAACCCCACGGAAGAGCTTTGTCCGTTAAAGCATCCACTCAACCTTGGAAGTTCTAACCTAATATATGGCACATAGAACAAGTTTCGAACACAAAGATGCATTAAGAGTGGGGTCTAAAACATTTTATGATACAAGTACACCCCTTCAACCGAATGAAGAGTTTTAGCTACGAATATCCATAGAGGTGGATACCATATCTAAGTACTCGAGGGTTTTAGAAAGACGGTAAGTAAAGGAGAATACTCAAGAACCAACAGGAGTATTCTCAAAAACTACTAGAATACTCAAGAACCAACAGGAGTATTATAGATTTTTCACAAAAGCTTACAAAAGTGCCCAAGATCTTAGAGAGATAAGTGAATTTGTGTTGTGTTGGGATTTACAAAGGGAAGGCATGGTATTTATAGGTTTGGGAAGGAGAAGGATGTTGTGAAGAAGGAAGACACTTGGCACAAATCCCATGGAGCTTCCAAAAGCCGCCGGTGGTGACTCATGAGGGGGAGGAGCCACCCCCCATGAGTCATCAAACTCACAAAGCCGTCGGTCATAAGGTAAGGGGGAGGAGGTTTTGTGAGTTTTGTGAGTTTTGTGAGGTTTCACAAAGCCATCGGTCCATTTCAGCTCCGGACTGACTCTGGTTGCTCTTCGGTTGGACTTGTTTTGAGTGATTCCATGTCAGGTTCATGATATTTCTTCAGTCGGCATCTGGTCGTGACCTTGGAATGACTCGTAATATATTTTCAGCTTAAAAACTCCTCCTTAGCCTGTATTCTCTCTAGACTCCAAAATACCCTGTAGATAAATATCGGAACTAACAAGCAAAAGTTAAATAGACAAACAGTCTAATTTGGTGGGTTTAACTGTGTTTATGATTCATATATTTATGGTCCATCACTCAACAAGAATGAAGAATCGTTGATGGAGGGAATCAAATCGTCAAATCACTATTATCTACGAGGCATTGGTCGAACAGTCTCTGAGACAGCGTGCCTGATCAGTCGTAGTGAGGAGATGGAACTATGGAAAGACGAGAAACGAACTGGCACTGTGATGAAGTCGATCAATGCAACTAAGAAGGATGTCGTAGAAATGAGTTCTGTCCTAAGCAAAGATGAAGATAGTAATGGAACGTTGTCTGAGAATCTCACATCATCTCCGCAAGCTGAGCAAAGAGGAGTTCCAGAAGGAGTACAAGCCGAAGATGAGGGAAGTTCAAACTCTTGCTTATACATACAAGACTTTCCTCTGGATTTCTCACAACTGTTGCATCAGTTCGTCAGCCATCTCGAAGGATCAAAAAGAATCATCCCATCACTGAAGCTATTGGAGAGCTGACCAAATAGATGAAATCATGTGCCATAGAAATTGTGCTTTGTAACTTAACCACCGGATCATGCTTCGCATCTATTGTAGAGCCGAAGATTATTATGGAAGCTATCATATGGTTACTCGCCATGGCCTGCCCCTTGCAGTTTAAACTATCCCTATGGGTGTCGGCAACAGATTGCTAAACAAAGAGGTCTACGAGGCAACATCCAAAGGAGCTGAAGTTCTGCACCTTCCTGACCACATTCATGGCTTGAAGAAGGTCTTGTATGGCATAGAGAAGGCATCCATAGCTTGGTACAAACGACTCACGGTGGTTCTTTTTTACCATGGCTCTGTTCGAGGGGGAGTACACAAGACCGTGTTCGTCAAACACACCATGTCAGATTATATCATCGTACAAACTTTTATGTTTGATACATTTTTTGAAACTAGTGCCCAGAGGCTAGTCAATCAGTGCGTTAAACAGATGAAAAATGAGCGTAAGGTGGGAGAGATGAGCTACCTTGTTGAACTTCAAGTAAAACAAAAGGCTGATGTTAAGACCATCACTGAAAGGAAATATGTAAGAAATCTGCTCAAGAAGTTCAAACTGGCCGCAACGCATGTGAAGATCTCCAAAGACCAAGCCAATACAGGTATTGTTCAGACTCTGTACTGAAACATGATTGGCAACTTATTCTACTTGACTACCCCCAGACCAGACATTGCCAATTCAATTGGAGTATGTGCGAGGACCAAGCTTATTCACATATGGCATCACTTCATTTGTAAGATTATGGAGAAGAAGGTGATTGCATTGAAGCATGTGACTACAGATCGATAATTGTCGAATATCTTCACTAAGCCATTGGACAATGCAGAGCTTGAGACACTTAGATCCTCCTCAGGTCTGTGTGATATTGTCTCCTAAATGTTAAGGATTGTCCTAGTCAGCCATGGCTATCAAAGTTATACTCTTAAGGGCTGACATGTCGTCGTTGGAAGTTTAAGAAATGGTATTGACTCAAGCAACGAATTCAGTGAGGAGAAGGATCAAGTATTTGATCGAAATGATGTGTCTGATCATATGGATGGTGGAGCATATATGGAGTCTGAGGATGTTAATGAATAAGAAGATGTTCCGGCTAATGGTGAAATAGATGGTGGAGAGTCCCAGACTTAGACGATACAAAATGATGAAGGGTACTCAATTGACAAGATGTTTGAGGATAACGGTCAAAAGGGAGATATGATGGTGGATCAAACCGGTGATGATGAAGAGGTTGACCCTGACGAAGAAGGAGAACAAACAAATATTATTCAAGTTAGTGTTGGTACAAATGAAGGAGAGGTGCCTGCCTCAAAGAAAACAAAGGCCAGTAGTGGTGTAGGGGGAGTACAACCTACAAGAAAGAATAAGAAGGCTGATGCAAATGTTCCAAAGGTTGGCAAAGCAAAATCACATGCACCAATAGAGACTGTTCCAGAAGAGGAACAAGTAGTTGTGGAACGTATTGTGCAGGACATGCACGGGAAGACAATGAAGAGGTGAAGTTGATAACCACAGTCAGCTGTACAAGCCATTCGTGGAACATCTGGCCGAGAAGCTGTGGTGAACACTGGCAAAAAAGTTCCTAAGTATGGACCTTTGAGATTTGCAGAGGGAGAGTCGCGAACCTAGTTATCCACCTGTTGTACTACATAAGCCTAAGGTGTGGATAAGGTGCCAATCGCTGCCTCAAAACAAAAAAAAATACAGAGTGCTGCTGAAAGTGTTCCAACTGTTGTTATAGAAGGTGAACATGTCAATGAGAAAGAGAAGAAAAAGAAGGTGTCAAGTAGCCCTTCAACATGTGTTCCAGGTAGTGGTCAGCCATAAGACGAACAGTTCAAAGTCAGTTGGACTGACCTACTAAAGAAGGGAGCTAAAACATAGGAGAAGAAGAAAGAACGTTGATCACATGTTCTGCAAGGGAAAGCTATGATAGATATTCAGAGGGAGCTTGGTGAATCACAAGTTAGAAGTTTTGCCTTGTCAGTTTATGGCAAAAAGGGAGAGAATTCTTGAAGTCTTATGAAACTCAAGTATGTTTTGCCAAAAATGCCAAGTGGGAGATTGTTAGTTCTTATGGCATGAATTTTAGCAAAACGACATCAAGTTGTTCAACAAGGTGTTCAAGCATTAAAGTGAAACTCAGATGTTGAAGCATCAAGTTGTTGAACACAAGGCAAAACAATTCAAGCCACTCCACCATTCAAACAAGGAGGTAATCTAGTCCTGGTGGAACTAATTAGTCCTGACGGAACTATGGCGTCAATCAAGTCTGCTGTAGATTGGACCAGACCATGGTACACATATCTGACAGTTGTTCTGACAAGGATGGTGGAACTTCTAGTGGATCAAGATATACAGCGCTGACTATTCTGACAGTTCCGATAGT
Organism: Rhodiola kirilowii; assembly: GCA_033675215.1. Lineage (NCBI taxonomy): Eukaryota > Viridiplantae > Streptophyta > Magnoliopsida > Saxifragales > Crassulaceae > Rhodiola > Rhodiola kirilowii. The sequence continues at coordinate 11,164,933 of CM066195.1, read as the reverse complement.
TGTTCTGACAAGGGCGGTGGAACTACTAGTGGATCAATATATATGACGCAGACAATTCTAACATTTCTGACAGTTGTTTTGACAAGGGCGGTGGAACTGTTACTGGATAAAGCTTTCGACGTTGACAAGTTCTGACAGTTGTTCAGACAAGGGCGGTGGAACTATTTCTGGATAAAGCTTTTGGCCCTGACAGTTCAGAGAATATCACAACAAAGGTCACAACAGACGTTGAACACTGTGACTGGTTAAAGAATAATAGAAGATAATATTCAACATCTTCCTATAAAAAGCCTTGATGGGTTTCAATGAAGATATCCATCTCTTGAAGAAAAACAGACATACACACTTAGAGAGAGAGATCATTGTTGAGATGTCCGTTCCTTCAAAGGTGACTACCTTAGACGAGCTCAACATGTACGAATCAATCTGTTCAACCGGCTGTTCAGAGTGACTGTTGAACATACCGATCTCAGAAGCTAAACACTCATACACACTGAGAGAGAGAGAGAGAGAGGTGCTGAGTTCTTCATTCCGTAGAAGGTGACCACTGCCTACGAACTCAACACGTACGAGTCAATCTGTTCAAGCTGATGTTCCAGATTGACTACTGCACAAGTTCAAACTAGTTGTTGCTAAGTCTTTGAGAGAGGACTGCAATCTTTAGGAGAAGATTTGGTGGACAAAGAGAGGGATCTCAGATCAAAGGGGAGCTTTGATCGCAAGTCACTGGAGTGTTAGAGAGTCGGCTGTTTGAGAGGGAATCTGCAAACGTAAGTCCTTGTACCCTAAACTCGTTTATAGTGAATTGCTTTCCACCGGGCTTGGGATAAGCCCCCAGACGTAGGCTCGTTAACGCTAAACTGGGTATCATTTCCTGTGTGGTAGTTTCTATTCTAACTGCGCTTACTACCGTGCTAACTCGTTCTGCCTAAGGAGTTCAACCAGTAGTTCGAACACTAGTTGGTTGAATATCTCGGTGCTCACTCATCTGAGTAATTACAACTTTGTTAATTGACGTAGTGACATTCCGTCAGTTAAATATTTTATGGGGATTAAAATATTTTAAAATTGTTCTTAATTATCAATTTTCATAATGCGGACCGTGATTCGAATAAAAATGATCATGTTTCGTGCTTTAATAACAAATCTAAATGTCATCTGGATTAATTGTGAAACTTGGGAGATGTCTCTTTACATCTTAATTTGCATTGGACATTTCGTGCAAGAATGATCCACATAAATCCCCATTGGAATATGCCCTTCTGTATTATCGAATATGCACGTTCAAGTCTACTTTTTTTTTTTTGATGTTGATGCACGTTCAAAGTCTACTAATTTGATTATAGAAACATTGAGAGATGCAGCTCAACGAACAAAAACTTGTTACCATCTCATTCTCATTCTCATCTGTTTCAAACACTTCAAGTTGGCGTTGACCCTCAACCTTATTATTAGATTACAAAAGCAAATTAAACACGTCCCCAATGATCACAGTACCTAATTAAAACTAGTATATGTATATGAGTATATGTATTCCTAATGTAGGAAACACAATGGTTGAACTATCATATACAAAAATATTGAGGGATAAGTATATAATTTCATTATTTGAATTACTACGTCGTTTAGTGAACTTTCTATTTTTCAAATCAAGTATACAGAGGTTAAATTAAAATAATAAAACTTATAAAATTGGAAAAAGTATAGTTTGAGGTCCAAATGAGAGGCATTGTGCGACCCGTTAGATATTATATTAACGTCGTTTGACGGCGTTAATTCTGTTAATTAATAAATTAATTAAAATTATTTTAAAAAATCTATTAAAATATTATTTAAATTTTGAAAATGCCAAAATTTTTTAAAAAATTACAAAAGATAAAACAACTAAAAAATATTATAGAAATTTAAAAACTATAAAACTTAAAAAGTTATAGCAGTGGGGTACTAAAAGGTTTAATGGTGCGTGTTTGTTTAATAAGTTTTTTTTTAATTTCAATTTAATCATTAGGTACTTGTTTTGGAAAAATTGAAAGTTAAATACTTATTTTGAAATAAAGTGAAACAATTCTACACTACAAATTTTGGGGAATTTAAACCATAACTCAAAAATATTGTAGAGTTATGGTAGAGTTATCGTAAAATTAATTTTGCGATAACTATGCGATAGTCATTAAATGTTATGGTAAAATTGATTGACGTAAGGAATATACGATAACCATGCGATAACTTTCTACGACAACTCTGCGATAACCATTCAATAATATAATATTGTTATCGCAGAGTCATCGTAAAGTTATGGTAGAAATAGTACGATAACTTTACGACAACTCTGCAATAACCATACGATAATAAAATATTGTTATCGCAGAGTCATCGTAAAGTTATGGTACAAATTGTACGATAACTTTACGATAACCCTGCAATAACAATATAAATTTAATATTTTACATATTATAATCATTTTGATTTATTTTTAAATTAAATTAAATTATTAAAAATAATCCGAAATTAAATGATGAAATTTTGTTTCTCATTTCACAAAATGAATTGTATTCAACAAATACAATAAAACATTCAAAAATGTAATACATATATTATGAATTTCTATGTTTTTTTACGATTAATAGATGAAGTCCCGATGTATTTTGGAAGCTTTGTTCTTTTGTTGAGCCCTAGAATTTGCGATCCAACCTCAAAATCCAACGCCTGGGGTACGCTATCTTTATATTCCCTTTTAAGAGCGTTGTGCGCTTCCTGTAGTAGGCCCTGACATGTAATTTAATGGAAAGTTGCCAATGAATTATTTTTGTCATTTATTAGTGGAAAAACACTAATTAAAAGGTACTATATACTTGCATAAAATAGAACAAGCACAAGCACACGCAAAAATGTACATAGAGGAACAGATTCTTCACAGCGCAGCAACCACAATGACGAAGAAATAATAGCTTGTATAATTCAAAATGACGACGGATTAAAATACCAAAGTAAAACAACATGAAACCAAAACAAAGTTTGCTGTCACGTGAAACCTAACAACTAATCAGCAAAGTAAAATACCAAAGTAAAAATACTTTGGTATGAATCAATACACAGTAATCAGCAAATTAATCAATTTTAAACAACTACGCAGTTAAGGTGAGTGTGCTAATAACAGCTTGCTGAATGTCTAACCTGAGAGTATCCAAAGCCCTCATTGCTGACAGTAACAGCCCTGGTTTGCGGCTACAAATGTGGCATATCGAATGTGGCATATCAAATGGGGAATAAAAATGAGAAACACTGAAAACTGCTAGCAATGAGATGATGGCATATCAAACAGGACCACCCCAATAACTTATGTGCAAATCCACATACAAAAATCCCAGCAATGTTCATAAAAACAGAGCATAATATTCATAGGACGGCGAATCAATTTGCAGAAAACTTAAATTCCCAAACGAAAGTTGGCACTAAACGGGCAGCGCATAATTGAATGGAGAACACAGCGCATAAGCAAATGGTTTAACATTCACATTAGTAATCATATTAACACAAATAACATCAAATTTAATGCGTAATGCTTCACTTACAGCTTTCTCTGTAGCAGGCTAGCAGCCTCGCACAGATACGTTCCATCAGGCTTCCTTTTGAGCCTGTCCCACATGTCTTGGTAGCAGACAGTCCTGCCTAGATCAGCTTCCACAACAAATCATAACTTAAAAGTTAAAACATTTGTAAGTTTCCTAATTATAAACAAACTCGTCCAACAAAAAACCAACTACTGAGCAAGACTCACCATTTCTTTGTAATGAACATCGGTACCTTTTCGACCTCCCCTATGCAATCCACGCTGTTGGCTGTTCTCCGGATGAACCAGTTTGATTCATGGCTTCGTAAGGCTTATATGTTGCATAAAGCACGTATGTTAGTAAACAAAAATAATGGACACTAATATGGGCAATAAAAACTGATACATTAGAAGTGTAATTTGAAGTAGAAAACATTGCCAGCCAACAGACATGGTCGGCTGCAACAAATACGAATTTCACTAAGTACATCAACTGTCAACAAACACAGTCACTACACATTCACTGAACATGACATTCGGAACAAGGTAGCAAGGTTGCAGTGCAAATTGTAACTCGGGAAAACACATATGGATACTGGACATCATAGGCAAACGAAGAATACATTTACTAATCAAAGCGGATAAGAACATACAGGAGTACAAGCCCTAAACACGGCCGAACAGAAAGCCGATGCAGCATGAACTTGTCGCATGCCCAAACACTAAAGTCGAAAAGTAAAACTAATACCAGAAATTGGGAACCCTAGATCTATTATTACATGAAATCGAACCGGTGAAGGTACCTTGTACGGTGAGTCGACCGCTGCTCACAGTTCGAAATACTCTTCGGCTGCGCACAAACGAATCAGGCGGTATGGTTGTCGCCGACGGAAGAAGTAGAAGGCGAGTTAAGCGGTAAAACAAAAAGGCTGAGTTGAGCGGTGAAACAAAAATAGACTTCGACAGGGGATTGATCGATGACGCTGCGTGAAGCATACGATAACATTATGTTATCGCAGACTTTGTTACCGTATAAGTAACGTAGATGTTGCCGTATTTTTCTAGATTGTCGCATAAGTTAAAGTGTATTAGTCGTACAAAGCTTACGACAACCCCTGTTCTCGCAAATTTGTTCTCGCTTATTTTTCCCAAAATTTGTAGTGCTAGGTAATGAAATTGTCCTACTAAATATGGGTGAAGTTTAGGTATAAACCATATTTTTGTATATATATAAACTTCAAACCCCTTAAAATGGTGACACATGACACTTAATGTACCGACTCGTAGTCTTGAATTTTGACGAAATTCATATATAAGAACGACTTTAAAGGAAAAACGAATTAGAACACTTCAAATCGTTACTTTTCGCTTCAAATTAATCGGAAAAAAAATTATTCACCGAACATTATTTTGCCTTTATCACTGAACATTTAGCTTTATCACTGAATATTTATCTAAAATCACTGAAAATTCAAACAATAAGTGGACAATTAAAATTTCACTGAACATTTTAAATAATTGATTTAGGTTACTTTTAAGTTTAAAGTGTGGCAACAAATGAATAATAATAATTAGCAACTACTCTCTCATAGGGTCATAGTGCTCATCTGGATTGTCCTTTAGCATATGCTTTATTCTCATCACATAATAATAATAATAATAATAATAATAATAATAATAATAATAATAATAATAATAATAATAATAATAATAATAATAATAATTGATATTAATTAGTTTATTACATTACATTGTCATGATCCTATCATTATCCCTTTAACCTTGTTCAAACGTCTAACCAAAAGCCTCTATATCCAATCTTCCATGCCTTCAAACAATTTGCCACATTACACACTTTCTTTGCTTCAATCAACACCCCTCTTCCCTTAATTAACCTCATCTCCTTCCAATCTCTCCATCCCTATAAAACCCTAAACTATAATCAGAAAAGTTATTAGCTAGCTATAAACCAAGAACGAAACAATGGCAGACTTCGATCGGGCCAACTTCCCGATCAAAACCGTGGTGGTCCTAGTGCAAGAAAATCGCTCATTCGATCACATGCTAGGCTGGATGAAGTCCCTAAATCCAGAGATCAACGGTGTCACCGGCTCCGAATCCAACCCGATATCAGCCTCAGACCCAAACTCACGTCACTTACTCTACCAAGACAACGCAGCCCATGTCGTAGCTGACCCGGGTCATTCCATCCAAGCCATATACGAACAAGTCTTCGGTGTCCCATGGACGACCGATCCTCCAAACCCTAACCCTCCAACTATCCCCAACATGGAGGGATTCGTGCAACAAGCTGAGAAGACAAGCAAAGGCTTGTCTGACGTGGTGATGAATGGGTTTAAACCGGAGGCTGTGCCGGTTTATAAGGAGTTGGTGAAGGAGTTTGGGGTTTGTGATCGGTGGTTCGCGTCGGTCCCTGCATCGACGCAGCCCAACAGGTTGTATGTGCACTCGGCGACGTCGTATGGCGCAACTAGCAATGACACGAAGAAGCTGATTAAAGGGTTTCCTCAGAAGACGATATTCCAGTCGTTGGAGGAGTCGGGCAATACATTTGGGATTTATTATGAGTATCCTCCAGCTACCCTTTTCTACAGGTACGATTATTTATTATATATTGGTTTATTCGACAAAAACGAGGTATAAATTACGTATGTAAATATCTTTCGCTTAATGTCAAAGATTAAGATTTAATTAAGAATATTAATTAGGAGAACACAAGCTAGAGATAGAAGTTATTTGACGTTGAAGATTAAAAACAAGTATATATATATATTAGAAGACAGAAGAGCGCTCAAATGAGGCAGTGAACAGTAAAATGAGGCACGTGAGGCACGATCTCAGTCACACATCTAACTCTCCGTGCATTTGTGGCGCGCCACGTGGCAAATAATAAATTCACTATCAACAGTAGTATGAACGCGTTTGGCGACGCCACTTGTCACAATGAGTATCCAAATCGTGCCTCACGTGCCTCACTCTACCAAATCTGCCTTCGCCGAGCGCACCCCTTAGAAGACATTCGAGCAAGATTAAAACCAAGTATATATATATTAGAAGACATTCGAGCAGGTATGAAAACTGGGTTTAGGGTCTAAATGAGAATATGCTGCAGGTCACACCTACCATGCCGTCCATGCATGTAGTGGTAGGGCTACCTGCCCTTCATTATAGTGACACACAGACTATACGTAGGGGTAGGGGTAGGGGTAGGGGTAGGGGTCAATTATATTGTTAAAGGTTTTGTTTACAAGTTAAGTCAAAAAATAAAAAGTTTATCCACCATTAAAAGGGATAAGTATAACTTTATCAATTAAATTACCACTCCGATTATCATGAACCTTTTAAATACCTAAAAAATTAATAGCTTGGTACTTAATCTGAAATTGAGTGAAAATTTAGGAAACTATATTATCCCCTAATACTAGTATCAATATTCTTGTAATTATATTAATACCTACACATAAATTATTAATCAAAACTTTTACAATTTATCGTATACATCTTTTTAAAAATCCAACAAACGTAATAAGAACCCATCTATTTACAATTTGGGATAGTGGATCAAATATAAAATACGTCTTTTTATATAAATTATAAACCACTTAAAACATGTGTCAAGGGTAATATGATATTTTCCAAATTATAGTATTACTGTTCTGTGATTTAGGTAAATGTTCAGTGATATGTCAAAATTGTAACTTTTCTTTTATGTTCATCAGAAATTAATTTTATGATTACTAAATATTTAGTCTTATCACTGAACATTTAGGTATCACCTAGTATTTAGCTTCACTGAGCATTTAGTTTTTTTAAGATTCCACATATTTTTACTAAATGATCCATGTTACTAGAAAATGTCCAGTATAATTTTTCAAATTGTCCTTGTATTTTTTTTTGAATTATCAGTGATTTTAGCTAAATGTTCAATGATAAAACTAAATTTTCAGTGAATAAAAAAATTCGATGAATTGAAGCAAAAAGTAACGATTTTTAGTATTCTGATTGATTTATCCCTTAAAGTCGGTCTTATATATGAATTTCGCTTCAAGTACCACCTGCCAGCCTTTTAAGGGGTTTAAAGTTATATAAAATAACATGGCCAATTTGTAGTCGAGCTTAACTCATTTTCTTGAATGAACCCATTGGCGCAAATATACTGGTTACCTTGCACCGGGCTGATTATGTGTGATATTCTCATAGGAACTTGAGAAAGTTGAAGTATTTGGACAACTTTCACCAATACGAACTGCATTTCAAGAAGCACTGCAAAGAAGGGAAGCTCCCAAACTACACTGTCGTCGAGCAACGATACTTCGACCTGAAAATACTCCCAGGGAACGACGATCATCCGTCCCATGACGTCGCCGAGGGCCAAAAGTTCATCAAGGAAGTCTACGAAACCCTCCGCGCAAGCCCTCAGTGGAACGAGATGCTCTTCATCATTATTTACGACGAACATGGTGGATTTTACGACCATGTTCAAACTCCTTACCAGGGTATCCCTAACCCAGATGGGATCATAGGGCCTGCTCCATTTCATTTCAACTTCGATCGGTTGGGCGTTCGAGTCCCGTGTTTAATGATCTCCCCTTGGATCAAACCCGGGACAGGTAATAACATTTTGAAAATCTTTTCTAAATTTGAAGTTGTTTAATTTGAGTATGTTGGTGACAATTTGTGACAAATTTTGCAGTGCTGCACGGGCCTTCGGGGCCGTTCCCAACCTCTGAATTCGAGCATTCGTCGATCCCAGCCACGGTGAAGAAGATTTTTAATCTGAAAAGCTTTTTAACCAAGCGCGACGAGTGGGCTGGGACGTTCGAGGGTGTGATCAACTGCACATCTCCTAGAACAGACTGCCCAGGTAATAAATCATTTTAGTTCATCATATTAAATTTTACTAACTAAATTAAATTGTATCCCAGTTATCATAAATAGGCACTTATAATAATTAATAACTGATACTAAAATTCAATATAAAGTTACAATCTTTTTCGTATTCCTAAAAATGTAGCAAGCAGCTAATCATGTATGCTTGATCTTCCAATGCAGTTACCTTGCCAGACCCGATCAAAATGCGGGATTTGGAAGCCAACGAAAACGAACAAATCACCGAGTTCCAACAAGAGCTGGTACAAATGGCAGCAGCGTTATGCGGAGACCACGCCAAGGAAACGTACCCCGATAAGCTGGTCGAGGACATGAAAGTGTGCGAGGCTGTGGACTACGTTAACAAGGCCTTCAACAAATTCTGTGAAGATTGTAAACACAAAAACAACCACCACGATGAGCCTGAGGAGTCCTCCAGCTCCAACAACAACAATGTGGCTGCTGCTGATGTTGAAGGTGAGCCTCTGGATTTAGACCCCAGTCAGCAGCATCCAAAGGCCCCAGCCTCGTTTTTCAAAAAGCTGTTTTCTTGCTTGGTTTGTAACAATTGATTTCTCTGATTCTGTTGATTTTCATATTGTTTGGAATTTGATTTGCTTAAATCTGATTTGTGTAAAGTTGAATTCTTCTGCAAATTTGCACAAATTATGTTAATAATAATTGAAACTTTGTGCATGAAATTCATTTCTCCAATTGAAATTCTGCTTTTTGTTCAAAAGATATTCTTTTGAATAGGCCTGGCTCGGGTCGGTTAGGGCCGAATTTTTGTGAAAACCGACCCGAAACTCGAAAATTCGGTTCGGGTCGGGTTCGGGCTTTTTGAAAGTGAAAACCGACTAAAGTCCGATTTTTTCGGGTTTCGGGTCGGTTCGGTCTTTTTCGGGCTTCTTTTTTTGGCGTTGTTCGGTTTTTTCGGTCTTTTTTTAGTCTTTTCGATCTTTTTTTTCGGGTTTTCGGTCTTTTTTCAGGTTTTCATGATTTTCGGTCTTTTTTCGGGCTTTTTCTGTAAATTGACAGAAAACACATATTTCGGTTCGGTTCGGGCTTCGGTCCGATAAAAAATCAAAACCGAGACCGAACCGAGTCTCACCATTCGGTTCGGGTTTTTTTCGGTTTGGGTTTCGATTTGATAAGAACCGACCCGTTCGGACTTTTTTCGGGTCGGGTTCGGGTCGGGTTCGGTCTTTTCGGTCCGAGACGCCCATCCCTACTTTTGAAATATTCCGTTAGACTCCCAGAAAACTAACCATTCGTTTGGATCCGGCGAAAATGTGATGGAAAGAAAATGGAATGGCAAATGAGTGAAAAAGTCATTTTTCCATGAAAAATTTGATGGAAAAGTTTGTATTAGATCTTTTTGCTTTTGTTTAGATTTTCATGAGAAACCATAAATGAATATATATTTTCCTTCAAACTTTTTTCCATCGCATAAATTTCCTATAAGCCAAACGAGACCTAAAAATAATGTGGAACTTGTACTTTAAACTTATATATAGTTGCCGTCTGCTTGATCCCAAAAAACCTAATCTTTAAGTTAAATATATATTTGTTCTTGGGATTTTCAGGAATAATATATTTGCCGGCAAGACATGAATTAGAAACCTAGAGCCTGACAACATTGTACTGTCCTATATAAGGGGCTGTTCTGAGAGACAACAGATACTTAAAAATGTCAGAATCTCAGAAAGTGAAGCTGTTCAGGACTTGGTCTAGTCCATTCGCCTTAAGAATTGTTTGGGCACTGAACCTGAAAGGCATTCATTATGAAACCATACTCGAGGATCTCTCCGAGAAGAGCCCTTCGCTTATTCAGTACAACCCTGTTCATAAAAAAGTACCCGTTCTGGTTCATGGTGACAAAGTAGTGATGGAATCACTAGTGATCCTCGAGTACTTAGACGAAACCTGGCAAGGATACACCCTTTTGCCTAAAGATCCTTATGAGAGGTCCATCGCACGCTTCTGGGCCAAGTTTGGAGATGATCAGGTAAACGAAAAAATAAATGTTATGTGAACTAAAAATTTCAATGTGTTAGAAAAAAAATTTGATGGGATTTTTTGGTGCAGGTATTTCCATCGGTATGGAAAGCTTTTATCAAGGAGGGGAAGGAGCGAGACGAGGCGATGGTTTTGGCGTTGAAGAATTTGAGAATTGTGGAAGAACATGTCGAGGGAAAGAAGTTCTTTGGAGGAGATGAGATTGGGTTTACTGACCTGGCTTTTGGCTGGCTGGCAAATATTGTTAATATTTTAGAGGAAGTGACTGAGGCCAAGATTTTGGATTCTGAGACATTTCCTTCACTGCTGGCATGGATTGAGGATTTCTCGGAAGTTCCGGTGATTAAAGAAAATTGGCCTCCTCGCGACAAGATGATAGCTAAGTTCAAAGCAATGCGCGAATACTATCTTGCACTTAAATGATCAATGCTTCTACTTGCTCATTGTTATAAAAGTAAAAACAGTTTCAAATTTCAATAGTGTGAGTTTTTTTTTTATTGTGCTTTTGTTTCAGTTATTCAATAAAAAAATCGCAATTTTAAAAAATTGATAAAATATCAATTCTTTCTTTCTTTCTTTCTTTTCATATTGACACACCAATATAAGTAGTGAAAGACAGATGCCTTAGACGGCTGCCGTCCAAGCCGGCTGCTGATCCAAATATTCCTAGTAAGAATAAGATGCTAACGAACACTCAAAAAACCAATTTAGATACTTCATGAAACAGATCAGTGAAGAAAAAAAAGAAGAAGAAGAAGAAGAAGAAAATAGACCAATGGCGGAGCAAGTGAAGCTGTTCAGGACATGGTCAAGTCCATATGCGCTAAGAGTTGTGTGGGCACTGAAGCTGAAAGGCGTCGAGTATCAGACCATCTTTGAGGATCTGAACCAGAAGAGCCCCTTACTACTCCAGTACAACCCAGTTTATAAAAAGGTTCCTGTGCTTGTCCATGGTGACAAAATAGTGGCCGAGTCACAGGTGATTCTTGAATATGTGGATGGAGCCTGGCCTGGATACCCTCTTATGCCTGAAGATCCTTATGAGAGATCCATTGCACGCTTCTGGGCAAAGTTTGGAGATGATCAGGTAATGGCAACAAGAACATCATATCAAACTCTCTAAAATCGTATTCTCATTCTTCCATGCCTCTCGATATAAAACATGTCACCAAGTGATCTAAACTAATGAAGACTGAATTTGACGGTGTTTGTTTCATGCAGATTTTGCCATCATTGTGGAAGGCATTCATGAAAGAGGGAAAGGAGCAGGAAAATGTGATGGTTTCAGCTGCAAAAAACTTGGCGTTTGTGGAAGAGCACCTCAAGGGAAAGAAGTTCTTCGGAGGGGAAAGCATTGGGTTTGCTGACCTCATATTCGGATGTCTGGGAAACCTTGTAAGCATACTTGAAGAAGTGGCTGATATCAAGATCCTAAATGCTGACAACTTTCCTTCCATAATGGCTTGGATTCATGAGTTCTCACAAGTCCCCATTATCAAAGAAAACTGGCCTTCCCGTGACCAAATGGTACTGAAGTTCACAGCAATGCGAGCTCAGTACCTTGCCCCAAAATAATTCTTGGTGTAATTGTAATAATAATGACAAATCGCATTTCTCTGCTTATCATTACGTATGTAGCATACGGAAACGTATCCTGCACACTGAAGTGATTTTAATGTGACAAATCCCTCTTTTTACCAAGATGCTGGAAAATGATGCAGAGATGAATCTTATTCCTAAACGGTAACATAGAATAAAACCATATGCTACATAAATACCTTATATAAAGTTTACTCGAGAAGGATGATCACACCCGGAGACCTTACGTCCAGGTAGTACTGCATCTTTTTGAAATCCAACCTGGCTCTCTTGTTTGAAACGATCCTGAATACAAAGATATAGTACTTGTCTTACTCTTAGCCAATTGGACTATTACTTTAAATGAATTCAGCATATAAGATTAAACAGCAGCATGATACAAATAATGAGCAGGAGTCAACAATCAAGGCGTTACATGAAGTATAAGCTCTGGCTCATATAGAAAAATGAAGAAAAAAAAACAGTAATCCTTGACAAACATGCCACTTTCAATTCACTGGTTCCCACATGGATCCATACAAATGAAACATGCACCTATAAGATAGATCTAATTGAAGAGGATATGGAAGGATACAAACAGCTAATGTTTTTTTGCTGACTGGGACCTGCTGCTTTGCTCAGTTGGCTTTGCTGGCTTCTAACAGGATGCTTTCTGTACGCCCTTCAACTCACCTTGTCTAGCTAATGTTCTGAAAACAATACGGGACATCAGAAATTCATTATACCAGCACGGGGAGGAGCAGTGTAAATACAGCGGGTTCTTACTCGGGTACGGGAAGAAAAAAGAAACCGCCGGAAACCGCTGTAATAAATATATAAATAATTATATTTTTTTTTAAAAAAAAAATCAAATTTTAGTTTAAAATAATTTAATTTATCATTTAAATTCATTTTTTCGAAAATTTTCCAAAATAAAATGCAAAATTAGGTTTTTAGAGGTTTCCGGAGGTTTCTTGCCATGCTCTAGAAGTTTCCGATGCGTTGACCGTTTTAGAAATGGTCAACTAAGGTTTCCGGAGGTTTCCGAAAGTTTCCAGGTTTCCGAAACCGGTACCTCACCCATGTAGAGGTTTCCGTGCTACTTAGACGGGAACTATACTCCTTGGCAACTTGGACAACGTATAGCGAAATTCCTCCCTTATCTCACTAGGAAGGTTGAGATGTTGCCAGAACGCTTTATAAAGGTTTCGCCTTAGTTCATACTTCTCCACCAGCAATCTGCGTTTGCAGTCTCTTATATTTCGATTGAAATTCATCCTACTCATCACCTCTTTACCAGAAGCCATTTCAATGTGATACGATTTCACCATATGAGGTGCTTTTGATGCCTTCCAATCCTATATAGTTAATCACAGAACCATCCAAATAACAGAGGCAAACAGAAATAATTAGCTCAACCGTCTGAGCCGTGAAATAGTGATCAAAGCACTCATACACCCACAAATGACTTCATTTACGTCTCACGCACCCTTCTCCAACAACAAAACTTCTCATTGCCTTACAAATCAACACATGCCTTGTTCCGAAAATCATTTCTACACTACAGTCTATAACGAGATACCTATCCTCACTTCACATCTTGATTTTAAAACTTACTCTTGGGAGCACAAATCAATCTACTATCACAGCAGTCACAATTCAACACCCACAGTAAACATAGCAAATCGAATGTCAAAACAAGCATTTCTAAAACTAGCCTAAAGCAATAACTCTACGACTGGGGATCTGATCAATACCTGAGGATCGCCGAGGAAGCTATTGAGCGACTGGGACACAGGAAATCGATTGAGAATGCCCGAATGCCAGCGTTGGGTTCAGTAACAAACCGTCGAGCAGCGTCCTGCACTCTCTCAAAACCCTAGATGCGAACATTTTTGACAAAGCTAGCTTGTATCTACATCTTAGTTTTTCATCCCGCGTGTATTAGTTTTGATACAAATCTGGTCCTCCTAAGTTTTCATATCTACATTTCTGACAAATAAATTAATTCGATTTGGCCGTGCTAGTAACGATTACATTACCGTTGAGCACCCCAAAAAGTGTTTGTATCACACAAATGAAGCAGAGGGCTAAACTGATTAGAGAGATGGGCATACAAAGTTCCAGACACAAAACAAGACTCCTACATTTTCACTAGTGTCTCCCAATTGCAAACCAGAAGGGCCATACTGGCAGAAACGTCGATTTGTAGCAGGTTAGGAACTGGGGGGGGGGGGTCTTGACAAAATGTGCTGAGAGCAGCTTTGCGATTTCATGGAAGCCAACTTGATCCTTGCCTTTACAACTGATCAGCTAACTGTTGATGAAACTAAGCCGCCCCGTTTGGTTCGTAGAAAATTTGAGGGTTGGAATTGGAACGAAATTTGGAGGATAATGTTACTTATTTGTGTTTAGCTTGTCAAAAGGAAAACGAAAACAAATTACTAGGGCACAATAGAAAATTTTCCTCCATGGAGAACCATTTTCCCCTCTTATTTTCATTTCATTTTCTTTCCACCCAATTTTCCATGATCTAAACGTAGAGTAAAGTAAAGTTCTACAATGAAAATTTATAATTGAAGTTTAGAGGCTACAACAAAACACATCAACAAGACCAGCTAGTCAATTCCATTATATCAAAAATTACATGGCTACTAAAACACAAACACTAACAACTGAGCTACTGAAGGGATTCACTCTGGAGTCTACTAACAACTAAAAGCAATATGTGTATCAACTATATATAGACTGCATACCAGGCATATTAATAAACAACGTTTGACATCTTCACCATGACGCCATGCTTGCATATTTAGAAACTCTCATTGCACATGATAATCACACATATGGTGCAAAATACTTCAATTCCATTCCAGAACGGCATGGCATGATAACACATTGTAAAATATATACATTTTCTAAAATCAAACATGCATCCCTCCACCATCACAACACACGCACATACTAAAATCACCTTTTCCTTACAAAATTCTTTTCTCCCAATCCTCCATTTTCAGCTCAATCTACAATCTCCAGCATACATACTCACTTTCAATATATAAAAAATGCACAAACGAACTATACCTGCAAATTATTGACCTTGATATGCTCCCAAATCTTCTTAACGGCATCACTTCGAGACGCTACCGACACGCCACCCATAAAGTCACCGAGCGCCGGCAACACAGGGTTCGGCTTCAGAAGCCCATATTGAAGGTTTATATTGGGGTTTTAATGCAGGGGGTTTGATATTTGGTGTATTTGTTGTTGTCTGAATGTGTAAGGAGGAGGGAAAGGTTGTTAAGTCAGTTGTGTTGTAAGTGTTTGGCGTACGACGTCGTTCTGGTCATAAGTAATGTTGAATTGATCAGAACGACGTCGCTCCCTGACACGCTTATATTCCCTCCTTCCTGCGTTTTCAATTGTATTCACACATTTACAATTTATATCAAACCCTAGCTTTCCCCAAATCGCTCTCGTTCGATTTGTGTGTTTCTGCACTGAAATTGATTCTGTCACAGGTCGATTCGATCTCCGGCGAGTCCGTTTCACATGGTATCAGAGTTGATTACGCTCTCGGTGAATTGATTTCGCCAAATCGAGGGGTTCGAACCAACCTTCGAAAGCTCATAGAGGTATCATCCGGTGTCCGTTTAAGATGTTCTTTATATGGATAGAAAGCTAATTGAATATTCTATAACTTTTATGTTTACTCCAAGATGAAATTCGGAGGTTAATCTGTGTGCGATGACTGTGAGACATGCGTCAGAAATTCAAATCTTAATTATTTATATTCATTAATTATAATAATATATAAATAAGTTTGAAAAATAATATTATTTTAAAATAAAATCACATAATATATGAGAAAATTTTGCATATCAAATTTGATGTCGTTGATTAGAAAGTTTACAACCTGTGGCTGATAAAGTTTACAACCGTTGAACATCAAAGATAACAGCGGAAATAGTTCAACAACCCGCCAAAAAAAACTTCTACTAATTTCCACTGGTGTGGAACGTACCAAAAAACTTTCTCCAAAAGACAATTCAAACAAGTTTTGATAACAATCACAGAATTCTAATCAGAATCTTCATCCGAGCTCACCTCGTCATCATCAAGCGAGAACCAGGAAACCATAGCTGTTGCATGACCAACCACGAATGGGCTACCAGTCCTCTGGGTGTATCCGAGAATCTGTTCTGAAGCTTCAAGATCCTCGGCCTCTGTTATGGGCTGGCCATTATGTTGTAGCGCTCGAAGGGTACCCTCGAGCTGTGCCTGAACAAAAAAAATTACAAATTAAGAGTTACATCTTTTGTAGAGAATTAAAGAGAAAATAGTAAGACAACATACATCTTTTTAAACACATGACATAGTCAATTATATATAAAACTAATATATGAATCGATATGTTTAAAGATTTGTGAAATGTACTAAGAAGTACCCCTATATCAGCACCATTAATGTCAAAGTATGTACCGTCTTTCCCAATCTTGAAACGTTTGTACATATCAATACAGTTAGGAATCCTCATCAAAATTATTTGATGCACACAAGCAAATAAAAGTAGTCAAAGAACAATAAAACAACTATATTATTGCATAACAAAACATTAGACATTAGTGGTCACTAAATAAGTAGATGCTATTTAAGGCCCTCATCTTCAGTAAAGCAACTAGCAAAAATATGAAGTTCTATTATGTCAACTCTGAAGAGGTCATGCATGGAAACATTCAAATCTACCAATTTTACTTCAACTCAATGCATAAAGAAACAATTGCCTATGTAAACTATAAGTAATTGAAACATCAAACATAATTTAAAAAAACTAACCAATTGTTTCCAGTGTACAAAGGGTGGAGAACGGCCGCCTCGATGTCTACACGGGTTATCTTTATTGCCCCTTCGATTCTTTTTGGTTTGGTCAGACATGGCCTTCAAATTTTCATTATGCCTGAAAATTTGAATTGCTCTTTTCGTGGCATCTGGATGAGAGAAAATTGGACCCTCAGTACTCCTCCCCGTCCTCAGGTTACACCATCTACATAAATGAAATACGAAAACTAAAAATAGTAAACAAAATAATAGGTAAAAATCATCAGGGGGCCACCGATATATTAATATGTAACAATTGACTCGGTAAAAGTTAGGTTATAGTAAACAATCCACCATATAGTAAACAACACAGCATATAGTAAACAACACAAATCACAAAAGTAAATCAAAGCCAGAAATCAGTTGATTTATAAAGGGTTCGATACTCTGAAAACAAAATAACTTACCAAATTATAAACAATTCAAACAACTTTACCTTTAATCGACACCGACCGGTTAGGATTTCGAAAATCGTATACCCTAAATCTAACTTACCTACAACCGTTACAAGGAGTCAATCAGGTATGAGCGTTCCAGAGATTGAAAGGCGGGCGGCGAGGGTCGGATGTTGACTAATTAGAACAACACTACGAGAACGGCGGTACTGGGATCATCAAGGTAGCATAATAACCTTCAAGGAGATGAGTTTTGGGTTGTAGAGGATGAAGAATGGATCATATAGGATTGTAGAGGATGAGGAAGAAACAGGTGAGATGAGGAACAATCAATAATATTGGAGGAGAGGGGGTACTGTTCGACGTAAAGGCGTCGTACATGTGTCGTAGCATTTTGAATGTTATACGGCGCATGTGAGACACATACTTTAGTGCGACGTAAAAGCGTTCTAAATGGATTGTAAATGCGTCGTACATGAAGAGACAAAACTAAGAACTGTTTATACGACGACTTGTGTCATCATACAAAATTTGTAGTGGAAGCCTATTGGGACCCCGCAATATAACCATCTATCATTTTTTTGTTGATAATATCTGTCATTATATCTCTAATTAAACTATACAAACGTCGTGCTTCAAGTGATTCGAGTATCAAATTGGGTGGATGCCTTGCGTGATCCGTGCTCCAAGTGATTTATATGTACCCGAATAAAAGTACTTATGTAATATGTATAAGATGTATTCGTATTGTGCTTGAATTGTATGAGATGTAAATCCATAATAAAAAAACTAAAAAAATGTCGTGTTTGAGACTCGCGAATTAAGTATTTGTGATGATCTTTTACCCTTTTTTATTTTATTTTATGGGAAACAAGATGAGTGATGATCGTTTACTTTGAAAAACCAGCCCTATAAAAAGATAGTATTTTTCTGATAATTAATGGATGAGATTTTGGAAATAACCAATTAGAAGTCGATATGATCTATCAAAAAATATTTGAAATCGATTTGGATTTTTTAATTTGCACTGCAAAGTGTATATTTTTGTAAAAAATACAAAGCAATCATAGTTCTAGATTTGATCATTTGGACAGATGGGATTAAATCTCATATTAAATCCTGTTTATGGTTAATTTATCGATGACAAATTATAAATTATTCGTGATGAACTATGTCGTACTTTTAATTTCTCGACGAATTATAAGCAAGTTTTGACGAACTTTACACTTTGCACCAAAAATATACTTTGTACCCAATATTTACCAAATCAAACTAATTAAGAATTACCGTTTCTCATTATATTTCTAAAAGAAAAGTACAGTTTGGGCCCTGAAGTACCAACAATTTCCAACCTACTATCGAAACTATGAAATTTCCCAAAAATGGGAGCGAACTTTTAAACAATTTTCCAAAATATGTATTTCATCCAACGGCGTTAACAATTCACTAACACCGTTAGTTGTCAGTTACCTTATACTTCCAATCAAATTGAAACGAAATATTTGGAGGTTGAGACCAAAAATTAGACCGAACAATTATAATTAAAACAAATCTCATATTTAAACAAATTTAAATTAATCACATAATAATTATTATTTTTACTAATTTAACTTCTTCATTAATGGTCTTCAAAAAAAAAAATTTTTCATTTTTTTTTGAATGAAACTTTTTCATTTTTTTTGAATGAAACTTTTTCATTTTTTTTGAATGAAACTTTTTCATTTTTTTTGAATGAAACTTTTTCATTAATGAATATGAAGTATTTACAACCAAGTAATGAATTTTCTAATAATATCGAAATCGTGAGTATAAGTAAACCCTATTTCAGTTTTAGTGTCTCTCTTGACGACGTCGAAAATGGAGCCGCGGAAAATGAAGACTTTGACGACGAAGGTATGCATTATCGGAAGCGGCCCGGCGGCACATACGGCGGCGATTTACGCCGCTAGAGCCGAGCTGAAACCGATATTGTTCGAAGGATGGATGGCGAACGACATCGCTCCTGGAGGTCAACTAACGACGACTACAGATGTGGAAAATTTTCCAGGCTTTCCTGATGGTTTAATGGGCGGTGAGTTGATGGATCGGTGCCGCGCTCAGTCGCTGAAGTTTGGGACGAGTATTTTTACCGAGACTGTGACGAAGGTGAGATTCGATTGTCGGCCGTTTGAGGTCTTGACAGATGAGACGAAGGTGTTGGCTGATTCGGTAATTGTGGCGACCGGAGCTGTAGCGAAGAGGTTGAGTTTTCCTGGATCGGGTGAAGATGGTTTTTGGAACAAGGGGATATCGGCTTGCGCGGTGTGCGATGGCGCGGCGCCTATTTTTAGGAACAAGGCGCTGGCGGTGATTGGAGGAGGAGATTCGGCCATGGAGGAGGCGAATTTTTTGACCAAGTATGGGTATAAGGTTTATATAATTCATAGGAGGGATACTTTTAGGGCTTCAAAAATAATGCAGCAGAGAGCTTTTAGTAACCCTAAGATTGAGGTGGTGTGGAATTCAGGGGTGGTGGAGGCGTATGGTGATGAGGATGGGAAGGGAAAGCTGGGAGGATTAAAGGTGAAGGATTTTTTGAGTGGTGAATTGAAGGACTTGAAGGTTTCCGGGTTGTTTTTTGCAATTGGGCATGAGCCTGCTACTAAGTTTTTGGATGGGCAGTTGGAGCTGGATGGTGACGGGTATGTTGTGACTGAGCCTGGGACAACGAAGACGAGTGTGAAGGGAGTCTTTGCTGCTGGAGATGTGCAGGATAAGAAATATCGACAGGCCATTACGGCTGCTGGTTCAGGTTGGTTATTTCCTTCCAAATGTTAGCTGATGCTGGTTGCGCTTATTTACTTAGTTATAGCATTTTCGTTACTGGCAATGGTTATCAAGTTTTGTGAATTGTGAATGCTGCTGCTATGTCAAGTTAAATTCTTTGGTCAGCTATGGTTTAGTATATAATGCTTGAACACTATATAGTCGTTCTATATCTACTGCTTTATGTGACAAAGTAAATCATAGTTCTTAGGAGTAATGGTCGTTACGTTTGATGTATGTAGCACTATTGGTCTTCTACCTTGTTATACCATTTGAAGATTGGTTAAATGTTGAAGATGTGGGCTTTACATGTTGTTGTTGATTGGTTTCATGTAAGTAATTTTAAAGATGCATTACTGTAAATTTGAAGATTTACTTGCGATTCGGTCAGTGTTGAAAGTTAAACATTGTAGAGGCTGCACAGAGACTTGAGTAGAGTGCTGCATGGGCTAGGCATACTGAATGGACTTTTCCGAGTTAGCATTTTATTTAAAGAAGATAGATCTTGACTAGCTGTTAAGTTTCTTGTAAAGGTGGAGGTTTACATGCCATTATTTATCTTTGAAATTAATATGTGTGGTCATCTACATGCCTGTTTATGATTTTTTGTTGCTTGGGCCAAGGCTTAGAATTTGTCATATTTCTACTGCTATTTCTTGAGATGTAATCATCAACCGGTCATGTGTATATGTGTTTCTTATTCCATGTGGATACTGGGTTGTAACTGATTTCTGTAAACACAGGGTGTATGGCTGCCTTGGATGCTGAGCATTACTTGCAAGAGATCGGATCCCAACAGGGTAAGAGCGATTGACTATATGCAAGCATTACCCTGAATGAAAATTCTCTCCTGAAGGAGAAATCCAAACTGTAGTTCCGGGGTCATTTTTCATTCTTAAAAGACACTGATGTGTGACAGTGCTATTGTGTATGAATTACGTTTTGGTGATTTAAAATGTTGCTCATTCAAGTTTTCTCTGCCAAAATGCCAGCATCTATTCATTACAAGCTCGTCTAATTGCTATTTTTCTCTTCTAGGGTAGAAACTAATCTCATGTCATGAAATGATGAATATTATGATTGTATAATGAGTCAAAAATTTTGAAATACAATTATCCGGTCAAGATTAAAATCTATTAATTTGAATTTCATACCAATTTAACTGAATATACAAATTGAAGGGTAAATTAGTCCAATTAAACATCTATTAACTGCAATCCCAACTGAGAGAAAAGATCACATGAGAAGTGTATGTTACGGTGAGAAATGTATCAGTTTTTAAATTACACATCTAATGGTCGTAAATAAACAGTAATTTTGACATTTAATTAAATTAAAATGAATGCATGAAGGGTATTTTGGACAGAAAAACACAATTTGTAAATTGGATCCCTTTATTTTTTCGTCAGAATTGATCTCGTCCGATCTGCATTCATCCTCGCAGACCGGACTGGCGACGCAGATCTGAGTTATAGAGCAATCCCTCGTACTCGATCCGAATTTAATCTCACAATCCCTCGTACTCGATCTCGATTTCAGTTTTCGATTTTACACGTCTCTCGGTGTTCGATAGTATTGCTGCGCTTCCAGATTCTCTGCTCATTTGTTTATCCCCTTTTTTGGATCGAAGATGTCGTACGCCTACCTTTTCAAGTATATAATCATCGGCGATACTGGTAATCGATTGCTTGATTCATTTCTCAGTTCGATTGTAATCGATTTTGTGTGTTGCGATCGATTTTGTGTGTTGCTTGATTCATCGACGACTGCCGAAATTCAATTGGATTGAATGGGTTAGAAAATTCATGTACTTCGTAATAACAGATTGGTCTAATCCAGTACTATTATTTGTATTACCAGATTTATAATTTGTAGTAATAGATTTATCTTTCGTAATAACAGATTTATAATTTGTATTACCAGATTTATAATTGGTAGTATCAGTTTTATCTTTCGTAATAACAATTTATGTGAAATTGACATTCATTACAATCTTTCAGGTTACTTTCGCTAAAATGCGATATTTTTAACTGTAGGAGTTGGCAAAGAGGATATTCCCTTTGTGTAAGAGTTTTTTTGTTAATAAATCAATTGTTGAATCAAGGTCTCAGTTCGAGAAAGGCTTGGTGAATCATGCTTTTGCAGCTGCACTTGGTGCACGTCTTCTGGTCTGTTTTGTTTCTTTTTCTTTGGATTGTACTCTTCAGCCTTCCAGTTGTGGTTCACCAAGGAATTGATGTTCTCGTGAGTGTGTGTGAGGTTTTCTATGTGGTACTCTCTTTATGGTGTTCTCTTTTTATTCCAGGATTATCAAGCCATGGTTGCACAACTTGAGCACCAGTTTCGGCTTCGAAGACTTTCCATCCAGGGTCTTTTGTGCAGAGCAATAATGAAAAGCTGTTGGAAAACCCGTACCTTCAAATGCGTGTCATAGTTCAGTTGTGCTGTGAGATTTTGGGATTTTTTTCTCTAATCAGTTCTGCCATGCCATAGACTTCGTAATAACATATTGGTCTAATCCAGTACTATTATTTGTATTACCAGATTTATAATTTGTAGTAACAGATTTATCTTTCGTAATAACAGATTTATAATTTGTATTACCAGATTTATAATTTGTAGTATCAGTTTTATCTTTCGTAATAACAATTTATGTGAAATTGATATTCATTACAATCTTTCAGGTTACTTTCGCTAAAATGCGTAGTTAAATATAGTGCATATTGTTTCATCTTGCTATAACAGTTTATTCTTATATCTCAGAAATCAGTGGAAGCCCATGAAAAGGCCAAAAAATTACTGGTTGCAGCAATTAAAAATTATGACGATGTAATTTTAATGAAAAAAATAGGGATTCCCTTAAAATACTATCAATTATTTTGAGTCACTATTAAAAATTATTGTGCTACAAGTTGAGCTTAACACAACAAATCAAAATGTAAAGGATGTGCGCATTGCTACTGCAACAAGCCCTTCTACATGAACTACACTAATTTCTTTTTGATGCCTTCTAAATTTGGAGCAACGATAAAATTGCCGCTTCTCCACTGTGGTTTCCAACCGATTAACGATATTGTTTACTTACAAACGGGATCAAGGGGCAAGACGCAACAGGGGTGGTGAAACAAAGGACGATTTGGTTTCCCCACTGTTAGAAAGCTTCTTCGTCAATGGATGGCAACATATTTAAATCAGGGAGGCGCATGTAGGAATCCATCCCCTTTGAAGCTGGAATGTCATAAAATGAGTTTGAAGGCTGCCTCTGTGGTGGAATCTCATTGATGGAGTCATTTTGTGTGAATGGTAAAGGCAGGGCTTGATTGTTGGATATTTTTGCCTGCATAGGCACTTACACAAAAGATGCCTTTCTCTTCTGAAGCTATGGCTTGGTGTTTTCCAGAACTGCAGCAGCTAGTGATAACATCATTGCTGTTGTTCGAGTTATTGCTTCCTGAGTTATTGCTTCCTGCGTGATGTGTTTTACAAATAATGTAATACGAATAATGTAATACGAATAATGGTGCAGTGTGCAAAGAAAATCAAGCAGTGAAAAGTGAAAACTGCTGCAAAGAAACTACAAAGTCTCATCTTACGTGCAAAGAAAACTACCTGCGTGATTTGTTGAACAAAAACAGATACAAACAATAAGTTGAACAAATTGCATCAATTACATACTACGAATTATGTTACAGAATGCTACGAATAATGCTACGAATAATGATATTATGTTGCTACAAATTATGGTTATCCAAACACTACGAATAATGACACAGAATGCTACGAATAATGATGCGTACCCACATGGCTACGTAACTAATGACACAGAAGGCAACGAATAATGATCAAAAGTCGCTCCATGTATCACAACAGCTACGAATGATGTGTGTCATACTACGAATAATAATAACTTATTCATGAGATCAAAAGGCACTCCCTGTGCAACACCAACTACGAATGATGTGTGTCATACTACGAATAATAAACCAAATAGTGGATCAAAAGTCTCTCCTTGTATAATACCAACTACTAATGATGTGTGTAAACTACGAATAATGGTGGATCAAAAGTCTCTCCCTGTATAATCCAATCAAAATCAAAGGTTGCTGCATTGCATCTGAAGATCATATATAGATATGTTACAATCAAAATTTAAAATAAATTCATAGTTACAAGAATTTTGATCTGTTAATCCCCCAAATTGAAAATAATCAATCAACGATTAGGTTTTCACGAACAAAATCAAGAAGTGAATCAGATGAAGTTTCGAAATCGACAGGATAAATAATGGCATCATACCTTGGCTACGTTGAGGTAGAAGAAGAGAGGCTTCTTCGTATTAGAAACCTGAACCCGGCACCCCTTCGCACCGCCATCACTAGACACCAAGGCCGTCGTGGCATCGTCTGCTGCGGTGATTACAACTGCTCTCGACGACGACTTCTTCTTCCTCTTCGGCACAACACCGGCCGCCTGTCGCCGATTGTCGCCAAGAGAAAACGAGATTCAGTCGTGTTACGAAATTAGGTCAGTCGTGTTACGAAATTAGCATGATTATGGTTAATTAATTTTATTTTGGTATCGAGATTACCCTTAAGGCAGTATTTATCGGATTTTAATTACCAATTATGAATATCATCTGAATTTTTATCAGTCACAGATTTGATTTAATGTATGGTTGAGATCTATTCTCATTTCTCACCGTAAGTGCACTTCTCACAGAATCCGGACTCTCCCAACTGAACCAGCCCAGTTAGTTAATCAGGCTACATGTACGTTAGTTTTTCATTAAGAGCATATTTTGTGTGAATGGTAATTTTTTTAGTCGTTATGTAGTATTGGTGAATGGTAATCAGGCTCCACAAGCCAATATTTCTTTGTCAATTGTCCGGCTTGTTAGTACGTAGTATTTGAATCATGTGAACAAAAAGGGTATATTAGAATGCTTCTGAAAGTAAAGTTGTTACTATTAACCTGTACCCGTACAAGTTCCCTTTTATCAGTTTTAATTTAATTTTCTAGATAATTTTGGTAAGCAGGTTCTCTTCTGTCCCTCTTTTATCAAGTATTACCATCTAGAGCCTTGCATCAAAAAATGTTCAATAAAGAATGGCAACCCTGATTGTAGTTTTTACTGATCTATATAATGAGAGCTCGATCAATTCTCCACTCGAACACATAAACTATTATTTGTGCTGCATGCTCATTTCTCTGCTTGAGCGCTGCTGCTAATCAGAGAGGGGTCTTATCATTAGAATAAGTTCAAATCGCAAGTTAAACTTTTGTTCATCTTATTCATAAATACTTCAAATATTGTCAGAAATTGTCTTAAGCTGGCTGACTTTGTCATTCTCTGTTCTTTCACATAGCTCAGACAACTACGAGAGTTAGGGAGGCATAATGACGATATGTTGTCTGAGCTATGTGAAAGAACAGAGAAGTTGACATCGTCATTATGATGCATCAGGTATTGATTGTGAAATAGATTCGTCATCGTCATTATGCCTCTAGCTAGCTATATTTGTGAAAGAACAGAGAAGGACAATGTCATTATAATGAAATCTATTTTCAAAATACCTGATGCATCATTTGTGATTTTGGCGCTGCTGCCCCTTGGTTTCCTCTTCATTAGTTTGGCTGGAAGACGTCAACGACAGGGCTGGCCACCATATCCATGGCGCTTGCCCATCATTAGAAACCTTCACCAACTGACTGACTTGCCTCACAGAGGGTTTCATTATATATATCTTTCTCAGAAATATGGCCTTCTTATTATGGTTGTCTACTTTGGTTCCACGTCTTGTTTTGTGATGTCATCTGGTCAGAGAGAAATGACTACGGCACACGACTTCATCTTCTCAAACAGACCAAAGACAAGGGCTTCTCACATGCTCTTAAATAATGGGAGCGATGATCTTATTTTTAGTTCCAACACCCAATTTTGGAGGGAAGGCAGAAAGCTTTTGTGTTAGTGAGCATCAAACAAGTGGAGTCTTCTCATTTTATCATAGAAGAAGAAGAAGAAGAAGTTGGAGAATTAGTAGCAAAGATAATATCTACTTGTCTTGATCTTGTTGGTAATTTTAGGGTTTCGGACCTGAAACTACGTTATAACATGTTAGGGTAGCATACCCTAATGATATAAGAGGTTTAGAAGATCGATTGAGTGAGTTTTGAGTATGGAACTCAGTGGGTACCGTACCTCGCTTAGACGTTAAGCTGGGCGCGTTTAGACTAGACATTACGATAATGTCTTAACCGGGCGCGGCTCAAAACGTCAATGTAGAGCGCGCGGAGAGCATGTCGCGTTTTGTTCAGACATTATCATCACCGCGTTCTGTATAGACATTAACGTAATGTCTAAGCGAGGCGCGGCGCATAATGTTTGAAGGAGGCGCGCGGCACGTCTGACAGACGCAACTGCTCAGCTCTAGTCGCTTCCGCTCTTCGTCCCGATTGATCTCCTATAAATTGGAGATCGTCGACGTCATGATGCGCACTTAGAAAAACACTCACTCACACAGAGAATCGCTCTTTGATTCGTAACCTCGTTTGATTTCCAAAAATCTCAAACCTAAGTTGATTTCTATTTCTTTAGTCAAGAATAGAAATTGTTCAGATTGATTATCCCCGTTCAAATTTCGTGAAACCCTCGACTAATATACAGGGTCGAAATATTGAATTCGGAAAGCGACAACGCGATCAATTGTGATATCCAGACATTATAGATTCCTCAGTGAATCCTTACATCAGAAGAAGAAGAAGAAACTGTTTTACTGCACTGCTGTTTTGCTGTCTTTCCTACACTACTGTTTGCTGCTCTAAAGATTCTCCTGTTGCTGCCATATTCGAAGATATTCGCCAACAAACGAATTCAATAGTTACTACTCAATGACGAGCGTGAGAGATATGCTGCACCAGTTCCAGAAGTTGGACACATTTGAAGGAACTGATTTTCGGCGCTGGAGGAGAAAGATGCACTTCCTGCTGACTAATTTGAAGGTGATGTACGTACTGTCTACACCATGCCCTAAAGTTGGAGATGATGCACCAATGGTGGCTTTCCGTGATAGAAACAAGTGGGAGAACGATGATTACATCGCTAGAGGACATATCCTCAACGGTATGTCCGACCCTTTATTTGATTTGTATCAAAATGCTGAATCTGCGAAAGAGATATGGGATTCGCTTGAATCCAAATACATGGCTGAGGACGCTTCAAGCGTTAAGTTTCTTGTGAGTAATTTCAACAACTACAAGATGGTGGACTCTCGTCCAGTGATGAAACAATTCCATGAGATACAGCGTATCTTGGGGCAATTTTTCTCAACGAAATTTGAAGATGGATGAAGCCATCTCGGTGTCAAGTATAATTGACAAATTACCACCAGCATGGAAGGACTTCCAACGTTCCTTGAAGCACAAAAAGGAAGAGATGTCTCTTGTAGAACTCGCAAAAGAATTGCGAATGGAAGAGGAACTTCGTGTGCGGGAAAAGGACACGATGGAAGTGGATGCTAATTTACCTAAGGTGAATATATTGGAGACTAGTTCTCAAAAGATGAATAAGAACAAAGGCAAGAAAAGGCCTAATGAGTATGCTAGCAAAGGTCCAAACAAGAAGCATCCTTCGAAAGAAAACGTATGTTGGACTTGCGGAAAAGCGGGGCATTTCAAGCGAGACTGTCGCTTAGGAAAGGGGAAGAGCGAGAAGGCTCAAGGTAATGCTTTTGGTGCTAAAAACCAAGAGTAGAAGTCTCAAGCTTGATATTAAGCGGATGGAGTATTTGCATTGTGTTGTCAAGGAGTCGCTACGATTATATTCACCATCCATTAACAGGTCGACTGTCATCTGCATATTGTTGAATTGAGCACATTGGGCCTATGTTAACCAATGGCAATGAGCACGTTGGGCCTATGTTAACCAACAACAATGACGAAGCCGGCAGTCATGCACCCCAACTCATTCTCAAGGCCCGTGAACAATGCACGAATTTCAAACCTTACCGGTTGTTGGTGGGAGTCGAACACAAGACATTCCCCACCCTTTAACATGCGCATACAAGCAACATGTTAATCATATGAGCTGCAGCCCATATGGTTATCATGTTGCCTGCATGGCCATGATAAAGGGTGGCATGGGTTTAATTCTCACCACCAACAACCGGTAAGGTTTCCTAAATAATTATGCCATGTGCGTGGGCCATAGTTGCCCCCACATGAGCTTGGGCCTTGAGACTTGGTTGGGGTGCATGGCATGTAGGCCTTTGTTATCATCCGTTAATTAACTAGGTCCAACGTGGTTCTACCCGTCGGTTAACATAGGCCCAACAGGATTCCATAATTCAACAAAAGTGCATGCAGGCCATGTTAACCATAATTCCATAATCCATAATTAACCAACGGGTCCGAGAATGCTCGCTGAGCCTATGTTAACCAGCGAAGCATGAAACGATGCATGCAGGCCAAGCACCCCAACCCAGTCTCAAGGCCCATTAGCATTTTGCTAAATAAATTGGAACCTTGTGGGTTGTTGGTGGGAGTCGAACCATGGACATTCCCCACCCTTTATCATGGCCATGCAGTCAACATGATAACCATATGAGCTGTTAAAGGGTGGGGAATGTCTTGTGTTCGACTCCCACCAACAATCGGCAAGGTTTGAAATTCGTGTATTGTTCACGGGCCTTGAGAATGGGTTGGAGTGCATGCCTGCAGGCTTTGTCATTGCCGCTGGTTAACATAGGCCCAGTGTGTATGAGCACGTTGGGCCTATGTTAACCAACGACAATGATAAAGCCTGCAGGCATGCACCCCAACCAAGTCTCAAGGCCCATGCATTAACGCATGAATTTGGAACCTTGCCGGTTGTTGGTGGGAGTCGAACCATGGACATTCCCCACCCTTTAACATGACCTTGCAGGTAACATGTCAACCATATGAGCTGCATCCCATATAGTTGACATGTTACCTGCAAGGTCATGTTAAAGGGTGGGGAATGTCCATGGTTCGACTCCCACCAACAACCGGTAAGGTTCCAAATTCATGCGTTAATGCATTGGCCTTGAGACTTGGTTGGGGTGCATGCCTGCATGCATTATCATTGCCGTTTGTTAACATAGGCCCAACGTGCTCATTTCAACAAAAGTGCACTTTTGTTGAATAGAGCACGTTTGGCCTATGTTAACCAACGGCAATAACAAAGCCTGCAGGCATGCACCCCAACCCATTCTCAAGGTCTTTGAACAATGCACGTATTTCAAACCTTACCGGTTGTTGGTGGGAGTCGAACACAAGAAATTCCCCACCCTTTAACATGCGCATGCAGGCAACATGTGAATCATATGAGCTGGAGCCCATATGGTTGAAATGTTACCTGCAAGGTCATGTTAAAGGGTGGGGAATGTCCATGGTTCGACTCCCACCAATAACCGGTAAGGTTCCAAATTCATGCGTTAATGCATGGGCCTTGAGACTTGGTTGGGGTGCATGCCTGCAGGCTTTATCATTGTCGTTGGTTAACATAGGCCCAACGTGCTCATTTCAACAAAAGTGCACTTTTGTTGAATTGAGCACGTTGGGCCTATGTTAACCAACGGTAATGAGCACGTTGGGCCTATGTATACCAACGGCAATAACAAAGCCTACAGGCATGCACCACAACCCATTCTCAAGGCCCGTGAACAATGCACGTATTTCAAACCTTGCCGGTTGTTGGTGGGAGTCGAACACAAGACATTCCCCACACTTTAACATGCGCATGCAGGCAACATGTTAACCATATGAGCTGTATAGGGGTGGGCTCGGTTCGGTTCGGGTTCGGGCTTTTTCAAAGCAAAAACCGACTAAAACCCGAAAATTCGGTTCGGTTCGGGTTCGGGTTTTTTTCGGGATTTTATTTTTCGGTCTTTTTCGGTTTTTTCGGTTTTTTTCGGGGTTTTTCGGTTTTTTTCGATCTTTTTCGGTTTTTTTCGGGTTTTTCGGTCTTATTCGGTTTTTTTCGGGGTTTTTTCGGCATTCGGTTTTTTTCGGTCTTTCGGTCCGAGAACAATGCTAAACCGAGACCAAACCGAATTTCACCAATCGGTTCGGTTTTTGGTCCTATAAGAATCGACCCGTTCGGGCTTTTTTCGGTTCGGTTCGGTTCGGTTTTCGGGTTTTCGGGTCTCGACGCCCAGGCCTAGAGCTGTAGCCCATATGGTTATCATGTTGCTTGCATGACCATGATAAAGGGTGGCATGGGTTCAATTCCCACCACCAACAACCGGCAAGGTTTCCTCAATAATTATGCCATGTGCTTGGGCCATAGTTGCCCCCACATGAGCTTGGGCCTTGAGACTTGATTGGGGTGCATGGCATGTAGGCCTTTGTTATCACCCGTTGGTTAACATAGGCCCAACGTATTTTCAAATTCAACACATATATGTTACAATAGGTGGCTTCAAGGTTCCAGAAAATTTAGTTGCAATAGTCAACTCATGGACGATTCATAGGGACCCTTTGTCATGGAATACTCCATTAGAGTTTCTGCCAGAGAGGTTTCTGAACACGACTTAAGACTACAATGGCGAATTGAAGACCACAAGTATATTCCATTTTGGTGTTTTGGTTTAACTGGGAGTTAAAGATCTGTTGATTATAATGCAAAAGATAAATATTTGGTTGTTTCCTCTTATTCCTACGAGATATATATCTATAGGATTTAGGTAACATTATCTTCAGCCAACTAAATTTTAGGAAATATTTTCTAATTAATTTAGTTTGGACGTGTGATGAAAGAGTATATATATGTGAGTTTCTTGTATTCTCACATACACAAAAATAATAGAGGAAAAACCCTCGTAGAGATCTGAGCAGTTCCACCTTCCGAGTTCCGGTGCATGGATTTGGAGGAGGATTGTGTTAACCTTGGGGGCGTTCGTCACTTGAGAGCCTGTACCGGTAGTGGTGAAATTCACGTCTAAGTCAGTGGTCTCCATACCACGACACAATCGTTGTAATTCGGATATCGTCAATCTAGTAAAGTTATTCATGTCCTCTCACTTATTTGATTTCAATAGCTTTAGTTCCTATAATTTAGAAACGAATTTGTACTATTGAAATCAATATCAGATTATCGGATTATTGAGATTGTTGATTCACTAATCAATTGCGTTTTTGTTTAAACGCATGTACATCAATGAATGTAATGATTGGAGGGCTGCAAAAGGTCATGTAGACAGAAGGCGAGGTGATTTACAACAATCCGATCATAGCAGTTCAGATAAGAAGTATGCGGGAAATCAAATCCATGACAACCTTTGAACGATGGATTTCATTAGCAGGAAGTTTTCAAACTTCAGAGAGTCGCTCATATTATTTCTTTTGATTGCTGACACATGATTTGATTATACCTTATTTAATCAAGGTTAAAGTTGAAGTTGTTTGCTTTTGTAAAGCATCAGGAACACGTGGAAACAAAAACCTGGCGTGTGGCTCTGTGCTTGATGTCAGAAATAGTTTGATGGGTCAAACTTCCCAGTCGGAAGAAGCATCAACTCAAGTCCATATGCCTGCTGCAGATACGACAATGACCAGATTAAGGGCTTGACCAAGAGGATGGTCTTGAAATCATCGACATTGGCGATTGCAGCAGGTTGAAAGCCAAGTCGTGGATGGGAGCGTCGATGAAGACGTTGCTGCAGTTGAATGTGGCTATTGCTCATTCAAGTGTCAGCATGGCAAAATCGGGAAGCAAGGAGACCGATGAAATACGAAACGTCGAGCGTTGGAGTTGGAGTTGGAGTTTGGAGTTGGTGATAAATCAACAACTTCATTGAATTTCAATCCCGATGATTTGCTGGCGGCCATCATTAAAATTTGGAAACCCTAAGTTGGATTTGGTTCGATGAAATGAATCAGTCGGTCTGAATCAGATTGGTTCAGTGAATTTGGTCAAGATGGGATTGGCCCAGTGCATGTTGGTTGGTTCAACTCGGGTGCAGTTTAAATTTTCATCATAATTGGCTTAATTTAATCTTATGGTTGTAAATGAACATGTTATTCATCATCTTCGGAGATAGTGTGATACATCGCTTGAGGCGTTGCTGTTTTCAATGGAAAGAAGTATTTCAGTTCAATCAGTTTGATCAAATCTACATGTAGGAACCTTCTGGGTTCGTAGTTCCTGACATGGAGGATAAGTGATGCGTGTGTCTACCCGAAGATGTTTGATGAAAGACTTGGGTGAGGTTGATGTGATACTTGGTTTGAGAGTAACAAATATCGACAAGGGCTACTTATCTCAAACTCATTGTGTGGAGAAGACCTTGAAAAAGTTTGACCGCTTTGATATGGTGTCCTTGAGAATGCCTTGTGATCCGAACAAGCACTTGTTCAAGAATAGTGGAACGAGTGCTTCTCGGGAGGAATATGCCAAGTGAGTAGACTCAAACGTTATGCCCGGAATCCAAGCGGGGAACACTGGAGTGCGCTCAAACATCTCTTGAGATACCTTAGTAGAGGCACCATGGAATGGGGTTTAAACTTTAAGAGTTTTCCATTGGTTCTCGAAGGGTAATGCGATGCGAACTGGGTGACAGACAGTGATGAGATCTTGCGACACTGGAAGCCGATTGGTTGAGAAATTCATTTGCAGATGTTCCATTGTGGGGGTAATCGATTACTTATGTACCTATACATTGTGATTCACAAGCCACCAGAGCCGTTGCGAAGAACAACGCGTATAATGACAAGAAGAGACACCTTCATGTCATACATGAGTCTGTAAGATAGTTTATTGTGAATGGTGTGGTTTCTCTGTATTATGTGAGAATGGAGAAGAACCTGGTGGATTTTGGACAGGAAGAAGGTACTTGAGTCATCAAGAGGTATGGGTTTGAGAGATACTATACCTGTGTGGTGAGCCATCCTGAAATGGATGATGAGTATGAGCTTAAAGCTTTTGATGTATCTAGCCTCATAGACCGAGGTCACTTGTTTAAGTGATGTCATGAGATGCTCTTGTAGATATGGTGATTTCTTTGATTAGCCTCATAGACCGAGGTCACTTGTCTAAGTGATGTCATGAGATGCTCTTGTAGATATGGTGGTTTATTTGATTAGCCTCATAGACCAAGGTCACTTGTCTAAGTGATGTCATGAGATGCTCTTGTAAATTCAGTGATTTCTTTTCTGATCCTCATAGACCGAGGCCATTCGAGTTAATGGTGTCATGAGAAGATCTATTATAACTAGCCTCACAGACATAGGCCACTCGAGTTGTCGTGAGATGACCGGTGAGTTATATAGATGGAAGGTTGAACTTAAATGGTCTTAATGTTCGTGGAACACCTGCGGTGAATGTGAAGGGATAGCCTCCTTCTATGAGTGATGGGATATCTCTCTAGAGTGTTCACTTAGAGTCCCAAGATGAGTGGCTGTGTTATCGAGGAATTGCTCAAGCTTTGAAGGTGATGTGCGTGTTGTCGGGTCCCTTCAATCATCTAGGAGTTCAATCCTTTGGACACTCTCTAGACCGTTGAACACCCCACTCCACTATGTGTTAGTTCAAACCTTTGAATACTAACATTTAAGTACTAAGCCTTCTACGTACTGCTCAAAATCTCTAGGTCTCAGACTCTTTTGCATTAGTGGGGGATTGTTGATTAAAGATAAATATCCGGTTGTTTCCTATTATTCCTACGAGATATATATCTATAGGATTTAGGTAACATTATCTTCAGCCAACTAAATTTTAAGAAATATTTCCTAATTAATTTAGTTTGGACATGTGATGAAAGAGTATATATATGTGAGTTTCTTGTATTCTCACATATACAAAAATAATAGAGGAAAAACCCTAGTAGAGTTCTGAGCAGTTCCACCTTCCGAGTTCGGGTGCACGAATTTGGAGGAGGATTGTGTGAACCTTGGGGGGCGTTCGTCACTTGAGAGCCTGTACCGGTAGTGGCAAAATTTGCTTCAAAGTCAGTGGCCTCCATACCACGGCACAATCGTAGTAATTCGGAGATCGTCAATCAAGTAAAGTTATTCATGTCCTCTCACTTATTTGATTTCAATAGCTTTAGTTCCCACCAGATCTTCCGTAAATCAAAGACTAAATGTATTGATAAATTGTTAGATCAGACACTGCGCATTTTCTATTTGAAAAAGAAACATTTGAAAGAAATAAAGCATGTGTCAAAAAAGAAGAAGAAAGAAATAAAGCAAAAGCAAAATAGGAAGAAGAAAACTTACTTCCCGCCATTCACCAGGCCTACTGAAGCTTGCACTTTCCTTTTGGTGCAATTCCAATACTTTAACCTGACCGCAATAGAGAGTATTAAAATAAAAAATTACATTCAGTACGTGACATGCCATGTTCAGTAGAGTGTCAAGCCTTGATACATAACTCAATGCCCATAGATTGCTAATTTATATTCATAGAAAGTAATGGATTCAGTATTTCTAGTAAAGAAGTTCCCGACAGCTGTGAGGCGAAAGCTAGTTAGTGAGAAACTACTAGTATCCAGCGGCAAGTACAAAGGAACAGGTGCGCCAATGGAGAGATTTTTCTTCCATATAAACCTACATACATAGCAGCATGTCAATGAATCAGCATTTCTTAGAATTTGATAAAGTCTAGTTGACATATAATTAGATTAACTCTTACTTCAAATCCTGCTAGTTTCAATGCATTGACTTGTTAATATGATGTCTGGAAGCCCATCACCAATCTCAATTTCTCGCTGTTTCCATACAAACATATTATTCTCAGAAGCAAATCATTACAAAAGAAAATGATATCTGAAATTCGGTAGTAATAATCTGACCTTTATTCTTTGGTGTGGTTTTGGGTTGCTTGTGGATCAAAGGCATCAGTCAAAACAGCACACAAATAAGATAAGAACGTCACGAGCATATTCATTTTTGACAGAGGAGTAATTAACATGATTTACAGCATCTGGTGCGTGGCAGGTAGCTTCAATCGCATAGACTGCATCAAAAGTGTTGTTGTCGCTAATTAAATGGCATTTTCATGAAGTCGGCCTGCGGTATATATAGAACACAGTCAATCCGGCAGTAAATTGAGGTTTGGAGGTGAAATAAGAAGTACCTTCCTCTAGATATCTGGTACTGATCATTGTTGTTCAACCTGGTCACTGATGTTTGAACTGCAATGTCACCAACAAATAAAAATTCATCCACTATTTATTTTTATTTTTTTGTAAAAATATATCATCATAGCCAACGCCCTGAGTTACGATGATTAAAGATACCATAAAAGACTTTCGGCTAAAGCTGATAAAGCCACAACAAGTTTTTTTTTTTCTAAAATATATGTCAGCAAAAATCACATATTTCAGAACGTTGACTAGCTAGTTCGATGGAAAATTTTAATGTTGACTCAATTATATGCAAAGGTTACTCGACTCCAGCACAAAATAACAAAAAGTTCCATAAAACCGCATGTAGGCACAACGAAGCAAAGTGTGTGAAGCACCTATGATGTTCCCTTGAGTGGCATGTATTTGGCAAAATGTAGTTAGACAGTTCGAGCAGGAGTTCAGGGGGAGTTCGAACACATTCTGGCACTACAGCACAGCGTGGAGCAGACGCCAAGATATTTTCCGGAAGGTTCGAAAGATCGAATGTCGATTCGATCTGTAGTCGGCCAGCAAGTAATTCGAGCTTCAAATATTCAAGTGAATATCTACAAATCAGATCTGAAGATGGCGTGGTTGACTTGGGGAGGAAGTCTTCAAATATTCTTCCCAAAGATTGGATTAAGATACATATCGAATATTTAGGAATATTTCCTAAATATTTGATGGGATTATCTTGTGCAGATTTGGAGATCGTCCTGGCATATAAATACATGGCTAGGGCGTCCATAATCTTTATCGCTTCCTGAGAGAAAATAAACACGAGAGCATTCGTGAGATTGGAGGAGGAGCGACGGCCGGCTGAGTATTCCTCACCAGAATATCAACGGCGAAGAAGCAGTCTGTTCAGGGTGCTGTTCAGACTACTCTTAAAGAACTATCAAGCGTACACACACAGTAATCAAGACACGTCTTTGAGAGAAGGCGACTGGGCTTATGGGAAGTCCAATACTAGGCCGAGAGGGAAGTCTCGTCCTACCCACATGGGATCGAGGTGAGCTGCGGCGAACCAAGATTGCAAATCCGAGAGACGGAGTGTTAGAGGCTAGGCTATTACAAACAAGGCGTTGTGTAAGTGTAAGTCCACGAATAGCTCTAAACTCGTAATAAGATTTGTGTCCCTTTTTCCGGGTGTGGAAAACCCCTCAGAGTAGGCGAAGCCGAACCGGGTTATCATTCTCTGCGTGCTTCTGCTTTTCGTTCTGTCTGCTGAACTGTTGTGAAAGGAGTTCAAGGTCTGTCTCAACTATCCTTGAACACAAGCTTGAACAAGGGATAGAATTTCAATTGGTATCAGAGCAAACACTCGACACACTAAGTGGGATCCTAGAACTGTTCAAGATGACTTCAACAGAAGGACAAAGCGCAACCAGAGATAACGAAGAATTTTCGCTTAGAACAGAGGTATCTGAAGTTATGGCTGAGACTGACTGCACCTACTATCAACTGAATATGTTGGCTCGGAAGTTTGGCAGGATGGCCCGAAAGCTCGACAAACGCAGACCTGAGCAAGATTTTCCCAATCAAGCAAGTTTCATAACTGGAAGACAGACACGAAGACCTGCAAAAACAAAAATGTCTGTATGGTTGCTGATGGACCATAATTATACGAATCAAAAACACAGTTAAACCCACAAAATTAGACTATTTGTCTATTTAACTTTTGCTTGTTAGTTCCGATATTTATCTACAGGGTATTTTGGAGCCTAGAGAGAATACACGCTAAGGAGGAGTTTTTACGCTAAAAATGAATTACGAGTCATTCCATGTCACGACCAAATTCCAACTTTCAAGAACCGACTTGGAACCACTCAAATATGCTAGAACAGTCGGCATTTGGACAAGAATGCAATGCAAAGGCACCGAGCCCGGCAAAGGCCAAACAAGGGCAATTTCAGCCGATTTGGGATTTTGACCATGTTCCAAGCAGAATTTGGCTTAGGTTCCTTCTTGAGATCACCTTAGAATGACATTTTCATTCAGAATACACTCTCCAAAATCCAAGAAGCTCCGGCCAAAGCTCCGGTCAGATTCCGGTCAAACCGATGACTTTTGTGAAAAAGTCACAAGGTTCTAGAAGGCTAAAGTGGATGCTCCTCCTCACATGGGCTGCTTTTGGAGGCCAAGCCACCCTCCTCCTCACATGGGCGGCTATCTTGCCCTCCACTCCTCTCCATGGCTTTGTGACAAGTGTCCCTCCCCTCCACCACATCCTCCTCTCCTCCATGGCTATAAATACATGCCTCCCCTCTCATTTGTATCCATCCTAAAAATCTCAAAAATCATAAACACTTCTCTCTCTAGAAAGTTTGGCATTTGTAAGTTTGGTTTTTAATATATAATACTCCTGTTGGTTCTTGAGTATTATAGTTCGGTCTTGAGTACTCCTGTCGGTTCTTGAGTACTCAAGCTTTTCTTTATTCTCGAGTACTCTTGTCGGTTCTTGAAGTATTCACCCCTTTCCTTTAATGTCTTTTACTTTCGAAAACTTTACTTTCCTGTCTTTCAAAACTGCAATTTTACTTTCCTTGTCTTTACTTTCAAAACTTTACTTTCCTGTCTTTCAAAACTGCAATTTTACTTTCCTTGTTTTTACTTTCAAACCTTTACTTTTCCTGTCTTTCAAAACCTTTACTTTCAAGTACTTAGCTATGTTATCCTCTTCCATGGATAACTGTAGCTAAACCCTTCATTCGGTTGAAGGGGTGTACTTGTATCATAAAATGTTTTAGACCTTTTTCTTAATGTCTCTTTGTGTTCAACTTGTTCTAAATGCCATATATTAGGTCAGCACTTCATTGGTAGAGTGGATGCTCGGAAGAGCAAAGCTCTACCATGAACTCGTGACCTCCGTGGATAAGTGGAGGCTCGGAAGAGCACAGCTTATCTGTGGAGATCAACCTCTTTCAAAAACCATTTGATTTATCAGGAATGATGGTCAACTGGATGCACATATTAGAACAAGAGTTCTACGTCTTGCAAAAGAATAGACGGTGTGGCAAGTCTTGTGCTAGGAATAGCCTCGATTCACTTTTGAACACTTAGTATGGTCATTAGCGGTCAATGATAAACAGATTATGATACAAGGCCCCAGAAACCGAATCTTTCCTTAACTTAGAACTTTACCTGCACTTTACTTTCAATTTTAATATAAACTGCAATATCAACTGCTCACCTCCCGGAAGACTTGCCAATCACGCAACAACCACTGTAAGTCTTCTTCCTTTTATTTTCAGTATTTACTTTTCTGTCATTTACTTTTTGACAAGCGTATTTTTAACCCTTTATAGTTGTCAAAGTATGAGTTTTAGGGGTCAAATTGCAGTCAAACAAAATTTATAAACCTTGGTAAGACAAGGGTCGATCCTAGGAGCAGTGCGTGTGAATACTAGCAAACGGTGTGACCTATTTAGCTATTCCGAATTAACAAGTGTAAAACAGTTTTGTTGTCACGAAAATTGCAAAAATTAAATAGTGCAGAAATTAAATGGTTGTGTTTAAATCAGAGAAAGAATCCCAGAATCCGTACTTCACCCGTGCTAACCCCACTAATCATGCAATCATTCTACGTTAATTTTTCATGCTATCGAATATGGAATATAACCAAAATAACACTAGACAAGCCGCCCATCCACGGATCATTGTCTAGATTAATCTCCATCGTTGAACGCCGCCCATCCACGGATTATCAACGATTTCTATTTATTAAATTAAAGGTTTTCCTATTAAATCATGTAAACATGACCTAACATCAATTTCATGCAATCCGGTTAATCCCTAGGGCCCATCCACCTTTCGGCATATAACCTAAATACGTTCTACCAATGCAAACATACCCTTTGATGTAAATACATGTATAGAACGATAATATTAAGCACACATTGAAATTGAATAATCGAATTGCATAAATAACAACTTTAATTGATCATATGAGAGTTAGGGTTACATAGCACGGGATCCGTAGGATCCCGGAATTGAGAAGACTACTCACTATTCATGGTGATTAAACCAAAAACAGTGTAAAGAAGGGAAGAACGAGTAAACCGTAAACAATGAAGCTCGTTGATTCTCACGCTTGAAAAGCTTTGTCTTCTCTCCCAAGTTAGGGGTTTTCTCCAAAGAATCAACAACCTGTCTATTCTGGTCGTGTTTCCTTATATAGCTCTCCCAAAAAGGGCCAAAAGCCCAAAAACTGCTCTATTGCCAAAAAGAATCAGAACTTCCCAAAAACGGATTTTGAAGAAAAGCAGCAACTTCGGGTCGATTTATCATGGTCTTAACCTCCAAATTGGATCTTGGCCTAAACTACAAAGTTGTAGCCCTTTGAATTATCTTTCCAACAAGCTTTGAATCAACCAATTTGGACACCGTATGAGATCTCTGCGTGCAAAATACTTCGACGGGGTCGTTACACCCGTTACAGCTGGGTGTAACGACTGTAACGGGCTAAGCAAAAATTTCTGAGAAAATTCATGCCCGTTACAGCCGTTACAGCTCAAGGTGTAACGG
Organism: Rhodiola kirilowii; assembly: GCA_033675215.1. Lineage (NCBI taxonomy): Eukaryota > Viridiplantae > Streptophyta > Magnoliopsida > Saxifragales > Crassulaceae > Rhodiola > Rhodiola kirilowii. Next base: position 11,125,166 of record CM066195.1, on the reverse strand, counting down.
TTGCTGAAGATTGTAACGGGCTGACTTCTTTTGCCTTTTTGGAGGTCTAAACCTTCGAATCTGCTCTTTGTGTCAACTACAAAGTTATAGGGAATTGAATTAGCTTTCCAACAAGCTAAATTTTGACTGATTTGGACACCGAATAAGCCCTGGGCATGCAAAATACGTCGCAAAGGTCTGTTTTGTCCTGTTTTTGCCCAAATCTGCACCAATTACTTTTCTTTCCTTCGGATTAATCCAAAAGTATTAGATATATGATATATGACCTGAAACACTAGAAAAGAGATCAAATGACAATAAAATGTTGGGAAAACAAACATAATCCATCATCGAATGAAGTGAATAATATGTCAAGAATTCGACCGATCAAAACACTCCACACTTAGGATTTGTTCGTCCCGAACAAACATTAAGCACAAGTCATTAAATTGCAAAGTAGTTACCCGCTCAAGTATCATGTGATCAATTCTAACTAAAACAAAAAATAAAAAGATAACTCACTGTCGTAGAGGACACGAATGCATTTAGCGTATGCATCAAGCCTTTAAACCTATAGGCTGCCCTAGTAGGACGAGTATAGTCTCGTGAAGGTTTTCAGGAATGGGACTACCTACAAATCCCCTGTACAACTAACTAACGTGTATGCATGAAATGATGCTCAATGAGTCACAGTAAAGTCATGTCATACCTCGGATTCATCGTGTTACCTCAACTTCAAGTCAATAATCTTCATCAAAGTTTTCAGACAATCATAGATTATACGAGTTATGCATTCAAACGGTCAGTACACACGGCTAGCAATCGACTAATCACATGTTCTAAATAGTTCTATTGCAACGTATAAAGAACATGAATAGTTACACAAAACATGCTCGCCATTCACCTATGCTATCTAGGGATAGTCCACGGGCTCTTGGCGCAAAGCTCATTCTCAAGTGCCAAGGATTAGACAATGACCCGTAAGAGAAGAGGAGCCTGACTTAAGGTTTTTCTGAAAAAATAGTACGAAAATCACATCAAAATTATTAGTGCAAGCACGAGGATCGTCCCTTAGTTTCTAGTACACGAATTCTCAAGATAGGTAATGATTTGCACGCAATGAGAGGATAGAATTACACTATATCAAGCAGAAGGGGGTAGAAATTGTTTCAAGAGTGTTTTCCATATACCAGGGGTGACTTTTCTCACCAGATCCTTGGTATTTTCTGCTTTCGCAGAATCAACAAAAGCATTTTGGTTTTTTTTTTCAAACTGGTTTTCTTTCAAAAACAACTATGCTTGGGGCCAATGTTTCACCCACTTTCCAGAATTGAGAACTTTGTTTTTGAGGGGAAAACTTGAAGGTCAATTGTCTAACTCCACACTTAGAGCTTGACATAGTGTATGAATAAAGGCGGGTGCATGCAAATCACGACGAGTGTAGAGAAACACATACTAGCACTAAGGTCACCTAGAAGAAGAGATGTAGTTTAAGTTTTTGACATTTTTGAACCGGTGCCTACTAATTTCAAGTCTCAAACATGCTTTAAGAAATACGTAGAACATGTGATAGGCAAAGGCTAGCAATGATACTGACTCAAGAGAATACACACATGAATAAAACTATTTCAAGTCTTAGACTTCGAATCCAAAAGAATGACAATCAATCAAGGAGTATCGTAGAAAATGAGGATTTCAATCGTAATACATAGACATGTTGAGCATATGCAAGAGTGAATGTGTGACATGCTATGAATGTGACTATGCGCTACCCACTCCACACTTAAAAATGAGCTTAGTCCCTAAGCAAAGAAATAAAAGAGAAAATGAGCGTATAGGAACTTCACTCGTGTGTGATGACGCGATGTCCATGGAGATGAAGCGATGCTCAGGGAGTGAAACACGACTTGTGAGCTGGTAGATATAAAGATAAAAACACAGAGCTTCACAAGTAATAGGTTAGCATCGAAAATCGTGAAGGGACTGGTGCACTCCACACTTAGAACCTTGAAATGTCCACACACAATGCAAATGAAAAATGAAAAATAACTAATACTTACAGCGCGGGTTACTCCCCGAAGAGACCTAGTTTAACGTCTTGGCGAGACTCAGCAAGGGAGGTAGTGTCAGTCCACCTTCAAATCCCATTTGAAGTTACGTCCATCAAGAATGACATGGACGTTAAGTAGAGCACGCAGTCCCTTCAAAAATTCAAGTCCCTTAAGAATCAAGGGACTGCAGAAGCTCCCTAATAACAGTTTCAAGACGTAAGGCAAGAACTGTCGAAACTTGTCTGGAGGCTGTGCATCAAGATATATATTTTCAGAGCTAGCTCCAACAAGCACACTTCCTGTACACTCTTTAGCTAGGAACTCACGTTCCCATACTTCGAAATTTCCCTTCACTATCACATCTAGGCGTATGCGAGGGTCCTCTTTGATTGAACTCAGGTACACATCAACAAAGTCTTCGTACTTATGATCCCTTGATGGCTCTTCAACGTCCAGAAAAATTGATGGAATAAAACTCTCTTCTGTCTGCTCAGCTAAATGACCTTTTGAAGCACTCGCAGTGGAGGGAGATGTATCTTCATATTCTGAGACGTCATCAGTGCAAAGCTCATCATCCTCCAACTCAGTGTAAACCTTGGCAACCATTCTAAACGCCTCAAAACCATCCTCACAACCAGGTTGTTCTGGTTTAGAAAGCATTCTCTTATCCCGATCATCTTCCACATGGATTCGAAATAAAGCTGAAGATGAATATGCTTCATAGACTTGAACGTCTTGATGATTTTCCATTGTCATCCCGATGTCCTCGCCTTCGCATGCATTGGCGGCTGCAATGGCTTGTTGCTCTAAATGATCTTTCAGTATTCTTTGCTTAATTGGGAGTTGCTCCACCGTCCCTATAATATTATCGAGTCTGGCTTGTCGCTCTTTAGCTCGCCTATCTTGCTCCACTGATCTCTTCTCTTGCTCTGCTAAGTAGCTAGCCAATATAGACTCTAAATGCGATGATTCACCAGTATTTTGAGGTTGTTGCTGCGACGGATAGTTGTATTGCCATGAATTCTGATTTTGTTGCTGTTGGGGCTGGTTGTTGTACTGATTACCTTGATTGGTGCGCCCTACAAAGTTGGCGTCCTCCTGATTTCTGTTGCTGATTTCTCATCTTATCACCGGACAGTCATCTGCGAAATGAGAAGGAGAACCACATACTTCACAGTAAACAATCACATCGGCGACTACAGATGACTTCACAGAGGAGTCTATCTTCAGATTTTTTATTTCAGCAGTAAGAATCTTTCTTGCGTTGGTTAACTCAGCGATATCCTTTGTTCTATCAGCGAGGTAGGGATCATGCACACTCCTCTTGTCTTTAGGATTACCTCGATCACTCATCCAGAGGTGGTGGTCGTGAGACTGTTGCTGCTGCGAGTAATTCTGGTAGTCCTCATAATAATGATCATCTTGATATGGCTGTGAATCATAAAACTAATGCTGCTGCGACTGGTCTTGGTAATTCTCATAGTGGTGGTCATCTTGATAATATGGTTGATCATAGAACTGATTTTGATTTCCTTCCCAATTTGCATCATACGAATATGTCTGACAATAAGGCTCTTCCCTTGGGTAGGCGTCTTGATGACCAAAAGAGAACATCCTCGCAACATTCAAAATAAGAGTGATTAGTGAAGGTCAGAAGTATATAGAGTATGTACAAGGAAGTATATACAAAAAAAATGGAATAGTCTAAACTACACAAGTTAAATCTAATATCACACTAAACGCTGCTCCCCGGCAACGACGCCATTTTGACAAGCGTATTTTTAACCCTTTATAGTTGTCAAAGTATGAGTTTTAGGGGTCAAATTGCAGTCAAACAAAATTTATAAACCTTGGTAAGCCAAGGGTCGATCCTAGGAGCAGTGCGTGTGAATACTAGCAAACGGTGTGACCTATTTAGCTATTCCGAATTAACAAGTGTAAAACAGTTTTGTTGTCATGAAAATTGCAGAAATTAAATAGTGCAGAAATTAAATGGTTGTGTTTAAATCAGAGAAAGAATCCCAGAATCCGTACTTCACCCGTGCTAACCCCACTAATCATGCAATCATTCTACGTTAATTTTTCATGCTATCGAATATGGAATATAACCGAAATAACACTTGACAAGCCGCCCATCCACGGATCATTGTCTAGATTAATCTCCATCGTTGAACGCCGCCCATCCACGGATTATCAACGATTTCGATTTATTAAATTAAAGGTTTTCCTATTAAATCATGTAAACATGACCTAACATCAATTTCATGCAATCCGGTTAATCCCTAGGGCCCATCCACCTTTCGGCATATAACCTAAATACGTTCTACCAATGCAAACATACCCTTTGATGTAAATACATGTATAGAACGATAATATTAAGCACACATTGAAATTGAATAATCGAATTGCATAAATAACAATTTTAATTGATCATATGAGAGTTAGGGTTACATAGCACGGGATCCGTAGGATCCCGGAATTGAGAAGACTACTCATTTTTCATTGTGATTAAACCAAAAACAGTGTAAAGAAGGGAAGAACGAGTAAACCGTAAACAATGAAGCTCGTTGATCCTCACGCTTGAAAAGCTTTGTCTTCTCTCCCAAGTTAGGGTTTTTCTCCAAAGAATCAACAACCTGTCGTGTTTCCTTATATAGCTCTCCCAAAAAGGGCCAAAAGCCCAAAAACTGCTCTATTGCCAAAAAGAATCAGAACTTCCCAAAAACGGATTTTGAAGAAAAGCAGCAACTTCGGGTCGATATTATCTTTCCAACAAGCTTTGAATCAACCAATTTGGACACCGTATGAGATCTCTGCGTGCAAAATACTTCGACGGGGTCGTTACACCCGTTACAGCTGGGTGTAACGGCTGTAACGGGCTAAGCAAAAATCTCTGAGAAAATTCATGCCCGTTACAGCCGTTATAGCTCAAGGTGTAACGGCTGCTGAAGATTGTAACGGGCTGACTTCTTTTGCCTTTTTGGAGGTCTAAACCTTCGAATATGCTCTTTGTGTCAACTACAAAGTTGTAGGGAATTGAATTAGCTTTCCAACAAGCTAAATTTCGACTGATTTGGATACCGAATGAGCCCTGGGCATGCAAAATACGTCGCAAAGGTCTGTTTTGTCCTGTTTTTGCCCAAATCTGCACCAATTGCTTTTCTTTGCTTCGGATCAATCCAAAAGTATTAGATATATGATACATGACCTGAAACACTAGAAAAGAGATCAAATGACAATAAAATGTTGGGAAAACAAACATAATCCATCATCGAATGAAGTGAATAATAGGTCAAGAATTCGACCGATCACTTTTCCGCACTAAAAACCAAAACCAACCAAATAAACACTTACTTTTCCGCACTAAAACCTCAATCAACCTAAAACACGCTCCCTCCATGTACGATCCCTTAAAGAACAACTTATCCCCCTAATTCCCTTGGGTTCGACCCCCTAATTTATTCTTGCCTTAGCACACGACGACTGTGCTCTGTCAGTTGCCTTCAGCTCATCAAGCCACATGGAAAAAGATCGCTGGTACTTCGATAGTGGATGCTCCGCTCATATGACAGGTGACTCCAAGTTTCTCACACATATTCGACCTGTCACAAAGAAGCAGTTTTTTACGTTCGGTGATAAAGGAAAGGGTTAGGTGATCGGTTGTGGGACCTTGAAGGTTCCGGATCTTCCTGTACTCAAGGACGTCCTCTTAGTTGAAGGACTGAAGGTGAACCTTATCAGTATCAGTCAGCTTTGTGATGGCGGACACCATGTCAAATTCACTCATGAATCGTGCCAAGTTTTTAACAAGGAAGGAGGCACACTGATGAAAGGCAGTAGAGCAGGCAACGATTGTTACCTTATAGGGTCTGCCGGAATAGTTACTGATTCAGCGTGCCTATCAAGTCAAGCAGATGAGATGGCACTGTGGCACAGGTGATTGTGTCATCTGAATCTCAAGACCTTGAAGAAGCTCTGCTCCTCTGGACTCATCCGAGGAATGCCCAATGTGAAAGGCGACATAGATGTTCTATGTGGAGAATGCCAAATCGGAAAACAGACTAAGGCTTCGCATCCAAACACAACGCAAATCAGCACCAGCAGACCACTGGAACTGATCCATATGGATCTGATGGGCCCGATGCAGGTGGAGAGCTCTGGCGGCCACAAGTATGTTCTGGTCTGTGTGGACGACTTCACCAGGTTTACATGGACTCGATTCCTTCGAGACAAGTCTGCATCCGCACAACAGTTCATTGAACTAGCTACCTTACTCCAGAGAGAGAGGGAAGCCAAAGGAGAACGGCTGGTAAGTATCAGGAGTGACAACGGCACTGAGTTCAAGAATGCCACTATGGCCTCTTACTGTGCCAAACACGGGATTGCTCATCAGTTTGCTTCTGCAATCACACCCCAGGAAAATGGCATTGTGGAATGGAAAAATCGTACAATTTAGAAGATGGCTCGCGTAATGATTCATGCCAAGAAGATTCCCCTGAAGTTCTGGTCAGAAGCTATGAACACGGCGTGCCATATTATATATCGTGTAACAATACGCACAGGTACGGAGATGACCTACTATGAACACTGGAAAGGGAAGAAGCCCAATGTCAAGTACTTTCACATTTTTGGGAGTGAGTGCTACATTTTGAATGACCGTGAGTACCGACAGAAGCTTGATCCGAAGAGTGATGAGGGATTCTTCCTAGGATATTCCTCAAACAGCCGAGCATACCGGGTGTTCAATAAACGCACATGATAGGTCATGGATTCTATCAATGTCAAAATAAAGAATGACATGATTGAGCTAACTGCCCCAGATGATGCTGACGAAGTAGTCGGAACAGCATCTGAAACTGTTCCACTATCTCATCCGACCGAGACTGACTCGACAAGAGGTGTCCCAACAGCTGATAATCACTCTGGAAACTCTTCCTCTGATGAGGTTGAAGAGGTCAGTACTCAAGCGGATCGTGCTGCATTACAACCCTCTCGTCGAATTGCCAGAGACCACCCAATCTCTGAGGTCATTGGAGCACCTAGTGGCGGAATACAGACTCGTGGGAAGCAGATCAACTTCAGAGATCTTGCTGCCTGCTCGTGTTTTCTGTCTTCGATTGAGCCGAAGAACATAAAGGAAGCTCTCATTGATGAGTACTGGGTCCTCGCCATGCAGGAAGAACTGGAAGCGTTTGCCCGCAATGATGTTTGGGACTTAGTTCCAAGACCCGACGATGTGAACGTCATCGGCACAAAATGGATTTTTAAGAACAAGTCAGACACATCAGGAAATATCACTAGAAACAAGGCTCGGCTTGTTGCACAGGGCTATACCCAGATAGAAGGGATCGATTTTGATGAAACCTTTGCCCCTGTCGCACGTCTTGAAGCCATTCGCCTGCTCCTTGCCCTGGCTTGCCACTTGAAGTTTCGGCTGTTCCAGATGGATGTTTGATGGACCACAATTATACGAATCAAAAACACAGTAAAACCCCCCAAGTTAGACTGTTTGTCTATCTAACATCCATCTGTTAGTCCCGATATATTTCCACAGGGCATTTTAGAGACTGAAGTGAAAACACGCTAAGGAGAGGATTTTATGCTGAAAAGATAACAAGAGTCAATCCAAGGTCAAGATCATATGCCGACTGAAGAAATATCAAGGATCCTGACGTTGAATTGACCAGAATAAATTAATCAGAAGAATCAGGAGTGAAGTCAAGACAGTCCGGGGAAGGAACACACTGACAGTTTTGTGAAAAGACTGCACAAAACTGTACAAAATTCACATATGGCAAGATGACTTGGTGACTTGATGAAGAGGTGACCAAAGGAGGAAAACCTCCCCATTCCACCACCCACTACCGGCGGCGCCACCCCTCCTCCTTCTTGGTGACCGGCTACTTGCCTTGGAGGTGGAGGAAACAACCCATTGCTCCTCCACCACAACCGGCTACCGGCGGCTGAGCTCCACCACTCCTCCTCCGCCACTTGGTGGCTCCTCCTTGGCTCCTCCTTGGCTCCTCCTCCTCCCTTGGATCAAACCAATCTCCACCACCCATCTCCACCCATTTTTCCTATAAAAGGAGGTGCTCCTCCTCCTCATAAATCATCCCAAAAATTGTAATCACTTCTCTCTCTACATTTTGTTACTTGTAAGTTTGGTTCGGTTTTGAAATAATACTCCTGTTTGTTCTTGAGTATTATACTGGAAATTATAATACTCTTGTCGGTTCTCGAGTATTATAATACTGTAGAGAATACTCCTGTTGGTTCTTGAGTATTCAGTAGGAATTAGGAATACTCCTGTTGGTTCTTGAGTATTCCACCCCTTTCCCTCTTACTGTTTTCAAAAACCCCCGAGTATTTAGCTATGGTATCCATCTCTATGGATATTCGTAGCTAAACTCTTTATTCGGTGGAAGGTATTTTCTTGTATTATATAATGTTGTAATATCTTTTAGTTTCATTTCTTTGTATTCAAAACTTGTTCTATGTGCCATTTATAGTCAGAATTTCCAAGGTTGAGTGGATGCTACGAAAGGGCAAAACTCTTCCGTGGGGATCGTGAACATACTCGGGTAAGTGGATGCTACGAAAGGGCAAAGCTTATCTGAGAAGTTCGACTCATCTAAAACACCACTTGGTCAATCGTAACTGTGAGATCAAGTGGATGCACAAAAGGCTAAGATACTTCGAAAGGAGGAATTAGTCTGAAATAGAACAAGGGTTGCTTTAAACGATGTTGCAAGTCTTGCGCTACGAAAGGGCCTCGATTCATCTTTGAATACTTAGAAAAGTTACTAACAGTTTATTATATACATGTTATAATACAAGAGTACCTGAGACCGAATGCTTTTCTTTACTGTTAAACCGCAATCACCAACTACTGATCTACCGGAGGAATTACAATCACGCATCACCCACTGTAAGTCTTCTTTGTATTTACAGCATTTTAATTTATGTATTTACTTTTCCGCAATCAAAACCAAAAACCCCCAAAAAATCACGTAGTTAATTAGAGCGCTAAAATCTCAATCAACCATAAAACACGCTCCCCCAGTTCAATCACCCTAAAAGAATAGCCTATTCCCCTAATTCCCTTGGGTTCGACCCCTACTTACCACTTACTACCCAGTAGTGTAGTCACAAGTAGCGGATATTATAAATTTATTTGTACAGAGGACACTGCACCTTAACGACAGTGCGGTGGCCCTCCGTCAAATTGGCGCCGTTGCTGGGGAATTAGCCATCGAATAAGCTATTCTTTCGTTCCCTCCCATGACCTCATGACGCAACCACCTTCATATGCATGGACAACACGGCACCTTCCACTGTTCGGGGGAACGGATGCAGAAGATCCAGTACTACACTGTCGGAGCTTTCACTACGTTTGCTGCCACATTAAACCTAAGACTGAAACGTTAGAAGAATTTAAGCTTAAATGCTTTAAATTCTCTCTAACGGATTTCGCAACAATCTGGTATTACACATCACCCGCTAGTAGTGCGGTACGTTTCGTGGACCTCTGTGCACCATTCCTGAAAGAATTCTCCCCACCATCTTTACGCCAAGAAACCCGCGAGAAGATCCTGAACCTTCAACAATCCCGGGATGAGACTTTGGACGAATACTACATGAACTACGATGCCATCGTCTCAAGCTGCCCGCACCATGGGTTTACGAAGAAAATTCTTCTCCAAAAATTTCTTCGTGGGATGAGGGCCGAAGAGCTGGGAAGAGTTAACGAAGCTATGAGAAGGTCTGCCATAAACTTCACCATTGCAGACATGTGGCACCTTATAATCGGCTTGGCCGCTGCCACACGACGAGCACCCCAAATTGACGAGGAAATGCAGACAGAAGAAGCTGACCCAGAGGCTGATGAAGGAGAAACCACCGAACCGTCAGAAGAGACTCCTGAACCATCTGAAGAATCAGACATGGAAAGCACCGGAAGCAACGAAGTAGGAGTCCAGAACACCACTGACGAATTTCCCAGGCCTTCCCGACTTTTCCCCTCGATCAATAGGCAAATCGCTGAAAACCATGTGATCAAAGAAGAGGCTGAAAAGAGGATGGGAAAAGGGCCTGAGCAGAATGACTCATACATGGAGCACGCTTTCGCCATGACTGGACAAGGCAGCCCTAAACAGGAGAACACCCAGTTCAAAAAGCTGATAGTGAAAGGTCCCTCGCCTTCTCAGAGACGTTGGAAGGAGATACCATCAGAACTGGACCCAAACCCGTCATCTGCTAAAAAATCAGGAAGACTCACCGCAAGAATCAAGGTCGGTGGAATCAAAAAGTTTGACCTCAGCTACCCATGGGACCCAAACCAGTAATCCACAACGAGGTATCGTCGAGCCAACGACGTAAAACAAGTGCACTGGTCGGGAGGTAACCCGACACTATCTTACTTTCCGCACTTACTTTCAGTACTTAGTTTTAAGCTTGCATGACTTTTGAACTAAGGCACGCCTTCGTTCAAAAGTGGGGGGTGAAAACCGCCTGTGTACATAAATAACATGCTTGCTGTTTTTCTTTTTTTAGTAATAGTATCTTTTTGAACATATGAACTTAAGAATGTGAAAAAGATAAATCAGAATTCATGCATTTACCTTGTGAAAATTCAAACTGTTTAAAAACTTAGAATGTAACTTTCCATTTGTCCTTTGTACTGAGATAACTAGGGATGTGGAGTTGACATAAACTGCCCTAGAAGGACTTGGGAAGCAATCAAAGGATCAGATCAAACTATATGGTTTTCGAAGTCAGTGGAGGCTGCACTTCGGGTTTTCAGTGAATAATTGAGTCAAACTCCGCCAAGAAGCATCTATGCAAAGGCGAGGACGGGAATCAGACCGTCCTCTCTCTAGTCAAAATAGCCAAGAAAATAGATAAGCGACCCTCATCTTGACCCGCGCAAAACGACGAAGACGAGAGGAGAGGGGAGGTATATCCATAGGCTTGCGGGCGATGATTGGACCTCCCAAGAAGGCTGACAAATGGACTAGCAAGTCACAAAGAAGCGAAAAACTCAAAGAAGAAAATCAAAAGAGGCCAAAGGCCCAAAATTGTGAAGGTTTTAACCGAACAAAAGTGAAGCACTCGACAAAGTCAAATCAAAGGCCAAAGGCCGATTCACTACAACAAAAAAGCAGTCCCTCGCCAAAGAAAAAAATCAAGAAGGTTCAACTCACTGAAACCCGAACCGAATCACGTGCATGAGAAAGCAACCAGAAGACCATATAGTACGAAACGATCCCGAGGCTGCAACCCAAGAACCTGAAAAGGGCTATCTCCCGAAACATCCAATATAATTTGCATCTCAGCACGGAGGTACAAGTATTAAGTTTCTTCTATTTATTTACGCAGTTTAATTTGGTAATAAGTAAGCAATGCATGAATTAGGATAGATCGAGTACCACAGTCTAATTTTCATATGCCAAATCCGAACCTAGAACTTACGCCCTTAAATAGCATTGTTCGGGACGAACAACTAAAAGTGGGGGGTATTCTGATGGACCACAATTATACGAATCAAAAACACAGTAAAACCCCCCAAGTTAGACTGTTTGTCTATCTAACATCCATCTGTTAGTCCCGATATATTTCCACAGGGCATTTTAGAGACTGAAGTGAAAACACGCTAAGGAGAGGATTTTATGCTGAAAAGATAACAAGAGTCAATCCAAGGTCAAGATCATATGCCGACTGAAGAAATATCAAGGATCCTGACGTTGAATTGACCAGAATAAATTAATCAGAAGAATCAGGAGTGAAGTCAAGACAGTTCGGGGAAGGAACACACTGACAGTTTTGTGAAAAGACTGCACAAAACTGTACAAAATTCACATATGGCAAGATGACTTGGTGACTTGATGAAGAGGTGACCAAAGGAGGAAAACCTCCCCATTCCACCACCCACTACCGGCGGCGCCACCCCTCCTCCTCCTTGGTGAACGGCTACTTGCCTTGGAGGTGGAGGAAACAACCCATTGCTCCTCCACCACAACCGGCTACCGGCGGCTGAGCTCCACCACTCCTCCTCCGCCACTTGGTGGCTCCTCCTTGGCTCCTCCTTGCCTCCTCCTCCTCCCTTGGATCAAACCAATCTCCACCACCCATCTCCACCCATTTTTCCTTTAAAAGGAGGTGCTCCTCCTCATAAATCATCCCAAAAATTGTAATCACTTCTCTCTCTACATTTTGTTACTTGTAAGTTTGGTTCGGTTTTGAAATAATACTCCTGTTTGTTCTTGAGTATTATACTGGAAATTATAATACTCTTGTCGGTTCTCGAGTATTATAATACTGTAGAGAATACTCCTGTTGGTTCTTGAGTATTCAGTAGGAATTAGGAATACTCCTGTTGGTTCTTGAGTATTCCACCCCTTTCCCTCTTACTGTTTTCAAAAACCCCCGAGTATTTAGCTATGGTATTGATGAGCCGTATTTATACGACTCATAGAGTCATTAATTCCCACCATTTCATTCACTTTATTATGCGAACAGTTACTTTTTAGTGTTGTTTCGTATTTCAGGTGATTTGGAAGCTCTAGGAGGAATCGTGCTTAAAAGACGGCTTTTGAAGCCAAAAACATCGCAGTGGAAGAACGGAGCCAAAAGAGGGCCGTGAACAGTGTTTTCGGCTCGTGAATAGTAAATCCGGCGTGAATAGTAAATCCGGCATGAATAGTAAATCCGGGGTGAACAGTGATTTTCGGGCCGTGAACAGTAACTTCGGCCAAAAATCCAAATTTCATGCTGAGTCCATTCGCACGTCCAAAGTCCAGCAGCCGGCCCAATTTGCATGCGATGCTAGGGTTTCGTAGCTTTATCACCAAGTTAGGGTTTCTCAAACCCTATAAATACAAGAGATCCCGCAGTCTTCAAATCATCAGAAAATCAGAGAGAAATCTCATCACACAGTTCTCATTCGACTCCTCTCCTCTGCCCGCCACCATTGTTGCGCCGCCCTTGCTCGCCAGTCCATCCGCTCATTCAGCCGTGCCTTGCTCTATTGTTTACTCGGTCATCAGTACGACGACAAGCCTGTTCAGGTATCCATCTCTATGGATATTCGTAGCTAAACTCTTTATTCGGTGGAAGGTATTTTCTTGTATTATATAATGTTGTAATATCTTTTAGTTTCATTTCTTTGTATTCAAAACTTGTTCTATGTGCCATTTATAGTCAGAATTTCCAAGGTTGAGTGGATGCTACGAAAGGGCAAAACTCTTCCGTGGGGATTCGTGAACATACTCGGGTAAGTGGATGCTACGAAAGGGCAAAGCTTATCTGAGAAGTTCGACTCATCTAAAACACCACTTGGTCAATCGTAACTGTGAGATCAAGTGGATGCACAAAAGGCTAAGATACTTCGAAAGGAGGAATTAGTCTGAAATAGAACAAGGGTTGCTTTAAACGATGTTGCAAGTCTTGCGCTACGAAAGGGCCTCGATTCATCTTTGAATACTTAGAAAAGTTACTAACAGTTTATTATATACATGTTATAATACAAGAGTACCTGAGACCGAATGCTTTTCTTTACTGTTAAACCGCAATCACCAACTGCTGATCTACCGGAGGAATTACAATCACGCATCACCCACTGTAAGTCTTCTTTGTATTTACAGCATTTTGATTTCTGTATTTACTTTTCCGCAATCAAAACCAAAAACCCCCCAAAAAATCACGTAGTTAATTAGAGCGCTAAAATCTCAATCAACCATAAAACACGCTCCCCCCAGTTCAATCACCCTAAAAGAATAGCCTATTCCCCTAATTCCCTTGGGTTCGACCCCTACTTACCACTTACTACCCAGTAGTGTAGTCACAAGTAGCGGATATTATAAATTTATTTGTACAGAGGACACTGCACCTTAACGACAGTGCGGTGGCCCTCCGTCAATGTTTAAAGTGCGTTCCTGAATGGCCTTCTAAATGAAGAAGTATATGTTTCTCAGCCAAAAGGATTTGAGGACCCACATCACCCTGCTCATGTGTATCGCCTAAAGAAGGCATTATACGGACTCAAGCAGGCGCCCAGAGCTTGGTATGAGCGCCTACTGTGTTTCTTGTCAACCATGGCTATGTGCGAGGGGGAGTGGACAAGACCTTGTTCGTTAAGAACACAAGGTCAGATTTTATTATCGCACAAATCTATGTTGACGATATTGTGTTCGGGTCCAACACCCAGAAGCTGGTAGATCAGTTTGTGGAACAGATGTAGAAAGAGTTCAAGATGAGTATGGTAGGGGAGATGAACTACTTTCTCGGACTGCAGGTGATACAGAAAGAGGATGGCATCTTCATCTCACAAAGTAAGTATGCCAAGACCCTGATTAAGAAATTTGATCTTGAGAAGGCAAGTCACAAACGAACACCTGCTGCGACTCATTTAAAGATCACTAAAGACGAAGCTGGAGCAAAGGTTGATCAAACTCTATACAGGAGTATGATTGGGAGTCTCTTGTACTTAACCGCCAGTAGACCTGATATTTCATATGCAGTTGGAGTCTGTGCAAGGTACCAGGCGGATCCAAAAGAAAGTCACCTACTGCAAGTGAAAAGAATCATAAAGTATGTGTGCGGAACTATTGAGTTTGGGATCTGGTACACTGATGGACCAAAATTATACGAATCAAAAACATAGTAAAACCCACCAAATTAGACTGTTGGTCTATTTAACTTCTGCTTGTTAGTCCCGATTTATTTCTACAGGGTATTTTGGACTCTAGAGAGAAAACACGCTAAGGAGAGGATTTTACGCCGAAAAGATGTTACGAGTCATTCCAAGGTCACGACCATGCTACACTCAAAATCAGCCTTAACATCCTTCATGGAACCGACTTGGAATCACTCAAATATGCGAGAACAGTTGGCAAATGGACAAGAACGCAAGGCAAAGGCACCAAGCCCGGTAAAGGCCAAATAAGGGCAATTTCTTCCGATTTGGGATTTCGACCATGTTCCGAGCAGAATTTGGCTTAGGTTCCTTCTTGAGATCATCTTAGAATGACATTTTCATTCAAAATACACTCTCCAAAATCCAAGAAGCTCCGGCCAAAGCTCTGGTCAGATCCGGTCAAACCGATGGCTTTTGTGAAAGGTCACACAAGCTTCTAGAAGGATGCTCCTCCTCCATGAGTGGTTAAGCTCTCCTCCACTCTCCTCCCTCCACTTGGCGGCTCCTCCTCCATCCTCCCAAAGCCGCCGGCTGCTATTGAGCCTCCATGGGAATGTGACATGTGGTGGCTCCTCCACCACATCTTCATCTCCTCCTCCTCCACCCTTGGATGCAAAAACACATGCCTTCATCTTGGCCCTCCATTGCCTCCTCCCTTAGCCTATAAATAGAAGTGCTCTCCTCTTGTAATCAACATCTCATTCCAAAACATCCTCCACCATAGTTAGAGAGAGAAGCTCTCACTTCTCTCTAGAGTTTTGGCACTAATCATGTAATATTACTTTGGGAATCAAAGCTTGATCCTTGGAGCTTCAACGGTTTTGTAAGTATTTTCGTATTTATTTTACTGTCTTTCAAAACTCTTGTTTTTCCAAGTTCATAGTTATGATAACCATTGCCATGATTAGTAGCTAAACTTGTTATTCGGTTAAAGGGTGTACTTGTATTATAAATGTTTTAGATCTTACTCTTAGTATACCTTTGTATTCAAAACTTGTTCTATGTGCCATTTATAGTCAGAATTTCCAAGGTTGAGTGGATGTTACGAAAGGGCAAAACTCTTCCGTGGGGTTCGTGAACATACTCGGGTAAGTGGATGCTACGAAAGGGCAAAGCTTATCTGAGGAGTTCGACTTTTCTAAAACACCACTTGATCGCAACGTCACTGGGAGATCAGGTGGATGCACATAGACTAGCATACCTTGAAAGGGGTGTTTTAAATGATGTTGCAAGTCTTGCGTTAGAAATAACCTAGATTCATCTTTGAATACTTAGCATGATCATGTCTTGCGCTAGAAATAGTCTCAATTCATCTTTGAACACTTGGTATGATCATTAGCGGTCGATGATAAACAATTATAATACAAGGTCCCTAAAACCGAATCATTTCCTTACAGTCCATTTTCAACTGCTGTAATTTACTTTCAGTTCCCAAAACACACTCAAACCCAACCCCAATCGTAATTAATTTCTGCATAAGCTTCATTATAGAACAACTAATCCACACTGACTCTCTTGAGTTCGACCCCTACTTACCACTTGCTACCCAGTAGTTAAGTCGCAAGTAGCGGACTTATAAATTTATTTGTACATTTGCTCTGACGACAAGCATCTGTCAAATTGGCGCCGTTGTCGGGGAGTTGTGCATCGGAATAGTTGTTCTATTTTTTCTTTTTTCTTTTATAATGCAATTCACCAAGTCGTACTATTACGGAATGGAACCTTGGAACAATGCGGAGTTTTCCCCACCATCCTTTGAACTTGAAATCCGCGAGAAGATCAACAACTTACAGCAATCCCGGGACGAAACATTGGACGAGTACTTATGGTACTTCGATTCCATTGTGACGAGCTGCCCGCACCATGGATTCACCAACTTCGATCTTCAAACAAAGTTTCTCTGTGGGATGTTACCACATGAGTGGAATTGGCTAAATGAGGCAGCAGGAGGATCGATAGGTAACTTGGACACGGATGATCTTTGGAGCTTAATAAATGATTTGGCCGCGAGGTCAAGACCAAGACAAGATCAGGCTATGCGGAGCAAAGAACTGGACAACATAATGCAACAAATCAGGGCCAAAACTGAGTTATGGCGGTGGAAAACGAGCTGGCAGCTAGCACCCAGCAATTGGCCACAGACATGCAGCAATTGAATGCCTCGATACACCAATTCACGGCCAAGACATACCCGGACCTCAATGACGAATTGCCCATATCAGACCCATACCTCAGTGTGACTACCCCCGGAGATCATATTGATGACGAGGATAAGGACCCATGGTTGCCTGAAGAAGAGCTACATTCAGATTATCCCTGGGAGTTAGAAAAAGAACTGCCCAAATCAGGCCCGGTCCTTATCACCAGTCCACCCGAGGAAATCACAGTCCTAACTGCCGAGCCAACAGAAATCCCGAGCCTCACTGCTGAAGCGGCCGAAGAAATCAAGCCAGGCCCGGTCCTTGCGCTCGGAGCACCCGAGGAAGTCCCGGACCTCATTGCCGAACTGTCTGAGAAAGACCTGGTCCTCACTGTCGGAGCACCTGAAACAGACCTAGTCCTCATGGTCGAAGTGCCTCAACTTAACCCTTCGCGTTTCATGCCGATCATAACCACCGAAGATCATATAATCAATGATGATGCGGTACAAGGGGAGTTGGAGGCAGAGCATGAGCCAAAAAAGCCGACAAAGGAAATCTCTCTCGTCACAAGCCAAGAAAAACCACCCGGGAACTCAATCATTCCAAGACAACCATTCGTAGCTACCACCAAGAAGAGGCCTCACATGGGAACATGCCTATGGTCGCCGATGTTTGAAGGCACAAAATCCAACTTCCAAACTCGCGAAAGTGCCAACTATTCCAACATGAAGAGGCGGCAAAGACATGGGCCGAAAGAATGGAAACCCGGAAGAAGTAACAAGCAAGCACGACGCATTGGACCAGCAGCTATGGTCAAGGAAACCTCACCCTCTCGGAGCAAAAGGGCTGCCGAGAAAAAGTTTGACCTCACTCACCCTTGGGATCCGACCTTATGATCCATGATTGAGGTACTGTCGAGCCAACGACGTTAAACAAGTGCACTGGTCGGGAGGTAACCCGACACTATCTTACTTTCTTCCCTTTATTTTCTGTCTTTTTATTTTCTGTGTTTTAGTTTTTATCAATAAGTCGCTCTCACCCACTTGGTGCATAGAAGATTTGACTATTCAGGAATCGGACTTGGGTGCAACATTAAGCCAGTCAGGGCTACGCTAAGAGTTCAAGGCCCCAGCCGAACTCCCTCGATTATCCAGCCTCGAGCCATGTCGTTCACTCGACACCTTAAAGGGAGTTCTGTCTTTCCTTTTCCTTAATAACATTTCCTTCTCGTATAACAACTGCTTGCATGGCTTTTGAATTACAGCACTCCAGGATGAAACACATCGACATCAGACATCATTTCCTCAGAGAGCTGGTTGAACAGAAGGTAGTGACTCTACAGCATGTTACAAAGGACAAGCAATTAGCTAATATCTTCACCAAACCTCTGGATGCTACACAGTTTGAAACACTCAGATCCTCCTTGGGTCTATGTGTCGTCACTAACTAAGTGTTCCAGACAGTGGTCAGTCACAGGCGAAAGTCCAGCAACACAGTTAAACTGATCAATTCTGAAAGGGAGCTGGAACAGAAGGTGAATATTTAGAGAATAAATAGTCTTAAATATCTTGAAGATTCTTTTTGTGCCGTTATAAGGAAAGAGAGGATATTCTCAAGGATGGTTTTTGGGAAGCTGAAAAGACCGACCTGGATTTGAAAAACGAATCAGTTTCGCCTGCGGCTCCTCTCCTCTATTGCAAAACCCTAGATACAGTCTGATGCGAACTCTCTCTTTCCCTCTCCTCTCCAGCGACAATGGTGAACACCAGGAAAACCTCAAAGCCTGTTGCCAAGACCTCTTCAGATATCAATAAGGCGGATATGAAATCACCCAAAGCTTTGGCACCGTTGCCTCAAATCGCAAAATCAAAGAAGCAGAAGATGCCGGTGGAGAAGAAAGGACCAGAACCTGTTGCAAAGCAGAAGGTGGTGCCCTCGCAATCAGCGGTGGGGACTCTTAAGCCAATCGATGCTAGTTCGACATCAACAAGTCTCATCCCTCCACCGGGTATGCCCCAAACTGAGGTAACTCAAAACCCTAAAGCTCCGGATGTTGTTTTGACTGTACAAGATGCTGGTGTTGGAAATAATGAAGTTGAAAAGGAAGTAAATGTTGAGGAGGTTGAGTTTGGAGAAGTCAGTAGGGCTGTTGTTAGTAAGGGAATCGGCAAAGATACTGTCGGAGGTGTAAAAGAAGGCAAAACAGGTTTGCCTGCATTTAAGGCAACCGCTGGTCCAAGATCATGGAGGGAAAGGTTGCATGCAACCGGCTTTGGGAGGTCACAAGGTGGTCTTCACAGGAAAGCAGTTTATCGGCAAATAGAGTCTACAAGAAAGTATGCTGCCAGATTTTCTGCTGTTAGAGGACGGCTGGTTGCTTTGTCAGATTCAGAGACCAAACAGTTTCTTAGGTCTTCAGGCAAAAGGAAGATGGATCTTAATGAAGGATCTGAAGATGTTTCAGAAGAAAAGCATGAGAGCTCAGATGGTTGTCATCTTGCAAAGCATCATGATACAAAGGACGTGGAGTCTAATTCTTCCAAAAAGGATGATGAACTAGATGACCTCTTCAAGGACATTGATGATATGGTCAAAGATTTGCAAAAGGAGGATGCTCATGTTTCTGCTGTGACTCAACCAGATCAGTCTTCACAAGCCCAGGCTGTAGGGGGAGCCGATGCTTCCAAAAAGAGGAAATGTGGAGTGCCTACTCCGGTCTCAGAAGATGCTAGAGGTTTTAATGTCCCATCTCTGATATCTGAAGCAGCTCCAATAGGCTTGGTAAAGAAGGGAGTTTGGTTCATAAATAAGGATGCGACTAGAAAGTGGAGGCTGGTGATGAAGTGGAAGATCATTCCTGAAAGGTTCCTTGCAGAGAAGAGCTATAATGGGAATGAGGTTACTCATGTCCTAAAATAGACATGCTTGATTGGAACTTTGACCAAGTGCAAGCCGTTCAACGAGCAACTGGTGCGCGAAGCAATTGTCAATCTTCCTCCTCAGTTTGGGGTGATTGGGGCCAAGGACTATGGCGTAGTGTTTGTTCGAGGAATGAGAATTGAAATTGACCCCGATCTTATCTGCAAGTTCTTTCAGATGGATGACCCAGAGATGGGTGAAGCAGAAGAAGATTATGATAAGATTGCAGACACTCTGACTGCTGGGTCTTTCCCTTGGTGGCCTGGGACTGTTGTTCCCACTGCTCATCTCTCAACATTCTACTCGATGTTGTTCTTCATTGCAGTGTTCAACTGGAAACCTTCGACTCACCGCTCCACGGTTAGTCGTGAGGTGGCTCAACTTATCTACCAGATTGGGAATAAGATGCTGTTCAATCTGGGGAGAGTCATGTTCGAACAGATTGCTGACCTTGCTACCTCAAAGCGTTCTCTCCACCAGATCTGTTTTCCCTCTCTGTTGCATGAACTGATCATCCGGCAAGCTCCAGATTCGCAGACACCAAATGAGCTTCTCTCCAAGTCCCCGCGCAAGTTCACTACGGACCACAAGCTCCTTAAAGGCCATCACGTGAATGATCTCAAACTACCAGGATTGAAACACAAGGACATTCCAGAGTCCTCAAGGCAAGGGGGCGCTAGGATGGCTCGTGGCGTAAGGGATAAGCTGATCAAGGAGCTAGATGGCATCATTGCTATTGACAAAGAGTTACGCAAACGCATCACTAGCTTGGCTCGGTGATGGACCATAATTATACAAATCAAAAACACAGTTAAACCCACCAAATTAGACTGTTTGTCTATTTAACTTTTGCTTGTTAGTTCCGATATTTATCTACAGGGTATTTTGGAGACTAGAGAGAATACACGCTAAGGAGGAGTTCTTACGCAGAAAAGATGTTACGAGTCATTTCGAGGTCAAGATCAGACGCCGACTGAAGAAATCTCAAGATCCTGACATGGAATCACTCAAAACAAATCAAACCGAAGAGCAACCGAAGTCAGTCCGGAGCTTAAATACACCGATAGTTTTGTAAAAACGTCACAAAACTCATCCTTTTGCCCAAGGTGACCGGTGGCTTTTGGTTGGAGGTAACCAAAGGAGGAGAGACTCCCCCTTTTACCACCCAAAACCGGCGGCTATGACCTCCTCCCCTCTTCCCTTGGATGAAACCATGTGGTTTCATCTCATCCATCCATATCCTCCTCTTTTGGCTATAAATACAAGCCTCTCTTCACTTGTAAAATCATCCTCAAATCTCAAAAACACTTATCTCTCTAGTTTTGGTACTTTGTAATCTTTGGTTTGAAATCTATAATATTCTTGTTGGTTCTTGAATATTGTAGATCATTTTTGAGTACTCTTGTCAGTTCTTGAGTACTCAAGCTTTACTTTATTATTCTTGAGTACTCTTGTCGGTTCTTGAAGTACTCACCCCTTTCCCTTACTGTCTTTACTTTCGAAAACTTTACTTTACTGTCTTTAAAAAACCTTTTCAAGTACTTAGTTATGATGTCCTCTTCCATGGATATTCGTAGCTAAACTCTTTATTCGGTTAAAGGAGTGTACTTGTGTCATAAAATGTTTTAGACCCTGCACTTAGTGCCTCTATCTGTCCAAAACTTGTTCTATGTGCCATATAACAGGCTAGAACTTCCAAGGTTGAGTGGAAGCTTTAACGGGAAAAGCTCTTCCGTGGGGTTCGTGAACATACTCGGGTAAGTGGATGCTTTAATGGGCAAAGCTTATCTGAGGAGTTCGACCTATTTCAAAAACCATTTGGTTGATCGTAACTGAAGATCAAATGGATGCACATAAGGCTAAGATACTTTGAAAGGTGGAATTAGTCTAAAATAGAAAAAGTGTTTTAAACGATGTTGCAAGTCTTGTGCTAGAAATAGCCTCGATTCATCTTTGAATACGTAGGATGATCATTAACGGTCAATGATAAACAACTATGATACAAGGCCCCTGAAACCGAATCTTTTCTTGACTTAAAACACCACCTGCACTTTACTTTCTTAGTATAAACTGCACTATCAACTGCTGACGTTCCGCAAGACTTGCCGATCACGCAACAACCGCTGTAAGTCTTCCTGTTTATTTTCAGTATTTACTTTTATGTCATTTACTTTTCCACACCAAAAACCAAAACCAACCAACCAATCACTTAGTTGTTAGCATTAAAACCTCAATCAACCTAAAAACACGCTCCCTCGCTGTACAATCGCCTCAAAGAATAGCTTATCCCCCTAATTCCCTTGGGTTCGACCCCTACTTACCACTTGCTACCCAGTAGTTAAGTCGCGAGTAGCGGACTTATAAATTTATTTGCACATTTTGCTCTGACGATAAGCAATCTGTCAAATTGGCGCCGTTGCCGGGGAATTAGCAATCGGATAAGTTGTTCTTTCCCTCCCCTTCTCATTACGCTACCCACTACATATGCATGGACAACAAGACATCTTCCTCTGTTCGGAGGTATGGATGGAGAAGACCCCGTGATGCATTGCCACAACTTTCACCATAATTGCCGCCGCATAAAACCTGAAAACAAAATGTTAGAGGAGTTTAAGTTAAAATGCTTCAAATTCTCTTTAACTGACTTCGCGACAATTTGGTATTACACGTCAACCGTTATGCATGCTGAATATTATGTGGACCTTCGCGCTCAATTTCTGAAAGAATTCTCCCCCCATCCTTACGACATGACACCCGCGAGAAGATCATGTGCCTTCAACAATCCCGGGATGAGACTTTGGACGAATACTACACGTACTATGACACCATAGTCTCGCGCTGCCCGCACCATGGGTTTACCGAAATATTCCTTCTTCAAAAATTCTTCTGTGGAATGAGGCAAGATGAGTTCTCAAGGATCAGTGACGCAGTGGGAGGATCAGCCATGCACTTATCCCTGACTCAAATCTGGGATGTTATAGACGACTTGGCCAAAGCCACAAAACGAAGGCCAATGCCCCGACCTAATAGAGGAATACAGAACCTGTCAAGGTGGAGAAAGTTAGAAAGCCCGAAGAAGAAGTGGCTCCAGTTAAAGAGGAGAAGTCTGTGGCAGCTCCAACAGTCAAAGAATTTATCAAGACAGAAGATCTAGCTGAACCAGTTGAAGAGGAAGTTATCAAAACTGAAAGTGTGACTGAACCAGTTGAGGAACAGAAGCCAGTTGCTCCTGATGCAGTAGAAGATATCAAGACAGAGGCTACGGCTGAACCAATGGAAGAGGAGAAGCCAGTTGAAGTTCCTGAAGCTGATGAAGTTGTCAAGACTGAAACAACTGAAGTGGAGAAACCGGTTGCAGTTCCTACAGATGATGAAGTTGTCGAGACTGAAACAATTAAGGAAGAGCAAGCAGTTACTACACCTGTTGTTGAAGAAATTTTAAATCCTGATGTTCTAGTTGAGGAGGTCGAGCAGACAGTACAAGATTTAATTATTGAGCTGCCCAAAGCTAAGAAGTTGCTGGAGTTTGCGCCCGTGATGCATCCACAAGCTAAAGGGAATCAATTAACAATAGTCATAGCTGTGGAACAAGGGTCTATAAAGTTGAAGGTAGGTAATGATGTGATTTAGCTTCACAATCATGGCCCATTCAAGATGAATGAGGTCCTACATTTAGAAGAGAACTCGAGGTCGAGTTCTTTTGAAGTAGAGGAGACTGATGTAGGAGCGTTTAGGGCTCCGAATTAGTATTTTAGCTTTATTCTTTGTTTTTAGATTGTAGCAGCTGATGATTATCTTTAGCAGCTGATGATTATCTTTAGCAGCTGGTGATTATCTTTTAGCAGCTGATGATTATCTTTTAGCAGCGGATAATTATCTTTTTAGATTTCCTTTCTTAATTAGGTTTAGTTTTCCTTTCTTAATTAGGTTTTATGTTTTCCTATTTAAACCCACATTAGGGTTTCAGTTATGTATCTTATTTTCTTTTCAATAAAACCTTTGGTTTTTGTTTTTGGTGGATTCCAAAACTCTCTTGGTGGATTCCAAGTTTTCTGGTGGATTCTAGAGTTATCTTTTCTGGTGGATTCCAGAGTTATCAATCGTATTCATTGCTTGTGAATTCGATTCTATCCAAGGTTTAGCGCTTGCTATTCCTTTTGAGATTTCCCGCTGTGTCATTAGAGGACGAATTGCATCAAAGGATATGTTTGTGCATTTGATCAATTATGGATTTATGAACGGTTACAATACTTGGACATCACATGGTGAAAAGAGTAACGAACTTTCAGCGTACACATTGAGACAACAATGACTTGCAGAGAGACATGGAGAATCAAGTAGTGGTGCGATGCATCATCAAACAAACCCAACCATAGAGATGATTGAAGATCAGTTTCCTTTTAGACATTTTGACAGTTGTAATATTGTGTAGTCAAAAGTAATTTATAATGACCGGTAAATACCGGGTCGTCCAAGGAGCAATTATAAACCTAAGATCACTATTCGATTTCACTAAATAAGTCTATTTCCTAAATGATGGTTCAAATTGTCGATTGTCAAGTATTAAGTGAATCAATGAAAGGAAAAGGTTGTTTTCAAGGGTTTAAAAAGCGTTCCTAGGGTACTACATCCCTCCTTGGTGTACTAGACTCTCGATAAGTACAATTTCATGCAAGAACAAGCAATGTAATGGTTAGATTTAGGCGTGCGACTATTAAATCAAATTCCATCCCTAGATTACTTCTTTGATTTAAGGAAGAGGCACCTCGCACGTGAGCTTCAATCGCTAGATATTTTTAGCTCACGTCCAACTCAAGTTTCTCAATCATCAACACTAGTTGAGTGATTGATAAACAAGAGCGGTGAAGACCAAGCCTATCTCGATGCTAGGATGAGTCACGCTAGTGATTGTCGCCTAGCAAGGGTGAATCTACTTGCATTCTTGAACTATTAGTCTCATTCGCTAGAATATTCAACTTCAAGTTCATGTTTCTAAACCACCTAGGCATTTTATCAAACACTTAGAGGGCATAGAGTTGACATATGATCAAAGTAGATTCACAACCATAATAAAGCTTCATTCAAACATGTATTTAATAGATGATAGAGTTTCATACACCAAGGAGGTCCTAAGGACCCTTAGAAACTAGAAGTGACTACTCACAAGTCATATTCATTAATGATCAAAAGTAGTTTTTTACAAGATGATGAAATAGAAACAAAGAAGATGAAGAAACTAGGATGAAAGTCTCCCTTCTATCCTTGAGTAGCTCCAAGCTTGATGCCTTGATCTCAAAACCCTTGCTTATCTTTCAAAAACCCTCGATTCTTGTGCTAAAACTCCCAACTTTCTATTTATAGCCAGCGAATAAAAATTGTGCCTTTCAGGGAGGACCCGGTCGGGTGTGACGGGACTCGACCGGGTGATGAGTTATTTGGCGAGAAGTGGAGCTGGGACTCGACTGGACGCCAGGAGACTCGGGCGAGTGCAGCTTTTGTCCGAGCGCTCTGCACTGAGGACCCGGGCGGGTGCATAAAGAACCGGCTGGGTACAATGCATGTATATCTCAGCCGGGCGCCAGGAGACTCGGGCGGGTGAAACGCTATTCGGGTGACATGGGCATCTGGGACTCGGCCGGTGATCGAGGGACTCGGGCAGGTGCATTCATCCGAGCGTGTTGTAATGAAGACCCGGGCGGGTGCCATGGGACTCGAGCGGGTCATGGCTGATTTCATGAAAAACTCCTCATTTTCTAGCCAAAATTGAGATATTCCATGAGGTTTGATCTTCCCAAGATCCGGAGTCGTATACGCAGTTTATGACCTAGATCATCAATAAGTGGGTCAAATGGCAACATAATAATGTCGGAAACGAATCAAAACACCTAGTAAAAGTAGAGAAATGATAGTCAAGAATTTGACTTATCACATTTGCATCAAGAGGATGATAATATGAATATGAATCCACCGGATGGTGATTTAGGGAGTAAGATGGCTTATGAAAGCTATAACAATCTTATAGGCGAAGCACAAACTCCTTTGTACAGAAATTGTGAGAAATATGTTCTTGAAACCATTTTGAGGGCAATGCAAATGAAAGTGGAGAGTCGACTGTCGGACAAAGGGTTTAACAAAATGCTGCGAATCACGAAAGAAATTCTTCCTCACGATAACATCTACCCTGGCTCTTATAAAGATGTTAAAAAAGTTTTAAAGAACATGGTTTGGGTTATGAGACCATCCATGCTTGCCAGTATGGATGTATATTATACTACAAAGAGTTTCAAGATCATGTTATTTGCCCAGTCTGTGGCGAGCCAAGATACGCGCAGCGTGGTAGTAAAAGCAAGGTTCCAAAGAAGACGGTGAAGTATTTTCCTTTGACTCCAAGATTGCAGCGCCTGTATATGACACCACACATTGCAGGGCAAATGCGATGGCACGCAGAAAGAAAGGTTAATGACGAGGAGTTTATTAGACACCCTGCAGATGGAGAATCATGGAAAACATTTGAAAGGACTTTCTTGAGTTTGCAAGTGAGATTAGAAATGTGAGACTTGGATTAGCAACTGACGGTTTTAATCCTTTTGGAGCATCGGGCCTCTCTCACAGCACATGGCCTATTGTTCTTATTCCCTACCATTTGCCACCCCATACATGTATGAAGAAGGTGATAAACATACTTTGTATGTTGATTTCGGGACCGAAGTCTCCTGGAAAGTACTTCAATGTTTTTATGAGGCCTCTTATTGATGAGTTGAAGGAGTTATGAAGATAAGGTGTTTGTACCTATGATCGGCATGATGGGTCATCGTTCATTATGAAAGCAGTTGTTATGTGGACTATTAGTGACTTCCCGGGTCTAGGGATGTTGGGAGGCCTTAAGACTAAAGGGTACAAAGCATGTCCTTTATGTCTAGATGAAATTGATGTCACCCATCTTACTGGAAGGATGTCATATCAGGGACATCGAAGATGGCTCCCAAAAGATCATACTTGGAGGTTTGCAGCAAATAGATTTAATGGGAAGGTTGAGTTTAGGGATCCACCAAGGGAGGCTTGTATAGTCTGAAATTGTCAGAAAACCTAGCAATCCATCTTTGATTCTCAAATCCATCTCAAACTCTAGGTCTGCTATTATTCTACTGCCTGGAATAACAGTGTACTTTAATTGGATTATCCCACTTTGAGTTTCCTGTAACCCAAGGCAAATTATACAAAGGTGGAAATATCGATTTCGGAAAGCAAATTTACGCGATCCAATCTGATATCCAAGCGACCTAATTACTAATATCGAAGTTTGCTGCTTTTGGAAGACTCTTCTGTGAAGAAGCAAGCTTCCATCTTTGCCTTGTTGAATTTACTGCTGATTTTCTACAAGCAGAAGACGACCTAGCAACTGCAGTATATAAATATTCAACGTCTTTTTCATTTACTGTTTCAACATGATAGCCATTTTGGCGTATATCTCTAAAACTCAAATGTTTCTTTTTGATCCGGTTGAAATTATTGTCACTTCTATGATAAATTATGTACCATTAAATAACAATAATTGGGTCATTCCGTAGTCTTCAATAAGATTTGATTCACTAAGCTACTAACGTGTTCTTCTCCCAGCTGATACTGTGGTAAAATGTGTATGTTAGGTTGCAATCGCACATAAATCTTATTATGAATGTTGCAATTGCTGGCTTATATTTAAGCTTGGGCAATTATTCCTAAAAGGAACTTTTGTGACATAAGTTTTGTATTGGCTCAAAGGTAAGAATGAGTTTTTTTCCTTGTTGCCCTGGTTTGAAACTCGTATCACATTTTTACCGTATTTGAAACTGAAATATCACTTTTGCCCTGTTTTTAATAAGACCAGTTTCTCCCAAACCGGTTTGGTTCATTTTCGATATAATTGGTTTCTCCCAAACCGGTCTGGTTGATTTTCAATATCACATTTGGGAGAAACCGGTTTGATGACTATGCTCTTGCGGGGTTTGAATTGGTTTGGGGCGAACCGATTTCATTTAAATGAAATCGGTTTTCCAAGGACCGGTCTTCTGCAAAATTAGTAAGTCATTTCACTTAAATGAGACCGGTTCCCCCTCCCCCCAACCGGTTTGACACGTCACCCACAAACGCATATACTTGGGTACACGTAGGACCAAAATGCACGCATACGCTTACTCATCTAACTGGTTTGGTTGAAAATCAATAAAAACGGTTTCCCCCAAACCGGTTTTAACCAAAAATAGAAAAAACTGATTCCTCCCAAACCGATTTTTTTTAAAACAGGACAAACTGATATTTGAGTTTCAAGCATGGTAAAAGTGAAAATCGAGTTTCAAAGTAGGGCAAAAAATAAAATAAAAACTCGGTAAGAATTCATAACCTGTTAAGTCTTTTATTTTTTGGTCCATTGACTTGTGACTTAAAAAGTTAAAATTGACTTGTGACTTAAAAAGTTAAAATTGAATGAATACCCAAGACTTTAGGGTGGACTCAGCGTTTGGGTTGCGCTGAGCTAATCCAAAAGTTAAAAATTGAATGAATACCCAAGACTTTAGGGTGGACCGAAAGTTATATTTTGGTCCATTGACTTTTGGTCGAGCTGCTGAGCTAATCCATAAGCTTAAGGATGTCCATGAAGATCAGCACTGAAGGTGTGTGGTGCAGAGAGGTAAAATCTGCAGGTTATATTTTATTTGAAATAGGTCAACGCCTACTCAGCAGCAATGATAAGACTATCAACAAGGATTTTATGCATACAACCACCTCTTTTCGTCTTCTTGATAAGTTCCATTTTCATCCTTAGGATTTTCAAGACAAAAGCTCCATATTTGTTCCTTGCTAGTCGTTTCTTTACGAAATTTTTTGTAATTGCGAGCTCTCCAAGTCTCATATGTTGCTACTGTAATAATGAAAAAAACCATTAACTTTTCAGCTTTGGATCTCCAATGTCTATTATGCTGCCACTGAATCACATCCTCCCAATTATTTCAATGAGTTTGAATCCCGACCATCTCCAGAAATTTATATAACGGTATGAGACCTCTACATTGAAAAGATAAATGATTCACACCCTCAAACTCACAGTGACGGCAGCTACATTTCTTTTGGTCCTCCGTCATGCCTCTGATTCTATCTTTTGTATACAATCTATTTTGTAGCGCCAACCAGGTGCAGAAACTGTGCTTGGAGAGAGAAACACCGTTCCACACCAGTTTTGTCCAAGGAACTTCAGCATCATTATCTGCTAATATCTCATACGCACCCTTAGCTGAATAAGGGTCATTGTTGTGAGCCCAAGTGCAGACCATATTACCATCATACTGAATACATCTTTGTGCGTCTTGTCGTAGCTTCAGAATATTTTTGAGAACCCATGAATGATGGGTCTTCTCTTCTACTTCCCATATGTTCAGATTGTTAAAGAAATAAGTGTGCAGCCACCTTATCCACAAAGAGTCCTTTTCCAGACAAAAGTCCCACACTTGCTTTAACATCAATGCCTTATTGAAGACAAGAACGTTTTTAATCCATTTTTTACTGTTAGATAGTGCTCATAAATCTCATGATAAGTACCCAAAGATTCATAATGAACTTCGTGACAGACATCACAAAAGTAGAAGTAGTCTATCTAACGATCGCCGAAAGAAGGCATCGTTCAAGTATACGATTTTTGAACCCTGATAGGTTTAGCAGTCGACCATTTTAGGCCACCCTCCTCTTTTGTTTTTGTAACTCTCTTCCAAGCTACTAAATTCCGCTTCCTTGAAATCGAACCAGACCACAGGAAGTTGCGACAAATAGCTGAAATCTTCCTCAAGACAGTTTTCGGGAAAAGAAGGACTCTCATCCAATAAGAACTAATAGTGCTGAGAACATGCTTAATCAGAACTAATCTTCCAGCATAAGAAAAGTGGCGAGTAGCCCAAGCTCTTATCTTGCTCGTCATTTTGTCGATTAAACCTTCATAAGCTTGTCTCCTTAGGCTTCTCCCATCTAAAAGAACTCCCAAGTACGAGAATGGAAGCTTACCAACCTGAAAGCCCACTGCTTGTGCAAAAAACTGTTGTTCCGCTTCATCACAACCACCAAAATACATGGCAGACTTGTTCACATTAACATCTAGGCCAGACCACCCATGGAAGTTGGAACACAGTAAGGGCTTCTTTGATCTTCTGCAGGGATCCCAAATCAGCCTTAGAAAAGATAATCACATCGTCAGCAAACATCAGGTGACTCAGGGATATCCTAGCGCATTTAGGATGGTACCCAAACTCATTAGATTGTCTCATCTGCCCAAGAACCCTGCTAAGCACCTCCATAACAAGGGTGAAGAGATAAGGCGAGATGGAGTCTCCTTGAGAAGCCCTATGCTGCTGCTGAAATAACCTTCTAAACACCCATTTATAAGCACTGAAAACTTTGATGTGGTCACACAAGACATAATCTAATTCACAAACTTCACCGGGAAGCCAAATAATTCCAAAATACTCTTAAGAAAATTCCAGTCAACCATATCATAGGCCTTGGTAATATCAATCTTCAGCATGCATCTTTTACTCAAATGCTTTTGATTGTACTTGCATAATAACTCTTGAACTAGACTGATGTTGTAAGCGATGTTTCGACCTTTCACAAACGCTGCTTGTGATTGATCAACAAGATATTCCAGCATCTATTCAAGCTCGTCTAATTGCTATATATTTTTCTCTTCTAGGGTAGTAGACACTGATCTCATGTCACGGCTTCTCTTTTGTAGATGTATAAAAACTTTTGCCTGACCGTAGCATCTGGTCCAGCTTTAAGTCTTGCTAAGTCTTTCGTGTGTGCGTTAG
Source organism: Rhodiola kirilowii (assembly GCA_033675215.1). Lineage (NCBI taxonomy): Eukaryota > Viridiplantae > Streptophyta > Magnoliopsida > Saxifragales > Crassulaceae > Rhodiola > Rhodiola kirilowii. The sequence continues at coordinate 11,094,550 of CM066195.1, read as the reverse complement.
CCTCGACTAAACTGGAAGCTCCACCACTAGCAAACAAGCAAGTGAACTGAACTGTGAAATGGAAGATATAAACAAGATTTATTTTATATAAAAAATCCTGCTGTTTGTGTTGATACAACATAACAGATCCTACAATGATGCTGAATCATAGTAGAATGCTACACAGACATTAAATATAATACCACTTCTTACACATTCCCTTTGCATAAACAGGGATACAACATAAACCAAAATACTTCTGTTGGCTACCGGAGCATTTGTGTTTCAAGCATTTCATAATGCTTTGTACTGTTGTGCATTAAGCTGAGAGTTTGGCAATATCTCTGTTTGATCTGTTGTACTTCATGTGGCTCTTCACAAGCTGCCCAGCTGAAATGGCGGACATGAGTGAGAGCTCACCAGCAAGAACAGAACCAGCTACAATGGTAGCAAGGAGCCTGGCATTTGCCCCAGGTTCATTCTTGCTTGCCCCTTTTACTCCCAAAAGGTTGAGGCATGCTGATTGTGATGCCAGCTGGGTACCTCCTCCGACGGTACCAACCTATAACACGCCAATATAATACCATCATCAGTTGATTAATTGTATTCTGTAAAGCAAATTATAATTATCATCAGCGGAAGGGTTTACGACCTCAATTGAAGGCATTGAAACAGATACATGAAGGTCTTTTCCATCATTGATAGCTTCCATCATGGTAATGCAGTTGGAGCTCTCAACATTCTGAGCAGGATCCTGACCAGTAGCTATGAAGATAGCTGAGACAATATTGCTGGCATGCGCATTAAAGCCACCAAGCGATCCAGCCATGGCGGAACCCGTTAGGTTCTTGAGCATGTTTAATTCCACTAATGAGGCAACAGTTGTCTTGAGAACCTTCTTGACTACCTCCTCCTTGATTATAGTCTCACAAACAACAGACTTTCCCCTTCCTTCAATCCAGTTCACTGCAGCCGGCTTCTTGTCCGAGCAGTAGTTACCTGGTCAGCATCAGAAGTTAAAACCAAAGGGCCATGGATCATTTATTCCAAAGCGAAAGGACAAATTTGAAAGACCATGGATCATTTACTCTAATGCAAAAAGTCAAACAGAGAGACCAAGAGACCACGTTCCAATAATTTGTACAGGTAGCAGTCAAGCATTTAAACAGCGAGACCAGATCATAAACATCAAGATCAAATGGCAAGTCTTTGCTTAGGAGTCTACCTGAGATGCCAATGACATCCATGTCAAAGAAATCCTCCTGCAAATAGTCCAAGACATTCTGAACTCCTTTTGACACCATGTTCATCCCCATCGCATCACCAGTGCTGCAAGAGAATCTCATGTACAAGTTTTTTCCGGCAATTGCGCACTTGATGCTCTGAAGCCTCCCAAATCTGCTTGATCTGCAATCACAATGAAACATCCCAGATTAAAACTTTCACCAACAAATCAAGTAATCAAACAAAATTGTCTACAAATTACAATCCAGTAAATGCTTGGCAATTAGCATACTTGTTGAACACATGAGACAACATTTCAAAGTTCATCGGATTCTCCAAGAGATACTTAAGCTCAGCAGCCCTCTTAGCCGACCCAAACCTCACCACAGGAGCTCTGCTCATAGCATCTCTCAGCAACACACTGCTAGCTCCACCAGACATGTAAATAGCCTTGCAGCCTCTGTTGGTACTGGCCACCAAGCACCCTTCAGTCGTGGCCATAGGCACAGTGTACTCCCTCCCATCAAGCAGCAACGGTCCAGCAACACCAACCGGGATCTGCACATACCCAACCGGCATCTCACAGCACTGCCCCAAAATTGACTCATAGTCCAAACCTTCCAACGGCAGCCCCTTCAAAGACTTCCCTGTTACCCTCTGCAATGCCTCCCGTCTTATCGCTGCAGCGCGCTTGCAATCACCGAGTCTTGACTCCAGCGAGTACGACGGAATTTCCCCTGCAACCACTTTCTTCACAATCTCCTCATCCTCTTCTGATGACATAACCGACGGCACAGCTGGATTCATCGATATCTTGACCGGCGCACACTCGATCGCTGCGCCACACGGCGTAATCCTAGCATCCTCCTTAACAATTGCCGCATCGTTATCCACCTCTCCCTCGCCATCAGCCCAAACATCATCGGACGACCTCCACATCACCGACTGCACGAAATCGATCCCAAAAAACCCTAACAAGTAAATAAACGACGCCAGAAAGCCCAAAATAGCAACGATCTCAGAAAACGAAACAACATGGAGCGGCGCGCCCTCGCGGATCTTCTCCCTCCACCTGATGAGCAGAAAATAGACCACCGAGAAAAACAGCGTCAGGAAAAAGGCATTAGTGACGAACAGAGGTAGCGGCAGAGCATCTGACGGCTTAGCCGCCGGCCGATCATCCAAACCTTTCGGCGATACTTTAGGTTGCTTGGCTGATTGTTTGGAGACTGGTGGTCGCCGGCGGACGTCCATCGTCGAGGTGGTGGCGGGATGACTCCGACGATGGAGGAGAGAGTGACTTAGATCGGAAGTCTGAGGAATTTCTTCTTACGGAGAAGATGAAGATGAGAAGGGATGAGTATGGAAATGGAGGGAGTAGCGACGGTTTAGAGCACTGCTCTCATTTATAGTTTTTTTTTTTTGATTATTGATGTATTTTCTATTAAACATTCAAATCATATTGACAATTATAAATGAACGCTTCCATTATGTTATGGTTGGGAAAACCGTGATATAATTCGTATAAAATATATTATAATTCGTCAGTTTTACTCTCACTTCCTTCTGCTATACATTTTATTTTTGTTTGTGACATAAATATACTTCACGAATATTTTATTTTTGTTTGTGACATAAATCGTACTTCACCAATATTAGAGTAGGTGTACTTGCCAAATGAATAACCCTGTGTGGTCGACTGACTACACCATAGTTATGGTTGAATAAGAGCGAGAGGGACATTGTAATGAATGAGTTGCACATGGTGGTCACTAGCATGCCAGGCTCTCATGACAACAAATAAAATCATTAAAATTTAAAAGTGAACATGTACGTTAAAGAAGTTTTAGCTGGTTGGGGATAAGTATTATTGGTAAAGATTTATGATGAAAAGTGTGCAGGTTTGTGGCTTTAACAGCATATGCATCGGTTCTTGTTGGAACCCTTTGGTTTTGATGATTACAAACACTTAGCTAATGTGTTGCCTAAGTGTACAGAAATTCATGGGCAGATTTGTTGTTGCAAGTTTCAGGTGAGGAAACGCAAGCATGCGAACATTGATTGAAGTTTGAAGTTGGGACGAACGAATTGCGGTTCAAGAAGATTCGAATTGAACCAATTAAAGAGCCTTGAGAACCACGCAACTAGGGCGAGTTGGCGTGTTGAGATCGAAGATAATTCGTGAAGATTAATCACAGATTTGGAAATCAAGAAGAAGATATCTGATTAGCAGAATATGGAGAAGAATATTCTACAGATCAGATTTGGCAAGTTCTGTTTGATGGATAAACAGATTAAATGAAGATTGGAGAAGAAAGGAAGATTCTAGAAGGAGTCTTGTCTTATTGAACTGAAGTCCATTAGGGTTTGGACAGTTGGGCTGGCCCAGGATATTGGGCCCAGAGTTTAAGACATTAACAAACTCTATATAAAGAGCTAGGGTTTGACAAAATGTCTTGTGGATGCTGAGCGGCGGATTTAGAGAGAGAATAACTGCGGCTACCTTATGGAGAATCAAGCTCTTGCATAAGAAGAGGAGCAGCACCGCCAGCATTGCACGCACTGAGGCGTGGAGTTCTCTTGAGAAGAACGGAGCGACTGCATTCCAGGAGGAAGATTGCTGAAGTCGCACACACGGAGGTTTGTGGTAAGAATCGATTATTCCATCCGGTTGAGTAGAGGTCATCAAATAGAATCTGTGTGATCTAGTTTGTAAACCCTACAAGCATATCGGGAATAAAAGGAATAATCTGATTTCGAAAATCCTTTCAGTGGAAACTGAAAGGTAGTGGTTTTTAATCTTATCATAGTTTTGATAAGGTTTTCCACTATATATCATTGTGTTGTTATTTCTGCTGTTATTTTCCTGCATCAATATTCCGCTGCTACGTTAACTATCAAACGGAAAACAATATAAAATCAACTCTTAATTTCCGTCTGATAGATTATCGTATTTCGCTAACACTTCGATCCAACACGTGGTATCAGAGCCGAAGGTTCTAGATTTGTGTGTTAGCTTTGCAGGAAAGTATGTCGTCTATTAGCGATTCGTTCTGGAAACTGCCGCTTCTGAAGCCGGGACAGTTTGACTGGTGGAAAGACCAGTTTGAGGCTCACGTCTGCTCGCTGGATGGACAGTTATGGAGCATATTCGAGATGGGTCCTCTTATCATCCCACTGGACACAACAGATGCTGAAAAACCAGTGGAGAAAACTAAGGATAAATATACGGATGAGGACTACAAGAAGCTTGAAAAGAATGCTAGAGCAAAGAAAGTCCTATTTATGGCCCTTTCTCCCGGAGATCAGATTAAAGTGGCGATGCACAAAACCGCGAAGGAGATGTATGATGGATTGGTCAGATTATATGGGGGAAATGAAGATATCAAGAGAAACAGAATACTAGCTGCGATAAAGGACTATGAATCTGTTATGCAGAAGGAGGATGAATCCCTTGAAGATTTCTTCACCCGATTCCAAGTCATCATTGGACAGTTGGAATACTTGAACGAGAAGCTCCCCGAATGGAAAATCACACACCAGTTCATGCAAGCCTTGAACTCAAAGTGGGATCACGTGACACTAGCGCTGCAAGCTCAAAAGGGGATTAAGGACATCACACTAGAGGAACTGGTTGCCAACCTTCAGAGCCAAGCCGGAATCACGGAAAGAAAGATGGCTAGGAGACAATCAGACAAATCCCATGTCATAGCCTTGAAGGTAGAAAAGGCTCTCGATCTAGCACATGGAAATGAGTCACCAAAGGAGGACGATGACATAGCCCGATTAACAAGAGCCCTCACGATGGCCAATATCGGCAAAGGACAAAACTTCAGCAGAGGTCCATCAGGAGGAAGTCGTGGTAACTCCTCCAGCGGAAACAAAGGTGATACGTCGAGAGAAAATGGGGGAAACCGAGGAGAAAAAGAAGACAGAACATGTCACCACTGCCAAAAGAAGGGGCATCTGTCAAAAGATTGCTACAGCAGAAAGAAAAGAGAGCCACCCGTCCAGAAAGGAGAAGCATCCGTCCCCAAGCCAGCTCATGCCATGTTCACCGCATGGGGAGACTCGGATGAGGATAGTAACGATGGAAAGTGTTCCAAGGAGCCTTGCTTGATGGCTCATTCCACATCTAGTAAGGTAATGGAAACTAACTCCCTTGTTGATGAAGTATTTACCAAATCTGATTTTGCAGAAACTATAGCTCAGCTGTTAGACAAAAATCAAGATCTGGAGGACAGACTGGCAGAAATGCAACAGGATCATCATGCTGACATAGAAGAGAACAATCTATGGGCAAACAAAGCTATGCGCCTTGAGACAGAAATAGCAGAGCATGTAAGCAAGTGTCGTACCTGTGATGGAAGAGAAAGACAGATTAGCAAGCTAAGTGACGAGCTGAAACGCTTGAGGATAGAAAATGATGAAATAGTTGACTTCAACACAGAAGTTGAAAGGCTGAATGATGAGTTGATGGACCTCAGGCAAAACAATGAGGAGCTGCTTCAAACAGTGGAAAACCTCAGACGCGAGGAGGAAGTCTTAAAAGAAGAGTGGCTTAAAGAAGTGCAAGCTAAGAAAGTTGAAGAAGAAAAGAAGGATTACAAGAAAAGGTTTGTTCGACCAGGCCTTGGATTCGAACAAGAAAAGGCTACTAAAGGAAAAGGCGTTGTGGTGGTGGAAGAAGGTGAATCCTCTCGGCAGAATAGAAGGCCTCGGACCATTAGACATACTAGAAGGGAAGCCAGTCCACAGGATGGATGTCACCTCTATGATACTGACTCAGTCCCTTACAAGGCTAGGAAAGCCTATGAAATCTGGCAGAAGCAGAACCTTAGTCATAGGCCTTCAAAGATAGACCTTCAAGCAAGGAAGAAAAGAACATCCACACCACCTGGCAGAAGTAAATATATTGATCTTCTATGCCACAGATCATGCTGGCATTGTGGACAATCTGGACACCATAGAACTGAATGTCCAAGACTGAGGAAGACACATGAAAGGAACCGCAACTGGCTGGACACCCAAGACCACCATCCAGAAGCTAGTTATCAAAGGAAAGCTAGTGCATATAGAAAGAAAGGGAGAGTCGATCACTTTCGCCCCCACTATGATCCAGAAATCTGTGGTAGACCAAGGAGCACGCCCATGCGAAAGATTGATATAACTAACCATGATACTTACTATCAATCTTATTATGTTCCTGTTGCTAAATTCATTCCTAAACCCAGTAAGCCCAAGCTTGTCTGGGTTCGGAAAAACTGATCTTTTCTTGCAGGAAGGAGTGAGGTCCCATCCCTGGTATTTAGATAGCAGCTGCTCAAAGCATATGACAGGGAATCCAGGATGGTTTGACTCGCTCCATAAACACTCCGGAGGAAGCAAAATCTTCGGAAACAAAAGCAAAGGAAATGTGATAGCTATGGGAGAGGTAAGAATTTCAGATACTATCCGAATCGGGCAAGTAAGTTTGTTGAAAACTTGAAATACAACCTGATAAGTGTGTCTCAATTGTGTCAACATGATAAAAATCAAGTTATATTCAACTCTAATGACTGTATTCTGAGGTGTAATGAGACAGGGAAGACAGTTCTGAGAGGAATTCGTGTGAACGAAATCTGCACCGTAGATCCAAATTTTGTCCATGAGGAAGAACTGTGTCTATCAAGTACTGCAGAAGCCTCCATCTCATGGAACAGGAAGTTTGGTCATGCAAGTATGAGGCTGCTGCACAAACTCCATCAGATGGAATTGGTAGTTGGCTTACCCAAGGTGAAAAGCACATTTGATCAAGTGCTTTGTCCACAATAACGGTAAGGAACACTTGGGTAAGTTCGATGCTCGGAGAGATGAAGGAGTGTTCGTTGGATACTCCAGCCATAGCAAGACTTACAAAGTCTACAACCTAAGGCTAGAGCAAGTTGAGGAAAGTGTGCATGTAAGATTCGATAAGACGGTGATGGCTGGTCACTTAATACAAGATTCTTCATCTACGACTATGATTGATGCTGGGGAGCTCCGGTTTGTCAATGAGTCAGATCCCGACTGGGAACCTCCACCAGCACCCACTGCTGAAATACCTCACATGGATATCCACTAGGGAGATGAAGTACTACCAGACCATTAGGCAGATCAAGATGAAATAGCTGATCCACCAGGTGGAAATGATAATGATAACCCTGTGGTGGAAGCTGACGAAGAGCTCCCTGGAGAAGAAGAAGTGGTCGTTGAACCTACTCCTGCTAACCCTGAGGGGGAACTCAGAACCACACGATATGGACGAGTGGTTCATCGACCAGCTAGATTAGAGAATTACCAGTGCTATATCTCTCAGGAACAGGTAGATCTTAACTCCTTATATCAATTTTGTGGATTTGCCTCTTGTGTCTCTCTTGCAGAACTGAAGACCGTAGCAGAAGCGCTCAAGGACCCAGAATGGGTCAATGCCATGCAAGAGGAGATGCACCAGTTCGAAAAGAACAAAGCCCGTCTGGTGGCCTACGCAGATGCTGATTATGCCAGCTGCAAGACAGACAGAAAGTCTACGTCATGGATGACACAACTCCTTGGACCATGCCTGATATCATGGGGATCCAAGAAGCAGTTCTCCATTGCCTTATCTACCGTTGAGGCCGAGTATATCGCAGCTGCTGCTTGTTGCGCACAACTCATATGGATAAGACAACAGCTAAGTGACTACGGTGCTAATCTTGAATGTGTTTCAATTCTATGTGATAATACCAGTGCCATTAATATTTCTAGAAATCCGGTACAGTTTTCACGTACTAAACACATAGAAATCAGATATCACTTTCTGCGTGATTGTGTAGAAAAAGGCACCATAGCCATGGAATACTGCAGAACTAAGGAGCAGATCGCAGACATCTTTACGAAAGCACTGCACAGGGAGCCCTATGAGAAGCTAAGGCTTGAATTAGGTATGACATCCCTTACCTAGTCTGTATTCTATGTTAGATTTCTCCAATGATTGGCTAGACTAGGTTGCATGCTAAGTTTCCATGGTATGGAATTACTGCTTATGAAATTGAAAACTGTGTGAAAGTTTCTCTGTGAGCTCACCCTGCATGCTTGATAAATAAGACTACTAGATAGCAGAATCTGAGCATGGCACATAATTCTTTGTAGCCCAAAAGAGACTTCCTATTTTGAACCCTCAATACATGCCAAGGAAGTACTCTAAGACCAACCTAAGCCTATAATGTGTGGAGACTGATTGTTGGTTGTTTAGCCCTTTGATTATGAAACATCACATATTTTTTGCAATCTCCACACCGCATGATATTGCTTTGATTTGACTTGGTGAATTGCTTGCTTCATAATTGAGTGGTGTTTTTATTGTACCTCTTGGGTAAACCTAAAGCACCACAATCCTTGTGAAAACCATGAGATAGAACCGGGGTTAATTCCAAACTGATTCAGACTGGTTCAATCAGTGGATGTGGCTGGTTCAATAAGCAAATGTTGGTGAATAAAGGTTGAAAAGGTTAATTGCTCCTAGCCTTAAAGCAGAAATGAAGCACTTATGTTGATTGGACAGAAAGGTATGATAAGAAACTGCAGAGCAGACTGCCATAATCACATGGGAAGATGAACAAACCAAAAGGTGTGTAGTCAAAGCAATTAAAGCAGGTTTTCTCCCAGCTGGACACGTGGAAGTAATCCACTAAAATTGGGGAGTTACGAGGCAGTTGGCAATTACTCTTTGAAATTGGAGAGAAGTTTATCCGCAAATTGATTCGGCGTATCTAAATTCAATTTTTCAAGATTGAAGTGCCGTTTGGAGGATTAGCGGCTGCCAGCACGAACAGAAATTCTAAGTGCTACATTTATCGCGATTAAACTGACATGTATGGAGAAAAGCAAGAGCTGCGTCTGCCGCTCGTTCGTCATCATGATGGATGCTGCTGTTGTCTTTATGGCGTGGAAAAACAGCAAAGTGTTGGTACGTGAACAGTCCGCAACACTTAATACCTGCAGATGGCCATGTGGCAGAAAATTGTGGAGCAAATTCAAAATTGGGAACTGCAAGAGGCGGTTTAGTTTCTGCCTAAGTCTGAATTTGGAGGGGAGTTGGCCTTGGCTAGTATGGCTTCACCAGAACGTGTCCTTGCTACTGTGGATGAGAAAAATGACAATGCTCAAATGTGAAGTTGTCGAATGAGCAAATTCTTTATCATCAGTGAGCATGCAGCGCAGCTCATTGTTTATGATCACAGGTCTGTTGTGCAGACTGCTTTGGATGGTGATAGTTCTCCTGCACGCCAGATGATTGATGAAATATCTGTGAGAGGTTGGCGCTGCTACAAGGCATTTATTCTGACAAAGAAGGAGATCATAATGGCACGAATGAGACTCGGATGTGATGCCGTTGCCAGGAAGATTTCATGTTAGGCGGTCAGTTTGAAGTGGAGTGATGGCTATGAAGATGTAATAAAAGGAAATTTCTAGGGCTTCTCACAGTATAAAGAAGAGAAGCAAAAGCGGATCTTGGCACCCATCAGCTAGAAGTGGAGAATGTTATGTCTACTGTTCCTGGTATGGAGGCCATTGACAATATTGGTTGGACGTTTGTTGAAGCCATGTGATGGTAGAATGCTCGGATAACCACCCCACAGCACCTCAGGAGGTTGATCCTCTGGAACAACATCCGTTGCATCCAGATGAGGGGTCACCCGACGTGATTGAGGCTTTGCAGAGGCTATCTAGAAAGGAGATCCGTGGTGGCGGAATTGGTAATCGATAGGGAGTTTCTAGCTACACACCAGCTGGCGGAATTGTCAACTTTCAGGATTTCCTCCTGATTGACAAGTTAAGAGCCAAAGAGCATATCAGCCTTCCCAAGCAGATTTTACAGTATATGAAATACTGCGCTGCGAGTAATAAGCATGGGTTGCCATACCCTGGAATTGTGAAGAAGATACTAGTTCACCTTGGGCTGTATGTGCCGAAAAAGGAAGTGAATCTATACTCTGTTCTGGGTGGAAGAACGACCAGTATGAACCCGCACCTCCTCTGACAGACGCTCTTCATGAGGTGGATCCTCTGGACAAGCTTCCAGACGAGGGATCACCAGCGGTGATTGAGGCGTTGAGAAGTCTGTCTGGGAAAGTGGTGTTGCTAACTGAGAAAGTAGCAAATTTGGAGTTGTTATATGAGAAGGTGGTGAAGAAATCTGTTGCTGGCTGTGAGGTGGAATTGCGCGCCAAGATGGAAGCGATTGAGTCGTTACCTGCGCTGATGAAGGAGATGGAGGAGTCTGCAAAAATAAATATGATTCATGGGACTCAAATCAAGGAGGAGATAAAGGAGCTAAACCGTTAGTTGAGGTTTGTGGGCACAGAACTGGTTGACCAGTTGAAGTTACTGGTGAAGGATTAGCCTGGTTTCTGTCTCATGGTTTCCCCCTCTTTTGAAATCCCCACCACATCATCCTTAAATTTTTTTTTGGTGACTCTTTCTTCGTTGACTTGCTCCCTTCTGCTTGATAGTTGTTTGATTGTCTGCTTGCTGTGTGTCCCTAAGGGGACTTTTGCCTGTTTGATAATGCAATTTGCAGTTTTTCTTCCATTACCCGGGTATTCTTAAATTGTGATCTTTTTAATGATGCCAAAAGGGGGAAGATAACATGAGTGCACCACTTGAGGGGGAAGTCACTACTGAAATTCAAATCTAATGTCTATTTAAGGGGGAACTGTCATGAGTTCGTAGAAGTGTCTGTCTATCAGAAACTGACTGAAAAAATCTATCTGCTGGATTAGTGATGAATCTGTCTGATAGATTAGTGATGGTTTGAATTACATGTGATGGATTTCTGTTTTATTGAAGAAGTGTTTGTCATCATCAAAAAGGGGGAATCTGTTGGAACCCTTTGGTTTTGATGATTACAAACACTTAGCTAATGTGTTGCCTAAGTGTGCAGAAATCCATGGGCAGATTTGTTGTTGCAAGTTTCAGGTGAGGAAACGCAAGCATGCGAACATTGATTGAAGTTTGAAGTTGGGACGAACGAATTGCGGTTCAAGAAGATTCGAATTGAACCAATTAAAGAGCCTTGAGAACCACGCAACTAGGGCGAGTTGGCGTGTTGAGATCGAAGATAATTCGTGAAGATTAATCACAGATTTGGAAATCAAGAAGAAGATATCTGATTAGCAGAATATGGAGAAGAATATTCTACAGATCAGATTTGGCAAGTTCTGTTTGATGGATAAACAGATTAAATGAAGATTGGAGAAGAAAGGAAGATTCTAGAAGGAGTCTTGTCTTATTGAACTGAAGTCCATTAGGGTTTGGACAGTTGGGCTGGCCCAGGATATTGGGCCCAGAGTTTAAGACATAACAAACTCTATATAAAGAGCTAGGGTTTGACAAAATGTCTTGTGGATGCTGAGCGGCGGATTTAGAGAGAGAATAACTGCGGCTACCTTATGGAGAATCAAGCTCTTGCATAAGAAGAGGAGCAGCACCGCCAGCATTGCACGCACTGAGGCGCGGAGTTCTCTTGAGAAGAACGGAGCGACTGCATTCCAGGAGGAAGATTGCTGAAGTCGCACACACGGAGGTTTGTGGTAAGAATCGATTATTCCATCCGGTTGAGTAGAGGTCATCAAATAGAATCTGTGTGATCTAGTTTGTAAACCCTACAAGCATATCGGGAATAAAAGGAATAATCTGATTTCGAAAATCCTTTCAGTGGAAACTGAAAGGTAGTGGTTTTTAATCTTATCATAGTTTTGATAAGGTTTTCCACTATATATCCTTGTGTTGTTATTTCTGCTGTTATTTTCCTGCATCAATATTCCGCTGCTACGTTAACTATCAAACGGAAAACAATATAAAATCAACTCTTAATTTCCGTCTGATAGATTATCGTATTTCGCTAACACTTCGATCCAACAGTTCTTCTTAATGTTGCCAAAACTGAAGTTGTTGTTCAAAAAAAAACAATTAGCTACCGATAAAATGAAGACCGAACAAGAAGGAACTTTCCACTCCAGAAAATAAATTATGTTGGAGAATTTTTCTAGTCAGGGATAAAAGGTTGAGATTAGAAGTCCAAGTCTAATAGAAGTAGAAGTGCATCGTTTTGTTTTGCTTGAGACAACCATTCATTCAGCTTTTGGGAATGTTCATCACAAAGAAAATCCGAGGGATTGAGCACAACAAGGTATGCTATTGCCACATAACTCTTAACGGTCTTAATATTTAATTACTTCTTTTTTGTTTTGATTAAAAACTTCAGATACAAAACCCGGAGGAACAACTACATGAAATCCCAGGCATGAACAACAGGTCTGATAGAACTCAGCCTTGGGACACCATATAACAACAAAAAAACACTAATAAACCTGCCAGGTTTACACAAAAATTAGGATCAAAAACAGGACAAAAGAGCTACACTTGCAGAATTACTTTTCTCCACAGACGATCGGAACTGCGCTTAAAGACCTTCATTCCCAATTATTTACACGAGCATAATTGGCTAACCAGTATGGCTGACGCGCGTCGTCTGACGCTTCAAATTTAATATTTATATTTCCTACTAAAATTAGTGTAGCGGCAAGCAGGGTCGAACCCAAGAGACCTGGTTTGTTGAAGCTGTTACTGTAAACAATTAGAAAAGGGGGGGATTTTAGCAGTGAGAGTGCAAAAGAGAAAAACACAAAGAAGATTTCAATCAGAGAAGATATTCAGCTTAGGGTTCCTATTGTGACACGTTTATCATAGATTTCTAATGAACAAATTTTATATTTCTAAGTGTGGTTGTTCCAACAAAGGTAACTACCTTAGTATCCCGACAAAGGTGATACGCCACAATCTAACCCGACAAAGGTGTTAGACTTCTAATTTTTTTTTCTAAACTCAATAATCCGTCAAATGTATTATTTAATCTAGGTATTACTATCTACCTTTACGACAAAGTATCCAGTAGATGTTAACGGTAAGAATTAATTATTCGATTAAGCTTTGCGACAAAGCTTCCACTTAACCTCACAAATTAATTCATGTGATGAAGAACAAGAACTAGAGAAACATAAAATTGCATTAAGAACGGAAATCGCAAAACGTAGTCGCAATGTGTGAAACCCTAAACTGAAATAGAAATTTAACTACTCATAGCCATAACAAAAACACAAATATTTTTGGAATGAAAGTAGAAAAATATTCTCTTCGTCGAAAGCTTCGCGTTCTCCTCAAGAGCCATCTTGGTCTTCATAGAATGATGGATGATTATTGGGTGTTGGAAACCCTAACCCCAACCATCTTATTTATAAGCAAAAATTGGGTTTCCAAGTCTGATTTTTGGGCTGAACTTCCAAATTTCGATTTTGCTGACGTCGACCGCGGACGCTGTGCCTATTAGCTACGCGGACCATATTAGCATCGTTTTGTTTTGATTAAGACAATATTGAACCATTCATTAGTTGGGGAATTTCTTCAAATATGGCAGCAAGCAGTGGATTCTTTTAAACAGCAAATGGTGGTGCAGCAAATTGGCAGGAGATGAACAGCTTATTTCTTCTTCTTCTAATGATGATTCTCAGAAGAATCTGAATGATCTGGCTATCACAATTGTAATATCCCTAAATAATGTTAGTATGATTTAACTAATAATTTAAATTAGTTGATTAATAAAAACTAATTAATCTTGTTGATTAAAATTGTTGGGTCAAAATAGAAATAGAAAAAAAATAATTATGAATAATCATGCTTTGAATAAAAGAGAGGAGAGAGGCGTGGTGGTATTAAAATAAATTTAACAAACAATTGAAGTTAATAATTAACTAGAATTTCAGAGTAATAATGGAATTATTTGACTAGTTTGACCGAGTAAATTGAGACGTGGGTGTTGATAACCACTTAATAAGATGATTATCGGGTTAAGAGTGCGGATCTGGTGAGAAGAGCAAATCTGGTGAGAAATAAGAAATTATGATATTCGACCGATCAATCCAATCAACGGTTGAGATTATGCTTAATTGAAATTGAAATTCGTATTTATTTAATTAATTAATACATTTGAAGGGCAAATTAGGAAGAGAAAATAGTCAAAAACCTAATTTCCCTATTGTCTCGCGCTATCACTAAACTCAGATTGAAAGCGAGTCGCGGACTGAGATTGAAAGCTAGGCGACGCTTGAAACCCAGATTGAAAGTGAGGCTACAAAAAATCGACGGCGACTGGTTGAACGACGGCGCATATTGAGGCGCGGTGACTCTCGAACTGCGATTCTTCGGCGACGACAGGTGACTCTCGAACTGCGATTCTTCGGCGACGACAGGTGGCTCTCGACGACTGCATGCAATTAACAGCATCAATGACGGATAAATCGAACAATGAGTTCAGGAAGATCGACCACGTCTACGGTATGTCGTCTAACAAATCAAAATCCCCCTGTTTTTAGTGTTTGAAGCAAATCGATTGTATGCGGTTTTCGAAGCAAACCGGATAGTTATTTTTGATAAGCTAACTTTGAAAAATCAAATTTCATATATTAGACATACAATCGATTTGCTTCAAACAATCGAAATCCTCCTGTTTTTAGTGTTTGAAGCAAATCGATCGTATCGAAATCATCCTGCGATTCAACAAGTTTACTTTATTGCTGTTTGCTATTTTTGATTGTGGGTAATGCAAATTGCGTAGCATATGCAGTATGCGTTTTGTTTGAGTTACAACAAGTTATGAAAAATGCGTAGATTTGCATTGAAAATGCGTATCAATGTTTTTTATTTAATTGGCTTTCCATTTAAAAGCATAAAAGTGTTTCTTAGTTAATTGGCTTTGAATTTTAATTGGCCTTTAATTTTAAAATGTGTAGCTTCCCAACACAATATGCATAATTGTTTACTAGCTAACTGGCTTTATATTTTAAAATGCGTAGCTTATTTCTCAGTAAACTGAATATGCTTTTTAAAATGCGTACCACTGTTTTCATTGTCAATGGGTTTTCATTGCGTAGATTTCAGTTTAAATTGTTCTTGCATTTACAATGCAGCAAGACAAACAACTAGTTGCGTAAATTTCAGTTTAAATTGTTCTTACTAACATATTGTTCTTGCATTTACATTGCAGCAAGACAAACAATTAGTTGGAATAAGCAGACACTTTCTTGAATGTTATCATAAGGTCACTTCTGAATTCCAGGAGGGCCACTGTTTTACAGCGCGCACGTGACTGGGGATGAAAATCAAAGATACTTATGAATGCACTTTAGATGATGAACCTCAGGCCAAATAGATATCATATCATTATGTAAAACTGAAACTTTTTTTAATGTTGCTCATTTTGATGTGAACAAAGTTTTTTCTGTATCTTACGACAAATTGTGTTCCTTTTGGAGTAATTGTAAGCAACTGAATTTGATTTTGTAGAGACAAACAGGCAGGTGTTATTCATTGTTAGTTTAAATGTGTAACCCATGCAAAAACAAGAGTTATAATTCATAACAGTCACTGTTTGTAAAATGCGTAACATTTGTGAACAAAATACGTAACCGTCACTGTGATCAAAATGCTTATCTTTATATTCAAAATGCGTATCTTTATAGTCAAAATGCGTATCTTTATATTCAAAATGCGTAACAGTCACTGTAAATTTATAATGCATATCTTTATATTCAAAATGCGTAACACTTTGTCACTGAAGGACCAAAACATGACTGAATTGTATGTACAAAGTTATATTCAGCGACTCAGTTTATGTAATCATAATTTACACGCAGAGATGGCAGATGTAGTCAGGGTACAGCTCCAAGTTGCAGTGGCCTCGGCCTTTGATCCACAGCGGCTCATATGGTTCCCTTGCTCTTTTCCATAGTCCCTTTCAGTGTAACCAATGCACTACCTCATCTTTTGTCCCCTGCACAGAATTACCATACAACATTTTAGATTAATCAATCGAATGTAGAGCGAATGGATAAGACCGCACCACATGGTCGATATTCTGCAAGCTAAAGATGACAGTGAGTTACGCAATCAAAAAAATGCGTAAGATTTAAAGTAAAATGCGTAAGATTCATAAATCTGTGAAATCCAAATTCAGAGCCTACATACTTGCCAACCAGATTCAATAGTAACATTCATATTATATGTACACAACTAATTACATACTATTCATAAGGCAAGAGGCAACTAGTCACAAAAATTAAATCAGTTAGCAAACAAAACATCAACTTCCCCATTGCAACAATGATTAAAATGTGTACAGCAGACTCACATTCTGACAAAAGCTTTGAATGTGCAAAGACAACAAAAATAAAAGAAGATTCAAAATTCACAATACATGAAGAGGATGATCATGACCATCACCCCATATCTCTCCATCCTCATCATCATCAGCAACCAACCTCTCACCTTTAGGCACAATCACAACCAGCATCCCACCCACACATTCCGCACTCGCCATCTCCGGCCTGGTACATTTCGGCAACCTAAACCTCAACCGATCAATCTCCAACCCATCATATCCGTCATCCTCACTCTCTCCACGAATAACCACCTTTGTAACTCCAGAATAAATCTCAATCGCCTCCGCCCTAATTTCCAGGCCCAACCCATCCGCCGCGGCGGAAAACGGAACGATTGAGGGCTTTCTTGAACATCGACGTCCGTTCTCGAACTTAGGGGGAGTTCTACAACCTTCTCAAAGATGTGCGGCAGCCTGCGGAGGCACTTCTGACCGCAATGGCGGGTAGGTTTCGCTTATTCGGTAAAGGATGGATTTTGGTCATCGCTTGGGACAAAAGATTCATCATCGCATTTGTCGAAATAAATCTGAGGAGAAGCGAAGAACACCATCGGATAGAGATGGAAACCACACCGATCGGATCGAGGAGAAGAAGATCGTGGGTAGATAAAATAGGAAATCAATATTATGATTGAGTAAATTACAATTACACCCTTTATATTGAATTTAATGCGAAAATATATGCAAATAATTTGAATAAATCAAGACCTTTCAATTATAGATCTAACGGTTGTAATAATTTCTCATTTCTCATAGGAATTGTCATTTCTCATATGATCCTAACTCATCGGGTTAATGATTTAAAATTTGACTAGTTTGAACGAGTAAATTGAGACGTGGGTGTTGATAACCACTTAGTAGATGATTATCGGGTTAATGATTTAAAATAATAAGATAAGGAAATAAATTAGTTATCATTATCACGATATATAAATACATGTACATATTAGTTGCGCCTAGGGTTTCGGAAAAGAAAACAAACAAACAAAAAAAAGCAGAAGAAAACTGAGTAGGGAGCAGGCGACACAAGCTAAGTGAGGTGAAGGCATATTTTTTTCTATTATCTAAGCATCTAGTTTTGTTGAGTTTGATTCGGATTGTATGTCTCAATTTTTGAGGTGGAACGTCATGGCTTTTACGGTTTACTATTGTTCAAATTTTGATGAAGTGTAGGAACTAGAAGAGTCTGTCATTGATAATGGAATGGATCGGTGTGTTGAATTGTATAAGCAAATCGATATTAATAAACTTGGACATCGTGAGATACAACTCATATTAAATTAGACCAGTGGAACTTAACTACTAACTCTATCATGTAAAGTGAGAAAGCCATTTAGGTGTGATTGTTCATTTAATTGTACAGATGCAAAGCGAACGATGGTGTATATGAGTAGCATATATTAAAATCTCATAGATATTAGAAATAATCAGTTGTTATTGAACTTTATATCCCTCTTCAAGTGACACAAGGGATCGCATCTGAGTACAGTAATCATATTCACGTTCTGGAGGTTGGATTGAGTTGAGAACAGTGAGTGGTTAATATGTTTAATTATGATACGTTATTTATATGTCATGTGATATTGAATTGTTTGGGTGATTACAGAAGTGATGAAAACGAAACCCCTCGACTTGCGAAGACGTTAAATAGATGTGGTGTGTATTGACGTGTGTTTGATTGATATGACTATGTGATTTATGTGGAGCACTTTTGTATACATATGTGCATCATTGCATACACGACATGAAATGAGATCTGGCATGGCTCGACCGTTTGTGGTTAATCTGACGTGGTCTAGCCCGCTCGTGGTTATTCTAGCGTAGCTCAGCCCGTTTGTGGTTATTCTAACGTATCTCAGCACGCTCGTGGTTTATTCTGGCGAGGCTCAGCGCTGTTGTGATATTCTGCTGTGGCTCAGCTCGCTTGTGACAGGGTCCGACGGACCAGCAGTGACGACTGCCCATCATGGTTGCATTGCATGCATTCATGCATTCATACCTTATTGCATATGTTATTATTGTGAATGTGAAACTTGGAGTATGTGATTGTGGATATGTGCTTATGAATATGGTTATTTTAATTAAGCGTATTGATTATTCACTGAGTCATTATGACTCGCTCCCCTCTTCCCCCATCTTTTCAGATAAGTGAGTCGCTAAGTCGGGAGCTATTTATCATCCTTTTGTGGAAGCTTTTCTTTTCGCGTATGGTGCCACACAACCAGTCATCCCGTTGGAGTTATTTTATTTTATCTAGTTATTCCATTTTCTGTTAGACATGTCGTTCCGTTGTACTTTGGGTAGGATTTTAGTTGTGACACTTGTTACGTTATATTTCCAGTAATTTATTTCATTTTGGTTATTTTACTTAAAATGCACGTATTCGAGAATAAGTATTCGATTTTAAAGGAAGTGAGAGGCTTGCTTGGCAATGGGTCAAGTGCCGGTCTCGACCGAGATTTTGGGTCCTGACAACAATCGATCGCGTCGTCGCTTTCCGAATTCAATATTTCAACCCTGTATATTAGTCGAGGGTTGCACGAAATTTTAACGGGAATAATCAATCTGATCAATTTCTATTCTCGACTAAAGAATTAGAAATCAACTTAGGTTTGAGGTTTTGGAAATCAAATGAGGTTTTGAATCAAAGAGTGATTCTCTGTGTGAGTGAGTGGTTTTCTAAGTGCCCGTCACGATGTCGACGATATCCAATTTACAGGAGATCAATCGGGACGAGGAGCAGATGCGACTGAGATGAGCAGCCGCGTCTGTCAGATGTGTCGCGCGCCTGCTTCAGATATTATGCGCCGTGCCTCGCTTAGACATTACGCTAATGTCTACACAGGACGTGGTGACTTAATATTTACATAGAACGCGGCATGATCTCCGCGCGCCTTGTTCAGACATTATGTGCCGCGCCCCGCGTAGACGCGTAGACATTACGCTAATGTCTATACAAGACGCGGTGATTTAATGTCTATGTAGGGCGCGGTCCTTACTGAGTCCCAAACTCGAAATTCACTCAATCGAAGATCTAAACCTCTCATATCGTTAGGGTATGCTACCCTAACATATTATAACGTAGTTTCAGGTCCGAACCCCTAAAATTATCAACATTTCTCCCGCATTTTAGGGTTTCCTTTGTTTTAAGTAAGCCACGCATAAACAAAAATATCGCAGCGATTGAATTTTCACTTAGTGTAGTTACACATTCAAAATACCCAGAAATCATGGTGCTCGTAACGTTTGAACCAATCAATCCATTTGGGTACCTCAAGATAACACGCACATGAGTTACTTCACAAACTCTAAGTTTAACTTGACTCTTAATGGTCCTTGAGTCCTAATCCCTTCGTGAACGTATTGAGATTTAACCCGAATCTCATGAAGCGACCAGAAACTTCACGTTCATATAGGTAGATTCCTTAAGGGTAACACCACCCGATTATGCTCCCACAAACAGCACTTTGTTAAAGAACCTATTAAGAAGAGTCCCTCTTTAACCTATTACTTGTAGGTCATGAACACATACTTGGGGATGCTTTATTTGTGTTCATCAATTTTCTAGGAATGGGCTTTCCACATTGAATTCAGCTCTAACGCTAGTTAGATGTGAATTGGGTGTCCCATGACTAGATGATTATATGGGTTTTAGTCCCATCCCCTTTATCGATTTTGAGACCAAATCTCTAGCTAATCCCTTCGTCAAGTGATCGGCTAAATTTTGTTGTGACCTTACAAAATCCACTGATATCACCCCATGGGTAATGAGCTCCCTTACCGCACTATGTCTAACACCTAAGTGTCTAGACTTTCCATTGTATACATGGCTATATGCTTTAGTCAATGTTGCAGTGCTATCACAATGAATTGATATGGGTGATATCGGTCTTTCCCATAATGGAATCTCATGTATCAAGTATTTTAACCATTCAGCTTCCTTTGAATCGGTGGCCAAAGCAACAAACTCAGATTCCATATTAGAACTTGTGATGCAAGTTTTTTTCTTGGATGCCCATGAGATGGCACCTCCCCCAAGTAGAAATACCCATCCACTTGTGGAGGAATGATCATCCTCATTTGAGATCCAACTTGCATCTGAATATCCTTCTATGACCGAAGGAAAATCTGAATACACAAGACCAAGGTTCATAGTCCCTTAAGGTACCTAAGGACCCTATGAATTGCTTGCCAATGTTGCATACTAGGGTTACTAGTATATTGACTAAGCTTCCCTACCGCAAATGCGATATCTGGCCTTGTACAAGTCATGGCGTACATCAAGCTGCCTATGACCTTAGCATACTCCAATTGGGACTTAGGCTTCCCCGTATTAGGATACAAGTGAGTAGAGGAATTATAAGGAGTAGTCAATGGATAACAATCCATATAATTGAACTTCTTTAACACATTCTGATAGCGCTGAAATATATGCATTTTAGGCGTCCTCTATGCTTATTGTTTCGGTCATTCCTTTATGATTTCACTTGCTATTTGATGCTTTGTGGTTCATTTCAGGCTTATTACAGAGATCTAGCTGAGAACACAAGAGAGCAGTGATTTTGGAGCAAACCGAGCTTCTGGAGCAAAAAAAATAGCAAAATGGAAGTCGGAGCACGAGCTCGCATAAATCCATGCGCTCGCATGCGAGGTCGCATAAGCCAGGCCAGTCGCATAAGAATCTTATGCGAGCGCATCATCTCAAGCTTGAGGTCGCATGACCAACTTTTAGGCATTCATGCGAGCTCGCATAAATCCATGCGCTCGCATGCGAGCTCGCATAAGGCAGACCAGTCGCATAAGAATCTTATGCGAGCGCATCATCTCAAGCCCAAGCTCGCATGACCAACTTTTAGGCATTCATGCGAGCGCATGAACCATTCATGCGAACGCATGACGTCGTAAAGTTGCGATTTTTATTGAACAACTATAAATAGACATTAGGGTTTTTTAGCCCCCACACTTGGATTTCTAGATTTTCTGCTGGGTTTTTGGAGAGAAGATAGCTTGGAGAAGAAGACATATTTTTTCTATCATCGTCAACAACTCGGATCGTGGATCGTCCTTCATACTTATTGCTCCATATTGGTTCTATATTCCAACACTCAACTTTCTACATGTTTTTCTGCTCATCTACTATTGTTATGGATTGTAATCTCACCATGAGTGAGTAGTGACATTGGTTGGGGATCTATGGATCCCCTAGACATGTTTGTGACATTGTAAATATTATGGATGCTATTGATGAATGATTTTTCACATGATTCTTCTTCATTTGAACTTAATGTTTCGAATTGCCTAGACATGTTTTTGACAAGTCCTCAATAGGAATTCTGCTTGATTTCATGTTTGATGTAGCTGACCCCTGAAAAGCATGATTTCAATGAACTAAATGAAGAAGCATTAGGGTTTTTGTGTTACATGGCGACACTCTAATTCTAATGAGAATGACATGGATTTAACAAGTGTACTACTATCTAGTCAATAGAGCGTGAGTGTGAGACTAGATATTAGTATTCTATAGTGCCAATAGAGCGTGAGTGTGAGGCATTATGCGAGATGCAACCTCTTTTTACTAAGTTGGAGCGTGAGTTGAACTTAGAATTAATGTTGCATGGCTAAATTCTAATTATGTGCATGAGATTTCATCAATGGTGTCCTATTTTACCGTCACAATAATTGTCTAGGTGGAGAAATAGATCCCTAGTCATCTTTGAATTGATTATTTACCCTTTTATTGATCAAACCTCCATTTCGGATAGTAAAATCTTGCTATCAACCTCTTACGAGAAACAAACCTCCCCAACCCTTAGACATTCTAGTTTAATCTTTAGCATTATTGGTTTAATCACCTATCCTTTGGGTTTGACCTCAGATTCCCGAGTCTTTATAAATGTTTTGATTAATCGTGACTAGCAATAAGTGTTTGATCTTCTTATTGAATATTTTCCGCTATATTTTCACGCGATCAAATGGCACTGTTGCCGGGGATAGGTTAATTAACTAGGTGCTATTTGATTATTTAGTTTGCCTATTCTTGTAAATATTTTGTCTTTCTCTTATGCTTGTATATTCTTCTTTTTCTCTCACATCCCTTACTAACTTCGTTAATCTTGTTTTGCGAGGATGGACCACTATAACCAACAAGTCATGCACAATGGAGATTATTATGAAGATGATCAACCAAATGCCCATTGTGAAGACTATTGGATGGACAACCAAAACCAACTAGCCTTTTCTAATGAGGGATACTATCAAGAGGAGGAGCAACCATATGGGAATTATGAGGAGCATGGCTATCCGACAAGTTATTACACTCAAAATTGGAATGATAGTCAATGTTTTGAAATTGAAGACTCCTACCCTCCATACCCTCAACCTCCTCAACCTTCAAGTAAGCCCTCCAATGTAGAAGCCATGCTTTCCGTATTCCCTGAATGCCAAGTGGAGAAATATAGAGACATGATAGCTCAATTGATGGAGATAGAACAATCTAACCAAGACATGAGAGCTCGCATAGATAAGCATCTAGCTGAGATGGCACAATTAGCAATGGAAAATGAAAACTTGGATGAGGAAGAGGAAGAGGAGGTACCCGAAGAAGAAGTCCTTGAATCTAATGTCTCAAGGGAAGAATGGGATCAAGAAAGGGAGGTTGAACTTTGGAGAGTCGGCACCGTAGCTCATTACAACCAAAAGGATGGTGAATCTTGTAACGAAGAAGAGATGGAATGCAAAAGTGAAGCATCCTTCACCACTAGCACATATCAAGATCATTTAGATGAGAACACACAAGAGCTCGCCGTCTATTTGACGCTCTCTGATGAGGAATTCTTCAATGATGACGCCTCTTACATAGAGGAAATACCTTTTATTGATGAAGAAGAACTCACCCCTCCCGCTATAGAAGAGCCGAAATATGAATCCTAATTTATTGTTGATGATGGATTAAAGGAAGAGGATATTGGGCCACAAGAATTTCAAGGGTATAGAGACTTTGTTGAGGTTTTCATGGAAGAGACTAGAGACCATTCTCGCATGCAAGAAGACACAAGTTCAATGAGGGATATTGAGGAGTGGGCACCCATGGACGTCATTGATAAACTCAAGGAAGGGATGCCCATCATTCTCGAGACAAGTTATGAAGACCCCTTCTTCACTACGAAGTCTCGAGACAAGTTTTGGAGCTTCTTGTCATATTTTCTAAGATTATTCGGAAAAAGCTCCCATGGCCCCTTAATTTTTAAGGGATCTTCATATTTGAAGGGGTCAACTTCTCAAAGGAAAGTCCATTGTAGGCTCGATGGGAGGAAATTCAAATGGGATTTGAAGGTGGTTTGACACGATCAAGTCCAAGGCCCCGCTTGAGGAGGGATCTTAGCAAAAGACTCCTCAAGTGTGCTTCCTATCTCCTAAGAGGAGAATCAGCTCCGTCTTAGCCAATACGTTAAACTAGGCTTGTGAGTGTTTCTCCCCTACTTCCAAAATGTCTATGTTGGTTGGATTTCTATTAGCCTCGATGAGTGAACTATGCATGTGTGAAGTTGAAGATTTGAACTGTGAATGTACGTGTGCCTATATTTGATGATTAGCATTTCTACATGCTTTGCACTTATGATTTGCTTTGGATGATGTTGATACAATCATGGATCTTTTGATGATAATTTCTGAACGAATACATTTTTGATCACTTCTATGATATATATTACATTCTTGATGCATTTTGAAGATTGTATGATCATCGTAGTACGAACCGATTCATTAAGCTCAGTTTTGTCAAGGTCGCATAACATTCATGCGCTCGCATGAGTTTTCCATGCGACTGTCTTCAGTCATGCGAGCACACAACTAATTCATGCGATCGCATAAAACTCTAAAATGCGAAGGGATTTTTTGTGATAAAACTTTGAGTTGACTTGCACATTGTTGATACACTTTCGATGATGATTTCCCCTACCTAGCGTGTTTAACACTCTCATTTTCAGTTTCGTACCTTATGAAGAGAAAAAGGAGAATCATCACTCAAATCTTTGGAGCAAGTTCAACTCGACAAGCGAAACAACATCTCTTACATCGAAACGGCTACCTCCAAACGAGAGAAGTTTCTCTTAACTCTCTCTTTGCTTTTCATTCTATTCATTGCTTAGGGACTAAGCAATTGCTAAGTGTGGGGTGGCATATGTTTGACATTGTCTTGACTACATGAGATGTTTGTGTTTGCTTGATATGCCTTCCTGTTTAAAATCCAATCAACTTATGTTCAAGGGAAAACACTTGCACTACTGCACAATTCATCCAAATATTTCAAATTATTAATGAAAACAAAAAGTCTAGGCAAGGCTACATTTTGGAAAAATTTCGTTCCAAATTCAACTAGTCGTGCATGATTTCACTTGATTGATCCTTTAGATGATTAATGGATTGGATTGTTGACTTTCATTCTTGAGGATCAAAGCATCTACTAGCACTCCTTTATCTTTTATTCTAAGCTTTTTCTCATTGAGACTAAAGAGTTGATCTTTGAAAGCATAAAATCGAAATGATTTATAACTCCAAAACCCTTGCATGCCATGATTGCCTTTAGGTGACCTTAGTGACCTTGCTTATTTAGTAGATTTTTCTTGTTGGTTTGTCATGCTCCATTTTTAACACTTAGCCCTTTGTCAAAGTTCTAAGTGTGGGGTCAAAAAAGGGCAAGGAAAAAAAAAGAAAAGAAACAAACAAAAAATATATATATATATATATGAAATAAGCCCCAAGTTCCTTCCTTATGATTGATCACCATTAGGAAGTGGATTCTAAGAAGTAAGTGCTAGGCGCCGAGGGTTAGGAAGGTAAGTTCCCCCTCGAAAGTGCTTAGTACGGCCAAAGGCCATTCTTCCCCCTTAAAGTTGCACTTAGACTTGACAATCGGCTATCCCACCATTCTCTAGCATGAAAACCAATGAGACAATTGATACTTACTAGCAAGAATTCCCTAGGGGACGAACCTCGTATTCTTTTATACTTAGGCATGATGTGACTTGCAAGTATTTACAAAAAAACTATAATGTTGGAACTCCTCTTCTCTTATGACTAAGTGACCTTTGCGTCCTAGGCTTGAGAATGAGTTCAAAGCTCACAAGCCAATGGACTAGCCTCCTTGCTAGCATTTGTGAGTGATCCAACAAGATTTCTTTGCAACTATCAGATCACTTTCTTGAAGTCACCGATATAGAAAATGACTAGAATCCTTGATTAAAGATTTATTAGTCTTTGCTTTGATTTGCTTGAATGTCCTAATTCATGAATCTCCATAAGGATTTGAAGAGGTCTCATGTAGTGATTGAAATGCACATATCTAGTTGAATACATAATGAACTTCATGAAAAACGCCTTGCCTAGTACTTTGAAAATTGTGAGTTTAAAATGCCTATTTGGATGATTGTTCTCTTTATGGGATTTGTAAGTATTCCCGTGTCTGAAAACTCTCAGGAGACTATAACTCCTCCACTAGGGTAGCCTAGGGGTTTAAAGGCTTGGTGCATTCGCTAAATGCACTCGTGTCACCTACGAAAGTGGTTTATCAAAAGTAGCTTTTGCTTCTTAGTATTTTTGGTGAGTTTTAGAAACCATATGGAGTTTTCTTGGGACAGATCCTTAGTAGTTGAAATTGAAATATTGTTGATGATCTATATGATTAGTTTGCTCGGGACGATCAAACGTTAAGTGTGGGGTGATTTGATAGCGCTGAAATATATGCATTTTAGGCGTCCTCTATGCTTATTATTTCGGTCATTCCTTTACGATTTCACTTGCTATTTGATGCTTTGTGGTTCATTTCAGGCTTATTATAGAGATCTAGCTGAGAACACAAGAGAGCATGGATTTTGGAGCAAACCGAGCTTCTGGAGCGAAAAAAGAGCAAAATGGAAGTCGGAGCACGAGCTCGCATAAATCCATGCGCTCGCATGCGAGCTCGCATAAGCAAGACCAGTCGCATAAGAATCTTATGCGAGCGCATCATCTCAAGCCTGAGGTCGCATGACCAACTTTTAGGCATTCATGTGAGCTCGCATAAATCCATGCGCTCGCATGCGAGCTCGCATAAGGCAGACCAGTCGCATGAGAATCTTATGCGAGCGCATAATCTCAAGCCCAAGCTCGCATGACCAACTTTTAGGCATTCATGCGAGCGCATGAACCATTAATGCGAACGCATGACGTCATAAAGTTGCGATTTTTATTGAACAACTATAAATAGACATTAGGGTTTTTCAGCCCCCACACTTGGATTTCTGGATTTTCTGCTGGGTTTTTGGAGAGAAGATAGCTTGGAGAAGAAGACATATTTTTTCTATCATCATCAACAACTCGGATCTAGGATCGTCCTTCATACTTATTGCTCCATATTGGTTCAAGATTCCAACACTCAACTTCTACATGTTTTTCTGCTCATCTACTATTGTTATGGATTGTAATCTCACCATGAGTGAGTACTGACATTGGTTGGGGATCTATGGATCCCCTAGACATGTTTGTGACATTGTAAATATTATGGATGCTATTGATGAATGATTTTTCACATGATTCTTCATCATTTGAACTTAATGTTTCGAATTGCCTAGACATGTTTTTGACAAGTCCTCAATAGGAATTCTGCTTGATTTCATGTTTGATGTAGCTGACCCCTGAAAAGCATGATTTCAATGAACTAAATGAAGAAGCATTAGGGTTTTTGTGTTACATGGCGACACTCTAATTCTAATGAGAATGACATGGATTTAACAAGTGTACTACTATCTAGTCAATAGAGCGTGAGTGTGAGACTAGATATTAGTATTCTATAGTGCCAATAGAGCGTGAGTGTGAGGCATTATGCGAGATGCAACCTCTTTTTACTAAGTTGGAGCGTGAGTTGAACTTAGAATTAATGTTGCATGGCTAAATTCTAATTATGTGCATGAGATTTCATCAATGGTGTCCTATTTTACCGTCACAATAATTGTCTAGGTGGAGAAATAGATCCCTACTCATCTTTGAATTGATTATTTACCCTTTTGTTGATCAAACCTCCATTTCGGATAGTAAAATCTTGCTATCAACCTCTTACGAGAAACAAACCCCCCCAAACCTTAGACATTCTAGTTTAATCTTTAGCATTATTGGTTTAATCACCTATCCTTTGGGTTTGACCTCAGATTCCCGAGTCTTTATAAATGTTTTGATTAATCGTGACTAGCAATAAGTATTCGATCTTCTTATTGAATATTTACGCTAAATTACAACCGATCATATGTTTGACATTGTCTTGACTACATGAGATGTTTGTGTTTGCTTGATATACCTTCCTGTTTAAAATCCAATCAACTTATGTTCAAGGGAAAACACTTGCACTACTGCACAATTCATCCAAATATTTCAAATTATTAATGAAAACAAAAAGTCTAGGCATGGATACATTTTCGAAATATTTCGTTCCAAATTCAACTAGCCGTGCATGATTTCACTTGATTGATCCTTTAGATGATTAATGGATTGGATTGTTGACTTTCATTCTTGAGGATCAAAGCATCTACTAGCACTCCTTTATCTTTTATTCGAAGCTTTTTCTCATTGAAACTAAAGAGTTGATCTTTGAAAGCATAAAATCGAAATGATTTATAACTCCAAAACCCTTGCATGCCATGATTGCCTTTAGGTGACCTTAGTGACCTTGCTTATTTAGTGGATTTGTCTTGTTGGTTTGTCATGCTTCATTTTTAACACTTAGCCCTTTGTCAAAGTTCTAAGTGTGGGGTCAAAAAAGGGCAAGGAAAAAAAGAAAAGAAAAGAAACAAACAAATATATATATATATATATATTTATGAAATAAGCCTCAAGTTCCTTCCTTATGATTGATCACCATTAGGAAGTGGATTCTAAGAAGTAAGTGCTAGGCGCCGAGGGTTAGGAAGGTAAGTTCCCCCTCGAAAGTGCTTAGTACGGCCAAAGGCCATTCTTCCCCCTTAAAGTTGCACTTAGACTTGACAATCGGCTATCCCACCATTCTCTAGCATGAAAACCAATGAGACAATTGATACTTACTAGCAAGAATTCACTAGCGGACGAACCTCGTATTCTTTTATACTTAGGCATGATGTGACTTGCAAGTATTTACAAAAAAACTATAATGTTGGAACTCCTCTTCTCTTATGACTAAGTGTCCTTTGCGTCCTAGGCTTGAGAATGAGTTCAAAGCTCACAAGCCAATGGACTAGCCTCCTTGCTAGCATTTGTGAGTGATCCAACAAGATTTCTTTGCAACTATCAGATCACTTTCTTGAAGTCACCAATATAGAAAATGACTAAAATCCTTGATTAAAGATTTATTAGTCTTTGCTTTGATTTGCTTGAATGTCCTAATTCATGAATTTCCATAAGGATTTGAAGAGGTCTCATGTAGTGATTGAAATGCACATATCTAGTTGAATACTTAATGAACTTCATGAAAAACGCCTTGCCTAGAACTTTGAAAATTGTGAGTTTAAAATGCCTATTTGGATGATTGTTCTCTTTATGGGATTTGTGAGTATTCTCGTGTCTGAAAACTCTCAGGACACTATAACTCCTCCACTAGGGTAGCCTAGGGGTTTAAAGGCTTGGTGCATTCGCTAAATGCACTCGTGTCACCTACGAAAGTGGTTTATCAAAAGTAGCTTTTGCTTCTTAGTATTTTTGGTGAGTTTTAGAAACCGTATGGAGTTTTCTTTGGACAGATCCTTAGTAGTTGAAATTGCAATATTGTTGATGATCTATATGATTAGTTTGCTCGGGACGATCAAACGTTAAGTGTGGGGTGATTTGATAGCGCTGAAATATATGCATTTTAGGCGTCCTCTATGCTTATTGTTTCGGTCATTCCTTTACGATTTCACTTGCTATTTGATGCTTTGTGGTTCATTTCAGGCTTATTACAGAGATCTGGCTGAAAACACAAGAGAGCAGTGATTTTGGAGCAAACCGAGCTTCTGTAGCGAAAAAAGAGCAAAATGGAAGTCGGAGCACGAGCTCGCATAAATCCATGCGCTCGCATGCGAGCTCGCATAAGCAAGACCAGTCGCATAAGAATCTTATGCGAGCGCATCATCTCAAGCTTGAGGTTGCATGACCAACTTTTAGGCATTCATGCGAACTCGCATAAATCCATGCGCTCGCATGCGAGCTCGCATAAGGCAGACCAGTCGCATAAGAATCTTATGCGAGCGCATCATCTCAAGCCCAAGCTCGCATGACCAACTTTTAGGCATTCATGCGAGCGCATGAACCATTCATGCGAACGCATGACGTCGTAAAGTTGCGATTTTTATTGAACAACTATAAATAGACATTAGGGTTTTTCAGCCCCCACACTTGGATTTCTGGATTTTCTGCTGGGTTTTTGGAGAGAAGATAGCTTGGAGAAGAAGACATATTTTTTCTATCATCATCAACAACTCGGATCTTGGATCGTCCTTCATACTTATTGCTCCATATTGATTCTAGATTCCAACACTCAACTTGCTACATGTTTTTCTGCTCATCTACTATTGTTATGGATTGTAATCTCACCATGAGTGAGTAGTGACATTGGTTCGGGATCTATGGATCCCCTAGACATGTTTGTGACATTGTAAATATTATGGATGCTATTGATGAATGATTTTTCACATGATTCTTCTTCATTTGAACTTAATGTTTCGAATTGCCTAGACATGTTTTTGACAAGTCCTCAATAGGAATTCTGCTTGATTTCATGTTAGATGTAGCTGACCCCTGAAAAGCATGATTTCAATGAACTAAATGAAGAAGCATTAGGGTTTTTGTGTTACATGGCGACACTCTAATTCTAATGAGAATGGCAAGGATTTAACAAGTGTACTACTATCTAGTCAATAGAGCGTGAGTGTGAGGCTAGATATTAGTATTCTATAGTGCCAATAGAGCGTGAGTGTGAGGCTAGATATTAGTATTCTATAGTGCCAATAGAGCGTGAGTGTGAGGCATTATGCGAGATGCAACCTCTTTTTACTAAGTTGGAGCGTGAGTTGAACTTAGAATTAATGTCGCATGGCTAAATTCTAATTATGTGCATGAGATTTCATCAATGGTGTCCTATTTTACCGTCACAATAATTGTCTAGGTGGAGAAATAGATCCCTAGTCATCTTTGAATTGATTATTTACCCTTTTGTTGATCAAACCTCCATTTCGGATAGTAAAATCTTGCTATCAACCTCTTACAAGAAACAAACCCCCCAAACCTTAGACATTCTAGTTTAATCTTTAGCATTATTGGTTTAATCACCTATCCTTTGGGTTCGACCTCAGATTCCCGAGTCTTTATAAATGTTTTGATTAATCGTGACTAGCAATAAGTATTCGATCTTCTTATTGAATATTTTCCGCTATATTTGCACGCGATCACATTCTCAATGTAATGAGATTGTGTTAATGCAAGACCTCCTTCAACTCTCTTTATTCTTATCCCAAGGATAACTTCCGCCTCTCCCATGTCCTTCATGGAGAACTAAGATGACAGAAATTCTTTAGTTTGATTTATGCACTTTAGATTAGTGCCAAAAAATCAACATGTCATCTATATATAGACAAATGATAACTTCATTCCCCCGAGTTGTCAAACTTGCTATATACACATTTATCCGACTGATTCAAGATGAATCTATCAGATAGTACCACCTCATCAAATTTTTGATGCCATTGCATAGGTGCTTGTTTAAGCCCATACAGTGACTTAACAAGTTTGCATACCTTATGCTCTTGCCCGGACATTATGAACCTTCCGGTTGCTTCATGTAAATCCCTTCCTCCAAATCTCCATTGAGGAAGGCAGTCTTTACATCCATTTGATGTACTAGCAACTTATGATTAGATGCTAAGGCTATCACCAATCTAATTGTTGAAATTCGTGCAACCGGTGCATAAGTGTCAAAATAGTCCATACCATATTTTTGTCTAAAGCATTGGATTACCAATCTTGCTTTAAATTTATCAATGGTACCATCTACCTTCATCTTCTTTCGGAAGATCCACTTATTTCCTAAAGGTTTATGCCCTGGTGGTAAATCTACCAAAATCCAAGTGTTATTTCCTATTATAGAGTCCATTTCATCATTTATAGCCTCTTTCCAAAATGATACATCTTGAGATTTTATAGCTTCATCAAATGTTTTGGGGTCACTTTCAATAACATGGCAGTACATGTATTGTGAGCTAACGACATCCCTAGTTCCTTCCACTAGGTAGACGTAAAAATCATTTCCAAATGATTTTTCTTTTCTTGCTCTTTTACTCCTTCTAATTCCAGAAATTAGGTGTCATTTGAATCTTGATTTGCACTAGGCACAAGATTCAAATCTTTAGGCATGCTAATTGATGAAAATCTCTTTTCATCAAATATGGCATCTATCGATTCAATGACTGTATGAATCGATACATGCTTTATTAGGTTCTATGACATAAAACCTATAAGTCAAGGAGTGATGAGCATATCCTATGAATATACATTCGACTCCCTTTTCTCCTAAAGTCTTATGTTTAGGGATAGGTAGTCTCACTACCGCCCTACAACCCCAAACTCGAATATGATTCAAACTTGGTTTCTTATTGAACCAAATTTCGTAAGGAGTAATGTTGCCCCTTTTATTAGGAACCCTATTCAAAAAATAGCAAGCCATTAACATGGCTTCTCCCCAAAATCCATCATTTAATTCCGAGTAAGAAAGCATGGCATTCACCATCTCTTTCAATGCTCTATTCTTCCTCTCCGATACACCATTTTGTTGTGGTGTGTAGGGAGCTGTGGTTTCATGAATGATTCCCATACTTTGGAAATAACTTGGATTAAAGTATTCCCCACCTCTATCGGTGCGCAACTTCTTAATAGAAGTTCCCTTTTGAAGTTCAAATTCATTCTTATAAATTTTAAATTTATCAAGAGCTTCATCTTTGGAATGCAACAAATAAACATAGCAAAATCTAGAACAATCATTTATCATTTATGTATGTCACTACATATTTCTTGTTTCCTAGAGAAGGTGATGCATGAAAATCACATAAATCGCTATGTATTAAGCAGTGTTCTAAAAAACGGCCGCCTAGGCGGCGCCTAGGCGGCCATTTTTTAGAACCCGTTCCATTTTATGCAATTAGGCGGATGAGCAGTCCTAGGCGGTGCCTGGGCGGCGCCTAGGCGATCTGGGCGGTGCCTGGGCGGTCCTGTGCGGTTAAATCGGCTTCTGGGCGATCTAAATCGATTTCTAGGCGGAATGGTCAACTACATGTCAATAGTCAAACTTGAAGGGCTTATTTGTTAATTTTTAAAAATTAACTTATTGAAACTAAGGATTTAGATTTCAATGCTTCAATTTGTATTGTTTCTGCTGCATGTTTCTTATTTTTCATAATTTGGATTTGATTAAATGTTCATATTTCTTTGCAGTGTGCTTGAATCCATGAATTGATTAAAAGTTTACATTCTGGAGAATATGGAGGAAGAAATTTGTATATTAAATAATGTATATATAATTATATATTTAAAAATATTAAAAATTCAAAATCGATTAATCCCCGCCTAGACTCCAATTAATCCCCGATTAATCCTTGGAGACCCTTTCCGCCCGATGCCCGCCTAGCGTTTTTTGGAACATTGGTATTAAGTCAAGTATGTTGCTTTCTCCTTCAACCTTATGAAATGGTTGCCTAGTAATCTTAGTAAGCATGCATGTTCTACACTTATTAATATTTACATCAAATGAGGGAATCAAATCATGTTTAGACATTTCATGCAATCTTTTATAATGAACATTTCCTAAACGTGCATGTCAAAGCGTAGAAACATCATCTTTCAAACTTGTAGTTTTAATAGAAATAGTGTGCTCACAATTCATATAAAGAGAAGAAGCAACTTTATTTATACTAAGCTTGAACATTCCGTTACACAAGTATCCTTTTCCGACAAACACATCACCTTTTGATAAAATATAGTTATCGGCTTCATACACTTGCCGATAACCTAATTTATTCAAAACAGTACCCGATACAATATTTTTTCTAATATTTGGTACATATAGAACATTTCACAAGAATAATATTCTTTCCCGAAGAAAATTCTATCTCTACTTGGCCTATTTCTAGGATAGGGGCGGTCGACTCGTCTCCCATGTGAAGAACTCTTCCTTCACTTGTAGTTGCAAAACACTTGAACATATCTTTGTCTCTACAAACATGTGACGTAGCACCGGAGTCAACCCACCATGAAATTTCATCATCCTGCATAGCAAATATTTCAGAAAAATTAGAGACATAATCTACATTAGAATATGTATCTAACTTAGTTTCTAAACTTGAAACTAAACTGTTCTGACCTTGAGATTTCTGCTCTTGGTTTTTAGCACCAAAAGCAATACCTTGAGCCTTCTCGCTCTTCCCCTTTCCTAAGCGACAATCTCGCTTGAAATGCCCCGCTTTTCCGCAAGTCCAACATACGTTTCCTTTCGAAGGATGCTTCTTGTTTGGACATTAATTTGCTAGCATACTCATTAAGCCTTTTCTTCCCTTTGTTCTTGTTCATCTTTTGAGAACTAGTCTCCAATACATTCACCTTAGGTGAATTAGCATCCACTTCCATCGTGTCCTTTTCCCGCACACGAAGTTCCTCTTCCATTCGCAGTTCTTTTGCGAGTTCTACAAGAGACATCTCTTCCTTTTTGTGCTTCAAGAACGTCGGAAGTCCTTCCATGCTGGTGGTAATTTTTCAATTATACTTGACACCGAGATGGCTTCATCCATCTTCAAATTTCGTTGAGCGAATTGCCCCAAGATACGCTGTATCTCATGGAATTGTTCCATCACTAGATGAGAGTCCACCATCTTGTAATTATTGAAATTACTCACAAGAAACTTAACGCTTCAA
The DNA here is from genome assembly GCA_033675215.1 of Rhodiola kirilowii. Lineage (NCBI taxonomy): Eukaryota > Viridiplantae > Streptophyta > Magnoliopsida > Saxifragales > Crassulaceae > Rhodiola > Rhodiola kirilowii. The sequence continues at coordinate 11,060,142 of CM066195.1, read as the reverse complement.
GCGTCCTCAGCCATGTATTTGGATTCAAGCGAATCCCATAACTCTTTCGCAGATTTAGCATTTTAATACAAATCAAATAAAGGGTCAGACATACCGTTGAGGATATGTCCTCTAGCGATGTAGTCATCGTTCTCCCACTTGTTAGATCACGGAAAGCCACCATTGGTGCATCATCTCCAACTTCAGGGCATGGTGTAGACAGTACGTACACCACCTTCAAATTAGTCTGCAGGAAGTGCATCTTTCTCCTCCAGTGCCGGAAATTGGCTCCTTCAAATTTGTCCAACTTCTGGAACTGGTGCAGCAGCTCTCTCACGTTCTCCATTGAGTAGGAAATATTGGATTCGTTTATAGGGGAATTTCTTCAAATATGGCAGCAAGTAGTGGATTCTTCTAAACAGCAAATAGCAAACGGTGGTGCAGCAAATTGGCAGGAGATGAACAGCTTCTTTCTTCTTCTTCTAATGATGATTCTCTAAGGAATCTGAATGATCTGCATATCACAATTGATCGCGTTATCACTTTTCGGATTCAATATTTCGACCTATAGATTAGTCAAGGGTTGCACGAAATTTGAACGGGGATAATCAATCTGAACAATTTCTATTATCGACTAAAGAATTAGAAATCAACTTAGGTTTCAGGTTTTGGAAATCAAATGAGGTTTCGAATCAAAGAGTGATTCTCTGTGTGAGTGAGGAGATCAATCTGGACGAAGAGCGGATGCGACTGAGCTGAGCAGCCGCGTTTGTCAGATGTGTCGCGCCTTGCTTAGACATTACGCTAATGTCTACACAGGACACGGTGACTTAATGTCTACATAGAACGCGACATGATCTCCGCGCGCCTTGTTCAGACATTACGCGACGTGCCCCATGTAGAAATTACGCTAATGTCTATACAAGACGCGGTGATTTAATGTCTATGTAGGGCGCGGTCCTTACTGAGTCCCAAACTCAAAATTCACTCAATCAAACTTCTAAACCTCTCATATCGTTAGGGTATGCTACCCTAACATATTATAACGTAGTTTCAGGTCCGAAACCCTAAAATTACCAACATCATTCAGCTTTTGGGAATGTTCATCAAAAAGAAAATCTGAGGGCTTGAGCACAATTAACAAGGTATGCTATTGCCACATAACTCTTAACGGTCTTAAAATTTAATTACTTCTTTTTTTGTTTTGATTGAAAACTTGAGATACAAAACCTGGAGGAACAACTACAGGAAATCCCAGGTATGAACAACAGGTCTGATAGAACTCAGCCTTGGGACACCATATAACAACACAAATAAACCTGCCAGGTTTACACAAAAATGAGGATCAAAAACAGGACAAAAGAGCTACACTTGCAGAATTACTTTTCTCCACAGACGATCGGAAATGCGCTTAAAGACCTTCATTCCCAATTATTTACACGAGCATAATTGGCTAACCAGTATGCCGCCCTGTTATCTTCCCGCATAATGTGCTTGATACTCCAATCTTTGAAAGTCTCCAAGTAGCAGCGCACCCAATCGTATGTGGCTTCCATTAATTTGCACACCTCCCTTGAGGATAGAAAGAATGCTCCAAGACTATCCGAGAGATAGACTGCAGATGATAGACACTGCTCTTTTGCTAGCTCCAAGAATATCCGAGAGAAACACTGCCGTTTAATTTTGTTCATTTTTAATTTCAGTTCAGTTTGAATTCAACATCTTTATTCAAAACCTTTATAAATACTTTTAATTTAAGTTATATATGATTTGTGTTTTAGGGTTAGGTTCCGGTAAGAAGTGTACGTTTGGTGAGAAATAAGAAGTAATTTGATCCATTCATTTTTGTCATCAATGGCTAGGATTAATTTACATAATTCGTAGCTTTTCAAAAGATAATTCGTAGCAAGACATAATTCGTAGCTTTTCAAGATAATCTGTAGCAGTATGTATGTAAGAGCTACGGATTATCTTTTGAAAAGCTACGAATTATGTAATGCTACGGATTATCCTTTAAAAAGCTACGTATTATGTAAATTAATCCTAGTCATTGATGACAAAGATGAATGGATGAGATTACTTCTTATTTCTCACCAAAAGTATCACTTTTTTTCTTTACCAAAAGTATCACTTCTCACCTAATCTTTTTCCTTATGTCTTAATAGTCAAGTACCATAGTCAAATTTATAAATAAGCCACCTGACACGTGTGCAGGGACGGAGCTACAGTGACGCAATGTGGACTCAAGCCCTACTAAGTTTTTGAAAAAAAATTTGCCTGAGATGGGTTTCTAACCCTTGCCTTCAAACCATCTATTGTACAATACTTTGTTAACTAAACCACCAAGCCAAGTTGAACTTCTTGTTTAATATTGTCCAAAGTATGAATATATTATGAATGAAGAATGAATTGTAGTATATATATTTTTTTATTTTTATCAAAGCCATACTAACAAACAACCAAATAAAATTAGCCCGGATACGTTTCTGTTCCTGGCTCCATCACTGCACGTGAGATGAATTAAGTTAAACTCCTATTTATTTAAGTTTGGTTCAAAATAACACGTACAAATAGCACTACAACTTCAAAAACATGTGTGCATCATCATTTCCATTCATATTCATTTCCACTAAATTATCTGGAAGTACAAATATATATTGGTGAATCTCTTTGAACAGTTATAAATGCATTGACACACTTCGACTTAGACTTCTTTTTTTTTATTAATGACTGGCACAGACACAGGTTACAGTGTCTACACATTTTATGAAACAAGAAAAAGACATAGTGGAACTTGAAGCAATTTGTGCCATAAGCTTAATTGCTTTTGGTAGGATACGAAGCCATTTTATTGATGCCGCAGAGCCCTTCTGGTTTTCCAGTGTTCCTCTTCAGCCTTATGAACCCCTTCTCTCCCCATTTCGCTCCCCATGAATTCTTTACAATGATGTAATCAGATCCCTTTGACGAGCCATAGCCAACGGCCGCCACTCCATGGTCCAGGTCAGTTCCACATCTCCCATTGAACACTCCCTGCCCAGTTTGTATTTATTTATTCGCATTTTTACCATCATGACTTTTTTATGTATACCAAGCATTTTTTTAAAAGAAACTTACCCCGCTATAGAACTGAAAATCTCTGCCAGAGGCATCGATCGCGACACTGAGAGGCTGGTGAGCAAGTGCCTTTATTAGGCTATCCTCATCGTTAGCCGGCACATCATGGTAACCACTGATGCTTATCATTTCCAATTCTTCCTGCAACAGATGTTTTTAGTCACTCATTGGTATATTTTCCTTGCAAAGAGTTCATTGATTGCGCTTATATGTAAAAAATAAAAATAAAAACTTATTTTGTACCGTCAGCTCTGCGCAAGTTCCTTCTTCCATTAAATATGGATAGTCATCCTCTTTTCTCAGACCCCCATTAGACACTATGAAGGAAAATGCGTAGTCCATGAGGCCTCCATTGCATCCATTGTTGAAACTAGTGTCACAGTCAATTAGCTCTTGCTCCGACAGTGACGTCAAATTTCCTGTAACGATTTGGTTTATGCCCTCCACCGCTGCTACTGTTGAAAATGCCCAGCAGCTTCCTGAATTTTGTTTCAATATTCATGTTAGTATCATCGTGATCAGATGCAGACCATATTTTTGGTGCAAATTGTAAATTTCGTCGCAGAAAAACCAAATAGTACGACATAATTTGTCCAAAGTGATTTATAATTTGTCACCGAAAAATCATCCTACATCGGGATATAATCTCATCCGTCCAAATGACCAAATCAACGACTGACATTAGTTTGTAATTTTTTTACAAAAACATGTTGTTTGTACCTGATCTTTTTCTCCTCTTGACTTGTCAAATATACTTTGCAGCTAGGATAAATACTTACCGCATTGTCCTTGGTTCTTGACAGGCGTCACCGCTCCTTTCTTCCTCCAGTCGACCTCCTTGGGGACATCCACGGCATTCTTGTAACTGAACTCTTCAGACAAAGCTGCCTTTCTGGAGGACTGATCAACTTTCAGTCCCAAGTACTTGCTTCTGAATTCTTCATGGCTCAAATCCGCAAACTCGTTCAACCCAAGCCAGTATTCGGTACTTTCTTTATTCCTTTCATCAATGTGCTTCAAGTTGTCTTTGAACACTTCAAATCTTTCCAGCTTCTCTTCTATGCTATGGTAAACCTTGCTATGCTTGGCCACCCATGTTTCAAACAGTTCGATGAGTTTACCTATGGAAGTCAAGTCCTCCGGTGCATAGCCCACGATCGAGAGCTTATGAGCAAAAGCAGAGGATATGAAGAGCACTGAGGCAAGCATCAGCGCGGTCATTTTGGAAGTTTTGGAGAGAGCCATTTTGGGAACTGTGAATTGGTGGTTTTGGGAGATGCAAAGAGGAAGCTATTTATAGAGTTGATGTGCTTCAGTGTTTGTTGTTGCTTTTAAGTTAAGTTTGCTGAGACTGAATTGTTAATAGAAAGTTGAGGCTTTAAGATTGGTTTGTTCCTGGAACGCTTTTGTTCAAAGCAGTGTCTGTTTAGTAAATCACAATACACATCATGTCTACATGTTGGAATCTTTGATCTGAAGATCCATTACATTGTATTTCTATGTGCCTGTTACATTCAAATATTCAATAAGGTGTCTTCCATTACTACTGGAAGACTTTCTATCACTGCGGTGCAAGTAATTTCTGGCTGGAAGGTGAGATACGAGCATTGATTCAGGCTCCATGTTTCGATAATCAACATAGATACAACATGGAAGGAACTGTTTGACGGAACAAAGGTGTGCGGGCAGCACTGCGTGTCAGTTGAAAGTAGGCATGACATTATCTCTGTAACTTGCCAATGGAATGCAGATACACTGAGACGGAGACGACACTGACAAAAGAGAAGTTTAATCAGAAATAGATACGAGGCTGTAGATTTAATATGCATGTGAAAAAGATGACAAGGTTACTAAGCAATGTTATTCTCTATCGGAGACTGGATTTGGCTGAGCTTTTGAAATGATCATATATCAATCAACTACTCTTTGGTGTACAGAAATACGATACAAAGAATCATGGCTACTGAGGAAAGACAAATTGTGTGATTAATGAGATACTTACGTCGAGCCAAGGAAGAATGCGAGGGAGAGATGGAAGTTGAATAAAAACATTGAAAAAATTGCTGTAAGCAGCATTGCTACGGATGTCGAGTATACCTGTATAGTATGAAATGTGAAATTAAGCGAATGGCATAAAAATCTGAGTGAAGCTACAGTATAAATGAGCAGTATAGAATGTCTTACTTTCACTATGTTGTCAGCATACTTCATTACCATAGATACAGCAATCCCACTGCATGAAGGAAAAGAATCAAAGAAACAGTTCAATATGTGAGAATTTATGAAAAGCGATTTTGAAACACATGAGCCTCATTTTTATACGCCGATAGATGGACCCACCTATCCTCTCAGATAAAGAAACTGATGGCAAACAAGTTTGAGTTAATTACCTGAGCGCATGGTTGACAATCATGAGAACTGTGATGAATGAGTATCCATGGAAGAAACCCCTAGAAATCAAATAAATAAGACTGAATCATGAGCAACATAATTCTTGTTTTAGACATGACTTGAGTGTTAACTGAATTTCTGATTTATAGTTACGTCAAGGTATATCTATCTAGCTAATACACGTAAGGATAAGTTGCCTGCTTCCAATTTCTAACTCTCAAGTTGTCACTTGTATAATATATTAATATCTCATTCTCAAAAAGCTACCATAATATAAGCAAACGGAAATTCATTATTCCATGCTTGTAAATATGCATCAACGAAAGTAACGAATTAATTTGTGCAGGATCAATTCAGATTCAGGAGTGGCAGTAGACATTACTTGTTTACAACAGCATCAAAATCTTGGATCACTATAGCAACAGCATTGAATATCATCCCGAAGACGTACAACCAGAAGTTCTGAACATTTATATTTCTTGAAAATCTCTTCTTCATTATAGCCTGCATAGGGGGGACAAAGGCATTTGAGTATTAAGGATCATTTATAGACAGATATTTCAGTAGCAAGCAGAATAAAGAAAAGAGCTCAGTGAGTGAAATAGATTAGATGCACTAAATATCACCTCAGTATAAACTCCAGCAAACCCACTTAAAAGTGCCATGACCTAAATTTCAAAAGAGATACAATATGATACATGATTGCAAAATGTATGGAAAGCCAGATTGTGATGAATTAAAAAGTGTATCAACAGACAATAGCCATTATCCAGCCTTGCAGTGGAGTTTGAAGAACGCGATCAGAGCTGCATAATAGAAACAATTAGCGGCTGATGCACCGATGACTGGAACAGATACAAAAATTTTACAAATATGAAACATGCTCGATGAGTTAAATTTTCTTGTTTTTTGTCATCATCTGCCAATTTAACTGTCGATCACAGGTAGTGCAGAATTAATCCGTCAACTTCTACTGTGAATACTAGAATCTATTTAATCGTATGTTCATTTGTAGAACTAACAACAAGCATACCGTTTGAAACCCCTACTATCAGTTGCAGAACACAGAATTGCAGAGCCCTAGCAAACAGAAAATAAAAAAAAATGGAGAAAGCCGTACACATGACATGACTACTTACGAGGAATTGAGTTGTGCTGTTGTACATCCAGCGCACAACAGAATAAAAGCAGCCCATTGAATCTCACTTAACCTGAAACCAAATAACATCATTGTTACGCCTCACATATTATGCATTCAACGCTGTCATTAAGTGCTTCCCCTAAATAACAGAAAACAGTGAACACAGGAAACCATCATCAGATGTAATGCATAAATATACAAGCGCCTTGCCACATGGAACTTACTTTCTCTTAAGGATAATACGGTACAGCACACCAGTACTGATGATGTTGAAGTTTTTAAGTATTTGATAACCTGGAGCGTCGACATATGCGAATATATAGTACTGCCACAACAAAGACCTATTATTCCATTGTGCAAAACTGGATAACTGTTTTGTGAGGCTAATGACAAGTGGTAGACATAGATGAGCAACCTGTAGCAAGTTCTTAACAAGGTAGAGTGCAGCTGGAACAGGGTACACGATAACTTCATCAAATGTAGTGCTTAACCTGATAAAATGAAGAAAGTGCACAAATGAAATTATGTTTGAGCTCGCTAGGTTTGGAATTCATTATCCCGATGCTGGTATAACACATTATTAGTAGTTTGAAAACTAATCTGATATGAAAATAAATGCATTGACAAGTGTAACAAATGAAATTATGTTTGTCAGGTCGCATGTCACCAAAGTAAAAAAAAGGAACAATTGATATAAAAAAAAGTCAACAGTTATTTTGCACATGCCATATGTATATAGAACGACTATAACCTATTATCATCTGTAACACCTTCATTTCTCCATATTCTTGATAATGCAGCAAGTGAAAGCAAACATTTTAAGGTCTCCACCTAAGAAACCCAAGAAAAATACAATGTCAGTCAGGGCAAGTGACAGGAGGACGACTAAATCAGCTGAGACAAGGGGTACAAAGTTTTTCTATGAAGGGTGTAGACTGAAGAGAATGCAAAGCGGTACTTAAGCACCAAGAGTATTCATTTAGTGTTATCGCTTTAAAAGCATACATTGTAGTAAGTGTGGTAGTGAATGTTTTGACAGTCATTCAGACTTTACAGGGAATCTGTAATTTTTAGTGGCTTAGACCACTTAAGAATCAAAAAAAAAAAAAAAGGCCTCCAAATACTTATGTCAAGATTCTTTAGCAGAAATAGCAAACCATTGCTAACCATAAAATTTGCAGTGGTTACACTGTAGTCATACTTCCCAGCTCTCTTGGACCAAACGATGAGTATTGCTTGTGAACTCGTCAGAACAGTTAACGCAAGAGTGACAGCTGACCTGTTTAATATAACATAATCAAGTTGCATTACCATTCTCTAAAATTCTCAGCATATTAAATAACCAAAAGAAGAAAACGAAGTCTCACTTCCGCTTCCATTGCGCTCTATCACCAACGCCGCTTCCTAAAGCCCCCACATTTATCAATGGAACTGTCACACCAACCAGTTCACAAGCAACACCAAACCAATGTATAGTTTAGACATACATAAATAAGACTATTAAGCCATGAAGATTTAGTACATACCAGACACACCGAGTGTCTTCCCACGTAAGCTCTCTACATCATTCTCATCATCATCTGGTTTATCCTACATCAGACACTCCAGTATCATCACATTTTCATCAAAGCCATTAAATTGTAAGATGGAAAATAATAACAATCCTCAAGCCACAATTTGCATATAGCTTCTCAAAATCAAAACATGATTTCACTTAAGCTAATTTTCGCTACATCGAGAAGTCGAATACAAACCTCGTCTTTGATTTTTCTATACTCCATATAGACCGACTGGCCGTCCGATCAACACTTCAGGATTCCAAATCTGAGCAACTGCTACGAACTCCGATTCTTGGAGAAAGTATACTTCGACGGATCTCGGCTTGGTGTTGTTATGACAGCAAAGCGAGACAAGCAGAAGAGATCACACTCCCAAACTGGGGATCCCCCATAGATGCCAGATTTCGCAGAACGACTAGTTGGGCCGAAAAGTGCGCCGGGAAAAGCCCATTAAGATTATTTCTAAGCTTGCGGCCCTTTTAAGTAATAGGGATAATACCGGTCCAATTGAGGTCCGAACTATTAACCTATTTAACTAGGTCTAAATTAGAAATTATGTTAAAGTTTGCGAGTGAAATGAACTCCGTTAGTTGATTATCGTTGAAATGAAAATTAAGTGCTTTTTATTGAATTTTATTTATATATCTTCTATTCTACTAGTAAAATTTAACATTTATTTTTTTTAGTTTTGAAATGTATTTTGATCTAATATTATGAGTGAGTATCATTTTAAAGATAATTATTTGTATTGTCACAATTTACCATATAACATGTATAAATAAAAACTAAATTATTTCTTTTTTGATCCTTGTTCATTAGAGAATGACTCTAAAAAAGAATAAAAATTTTAGGATGAATTAAGAAAATATTAATTTAATTTCTACTCATACATGTTATATGATAAGTTATGACATCGCAAAATTTTTTTTTTTCCGATTAAAAACACGCCTCGAAGGCTAACACCGCAAATTAAAAATAATGTTCTCTTGTGGTATGAGATTTAAAGAAATTATAAATTGTAAAAAAAGTTTAAGTTGAAAATATACAATTAAGATGAGAGATATAAATTATATTAAATTAAATTAAAGTGAATGGAAAATCACTTAATTGTCATTTTAACGATAGTAAAAAAAAGTTGACTAACGGAATTAACTTCTTCATCAGTTAACTTTATCAAAATTTCTAATTTTGCCTCCTAATTGAAAAAATTTGGTAATTCAGACTTCAATTCGGAAAATAGTGGTAATTCGAGGACTTGTTTTGTACTTTCCCGTAAGTAATAATTACAAACTACTAATGTGCGGTTAAAAACATCGATATATAAAATGATGTAATTTATGAGTTTAAATTAGAATTGCATACTTGTAAAGAATTCAGTTTTCAATTTATAGGTTATAGTATTAAAATGCTGTAATTTTGATATTGTTTAGTCTAAAACTTATTTTTCTTTTGAAGAATCACAATTTAACATGCTTCAATAGAAACGGAATGCAGATTTCTCAAACTTTACATGCCTTTCTGGATCGAGTCATTGACAAACATCAGAACCAATAAGATTTCCAAACCCATGATGGACAGAATGATAGAAAAGACTTTGTTCAAATCATAATGCAACTTTAGAAGAACGACGAGAGTGGACTGAGTTTTACTAGAGACAACATCTAGGCGATCCTACTAGTGAATCTCTGTAATATTTAGGTATTTAAAAAGTCATGGTAACTGTTGGTAATGCGTTCAGTTTTCTAAATCTTTATTTCCAATTGCAAGATATGTTTCTAGCTGGAAGTGATACATCTGCATCACTAATGGAATGGACAATGGCAGAACTAACCAGACACCCAAGAATCTTAAAGAAAGTGTGCAAGACGAGATACGAAGTATCATGAGATCTCGACAAAAAATATATCAGTATGATATTAACCGGATGGAGTGCTTGCATTGTATTGTACAACACTGTTAGAAAATAAACTCCAATGCATATGATATGCATATGTACTGCATATATAATTTACGAATAGTAAATAACCTTCTTTCAGAAAGTAAATGAACAGATTTGAAATGCTTATTTAATAAACTCTAAAACCCTCATAATCGTAGAAATATTAGTTGATTTAAATGAATATTCATTAAATGTTGGTGTATAGTATCATAAGAAAGCGACCATGGATAGAAATATCAATGGCATTCTTGGTCTTGAACGTGATAAAAACTCACTGGTTTCTATTCTGGAAACAAATTGTGCCTAAGGTTGTCTAACATTGCTTAACTACTAGTGGTGGTGGCTATCTCCTTTTAGGGGAAGCCGAAGAGTCTGGCATCACATACAACTCTCTTATTCTATCAGAGTATTTCTTTTGTCATTCGCTACTGGCTAAGACCATAAGTATTTTCCATTCAGTTTGGGGAGAAGTTGTCCAAGACCTTACTTTGTTGTGAGCAGGGGCGAAGACAACCGGTGCGCTACAGCCCGATAAGAAATTTGAAAACCCAAAGAAATTTAGCTTCATCCAGGATTTGATCTCAAGTTTTTGACTAATTTTTGCTTGCATAATAACATTGGGCTACAAATACTAATCTATTTTCTATTGTTTCATATCATATATTTTACTTATAAGAGGCCAGATCTGGTGCAAAGCCCAGATCTGGTGCAAAATACAAAATCATCAGTACCATTCATTTGTAAAATCATGTGGCTGTAAATTAATGAGAATAAATAAATTAATAAAAGAATTTTGAACGTGTATAACTCATTCAAGGGCATAACTGACCACAAAAAAACCCAAAAATCATCTCTCTCTCCTCCCCATGAACAAATCCAGATCTGAAACCCAGATCTGAATATCTATGAACACCGACGACGTTGCAGGGGTCCGATTCGTTATCCAATGGTGTTCCGATTGATCTTTTGCGCGAGAGTGGGATTAATTTTGAGGAAAATGTGAGGAAGGGTGTGGATGCTAATCGGTTTGGAGAACTACTGATGTCTTCTGAGGTGGTGCTGAATGAAGATGTGCATTGGGTTACTTTCCATAGTCCTTATGACTTTGGATACTTGGTGAAGTTACTTACGTGCAAGAATCTTCCCGAGACACAAACAGGGTTCTTTGATTTGATCAAGGTGTTTTTTCCAGTGGTATATGATATCAAGCATATGATGAGGTTCTGCGATGGGCTTTATGGTGGATTGGACAAGCTTGCGATGCGGTTGATCAATGGCACAACATCACGACATCACAATTCATCTGACGGTGTTCCGATTCAAAAAAGGACGAACAGAAAAACTTTCGATTCAAAGTAATACATAATTCGTTTCCTGGACATGACAAACTATAAATTGTTCATGACGAACTATAAATGATTATGACGAACTATAAATAATACTGTCGAATACATGTCAAATTTTAGTTTATATTTGACGAATTATTGCATAATTCGTCGAAGTGCACTACAATTCGTCGAAATCTTGATGAATTATAGCCCAAATTTGACGAACCGGGTCATGACGAACTATAAATTGTTCATGACGAACTATAAATGATTATGACGAACTATAAATAATATTGTCGAATTCGTGTCGAATTTTAGTTTATTTTTGACGAATTATTGCATAATTTGTCGAAGTGCACTACAATTCATCGACATCTTGATGAATTATAGTCTAAATTTGATGAACTATGACATAGTTCGTCATAAACAGATTATGACAAACTATAAATAATACTGTCCAATTCGTGTCGAATTTTAGTTTATTTTTGACGAATTATTGCATAATTGTCGAAGTGCACTACAATTCGTCAAATTCTTGATGGATTATAGTCCAAATTTGACAAACTATGACATAATTCGTCAAAAGTGGACTATAATTCGTTAAGAATTCATCCATGTGAAGCTCTGATCGACAGAATCCATGGAGACCAGATGCTGATTATTTGATGCTGATTTCATCAATCCTCTTCTCAGATTTCAATTTCAATTTCAATAGGACTGGAAACAACTCAACAATACTTGATTAGTTTCTTCTTTAATTTGTTCTTCTCTGTTCCTACCTTGTGCAATTTCACAGCTTCTTTGAGGCTCTGCTTCTTTGACCAAGAGTAGTTCCATATGAAATCGGTTGCAAGTCAGATAACCAACCATTCTACAATGGAAATAAACAGCCAACACTATGAGCCTCTGATGGACCAAAGTTAGACGAGTCAGAAACACAGTAAAACCCCCCAAATTAGACTGTTTGTCTATCTAACTGCTGTGTGTTAGTCCCGATATATTTCCACAGGGCATTTTAGAGACTAAAGTGAAAACACGCTAAGGAGAGGATTTTAAGCTGAAAAGATAACAAGAGTCAATCCAAGGTCAAGATCATATGCCGACTGAAGAAATATCAAGGATCCTGACGTTGAATTGACCAGAACAAATTAATCAGAAGAATCAGGAGTGGAGTCAAGACAGTCCGGAGGAGAAACACATTGACAGATTTGTGAAAAGACTGCACAAAACTGTACACAACTCACATTGGGGCAAGATGACTGGCCACCACTCAAGGAGGTGGCCAAGGGAGGAGCTCCTCCCCCTTGGACCACCGGCAACCGGCGGCTGAGGGAGGAGGGACCGGCGGCTTTACTATTCCGCCACTTGTCACCTCCTCCTCCTCCTCCCTTCTCCTCCCTTGGATCAAATGCACATGTCCACCATCTCCACCACCCATCTCCTCCCATTTTGGCTATAAATACAACCCTCCTCCTCCTCATTTCAACACACCAAAATCATATTTCACTTCTCTCTCTAGAAGTTGTAACATTTGTAACGTTGTAATCTTGCTTTGGAAATAAAGGATAGCTCCCTTGGCGCTTCAACAGTTGTAAGTATTATTTTTAGTATTTATTCAACTGTTGTCTTTAATTCCTTAGTATAATGTTTAGCGCGATGAATAGTAGCTAAACTAGTAGTTCGGTCTAAGGGGCGCACTTATATTATAAAATGTTTTAAGACTATAACTTAGTGTCTAGTCTTAGTATTCAAAACTTGTTCTATGTGCCATATATAGTCAGAGTTTCCAAGGTTGAGTGGATGCTGTAACAAGCAAAGCTCTTCTGTGGGAATTCGTGATCATACTCAGGTAGTGGAAGCTGTAACAAGCAAAGCTATCTGAGGAGTTCGACTCATCCTAAATCCCATCTGGTCGAGCGTAACTGTGAGATCAGGTGGATGCACCCAGGCTAGCATACCTTAGGGTATTGGCGCTAGACTGAAATAGAACAGGAGTTGCCTTAAACCGGTGTTGCAAGTCTTGAGCAGTAACTGGCCTCGATTCACCGTTTGAATACTTAGATAATTCACTAAAGGTCAATGATAAACAGGATATAATACAAGTCCCCTGAAACCGAACAATTCTCTTAATCATTAAAATAGTAATTTACTTTCAGTATTAAAACCAACCAACCAATCAATCAATCAAAATAGCTGGTAGCTTTAAAACCAACCAACCGACCTTAAACACGTTACCACACTGCGTAAATCCCCCCCGAAGAACAATTATTCCCCTGGTTCCCTTGGGTTCGACCCCTACTTACCAAGTACTACCCAGTAGTATAGTTGCGAGTAGCGGACTATAAATTTATTTGCACAATCGCTTTGACGACGAGCGGTTCTGTCAAATTGGCGCCGTTGCCGGGGAACTAGTCATCGGATAACTGTTCTTCCCTCCCCCTTCTTTTTCTTTCTTTCTCCTATGTCATTACCCGTTACGCATGCATGGACAACGCGATTTCTGCCCCTGTTCGGAGGAACGGAGGGAGAAGACCCTGTACAGCACTGCCGAAACTTCCACCAAGTCTGCCACAACATCAAACCGGAGAACGAAGTATTAGAGGAGTTTAAGCTGAAATGCTTCAAATTCTCTCTAACTGACTTCGCCACAATATGGTACTACACATCCACCGCATGCAGTGCAGAACGTTTCGTAGACCTCTGCGTACCGTTCCTGAAAGAATTCTCCCCACCATCTTTACGCCAAGAAACCCGCGAGAACATCCTGAACCTTCAACAATCCCGGGATGAGACTTTGGACGAATACTACATAAAATACGATGCCATCGTCTCAAGCTGCCCGCACCATGGATTCACGAAGAAAATTCTTCTCCAAAAATTTCTTCGTGGGATGAGGGCCGAAGAGCTGGGAAGAGTTAACGAAGCTATGAGAAGGTCTGCCGCAAACCTCACCATTGCAGACATGTGGTACCTGATAACTGGCCTAGCCGCTGCCACAAGACGAGTTTCCCACACTGACGAGGAAATACAAACAGAAGAAGCTGACCCTGAGGCTGACGAAGAAGAAACCACCGAGCCGTCAGAAGAGACTCCTGAACCATCCGAGGAATCAGACATGGAAAGCACCGGAAGCAACGAAGTAGAAGTCCAGAATACCACCGACAAACTGCCTATTCCATACCCGACTATCATTACCCAGGCAGCTGAGACTATCTACGATCAGTTCTTCACGAACCAACATTACGAGGCAGAACCAAGCCTCATGAGGCCTTCCCGACTTTTCCCCTTGATCAATGAGCAAGTCGCAGCGAACTATGCGATCCAAGAAGAGGCTGAAAAGCGGATGGGAAAAGGGCCTGAGCAGAATGACTCCTACATGGAGCACGCTTTCGCCATGACTGGACAAGGCAGCCCTAAACAGGAGAACACCCAGTTCAAAAAGCTGATAGTGAAAGGTCCCTCGCCCTCTCAGAGACGTTGGCAGGAGATACCATCAGAACTGGACCCAAATCCGTCATCTGCTAAAAAATCAGGAAAACTCACCGCAAGAATCAAAGTCGGTGGAATCAGGAAGTTTGACCTCAGCCACCCATGGGACCCAAACCAGTAATCCACAACGAGGTATCGTCGAGCCAACGACGTTAAACAAGTGCACTGGTCGGGAGGTAACCCGACACTATCTTACTTTTCCGCACTTTAATTTCTGTCATTTAAATTCAGTACTTAGTTTTAAGCTTGCATGACTTTTGAACTAAGGCACGCCTTCGTTCAAAAGTGGGGGGTGAGAACCACCTATGTACATAAATAACATGCAGCTGTTTTTCTTTTTTAATAAGTACCTTTTTGAAAATATGAACTTAAGAATGTGAAAAAGATAAATCATAATTCATGCATTAACCTTGTGAAAATTCGACTGTTTAAAAACTTAGAATGTAACTTTCCATTTGTCCTTTGTGCTGAGATAACTAGGGATGTGGAGTTGATATAAACTGCCCTAGAAAGGCTTGGCAAGCAATCAAAGGATCAGATCAAACTATATGGTTTTCGAAGTCAGTGGAGGCTGCACTTCGGGTTTTCAGTGAATAATTGAAGTCAACTCCGCCAAGAAGCATCTATGCAAAGGCGAGGACGAGAATCAGACCGTCCTCTCTCTAGTCAAAATAGCCGAGAAAATAGATGAGCGACCCTCATCTTGACCCGCGCAAAACGACAAAGATGAGAGGAGCGGGGAGGTATTTCCATAGGCTTGCGGGTGATGATTGGACCTCCCAAAAAGGCTTGAGAAAATGGACTAGCAGTCACAAAAAGACGAAAAGCTCAATGAAGCAAATCAAAAGAGGCCAAAGGCCCAAAATTGTGAAGGTTTTAACCGAGCAAAAGTGAAGCACTCAAAAAAGTCAAATCAAAGGCCAAAGGCCGATTCACTACAACAACAAAAAGCAGTCCCTCGCCAAAGAAGAAAATTAAGAAGGCTCAACTCACTGAAACCCGAATCGAATCACGTGTATGAGAAAGCTACAAGAAAACCATATAGTAAGAGACGATCCCAAGATTGCAGTCCAGGAGCCTAAAAAGGGCTATCTCCCGAGACATCCAATATAACTTGCATCTCAGCACGGAGGTACAAGTATTAAGTTTCTTCTATTTATTTACGCAGTTTAATTTGGTAATAAGTAAGCAATGCATGAATTAGGATAGATCGAGTACCACAGTCTAATTTTCATATTCCAAAGCAAAACTTAGAACTTACGCCCTTTAATAGCATTGTTCGGGACGAACAACTAAAAGTGGGGGGTAATCTGATGGACCAAAGTTAGACGAGTCAGAAACACAGTAAAACCCCCCAAATTAGACTGTTTGTCTATCTAACTGCTGTGTGTTAGTCCCGATATATTTCCACAGGGCATTTTAGAGACTAAAGTGAAAACACGCTAAGGAGAGGATTTTAAGCTGAAAAGATAACAAGAGTCAATCCAAGGTCAAGATCATATGCCGACTGAAGAAATATCAAGGATCCTGACGTTGAATTGACCAGAACAAATTAATCAGAAGAATCAGGAGTGGAGTCAAGACAGTCCGGAGGAGAAACACATTGACAGTTTTGTGAAAAGACTGCACAAAACTGTACACAACTCACATTGGGGCAAGATGACCGGCCACCACTCAAGGAGGTGGCCAAGGGAGGAGCTCCTCCCTCTTGGACCACCGGCAACCGGCGGCTGAGGGAGGAGGGACCGGCGGCTTTACTATTCCGCCACTTGTCACCTCCTCCTCCTCCTCCCTTCTCCTCCCTTGGATCAAATGCACATGTCCACCATCTCCACCACCCATCTCCTCCCATTTTGGCTATAAATACAACCCTCCTCCTCCTCATTTCAACACACCAAAATCATATTTCACTTCTCTCTCTAGAAGTTGTAACATTTGTAACGTTGTAATCTTGCTTTGGAAATAAAGGATAGCTCCCTTGGCGCTTCAACGGTTGTAAGTATTATTTTTAGTATTTATTCAACTGTTGTCTTTAATTCCTTAGTATAATGTTTAGCGCGATGAATATTAGCTAAACTAGTAGTTCGGTCTAAGGGGCGCACTTATATTATAAAATGTTTTAAGACTATAACTTAGTGTCTAGTCTTAGTATTCAAAACTTGTTCTATGTGCCATATATAGTCAGAGTTTCCAAGGTTGAGTGGATGCTGTAACAAGCAAAGCTCTTCTGTGGGAATTCGTGATCATACTCAGGTAGTGGAAGCTGTAACAAGCAAAGCTATCTGAGGAGTTCGACTCATCCTAAATCCCATCTGGTCGAGCGTAAATGTGAGATCAGGTGGATGCACCCAGGCTAGCATACCTTAGGGTATTGGCGCTAGACTGAAATAGAACAGGAGTTGCCTTAAACCGGTGTTGCAAGTCTTGAGCAGTAACTGGCCTCGATTCACCGTTTGAATACTTAGATAATTCACTAAAGGTCAATGATAAACAGAATATAATACAAGTCCCCTGAAACCGAACAATTCTCTTAATCATTAAAATAGTAATTTACTTTCAGTATTAAAACCAACCAACCAATCAATCAATCAAAATAGCTGGTAGCTTTAAAACCAACCAACCGACCTTCAACACGTTACCACGCTGCGTAAATCCCCCCGAAGAACAATTATTCCCCTGGTTCCCTTGGGTTCGACCCCTACTTACCAAGTACTACCCAGTAGTATAGTTGCGAGTAGCGGACTATAAATTTATTTGCACAATCGCTTTGACGACGAGCGGTTCTGTCAGCCTCTCATATAGACATCATCTGCTTGCGTCTCTGTCAACACTTTCAATGTTTATTCAGCCTAAGTAACATGACGAATCATTGGGAAAACTCACAATGATTCAAGCTGTGATGAAACAAGTCAGATCGACGGAATCCATGGAGATCGATGAGATCGACGGACCATGGAGATAGTTCATCCTCCGATTCATTCATCCTTGGAGATCTGATTTTTTTCATCGGGGAGAGGAGAGAGTGGTTATTAAAGATGTGATATACCATATTTGCCCTTATTTACATATCAATTTAAATTAAAAGAGGTTTATTTTCAGTTAATCATATCCATTCAAATATATAACAAAGGGTTAAGATTAGTTTGTATTTTTTTACAATAATTATCACTTTGCACCTGATCCTTTCTCTTACTTATAAACCAAACTGGTATAAAAATAATGTTTAACAATTATTTATGTCTTAAAAGTAAATTAGTCTAAACTAATTAATTGAACTACATACATTAAATAAACTAAATACATAATTGTTCTAATATAACTTCATGTTTTTTGAGATTGGTGTTTGATTCGGTTTGGAAAGTACCAATAATTAGAAAATCTATTCCGTATACCGACAAAAATTTACCGAGAGTTTTGAAACGACTAGAAGGCGTTTTCGAGGTGTCTTTTAAAGATTTGTTAGTTTAGAATGAATTATTTTCTATCTTGGAATAGTTTGAGTTTATATATTTTTTAATGTGATGTTTAATGTGTTTTTGTAATGCCTAAAAGAAAATTAGATATGCCTACGCTAGAGGTATTAGAACCCCGCGATGGACGAGTATAATCGAGATATGATACAACATTTGAAGATCTTGACTAGAAAACGTAAAATCGAAATATGTTTGGGATGACTCATCATTTGATGATGTTACGGCATGAGAAATCAACATACCAATGAGTAATTTGGAGGAAACTATGGTTGACCTTTCCCATCACTTGTAGAGAAAACTACATTCCGTACAAAAGTCTCGGCCAAATATGTTATTTAGAAGCACTCCACAATGAATCGAGTCGAATATAGGGTAAGAAAGTCTGATCCTACGATAATGTTGCTCGAATGTTGACATGGTCGAGATGCTTGTCCATACTACATGGAATGTTAACATAAATGCACTACAAGGAATCTGCTACCGGCAGGTACAAAAATATTGTACGGACCACAGATGTCAAAATGACAATATTTTGGAAGACAACATACATACATAAATTTGGGATGTGATGAATGAAAGAGTGAGGCTCAGTGCAACGGAGATAGAAGAGTGAATTTTGTTAGACTATGGGCTGCACATATGCTTGAAGGTTTGACTACATAAGTAACAAGTAGCAATGATAAACAAATTTGAAACGTGGGAAGACTTGTTCATAAACCTGCCATATTTACTGCATGCTTTTGTTGATTTAAGTCTATAGACAATTGTCAGAAGGGATAGAGAAGTAATTGAAGGTGGGGTTGTTCAGGTGATCATGTATTTTTGGTTTTTGTAGAAGTCATTCATGCATATAAGTGTTGTCGTTATGTGTTGCCCATCGTTGAAAAAAATATGTATGGTAAGTACAAGGAGAAGTTATTGGTTGCAGTTGCTTTAAACGCAAATAATCGCATTTGCCTTACTGGAGAGCGAAACACTTCTACTTGGAAGTGAATTCATGATATGCATTCGCGACGGTGTCACTTCACGTGAGGATTTATGCGTGATTTCTGACAGACATAGTGGAATATGTTGGTTACTATGCACTAGCCACAAAGGTTGCCTCCTAAAGCTTTCCATCATGTCTCGGCTAGGCGCTTACAGAGCAACGTCAACACCAAGGCTAAGGACTCTACTTGACACATCAGGGGTGTGACCTACTGGTAAAAGAAGTGGTGATCATTGCTCAAGTCACGAGTTCGAATCCTGATGAGACCAGAGTGAGGTTCCTCGGGTGGGTAGGGCTAGAGACGTAAAATATGTATGAAGAATGAGAGTGAGAGTATTCCGATAGTTTCCTTTTTATTAAAAGAAAGGACTCTACTTTGAAGAAAATAAAACTTAGCAGAGTGGAATATTAGAGGAAAGAGTATAAGTTTGAGGGTGAATAATGCAAAGTTGATGGAACTGTTCTTAGACAAACCTAGAGTCAGAAGGTTGGTGCACAAACTTGTTCATGCTCAAAACTTTTTCTTCATCAGTTTTGAACTCGGGTTTGGTACTAGAAAAAAGATAGATACCAGCTCCTCACATAAAGAAAATTCTTCGTCTTGCACTTCCATGAATAACAGTTTGAACCATTTAATCTCATCATTCTATTCGAATTACCTCCAACTTTTCAAAACAAGCCACCTCGGGATCTTGTGGATTATGGGTTCACCACGCTTTCCCCCTCTGGTACCGGTTTGATGAAGTGTCCGAATAATTTCCTTGCTTAAGTGAAACTATTAGGAAGAACAAAAATCGAGTATAGCACAAGTATTAAAGTATGGTAAAAGAGAACACCAAAATTTTTACGTGGAAAATCTAATAGGAAAACTACGGTCGGAATCCACCAAAATTTCAATTTAATAATAATGAGTACATGAGAAACTTTTCAATCTCACATGAATTGAAATGTAAACCACTAAGATGTAAAAACATCAATTAAGCGGTTAGAACACTCCTACTATTTATGAGAAAAAATCAAGAAAACTCGAGACTAACTTCTCTTAATTTTTTTTTCTTTTTCTTTGTGTTTTATATCTCATATGACACTCTACGAGATATAAAACATCGTAGAATCATTTGGATTCCTTATCTTCCAAATTAAGGTGCGAATTATTAATTTTTAATTAGAGGGTAAAATCAAAAATTCTGTTAAAGTTAACGGATGAAGTTAATTCCATTAGTCTACTTTATTTAACTATTGTTTAAATGACAATTAAACTATTTTTTATTTAATTTAATTTATATATCCTCTAGCTTACTAGTATTTTTTTTTACTTTTTTAAGTTTCTTTTAATCTCATCTTAGGAGTGAGTATTATCTGGGGTGTACCTTATAAGTTATAAAATGTATGAATAAGAAATAAATTATTGTTTTCTTAATCCATTTTTGATTGAATTAAGTTATATGATAAATTGTGACACCGCAAATAATAAATTTAAAAATAATATTCATTATGAGATTTACAGAAAATATACAATTACTTAAAGAAAAAATTGAAGTTGAAAATATACAATCAAAATGAGGGGTTAAGATCCGGTGAGACATGATGTTATGGTAGGAAATAAAAATTAATCTCATCCATTCATTTCATTTAATTAATGGCTCACATTAAATTAAAATCAAATGAAATCATGATTAATTAGTGGATTAATTGACGCAGCGGGACAAACCGGATAAACGAATTCACCAGCAATGAATTCGTGGATAGCTTGGAATCCACCAAGAAAGCTTGGAATCCACCAAAAATGAAAAACGAGTGTTTATTGATACGATAAAAGATGAATAACTAAAACCCTAAGGTGGGTTTAAATAGGAAAACATAAAAACGAAATTAGGAAATAAAATCTAAAAGATAATCATATGCTGCTAAAAGATAATCATAAGCTGATTCGGCCTGCTAAACGAGCCCGGAAGGCCTAAAAAGCCCATATATCACGGCTTAAGCCGTGTGTTGCGATCGTGGCCTGTTTCCACTCAAAATAAGGTGTCACAGCGGATTTCTTGACGCCAAACGCCGAATCTGTATTTTCCCGATAGTGCCGTTTTTACGCGCCATCTGATCCTCTATCTGACATGCATCAGTCTCCTCTACCTCTAAAGAACTCGACCTCAAGTTCTCTTCTGGACATAAAGCCTCCAACTTTGCTCGAACTGCCTCCTTAACATCAAGAATCTCCTCGGCCATAGCCTTGGCAGGCACGCTATTCCCCACACCCATATGCAGCTTAATCACCCCTGGGTAGAAACACTGAGCCTCCTCCACATCAGCACTAAACTCTTGCTCACTGTGCTTCATCACTAGAAAATTGGACCGTTTACTTGGTTGCCTGTCAAAAACCGAAATAGGAGTTATCGCGATCTTATGCTTTTCCCATGTAAACATCATCACATTGTCCCATCCTCTATAAGTGACGTCGTTATCATACTGCCCAAGGAAGCCCCAGTAATACATGGCAAACATCCATATCAAGAACATCACATGGTACTTCTTCTCAATAATGCTTCCTAATAGAGATAAGAACTTTGCAGGTCCGCGTGACACGAACCTGGGAGCTTTTGTTGACCCAATCAAGTGCATAAGGCTTTTCATGCAGCTCCGTAGGCAGCTTCAAGTGATCCACCGGCTTCTGAGATATCAGATTCTCCGCGCTCCCATTGTCTACAATCAGATTGCACACCTTATTCAGAATGGAACAATGAGATTTGAAGAGGTTCTTATGATGCCCTTTATCCAGCGTTGCTACCAGCACCCACCGCAGCACAATATTCACGGCCTCTATCGACTCCTCCTCCATGAACTCAACGCCCTCATATTCGTCACCGTCGTCTTGCTCCTCTGCCTCTCTTTCTTTCAGGAGGGCAACAGTCCTTCGGGTTGGGCACACATTAGACCTATGTCCCTGTCCACCACAACGATAGCACTTATCACCGGATGGTTTAATGTATGGGTTAGGTGGTTTCTGAACTGCTCCATGATTCGGGTGAGGCCCTCCAGAACTACCACTAGGACTACCAACACCATTACTCCCAACGTGTTATTCCTTTGCCCCCACATTGTGCCCCTTATTATCGCCAGCCACCTCCAAAGTTTCCTGAGGTGGATACCTAGGGAATTCTTGAAACCCCAGCGGGTTCCTCTCCATCAATTTCGCCTTCAGTGCTAGACTAGATGATGCTGCCACTGACCAAACAGTCTGTAACCCCATCTTCTCCTAAATTAAAACCTTCAAGCCGCTAATATACCTGGCCACCTTCTGATTCTCCATTTCTTTCAGCTCATTACGCTCAGATAGACGAAGAAACTCAACATTATATTCTGCTATAGATCGCCTGCCCTAAATACAATCAAGGTACAACTTGTACAGGATCTGCTTATAATCCTCGGGTAAGAATTGGTCTAATATAAGTTGCTTCATTTTCCTCCATGTTTGGATAGGCGCCTTACCCTGCCGCCTCCTTTGGACCATGAGTTTATCCCACCACACAGTAGCGGTACCCTTCAATCGGATCGCCACCATCTTCACTTGTTTATTTTCTACGACACCCATGACTTCTAAAAATCTGTCCACCTCAATCTGCCAGTCAAGAAACTCCTCCACGGTCATGGTTCCATGAAACAGGGGAATATCAACTTTCACCCGATAATCACTATCATACCTATTCTCCTCTTCATCTCTACCATTGTCCACAAAATCCTCTTCACCCAAACTTGAGTCCTCAGCGACTACTGCACGCACACGCTCTACACGAGGAACTCTAACTGGTGCTTCCCTCTAGGCTCTCTCCTCTCCGCCATTCTGATTGACTCTCACCGCCACTTCCGTCAACTGGGTTGACATAACAGCCATCTGTGTTGTGAAAGCAGCCAGGGTTGCGGCTATGTCCACGTTGATCCTCTCAAAATCTACTCTGGGTACGGGTTGATCTGCCATCTGATCAAGTTAGAAGAGAGACAGGAAAAGACCTACTTCTGATACCAACTGACGCAGCGGGACAAACCGGATACACGATATTATCAGTAATGAATTCGTGGAAAGCTTGGAATCCACCAAGAAAGTTTTGGAATCCACCAAAAACAAAAATTGAGTGTTTATTGATACGATAAAAGATGAATAACTAAAACCCTAAGGTGAGTTTAAATACGAAACCATGAAAACAAAATTAGGAAATAAAATCTAAAAGATAATCATATGCTGCTAAAAGATAATCATAAGCTTATTCAGCCTGCTAAACGAGCCGGAAGGCCTAAAAAGCCCATATATCACGGCAAAAGCTGTGAGTTTCGATCGTTGGCCCGTTTCCACTTGAAATAATGTCTCATGGTCGATTTCTAGATGTCGAACGCAGAATCTATATTTTCCCGACAGTTCCATTTTTGCACGCCATCTGAACCTCAATCCGCCCTGCATCATTAATATACGAATTATGGGTAGTTTAGTCCAAAAATGTTGATTTGATTGCTCCGATCCGTCGACCTCCGACAACCTTGTCCGATGTTACGATGCTGATGGATGTCGACATCGTCAACCTCCGGCACTCTAGATCGATCAACCACCCCTGTCTGAGGTTGCTCCTGCCGTCAAAACGAGTCCGATCAGATTTCCATGGGGAAGATGAAGGTGTCGTGCGCCCCACGCTCACATTAACTGATCCGCGCCCAAAGAAGACATTAACTTGTTAACATCTTCTTTGAGAGCGGCGTTAATGTCTTGTTTGGACGCGGCTCATTTGAGATGCTACAAATTAACCTTTGAAAAGCTACGGATAATTTGTTACGAATAATATACTACGAATATTACACCAAAACATGTTTGGACGTGGCTCATTTGAGATGCTACAAATTATCCTTTAAAAAGCTATGAATAATGTGTTGCGAATAATGTTCTACGAATAATATACTATGAATATTGTATGTAATTGTTACGAATATTGCTAAAACATGTAATTGTTACGAATAATTCTTGAAACCTTTACATTTGGTTGCCCACCAAATCTAGAAAAATGTTTCAAGAAGCAAAAGCCCAAATTCAGAAAAATTTGGAGAAAGAAAAAAAGCCTTTTAAACCAGGCAAGTATTTCAAAACGCCCGACAAGGAAAAATATCAAAGGAAAAGATTTTGTCGTAAAGGCAAGCCCAACTGCAGATGTTGGATCTGTAGTGAAGAAGGAAACTATGCAAATGAGTGCCCAAACAAAAGAAGGTTCCCAGATAAGATCAAACTTATCTTAGAAGCCCATACCGAAGGCTATGAACCAATTGAAGAATACTTCTCAGAAAACGAGGAAGTCTTCACAATGAAGGAAGAAGCAGTGTCTTCATCCTCAGAAGAATCTTCGGATTCAGAATGAAAGATTCAGTACTCAAAGAATGGAGTCAATTTTCCTTTGGAATAAGGAAAGAGCCTGAAATTGAGCAAAGACAGTTCAACAAAGGAAAAGAATTAGTTCAAGAAACTAATTCAAAAGTAGAAGAATTAACCTTAGTCAACCTAACTAACACTAATTCAATCTACATCAAAGGTCAACTTAAATTCTCAGGATTTAAGACCTTCAACATTCATTGCTATGTCAACACTGGCGCAAGCCTATGCATCAAGATTACTAAGGTATACCCCAAATACATTATACCTGATGAACTTTGGGTCAATACCCCAAATCAAATCATGGTAAAAGTAGCTAACGGGGACACCGTTAAGATTACTAAGGTTTGTAAAAACTTACAAATCAAGATTGCTGGAGAAATATTTCACATTCCCACAATCTATCAACAAGAATCAGGAATGGATCTGATACTTGGAAATAACTTCATTCAGCTATATGGACCATTCACACAACGGAATGATATGGTTGCATTTACAAACACGAATGAAGAAACTTTGGAAAGACACCTAGTCTACATTCCTAAAGCAAGGAAAGCTATGGCTCTCGGGAAAAAAGGATTTCTTGAATCTTTGAAAAAGAATTCAAAAAACATCCCGCCAACTCCTGTTAATATCACTAAGGACGTGATAACAGGAAACCCCACTTTTCAGAAAGGGGGAATTGAGGAAGAACAAACTTTCAATTTGAATCTACAAAAGTTAAAAACTATTGAAGATTTATTTGACAAAGTATGTTCAAAAACTCTAATAGACCCTGAGAAGTCTAACAAATGGATGACTGCTAGTATTAAGCTAACAGAACAAAATACTGTCATACGGGTCAACAATTGAAGTACAGTCCTCAAGACAGAGAAGAATTTTCTAAACAAATTAGAGAACTCTTAGATCTTAGGTTGATCAAACCTAGCCAATCACCTCATATGTCGCCAGCATTCCTAGTCGAGAATGAAGCGGAGAAACGACGAGGAAAGAAAAGGATGGTTGTCAACTACAAAGCCATCAACACAGAGACTATAGGAGATAGTCACAACCTGTCATGCAGGCAGGAATTGTTAACCCTAATTCGGGGAAAAACAATATTCAGCAGCTTTGACTGTAAGAGTGGTTTCTGGCAAGTTCTTCTTGATGAAGAATCTCAGTTACTCACGACATTTACCTGCCCCGATGGACACTACCAATGGAACGTAGTACCATTCGGTCTCAAGCAAGCACCTTCTATTTTCTAGAGGCACATGCAGAACGCCCTCAGAGGCTTAGAAAAATATGTTGTGTCTACGTGGACGACATATTAGTTTTTAGTGATTCAGAAGACGAACACTACAAACATGTTCTTATGGTCCTCAAAACCATACAGAATTATAGGATTATACTTTCAAAGAAGAAAGCAAATCTCTTCAAAGAAAAGATTAACTTCTTAGGTCTAGAAATCGATAGAGGAACACACACTCCTCAAAATCACATTTTGGATAACCTTCAGCAATTCCCAAATTGCATTGAAGACAAGAAGCAGCTACAACAATTCCTAGGAATACTAACATACGCTGAAGCATACATTCACAGACTCGCAGAGATACGCAAACCTCTACAAATCAAGTTGAAGAAAGACGTTGAGTGGAGCTGGTCAGACAACGACACCCACTACATAGAAAAGATAAAGAAAAAATTAGGTATGTTCCCTAAGATTTATCTTCCTAGCAATGATGACAGTTTAATTATTGAAACTGATGCATCAAACAAATTCTAAGGTGGCATACTCAAAGCCAAAACCACAGAAGGTGAAAAAATATGTCGGTATTCATCTGGCTCTTTCAAACCAGCTAAGAAAAACTACCACAGTAATGAAAAAGAATACTTAGCTGTTAAGCGAGTAATAGAAAAATTCACAGTTTATCTAACTCTGATTAAATTCTTAATCCGAACAGATAACAAGAATTTCACATATTTCCTGAGAACTAAGATTTCAGGTGATAGCAGGTGTTTGTCCCGAACAAGAACAAGTCATAGAAGGAAAACAAATATAACACCACAATTTCTTCGACGTCCTGAATAGATGCTACATGAATATGAGTTGCTAGTCTAGATTCCACTTTTCTATGCATAACTCAATCGCTACTAAAATCATCATGCTCAACGTGGAATAAACTTGATACATGTTACCTTTTGAGCTGAAATTCAAATCAATTCGGATGAATGGGAGATAGTCCTTTTTAGACCCATGATCTGCATTCGCTGTTCCGAACTCTAGCTATATGATTACACTTCATTGCTTTTTCTTGCACGTGATTCATTCGGACTTCAAGGTTTTTGAGTTTTCTTTCTTCTTTTGTTGGACAGCTTTTGTAGTGACTTTCTTTGGCTTTTGGCTCTTGATGTATGAATGATGTACTTCACTTTTTTTTCCTTGTATAAAACTTCACAACGTGGGTGATTTTTTTCTTGAGATTTGCTCCTCTATTGTGAATTGCTTGTCCTTTTCTTCTTTCTTTTTGAAGGAGGTCCAATCATCGCCCGTAAGCATATGGAAATACCTCCCCGCTCTTTCTCATCCTCGCCCTTTTTGACGCGAGTCAAGATGGGGGCCCACCACCTATTTTCCCGGTTACTTTGGACTAGAGATAGGACAGTCTATTTTCCCATCCCGCCTACCTACATAAATGCTACAGCAGCGGAGCTAACTCTGAACCATATCATCTCAAAGTGCTAGCCTCCACGAAATCCACATAACCATATAACTCGAAATTCGGTCCTTTGAATGCTTCGTCAAGTCTCTCTAGGACGTTTCTATAACCTCCACATCCCTGTTTATCTCAACTCAAAAGGATACGTAGTGGGTTAGGTTCACATGTGAAAGCACAATTCAAATTTCACGAGAGGAACACATCTAATCAGCATCATCTGTTTCACAACATCAAAATTCAATACTGCATATCCAGGAAATAGAGAGAAATTTCATACTTTCAAAATAAACGTGCTGACACAGTACATATGCAAGAAAAATAAACGTGCTGACACAACAGACTGACTGACTCTCCCACCCCACACTTTTGAACAAAGTCGTGTCCTCACGGCATGACTTAAATTCAAAGACACAAATAATGCAAGACACACAAACGTAGGGAAAAACAAATAGAGAATAAAAGTGAACAGGCACTCCACTCGTTTCGTCGCGTGATGATGAGAATTCTGGTCAAACGAGTCGGTTAACGCTGGTTAACGGTCGACCGCCCCCTGTGTAGACGTTAGGCTGCCGCATTTTGTGTAGACGTTATGCTAACATTGAAGCCAAATGCGGCCAGCTAATGTTAAGGGCTGAGGCGATCCGCACTGAGTTGCACTTGTTTCCTGCCTGAAAAACATCTCTTTTCCCAAAAGACAATGTGAAAAACATGACTCAAGACCCAAACAAACATAAAATGAATTACAAAACGAGAAAACAAAATTTTTGCTGGGTTGCCTCCCTGCGAGCGCCTTTGTTTTACGTCGTTGGCTTGACGATACCTCTTTAGGGATCACACGTTAGGATCCCATGGGCGTGTGAGGTCAAATTTTGCCTCAGCTATTCCTTCAGTCTGCCCAAAATTATCGTGTAATGGTGTGCTCGGATCTGCTCCCCATCGATCAGGCAGGTTCACCTTCACATCCTCCTGAGTCTGCGAGGACACCTTGATCATAGCTACTGGTCTAGCTGCACAACTCATCGTAAGTCTAGCCTCATCTGGTAGTGAGGGAGATATGTCAGCAAGATATGGTGTGTGGACGATGTCTGGTGGTTTCTTCATGCATGGGCGGTCGACATCCTCATAAATGTGGAAATTTGATGACTTGCCACCAAACGCAAGTGACAACAAGTCTGTTTCCATGTCAATCTTGGTCTTAGTGGCAAATAGGAATGGACATCCCAGGATAAGTGTTGGAGGATCGTCGTTTCTAGTATCTCCCATCTGCAAAACATAAAAATCTGCAGGAACAACAAGGTCTCCTACTCGAAGTGTTAGATCTGCAAGTAAACCAACCGAATGAACACATGATTTATCTCCTAACTCTACCAACAGCCTAGGAGGCTTCAATGGTCCCAATTTCAAAGAGCAATATAATGAGTAAGGCATGGCATTAATAGCAGCACCTAGATCGATCAAACAGTGATGTATAAGTGTCTCACCAACCCCACAGGTGACTGTGAAGGCACCTGGGTCCTTACTCTTTCCAGGCGGTGCCTCATAACTCGTAGTGAGTGGGTGCTCCACCGTTGACTTCTCCGGCTCATTTTTATCGATCGCATGGCCATCGGGAGCTCTTACCTGCATAGAAAATAGGAGGGAAGGATGAGTTTTGGAAAATGCATCAGTGTGGATTGCGTCTGCTTCAGACATTATAGCCGCGCCTGGTGTAGACAGTAGGGGCGCGTCTACTTCAGACTTTAGCGTTGAGCTAATATCAACGCTAGGCATGATCGGCACTGACTCTGACTCGTTTTGTTCATTTTATGCATCCAATTCATCTACGATTGCCAGTATATTGATATTCCCTCTGGGGTTAGGCACTGTCTGCGATGGTAGCCTTCCTGTATCTCTCTTCAGCTCAGAAACTATGTGTGCTATCTAGGACATCTGTTTAGTCAGCTCTGCTATATCCCCATCAGTCTTCGACACTGGCCGAGCTAATTGTTGGGTGCTAGCTGCCAGCTCCTTCACTATTTCCTCCAGAGACTTGCTGGAACTCTGATTACTAGGCCTACTTAGTTGTAATTCTGCTCGCGCTGTTGATATTGATTCTGATTATTGTAGCTGCCCTGATGTTGACGATATGGTCGGTGGTAGTACTGCTGCTAAGGCTGCTGGGGTGTCTGATTGTTGTAATTTTGAAATTCCCCCACTGCATTGATATGTCCATGTTCCTCATCTGGCAAACTATGGCACGTATTGGTCTTATGGTTAGTTGCACCGCAGAACTCGCAAGGCTTCACCTGGACCATCTGATCCATCATGAGCTTCTGCACCATCTCCTTCATCTGTCTAATCTCCTCAGTCATCTGATTTGGTGGGGCCTCAGCCTTCGCAACGTTTCTAGTCCTACTGAATTCCTCATGACGGCTGGCCTCCTCTCTGAATCTAGCATTCTCGGCCACTTCAGCTATCATCCTTCGCACTCCAGGTGGGGATAGATTCATGATGGTCCCTCCAGCTGAGGTGTCTAGCAGTATCTTATCGAGCGGTCTCAACCCATCAAGCATGTACTCTATTATCAGCTTCTCTGGCACTCCCATATTACAGCAGCTCTGCTCCAATTGAATGAACTTTTCCAAGTAGTCATACATAGACTCGTTCGGCCCCTGCCTGAGATCTTGCAGCTGCCTACGGACTTGTCTTGCCTTAGCTGCTGGGTAGTATTTGTCAAGAAACTTTTCTACATCTGGTCCCATGTCCTGATGCTACCTGAAGGAAGAGACAGAAACCAAGCGTGAGCTGCATCAGTTAACGAAAAGTGAAAAGCCTTAAGTTTGAAATTCTTCACTGTGGCTCCATAGGGTCGGAGAGTCTGGCAGATGCCATAAAGGCTCTGAAGATGCTTGGTGGCTGACTCTCCTTGCCGACCCAAAAACTTTGGTAGATAGTGCACTACCGCAGTCTTGATCTCGATTTCTTACATGTCTGGCCCCTCATGGATGCACCAAGGAATATTCTGAAAATTAGGGGCAGCCAATTCCTTCATCGTGGGATGATACAGCTCTATATGCTCATCATCACCTTCGTCGATCTGGCTATCTGCGCGAGACATTACGAACAAGTAGCGAAGCACAAAGAATAACTAAATAAAATAAACAGAAAATAAAAACAAAAAGAAACAACTTCACCGAAGTGCAGCTCCCCGGCAACGGCTCCAAAATTTGACGCGCGTCGTCTGATGCGTCAAATTTAATATTTATAATCTCCTGCGAACAACTAGCTAGTGGCAAGCAGAGTCGAACCCAAGAGAGCTGGTTGTTGAAGTTGTATCTGAAAACAATAAAGAAAGGGGGTTTTGAGCAATTAAGAGTGCAAAGGAGAAAAACAACTGAAGACTAATAAGGGAGAATATTCAGCTTAGGGTTTCTATTGTGACATGTTTATCATCGACTGTTAAATATCTAATTTCATGTTTCTAAGCGTGAAATTCCGACAAAGGTAATATCCTAAAGTATCCCGACTAAGGTGATACACCACAATCTAACCCGACAAAGGTGTTAGACTTCTAGTTCTTTCCTAAACTTAATAATCCGACTAAGGTATTATTTAGCCTAGGTGTTATGATCTACCTTTACGACAAAGTTTCCAGTAGATATTAACGGTAAGAATTAATTGTTTGATTAAGCTTTGCGACAAAGCTTCCACTTAACCTCACAAATTAATTCATGGAATAAGCACAAGAACTAGAGTAACATAAAATTGCATTAAGAGCGGAATCTCAAAAGATAGTCACAATATGCGAAACCCTAAACTGAATTAGGAGTTTAGCTACACATAATGGAAATTAAACACATAAAGAGTAAGAAATTCTCTTCTCTCGTCGAAAGCTTCGTCTTCTCCTCCAGAACCGTCTAGGTCTTCTTAGAATGAATGATATGAAACCTTAACCCAAATATCTTATTTACAGAAAAACATAGGGTTTCCAAGTCTAATTTTGGGCTCAATTTCCAAGTATCGGACTTGCTGACATCATCAAACGCGTTGCTGATATCAGCGGCCGCGTTGTCCTTTAACATTAGTGGCGCGTGTTGCTTTGACATTAGCGTTGCTACTAATGTCTCTACAAAATGCGATCCCCACTGAGTCCCAACTTCAGCTATTGATTTGACCATTTAAATGACCTCGGATGCTCTTGGTGTGAACTAGAGAGTTGTAGGGAATTGAGTTAGCTACGCGATGGAATGTGACTCGTATTTTTCTGATCAGTGGTCCATTCCCAGAGCTCAGTTGAACATCCGAAGGTCTAATCTGCCATTGTGATGTTTTCGGCATCAAATGCCGTCTTTTATGCACGTTTCCTCCTAGAGCTTCTGAAACACCTTAAATGCAAAACAACACTAAAAAGTAACTTGTGCATAATAAAGTGTCAAAATAAACGGGATTAGTTGATTCGACGAGTCATATAAATACGACTCATCAGCAAGCAAGGTCGACTATTCGGGTGGCAAATGTGGTTCACCAGGTTTAATTTCAACACTGAACACTTCCAGGTGAGAAAAATGTTCTGGAAGATTTCCTGACCAGAGAATATCACAATAACCTAATTATTTATTAGAAACCAGGGGCGCAACCCATTGTTTTCCTTTTTCCATTCTTTATAAATTGAGCGTGTTGCGATAAGTTTTTATTTACACCAAAAACACATCTCTCTACACACATCCTTATGATGGAAAGTATACACGAGCTAAGGCTCCTTGAGAAAATGCTCACACTTGAGCAGGAAACAACTGAGTTCAAACTCAATACCATCAGGTCAAAAATCATTCTGCTTGAACAGTTTCAACATGCAATAATGGTTTGTACTGAACCAGGGAATTGTTCTAATTCCAAATCAGAAGCTATTCCAAAGCAAACGGCTCCTGGTAAAGAAATGTCAAATCTGTTGACGGCTATTACCTTGCCAATAGGTAAAGTAGTAGTCATTGCTTCGCAAGTGACTCCCATCACCAGCAAGCTCGCAGATCTCTCTGCACTTAAGTTCGTTACTCAAAGGTTTCCCCACTGGAAACCATCAAAGATTCCCCATTGGAATCTAACAGAGCTAGGTTTGCACCGAACTACAAAAAAGCAGTTGAGACCAACATCAACACTGCCTACTACGTCATCTACGACGGACTTCATCAAGGTATCTATACAACCTGGGGAGAAATTAATTCCTACCACCACTACAGACAGGACATTACGCAGCGGTTTTGAGGACCATTATGCAACGGTTCCTCATCCGTTGCATAAGCTACCGTTGCATAATGTCATTACATTATGAAACGATTCAAGAGAAAACCGTTGCATAATGTCATGACAAATTCTGCAATATTTTAATTGTTTTATAGCTCAAATCCACCTAAAAATTAAATACAAAATGCAAACAAATGTAATTTCTTACTCATTTTTCAAACATCAAAATACTTTCATTTCACTCAAAATACAACCATTCATTACACCATTCATACAACTTCACATAACAATCAAATGTAAACACTACAATAATCAAATGTAAATATTTTGGTGATGTTGCACGTCGAGGGAGCACTGTCTTCCCCGACCTCATTTGAAATTTCAGTAGTGGTTGGCGGTGGGTTGACGGGGAAGAGCTGATCTAGCATTGCCTCGCATTCTTTTACCAGCTTGTAGAGTAAGACAGTATTGCAGAAGGGCTGTTGCAGTACCTTCTAGATAAAGGGCAGGCGAATAAAGGCACCTGTTCTCTTTTCATTCTTCTTGAGTATCTTTTCCAATCCTGTTGAACATCATCAGGTTTTTGACAGCCATTAAAATCTTATCTAATTACAACCACTCAATGCCGACAAATGCATAATTGACGCTGTACAAAAATATCCAATTTAAACACTAGAAATTCACATCATAAGCTCAACTCAGTGCCTCAAAGACTCATTCACTAACCAATAATGGGATTAGCAATCCACTATCACTTGTAGAATCCCAAATAGCACAAATCTATGTGTTGCCTTTCAATTTTATATTCATTTTGAAAACATGGAAATTATTCAAAATTTCGAGTACTGAACGTATTCCTCATTTCTCATACACGGTCATCAAACCTAAGCAACACACTACAACAGAGTGGACAGATACACTAAATCATTTGAGAGCTTACGAACACGTAACAACCATGAAAATCTCAGCTCAGAATGCCTTTCAATCATCACAAACTAATATACACCCTGAGCTGTTATTGTTCAACAAGAACAATCTATCTCCAAATTTTCAACTAGCAGGGCAATCAACTGAATCGAGGGATGTGCAACTACCTGTATAATTCAGGGCACTATAATTTTCCAGCAACACCATCTCACCATGAAAATCAACAATCTCTTTCCTGATGCTAATCATCTCCTTACAATCATCTTTGGCCTCAGCCACCCTATCCTGCAAATCCTACATTTCAATCCCAACCAAAAATCAACACAAAATCCCAAACAAAACCACATAAATCAATCCACCACTTCACCAATTTGTGCTGAGAAACAGATCAAGCATGTTATTATCATACTCTGCCACTCATGTGTGAGAATTCAAATGCATACACTACTCCATTCTACAAAACCAAACACAAACTCAACATTCAGCCAACCACACATCCACAACGAAATTCATAAATAGTCAAAATATTCAACATTTCTACACAACAACATCATCACCAATAAACACACTTCATACTAAAAAAACCTCACAATGTGCTGAAGCTAAAACCACGCAAGCTTCATTGAGGCATATCATCAAACACCTCTCCTACACCAATATGACAACAGAAGAACCACAAAATCCAAATTCACAAAACAAATTCGTCCAGCCCAGCCATATCAATCCACAGCCATATCAATCCACAAGATTTCTATGCCCAACCATATCAATCCACAAACAAATTCGATTCAATTGCCACAAACAGTCACGCAACGGAGACAGCCATACCGGATACGCGTACTGAGGGCGACGAGGATGACGGAGACAAGTGTCAACAACGGCGACTGAGCAGGCGGACTGAAGCAAACAGGCGACGCGAGTAGGCGGACGCGAGCAAATGAACGGCGATGCGAGCAGACGGACTGAGGCGAGCAGGCGGGCGATGATGACGGATGCGAGCAGGCGGACTGAGACGAGCAGACGGATTGAGGCGAGCAGGCAGTCGAGAAACCCTAAATAAAACATGTTCATTTTATGCAACGGTTTATTCACAACCGTTGCTTAATCTTAATACATATGCATCGGTTTAAAAGTTGAATAAAATACACATTATGCAACGGTTAAATTGAACCATTGCATAAGGTCACTATATGCAACGGTTCAGTAAAACCCGTTGCATAATGTGTATTTTAGGCAATGGTTCCTTTAAAAACCGATGCATAAAGTAGAACCGTTGCCTAATATAATTTTTGAACCGTTGCATAATGTCCTGTCTGTAGTAGTGTACACCAATGGAACAAACTACGCTTTCAAGAAGTTCAACACTCTTGATCAAGCAAGAAAGAATGCTCAAGCTTTCTAATGCAAGAAAAGCACATGCATTATCTTCAAAGAACCCGTCATCAACAGAAACGGGAAGAAAAGAATGGCTAGCAGCCTCCAACCAGAACAAGTCTTTTTCACCAAAGATTTCAAAGGAATCACGCTCAGCAACTTCAGATACATGTGGTCTAAAGCCAGAGCAGCTGATCAAGAAGACCTTTTAGCAGAAAAGTTCTTCACAGATGACAAGATCACCAGAAGTTTATTCAACTTCGTCAAAGGTGCCGATCCTGAATTAATCCACGCAGCCTTTAGAGCATGATTAATCAAAAATATCTTCTCAAGTGCAAACCTTCAAGAACTGAAGCTCAGTGAAGAAAAAGGCGAAAGGCGAGGAAAGGTGAAATGGGCATATTGCCAAGGCGAGAGGCGAGAGGCGAAAGGCGAACGCCTTTTGGATCAAGGCGATCCATTGTGCATTTCTTTCTTTATAGGCCAAAATAGTGTCATTCCGAAGCTATCTAATTAAGTATTATTTAACTATAATCATTAATCAACAAATAAACATATAAGTTCAAGCAAAAACAAAGTTATATCACATATCATACGATTCGCGGAACGGGAACGAAAATGGAAAATGCTACTTATAGTGAATTTGGTACGATGCGTATAGGTTCATTTTTTATTTAATTAAAAAATATAATAATAAAATTGAATTTATGAAATAAAAAATATAGAATATATTTCATAAGCATTAATAAAAAATATTTAAAAAAATATATCATTTATTTATAAACGAAATATATGATAAATATTGATGATTTAGGAGAAATAGAAACAATATTATTAAATGGGGTACAAGTGCAATATTTTAAACATAGAGGATCAAATTGAAATAACAATTAGTCAATTACTATTCATCATCTTCTATGTTCTGTCTAGACAAAACCCTAAAAAAACTCAATTCAGCCGAAAGGCGCTCGCCTCGTCGCCCGCACGCCTCTACGCCTAGGCGTAAAAGGCGCTCGCCTTTAGGATGTCGCCCGCCTGAAGCCCTAATACGTGTTTTGATGGTCGCCCGGTCGCCTAGGCGTCGCCTTTTTATTCACTACTGAAGCTCTTTCCACGAGAAGTCATTAAGGCAATCAAAAACTTCAGAACGAAGCATGAGAGCCACAGATCAGCGCATGTATATCAATATTACATGCTCGATCGCCGACTGGACTCAAACAGTCACACACTGCCCCTGTTACTACATCGAAATAGGGCTTATCGGGAAAAACAAGTTCGCTCCATCAAAAACTATGGAAGAAGACTTTCCGTCTCCTGAAGACCTGGTTAAGCTCAGAACCAGAACCATCAAAACAGTGATGGAAAATATTATCGCCATCAACGGAGAATCAAAAATCAAGGTAAACTGCTGCAGTATAAACTGCATAATTACCAGCTAGACCCCAGCAATCATCACCGTCGAAGACAAGGCAAAAATTATCACGTTTGAAGATAAGTTCAGACGAATGACCATTGAAGTGGCCCCCGCCACCTTGACTACTTTCCAAAAAGAAGTAGTCCCACTCTTTGAAAAACACAACCCCCGTGGCAGACAAAGAAAAGGAACCTCCACCGAATACAATGGATCGACCAAAGAAGTCAAAAGTGCCTCAATCAGTAGGACACCTAGTGCTCCACTCATCGCACTAACAGACAACTCCAGCACAAATGGAGAAGCAAGAGGGACTCCCACTAGTAAACTTGCAGAGCAAGCTGAGGATCCTTTCGGCCTCTATAAAGAGGATGAGAATTAAAGAATAGATCATCACAACTTGACCACAGTCAACTCTCTCTCAAAAACCTCTCAACCTTTCAACAATGTGTAGTCGTGAGTAGTGCCTATAGAGCACATAGTGTGTAACAGGTAACCCTTCAGGGTATACCTTAGTATGTTCTTCAGGATGCCTGCTTAGGCATATCTTTATGTATTTTAATTTCCATCAATAAAAATACCCTTCCACATACACTTGTCCAACATCATATCCAAGGAGTACCATTTGAAGTTCAAAGGAAAGAGTAGCTATCAATCCCTACACATATCGATTTCCCAGAAACAAGGAGGCCATGATCCAAAATGGATGCTACTTCCATCTTTCAGACCAAGGGGTGAACACATAGGAAGCTCTAGCGAATGGAGGTGGTAGGAAGGAGGCCGAAGCAAGCCCTCTGTGGTTCGCGTTTACGAGTGGAGATGACCAGTGATCCCGGAGGAAAGAAAGAAATGGAGGAATAGGCCACTCGGATAGCAAGCTTCCACTGTTAAAGGCCTGATATGTCGGATATGCTACTACAACCAGAGAACATAAGAGAAATACTCGGAAGATACATTGAAGTTATGGTAAAAACAAAAGGGTATAATAAAAAATGGGATACAAATACGTAGTAGGTATTCAGTCTTGGTAGAAATACTAGGTAGAACCTGTAAAATACTATAGCTCTATACAAACAACTGTGCAAATAGACTAACAAAAGAAAGAATCCTAGTAAAACAGGAGGAAAAGAGAAAAATGAATTATAAAATAATTCAATATCTGACGGACCATATTTATATGATTCATCAAGACAGTTAAACCTACCAAATTAGACGCTTTGTCTTAACAACTTTTACTTGTTAGTTTCACTTTTGTTCTACATGCTATTTCGAGGATTAGAGATGAAACGAGCTAAAAAAGAGTTCTTAAAGCTAAAAATGGATTACAAGTCATTCCAGGCCACGACCAGATTCCGGCTTTACAACCTTCATGAACCCAACGTGGAATCACTCAAACATGTCCCAATGACTTGTTCCAAACCTCAACAAAGATCAAGAACTCAAGTGAATGCCAAGTCTAGCCACCCATGTGCAAGGCTTGTGCCTTGTCTTTTGATTGCAACCAAGAAGCAACCATGATGCAACCAAGGTCTAACCGGAGATTGTGGGGGAATCGATGGTTTTTGAAAAACAAATATCACAACCCACTCACTTCCTCCTCCACCTCATGGCCGGCGGCTTTGCTTGGGATGATGCCACATGGCCGGCGGCTTTGGGAGGAGCTCCTCTCCCTTTGCCATGTGGTTGGACCTCCTCCTCCCCCTTGCCTATAAATACAACATCCCCTCTCCTTTGTTCAATGTCCCATAGTCCTAGTTTGAGTCCCATGTTCCATATTCTCTAGTCCTTGTAGAAAATCTCTCTAGATTTTAGGCACAATCCTTGTAAACACTTTACTTTGATATTGAAAGCTCCAAGTTTGTTCTAGAGTACTCTTGTTGGTTCTTGAGTACTCTTGTTGTTCTTGAGTTTACTCCTGTTGGTTCTTGAGTATTTTCCTATTTACTTTCTTGTCTTTCAAAACCGAAACCCTCTTTGTTATTTTCCTTGTCTTTGATTTCAAAACCATTTACTTTTAAGCACTTAGCTATGATATCCTCTTCCATGGATAATCGTAGCTAAACCCTTCATTCGGTTGAAGGGGTGTGCTTGTATCATAAAACGTTTTAGACCCTTTTCTTAGTGCTTCTATTGTGTTCAAAACTTGTTCTATGTGCCATATAATAGGTTAGAACACTATTGGTTGAGTGGAGGCTCGAAAGAGCAAAGCTCTTCCATGGGGTTCGTGAACATACGTGGTTAAGTGGAGGCTCGAAAGAGCACAGCTTTTCTGTGGAGTTCAACTTCTTTTAAACACCATTTGGTTGATCGGAAATGATTGATCAAATGGATGCACATAAGCTAAGATACTTCAAAAGGAGGAATTAGCCCAAATAGAACAAGTGTTCTATGTCTTGAAAAGGACTAGACGATGTGGCAAGTCGAGTGCTAGAAATGGCCTTGATACATCTTTGAACACTTAGAACGATCATTAGAGGTCGATGATGAACGGACTATGATACAAGGCCCCTAAAACCGAATCCTTCCATTAATCAATTCACAACCTGTCACCTTGCTTTCAATCCTATCATCAACTGTTTACTTTCAGTACATTTACTTTCAGTACTTTACTTTTCAGTCATTTACTTTTCAGTCATTTACTTTTCAGTCATTTACTTTTCAGTCATTTACTTTCAGTACGCTTACTACAAACGCTTTCAATATTAACTCAATATATCTTTGGTACGCATTACGCTTATAGCGTGCGGTCAGTACCAAAAGTATATTGATCAGTTGATATTGAATTTGACTGTTCCAGCAATTTACTTTACGCACTTTACTTTTACGCCCTTATTTTCAGCACTTAATTTTCCGCACTTACTTTTCAGTATTTACTTTACACACTTTATTTCCAGTCATTTACTTTTCAGTAATTTACTTTTCAGTACTAAAACCACAATCAACCCCAATCGCACTTACATTTCTGTACAAATTCCTCAAAGAACAACTATCCACTAATTCCCTTGGGTTCGACCCCTACTTACCGCTTTACTACCCAATAGTGAAGTCTCAAGTAGTGGACTTATAAATTAACTTTTGCACATTTGCTCTAATGACGAGCATCTGTCAATATCTTAAAATAAAACCAACAAACATGTTAAGTAAAAGATCATCCGTAGTGTTGATGTTGGTCTCAACTGCTTTTTTGTAGTTCGGTGCGAACCTAGCTCTGTCAGATTCCAGTGGGGAATCTTTGATGGTTTCCAGTTGGGAAAACCTTTGAGTAACGAACTCAAGTGCAGAGAGATCTGCGAGCTTGCTGGTGACGGGAGTCACTTGTGAAGCAATGACTACTTCTTTACCTTTTGGCAAGGTAATAGCCGTCAATAGATTTGACATTTCTTTACCAGGAGCCACTTGCTTTGGAATAGCTTCTGATTTGGAATTAGATCAATTCCCTGGTTCAGTAGAAACCATTGTTACCTGTTGAAACTGTTCAAGCAGAATGATTTTTGACCTGATGGTCTTGAGTTTGAACTTAGTTGTTCCCTGCTCAAGTGTGAGCATTTTCTCAATGAGCCTTAGCTCTTGTATACTTTCCATCGTAAGGATGTGTGTAGAGAGATGTGTTTTTGGTGTAAATAAAAACTTCTCGCAACACGCTCAATTTATAGAGAATGGAATAAGGAAAACAATGGGTTGTGCCCCTGGTTTCTAATAAACAATTAGTTTATTGTGATATTCTCTGGTCAAGAAATTTGCCAGAACATTTTTCTCACCTGGAAGGTGTTCAGTGTCGAAATCATACCTGTTGAACCACATTTGCCACCAGATTAGTCGACCTTGCTTGCTATCACCTGAAATCTTAGTTCTCAGGAAATATGTGAAATTCTTATTATCTGTTCGGATTAAGAATTTAACCGGAGTTAGATAAACTGTGAATTTTTCTATTACCCACTTAACAGCTAAGTATTCTTTTTCATTACTATGGTAGTTTTTCTCAGCTGGTTTGAAAGAGCCAGATGAATACCGGCAGATAATTTCACCTTCTGTAGTTTTGGTTTTGAGTATGCCACCCCAGAATTCATTTGATGCATCAATTTCAATAATTAAACTGTCATCATTGCTAGGAAGATAAAGCTTAGAGAACATACCTAACTTTTTCTTTATCTTTTTTACGTAGTGGGTGTCGTTGTATGACCAGCTCCACTCAACGTCTTTCTTCAACTTGACTTGTAGAGGTTTGCGTATCTCTACGAGTCTGTGAATGTATGCTTCAGCGTATGTTAGTATTCCTAGGAATCGTTGTAGCTGCTTCTTGTCATCAATGCAATTTGGGAATTGCTGAAGGTTATCCAAAATGTGATTTTGAGGAGTGTGTGTTCCTCTATCGATTTCTAGACCTAAGAAGTTAATCTTTTCTTTGAAGAGATTTGCTTTCTTCTTTGAAAGTATAATCCCATAATTCTGTATGGTTTTGAGGAACATAAGAACATGTTTGTAGTGTTCGTCTTCTGAATCATTAAAAACTAATATGTCGTCCACATAGACACAACATATTTTTTCTAAGCCTCTGAGGGCGTTCTGCATGTGCCTCAGAAAAATATAAGGTGCTTGCTTGAGACCGAATGGTACTACGTTCCATTGGTAGTGTCCATCGGGGCAGGTAAATGTCGTGAGTAACTGAGATTCTTCATCAAGAAGAACTTGCCAGAAACCACTCTTGCAGTTGAAGCTGCTGAATATTGTTTTTCCCTGAATTAGGGTTAACAATTCCTGCATGCATGGCAGGTTGTGACTATCTCCTATAGTCTCTGTGTTGATGGCTTTGTAGTTGACAACCATCCTTTTCTTTCCTCGTCGTTTCTCCGCTTCATTCTCGACTAGGAATGCTGGCGACATATGAGGTGATTGGCTAGGTTTGATTAACCTAAGATCTAAGAGTTCTCAAATTTGTTTAGAAAATTTTTCTGTCTTGAGGACTGTACTTCATTGGTTTGACCCGTATGATAGTATTTGGTTCTGTTAGCTTAATACTAGCAGTCATCCATTTTTTAGACTTCTCAGGGTCTATTAGATTTTCTGAACATAATTTATCAAGTAAATCTTCAATAGTTTTTAACTTTGTAGATTCAAATCGAAAGTTTGTTCTTCCTCAATTCTCCCTTTCTGAAAAGTGGGGTTTCCTGTTATCACATCCTTAGTGATATTAACAGAAGTTGGCGGGATGATTTTAGAATTCTTTTTCAAAGATTCAAGAAATCCTTTTTTTCCCGAGAGCCATAGCTTTCCTTACTTTAGGAATGTAGACCAGGTGTCTTTCCAAAGTTTCTTCATTCGTGTTTGTAAATGCAACCATATCATTTCATTGTGTGAATGGTCCATATAGCTGAATGAAGTTATTTCCAAGTATCAGATCAATTCCTGATTCTTGTTGATAGATTGTGGGAATGTGAAATATTTCTCCAGCAATCTTGATTTGTAAGTTTTTACAAACCTTAGTAATCTTAACGGTGTCCTCGTTAGCTACTTTTACCATGATTTGATTTGGGGTATTGACCCAAAGTTCATCAGGTATAATGTATTTGCTTGCGATGCATAGGCTTGCGCCGGTGTCGAAATAGCAATGAATGTTGAAGGTCTTAAATCCTGAGAATTTAAGTTGACCTTTGATGTAGATTGAATTAGTGTTAGTCCGATTGACTAAGGTTAATTCTTCTACTTTTGAATTAGTTTCTTGAACTAATTCTTTTCCTTTGTTGAGCTGTCTTTGCTCAATTTCAGGCTCTTTCCTTATTCCAAAGGAAAGTTGACTCCAGTCTTTGAGTGCTGAATCTTTCATTCTGAATCTGAGGATGAAGACACTGCTTCTTCCTTCATGGTGAAGACTTCCTCGTTTTCTGAGAAGTATTCTTCAATTGGTTCGTAGTCTTTGGTATGGGCTTCTAAGATAAGTTTGATCTTATCTGAGAACCTTCTTTTGTTTGGGCACTCATTTGCATAGTGTCCTTCTTCACTACAGATCCAGCATCTGCAGTGGGGCTTACCTTTAGGACAAAATCTTTTCCTTTGAGATTTTTCCTTATCGGGCTTTTTGAAATACTTACCTGGTTTAAAAGGCTTTTTTTTTCTTTCTCCAAATTTTTTTGAATTTGGGCTTTTGCTTCTTGAAACGTTTTTCTAGATTTGGTGAGCAACCAAATGTAAAGGTTTCAGGAATTATTTTCTTACAACAGTTTTTGTTGAATTTCTTAAGTTGTTTCTGTTTGTTTGCTAAGTCACAAACCAACTTAATTTGCTCTTCTGCAATCCTTATTGCAAAACCTAAGGAAAAGTTTGTTAAAACTGTTTTTCTTTTATTGAATTCTTCCAGACTAGCTTCTCCAATGATAGGTAGTTTGGTAAGGTATTTCGTTACTAACTCTGGGTGTTCACTATGAGGTAGTTTATAGAAATTCTTTTCGTATTCACAAGTGAACTCTTTGAGATAGCAGATATTGCATAGCTGCATATTGACTAACTTTGCTCTAGCCTTTTCTTGTTCCTTAAGAAGTCCAGCTTCTTTTTCTTGTACCATGTTTATTCCTAAAAACATAGTGTAGATACTGTCAATAATGAAATTGAGAGGATCTAAGAGTAGTCTTTCTCCTTCCCACTGAGTGGTTTTAATGAAGTTTTTGACTATCCCTTCTGACTTATGTTCAGTTAACAGCAAAATTGTTTTTGATGTTGCGAACTTGTCCTTATTAGATTATATGATCAAGCTAAGCTCTGTAGCCCAGAGATTTGTTAATCTTTTCCTTTCATCTAAATCTCTAGTACAGTCGATGTTAAGAGTATTTAGTCTGTTGGGAGTAGCGCTCCCTGGAATTCTTGGAGGTTGCATTCCCCAATATTCTTCCATTGGCTTTTTCCTTTTGCCATTTCTTTGGGTATTGCTACCTTCTCCTTCTTCCTTAACTGCTTTAAGGTTGAAGTCAGTATCAGAATACTTTTCTGATTCAGAGTCTGTAAGAGGTTCCTGCACCTCTACATTGGTCATAACCGTAATGTTATAACAGTATTTATCGCATAGGTCACGATTGTTTTTAAACTTGTCTTAAAGTTCGGCTTCGTCTAAAGCAAGAAGTTGCACAATTTCTTAGCTGCTAGCCATTCTTTTCTTCCTGTTTCTGTTGATGACGGGTTCTTTGAAGATAATGCATGTGCTTTTCTTGCATTCGAAAGCTTGAGCATTCTTTCTTGCTTGATCAAGAGTGTTGAACTTCTTGAAAGCGTAGTTTGTTCCATTGGTGTAGGAACTAACTTCTCCCCAGTTGGTATAGATACCTTGATGAGGTCCGTCGTAGATGTCGTAGTAGGCAGGGTTGATGTTGGTCTCAAATGCTTTTTTGTAGTTTGGTGCGAACCTAGCTCTGTCACATTTCAGTGGGGAATCTTTGTTGGTTTCCAGTGGGGAAAACATTTGAGTAATGAACTCAAGTGCAGAGAGATCTACGAGCTTGCTGGTGACGGGAGTCACTTGTGAAGCAATGACTACTTCTTTACCTTTTGGCAAGGTAATAGCCGTCAACAGATTTGACATTTCTTTACCAGGATCCGTTTGCTCTGGAATAGCTTCTGATTTGGAATTATAACAATTCCCTGGTTCAGTAGAAACCATTGTTGTCTGCTAAAACTATTCAAGCAGAATAATTTTTGACATGATGGTCTTGAGTTTGAACTCAGTTGTTTCCTGCTCAAGTGTGAGCATTTTCTCAAGGAGCCTTAGCTCTTGTATACTTTCCATCGTAAGTGTGTAGAGAGATGTTTTTTTGGTGTAAATAAAAACTTCTCGCAACACGCTCAATTTATAGAGAATGGAAAAAGGAAAACAATGGGCTGCGCCCTTAGTTGCTAATAAACAATTAGTTTATTATGATATTCTCTGGTCAGGAAATCTGCCTGAACGTTTTTCTCACCTGGAAGGTATTCAATGTCGAAATCATACCTGGTGAACCACATTTGCCACCTGATTAATCGACATTGCTTGTTATCACCTGAAATCTTAGTTCTTAGGAAATATGTGAAATTCTTGTTATCTGTTTGGATTAAGAATTTAATCGGAGTTAGATAAACTGTGAATTTTTCTATTACTCGTTTAACAGCTAAGTATTCTTTTTCATTATTGTGGTAGTTTTTCTCAACTGGTTTGAAAGAGCCAGATGAATACCGACAGATTTTTCACCTTCTGTGGTTT
Source organism: Rhodiola kirilowii (assembly GCA_033675215.1). NCBI lineage: Eukaryota > Viridiplantae > Streptophyta > Magnoliopsida > Saxifragales > Crassulaceae > Rhodiola > Rhodiola kirilowii. The sequence goes on along the minus strand of CM066195.1, from coordinate 11,015,488 downwards.
TGGCTTTGAGTGTGCCACCCCAGAATTCGTTTAATGCATCAGTTTCAATAATTAAACTGTCCATCTGTTATATATATAGGGGGCGCTCAAATGAGGCCACCCAAAGTGGTGAGGTTGTGCGGCCAATCTCAACCTTTAGATCATTTTGATCTAATGGTTGAGATTTAAAGGTGCAAGGAATAGTATTTTACTTTTTACTATTGATGGATTTTGGTAGTGGGACACGTGACGCACCCACAAAGTACTAGGATTTATATGTGTGGTTAAGATTGGGGCCTCACGACCTCACCAATAGTGAGTGGCCTCATTTGAGCGATCCTCTCTATATATATAAGTTAAATTAAATTGTACGAAAAATCACTTGATTTAGTCTGAGACCTCATTTTATACTTTTTTCTAAGTAATAACTACAAACTACTAATGCGCTGTTAAAAATATTGATTTCTAAAATGAGTGGCTTGGTGAAAGGGCGCTCCCTTGGTGAGTTAGAGCTCTCGGGTTCAAGACCCTATCTAACAGATACTAACTTAACATTAACACCCAATAAAAAAATGATATGTTTTATGCGCTTTAAATTAAAATTGTACAGTTTCAAAAAAATCAACTTTCCATTTAGAGGTTATATATACTATTAAAAGAATTCAGCTTTAATTTGAAGGTTATAAATAATATTGAAACGGCGTACTTTGACCTCGGATCAAATCATAGCTACTTCACATACTGATTCATGGGAAAGGATCTCTCAGTCGTCTGCCAGGATAACTTTGGTGTTCCTTAAATGAGTCAGAAGATGGATGTATTGATCACCGACTCTCCTTCTTCTCCAACGGTTTCAACCTCGTTGGTAACTAAAGCTTCCATCGTTTAACCTACCCACCACTCTTCTTCTTTTCCTTTACTCCCCACCACCGCGTCCTGCCGCTGCTCCCCTCTCCTCCTTCTCCTTCCGCGGTTTCCGTGGATTTGGTGGATTCATGTCTTTCCTGCTCTTACAAGCGCTGTCGTCATGCTTGTTGAGCTTGAAGAGGATGGTCAACTCAGATCTGTGCCTCGGAGGTGATGGAGGTGTAGGTGAGTTTGCGGTGCGTTGTTGGTGGTGGTTGGCCGGGATGGAAGGGGCTGTAGAGTAATCATCTTTTTGTGTTTATATTTGTAGTTGACTTGTTCCTCTCTAAGCGGAATCGCTTATGAGAGTTCTCTGTTTTTCTTTTCATCCTGCTCTTGAGGTTTTTGGGGTTCGTCTTTCGTTGCTTTCTGCTCAAGGGTTTACGCTCACTTCCATGGGCGTGAGGCAAAGTGGAGCTACCGATTGTTTTTTCCAGAGTCTTTTATTGTCCGTGCTGCTCCTAACTAGATGGTATTTCCTAGCTTTAAGTCCTCTATTCTGCTTTTCTAGAGCTGGAGTATTTGCCTTGGCATGAAGCAATTCGAATTCAGACGACTGGATCTGAGGTCACTTTATGAAAGTTTTTTGCCAGAGCTTGATTATTGCTTTGAAGTTAGCGGACGAGTCACTTCTTCTGTTTGGGCCACTTTGGCATGGACTGAACCTTGGAGCATATCATGCGCGAAGATAACAAAGCAGCAGCTCGATTGACTAACTACGCACGAGTCACACATGTTGTTGGTTATTCTATTCTGTACTTGTTGGTTAATTATTTTGCTGTTGTTGATCTAGTTTCAGTACTTCCCCTGGTTCAAAAGTCTTAGACGATGTGTTTGTTCTACTTCTAGGGTTGTGTTGTTGTTCCCAAGTCTTTGTATGCCATATTTTCAATCAAAACGAAGAAGAAGATGGATGTATTGACCTCAAAAAGCACATTGGATAGTATTAAACATACAAGCCAGGTTACAGTACGAATTATAGGAAGCCAAATATATTGCTGGATTTGGAACATGCTTTTGATGGAACTATAAAGCACCCTGCAGCTGCGGCTGATGATGTTTATGGCCAAGCACCTGCACTCCCCTTGTGCATCATGGCCACAAATTCACTGTAGTCGATCCGGCCGTCCTGATACATGAATTGCCACTAGCTAGATCAGGAAAAATCATGAAGAAGCAAATGGAAAAAGAGCAGCACTGAGACCTCAAAACCACCGGATAGTGGTGGTCTAGTGGTTCGAGCCCTACAGTGACATATTTATGGTATGAGTCTAGGATTTTCCAGTCCTTGCCAATTTTTTTAAAAAAAAATGCTTCGACACAATGATAAAAACAGCTGGTGTGCGATAGAGTATGGAATACACATACATTATCTTGATCAACTCCGTTGACAATGTCTTCAATATACTCATCAGTCATGTTAAGCTCCGCGCAGACTTGCTGGAGTTCATCAACTGTGATGTAACCACTGGCATCCTTGTCAAAGTACTGGAAAACTGCAACAAGACGCTCCTCATGTTCGAGTTTGTTGAGATGGATGGTAGCCGCTATAAACTCGCCGTAGTCAATAGTCCCACTGTTATCAAAATCGGCCTGAGAAAAGAATCAAGTCAGTTCCGTTCCTCAGTTGAAGCCTTGAAGGGTTTGTGACAGATCACTAAGTTGAAATTGAAACTATCAGCGCATACGGCATCCATCAGATCATGAATCTCAGTGTCGTTCAAGGATGAGCCATATCTTCTCAGACCGGCTTTGAGTTCATCAAATGTTATAGCGCCACTGTTATCGGTATCAATGGCCTGAAACATCTCTTTCAAACCCTGTATCTCCTCCTCTGACAAGCTCTCAGCAAGAACCTGGTGGACACACGAGGACTTTGTTACTAATCATCCAACCAAACAGAAACTATCTGGAAACAAAATGTACGAATTATATGTAAACACACCCGCAGAGCCATCTTCTTTAACTTGTTCATTGCAGAGAACTGCTTTAGGCGAGAAAGCACAGATGGGTGCAATGCTGTGTCGGGAGCAACCCCATTCACGCAAATCCATGGGTGACCTACAGTACACAAGATGTGGTATAAATGGTATAAGGGATGCACTTTGAATGGCGAGTTAGAAAGTTCATACATAACACTTGATCAGCAGTCAAGCGCTCCACAGGGTTCTGGCATAACATTTTCTGAATGAGATCATTTGCGCTATCAGAAATGAAGGGCCATGGGTCTGAATCAAAGTCAATCACACCATTCAACACGGTGTCAAATAACCCCTGCTGTGTTTCTGAACCCAGGGACAATTACTTCCATTAGAACACGATGCAATATGTAAAAGGACGAAACAAAATTACTGCTCGACAATACCTGCCCAAAAGGGAGGCACACCACTCAGCAGCATGTACAGAATGACTCCTGCAGCCCAGACATCAGCTTCTGGCCCATAGTTCCTCAGAATAACCTCAGGAGCCAAGTAATATGGACTTCCAACCAAGTCAGATAATACCTCACCTGAGATCCAAAGAATAAGTTACATTTAGCCAACTGCTCTCACCGGTTGTAGACCAAAAAATTTAATCCATTAGCAGTGCCCGGGTATAAAAGCCTATGTCAAGTAGACGACGACCAGGTAATACATTTCGGAGATGAAGTTATCAGTTGATCAACCAAATGAGTTCAGGTCCGTCAAAACCAAAAGGGAAATTTAATTGCAGAATATAAGCGAGTATGACCTCCACCTGGCTCAAAAAATGCAGATAGCCCAAAATCAATAATCTTCAAGGAGAAATCATCATCCTTGTCAACCAGCAAGAAATTCTCAGGCTTCAAATCTCTATGAATCACACCAAAAGAGTGACATGTTTCAACCACACCAACAATAATCTTGGTCAAATCCGCTGCCTTTTGCTCGCTGTAGTATCCCCTCTCAACCATCTGATCATACAGCTCTCCCCCAGCGCAAAGTTCCATCACAATATGAACAGATTCAGAATCCTCATAAGTGCCTTTAATGCTCACTATGTTCTCGTGCCCCACTAAATGATGCAGTATTTGAATCTCTACTTTAACACGTTCCCTGCTTTCAACTGATTTGAGACGCCTCTTAGAAATTGATTTGCAGGCGTATGGATTGCCTGTTGCTTTCTCAATGCATAAATAAGTAGTTCCGAATGCACCTTCTCCTAATTTGTGCCCAAGAACATACAGATCAAGCAGGTTTTCAGTCCAATGACCCAACACAGAAAAAGCTCGGCTACCCTCCCCTCTCTTCATACTGCCTTCTTTCTTTGTTGCGGTAACTTAGGCCCTTTCTCCTCCTGCAGTTGACTGAAGTTGCTATATAAATAAATTCGCCTTTTCTTGCCGACCTGGAGAAATGATTGAGTGCATAAAGTGAGAAAAAGCATCTCCATTTTAGGCCTTAGAAATGGCATCTATATTTCAGGCCTTCACAATTGGAAACGAAGTCAAAGGTTGGAACTTTGGTGATGATTTCACATTTTCAGCAACTGGGGTACCCAGATTGAGCCATACAGCAAGTGGGTTTTGTTTTTCTGAATAGTAGACGAAATGGGTGTTCGGTGGACTAGTCCTGTTCCCATCTTAATCCACATTCACATTCAAATCCCAAAACACAGTTTCATCAACTGAAGCTGACCACTGTTGCATCACCAGATCATATTCAAACATCCAAAGAAGACATTCTGCATAGGCGTATTCAGCATGCAGTCAGTCATGACCACACATTGCAACCTCACATGTGAAGAAGTCATCCTCGAGTTCTGTCACTCATTAACAAAGATCAAACAAATGCATAAACTGAGGAACTGCAAAGTGCAAACAATTAAGAATCTAAGAATAAACTAATATCAGAACACAGATAGTAATATCAGAACAAGAATCGGTAAATGCCAAAGAAACGTATACAATAATTTTTATTACTAAGCCAATGCTGCTCAAACTCTATTATCATCACAGCCATGAATCATCCAAATTCCAAGGGTTACTAAGCTCAACCAAAACATTTCTAGTTTCACTTTTTTCGCTAAAGAGACTCTCATATCACGGATCAAGCAGAAATGTCTGTGTCGGTAACACATTCATCAAAATTTCACTAACACAACAACAATGTTTGATTCATCAAAAAAGCTCAAGAAGAGAAGTCCCACCTGAAAAAGCTCCCACCTTTCAGTTAACCTTTTTGTCTTCGTATCGCCGTTGGCACCAAGTTCACTTCTTTTCACACTTCTACAGAAATTTTCAACCTATGTGTTTCTGGGGCGCGCCTGATTCCGCAGCCTACCGTATGTCACTGCCTGAAACACGCCCATCTGACAGAATACAAGGCTCTGAATACAACACCAAACGCAGTTTCCTTTAGACCTAAAATTATGACAGTGATACACAGTTTCCTACTCCAGCAATTAAAGATCAAAACTTTTCCTGTCAAAAAAAAAAGGGTCAAATTTTGAGAGGGCTGAACAAGCCCAAGCTTTCTATTTGGCCCAGCAACACGAACACCTTGGTGTCCCTGTCACCACACGTTCTCCTCCAAATTTGGGTCCAGAAAAAATCAAAACTTTCCGCCGCTTAATCACTCACACTAGTCCAGTCACTCCACCAATCCCCTCACAAGCATCCAAATATAGACAAAAATCCTAGCATTGAAATAATCAACATATACGTGTCACCTATCGTAACAAAATTGGGTTAAAATCGCTGTGGGTCAATTACTTGCACAAATTCAATATTTCACCGATCTGGGTAGTGTTGAGGTTGTGATTCAAAACACTGAGATGCAATATTTCAAAATGGGTCACTGAGATTGGAGATAGTCAGTTCTGCAACAATTGTCATGGAGTGAAAAGATTCCTCAGCCGCAGCGAGATCAGGTACTATTTGTTTAATGCTATAATAACGTGTGGCCGGACAGATCATCAGACAAAACCAACCTCATCATTGTCTTTGGCCTTTCTGCATTATTGCACATTCAACTCCGTATAACATGAATCATACTGACCTCTCCAGTAAGCATTTGAATTGATGAGTTTTGGGTGGTTATAAACTCCAGATCTTCGTTTCAAAATTGGGACCTTGAATAATTGTTGTGTTGGATTTCTGGATCTGTGTTCTTGTCGGATATGTTTGATATGAGCACCATGTGATTACTAATTTGCCTCTGAGAGTCTGCTGCCTTTGTTTGCGAATTAATTGCTGATTTGAATCTCAGTTTCAGTGGTGTGTGTTTGTAGATGATGTGTGGATTGGTGGATGTTGATTTTGATCTCATCTCAGTTTGATTTCGATTGGGAGTCTCATTTTCAGAGGCCAAGATGAGTGGAGCTGTGCTTGTTGCTGTTGCTGCTGCTGTTGGCAACTTGCTGCAAGGATGGGATAATGCCACCATTGCAGGTGGGCGAATCTTGAATTCTTCATGCATATGATCAGATCTGTTGTTAGTGAATTTTGTTTGATGTTTCAGATTTGATCTACTTGTTTATACTCATTTTTAGGTATGCAGTAGCAAAGAAAATGGCCTAATGCAGCTTCAATGGGTGCTGGGCCACCGGCATAACGAGATCTCATACTGTAATACAACCAATGTTTTTTTTTCGATAGAGTAAATCTATCCCAAAAAAAAAAAAAAATTGGTTGTATAAGATCTCATTATGCCGGTACCCGTTGAAGCCGAATTAGGGCATTATCCGAAAATTGCCTAATGGCCTATACAACCAGTTTCAAAATGTAAGTAGTAATAGGAAATGATTTTATATAGGTGTTTAACCATTCGAGATTCGACATAGTTTTTTTCTTCTGATTTTAAAATATATTTTTAGACATAACGAGTTTTATGATAAAAATCACACTGTTTTAATACCATTACTGTATTTGGCTTGACAGCACGAGATCAACCAGGTGTCTGTTGTTCATATACATTCAGATAAATTTTCTTCTGTTATTTGTCTTCAGGGGCTGTTTTATACATCAAGAAGGAGTTTCAGCTTGAAACTCAGCCAACAATAGAAGGACTCATTGTGGCCATGTCTCTCATTGGAGCTACCCTAATCACCTTCTGTTCAGGTGGGATCTCAGACTGGCTTGGCCGTCGTCCAATGCTGATCTTCTCATCCATTCTTTATTTCATTAGCGGCATAGTAATGCTATGGGCTCCGAATGTTTATATGCTACTCCTGGCAAGGCTTTTGGATGGTTTCGGGATTGGTCTGGCCGTCACTTTGGTTCCGGTTTACATATCTGAGACAGCCCCGCCTGAGATACGAGGTTTGCTGAACACATTGCCACAGTTCATGGGATCTGGTGGGATGTTCCTGTCTTACTGTATGGTGTTCAGTATGTCACTGATGGATAACCCGAGCTGGCGGCTGATGCTTGGAGTTCTGTCCATTCCATCATTGGTGTATTTTGTCCTGATGGTTTTGTTTCTGCCCGAGTCCCCACGGTGGCTTGTAAGTAAAGGGCGGATGCAGGAGGCCCGGCTGGTCCTGCAGAGGTTGCGTGGCAAGGATGACGTTTCTGGTAAATATTTCCATTAATGATATGTACCTTCCATCAGAATTTTGCTATCTGATACTGCGATGTTTTTGTCAATAGGCGAGATGGCTCTGCTGGTTGAAGGCCTGGGGGTTGGAGGAGAGACGTCAATTGAGGAGTATATAATAGTGCCTGCTGATGAGGGAGGAGATGAGCATGACGCAGCTGCGGACAGGGATAAGATCAAGCTGTATGGCCCAGACGCTGGTCAGTCTTGGGTGGCCAAACCTGCCACCGGACAGAGCATGCTTGGGCTAGCTTCCCGACAAGGCAGCATGGCTAATCGTAGTATGCTTATGGACCCACTTGTGACCCTCTTTGGCAGTGTCCATGAGAATCTCCATGATACAACCGGAAGTATGCGCAGCGCCCTTTTCCCCAACTTTGGCAGCATGTTTAGCATGGCTGGTCATCAGCCTAGACACGAAGAATGGGACGAGGAGAGCCTTCAACGGGATGGGGACGGTGACGCATCTGAACACAGCGGTAATGATTCCGATGACAATCTGCATAGTCCATTGATTTCACGGCAGACAACCAGTATGGACAAGGACATGGGGAAACCTCCTCATGGTAGCGCCCTGGGTATCAGAAGTAGCAGCATGCTGCAAGGGGATGGTGAGACTGCAGATATTGGCGGCGGCTGGCAGTTAGCGTGGAAATTGTCCGAGAGAGAAGGCCCTGACGGTAAAAAGGAGGAAGGATATAAAAGAATCTATTTGCATCAGGAAGGTGTAGGTGCTGGATCCAGACGAGGCTCCATGCTGTCAATTCGTGGTGACATTCCTGAAGAAGGAGAATACATTCAGGCCGCTGCCTTGGTCAGTCAGCCAGCCTTGTGCTCAAAGGCACTCTTGGATCAGCATCCCGTCGGACCAGCTATGCTTCACCCTTCAGAAACCGCATCCAAGGGACCAAGCTGGAATGATCTTTTCGAACCAGGGGTTAAGCATGCGTTGATTGTTGGCATAGGCATCCAAGTTCTTCAACAGGTAATTAAATCCCATATATTCCAATTGATCAGTGTTTTCTTGAGCTCATGGATATCTGGCATTATCTTGCCGGAATATTTCAACATGTTTGTGTGTGCTTCTACAGTTTTCAGGCATCAACGGCGTCCTCTACTACACACCTCAGATTCTTGAGCAGGCGGGAGTCGGTGTTCTTCTAGCTAACCTAGGAATCAGTTCGGCTTCTGCATCTCTGCTCATCAGTACTCTCACTACCTTACTGATGCTTCCTTGTATCACCGTCGCAATGAGGCTCATGGATCTGGCAGGCAGAAGGTAAAGAAAAAAAATCAGGATCCTTAAACCATTTTGAGTTGCTTGTAACAAAGTTATAAACTATCTGTTATAAATCGTTGGGGCACTGCAGGAGCTTGCTGCTGAACACGATACCGATTTTGATCCTATCCCTCGTCATCCTTGTCCTGGGGAGTTTCATCGACTTGGGACAGATGATCAATGCAGTCATATCTACAATCAGCGTCATAGTCTACTTCTGCTGCTTCGTGATGGGCTTTGGTCCGATCCCCAACATCCTCTGCGCTGAAATATTCCCCACTCGTGTCCGTGGCATTTGCATTGCTATCTGCGCGGTAACATTCTGGACGTGCGATATTATAGTGACGTACTCGCTCCCTGTAATGCTGAACAACATCGGACTTGCCGGGGTGTTTGCATTGTATGCTGTGGTTTGCTGCATCTCTTGGGTGTTTGTTTACTTAAAGGTCCCGGAAACGAAGGGAATGCCTTTGGAAGTCATTACTGAGTTCTTCTCTGTAGGAGTGAAGCAAGCCCAGGCCGCCAAACTCAACTGATCACATTTCACTGTCCTGCAAAGTTTTTTTTTTTTTGAACCTAGTCGATTATTCGTTTATTTGTTTCCTTAATAGCATCGCTTGTTGTAAGACAATTCCAAGCAAATTTCAAAGAATGATTATACACTAATTTGTATAAAGGGTAGTGATTTAACGGTCGTACTCTTGGTCAAATGACCAGAAAATCGGCATGATTCATAAGTACGGAGTGGAGATTAAAAAGGAGCATGAAAAAAAAAGTTACATGAAAGTACATCCATGTTTGGTTTGCAATGCAAAATTCAAACAAAACAAAAGATACGTTATAAACTTTCCCTTACAAAGGAAAAACCCTTCCTTGTCTATTTTTTACTTCATTTTCTTTCCACTACATTTTGGGATATCCAAATGAAGAGTTTTTTTTTACTAATAAAAAAAAATGAAGAGTTTTTTTTTGAACCATGAACAGTGGCGGATCTAGGGTTTAAAAACTAGGTGAGCGGAAAAATCATTAATAATAGTTAAAATTCTTGATAAGTCAAAACACAATTCTTACATCATATTCATCAAGAATTTGATCAAAAGAGATATAAGAATTGTAAAAATTGTTTAAGTATATGGAGGGAAAGCGAGAGTTTAGCATATTTGACACCAACGACAATCTAGGACAATGCAGGTAAACCTAAAACTATCAGTACCTCCTGTAGGGAACCTGCTCAAGGGTAGCATGCCAAGATACTGGTGCACCAGATAATGTGCTTATAGTGCCCTTCTCTCCATTGGGATCACCTTGATCCTCACATTTCAGATTTTGATATTGAAGCTTTTGTAGAGCAGGACTACACTTAACCATATGTATTTGCAATGAACTTACGAAGTTTTTGAATTTTGATGCGCCCTAATAGAAAGAAGAAAAAACCAAGCCTTTATCTCAGTAGCTAACCGTAACAGGGAAAAGTGGCAATGGAAAACAACAGCAGCATTTGGTGTTACATTACATATACTGAAATATCAGGTCTTTGAATGATATCTTACACGGAGAAGATCAACCATAAGTGTTCCTCATTCAGGACCCGGTTCAATAAGATTAACTTGTTTTGGCTGCCCCATTTGTTCCCATAAACACATTGTCCAAACCCCAATCATCTGTTAAGGAATACAAATAAAAAAAATATAAGGAGAGGTCGTCAAGGAATACAAATAACTTGTGAAATTGTTTAGTACCTCCCCAAACATCTGGCTGACTTCAGAATCCAAAGTCAACTGCAGTAAAGTAATCCCCAATTTACCAACCACCCGACTCCGAAGTCAGAAATCAAAACCCTCTGAGCACAGATTCCAACAGCCTTGATACGAAACAAGTACAAATAACAGTCACAAACTGAAATCCTACTAAAAGAAACTCAATAGTATACCGAAGCAAAACGCGTATGCGGAAGATACAACAAGCCAATTGCAACCGTCTGTCTATGTGTATGAAAATATACAAATTGAGTGGAAAAATCAATCAATGATCGATTAATATACAACGTTAATCTAATGAAGAAGAAGATGGCTGAAGACACCCCTAGAAATCTCAACAAAATCAGAAACAGAGAAACAAAAACACTGTAAATAAAAAACCTTTATTCTAAAAACTGATGAGAAATTGAGATTTCACGGGTTTAGGATAAGCTGCGGGCGGCGATGTAATCGCATATGAGGAGCTTCTCATGAACGATTGACGGTTGCGGCGCTTCAAGAGGGTAAGAGGAGGAGAAGCCTGAGAAGAGCGACTGCGATGCCGACCAAAAAGGCAACGATTTGCTGAATTGTTATCGGGCTATTTTCTTTTATTTAATATGGGTTTTCAAAACTTACAGGGCTGTAGCTGGGCTAGCTAGCTACAGCCTAGGTCCGCCACTGATCATGAATATATATATCTATCGGGGAGCGCTCGGTTGGGAATTCTTAAACATTCGAGAACTTGAAAATTCAAATCTCACCATTAGATCATGATGCATCTTTGAATCTGCATGTGACACATGTCAAAAAAGCAAAGTCAAAAAATGTGACTTTAACTTTGCATTAATTGCATATTGGAAACTGCACATGAGACACGTGTCACCACCAAAATGCATCTTACATTTTGGATGGTGAAGATTGGGGTATCAAGTTCTCGAAATTTAAAGAAGTTCTCAATTGAGCGCTCTTCTATATATATATATATAGAAACGCTCAAATGAGAACACCTTCTAACTCTAAGAACATGAGAACACCAATGAGGTTACGCCACGTGTCCCACTACCCAACCCCCCGTGCTTTGTGGGTGCGCCACGTGTCCAAATAGTAAAACTCACTACTTTTCAAAAAGCAAACAGTAAAACCCACTACACAATTCCTGCACTATTCACTGCCACATCATCAAAATGAGTGGCTCACAATGGTTCTTATGTTCTTAGCCTAAGAAGTGTTCTCATTTGAGCGGTCCCCTATATATATATATATATATATATATATATGGGGACGGATCTGGTACAAAGTGCTTTTAAAGTACAAAGTACAAAGTAATAATAATCGTTGATTGAATTAGATTAATGGTTTAGATTAATCATCTAAATTAGACGGATGTTAAACGGCTGTTATCTTTTAAAGTTATGTAGGGGTAATTATGAGATTTCCTTTTACTTTCCATATCACAGTAGACGAGATTTTCTTTACCAAGCCGATCGTTTTTACGAAGCTTTCCAGTACACCAGAATCTCTCAACGAAATCGATCGTATTCACCAGGTAATCTCTCGCCTTGACTACTTCCGGACGATTAGCTATGGCGACTACTTCGATGTTGCAATTTTGACACCTTCGATTTTTCATTCTAGGGCTATTCCGCACTTCGACTGACCTAGAGCGAAAATATGGATAAAAGCAACTCGATTTGCTCCCAGGCAAGTTGTTCGTAATTCGTATTAGGTGAACTCGAGTAGTGAACTGATTTGATCATGATGTGTGATGAAATATTGTTTCAAAAACTGAATTTGTGATATTATACAGCTTTTTCAATTGCATTAGATTCAATCGTATGAACCGAATTTTTTTTACCAACGTTACCTGTTAATAATGCAATCGATGGATGGTTGATGTCGTGGTACAGGTAGAAAGGTTTGTTGGTATTATGTGAATGGAAAATTGATTTGTGAATGCTGCATTTAAAAGTTCCTAATTATGCCATTACTCTCCTTAGATCCTCTTCTTTCCCTGATCTGATATACTCGCCTATAAATTAGAAGCAGCCTTCCCTACTCTAGAGAAACATTTCGACTGCTGATATTAGATCCTCTTCAGGACCGGTCTTTAGTGATACACTGACTGTTCCTTGTTTCACTCCTCCATGTGAATGAAATTTAGGACTATGTCTTCATCAACATCATCACCTTCATAAGCCGCCTCTGCTTCTATCCTTTGGATTTCCTTAAAGAATAAATAGCTTCATCAATCATCATTTATTTCATTTACATTTCCCTGCATAATTCTGGTCTTTTGATTGTTTTTTCTCTTTTCCCTCTGCTGCCTTTTTTGATCTCCTTAAATACTTATCTCTTTTCCTCCTGTTTATTCTGTCTGTTGGAGTTCCATCTTTTACGACTTACAGTTGACAGTGCATTTTGTGGACACTCACTAAATTGCAGGTCAAAGAATTAACTAGCAAAATCACAATTATAAAGGAAGCTATTCAGGACTCAACTGTTGTTGAAGTGAAGGTAAGCAATGACTTTGCTGCGTTTTCAATGTTGTTGTTCATGATACATTCGTTCTTGATGTGCCATTAACTCGATTAAATTGTTTGAATGCCTTTGCCGCGTTTACAGCTTGCCAAACTGTCATTCATGATTAGAGGATGGTTAATTTTGAGGATAGCTTTCCATGGCTCATTGTTTTCTTATCGTTGGAACATGTCATACTTCTGAGTAGGATAGCTTAGGATAATGTGAGCGAATTGCCAAAAATCACCTTTTTTTGTTTATCCTTATTAGAACAGTTTATGCATACATGTAGAGGCCACCGGACCACCTAAACACACGTTTTAAATAATGTTGAATATAGTATGTGTTCGAGTCATTCATTCACTTTTGTAGACAGTAGATATTCTTTTTTCAGAATCATGAAGTCTGATGCACAGCCAAACTTATATTATATAGTTCCTGGGTTGTGTATGTTGATGTCTGTTCCATGTTTTTCACACCCTTTGTGTACAAATTCAAGTGAGTTCTTGATATCATCTATGCTTGGCTATGTGTTTTGATAATGTTAGTTTATTGGGTGTTGATTGAGAACGTGTTTTGATTGATGTAGGACTTAGGAGCACCATTTATTCACTAAACTGTACCTGTGTTCATTAAATTGTTACTGTGTTCATTAAATGGTTTCTGTGTTCATCAAATAATCGATGGCTTATTTTTGGGTTTTGCATTGTTCACTAAACTGTAGCTGCATTCATTAATTAGATATTGCGTTCATCAAATAATGATGCCATTGTGCAATTAATCGTAATGTAGTTTTAAGTATTTAGGTATGACATTCTTTTGAATAAAGCTTTAGACTTGTTGGTTGATTTATTTACTGCAATTCTGAATTTGTTCCTAAATGCTGAACATACAAGCTTTAGTAAAAGAGGAAGGTTTGTGACTTAATATGCTTGCATTTACAGGAAATCTATTGATGGCTCCCACTCCCACTGTAGGAACACTTTGCAGAGAACTTTGATGTCTCCTCATCTATAAAAATTTAGAAGAACTTTTCAGTATGGACGTCGCGTACGGCTGGAATCCGGCAGCATACTTCAGTGAAAAAATGCAACACTAAAATACCCAAAGCACAAATCAACAAGTAGTTCTTTTAATATTATGTCCACTACCCATATGTAAATGTATGGAATACAGGGTTATGTGTAAACACATCTGGCAAACACTATCACAACTATGTAGTGAATACAGATTTATGTTGTGAACACAATTACTAATTGGTGAATACAACACTTATTTTGTGAATACAGTTTTTATTATATGAACATTTGGAATAAAAGAAGTTCTTCTATCCCCTAAGTGTCTGAAGCTATCGTGTCGGTTTTGACTGTTGTAGTGTACCAACATTATTCATATGTTCTGTTAATGTTATTGCCTATAGATGTCAACATGCTAATGCATAACATTTATATGTTTGAATTTGGAAACTTATCCGTTTCTGGTTGCTATAATTACAGAATGTCGAATGCACTTTGTTTATTTCAGGTGATTATTGATCATTTTTATTGAAATTATGCTTGGTGTCAAATATGAGTTTTGGTGATTAGATCTTGTGGTCATTTAATTTGTTGGTAGCAGGTCAAAACAGAGTAAATAAGCACTGAGTTCACAAAATAAATGTTTGTGTTCACAAAATAAATGTTTGTGTTCACAAAATAATGTTTGTGTTCACAAAACAATGTTTGTGTTCACAAAATAAATTGTGATTTTATTTTATTTTATTTCGAGCAGCAGCAGCAACCATGATTTTTGCAGTCAATCCGCAAATTCATTTCTTTGTTCAATACAGCTACCTTGATATCCAAAACGTACAAGGTTTCAGCAACAATACATATACTCAAAGAGACGGAAAAGCCCTGGTACAGATAGGCGATCATGGTATTCATCTTCTTTAAATTGTTCAATATTTGTACATGAGCTATCGAGTTGATCCACATACTGACTAATCATCTGTTCCAAAATACTTGAAGCTTTTATAGCCGAGCTAGCGTTAGACATGATATTTTCTGTATATACAACAAAGAAGACAAACATATCATTGAGTTATGTGATGGAGAAGTAGCTAGATGTAGTGAAAAAAAATGTAGCAAGACATTGTTAATTAGGACTATCAAAATCACACAGGCAACAAACACCCAAGAGACTGCCAGCCCTCTCTTGATAAAAGTCCACGCCTTTAGGTAAATTTCTCCTCAAACCAAACACGATCAATCCTCCAGCACGGACCACTCGAGCAATTCACACCAATACTAATGCAAAAATAGAAAAAAGCTCAGATACGTAGAGAAGTGAAACAATTGAACGCTGAGTCGTACATAAGTGAAACAATTCAAATTCTGTAGTTTTACTAAAAAATAAATCTCACTGAATCTACAACATAAATTGAACCATACTCAATGACCATCAAATTCCAAAATCAGCAGGGAGAGAACTAATGATGACACCATCAATTAAAACAATACCAAAATCAGCACCTTCAATGCAGTAAATTCCAACAATAAAAAAATTCTTACCAATTGGAAAAAGCAGCAACTCACCAGGTAATTTCTCGAAATTCTATTCATGTCTAGTGCTTTCTCAGATGACTTTTTCTTCAAATGCCAAGCCTTGTTGCTGTCCATGGCTAACTCTTATCGGGCCAAAGAGAAGAAGGATGAAGTTTCTGCGGAAAATTGAAGTGTCAGAACAAAACTCATCAGAGAAAGATCATATAGCCGACAAACATAAATCACTAGCACTGCAATCCAACGCCATAATCAACAACATCATCAAACACCAGTGGCTTAGTTCCTCAAGTGCTTGCGGAATCGCCCCAAATCCTTTCCAAGTAAATTGATTACTTCTCATCTAAATCAAGCATTCACTAAATCAACATACCACCGGACTGAAGATTGAAGAAAAGAAAAGCAAAAAACATGGAATGCAAATCAACATCAGTCAATTTAACAAAACTGCAATTCCAATAACCCATTGGACCTAATTTTTAGGACAGAACAAAATCCAGATCCAACTGACCTTCCTGCCAGATTCTGAGTGCACCGAATCCATCACCCACCAACTCAAGCTCTCCCTACAACCCAGATATCAAAACCAAAGTTCAAATTTCAGATCGAAAACAAAATCTAATCAACCTAATACAAAAACCTAGTTTAGAAATTACCGTATTTGAGCATCTTGAGAAACGCATCTGATATTATGTGCATAAAATCAATCAAACCCTCTTCCCGACCTCCTCCATATACTGGCCTGACCCCGTCACCACCACCCAAGACTTCGTCCCCGCCGTTGCTTTTCGCCTCGTCTGCGAGAATACCGTCGCCTTGCTCATCGGATGTTTCGAGAGCCGATTCGAAGGATCGAGGAGAGAGAGGAATAGAAGATTTGAAAATTAATTGTTTTGATTTTGATTAACGACCCTAACTCCGTTTATTTTAAGATAAGATTACGTTTATGCCCTTATTTAATCGATTAATTTGAAAATTAACAATTAATTCATGGATAAATATTGACCATAAGATATCTAATCCAACGGTTTTAATTACTTTGTACTGTGTATTTTAAAAATCACTTTGTACGTGATCCTAATCCTATATAGGGTAAAAGCTGTACAAAGGCAGCCAGGCCCTTCCAAACAACCGGCAGACCCCTCAAAGGAAAACGAAAACACATAAAAACAACCGAACACAACCAAACCAAAGCAGAATTCAAAACACATTTAACCTGCCTCACTCCAAACGACCTGTTACAAAATGTTCATGTGTTGTCTCCAACTTCTATCTTGTGTGTACCTATGTGACATTGTAAAAATAGTCATCTTCATCTTGATATTCCGTATAATTCTCTTTGATATTCCATATAATTCTCTTTGTAATCGTATCGATGTTTAGCTCCTCCTCTGTTTTGAAAATATTTATGTTTCTTTGATACCAAATCTCGTCCATTGTTACAAAATAAAGAAAACTTGATATCCAAAGGAAGAGACTAAATAAAGAGAACTTAGAAAAACAGATATGCTAAAATGTAGCAAGGTTTGAGGTTACATATTCTCACTCGAGTACAAATAATACAAGAATGTCATATGGCCAGTGCCAATTTTTGCCCATACTGTAAAACAAAGGGAGCCTGTTTTTAGTCAAAAATCCTCTCACCAGTTGAGAAGAGGAGGAACACCATGGAGCTGAAAACACAGAGCAACCCGGGAATGATGAAAACTGGCTTCCAGCTTTCAGCGCTAGAGATGTCAGAACTGGCGGCATCGAGGAGGCGTCCGGTGAAATCAACGCCTACTATGCCTGCAAGTGTCCCAGCTGTGTTGGACACTCCCATTACAATGCCTGCGTATCTTGGAGCGATATCCATGTGGTTCACTGCAAACCCCGCTCTCCCTAGGGCTAGGAAACCGAGGGCTATGGATGAACAGAAAACTGCCCCGTTGGAAGTTCTGAATAAAGGGAGTGCTACCAGTGCCAGAGAGGCGACTAGAAACCCTACTGTGTTAAGTACTCGTCTAGTGTGGGTTATGGACAAGATTTTCTTGGTGATCAGATGATCGGCAATTACTCCACCTATGTTGGAGAATAGGAACATGTTCAGATACGGCATCATTTTGGATGAACCCATGTCTTGTAAGCTGAGATGGAGACCTTCTTCGAAGTAAGTGGGCAACCAATTCATTAGCACATATAGAGCATAATGGAAAGTGAAATTGTTCACTACGATCGCCCAAACCGGCATGCTGAGCATTATTTTCTTCCATGGGATTTTTGAGGTCTTGGAGGAAGTACCCCCATTTTCTACTTTCGACTTCTGGATCCCTCTGAGCGGCAATAATGTCTCTCCAAAGCCAGAAGCTGTAGCTTTTGGATGTTCGGAACGAGGAGGGTCGCTGGCATAATTTAACCAGAGTACAGACCACATAATACCCAGAAAGGCTTCGACTGAAAACACAGATTGAGGACCTTTGAGCTTGATCAGGCTGGGCAGGAGGAGCATTCCGGCAGCTGCGCCCAGGTACATACCGGAAGTTGTAAGTGACACTGATCTGGACCTTTCATGAGGAGGCACCCACTGCGCTAAGACAGTGTGGATAGAAGGAAATATGAATCCTTGCGCCACACCCACAAACAATCGAGCCATCACCAATATAACAACTTTGTTTGGGTCTAGTGGAACTAGTGCACAAATTAAAGACCACAGCAGAAATGAGAAGAGAAGAACTCTCCTTCCACCGATCCTCTGTGCGACCCAACCTCCAGGGATTTGTGAGCAGGCATATCCATAGTAAAACGTCGAAAGTATCACCCCCTTACTTGCTTGATTTACCCCAGCAGCATCAGCAGCAGTGGTATACGCAATCGAAAATCCAACACGCTCAATATAGCAGACCGATGTACAGATAAATGTCAATATGACAATTAAATAACGCTTCGGAAATATCACTCTTCCCATTATCAATCACAGCATGTATCATAGTAATCTCTCAAAATCCCAAGAAATATTTGATTTTGAGAGAAGAGAGGTTTTCCGAACTCTTCCAACTGCCACAATCAATGCTAAACCTGGCATCAAATAACCAAAAAAACAAGCACACAATTTCTTCAGCAGATGCATAAATCCAATAGTAAGGAAACCAAACATAACAAAATCTGTCTATAACAGCACCAGCACCATAAAATTGTCCAACGTAAATTTTACAAAATGAAGTAGTTTAAAAGATATTTCCAATGAAACTATCTCGCAAAGGAAATCATTTAACAGTTTTCGAAACTCCAAACCTCCCTAATCATAACAACTCGTTCCCCATTCTTCTAGAAAATAAGTTAACATCCACATTCGAGGTCGCATAAACTACAAGATGAAAACAACTCTAAGACAACAATCTGAGTAGTATTTTCACTAAAAACACAGAAACAGACCAAAACAATACACCAGGAAGAAATTAAATTTCCTTCCATGACTTCAAGGTGTCATTAGGTTAAATTCATATTTGACAGCAACAAACAGACATTGTCTTTCTTCACTTCCAATCATCATGCCCAAAAAACCCAGATCAAGAACAAAACTTGCAGAAAGTAATCAGGTCTCAAACATGATTGAAACGCACATACTCAACTCAGATTCAAAGAAGATCCAATCAACAAAAACAATTCATCAACCTAACACACAGTCAGATACACTGTCACCTAAATTGAGTCAAATCCCTAAAATGAAAAAAAGAAGAAGTAATGTGCCCTACAGATATAGCCGAACAAAACCCACCTCCAGATAAACGGCTAATCACATTTGCTCGAGGCGAGGCGAGGCGAGGCCAACGAGCAGCGAAGATTACGCAGCAATCAAAACCTCAACGAATTCCAATCCAATCAATCAGACCGAAGATGATTGTCTGATCGGGAAAAGGGTTTTGGGATTTCTGGGTGCACGGGTTTGCCTTCAATGGATGAGCTCTATCAAGTCAATGTCAACACAATCGTACTTCTAACTACTCCCCATCTTCAATTCAATCACTCGCACGTTCCCCAATCTACCCAAACTTTTACAAAAACCCTAATTGATCATAACTCCCCGAAATTGGACAATTAATTACATAATAACTAATTACTAGTACTAAATACGCCGTTAAATGTCAGATTTGATCTGTCCAACAAAAATAGATTAACTATTAACCTATACATAAAATGATAAAGAGAAGTATGAACTATCTCCATAAATTACGGTTCGAACTATAATTAAGGTCAATTTCAAAATATTTGAATTCTCAATTTCACAATTAAGTGCAATCAGGTTTTTTCAATTCATTCATTTAGTTAACTTTGTTAGCTGATGTAATGATATTCCGTCACTTATGTGTTATGTGTGATTAAAATTAGACCTGCACAAATTCGGGTCAGTCCGACCGGCCCGATCCGTTCACCCGACCATCTAAACGGGCTTGGACATACATTATAGCCCGACGGACCAGACCGATACGGACCGTTCTATTAGGGCCGGACCTGGACACGTATTTTAGCCTGACCGGACTAAAAAGCCCGTTCATTGACCCGCTAAAAATTAAACCTAATGTTTATTATATTTTAACTTAAAATAAAAAGCAAAAGAAACCGTATACACTAAACACAATTTGACACATGGAGCCTACAATAGAGTCTGCAAATGGTGAATGTTTTGTATTGTGAGTCTCTCACACACCATTTTATTCATGGACATTATTTTGTTAATATTTTGGATTAATCTACATTATTTTGTTAATATTTTGGATTAATCTATTATGATACATCATTAGACATTAGGAAATCTCAGTTTTTGAAATCATATTTGTGCAGGAAATTTAAGTCTGTTAGATTAATCTATTTATTTTTATTCAAATTATACAGAAAATTTAAATATGTATTAACACATATTTGTAGCGGGTTGGCCCGATGGGTAACCCAGTCCAGTAAATAGGCGGGCTTGGACACAATTTTGAGCCCGAATTGAACGGGCGGGTTTAGCCCGGTTCGGTTGTATAGACTATAAAATATTAAATATCCCATCCCGAACCCGCATTTGTGCAGGTCTAATTAAAATATTTAAAAATTATTCTTAATTGTCAATTTTCATAGTTTGAAACGTAATTTATTAATGGCTACTAATTCATACTCCTCTTTGTCATTTTTCCTAACATATATCGGGACGATGCATGCGCATTTGATCTTAGGGAAAATGACAAAGAGGAGTATGAACTACCACCCATTGACAAATTACGGTCCGAACTATGAAAATTGACAATTAAGGGCAATTTCAAAATATTTGAATCCTCAATTTCACAATTAAGGACAAGAAGGTTTTTTCAATTCATTCGTTAAGTTAACTTTGAGAATTGACGGATGATTATTCCTTCAATTAAGTGTTAAATAAGAATTAAAATATTTAAAAATTGATCTTAATTGTCAATTTTCATAGTTCGGACTGTGATTTGTTAATGGATGGTAGTTCATATCTCTCTTTGTCATTTTCACTTAATCTTAAGGGAAAAGTACACATCGGTGCCCTGAACTATCAGTCTTTTCCAATTGAAGGTCCAAACTATCGATTTTTCCAATCAAATGCAAAGTCAAAAATAAATTGTCCAATTTTTGAACACCGAGCACCGTAACTTCACAGTGATTACATTGCGAACTCAATCATGTGAACCATGTTGAAAATAACACGATGATCTCATCAAACACTCTGAACGTATTAAATCGATCTTTCTTCTTTAACATCAATATACTTTTTTTATTGAGTCATTTTTAACGGGATTCACATGATTGAATTTGTAAATTAATCACGGTGAATCTACAGTGCTCGGTGTTCGAAAATTGGTCAATTTATTTTTTGCTTTGCCCTTGATAGGAAAGATTGATAGTTTGAACCTTCAATTGGAAAATGACGATAGTTCGAAACACCGATTTGTATTTTTCCGTAATCTTTTTTTTTTTGAAAGGAGTACTTTTCCCTAATCTTAATGTAAACTCATTTAGAGTATGGGCGGTCATATGGGCCATTCGCGGCCCATCAACCCATGAGCAAAGTCCGACCCGATCCTTCTTCTGAGTAGCTTTCAAGCCCAGCACATGATTAGGGGTTTCTATCGTGTAGTTTCCTCGTCGTCTCTGTCGCCACATCGACTGACCACTTCATGCAGATGTTAGTCCATGAAAGGAGGAGACTGAAAGCATCGAAGGAAGCTATAAAAATACCATCTTTGGGCGGCTTGGAGTTCTGCGGAAACCCTGAACCCCGTTCGGCCGCCGCGTTGTTGATTTCATTATCGTGTTTTCCAAATATGGAGTTTACGTTGGACACCTCATCTTCATCCCTAATTCACTAGCCAATCTCTACAACTTGGCAACTTTAGAAAACCCTAACCCCAAATCCTCGGACTTAACGCTTGGAATGTAGGTTAGGACTTTGGGAGTTGACTCGTGTTTTTGTGGATCGAGATTATACACATGTCTGATCATTGCGTCACGCGGGACAGTGGGTCGACATTTAGTCACTTTCTCATATTTTGCTCTCACGGAATCACTTAGAAAAAACTGCACCAAAGATCTGGCGGATGATGGTAAGAAGTTAAATTTTTTGGACCAACCCAACCAGTGGACGAGATCAGACTGACCCAGTCAAATTCTACCAAACCTAGGGTCAAGAAGGAACTCAAAGATGTCATTTTGTGTGGGAAGGTTCATCTTGCAAGCAATAGTAGAGCCTCAAATGGACCAAAACCAAACCTTTGGAGTGAGGGAGAAAGATGGTATCACTTTGAATGGAAGCGGATGAACAGAACAGTTCAGGAAAAGGAAAAGGAAACTTGTTCACTTGAAATTTTTGGGATTTATTATTTGATCATCAACAACAGGCTTCACCAGATTCAAGCACTGATGGGAGTTCTTCTCCATCTTACAGTTTCGTGATCTGGGGTTTGATATCTTTGTAGAAAATAAAATCTTGTTGCAGGATAGTGAAAGATGGGTAGTTGCTGGGGTTCTCTAGCTGCAAACCTTTGTTCAACAGCCACTGGTCTGCTCAGCTCAGGTATACACACAATCTTTACTGTCCGAATCACTACTTGTTGCAGGAGGTAGAGCAAGTTTTTACTTCAATTTTTCAGGCGAAGTTTGTTGAACTTTACTTTTTAGCGTCATATATTGGATGTGCTGCTTTTTTTTTTTGATGAAGATGTTTCTCTTGTCCACTTTTCTTATCAAATTTGCTCCAAGTTACAACCTTTTTTTTTTTGCTTTCTTAAGTGTCTAGTTCTAACAAAATCTTTGTTTTTCGACATCTGTTGTAGTTGCTCTGTGTGAATGTTGACCTGAAATTCATGTTTGAAAACCTAGGTATACGTACATCACAGAATACAAGTGATTCTGCGAATTCAGGAGCCAGCAACGGCTCTGGGAACAGCTCTTTCACAATAGGGAGTGCTAGCAATGTGTCCTTTCATGAAGGGCAGATCTCGCCTTCATCCAACTTGCGGATATTTACCTTCTTGGAATTGAAGTCGGCCACAAATAATTTCCAAGCTGATGGGCTACTGGGAGATGGAGGGTTCGGTGGTGTTCATAAAGGTTCGATTGACGGAATGGTGGTTGCTGTAAAGAAGTTGAATGCCAAGAGCTCAGAAGGATTTGAGGAGTGGGAGGTAACATTAGGCCGCTTAAGGTGTCAACCATCGTTTTGTTTCAGATTTTGTAACTATTTGGTAACTTCTCTCATGTTGTCTGTTTGTAACGTAGTCAGAGGTGAGCTTTCTTGGGAGGCTTTCGCATCCTAATCTTGTGAAGCTGCTAGGATATTGTTGGGAGAGGAAGGAGCTGCTTTTGGTGTATGAATATATACCGAAGGGTAGCTTGGAAACCCATCTCTTCGAAAGTAAGATACTGGAAGCTGCTAGGATATATATATCAAGCCTAGCCTTAGTTTGATTTTGATATGCTATGTTTGCCTATGATGTATTGAGCATTCTGCTCTTCAGGAGGTTCCTCTGTTCCGCCGCTGACATGGGATTCACGGGTCAAGATTGCGATTGGTGCTGCTAAAGGCCTTTCTTTCCTGCACATGGCGAAGCAAGTCATTTATAGAGACTTCAAAACTTCAAATATACTGCTCGATGAGGTAAGATAGTAGTATCGCTTTTTCTCAAGAAAGCGTTAAAAATGTCGCTGTAAGTTTATCAGAAGGTTCAATTACATACACATACCATGTTGATTAATGCAGTTCTATAATGCGAAGCTGTCAGACTTTGGATTGGCCAAAACGAGAATGTATGGATATGCGGCTCCTGAATTTGTCTCAACGGGTAATTATAATTCTGCTGTCCATATCAAATTTCTGGGTCTTTCAAGATCCAACGACACTTGACATTTGAATCTGACCATGTTTCAGGACATATTTATGTGAAGAATGACGTCTACGGTTTTGGGGTGGTGTTGGTTGAAATACTGACCGGTTTGCGATCACTTGACCCTAACCGGCCAGGTGAGCAATTTAGTTTAGTGAACTGGGTAACCCCATATCTATTAGACAGAAGAAAGTTGAGGAAGGTCATCGATCCACGACTTAAGGGAAAATACCCCTTGGAAGCCGCTCTACACACTGCTCGCCTTGCATTAAAATGCCTTGGCCTGGAACCCAAAACTCGACCTTCCATGGAAGAAGTTGTTGAAACACTGACAGAAATTCAGAGAATGGCTCTTTGTCCAAATCACAAGAAGTCTGTACACCATGTTCCCAACTCCATCCCAAGTTAGGACTGGACTATAACAATGCTAGAAGATTGGATGATTTTTGAGCAGATCTGTTGATAGTAAGACATGTACATTCACTAGTTTCAAGTCAAATCTAAGTCAGTATACAACATACAGATTTCTGGACTGGTAATGTCATTCCCAAAACGAAGAATTACATAGAAATCAAGCAGCAGTTAGCAAGGAGACACAGGGAGGTCAGCCAAATATGCCAACATCAAGAATGTCCGTTCTTCAGTTCTTCATTGGCATGTGTTCGGTTTGGAGAGATCTTTGAAAGGGAATCTGTCTGAGGCTGTGTTGACGAGGTATCACCGTTGTGCATGAAAATAATCTACTCCATATCATTTGACAGCATGGTGTTAAGAACTGCCGACACTACCAAGAGAGCTCCCCAAATAATTATGAGAAGCTTTATTGACAGAGAGCTTTATTGTATGGCACTGAGAGGACAAATGCACATCTATGCATTCCTCAAGGTCGTCCGTGCACGTCAAAAGAACCCATTCTGAATCATCATCCAGGTATTTTATTTGCATATCACCAAGATCATCTATGCCAAAGCGGCTAGCTATCTCTTGCTGTAAATCTTCCAGTACGCAGTTTTGTTTCACGCTGAAGCGTACCTTTTCTTCCCCGCAAGTGGCTTTAATTCTAAATGCAGTGGGAGGACCGGGACTTTTTAATAAGGGAGGCAATATGTTTGGAATGGAATGAACAGGGTATAGTTTATGGCTCTGAGATTTTTCTAGATGCTTTTTGGAATGCAGCCCTATGTCTCTGCAAGAGTTCTTCAGGAAGCCATTCGGATTTTCTGAATAAACTGCATTTCTTCCACTCGGCGGGTTTACCACGGTGAGACTGGAGTCAGAATCCTGAGTGCATGAAGAGGATGGAGATGTTGAAGTAGTGTCCCCCGAGCTAATCAGCCCAACCTCCAGTTTCATATTCCGTTGATTAATGTCGTCAATCGCATTAGTTGAGTAAGGAGGGGAACCCACGCCACTATCTTTGCAAATGGTTGATTGGTTTTGACTAACCAGCTTTGATGACGACAAGCTGCTTGCCCCAGAAAAATCTGGAGAGCTCAATTCAGGGAAATTTGAATAAAAGGAGCTTAGCTGAATAGAGCCATCAGCTCCTTGAACTGAATCAATCACAAGTTGGAGCTTCTTCAACGAGTGGTTCACTTTTTTTATCTTCCTGGAAGGCCACCGAGTGATTCCATGCTGCCTGCATATTCTTTTCAGTGTAGTGGGACAAACTGCAAAAGCACAAATAGAGTAGTTACGAATCCGCTTGATGACTATGCCGTGATTCTAAGCTAAAATACTCACAAAGAGGTGAAAACATAATAGTCCAGGAAAGAGACGCATGGAGCAGATTATGAACGTACGAAAAATTCTTATCCGATCCAGAAATAATAATTGCCTACATGATTAATAAATTTCTGGAAGATCTACTGGAATAAAGAAATGCTTTGCAATGTTTGAATTCACAGGGAACTCTAAACTTATCCGAGGGCATATCCTCGACTGAAAAAACTTAAAGACTGTTATTTCAACCCACGAAAGAATGAAGATAAAAGGGCTATGCAACTTTATATGCAATGCAAATAGTAAAAGATAGAGATATATTTTACCTCCAAGACTCTTGGCCGCATCCTTGAGGCTCCCAGCGAAGTATTGTCTGAGAACTTGTAAGCTAATGGTTTTTTCCGTCTTTGCCCGACTTTTATCACTAGCTTTTGTAACTCCTGCTTTCCAGTAATCACCAAGCGAAGAAGAATCTTCGCCAGTATTGTTGATACTTTTAAAATCATACTTGTGGTGAATTGTCTCAAATTCTTGTACGGTTTGCGTGTGTTGTGATTCCTCTTTAACCTTATCCCAATACGTAGCTGTTTCAAAACTTCCATCCGGTTGCTCTTTTGCATAATCCAACGAGACGGAGACTCTTTTGCCCGGTATTTGAGCGCCCACCATTTCCGCTGCCCAAGATGACTGATCCCTTCGGGACCTTTTCGAAGAGATTCTGTAGTCTGAGTATCTATGGCAATTGGGTATCGATTTGGCAATCTCACCGTGTATGGGTATTGGATCTTCCTTCACGTCATTAACCATAAGCATATAAAACGTCCTCAAACATTGTTGAAGGACACCATATAATGAGGTCAGCATCCTCCTTTGTTCGTCGTTATCTTTGCAATTTATTGGTAAGAAAAACTCCAGTACAAAATCAGCTGACGCAGTATAGATACTGCGTACACGTACAGCTACAGCCGCACGCAGTCCATACAATATGGCGTGGTGAGACAGTGGATACTCTGTCTTGCAATATGCAGTTATATCAGGCGCAAAACAAGGTTGGTTTCCCACAAATGCTCTCCCAACAACTCCTTGGCCTCTAAGCAGATGATGCTCACGGCATTCGTCGAGAAAACCCAAAAATCTGCTGTCACCTATGTAACTCGCGGAGTTAATGGCAGATATACACTCGGTACAATCTTTGTCCGAGTGCTGGCATCCAGTTTTATTCATTTGACTGCTGATAGCCCAAGTTTGGGCTAGTGGCAACCCAAGGGATTTGGAAATATAAGTCAGGACATCTCTAATCTCAGACAATGAGCCTCTGCATGTCTCATCGCAAGACTGCAAGGGACAGAAAACGCCTTTGAGACTGGAATCAATTAAAATACCACTGACCTGCTACTTACTGATAGATGTGTAGATTATCATTGAAATTTACCTTTACGTTAAGAAGCTGAAGGTTTTCAGAACTCCTAAAATCAACAGCCTGCAAATGAATAATTTTTTTCGTAAGTTGTCAAACATTGCTTTGAAAATGAATCAATGTAAGTTTTAGATATCTTCTCAGCCAACGTAAATTTAAGAAACTGCAAAAACTGGTTGTAGTAGAAGTAAAAAAGAGAAGGTAACTGAGATTGGGATTGGTAAAAAACCTCAAGTGCTTTGCAGATGCTATCCAGTTCACTTCGATAATTGATCTTTTGAGTTGTCATCACAATTTCCACAACTCCTAAGCAAGCTCCAGTCTTGCGCTCGAAAACAGGAAGGGCAAGTGATCCTCGAACATTGTACTGCTGAGCATAATCGACACGTGGGTACTCGTCTTTTCTGAAAAATCTAACGTCAGGGGTCCACTCAGGCATCTTCCCCAGGAACACACGTCCAGGCATCCCAACCAGTGAGTCTCCTTCTTCAGCTGGGAACTGATACTTTTCAGACACGTTCCTATAGTATGCAAGGCTTTGGCTGTTAGAATTGACGGTAAACGGCTGATCAGAAGTGATGAGCACGCACTTCCCTTGTCTATTTATCGGGACCCATATCTGAATCAGGATGTCCTCGGTTCTTGCAGACTCAGTCAAGTGTGCAATTGCTAACATCAATCTGTCTCTAATGGAGAAAACGGAATCGTTATGCGTGCTTGGATGAATCCATTGTCTTCCAATGTGTTCATTGTCGGAGCTTAACTGATCAGCAGACATAACAGCTTCTATCGACTGCCAGTCCTCTGATGGACTTCTAAGGGGCTTTTCCACCGGGTAATATCCTGAACCGCTGTTCATGCGGCCATCTGATAAGTCCTCATCTTCAAGATAATTCTTCAGATCCATCTCGACAAACTGATCACAACTATCTTTCAGAAAGGACCAATGCTGGTTACCAGCGGCTGAAGTAGAAGTTGACGCATATGGTAAACTGTTATCTACAACAGTGCTCTCTGGCCATTCTTCCTCAAAGAAGAGCTCAGAAATGAGGTCTAAATCCATTGAAGAATTCATGAAACTTCCCACCATTGAATTAGATGGTGGGAAAGCGCTTCCATCCATTGTTGCAGTATAATATCTTTCACCCCAAAATATTTGCTTTCAAACAAGTCGCACCCGATATCACGAACCAAAGCACAGACGAATGATGAAAATGAAGAAGAACAACTGAAATTTCCAAGGAGGGTTTCCTTCGCTTATCTTTCTGAACCCGATCTTCCTGAGTTGAAGTAGAAAAATCATCAACACAAACTCTCTTGAACTGCAATCAAAATCACATTTTAGACCGAAATCAATACCAACGCAGCTTCAAAGGGCATAAATAACAAATCAAGACCTTTGCCTAGAACATCTGTAAATAGAAACTTATCAAGTTTGCAGCTTATATGTCAAATTATAGCACTATTTTAACACCAAGAACAGCATTAAATACATATAAATAAGACATAACAAAAACAACCCACTTGTAAAAACCAGACCAAAACCTAACTATGACGTCTTAGCTATCCAGATTTTATATAATGAAACCCTAACCAGCTCTGAAAATACCAAACATCACTCTTCGCACAAAACCCCAAATAGCCATTGAAATTCACAGATTTAACAACCCCAAAATCTGTAAAGCTAGATTAACACCTCAACTCAGGTAAAGAGAAACATTTCACTGAATACTCACCCTTTCAATCCTACCCAGAATCAGCAAAATAACACATCAACACAGATTCCAAAACCATGTGAGAGCCAAAAAGGGAGTAAAGCTATAACCTTTATCAAAACCCTCGACCGCAAATTTCTGGTGTTTGTGAAAAAACTAAGTGGGCATGTCTTCTTTAACGAAGAATTCCCTCCTTGCAGAAAGTAGGACAAGCTCACCAATGGCGGATTAAAATAACTCAAAGATGCCTTCTTTAACCATAAGTACGCTTTTTTATACTTCAACACCCACCTCTCGTTTATGTGACGTCACGACACTGATTGGTCTTAGAATAGTCGGAGATATTAAGAAAGCAAAGGCGCAAGTTGGAGATGAAACTTGACAGAAGGGAGAAGGAGAAAGATTCAAACACAGCAAGCAAATCAAATGTACTAATGTAGTGTACCTCTGCGTGTGTCGTTTTGTGTTATGAAGTCCGCGTTTTGTGTGAAAGTTAATCCACTTGTGTTATAAAATTCTTAATCATGTGATTAACACTAATATCTTTATCTCTACCTTTTTTTAAAATGAGCTTGAGTTGATTGAATCTGAAAGATTCTTCCTCATTATGAATCTGAATGATAGTTTTTTTCCCACTAATTTAGTTTATTAATGACATAAATGAGAATCCTTTGATATTTTTTGAACCTCAAAAATTAAATTTGACTATTAGATCAAATTGTATCTTTAATTCTGGAGTTGCTGCTATGTGTTTCAATAATTTCATTTCCTTCGTGAAGCGCTTTCGAGCTTTGATTTTTATTCGAATGTAGTTTTGAAAGTGCGTTTAGAGAAAAGGCATGTCCGAAACTGTATCATGAAGAAATATAATTGACTGAACACGTGACAACTCCAGATTCAAAAATGCAATTCGCATTAAAAGAATTATAAAAATCGAACACTCCAAGTTGAAAAGAAGTATAAAATCTTATAATGTGCTCTATGTATTAGTGTCATATGAATCTTCGGAGATATGATTCCAATACATGATTTGATTCGAACACTTATTGAGAAGTGAATATGTTAATAAGGGAAAATCAAAGATTTGTGATCTCAAAGCTGGATCTTGTTGTGATTTATTAAGTAAAAACAGGGCAGACAGGGCATGTGTTGGATTTGGGGAACTCTAAGAATTAATGCAAAAGACAACTAATCTATTTTATAATTTTAATTACGTCACTAATCAAACTCAATATAATAATCTAATTGTGGATCACAATCCCCAACCCCAAGTCAACATTGATATCAGCATAATTTTATAATGAAAGATATCTTGTGTAGGTTCTTTATTGGGCCACTAATCCACTAAGTTAAGTATGCTAAACAAAGATTAATTAGCATCGAAAACGAAATGTATGTAGTATATACATATAGATAGCCTAATGCATGATATGTAGTACAAGATATTATTTAGAGATTAGACCTTAATAAGGTTAGTAGGTGGGTGTTACGTTAAGCACAATCCTTAGATTAGTTGATTATGATTAATATCGAGTTATGAACTGAAGGATTAGGTCAATAGGAAGTTTTGTACGTGCATTCCACATCAATCACAGATCTGATACGGATCCGTGACAAGTGACACAGCCTCAACTGTTGGAATTCATCGTCTACTTGATTCAGAATATACTACTATATGGTATGTGATCCAGAGCATTTCATAAATGAAAAATTGACACCTGTTTTTAAGGAGAAGTTAATGTTGCATTTTGTACTATAGTTTCATTGTGATTTGTGATTCAATAATTTAATTTTGTGAGTTATGATTCAATAGTTTCATTGTGATTTGTGAAATGGGACATTTCTTTACTTTACCTTCGAAGAAGGAGTCCTTCCAGAAATTCTCAAAGGTCAAGGCCAAGCCAAGACCTAAGAGGGGGGTTTGGAAATAGTTTTCAACCAGCAATTGACGCGCTTCGGTTTAGACCTCTTTAGCTGCGTCATTGCCCCAAAGCAAAGATGTCATAGAGGAGTAGCCGAAAAGGATGGTGGCTAAGTGGTTGAATCCTTACCTTGCACTCACATGGTCAAGGATTCGAACCTTACCAATGACACGTTTCTCACCCAATTTGTGTGCACTTATGATGTGGACTCTTCCTCGTCCTTCGTGGACGTTTTATTTGTTGTTTTCCTCTTTCTCTCCCTCATTCCTTAAGGACGTTTGCAGGTGCTCTTATGTTTGTTTTCGTGGGCTTCAAGTTAGATGTGCATGCTTTCGTGCTTCAACGGTTTTTTAAAGAATAACGATAAATCAATTTTTCACCTTACGGAAATGCTAAAAGTGTTACAAATAGGACACGCTCTTAGAGAGAACACCACACGCCCACTGCGTGTGCGAATCTAGGGTTTTCTGACGACGTTCTCCGGCGCGGCGGTCGGATGGAGATCGCAACAGCCGAGAGAGGTAAGATGCAACAGGAACAGGCTATCGAAAGCTCGAATCAGATTGGAGCAAGATGATAAATCGAAACAAGAGCTTCTGGGCTGCGAAAATTCAAGCAAATTGGAATCGTGAAAGGGGGGCGCCGCTTCAGTTTCTGGCTCAGATACAAGGGGCTGACAAAGTAGTTATTCCGACGAACGAGTGGGAGAGTGCGACGGCCAAATACAAGAATGCCCTAGTGGGGTTTGTTTTTGGATCGAAGCCGTATTTGGGAAGAATGAGGGGGTTTATCAAAGCCAAATGGGGGGATGAATCTGTCGTTAAAGTGTCAATGTTGAACAATGGCATTTTCCTGTTGAATTTTGTTGAGGAAGAGAGGAAATTGGAAATCTTACTAGGTGGCCCATGGACGTTTGATAATCGTCCATTAATTCTGAAGGAATGGTCAGAACATGAGAACTACAAGTGTGGCAGTGTGGCATCGCTACCAGTGTGGGTGAGGCTGCCAGCCATCAAAGCTCATGTGTCGGACCTCAGGATTCTAAGTCGTATTTGCTCCAAGGCAGGCCTATATGCACGGATGGTATTACAGCCGATGGAACTAGTTTCAGTTTTGCAAGGGTGTGTGTGGAGATTTTTGGAGATGTAGAGTTAGCAGATAGCATTGAATATGAAGACCCCTATGGAAATAATTATGTTCAGCCAGGTTTATATGAATGGAGGCCACCGAGATGTGTGAATTATTGCAATTTTGGTCACCTTAAGGAGAACTGCCCAGAGCCGAATCTGGATCAAATGATAGATGCGTTGAAAGAGCGAGAATTGACAGAAGTCAAGGAGAAGGATAAAAGGGAATCTTTGGATGATCTGGAGGACATAGAAATTGTAGAAGAAACCCCGCTCAAAGTGGCAGGAGAGGTTGATGAAGAAGAAATCAAAACAGGAAGCTCTGAGAATATGACAACAAGGGCTAAAATAGGTAGAAAAGAAGCATTTAAAAAGATGCGGAAACAAGCAAACATGGGGGTACAGGAGCATTGAGTTTTCATCTTTCAAAAGGTGCACAAAAGAGGGCAAGACAAAAAGAGAAAAGATCAGTAGGGGCTGATGACAGCAGGAATTCCAAGAGTGTCGGTGACAACGACTCAGATTCTAAGTTGAATCATGAAGTCAACTGCAGGAGGACGAAAGACGTTAAGGGGAAGAAGGTGGAGAAAGGAAGGAAGGAGGGAGGTAATACCCATACTCACTTCTAATGTTTAATTTAGCTAGTTGGAATATAAGGGGATTGAACAACCCTATGAAAATGTTCGAAGTGAAGAATTGGATTAGTAGGAATAGGGTAGATTGTATAGCTTTGATGGAGGTTAAATTGCATGAGGAGAAGTGCAAGGAGGTTATTGTTAAGTGTAGTCCGAATGTGTATTGGAAGGGTACTTATAGTATAAATCATAATGGATGGTCTCGTATTATTGTGTTGTGGAATTCTGATTGCTGTGAAGTTAAAGTTATAAAGAACTTCACTCACTTTTTGTGTTGTGAGGTGAAGACTAAATCTACCAGATTTGGAGTCACATTTGTTTATGCGAGTAACAACTCTTCTGAGAGAGCTTCGATGTGAGAGTTGATCGATACAGAGACTGCTAGTCTTCAAGGTAGTTGGCTTTTCACAGGGGATTTCAATAGCGTCCTTAGTGGAAATGAGAAGAGGAATGGTTCGATGGTAAGGGAAA
Source organism: Rhodiola kirilowii (assembly GCA_033675215.1). NCBI lineage: Eukaryota > Viridiplantae > Streptophyta > Magnoliopsida > Saxifragales > Crassulaceae > Rhodiola > Rhodiola kirilowii. Next base: position 10,982,599 of record CM066195.1, on the reverse strand, counting down.
GTGACATTCAGGACTTGAAGAATTTTGTCAACCAAAAAGGGCTTCTAGACTTGGAGCAGGGTGTTTGCTTTTAATCTTGGAACAATAATAATAAGAATCCAGCTAACAGAATATGGTGCAAGTTGGACAGGGCTATGGGCAATGATAGTTGGCTCGAAGAGTTTATTGATGCCAAGGTCATTTTTATGCCTCCTGGCATTTCAGACCATAGTCCCATTTTGATTACTTGGGGAGCCAGAGAGGCCTACAAGAAAAACAGTTCAGATATTGTAGATTCTGGGAAGAAATGGATATGTACAAAGAATGCGTCTCAGACTGTTGGAGGAATTCTAGGTCTTGCAACAATTTATTTTTGTTGCAAGCCAAGCTAAAGAAAATGAAGGCTATGTTTAAAGAAAATTTTGTTAAAGAGACAGTTGGCCTGGACAAAAGAGTGAAAGATGCTAGAGACACCCTTCTCAAAGTTCAAATGGCAGTACATGATAATAATCCTTATGATGAGAATTTATTATTACAAGAAACTAAGGCTTCGAGAGAGTTTAGGAAACTCAAAAGATATCAGATGATATTTTGCCAAAAAATAACTAAGATTCAATGGTTAAAGGATGGCGATGTCAACTCTAGATTTTTCACAGTGTTATTAAAGGCCGTAGGAGCATGAATAACATAAAAGCAGTCAAGCTAGCAGATGGTAACATGTCTTCAGAGAAGAGTCAGATTCACACTGTTTTTACTAATTATTTTAAGTCATTATTAGGCCACTCTACTAATCCAGATCCAGTGTGTAAAAACATTATTTCTTCAGGGAAGATAGTAAAAGATGAGTGGTGTAGGGGGCTTATTAGAGAATCTACTGATGCAGAAATTTGGAAGGCCCTCAACGCTATTGGAGTAGACAAGGCTTTGGGTCCAGATGAGTTTTCTTCTAGTTTCTTTAAGACTAACTGGAATTTAATTGGTTCTGAATTTTGTAATAGCATCCGTCATTGTCTGAGGTTCAATGCTCTCCCTAAAGGGGTTAAACTCGACTGCCTTAGCTCTTGTCCCGAAGCATAACTTTACTTCTCACCCAGAAAAGTTTAGACCTATTTCTTGCTGTAATGTGGTCTACAAAGTTATTTCTGGAGTTTTAGCGGCCAGTTTAAAGGATATCATGCCAACGATCATCAATCAAGCTCAAGGAGTTTTTGTAAAGGGAAGATCAATAGTCGGAAACGTTAGTGTTACTCAGCAGTTGATGGCTGGGTATGGGAGAAGTTCCATCAGTGAAAGAATAGCTTGGAAAATTGACTTAATGAAGGCTTATGACACTGTATGCTGGGATTTTCTAGATTCTATGCTTCAGGAGCTCAAATTCCCGCTGAAGTTTATTTCTTGGATTAGAATGTGTGTGAGCTCTCCCTCCTTCTCAGTCCTCATCAATGGAGAAATGGTCGACTATTTTGAGGGCAGGAGGGGGCTTCGGCAAGGGAATCCATTGTCCCTTTTCTTATTCTTGATAGCTTTGGAGTACCTCTCTCGCCTTCTTTCCAAGTTGGATAGGAAAGCAGGTTTCTATTATCACCCAAAATGCCACAGGATAGATCTGAAGCACATTCTATTTGTGGATGATTTATTTCTCTTCTCTAGCGGAAGCCCTTCGTCTATTATTGCTCTAAAAGATACGGTGGAAAGATTCTTGAGATCTTCAGGGCTCTCTATCAATCTGGCTAAGAGTCAAGTATTCGTTACAGGCATGTCGGATAACAAGAAAGCATGTGTGGAGCAAGTCCTTGGCACAGTCGTAGCAAATATTCCAGTGAGGTATCTTGGTATCCCTCTAAACTCAAAAGCCTTTAGCTCGCAGGATTGTAGTTGCTTGATTAGCAGAATTCATTCTTGGAGCAATAGATTTCTATCTAGAGCTGGGAGGGTGTTACTTAGACAATCTGTCCTACAGTCAGTTTTCTATTTCTGGGTCCGGATGTGCATCCTTCCTCGTAAAGTATTGCATACTGTTAGGACTTTATGTGCTAGATTTTTGTGGAAAGGGAATGCTACATGCAAAGGAAGCTTTATTGTGAGCTGGAAAGAGGTGTGCAACGAGAAAACTGAAGGAGGTTTGGGAATCAGGGACCTCTCTATCATGAATGAAGCAATGAGACTTAATCAATTATGGGAGATGGGTAATGATGCAGATAGTGTGTGGAAAGCTTGGACCAGAGCGTATTGGACAAAAGGTAGGGATTGGTGGGAAGTAGAAAACGCTAGTAAAACGACGTGGATTATCAAGGAACTTGAGGCCTGTAAAAAGCTCTAAATGCATCTATATCCAACAGAACAGAGTTATATGGAAGAGCACTGGTAATGGTTTCACAGTGAGAGACACATATAATACTCTGTTGACACATTTGGAAAAGATTGAGGGGTATAAGCTAGTGTGGAATAGATTCAATTCCCCTAGGAGCTCCTTTCACTTATGGCTAGTGGCGAAAAACAAACTGCTTACCAGGGACAGATTGCGAGACAGGGGATTCATGGTGGAAAACTCATGTGTTTTGTGCGGAAGATCCCCTGAATCCAGAGACTATCTCTTCTTCGAGTGTCAGTTTTCCAAGGAGCTTTTAGAGGTATCAACAAAGTTCCTCAAGGTGCTCGGGATTCCAACTATTTGGCACCTCCTGATCCCATGGTTCAAAGATTTGAAAGCAAATGCGTTGAGAACAAGAATGCTGGCAGTAGCTATATCAATGACAGCTTATGAAATTTGGAGAGCCAAGAATTCTAAGATCTTTAAAGAGGAGGTCCCATCCGTGCCTATTGCTACGAAAGAATTTTATGGTATCTTAGGATGAAAATAGGTGCTCTTAACATTACAAAAATTACTTTAGATGATAGAAGATGGATTGAATCCATATATAGGGTACATTTTGTAAAGCTTAGTTTTTGGTGTTTGGTAGTTTTTTATAGTCAGTAGGGTGTTGGTGAGGCGTTTGCCAGTGATGGTGCAGGGTTGTTTTGTTTGAGGCTTAGGGTGTTGGTTTGATTTGTTGCTAGCAGGGTCCTATATGTTTGTTTCAGGTGCCAAATTGGTTGGCTTTTGGCTTTTTTCCTTTTGAATGAAATCATCTTTTATTCAAAAGAAAAAAATTAGCCTTACGATTCACCGCATTTTATAAAGACTTTGATTCATTTCCGATACTTTTTGTTGTCATTTGACCTTCACCCTTATGTTTCAGGTACTAAATCACTCCGTACAGACTTCCGAGCCTTAACAGTCAAGATTCGGTGAAAATATCAAAGTTTCGAGAAAAAACAAGGCAAAAGGAAAATGTAGTGGTTCGCCCGACTGAATTGTTGTGCTGCAAGTAACTCGGCCGAGCCATATCCAACTCGAACAACTTACAAAAAACTCGGGCGAGGCGAATTTTTACCAACTCTCGTTGGATGATCAATCCTCATAAGTGTGAAGAACAAACCTATCTTCATGCAAGGATGGATCACCTTAGTAAACACCACCATACAAGGATGATTCTACTTGATTTCTAGAACTCTCATCATCATTCTCTCGAATACATAGTTTCAGATTCATGTTTCTAGCCCCTTTAAGCATGCATAGATTTAGCATTGAATCCAAGTAGATCACAACCATCAAAAACTTCATTCTAGGATATGTTCTTAGTAAGATAGAGTCAAATACATCAAGGAGGTTCATAGGAGTTAGGACTTTCGAAAACTAGAGGACTATAAACTAGAATAGTGATGATACAAGAATGGTGAAGAAAATACAAGGAAGATGGTAGGGATAAGCACGACCCGTTCCAATCTAATGACCCGTCCCAATCCCAATCCGATTGAAATTTAGACAAATATGAACCCGACCCGGTATTAAATATGTCGGGTTCGATTTAGTCATCGGGTTACCCGTCCCTATTGATATCGAATAAAATTAGAGTTTACCTGAATGTATTACACTTGAATTTTGTTTCATTATGTGCTTAACAGTATTTTATTACAATAATGTGGACGATTAATATACTTTAAGTTTAGTTTTTTTTCTTAGACTATTTTGTTTTAGCTACTCAATACTTATGTTATAAGTCTATTTTTGCGACGGGTTTGGATTATCATATGCGACCCGATGAATATTTAGTGTCGGGTTCAGGTTGACGTAATTAACCCGATCATTATGTCGGGTCGGGTTAAGGACGAACCAAATGTCCTAACCCGTCCCACGATCACCCCTAAAAGATGGAGAAAACTTAAGCGAGATCTTGCCTTCAATCCCTTATCCACTCCAAACTTGATGGATGGTCCTCCTTTTCAAGTTTGTGCGCTTTTTCTCTCTAAAACTCTAAATCCCTGAGTCAAAAATCTCATCCTCTATTTATAGACTCGGCTAAAATAATTGTTTTTTCGCGCGGTGAACTTGCTGGTTACCTCAATTGAGTGTTCCTTGTGGTGTGAGATGTAGCTAAGACAACGGTTGGTGACTCGGGCAAGTTATCTAGTTGACTCGACTGAGTCACTGTTGGAGCTGTGTTGAGGTTGAGTTAAGGCTAAGTGACTTGGCGAGTCACGCCTTGATTTGGTCGAGTGTTTCATTCTGGATCTTGTCCGAGTTGGATATGGTTCGACCGAATTAATTGCAGCACAATAATTCTCTCGATCTAGCCACTGCAGGTTCCTTGCATATTGTTTTCCCTCCGAAACTTCAATCTTTTCACCGAATCTTGATATTTTCAGATTTGGAACTCCGTAGGGAGTGATTTAGTACATGGCATGTAAAGGCGAATGTCAAATGATAAGGAAATGTGTCGGAAACGAATCAAAGTTTTTATAAAATACGGTGAATCGTAAGGTGAAAATTCGACTTATCAACGTTTATAACTTAAAACTCCGTTAGCAACAAACGCCTAAAAGCAAAATGAATATTTTAAAGAACGAAATTGACAAAAGAAAATACATTCGAATGCAATTTGCTCAATTTCTAATCGATATCTGCAAACCTTAGCGATTCGAGAGGCAGTTCCGAACTTCCGATTAATTTCCTTCGTGTCTTTACTCATGATTGCGAGCACCGCAGACAGCATTTTCCACACCAAAAAATTCAAATCAAATTAATAAATTACTGATTAAGAACGTAAATATGACGCCATTAATCAAAACGAACTTCAAACGACATAAAAAGCACGCGTTTTGAAACACTGCTTCTGGATCGAATCGGATAGATTTCTCAATCTGCATCTTCTTCATCGTCTCTCTCCGAAACCACCGACTTCTCCAGCTTCCATGGCCGCCCTCAACCTCCGCCAGAAGCAGACCGGTAAGCGTCGCTCTCCAGATCTTCTGATCCGTTACGAAACGCGAATTATTTTTCAATTTTTTTTGCAATTAGTGTTTTCGGTTGATTTTGAGTTTGAATCGGTATGCGCAGAATGCATAATCAGGATGCTGAATCTGAACCAGCCGGTTAACGCAAACGGAACGGCGAACGAGGAGGTTTACAAGATCCTGATCTACGATCGGTTTTGTCAGAACATTCTATCGCCGTTGATTCACGTGAAGGATCTGAGGAAGCACGGCGTCACGTTGTATTTTCTGATTGATAAGGATCGGAAGCAGGTGCACGATGTGCCGGCGGTCTACTTTGTTCAGGCCACTCAGTCGAACGTCCAGCGAATCGTCTCAGACGCGTCCAAGTCGCTGTACGATGTATTTCATATCAATTTCTCGTCTTCCATTCCGCGGCCGTTGTTGGAGGATCTTGCCTCAGGGATGCTCAGTTGTGACTCCATTCATCGGATTAGTAAGGTACATGATCAGTATCTGGAGTTTGTAACTTTGGAGGAAAATTTGTTCTCTTTAGCACAAAAATCTTGTTATGTGCAATTAAATGATCCGTCGGCCGGTGATAAGGAGATCGAGGAGGTTGTTGAGAAGATTGTGAGTGGGTTGTTTTGTGTTTTGGCGACGCTTGCTGTTGTGCCGATAATTAGGTGTCCTAGGGGTGGACCTGCAGAAATGGTTGCTGCAGCTTTAGATCAGAGGTTGCGTGACCATTTGTTGTCGAAGAATAATTTGTTCAATGAAGGTGGGAATCTGGTGACGTCGTTTCAGAGGCCAGTTTTGTGTATATTTGATAGAAATTTTGATTTGTCTGTTGGGATACAACATGATTTTAGGTATCGGCCTTTAGTTCATGATGTGCTTGGTTTGAGGCTGAATAGGCTTAGTGTGCAGGGAGAGAAGGGCGGGATGAAGTCATATGAGTTGGATAGTTTTGATCCATTTTGGGTTGCTAATAGTTCGTTAGAGTTCCCTGAAGTTGCTGTGGAGATAGAAACACAGTTGAATAAGTACAAGAAGGATGTTGAGGAGGTGAATAGGCGAACTGGTGGGAATGCTGAGGCAGACTTTAACGCACCGGATTTGATAGGCAACACAAAGCATTTGATGAATGCAGTGAATTCATTGCCTGAGTTGACTGAAAGAAAACAGAACATTGACAAGCACATGAATATTGCTACGGTTTTGTTGGGTGAAATCAAAGAAAGATCTCTCGATTCTTTTGCCAAGAAGGAGAGTGGTATGATGGACAGAGGTAGCATAGAGTGGGGTGAGCTTCTTGCAGTTTTGAAAGGTAAAGGAACTAAGATGGACAAGTTACGGTTTGCAATAATGTATCTCATCACGTCAGAGACCATGAATCCATCAGAAGTAGAATCAGTTGAGGCAGCCCTTAGGGAAATGGAGGTTGATACAAGCGCCTTCCAATACGTCAAGAAGATCAAGTCATTAAATGTATCATTAGCATCTGCTAGTTCTGCCAGTAGAAGTAACATTGTCGATTGGGCTGAGAAACTCTATGGGCAGTCAATCAGTGCAGTCACAGCGGGTGTGAAGAATCTTCTCTCTAATGATCGTCAGTTGGCTCTGAGCAGAGCCGTAGAAGCTCTGATGGAAGGGAAACCAAATCCTGAAATTGAATCTTACATTGCTTTTGATCCTCGTGCTCCAAAATCTGGCTCTGGAGCAGGCAGCAGTCATCTGAAAGGACCATTTAAAGAAGCCATCGTCTTCATGATTGGTGGTGGTAATTATGTAGAGTATGGGAGCTTACATGAGCTTGCAGAGAGCCAACAACCGGCGAAGCATGTTATTTATGGGTCAACAGAAATATTAACTGGCGATGATCTAGTAGAACAGCTTGCTCTGCTGGGGAAGAAGATGGGATTGGGTACTGGCGGTGTAGCATCATCATCTCACTGACTTCTATCATGACCTTCAGCCCTGCACTTGAGTAGATTGTGAACAGGAGATACTTTGATCCTCAAGCAAGTTGATGAGCGAAAAGCGGATGGACTCAACCATCCTCTGCAATCTTTGTTCATGTGATCGTTTGATCAGTGAGGTGCCTTCACTGTCAAGCTCCATGATACATATTGCGAGTTTTTAGACTTTATATATAGAACTATAGATTGTTATTTCGTGTTTTAAGTCACTTATTCAGATAATGTCAGGAAATTTTGTTACTCATAGAAAGTTCTTTAAAGAACTTAAAAATTAAAATCCAAGTTTGAGCTTTGTAAGTCGCATTTTGTTCAGTAAATCAAAAAAAAAAGCATATGCTCGAGGCTTCAATTTCCTGTATACTGTTACGGTGTTTGAAGGTAAATGAACAGGAACAACGTAAAAATACAATCCTCTATTCATTCAGTAGTGAATACCAACCAGGAGGAAGAAAGGAACAGTTAGCCCTCTATATGTTCCATCTGATTATACCCACCCTCCCATCCTAATGCCATACATTTATAAGAGCTCGAGTAAAATTACCTATTTCCTAATAAGTTTCTCAATACACGTTTCCATTTAATAAAAAAACTGACTAATCAAGACATGCAAATGCATGGAACTATTTACTAACTATTCTCTTTCGTGGCAGGATTCTGCAAAGCCGTCCAACTGATTATATGACTTCAGTTAATCGCACGTCTCAATTAGCCACCTGAAACACACGTTTTGTTTATATCAAAAGGTTTCACATGAGACATGACATGTCTGCCTACCTCACAATAACAAAAATGTAATGCCCAAATGAGATGTTTCAAATGGATTTCAGATTAGCAGGGGGCCAACCTTAGTTGTCCGAGAATCCCTGTGAAGGAACCACCATGGTCCAGAATCTGATTGTAATCTGTACAACAAAGGATTGAGAAACGTTGTCAAATTCTAACCGTGCTTGTGCTGTTGGTGGAGGGAAAGGGAAAGGAAAGGGAACGCGGCTTCTGGGGTTTATTAGGTTACCTGTAATATCCTGCTGCTGCGCGCAAGGCCATGAAGAGAGACAACCCTGCCCAAACACCCTGAAGACCAAAAGCTGATGGAGCGTACAACAAAAATGCCGAAGATATTGTGCCTGCCATTATCTAAAGTAACCAGGAAAAAAAACCATGTTAATTTTGAGAGCACGTGGAAAAAAGATGCGTGTATAAGTAATTATTCATATATTTATAGTTATGAGAAACAGGGAAAATACCATCGAGCGTGCTGAATATGGGAAGTCAGAGACACCATAATATAGCCCATCAAAGATAAAAGCTAGGGCATTCATCGGCTGAGATGCGCTGATGAACTGAGACAAATATTTAACAAATGTAAAACCGGAGTAACAAGGAACCAGAAAGAATACAGAGATAATGATCACGAAACTCGTACCAGCAATCCAGTCTTGAGAATTCCCAGCACTTCGGCGTCCTTAGTGAACAGCTGAACTAAAGAGCCAAAAGACACGCCCAGAGTAGCAGCCAAGAATATACCGGAAAGTATTCCTATCTGGAAAAATGCAAGATGTAGCAGAGATGGCACTTAGAAGGCAGCGCCTGGCATTAATGCCTTTCGAGTTGTAAAACTTATCAGCAAGAAATGACGAACCTTTAGCACTAATAATGTTATCTCTTTTACAGTCTTGTAATCTTCTTTTGAATAAGAGCTTGCAATCAAGGCCTATAATAGAACAAAAAGAATTTATTGATACAACCGAATTCACCATGACGTTCTGAGTGATAGTAATGAATGAATGTATTGCATACCTGACCAGAAGCTGCTAGAGCATCAGTTAGGAGAGACACGGCTAACCAGACTTGCAGAAAAATCTGGTGTGCAGCCATAGCTACTGGACCCTGGCGAGCAGCCATAGATGTTCCCAATGTCATGGTCATGAGGGAGGCAAGCGTTCTACCAATAAGAAACCCACCTGAAGCCAAACAAGTAATTGCCGACCGTTAGATGCTTTAGAATCAAACATAAGCGTTTAAAATAATAGTCTCTGTACAAATCTGAGAAGAAAAGAAAAAAAGAACACCCACATCATTTGTGACAAAAGAATATGTACTTGACACCCACTGAACATTCTTTGCAAGAGGCTGGCAAACTTAAGAAACTAAACCGCTACAGTTTTCAACTCACCGGACTTTAAATAGCCACGGAAGTCCAGTGATCCCAGTTTTGGAGGCAATAGTACTGCTTTCTTATTCAGTTGCCAGATAAGTAGAAACATTATAATATACCTACAAGCAGAAATCGTATGAAAATTGAATTGAAAGAAAATTAAAAAGCACTAAAAAAATAGTTGCAAAGAAAACATACTGGGATATAACAGTGGACATGGCTGCTCCGGTAATACCAAGCTCTAAATAATACATGAGCAGTGGGAACAGGAATACGGCTACAAAATTGCCGATACCTGAAGACAAGAACCACTGTTGTTGTTACTAACAAATAAAATGTGAACTTTGCGATTCATGACACACACCTGGCGTGTAATTCTTAATGATTAGGTATAAATAAGTTCATTAGCAGACACGTTGCACGTACATAATTCACTCTGAAATCAGTATCTATTTGCAAATGTCTTTCTACAATGTATTGGACACTATTATGGTCAATTGCGCTTTCACAAAATATGAAGAAAAATATACTTACCTAGACAAAAAACGGGAGTCTTCATATCCTTGAACCCACGAAGAACGCCTTGAAGTGCTAAAGAAACAACGACTGCAGGTGCACCCAGGGCTCTTAGTGAAAGAAAATGTTCTGCCGGAGCTCGCATTGGTGATGCCTGCAACAAGAACAAATTTTTGCAATAGCTATTCAAAATGTGGAACAAGTTAGCAGAGTCAGAATTGTGTATATAAAAAGCAAACATCGTGCAATAAACCATCCAATACCAAATCAAAAGCTAAGCATGGAGTTGCGGGAGGATGACTTACTGTTTTAATACCCATTAAATTGAGAAAAGCTCCGGATCCTGCATACAAGGCTACTGCCTCGAACACGCCAATCCCGAGTGCTAATAGTAAAGCAGTAGATACCGAGGACAACTGCTTTCTTTGAACCACATCACTACCAGGCTTTCCGTTTGTACTTCCTTTGGAATAGAGTGCTTCTGCAGCTACATAACAAAACAAAAATCTCAACTTTCTTTTATTATAGGCCTAGATTGAATGCACGTTCACATCATACAGAACATGACCAACCTGATGTTGTATCTTTGTTATCGTTCTTTGCAATGTCCTCTGCCACGAAAGATGTGGCCACGCTAAGAAGAGGAATGTTAAACAGCTTGGAGACTATGTTGAATATTGATATAGAAACCCCCGCAGAACCCAGCGCCACAGGACCTAAAGACGGAGGGGTGATTACATTTTAAATTGAATTTAACATGGACTCAACACCTAGCCGCCATAACAAGTGACCTTACAGGAATGTAAGAATTGTAAAACTGTTAACTTAACCATTATTCAATATACCAAAATCTTATTGACCAGGCAAAATGCCATGGTGCCTATTGGTTGTCAGTTCTACACTAATTTTCCTAGAGAAACTCTTCCTCAGAAATAAAATAACGTAAATAAATCCAACGCATTACACCCACTAATAATCAAGATATTCCGCTTGAATCAACTGATCATCTACTGGTCATATTTCAAAGTGATGCATAGCAGTGACAGCATTTGAAGAAGTCGGGTGCGAAAAAGATATGAATCAGCAGATAAATGTTTGAAATTAGAAATTAATGGCCTACCAAGTCTACCGATGTATGCTGTTTCCATCAATTGCGCCAGGGGCTCAATAGCTTGCCCAGCCAATGCCGCCAATGAAAGCATAACCAGCTCACGCTTAACATCCAAAGTTCTAGTTCAATCCACACACACACACAAAAAACATGGGCCCAATCAGCTTCTTAAAAAATGATCTTTGAGCCCCGTAAAATATGTTCAGTGTCTGAATTAACGGAGATACATAGTTGCCTCTAGTTTTTCATATAGAGTAACATATGGTAAAGCAGCTAAACTGGTGAAAACGGGTCACTCAGTTGGTTTTCACATCAACAATTAGTAGCAGTACAGTAATTTACATAGAACTTACTGACGCTCCTCCTCCTGCCTGATGGACGCAAGTTGGTGTTCCATGCTATACGTCTCAACATCTGAAGACTCCTCCACATTACAATCTGCACTGGATTGACAAACACAATGTTTCCTTTCCCGAATCAATGACCGACAATATGAATTTCTATCTTTATTAGACAAAACACTGTCAGCTCCTCGATACTTGGACCAACAACTAGCTGCACCAAATGCCACAGAATTAGGAAGGTGGGTTGATCGCCCCGATGTAATCAAATTAGAATTCCTGCTCCCTAAACTGTGTTTCCTGATTCGCCTAATCAAAGCACCTGACTGTGCCCCACTACCCAATTGTGCAATTGTCATCTTTGTAAAAAATGTACAATTGAAATGCACCCTATCCCTAAAAAAAAAAGAAAAGAAACAAATAGTCAGCATATTCCTGAAAACACAAACCGGTTATCAGAAAAAGTAACCACCACAATTCACACTAGAGTATATACACAAATCATCAAGAGAAGTAACAGCGAATTCGAGTACAAAAGATGACAACTTGAACATGAAACGAATCAGATGAAACGACATAAGCAAAACCCAGTTGAAAAAACACAAATATTTGACAAACTGAGAGAGTAAACAGGTAGTAACTGATAAACCCCAAGTTTCATACCCTGAATTGGAGAAAGAAAGTATTAGGTTATGGAATTTAGCGGTTGAATTGTAGGAGGAAGCAGAGAGGCGTACGGTACGAGGCGGTTTTAGGCGGTTTTGAATGGATCACTAAACCAGCCGCTTAAACCGATAATTTTATGGAAAACACTTAAAGAGTAGAATTGCTCGAAATTTCTGCTTTCTTTACACGGTCGAAGGCCGGCCGTGCACCGCACGTGTATGTTAGGTATTGGAATATTAGAGAAGTTAAGGTGTCAAATTGTATTTAATGTTTAGTATAAAATAAATCAGCAGTTTGTTTTCTATCGTCATTCTTCTACCGATCTCAATCACGTTCGTTCTTTCTTCCTTTCGTCTGCTTGCGATATTCCGGGAACTTATCAGCCGTCTGGGTGGTAGAAAGTGTCAAATCTTGGTAGATGGTGGAGACTACTGAATGTGTTCTTTGTTATTTATACAAGTCTGAAGACATCTCATATCTCACAGTTGAACTGGTTACTAAATAAAGTAAAACTCCACAAATTTGGATATTGCGAGTATAAAAGATATCATTACAATCAAGACAGTCGTTTAGATATATTTTAAAATTTACGAGTATTTCAGCATTGACTGTATGTCCATCACTATAGGAAAGGAATAAATCAATGAAATGCCATTTGGGCCGTGCCAACATAATTAAAATGGAGATCATGCTGAAAATAATCAAAACACTGCAGAGTACCAAGGCTGTGGATGACTTAAAAGAAAGTGAAAATATTTTATTTTTCTTCTTCAACCCGGCAAATAATTGACTCCGCAAAACGCTGTTGCCTGCGGATGTGAAAACAATCAATGTGCTTCACATAAGATTTAGGACCTTTCAATTGTTTGTTATGCATTGTGGAACATCAGAGTACGCTGTGATAGTGGCCAGTTGAGAGTGTATAGTACAAACATGAGTATTTGGCTTACTTGAGCTCTCGGTGTTTTGGGCTGGGGCGGTAGTACTTCAGGTATCCATCCCAAGGAACCATTTTGAGACCTGCTCGGACACTTATGATCTCCCTTACCCTATAGTTACGATCATGGTGGTGTGTGAATCAAGAATACATGCTTTACAGTTAGATGATTGATGGTGACATGGGTAGTGATGTTGATATGGAAAGTTATTTTTAACAGTTTACCTCTCGGCAAATTCAATGGGTGTTTCTCCCGGCTTCAGAGTTTGGGGCTCTAAATACCAGACATCACAGACAACAGCCCAGGATGTCATCAGTTGTAGCAAATGAGTCGTAAATGACTGCCTGCGGAGTGTAATGGGTACTCAGCTGTGGTTACACATGAAATATAAGTATACACATGAGACTCGGGGCATGACAGAATTATGTCTTACTTTCTGCTGTTCCAGAATGCATCAACAAAAATTTTGTTGTACTTAATAGCTACTGGACACACTGTACAGCCAAGTTCAAATGCACCCTGAAGCACAACACGAGGTTAGATAACAAAGAATATGGGCATTTGGTGGATACTACATTTGCTAGCTTTTGGTAGATGCTACCAAGCTGTATAGTCAGAAACTAGGACAAACTCAATACTTAGGAATTCTGATTGCTACAGTACCAAAATGCTGAGATTTGTTTGGACAACTACTTCTCTCAGTAACTGAAAATTACCTTCTTGAACATAACTGTGTAGTTGTTATTCACACAGGTTCCTTCTGGGAATATAAGCAGGGGATTATTATCTTCCCCTTGTACATGGTCCCTTAACCTATAAGCATAGTCATATAATTAGGGCATGGGCCGCTAAAGGAAGTACGCCTACTGGCTAATAGTAATGACTATTCCATCAAACTTACTTCTTTGCTACAATTTCACGATCCTTCGACTCAGTTCGGTTAAACCAGATGCAACCAAGACTCTCAAGTATAGTGCTTTGCAAAAGTCCTACACCAAAAAAAAAAAAGCAAAACTTAATCCAACGAGTTTCCAAAAATTATACTCCACTAAAATACCAGTCAAGGAACGCGCATCAAGTGAAATATAAAGCAACTCATTCCATTTGCCGATTTTAATCAATTACTTACCAACCCAACCAGGATGCTTCTGCATTATAACAGCAAAGGCAGTCATTTGTTCCAAGATAACAAAATCAATCATTGAAGTGTGATTGGCCACAAAAACCTGTCAGAAAGAATACAGGAACACCCCAATCAGCCCCTGAACTATACATAAATGGCTAAGAATAACCTCAAGGGAGTACAAAAAATAAAAATTATGCAGTCTGAGAAACCTGCTTTGGCCGCATGCTTGGGCGTGGCCCGTGATATTTTACAACTCCAGTCCATGATGCAACAAAGAAACTGCATATCAACTCCACTAGAGCTCTCTGCAGAAATTTGAGCAAAAATCGCTAACAAAGACGGAATAAATAAGATGACATATGAAAAATAGAATCAACCAACACAACCATTAGAAATCCATAACAAAGTTTATGCAATATTTATCGGGTCCGGTGATGCGCAGCAGTCATTTGCTGCGGTCACCAAAACGCTGTCGTAGTTTAGTTGTAAGTGAAGTTTAAAACACAACAACATGACGTTGCTTTACTTGAGAAGAAGACGGTGCTGGCAGCAAATGGTTGCGCAGCACTGGATCCTTTTCCTTAATTTAGGCAATGTTATGTATCCTTCAATTGACCATCTTGCGCTTTTTATGAAATTAAAGTCACATAAGCATGACATTAGGAAAATAAAAGCCTCAACCTCAAGTGTTCATGACATGCATAATTTGAAAAACCATCACCTTTCCTTCAATTAAATTCACATCCACAGAAAACAAAACATATACCACTGATGCTAAAAAATTAATCAGTTGCATGTCACAAATCAGTAAGTTGTATGGCACACCTCTATCTTTTGCCTCAACTTGTCATGTCCTTTCAATAAAAAATGCGCTGGAAGGAATGATGAAAGGAATATTATCCATCCTATTGTTAACACAACAACCCTGCATATTTAAAACAAGTCATCACTTTCTTGCAGAAAAGCATGACACTATGAAATTCAAATGACAGATAGCAAACAAGTACGAACCGTACTGGAAACAGAATCAAGTATCTTATTAACACTCCCCCACACCACAACGGAAACAGATAGATGTTCCAATTCCATGGCTCTGGAGGGTTTGACTTGAAACACCGAGTGAATGAATCCTGTTCATGCATTATAAAAATTATAATAAGTTTTTCA
Organism: Rhodiola kirilowii; assembly: GCA_033675215.1. NCBI lineage: Eukaryota > Viridiplantae > Streptophyta > Magnoliopsida > Saxifragales > Crassulaceae > Rhodiola > Rhodiola kirilowii. The sequence continues at coordinate 10,967,305 of CM066195.1, read as the reverse complement.
CCAGAAGTTTTTAGTTTTGATATCTACAACATTGCGTTTTACACATTTGCCAACAACAATTTCCACAACACGCACATTTCCCAGGCCAATCACTGTAAAAGTCAGAACTATCAACCAAAACAATCCAATCATCAGCTATATAAGTCAAGAAAATAAAGTTAAACACAATCCATGCAATAAAATGTGTCAATCAATTGTTAATTGGAATAAAAAATTGCAAAACTAGACAACTTGAAAATTCGTCCCAACCAAACTTACGTCAACGATCGCTCCACCAGCTTCCCTCAACGTAGGCGAAATATCAAGCAGATCACGCCTGAAACAAAATCACAAAACAACCAATAAACCGTAAAATCCTCCAACACTCACAAAAGCACCAAAACCAGAAGAAAAGTATAGAAAATTTACAGACGAAGCTTGCCATTAGGCTCTTGAATCAGTCCAGTTGGCAGATATTCCTCGAGATTCGGACGATCCAAATCCAATTCAGACCTAGACGTTCGCAGTAGCTTCTCACTCATCTCCTCTTCGCATATCAAAATCAACCACCTTTCTTCAAACTTCGACCGTCTCAACAGAATCGCCTGCTCAGTGAGAATTCACTGGGAGACACGCTGGATTTCGATTCTGGCAGCTTCCTCGTTCTCATCAATTCTCTGAACCCTCCCCTCAAGGATCTTTTCGTAATTTCTGAGACATGAAGGGCTGTATTTTAAAATCAGAACAAGTTCATCGCAAGAATGTTCGACACGCTCCTCGAAAGTTTGTGTCACCTTAATTGGGCCGCGGCCCAATAAGCTCTCAATACAATTCACCAGTCACTATCATCGGAAATCATTACTTCGCCACTTTTTTTTAGTGTGGGTTTACATACAACACATCAAGGATTATATCGCATACATTGTACATTTCGAGTACATATATTTTTCTATCGTTGGAAGCACAGGTCCACATAGAATATCACCCCGAATTGAATTTGGATCAATCATTGAAGAAAGGTCCACACCATAGGTGGAACTAGGAAAATCCATAAATTTGTGGAAAGAAAGTAGGAAAAATTACAAAAAGGTTACTTGGACTACCACACCATTTCAAATCGCGGTCTGGACTATTTCAATTTTCAATTTAGTGTTTTTGGACACAAAATTGGATCAACTAACAACTTTAATCAATTATTATTATCATTTTATCAAAATAATTTAATTTAACTGTGAACACACTGCCCTAATGTAATAAAAAAAATTATATTCACGATTCAACCAAATTACAATATGATGTTCCTCCTCACTTCTGTTCCAAAATAAATTTAACTGATATTTTGCCTATCGAGCGAAATGATAAGGAGACGATGTGGGAGAGGAAAAGCCAGAAAGAGCTAGATTGGATACGACCATATGGACTCTTTCTTAGCGGTGCTTCTTTTAGGGTAGTTATGCTTGCGGGATTTGTGAAGCTCGTACTTACAGTTGCGGTGGTACGACTTCTAGTCGATCACGATTCACGTCGTCGCAGCCAGTGAAGCATCCGTCCAGCAGATACTTGAAGAATTCTCACAAAGCCGCCATCGCCAGAATCAAATCGATTTGAAATTGGAAGTGGTGTGATGGGGAAGATCTGATCGAGCGATCATACTTTCATGAAGAGTTTTGAGAAGAAGCGACCTACGGTGTGATTGTAATTTGATTGAATCGTGAAGGAAAAGTTTATATTATATTAGGGTTGTGTGCTCACAGTTAGATTAAATAATTTTTATTAAAGAATAATAATTGTAAACGGTATTCATTAACGGCGTTAGTTTATTGTGTGCAATTTAATCCAAAAAATGAGGTGGTTTATTGTGTTCAATTTAGTCCAAAACACTAAATTGAAAATTGAAATAGTCCAGGCCGCGATTTGAAATACACCGTGGTAGTCCAGGTAGTCTTTTTGTAATTATCTCAAGAAAGTATCATGGTGGGGTTTAAACTCTTGACATTGTCATTTAAAATAAAGTGTTCAGTCCACTCAACCACCACTTTGTTGGCACTTTGCCACATATCTAATATGATGCTTTTTACAATTTAACAAAAGAGTTCAAAGATCGCGCGAGGGAGCTTCGTCGAGTGACTTGAGCTTTTGACAAATTATTACGAGGTAAATAGATCTACTCCTCTGAATACTAAGATAATATACATTCGTACTAGATGATAAAGTTATGGTCATATGCATTTGTAATGTTATACACACCCATTATTTTAAAAAACAGAGTTGCTAATAAAATGTTGGTTGAGCTGGTTGAGCTCATTGTCTTGTAATGACATTCAAACCCCACCGGTGGTATATTATTTTTCCAATTATTGGAAGTGTGATTAGTCTCATCTTTGATGTGGACTTGTGCTTAATCCCGCTTATGCGTGGATTTGTTATTCGTCACTCGTGGACGTGAGTTGCATCTTGCGGGTTATTGATTGCTTGAGTCGTGGATTTCATTCTGTATGATTGAGGTTACAGTTGCGCTTCAATGGTGACACCGCTTCAGTAGTGGATATATAATGCCTAGAGACTTGGATGGGTAGAGGTGTCCGACGAGACTTGTGCTTCAATTTCTAAAAATTGTATTAGTTGATAGCTATGAGTTTAAATGATCTTGTACTAAGTCAATTGTATCCATCAATCAAAAAAACAAAAGAGTTAAGATCATCCCATTTTATTGAGCACATTTATTCCCAAATTACTCAACTGAAAATAAATTTTCTAAACTAAATAACTTAAATATCAATTTTGCTCAATTTTAGCTAATTAAAAAAATATATCGTTGCCAACAAGGTGGTGGTTGAGTTGGTAGAACACTTGCAATAGCAAGGTCAATGGTTAAAACCCCACCATGACATTTTCCTTCCACAATTTAGTGGATTTTCCTAGTCCACATCTTTCGCGGATGTTTTCCTCTTCCTCGTCCCTTATGAATGTTTGTAGGTCTTATCTTCTCGCGGAGACGAGCTAAGGTCCTTCCATGGCGGTGTGAGGCGTGCTAAGGTCTTCCCATGGAGGTAGATTCGTGGGTTTCAAAGTTAGAGGTGCCGAGATGGTCTGCGCTTCATCGAGTGATATCAAGTTCAATCCGGATTGACGCCCTTGTGTGGCTGTACTCTAAATGCTCTAGAAATATATATGTACCCGATATGTATGAGATGTATTCCTATATATGTCTAATGTAAACCCACCATCAAAAACAAACAAACAATCTATGTTTAAGTATTAAATTTACATAATCTCGATTGATGCTAAAAAAATTAAACTCAATAATTATGACAATATAATAACCTTTTATTTGCCCTCATGTGCATTAGACTTTTTGATATATTGCAATTTTGAACTCGTCCATAAGTTTTCCTTTTTTTCTTGAACATATTGTCCTTTTAAAACTCCAACCGTACCATTTAACTTATTTTTAAAGTTGAGTGCTCAAAACTACCCAATAATTAAAAACACAAGACATTGGAACAGCTCAAATACATACGATACGATACGACCAAGTAACATATACTATCCGAAAACGAGTATCACCAAGTAACACACATTATCAAATAATATTTGTAGCTTGTCGTGCATAACTGCATAATATTAAACATGTCCAATGTCAAAATTGGATCAACGACTCGGCCAATCGTTAGGTGAATTATCTAACATAACATTTCTAAATTGTTAATGAAACTAACATCAACAACATATAAACCACTTACACTATTAAACTAATTTCCCGCGATTATTCAGATATGCGACTAAGTTTTGTTTAAACTAATTCAGTTAAAATAAATGGAACAGTAATGACGAAAATTAGTTTTTCTTAGAAATTAATTTGAAAACGATAACATGTCAATTTTTACGTTTGAAAAATAAAGTTGGGGTGTTATGTTGAATTTAAGATTTAAACTAATTTAGTTCAGGTTCATTTTAGATCAATTCAATTCAATTTATTTCTGATCAATTCAGTTTAGTTCAGTGCATTGTTTAAGTCCTTTTAATTAAATACTTTTATTTAAAGTGGTGTATTCTTTTTGTACCTTAAAAGTGAAATATGGTAATCAAATATTTAATAAGTCACTAAGTTAATTATTGTACAATTCAATCCTCTGAGTTTGGGCGACCTACAATTTGCGGGGTAGAAGGAAATTCAAATATTCAATGCGGATGACTTACATTTTACCATAATAGAAATGACAAAAAAACATGTACGCACTTGGTTAACATCGGAACAAGTGAAATGTCGGCATCAAGTTCCAAATCAAGCAAATTTCTTAAGCCACTCATTCCCCACTCCCAAGGTAGGTCTGCACTCTGCTACACCTATTTTTTTTTATTAATATCTCAAATTTAAAAAATTTAATTCGATTAATTGAGTTCAATTACAAATGTCATAAACTAAAAACAAAAATACCTCGATAAAGCAACTTCATGAACACACAGCATTTTGCTTATGGAAGTCATTTCAATTTTCAACTGTCTTTTTAACCTAGAGCACCATAATGATCTTTTTTTTTCTCCTTCTATAGATCACCTATTTATTTCAACAGAGACAATAAAAAAAATTCAACAGAGTGTCCAGGCCAGATTCCTTTATTAATGAAATTTTAAGATTCTGAATTCCATCATTGGATAAAAATAAACTCTTTTAATTTAGTGTCTCATTAACTTTATTTCGTTCCTTATGCACTTTCAAATTTTATGCAGTCTTATAAAAATATCAACCTAAATCATACTCTGAAACTACATCATGAAATAAAACTAGCGGTACACATGATAACTTGTAATTGAATATATCAAATGAGATGAATAATTAGATCTGAAATTTGGGAGTGAAGAGGTTTCATTTGAACTCTACTAATCTCGTTACTTCAAATATAGTTTTACACAGAGGTGGATCCATGATAGGATCGTGGTTAGTAGTCAAAGACTTAAGATTAAAATTCAGAGACTTAACAAAGGTCGGAACTGTAAAGAACCTAACTCTGTATGCAGATAAGTAACTAAACAGAATATGCAGCGGATTAAACTTAAATAGCTTTTTATTACTATTTAAACTGTACACTCAATCGGTACAAAACTTGCCTATTAAGTATAAATCTAAACTAGATTTACACAAGCGAAACCTGACTACTTCCCTGACTGTCTCCCAGTCGTCACGTAGTCGTGGCACCTCCGTCGCTTTCCTGTACTGATCAAGAATAGCTCGATCAATTGAATATCACCTCGCACAGCTTGCTGGATATTCTCTCTGGGAAACCCCACTTAGAAAGCTCTCTCGGATGTATGTGGAAGGCGCGCGCCATTCTGAAGAGTTCGATCTGGCTTATATAGGTTCTTCAGTAACTGCCACAGATCATGGCTTGTAACTGCCAACCCATGATCTCCTTGACGTGTAGTGGGGACGTGCCATCACTCCATGATGTATTTGACTCCCCTGTCAACTGCTCTGTTGACTTGACCTCAACTGCTCAACTGCTCCGTTGACTTGACCAATACTCAGGTTCTTGGTTGCTCGGAGACTTCCGCAGGTACTCAAGTCCAACATCACGTCCTTGAATGCTCCAGTAAGTTCCTAACTAACAGAAACTCAAGCAAACCATTAAACCGGTTTGTCAATCATCAAAAACGTGTGAGGCCAATGCCTCAACAATTTCCCCCTTTTTGATGATGACAAACCATTAATGAATAAATATCAAAGCAGCACTTAATAGATGTGAAACATGCACACAGCATCAGTTGAGAACCTATTCTCCTTGGGAACAAATTCCCCCTAAGTTCCTGCACACTCAGAAACTTGATAAACATCCTATTACGTCAAATTCCTACACAGGTATTTCTACTCAGGAACCTCAGATTGTATTCCCCCTCAGTTGATACTTCTACCCTTCCCCCTTTTGACATCATCAAAGAAGAGTTAATCAACATACACAGCAGTCAAGAACATGAGGAAAAACTTGAAATTCAGAGAGCTGATCAAAGCATACATAGAACTTCAAAGATAAATGAGATAGTCATAACAAGCAGGTTGAACACAAGTTGTTAACACTCAGAAACAACAAAAGGAATAAGCGAGGTTGGATAGCAAGGATGGGGAAATCTCATAGCAGGAACTGATCACGGCATTCTCACAGGCAAAAGAGATCATCCCGGGGACTGAAGAACTTCACAGCCTTTCAACCAGAGCCAGGAGTGCATCCTGCACTTCTCTGATTGCTTCTTTCATCTCCCTGACTTCTGCCTTTAGACCTCTCAGATCTTTTCTAATATCAAAGATACCTTGCTCCAGAAGTGCCCATTTCTTATCTCCATCCTCTTCAGTCTCATCATCATCCTCCTCCTCAACATCCTTCAGAACTGGTTTAGCACTAAGCTTAGGTTCTTGGACTGGAGCTTTGATCCATCCTTCCACTTGGTCTTTTACCAGATTCATCTTCCTGAACACATCAGGATCAAAGTCTTTCACTATCTGCTCCTCAACATCAGAAAGGACTTCATACAGGTTCTGTTCCTGAAGAACTTTCTTAATCACCCTTGAGTACCCAATCTGGGTCAGATTCTTCAGATGATCCATTTGGTGAATCATCAGCTTGGGTAAGTTGATTCTTTCTCTGCTCAGCAGCTTGTCTAAGACCAGCAGATCCTGATGTTGAACGTACGAGGGCTTGACTCCCCTTTGCATAAAATTGATCACTAGCAATTTATGCAGGATCTTGACTGTTGGCTCCATGCACTGAGTGCTGATTCCCGAGCCTTTCTGAACTGATTCCAGCTTACAGATTTTCTTCACCAATTCTTGTTTATCCTCAACCTCCTTTGGCCAGACACTGGTTTTGCAGAAGTGATCGAAACCTTTATGCTCTAGCCCCATTATCGCTGCTAGCTCAATGCTCGACAAAGTGAATTTATTCCCCCTGAAATTCACTGCTAATGTTGGAACAGTTCCACCAGTCAACTTCAGGTTCTTGTAGAAGTCTTCAACTGCTCCAGGACACACGAATTCCTTAGTCTCGCACAGGTTCTCCCAACCTTGAGCTTTCAACAGGTCAAGTACTTCTGTCAAGCCTTCCTCCAGTATGAACTCCTCAGAGCACTCCATCTCCATCAGTATCTCTTTCCCGGACTTCGACCTCTTAGGTCTTTTCACAGAGCTTTTAGGAACGACTTCTTTCACTGCCAGTTTTCTCTTACCAGTCTCCCTGACTGGTTGAATTCTCAGGGGTAGTTCTTTCTTCTTCCTCTTGGAGACAGTTGGAGACGTATGAACTATCTCACAATCTATGTCTTCAGCTACTCCAGTTCCTTCGAAATTGGCAATCCTGCCCATCTCTACCAGCTCGTCCTAAAGTTGATTCATGATGGATGCACAGTCGTTATGTGCAAACGTCAAGAATAAATTTATAAGTCCGCTACTCGCGACTTAACTACTGGGTAGTAAGTGGTAAGTAGGGGTCGAACCCAAGGGAATCAGGGGAATATATGTTCTTTGAGGGGGTTGTCCAGCGAGAGAGCATGTTTTAGGTCGGTTGGTTGGTTTTAAAGCTACCAGCTAAGTGATTGTTTGATTGATTGGTTGGTTGGTTGGTTTTAATACTGGAAAGTAAATTACAGTTTATAATTAAAGAGAAATGTTCGGTTTCAGGGGCCTTGTATTATATCCTGTTTATCATTGACCTTTAGTGAATTATCTAAGTATTCAAAGATGAATCGAGGCCCTTTCGTAGCGCAAGACTTGAAACATCGTTTAAAGCAACACTTGTTCTAAGCAAAACTAATTCCTCCTTTCGAAGTATCTTAGCTGTAAGTGCATCCACTTGATCTCCCAGTTACGTTATTGACCAAGTGGTGTTTTAGATAAGTCGAACTCCTCGATAAGTTTTGCTTGTGACAGCTTCCACTTACCGAGTATGATCACGAATTTCCACGGCAGAGCTTTGCTTGTGACAGCTTCCACTCAACCTTGGAAACTCTGACTTGATATATGGCACATAGAACAAGTTTTGAATACTAAGACTAGACGCTAAGTTAATAGTCTTAAAACATTTTATAATACAAGTGCGCCCCTTCTACCGAACTACTAGTTTAGCTACTATTCATCGCGCTAAACATTATAACTAAGGAAATAAACAGTTGAATAAATACTATAAATAATACTTACAACCGTTGAAGCGCCAAGGGAGCTATCCTTTATTTCCAAAGCCAAACTTTACAAATACATAACTTAGAGAGAGAAGTGTTTTTTACAAGTGAGGGATGATTGAAATGAGGGGAGGTCCTCCTTATATAGCCATGGGAGGAGGAGGAGATGGAGGCAAGTGTTGCATGGTGATTGGAGGAGAAAATGAAGGGAGGAGATGGCCACACATGGAGGAAGGAGAGGAGGAGGAAGGAGCAGGAGACATGTGGAGGAGGAGGAAAGCCGCCGGTCATGGTGGAGGAGAGCCGCCGGTTGCCGGTGGTGGAGGAGGAGGAGGGGTGGCTTTGGCCACCTCTTGCCCAAGTGGCCGGTCACCTTGCCCAATGTGTGATTTTATACAGTTTTGTGCAGTCTTTTCACAAAACTGTCAATGTGTTTCTTCCCCGGCTGTCTTGATTCCTCTCCTGATTCTTCTGATTAATTTATTACGAGTGCTTCAACGTCAGGATCCTTGATATTTCTTCAGTCGGCATATGATCTTGACCTTGGATTGACTCGTAATATCTTTTCTGCTTAAAAAGCTCCTCTTTAGAGTGTATTCTCTCTAAGCTCTGAATTACCCTGTAAAAATATATCTGAACTAACAAGCAAAAGTTAAATAGACAAAATGTCTAAATAAGGGGGTTATACTGTGTTTCTGATTCGTATAATTTTGGTCCATCAGATTACCCCACACTTTTAGTTGTTCGTCCCGAACAATGCTATTCAAGGGCTGTACTCTAAGTTGGCTTTGAAATATGAAAATTAGACTGTGGTACTCGATCTATCCTAATTCATGCATTGCTTACTTATTACCAAATTAAACTGCGTAAATAAATAGAAGAAACTTAATACTTGTACCTCCGTGCTGAGATGCAAATTATATTGGATGTCTCGGGAGATAGCCCTTTTTAGGCTCCTGGACTGCAACCTCGGGATCATCTCTTACTATATGGTTTTCTGGTAGCTTTCTCTAGCACGTGATTCGGTTCGGGTTTCAATGGTTTGAGTACTTTGATTTTCTTTTGGCGAGGGACTGCTTTTGTAGTGAATCGGCGTTTGGCCTTTGATTTGACTTTTTGAGTTCTTCACTTTTTGTTCGGTTAAAACCTTCACAATTTTGGGCCTTTGGCCTCTTGATTTGCTTCTTCGAGCTTTTCGCCTTTTTGTGACTGCTAGTCCATTTTCTCAAGCCTTTTTGGGAGGTCCAATCGTCGCCCGCAAGCCTATGGAAATACCTCCCCGCTCTTCTCATTTTTGCCGTTTTCACGCGGGTCAAGGTGAGGGTCGCTCATCTATTTTCTCGGCTACTTTGACTGTCGTTTTCGCGCGGGTCAAGATGAGGGTCGCTCATCTATTTTCTCGGCTACTTTGACCGGAGATAGGACGGTCTGATTCCCGTCCTCGCCTTTTGCATTGCATGGCGGAGATGACTTCAATTTTCACTGAAACCCGAAGTGCAGCCTCCACTGACTTCGAAAACCATATAGTTTGATCTGATCCTTTGATTGCTTGCCAAGCCTCTCTAGGGCAGTTTATGTCAACTCCACATCCCTAGTTATCTCAGCACAAAGGACAAATGGAAAGTTACATTCTAAGTTTTTAAACAGTTGAATTTTCACAAGGTTAATGCATGAATTATGATTTATCTTTTTCACATTCTTAAGTTCATATTTTCAAAAAGATACTATTACTAAAAAAAGAAAAAACAGCAAGCATGTTATTTATGTACATAGGTGGTTCTCACCCCCACTTTTGAACGAAGGCGTGCCTTAGTTCAAAAGTCATGCAAGCTTAAAACTAAATACTGAAATTAAATGACAGAAATTAAAGTGCGGAAAAGTAAGATAGTGTCGGGTTACCTCCCGACCAGTGCACTTGTTTAACGTCGTTGGCTCGACAGTACCTCGTTGTGGATTACTGGTTTGGGTCCCATGGGTGGCTCAAGTCAAACTTCGCCACCGTTCCAGTGTTGCTTCTTCCTGACTTCTTGCCGGATGTTGTGTTCTGGTCAGGACTCCTTTGTTTCGGGATTTTTTCCTTCCAATACCCCGGAGGGGGTGATGGACCTTTCACTACCAGCCTTTCGAAGTTTTTGTATTTGGGACTGCCTAGTCCGGTTGCGGCATAGCAATGCTCCATCGAGGGGTCATTCTGCAGAGGTGCTTTTCCCATTCTCCTTTGAGCTTCTTCTTGGATCGCATAGTTCGCGGCGACTTGCTCATTAATTAAGGGGAAAAGTCGAGAAGGCCTCATGAGGCTTGGTTCTGCCTCGTTATGTTGGTTCGTGAAGAACTGATCGTAGATAGTTTCAGCTGCCTAGGTAATGATAGTCGGGTATGGCTTGGGCAGCTCGTCAGTGGTGTTCTGGACTCCTACTTCGTTGCTTCCGGTGCTTTCCATGTCTGATTCTTCAGACGATTCAGGAGTCTCTTTCGACGGTTCGGTGGTTTCTTCTTCATCAGCCTCAGGATCAGCTTCTTCTGTCTGCATTTCCTCGTTAGTTTGGGGTACTCGTCTTGTGGCAGCGGCCAGGCCGATTATAAGGCACCACATGTCTGCAACGGTGAAGTTTGTTGCAGACCTTCTCATAGCTTCGTTAACTCTTCCCAGCTCTTCGGCCCTCATCCCACGAAGAAATTTTTGGAGAAGAACTTTCTTCGTAAATCCATGGTGCGGGCAGCTTGAGACGATGGCATCATAGTTCATGTAGTATTCGTCCAAAGTCTCATCCCGGGATTGATGAAGGCTCATGATCTTCTCACGGGTTTCTTGGCGTAAAGATGGTGGGGAGAATTCTTTCAGGAACAGAACGCAGAGGTCTACGAAACGTTCTGCACTGCAAGCGGTGGATGTGTAGTACCATATCGTGGCGAAGTCGGTTAGAGAGAATTTGAAGCATTTCAGCTTAAATTCCTCTAATACTTCGTTCTCAGGTTTGATGTGGTGGCAGACGTGGTGGAAGTTTCGGCAGTGCTGTACAGGGTCTTCTCCCTCCGTTCCTCCGAACAGGGGTAGAAATCGCGTTGTCCATGCATGCGTAATGGGTGATGACATAGGGAAAAGAAAGAAAAAGAAAGGGGAGGGAAAGAACAACTATCCGACGACTGATTCCCCGGCAACGGCGCCAATTTTGATGGATGCACAGTCGTTATGTGCAAACGTCAAGAATAAATTTATAAGTCCGCTACTCGCGACTTAACTACTGGGTAGTAAGTGGTAAGTAGGGGTCGAACCCAAGGGAATCAGGGGAATATATGTTCTTTGAGGGGGTTGTCCAGCGAGAGAGCATGTTTTAGGTCGGTTGGTTGGTTTTAAAGCTACCAGCTAAGTGATTGTTTGATTGATTGGTTGGTTGGTTGGTTTTAATACTGGAAAGTAAATTACAGTTTATAATTAAAGAGAAATGTTCGGTTTCAGGGGCCTTGTATTATATCCTGTTTATCATTGACCTTTAGTGAATTATCTAAGTATTCAAAGATGAATCGAGGCCCTTTCGTAGCGCAAGACTTGCAACATCGTTTAAAGCAACACTTGTTCTAAGCAAAACTAATTCCTCCTTTCGAAGTATCTTAGCTGTAAGTGCATCCACTTGATCTCCCAGTTACGTTATTGACCAAGTGGTGTTTTAGATAAGTCGAACTCCTCGATAAGTTTTGCTTGTGACAGCTTCCACTTACCGAGTATGATCACGAATTTCCACGGCAGAGCTTTGCTTGTGACAGCTTCCACTCAACCTTGGAAACTCTGACTTGATATATGGCACATAGAACAAGTTTTGAATACTAAGACTAGATGCTAAATTAATAGTCTTAAAACATTTTATAATACAAGTGCGCCCCTTCTACCGAACTACTAGTTTAGCTACTATTCATCACGCTAAACATTATAACTAAGGAAATAAACAGTTGAATAAATACTATAAATAATACTTACAACCGTTGAAGCGCCAAGGGAGCTATCCTTTATTTCCAAAGCCAAACTTTACAAATACATAACTTAGAGAGAGAAGTGTTTTTTTACAAGTGAGGGATGATTGAAATGAGGGGAGGAGCTCCTCCTTATATAGCCATGGGAGGAGGAGGAGATGGAGGCAAGTGTTGCATGGTGATTGGAGGAGAAAATGAAGGGAGGAGATGGCCACACTTGGAGGAAGGAGAGGAGGAGGAAGGAGGAGGAGACATGTGGAGGAGGAGGAAAGCCGCCGGTCATGGTGGAGGAGAGCCGCCGGTTGCCGGTGGTGGAGGAGGAGGAGGGGTGGCTTTGGCCACCTCTTGCCCAAGTGGCCGGTCACCTTGCCCAATGTGTGATTTTATACAGTTTTGTGCAGTCTTTTCACAAAACTGTCAATGTGTTTCTTCCCCGAGCTGTCTTGATTCCTCTCCTGATTCTTCTGATTAATTTATTACGAGTGCTTCAACGTCAGGATCCTTGATATTTCTTCAGTCGGCATATGATCTTGACCTTGGATTGACTCGTAATATCTTTTCTGCTTAAAAAGCTCCTCTTTAGAGTGTATTCTCTCTAAGCTCTGAATTACCCTGTAAAAATATATCTGAACTAACAAGAAAAAGTTAAATAGACAAAATGTCTAAATAAGGGGGTTATACTGTGTTTCTGATTCGTATAATTTTGGTCCATCAATTCACACCTGACATTTCGGCTCCTACTGAAGACACATCAGAAATAGCAATATCCTCCTTCTCTTCAGAACATGCAAACCAAAAATCAGTATTACCGGAATCTGCAACCCTTTCTGGGTTCTTCACCGAGACAGCATCAATAATTTCTTACTCCTCTTCTTCTTCTCCAACTAGACCTTTACCACAGAGACATCCTCCCTCTCTTACTTCTAGTATTACATCATCAACCTCAACAGCCCTAATGAATCTAGAGATATCAGCCTTCTCTCTTTCACTAATACTTCCAATCCCAGCACAGTATTCAGTGAATCTTGCTGATTTAGGGTTGTAAATTGAAACTTGAGAGTTAGACTTACTCGATTTAAGCAACTCTGCCACCGCTCTCGGAACTTCGTAACGGACTCCCACTATTGTGAATGTCTCCATTCGACTGTCAGAGTTGTCGATGTTGCTGGTGTTTAATGCAGATGCCATTGAAGACTCGAACGATTTGATTTTGCCGACTTGAGAAATTAGGGTTTCGATTTCGCAAGTGAGAGTGGTGAGAGACAACTACGGACTTTAAATCCCTTTTAAAAGCAAAATCCCGTTGTTATCTGCTATTAATTCTCGTTCACGTATCAGCACGTAACCGTCCGACTTCCAAGGCAGAACACACTGAACTGTCTTTTCATCACAATTCATCCGAACCTCTTCTTTCATATATTAAATACCTCGTTGAGTTCTTCAGTCGCAGAGACATTCAATCCTTGACTGAGAGAATACCAGACCAGTTCCCTGACTATGGATTTTTCACAAGGGACATTGTGGTGGGTCGGCTTACCATAAGGGTATAGAATATAAAATCACCACAATTCAAGTCACTCAATCACACATATAGATAATCAAGCATGTCCAGAAGGTTGTATCAAAGAGGTTCATCGAACATATAACCTATACTAGGATAAGGTGGTCTCATGTACTTCCTTCATGGGGCAATTGGCAACAAAATCCGGAAGTAATGTAGGGCATCAAGGAAAGATGTGTTCAACAATGCATGTACTATATCAGATTTAGCAAAGAAGTAATAGCACACACATTACAAGCTGATCAGGGACTTCAAAAATTCACTCATGTAAATGACTAACATGCATGTTAAGAACTCTATCATCTAGTCAATCACTGAGAGAAGGTTCGAAGTACCTCACCGTGGGCTCATTAATCCAAGTTCCATCCTGAGCTTTTCAAAAGCATCCTTATGTAGGGACTTGGTAAATATATCAGCAACCTGATCTTCACTTCTGCAGAAATTAATAGTGACGAGTTCCTTTTCTACACAGTCTCTAAGAAAATGATGTTTAATTTCTATATGCTTAGATTTACCATGTTGGACAGGGTTTTTAGCAATACTAATCGCACTAGTATTATCACACAATATAGGAACTTGATCAAAATGCAGATTGAAATCACTTAGCTGATTTCGAAGCCATAGGATTTGAGCACCACACGCTGCTGCTGCAATATATTCTGCCTCCGCTGTTGACAACGCCACAGAGTTCTGTTTCTTCGATCCCCAAGACACCAAGCAAGATCCGAGGAACTGAGCCATCCCAGACGTGGATTTCCGGTCAGTCCTATCTCCTGCGAAGTCTGCGTCTGTGAAGCCTTCTAGCCTGAGGGACTTCACCCTTGGATACCACAGGACTAACTTCTCGGTACCCTTCAAGTATCTGAGAATTCGCTTCACTGCCTTGACGTGTGACTCTCTTGGTTCAGCCTGGAACCTAGCACACTGACAGACACTAAACATAATGTCAGGTCTCGAAGCAGTTAAATAGGATAACGAACCTATCATTCCTCGATAGATCGTCGCATCCGTCTTTGGTGACCCATCATCCTTCACCAGGGACTCATTCGGAGAACTCGGAGTGTTCACATGCTTTGAACCTCCCAACCCGTACTTCTTCACAACATCTCCCAGATATTTTTGTTGCGAAATCTCAGTACCATTCTCCAGTTGTCTAACTTGAATACCAAGAAAGAAAGTCAGTTCCCCGACCATACTCATTTCGAACTCGTTCTCCATGAGTTTCGTGAATGATTTAACAAGTTCATCACTAGTGGAACCGAAGACTATGTCGTCCACATATACCTACACAATAAGTAGATGTTTATTAGTTCTCAAAAGGAATAATGTCTTATCTACCTTACCTCGCTCATATCCGTGAGCTAGCAGATACTCCGACAGGCGCTCGTACCACGCCCTTGGTGCTTGTTTTAAACCATAGACGGCCTTGTCAAGGACATATACACAGTCCTGACGATCTGGATCCTCAAAACCCGGAGGTTATTCCACGAAGATTTCCTCCTTGAGATATCCGTTCAGAAACGCCGTTTTAACATCCATTTGATGAAGCTTAAAACCGAACTGCACCGAATACGCTATCAACAACCTGATAGCCTCTAACCTTGCCACATGCGCGAAGGTTTCTTCATAGTCAATGCCTTCCTGCTGGTTGTATCCTTTCACCACCAACCTGGCCTTGTTCCTGACTACTTCTCCCTTGGAATTCAGCTTGTTCTTCAGAATCCAGCGGGTGCCAATCACCTTCCGTTTCTCTGGCCTTGGAACAAGTCTCCAAACCTTGTTCCTCTCGAATTGATGCAACTCATCTTGCATCGCTTGAATCCAATCTGGGTCTTTCAGTCCTTCTTGAATTGTCTTCGGCTCAATCAATGACACAAAGGCATTCATGACTGTTTCCCCCTGAACTGCAGCATAACATACGTAATCGTGAAGTGCGCTACTCGGCTGCCTAACTCGAGTACTTCTCCTCAACTCAGTGACCTCCTGAGTCTCTTGGATTTCCTCAGGTTCACCATGGACTTCACCAACTTCAGGGACTTGTCCATTCACTTCAGCTTGCTCTCCAAGTTCTTCAACCTCAGGAACTTGAGCATTGGCTTAATCAGGTGTTTCCAGATTCTCTGGAACATTAACTACTGCAACATCCCTCGGATGAATCAGCTCAAAATCATCATCTTCTTCAGCAACATGAATGTCAGGAACATGTCCAGTGTTATTACCCACATACTCTTCATCAAAGATGACATGGATGCTCTCCTCGACCTGTTTGGTTCTCTTAATGAATACCTTGTAGGCCTTACTGTGCAGTGAATAACCTACAAAAATTCCCTCGTCACTTCTCGGATCAAACTTTCCAAGACGATCTTTCCCGTTCGAGTGAACATAACACCTGCATCCAAATACTCGCAAATGATAGATATTGGGTTTCCTACCCTTCAGCAGCTCATACGGCGTCTTGTTGAGGAAGGGTATTAAATAACATCTGTTGAGAACATGGCATGCAACATTCATTGCCTCAGCCCAAAAGTTCCTTGCTACAGCATTCTCAAGAAGCATAGTCCTCGTCATGTCTTCGAGTGTGCGATTCTTCCTTTCAACTACTCCATTCTGCTGTGGAGTCCTTGGCGCCGAGAAATTGTGATCAATGCCCTGATCCGTACAGCACACAATAAATAGACCATTGTCAAACTCAGTTCCATGATCTGTTCTGATGCTCTTCAACTTATCAGCAAATCTGCGTTCTACAAGCTTAACCCACACCTTGAAAGACTCAAAGACCTCATCTTTTGAACGAATGAAGATTACCCATGTATACCTTGAGTAATCGTCCACAATCACGAACACATATCGGTTACCTACTCGAGATTGCACTCTCATTGGACCGCATAAATCCATATGAACTAACTCAAATGCCTTGTGTGTACTGACCACGTTCTTGGAATGAAACGAACTTCTTGTTTGTTTCCCTTTTGCACACGCACTGCAAACCTGATCAGGTACTTCACTAATTTTCGGTAATCCAATTATCAAATTCTGATTGTGTAGCCTCTTCAACAACCTGAAATTCACATGTCCCAACCAACGATGCCACATCTCAGATTTATCTGATCTAGAGGACAAACAGAGATACTCTTCCGGTTCAAACGTAGGATCCACAAAATACACTCTATTTGCACAATTCCCACGCAGAAGTACTTGACCTGTGGAGACACACTTAACAAAGCAACTATCAGCTGTAAAAACAACCTCATTTTTACCTCCACGACACAACTGAGAAACACTGAGCAAATTAAACTTCAAACCATTAACTAAACTCACATTATCTACACTAACCTTGCTGGATAAATGTACCTTACCTGAGCCGATGACTTTACACTTACTTTCATTTCCAAAAGTAATGGAGCCACCGGAATGATGTCGCAGAGAGGAGAACTGTTCCATTTTCCCGGTCATATGTCCCGAGCATGCACTATCTACAAGCCATGAACATGTCCCTCTCCCGACCTGCACACAAACAATCAGGTCTTAGCCACCCATACAAGCTTAGCTTTTCTGGGTTTAAGTTGTGAAGTAGATAAAGTAGTGGAGTTAGAAACATGAGGGTTTGAAACTTCTTTTGAGTCTGAAGAGTCCTTGATCACTCCGGAACTTGACGGATCGTTCACTTCTCCAGGTTTTCCACTCCTTTTGGAAACCGAACAGGTTCCTGACTCAAAGCGCGAGTTCTGTGACCCTTTCTTAGAAATGCTCTTCCTTTCTTTGCATTGTTTCCAGTTGTGTCCTTCTTTCCCACAGTGAAAACATATCTTCTATTTTCTGAAGTCAGTCTTCTTGGGTTCAGAAACCTTCTTCTTTTGGTTTTCGAAGTCAATCGGAATCGGACTGTTCCTTCGCTTGAGTTTCTCCCAGATATGATACCCTTGTCCAAAGATTTTGGAGTCATCTAAATCAACCTTCTGTCTGGGAGTATCCCTTGGTTGTCCCTGCCTATGCATCGGTTTTGCAATGGACACCTCTCCATATCCAAGACCTGGCCTGGTTTTCGACTCTTGTCTCTCCTTTCCCTTTGGTGAATCATAGAATTGATCACCCGAGTCGACTACTCTTTTTCCTGCTGATTTCTCAAGTTTTTGAATCAATCTGGCCTGTTGATGATTCTCCTCAAACATCAACTTAATCTGTTTGTCTTGTTCAGCGATGACTGAACTCAGCTCCTCGTTTTTGATCACCAATTTCTTTACAACTGCAATGCACTGAGAACGTGAGTAAAAACCTGATTGTGAATCATCAGTACTTACCTCAGTGGACGACTCCTTTGAAGGAGTTTTCCTTGACGCTGAAGATGATGACGAAGTCTCTGAATTTGAGGAACTTCCTTTAGCCATCAGACAAATATTTCTTCTTACGTCTCCCATGCTATTGTCTTCATCTGAGTCCCCCCATGCAAACATG
Source organism: Rhodiola kirilowii (assembly GCA_033675215.1). Lineage (NCBI taxonomy): Eukaryota > Viridiplantae > Streptophyta > Magnoliopsida > Saxifragales > Crassulaceae > Rhodiola > Rhodiola kirilowii. The sequence goes on along the minus strand of CM066195.1, from coordinate 10,949,184 downwards.
GCTTGCTTTCCTTTGTCATCCTCCTTTTGTTTGCGTTCAGTTCGAGCTTCATCATTTTTAAGCTTGTAGCAATCTTTCCTGTAATGTCCCTTCTTCTTACAGTAGAAGCATTCCACGTTCTTCTTCGGGTCATTTTTGTTGCTGGGTTTTCGACCTGAGTATCTGTCATCTGTAACTCTGAGAGCCTTGGTCATGACATTCAGTTCCTCAGTTTTTACGGTCTCCTTTCCCTTATTTTTATGATAATCTTTTCCCTTGAATTTTTTGTATCTGGAACTCTCACCAACCAAAGCAATCTGTCGAGCAGCCTTCTGAGGTTCTCGACTTTCCAGTTTGACGTCTTTGATAGCCTTGTTGCTGACCAAGCTTGCAACTAGTTCCTCAAGTGAATTTTCCTTCGTAGTCGGAAGAGCAGCTAACGTCCTTGAGATGTCATCCCATTCTGGACTCAGTCGCTGCATGAATCTGTGAGTAATCTCCCAGTTCTTGTACTTCTTTCCAAGGTTGTTGAGCGTGGCCAGACATCCTTGAAATCTGGAGTGGTGGTCGGTCGTGTGTAGTAGGAAATATTCGAATGAGATTCAAACACTTATTTGCTAGTCACGTGATCAAAACATTTATAAAAGCTCGGGAATCCGAGATCGAACCCAGAGGATAGGAGTTTAAACTTATGATGCTAGAGATTAAAATAGATGTCTATGGTTTGGGGGGGGGGAATGCTTCTCCAAAGAGGTTGATAGCAAATTTCACTATCCAAATTAAAATTTGATTAACAAAAAGGGATTAACAATCAATAAAAGATGACTAGGGATCCAATCCTCCACTAAACAATCATTGTGACGGTAAATTAGGACATTATTGATGAACTTCTCATGCACACACTTAGAATATAGGCATGCAACATTAATACCAAGTTTAACTCTCGCTCTAACTTAATATTAAGAGGTCACATCTCGCTCAATACCTCAAACTCTCGCTCTATTGGCATTATAAAGTAAGATTACCTACCCTCAAGCCCTAGCTCTATTGGCTAGATAATCATACACGTGTCAAAAACCATGCCATTCTCATTAGAATTAGAGTGTCGCCATGTAACACAAAAACCCTAATGCTTCTTCATTTAGTTCATTTGACATCATGCTTTTCAACATTAGTTACATCAAACATGAAATCAACTAGGGTTCCTATTGAGGACTTCTCACAAACACCTTATAGGCACCCATTAACATTAAGTTCCAATGAAGAAGAATCATGTGCAAAATCATTCATCAATAACATCTATAGCATTTACCAGGTCACAAACATGTTTAGGGGATTCATGGATCCCCAACCAAGGTCACTACTCACTCATGGTGAGGTTCCAATCAAAAACAATGACTAAAGTAGAAAAACCCATATGAGATGTAGAGTTTAGAGCTTCTAAACCAATGGAGAATCAAGAGTAATGGAGAATCCTTGTGGTTGGTTCCTTCTTCCCTTAATCAGCTCGAAATCCGTGCCAAAACCCTTGGAATCTTCTGTGTCGGTGCCTTGGAATCCGTGCCAAAATCTCTCCCAAAAAGCCACCCCGAAACCCTAAAAATTCTGGGTTTTATAGCATTGCCGGCATATGCGATCGCATATAAGCGCTTGTGCGATCGCACAAGCTTTCTGGTGGTCGTTGGTATGCGGTCGCACACATTTTTGTGCGACTGGATTCTCTATGCGATCGCATACTAGAAATTGTGCGAGCGCATATCTTTCCTTAGCTGCATTTGCGACTTCGGCTTCCGGGTGCGCGATCGCATATAAATTTATGCGACTGGATTTCTTATGCGATCGCATAAACCAACTTATGCGAGCGCGTAACTGCACAAATTCTGACTTTATGCAATCGGTGCTCCAGGGTGTGCGCTCGCATGAAATGTTGTGCGACTGCTTGATTTATGCGATCGCATAAATTGTCTTGTGCGATCGCACAGATTTGGGGAGCCTGTGCTCCGGTTCCTATTTTGCTCATTTTAGCTCCAGAATGCTCGGTTTTGCTCCAGAATCAACGCTAACTTGTGTTCTCAGCCTAAGCTCTGTAATTGGCCTGAAATGAACCACAAGGCGTTAAATAGCAAGTGAAATCGTGATAAAACGAATGAAACAATAAACATAGAGGCCGCCTAAAATGCGTATATTCTAGAGCTATCAAATCACCCCACACTTATCGATTGATCGTCCCGAGCAAACTAGTCATATAGGTCATCAATCAACAAGGCATTTTGCTCAATCATGATCGGCTCAAAGAAACTCCATATGGTTACGAAAACTAACTCAGAAGATTAAGAGACAAAACATACTACTAACTAACCACTTTCGTAGGTAACACGAGTGCATTTAGCGAATGCACCAAGCCTTTAAACCCCTAGGCTACCCTAGTGGAGGAGTTGTAGTCTCCTGAGAGTTTTCAGACACGGGAGTACTCACAAATCCCACAAAGAGAACAATCATCCAAATAGGCATTTTTAGTTCACAATTTTCAAAGTACTAGGCAAGGTATTTTTCATGAAGTTCATGATGTATTCAACTAGATATGTGCATTTCAATCACTACATGAAACCTCTTCGAATCCTTATGGAAATTCATGAATTAGGACATTCAAGCAAATCAAAGCAAAGACTAATAAATCTTTAATCAAGGATTCTAGTCATTTTCTATATTGGTGACTTCAAGAAAGTGATCAAATCATTGCAAAGAAATCTTGTTGGATCACTCACCAATGCTAGCAAGGAGGCTAGTCCATTGGCTTGTGAGCTTAGAACTCATTCTCAAGCCTAGGACGCATAGGTCACTTAGTCATAAGAGAAGAGGAGTTCCAATATTATATTTTTTTTGTAAATACTTGCAAGTCATTTCATGCCTAAGTATAAAAGAATACGAGGTTCGTCCCTTAGTGAATTCTTGCTAGTAAGTATCAATTGTCTCATTAGTTTTCATGCTAGAGAATGGTGGAATAGCCGATTGTCAAGTCTAATTGAAACGTTAAAGGGGGTAGAAGCCGCACTAAGCACTTTCGAGGGGGAACTTACCTTCCTAACCCTCGGCACTTAGCACATACTTCTTTAAATTTCCTTCTTAATGGTGATCAATCATAAGGAAGGGATTTGGGGCTTATTTCATATGATTTTTTTTTTCTTTTTTTCTTTGCGTTTTTTTTTTCTTTCTTTTTTCTTTGCCCTCTTTTGACCCCACACTTAGAACTTTGACAAAGGGCTAAGTGTGAAAAATGGAGCATGACAAACCAACAAGACGAAATCCACTAGATAAACAAGGTCACTAAGGTCACCTAAAGGCAATCATGGCATGCAAGGGTTTTGGAGTTATAAATTTTTTTCGATTTTATGCTTTCAAAGATCAACTCTTTAGTCTCAACGCGAAAAAGCTTAGAATAAAAGATAAAGAAATGCTAGTAGATGCTTTGATTCTCAAGAATGAAAGTCAACAATCCAATCCATTAGTCATCTAAAGGATCAATCAAGTGAAATCATACACAACTAGTTGAATTTAGAAATGAAAGTTTTTGAAAAGGTAGCCTTGCCTAGACTAGCCTTGCCTAGACTTTTTGTTTTCATTCATAATTTGAAATTTTTGGATGAATTGTGCAATGGTGCAAGCGTTTTTCATTAAGCATACGTTGGTTGGAACTCACACATGAAAGCATGACAAGCAAACAAAAACATCGCAAGTAGTCACAACATGTCAAACATAGGCCACCCCACACTTAGCAATTGCTTAGTCCCTAAGCAATGGATAGAATAAAAAGCGAAGGGAGGGTTAAGAAAAACTTCTCTCGTTTGGAGGTAGCCCTTTAAAGAGTATAGAGTTGCTTGCTTGTTGAGTTGATCTTGCGCAAAAGATTCGATTGATGAGCTCCTTTTTCTTTCTAGTTGTGCGATCGCACAAATGCTTTCAAATGGGGAAACAAGGATATGCGATCGCATAAATGGGACTGTGCGATCGCACAAATAATCTGCAGCTGCAAAAGTTTGGACATAAATTTGGCCCAAGAAATTTATGTTGCCTTGTGATGATCATATAATTTTCAAAAAGCAAGAAGTGATCAATAACAACCAGAAAGCATCATCAAAAGTACACAAATGTAGCAACGTCATTCAAAACGATACATAAATGCAAAACAAGGGGAAATGTAGAACAAAAGTCATTGTCTTCTAAATCACTTCCTATCCTCTGGGTAGGGTGGAGGGTGCTGAGCGAAAGGGGACTTCGGAGGAGGAGTAATGGTAGAAGAGAGGCCCAAGTGGTCCGCGATGGTGAACAGAGTCCTCTCCATCCATTGATTGTGCTGCGAGATGTAGGAAACAAGTCTTGGGTCAGCAAAGGGTGAGAGAGGAGGCTGGTTGCGTGAGGAGGACGGCGACCCGGTAAACTCATTCTTAATGCGCGGCTCTTCCTTAGCCACTGCCTCAGCCTCCACTCCATTATTTGTCCACTTCAATTCTTTGCTCAAGAGGCGCATGTTTTGTAATTTCCTCACATCCAATTTCATCTTGGTGCTCTCCTTGCTTCCAAACGTGAAATTGAGCCTCCTTGCAATCCAAGTCACAAACGAACCACCACCCAACCCTTGGTTTTGCGAAGTGAGGGATTGATATCCCTCAATCCCGTTAGTGATACACCAAAGCCAATCGATCTTTTCCCCTCTCTCCATCATTAACATAATGGCCAATTCCATCCTGCTCACCAGCCTGCCACGATCAGAGCGCATAAACACTGTACCCGCCAGTAATTTGTGGATGAACCGCCATTTTGGCACTCGGATACTAGTGGAAAAGTGTTGCTTAGTGTTATTGCTATTGTACTCACGTCCCGAGATTTTTTTCCAGAACTGCACGATGTCGTCATCTGCTATCTTGGGGATCTTGCCATCTTTAGGTAAGCCTAGCCAGTCATACAAAACTGACCCTTTAACCTCCCACCTGTAATTACCCATTTCGAACCTCCAACAAAATAGTTTCCCATCAGTATCATCTGAACATGGTCCATGGATCGGGATGAATGAGCTAAGGAATTTCATGGTCATATCCTCATACGTCCCAGGATCCTCTTTAAGCACAAAATCCATACCACTGATCAAAATAGAAGACCTAATCTCTTCCCAACCATCCAATTGTTCTAAATCATTTGCTACGGGAAAGAGGAGCGGAATAGGTCGTTTACCTCTGGCCACTAGCTCGGCATACAGGGTCGAAGCTTCTTCGAAATTGAACTTAGTGGGACTCTCAAAATCGTAAGGCTTGAGCATGGTGAATTTGTTGAGCTTGCTTCTTTGAAATGACATTGGAGGTGGATAGGGCATCTTGTAGCGAATTTTGGGTTCTAAGGAGGACATGCCGTACTGCACGCCCAAGCGGCTCTTCACATAGAGGGTTTCGACTCCGGTCATGGTTGGGTTGGGGGAGAAATGAAGAGCTTGGGGGTTGAGGGGTGAGGAGATGGCTAAAAGACGGCGAAGATCGGACGTGAGGGGTGGAGATGGGGAATCGGCGGAGAGGAGAGGGAAAATTGGGTTAGAGTGAGAAAGAGTGGCGGCGAGGATAGGTGGAAATGAAGAATAAGAGGAAACCCTAATTAACCCTAAGAAACCCTAACCTTTATGCGATCGCATAAAGCCAGATGCGCGAGCGCACAAGGGTGCGAGCAGCGAATAAAAGTGAAGTTCAAGGGAATATGCGATCGCATAAGGACAAATGTGCGAGCGCATAACCGAAGACAGACGCATAAAGTTTTATGCACACAAAGACGATCACTAGATTTTCAATTAAAAACAGGACTGTAACATAATTCATAAGAATTTTCAACACCATTACATCCCAAAAGATCATCAAAAGAAAAGTCTAAGCATGGTTCACAAATCATCAAGGTATCAAGAAGGAAAACAATGAACAAATGCTAAACTTATTTCTTCCTCTTCAGAAATAGCTTCTTGCGAGTGTGCGCTGCATCAGAACTGGCTCTTGCTCTCCTAGCCTCGTCGATCTCCTCGATGGTGAGCTCATCCTCCGGATTACCATGCGGTGCAACTATGAACTGATCGGCATCGGGGCTATCATCGCTCAAGTCCAAGTTATCCTCCTCTCCGCTATTCTCAAAAGTCCCACCCGCGGGAATTTTGCTCACCGCATCCAAGGTTTCTTCCAGACTAGCTTCTACATTCTCCTCATTCAGCATAGAAGGTTCACCGACCTTCTCCTTTCCTCGAGCACTAGGAAATAACGGTGGAGACGCAGGCAAAGGGGATCTAGGGGCAACCGGGTCTCGAGGAGGCGAACCAACAGTGGAGGAGATTCCCAAGTGTGAAGCAATGGCAAGAATGGCCCTCTCCCCCCACTGGATGTGTTGTGAAACGTAAGCAGCGTGGGTGCCCTGTTCTCTAGCCATGCTGTCCAAGCGTGAAATAATAAGGTCCAACTTCGCATCGCTAGGGGAAAGAGGCGCGGTACGCGAGGAGGAAGGAAAATCATGGGCCGCAACCCGATCACCATCCTCATCATCCAAATTCTGCTCCTCCTCAGCCTCAATAATCTCCTCGGGGTCCTTCCATTTCATCCCTTTCCCGATAATAAGTCTCGATCTCATCTGCGAAAGGGTGAGTGCTAGAGTTTCACTCTTTATGCCACCAAATGTGAAATTCAGCTTTCTAGCTATCCATGTAACAAAAGAGCCACCTCCCAATCCCTTGTTCAGCGAGGACAAATTCCGATTATCCAAAAGTCCCCGTGTTATGCACCATAACCAGTCCACCTTTTGCCCTCTCTTGATCATGAGCATGATCATCATCTCTAGCTTCGTCACAAGTCGACCATAGTAAGTCCGAACGAACACAATCCCCGCTAGATACTTGTGAATAACTTTCCATATAGGTATGCGGATACTAGTGGAATTGTGGTATTTTTCCTTAAGATAATCATTCCCAGAAATCTTTTCCCAGAAATCATAAACAGCATCATCGTCAATAGTAGGGAATGCACCATCCCTCGGCAACCTAAACCAATCATATAATACTTCGGCATCTACCTCCCACTGATGCCCTCCCATACAAAACCTCCAACATTTTACCTTTTCCTCCTCCCTTCCAACAACCTTATGCACGGGACTAAATGAGCATAGAAACTCCATAGTGATCTTATCATAAGTGCCGGGATCATCTCTAAGTATGAATATAAACCCACTTTCTCTAAGCATTTCCTCAATTTCATCAAAACAGTCCATGTCTTTCAAAGCTTGAATATGGGGGAAAAGGAGAGGAATAGGTTTTCTACCTTTGTTCTTGCACTTTGTGTACACCACTGCATCCTCCCTATTGCTGAATTTGATTGGACCTTCAAGGTTATACGGCTTCGGCGTTGTAAAGATATTTGGCTCACCGATAATGGGCGAAGATGGAGGTGTGTCCCTTTCCAAATCTCCGTCATCTCTACTCACCGAACTGGGGGCCAAGATATGCCTAGAGGGATCCTCGGCGGTACGCCCATAGTGCTGCCCATCGGAATCGGCCTTGACGTACAAAACACCTGACTTTTTGGATTTCTTCTCTTTTTTCTTGGACGGCTTGGAAATCGGGGGTTTGTAGACGGTTAGGCGCTTTGAGGTTTCTTTTGGAGGAGGGTTTCTCGGTGTCTTACCCATAGCAGTCAACGGGGGAGCTGTGGCGGTGGATTCGCGAGTAGTGAGGCGACGAGCGGAACGATAAAGGAACGACAGCCTGGGGTGGCGGGCGGATGGACCGGAGTGACGGAGGAGAGGAACGGCGGAGAAGATTTGTGTGCGGCGGAGGGTTTTCGCGAGCTAGGGCTTTTCTGATTTGGAAAGTGAAATGAAAGGGTGAAATGGTTAATAAGTCGAAAATGATTTCTGCTAACCCTAAACGACTATGCCCGGAATATGCGATCGCATAAAGAAAGGTGTGCGATGGCATAAGAAAAGACAGTCGCATAACTTCTTGTGCAATCGCACAGATTTTATGCGAGCTTAGCTTTTGAGACAAAGGACTGGTATGCGATCGCATAAAGTGAAATGTGCGATCGCACAAATGAGACAGTAGCATAAATTTATATGCGATCGCACAAGGGAATGTGCAATCTTGAAGAAAAGAAGCCAAGGGGTGATAAGCGGTCGCATAAAGTGATACGTGCGATCGCACAAAGAAGACAGTGGAGTAAAATCATGTGCGAGCGCATAAGATTTGTGCGACCTTAACCGAATTGAAGAAGGGCTATTGTGCGAGCGCACAATGATTCATGCGAGCGCACAAATTTACTTGGAGAAAATTCTAAACTGAATTCAAAACGATTATCAAAGCTCCTGCACAAAATTTTTCGAGACCCCACACTTAAACCCAATTAAATCGTCCAATCTATCAAGCATACTATCATAAGGATGCCGTAAAGTTCATCAATCATCGCATAGAGATTCACACACATACACACTTCAAACCTTCAATTTTTCACATGGGAGTCCAATCAACATAGATAATTTCAAGATTATAGGAAAAGACACTTACGAGCCTAGTTTAACGTCTTGGCTAAGACGGAGCCGAATCTTTTCATGGAGAACAAGAAGCACACTTGGGGAGTCCTTTGCTAGGATCCCTCCTCAAGCGGGTACGTCATTCAAATAGATTGTTGAGCTTGAGGTGTCGTGAGGTGGGCCATGGTAGAGTTTGAGTCGTTGGCCATTCGCCATAAAGATTTCTCCTTTCTTATTGAATAGGTTCACGTGTCCATCATCAAAGACCCTTTGTACCTTGAAAGGTCCGGTCCACCTAGACTTCAATTTACCCGGAAATAGCTTCAATCTCGAGTTGTATAGTAATACTTGATCTCCTTCTCTAAAGTCTTTCTTAGAAATCCTCTTGTCATGCCAAAGTTTGGTCTTGTCTTTGTAAATTCGGGCATTCTCATATGAGTCCAAACGAATTTCCTCTAGCTCTTGAAGTTGGAAAAGTCTTTTCTCGCCCGCGGTTTTCAAATCAAAATTCAAGGCCTTTACCGCCCACATAGCTTTATATTCGAGTTCCACCGGGAGGTGGCAAGACTTGCCATAGATGAGCCGATAAGGGGACATGCCGATGGGCGTCTTGAACGCGGTTCGGTAAGCCCATAACGCATCGTCGAGCTTTGAGGACCAATCTTTTCTAGAGTTCCCCACCGTTCTTTCCAAAATGGCTTTTATCTCCCGATTAAACACTTCTACTTGACCGCTTGTTTGAGGGTGGTAGGGGGTAGCTGTCTTGTGCTTGACTCCATAATTCCGAAGGAGGGTTTCTAGGTTCCTTTCTTTGAAGTGCGATCCTCCATCGCTTATAACCGTTCTAGGCACCCCGAACCTTGGAAAAATGATTTTCTTGAACATCTTAGCCACCGTTTTGGCATCACAAGTAGGGGAAGCAATCGCTTCGACCCATTTTGACACATAATCGACCGCTACCAAGATGAATTGATTTCCAAAAGAGGATGGGAAGGGCCCCACGTAATCAATTCCCCAAACATCGAATATTTCCACTTCAAGAATCCCTTGTTGAGGCATTTCGTCTCTCTTAGATATATTTCCCGTTCTTTGGCATCTATCGCACATGAGGACAAACTCGTATGCATCTTTGTAGAGACTTGGCCAAAAGAAACCACATTGAAGGACCTTGGCGGCGGTTTTGTTTCCACTTCCGTGCCCACCATATTGTGAAGCATGGCATTGGTGCAAGATGTGCTCTTGGTCTTTTTCCACCACGCAAGTTCTATAGATCCCGTCGGAACACAATTTGTATAAGTATGGCTCATCCCAAAAATAAGATTTCACATCGTGGAGGAATCTCTTTCTTTGATTATAGGTGAGGTCGGGAGGAATAATCTCACATGCTAAATAATTGACGAAATCCGCATACCATGGCATGGATTCCTCCCTTATTGCGAGTAGCTCTTCCCCAATGAATGTGTCCCTTATAGGTATTTTCCTTTCCGAATCTTCTTCTTGTGGCTCAAGCCGAGACAAATGATCGGCTACCAAATTCTCTACTCCTTTCTTATCTTTAATCTCTATGTCGAAATCTTGTAGCAAGAGAACCCATCGGATGAGTCGGGGCTTGGCTTCTTTCTTAGAGACCAAATACTTGATGGCGGAATGGTCCGTGTACACTATGGTTTTCGACCCAATCAAATATTGTCTAAACTTTTCAAAGGCGTAGACTATAGCAAGCATCTCTTTCTCCGTTGTTGTGTAATTTACTTGAGCATTGTCGAGGACTTTGCTTGTATAATAGATGGCATGCAATTTCTTGTCTATCCTTTGCCCCAACACCGCTCCGATAGCGTAGTCGCTAGCATCACACATCAATTCGAAAGGAAGCTCCCAATTTGGTGGTTGTATGATGGGTGCCGAGATTAGAGCATCCTTTAGCTTTTAAAATGCCTTAAGGCATGGTTCGTCAAACTTGAAATCCACATCTTGACAAAGGAGGTTTGTAAGTGGCCTAGCAATTTTCGAGAAATCCTTAATAAAGCGTCGGTAAAAGCCGGCGTGTCCAAGAAAACTCCTTATGCCTTTCACGTCTTTAGGGGGAGGCAATTTCTCTATAACCTCAACCTTGGCTTTATCAACTTCAATTCCTCGGTTGGATATCAAATGTCCCAATACAATCCCTTCCTTCACCATGAAGTGACACTTTTCCCAATTTAGCACAAGATCGGTCTCCATGCATCTTTCCAAAACCCGAGTGAGATTTCCTAGACAAGAATCAAACATGAGCCATAAACGGAAAAATCATCCATGAAAACCTCCATAATTTTCTCAATAAAGTCAGAAAAGATAGCCATCATGCAACGTTGAAAAGTCCCGGGCGCATTACAAAGTCCAAAGGGCATTCGCCGGTAGGCAAATGTTCCATATGGGCAAGTAAACGTGGTTTTCTCTTGATCTAGCGGGTGAATAGGGATTTGGAAAAATCCACTATACCCATCAAGGTAGCAAAAGTAATCGTGCTTGGCTAATCTTTCTAGCATTTGATCCATGAAGGGTAAGGGAAAGTGGTCTTTTTTAGTTGCCTTGTTAAGCTTTCTATAGTCCACACACATGCGCCAACCGGTGACGGTTCTTTGAGGGATCAATTCATTTTTATCATTCTTAACAACGGTCAAACCCCCTTTTTTAGGTACGACATGAATGGGGCTCACCCATTCCGAATCGGGGATAGCATATATGATACCCGCATCTCTCAATTTAGTAACTTCTTTGAAAACTACGTCACCAAGCTTTGGGTGCAATCTCCTTAAGGCTTCCCTAGATGGTTTAGACTCATCCTCTAACGTGATTCTATGCATGCAAATAGAAGGGTTTATTCCTTTCAAATCATCAATAGTATAACCGATAGCTCCCCTATATTTTCTTAGCACATGCAATAGTCTAGACGTCTCATCAACATTCAAGGAAGCATTGATAATAACCGGAAGGGTGGAGTTGGGTCCCAAAAATTCATACCTTAGACTTGACGGTAGAGGTTTTAGCTCTACCGAACAAGATTCCTTACCTTTGGTGGTTTCGCTCTCTTCTCCTTCAATGCCACAAATATTTTCAAGAAGCGTGGGGCAAGGCTCACAATTATCATCATCAAAGATATCAAGTGTATCATGGATAAGCTCATCATAATCAAAAGTGTCATAAACATCAAGGAAATTGCAATCCATGGAGAAATTAGGACTACGACATGCTTTAGCCAAATTGAATTCAATCTTTTCATTACTAATGTTTAGCACCAATGATCCTTGTCTAACATCAATTACGGCTCCCGCCGTGGCTAGGAAAGGTCTACCCAAGATAATAGGGGTTTCCTTCTCCTCCTCCATTTCCAAGACGAAGAAATCAACGGGAATATAAAAGTTTCCCACCTTTATGGGAACGTCTTCTAAAATTCCCTTAGGAATCCTAGAAGAACGGTCTGCGAGGCGTAGGGAAATGGAGGTGGGAGTTAGAGTCCCCATATCAAGTTTACTACACAAAGAGTATGGCATCAAAGATATGCTAGCACCAAGATCACACAAGGCATCATTTATGCAAATATCACCAATCTTAATAGGTATCGAGAAACTACCCGGATCTTTTAGCTTTCTAGGCAATGGATTTTGAATTATGGCACTACATCCCAAGTTTAATGCTACCGTGTCGTGTTCACTAATATCCCTCCTATGTGAAACAATGTCTTTTAAAAATTTAGCATAAGAAGGGATTTGAGTGAGTACCTCGGTGAAGGGCAAAGTAATATTAACCTTACGTAGCATTTCCACGAATCGGTTGAAGTGTTGATCATTCTTCTTTTTAAGCAATCTTTGAGGAAATGGCACGGGAGGCTTGTAAGGAGGAAGTTCCTTTGTAGTTTGTTTAGGAGTTTCAACCACGGGCTCGGTTGCTTTCTCCGCCTCTTTCTCATTCTCCTCTTTTTCCTCCTCCACTTCCACCTCAAGTGGTGGTGGTTTGGGTGTCTCGGGTTTGGATTGAGGGGGCTCATAATCTTTTCCACTTCTTAATGTTATGGCATTGACGTGCTCGTCTTGGTGGAAATCCGGTTTAGAGGGCAATTTCCCGGGATATCTCGCGGAGGAACTAGCTTGTTGGGCAATTTGGTTCTCTAACATCTTGTTGTGAGTAGACATCTCATCCATTTTTTTGAGCATTTGTTCCATTCTTTGGTCAGACTTTGCTTGATTTGCCACAAGACTAGCTAAGATATCGGTCATGGATTGGTCTTGTGTATTTCGATGAGTCGGTGCTTGTGTTTGCTGAGGGTTCATCTCTTGGTGGTTCCCTTGTTGTTGATATTGATAGTTTGTTCTTGGTTGGTAGGGAGGTTTTTGTTGTGCTTGGCTAGATTGCCCTTGTTGGTTTTGCCTTTGATAATTTCCTTGATTTGAATAAGAATTTTGCCCTTGAGGCCTTGGAGGAAAATTCGAATCATTGGACATTCTTCTTTGAGGCGGCTCATAATTTCTAGTGATAGGATTAGCATTTTGAGCATAGTTCCTATGTTGATTTACAAAGTGTGCCTCTTCATACCCATCATCATCATCTTCATAGCGACCGTCGGGGCAATTTTTGGTAGAATGTCTAGTGCTTGCACATAGAAAACAAGGTTGTTGAGCCGAAGTTCTCTCTTTATCGGCCTTAAGCTTAGTTGCCTCCACGGAATTCACCATACTTATCATAGACTCCATCCTCTTTGACAACTCATTAATTTGCTCTTTCGTTGCATAATTCGAGGAATCATCTCTTGACTTGCCCATTTTCTTGTGATCAACTCCTTGATATCTATCGGAGTTTATAGCAATTTTGTCCACAATTTTGAACCCTTGAGTCGCCGGTAATTCCATGATAGCACCTCCACTAGCGGTATCCATCTGATTTTTAGCTTCCTTGCTCATACCCAAATAGAGATATCGCATAAGATCGGCTTTTCTGAAGTTGTGGTGAGGGCATTCCCTCAAATAATGTTTAAAACGGTCATATGCTTGATGAAATAACTCATTGTCTCTTTGGGAGAAAGTCAATATGAAATCCGTGAATTTCTTGGTTCTTGATGGAGGGAAGAACTTGTTAAGAAAAAAAGTTGCTAGATGATCCCAAGTTCTAAAGGTTCCCGGCTCATGGTTTTGCAACCATTCCTTGGCATCTCCATATAACGAAGAGGGAAATAACTTCAAGTAAACATATTCAATGGGCACATTCCTCGGCTTGTAAGTTCGGCAATACTCTTGGAAATTGGCCAAATGAGTGGAGGGGTTCCCAACTCCTTGATATTGATCATGAGTTACCATATGCACCAAGGAGGACTTCACATCAAAATCAAAGGCGTCCTCATCCGGAGGCATAATAACCGAACCGTTTCCCTCGAGGGTGGGAGTCATGTAATCTCCCACGGGCCTTTCGTCCTCTTCCTCTTCATCATATCTATAATGTCTCTCCTCTCTACGAGGGACATGAGGATTTCGGATAGGACGTCTCTCATTCTCATTATAATTGTCATCTCTAGCTTGAGGATCCTCTACTTCTTCCCCATCAATTCTACGATTTTGGACATTTCTTTGAAGAACCGGACGGTTCTCATTCTCCTCTTCCATAATAACTTGTTGTCTTTCTTGGATAATAGGGGGAATAGCACGAATAACCGGAGGTAAAGGTGCAATAGGGGCAATCGGGTTCTTTCGGGGTCTACCTCGTTGTTTCTTTGTGGTTGGTTGAGAAGGGTTAGAAGAACTTGATGTTGAACCTAGAGCCACGTGTTTCTTTCCTTGAAACCTTGTGTTCATTCAAATGCCTACAAGAACAAAAGAAATTCTTAGCAATGAAGGGCAAGGGAAACAAACACAATCAAGCACAAAGCAAGCGATAGCTACCAAGTAAGGAAAAGCAAACAAACTAAATAATCAAATAGCACGTAGTTGATTAACCTATCCCCGGCAACGGCGCCATTTGATCGGTTGTGATATAGGTTAAAATATTCGAATGAGATTCAAACACTTATTTGCTAGTCACGTGATCAAAACATTTATAAAAGCTCAGGAATCCGAGATCGAACCCAGAGGATAGGAGTTTAAACTTATGATGCTAGAGATTAAAATAGATGTCTATGGTTTGGGGGGGGGGGAATGCTTCTCCAAAGAGGTTGATAGCAAATTTCACTATCCAAATTAAAGTTTGATTAACAAAAAGGGATTAACAATCAATAAAAGATGACTAGGGATCCAATCCTCCACTAAACAATCATTGTGACGGTAAATTAGGACATTATTGATGAACTTCTCATGCACACACTTAGAATATAGGCATGCAACATTAATACCAAGTTTAACTCTCGCTCTAACTTAATATTAAGAGGTCACATCTCGCTCAATACCTCAAACTCTCGCTCTATTGGCATTATAAAGTAAGATTACCTACCCTCAAGCCCTAGCTCTATTGGCTAGATAATCATACACGTGTCAAAAACCATGCCATTCTCATTAGAATTAGAGTGTCGCCATGTAACACAAAAACCCTAATGCTTCTTCATTTAGTTCATTTGACATCATGCTTTTCAACACTAGTTACATCAAACATGAAATCAACTAGGGTTCCTATTGAGGACTTCTCACAAACACCTTATAGGCACCCATTAACATTAAGTTCCAATGAAGAAGAATCATGTGCAAAATCATTCATCAATAACATCTATAACATTTACAAGGTCACAAACATGTTTAGGGGATTCATGGATCCCCAACCAAGGTCACTACTCACTCATGGTGAGGTTACAATCAAAAACAATGACAAAAGTAGAAGAACCCATATGAGATGTAGAGTTTAGAGCTTCTAAACCAATGGAGAATCAAGAGTAATGGAGAATCCTTGTGGTTGGTATCCTTCTTCCCTTAATCAGCTCGAAATCCGTGCCAAAACCCTTGGAATCTTCTGTGTCGGTGCCTTGGAATCCGTGCCAAAATCTCTCCCAAAAAGCCACACCGAAACCCTAAAAATTCTGGGTTTTATAGCATTGCCGGCATATGCGATCGCATATAAGCGCTTGTGCGATCGCACAAGCTTTCTGGTGGTCGTTGGTATGCGGTCGCACACATTTTTGTGCGACTGGATTCTCTATGCGATCGCATACTAGAAATTGTGCGAGCGCATATCTTTCCTTAGCTGCATTTGCGACTTCGGCTTCCGGGTGCGCGATCGCATATAAATTTATGCGACTGGATTTCTTATGCGATCGCATAAACCAACTTATGCGAGCGCGTAACTGCACAAATTCTGACTTTATGCGATCGGTGCTCCAGGGTGTGAGATCGCATGAAATGTTGTGCGACTGCTTGATTTATGCGATCGCATAAATTGTCTTGTGCGATCGCACAGATTTGGGGAGCTTGTGCTCCGGTTCCTATTTTGCTCATTTTAGCTCCAGAATGCTCGGTTTTGCTCCAGAATCAACGCTAACTTGTGTTCTCAGCCTAAGCTCTGTAATTGGCCTGAAATGAACCACAAGGCGTTAAATAGCAAGTGAAATCGTGATAAAACGAATGAAACAATAAACATAGAGGCCGCCTAAAATGCGTATATTCTAGAGCTATCAAGCTCCTCCCTTGCCCACCTCCTTGAATGGTGGCCGGTCATCTTTGCCCAATGTGTGATTTTGTACAGTTTTGTGCAGTCTTTTCACAAAACTATCAATGTGTTTCTTCCCCGGGCTGTCTTGACTCCACTCCTGATTCCTCTGATTAATTTGTTCTGGTCAATTCAACGTCAGGATCCTTGATATCTCTTCAGTCGGCATATGATCTTGACTCTTGTTATCTTTTCAGCTTAAAATCCTCTCCTTAGCATGTTTTCACTTCAGTCTCTAAAATGCGCTGTGGAAATATATCGGGACTAATACGTAGAAGTTAGATAGACAAACAGTCTAAATAAGGGGGTTTTACTGTGTTTCTGACTCGTATAACTTTGGTCCATCAGATTACCCCCCACTTTTAGTTGTTCGTCCCGAACAATGCTATTAAAGGGCGTAAGTTCTAAGTCTGGCTTTGGAATATGAAAATTAGACTATGGTACTCGATCTATCCTAATTCATGCATTGCTTACTTATTACCAAATTAAACTGCGTAAATAAATAGAAGAAACTTAATACTTGTACCTCCGTGCTGAGATGCAAATTATATTGGATGTCTCGGGAGATAGCCCTGTTTAGGTTCCTGGGTTGCAGCCTCGGGACCGTCTCGCACTATATGGTTTTCTTGTAGCTTTCTCTAGCACATGATTCGATTCGGGTTTCAGTGAGTTGAGCCTTTTTTATTTTCTTCTTTTTTGGCGAGGGACTGCTTTTGTAGTGAATTGGCCTTTGGCCTTTGATTTGACTTTTTTGAGTGCTTCACTTTTGCTCGGTTAAAACCTTCACAATTTTGGGCCTTTGGCCTCTTTTGATTTGCTTCATTGAGCTTTTCGTCTTTTTTGTGACTGCTAGTCCATTTTCTCAAGCCTTTTTGGGAGGTCCAATCTTCGCCCGCAAGCCTATGGAAATACCTCCCCGCTCCTCTCGTCTTTTTCGTTTTGCGCGGGTCAAGATGAGGGTCGCTCATCTATTTTCTCGGCTATTTTGACTAGAGAGAGGACGGTCTGATTCCCGTCCTCGCCTTTGCATAGATGCTTCTTGGCGGAGTTGACTTCAATTATTCACTGAAAACCCGAAGTGCAGCCTCCACTGACTTCGAAAACCATATAGTTTGATCTGATCCTTTGATTGCTTCCCATGTCCTTCTAGGGCGGTTTATGTCAACTCCACATCCCTAGTTATCTCAGCATAAAGGACAAATGGAAAGTTACATTCTACGTTTTTAAACAGTTGAATTTTCACAAGGTTAATGCATGAATTATGATTTATCTTTTTCACATTCTTAAGTTCATTTTTTCAAAAAGGTACTATTACTAAAAAAAAGAAAAACAGCCGCATGTTATTTATGTACATAGGTGGTTCTCACCCCCCCACTTTTGAACGAAGGCGTGCCTTAGTTCAAAAGTCATGCAGGCTTAAAACTAAATACTGAATTTAAAAGACAGAAATTAAAGTGCAGAAAAGTAAGATAGTGTCGGGTTACCTCCCGACCAGTGCACTTGTTTTACGTCGTTGGCTCGACGATACCTCGTTTGTGGTTTATTGGTTTGGGTCCCATGGGTGGCTGAGGTCAAACTTTGCCACCATTCCTGTGTTGTTTCTTCCTGACTTCTTGCCGGATGTTGTGTTTTGGTCAGGACTCCTTTGTTTCGGGATTTTTTCCTTCCAATACCCCGGAGGGGGTGATGGGCTTTTCACTACTAGCCTTTTGAAGTTTTTGTATTTGGGACTGCCTAGTCCAGTTGCGGCATAGCAATGCTCCATCGGGGGGTTACTCTGCATAGGTCCTTTTCCCATCCGCTTTTCAGCCTCTTCTTGGATCGCATAGTTCGCTGCGACTTGCTCATTGATCAAGGGGAAAAATCGAGAAGGCCTCATGAGGCTTGGTTCTGCCTCGTTATGTTGGTTCGTGAAGAACTGATCGTAGATAGTCTCAGCTGCCTGGGTAATGATAGTCGGGTATGGAATAGGCAGTTCGTCGGTAGTGTTCTGGACTTCTACTTCGTTGCTTCCGGTGCTTTCCATGTCTGATTCCTCGGATGGTTCGGGAGTCTCTTCTGACGGCTCGGTGGTTTCTCCTTCATCAGCCTCTGGGTCAGCTTCTTCTGTCTGCATTTCCTCGTCAGCTTGGGGTGCTCGTCTTGTGGCAGCGGCCAGGCCGATTATAAGGTACCACATGTCTGCAACGGTGAAGTTTGTTGCAGACCTTTTCATAGCTTCGTTAACTCTTCCCAGCTCTTCAGCCCTCATCCCACGAAGGAATTTTTGGAGAAGAACTTTCTTCGTAAATCCATGGTGCGGGCAGCTTGAGACGATGGCATCGTAGTTCATGTAGTATTCGTCCAAAGTCTCATCCCGGGATTGTTGAAGGCTCATGATCTTCTCACGGGTTTCTTGGCGTAAAGATGGTGGGGAGAATTCTTTCAGGAACGGAACGCAGAGGTCTACGAAACGTTCTGCACCGCAAGCGGTGGATGTGTAGTACCATATCGTGGCGAAGTCGGTTAGAGAGAATTTGAAGCATTTCAGCTTAAATTCCTCTAACACTTCGTTCTCAGGTTTGATGTGGTGGCAGACGTGGTGGAAGTTTCGGCAGTGCTGTACAGGGTCTTCTCCTTCCGTTCCTCCGAACAGGGGTAAAAATCGTGTTGTCCATGCATGCGTAATGGGTGCTGTCATAGAGAAAAGAAAGAAAAAAGAAAGGGGAGAGAAAGAACAACTATCCGATGGCTGATTCCCCGGCAACGGCGCCAATTTGACAAAATCGCTCGTCGTCAAAGCGATTTGTACAAATAAATTTATAATAGTCCACTACTTGCGACTATACTACTGGGTAGTACTTGGTAAGTAGGGGTCAAACCCAAGGGAATCAGGGGAATAGATGTCTTTGAGGGGGTTGTTTATCGAGAGTGTGTGGGAGCGTGTTTAAAGTCGGTCGGTTGGTTTTAAAGCTACCAGCTATTTTGATTGATTGATTGATTGATTGGTTGGTTGATTTTAATACTGGAAAGTAAATTACAGATTATAATTAAAGAGAAATGTTCGGTTTCAGGGGACTTGTATTATATCCTATTTATCATTGACCTTTAGTGACTCTCCTAAGTATTCAAACGGTGTATCAAGGCCATTCTAAGCACTCGATTTGCGTACACTGTCTAGCCTATTCCAAGGACGTAGAACACTTATTCTATTTAGACTAATACTCCATTCCCGGTTATATTAGCCTATGTGCATCCATTTGATCAATCATTCCCGATCAACCAAATGGTGTTTAAGATGAGTCAAACTTCTCAGATAAGCTTTGCCATTCCAAGCATCCACTTATCCGTACAAGTTTACGAACCCCGCTGTAGAGTTTTGCCATTCCAAGCATCCACTCTACCTTGGACGTTCTGACTTAATATATGGCACATAGAATAAGTTTTGAATACTTAGACTAGACACTAAGTTAATAGTCTTAAAACATTTATAATACAAGTGCGCCCCTTAGACCGAACTACAAGTTTAGCTACTATTCATCGCGCTAAACATTATACTAAGGAATTAAAGACAACAGTTAAATAAATACTAAAAATAATACTTACAACCGTTGAAGCGCCAAGGGAGCTATCCTTTATTTCCAAAGCAAAGATTACAACTTACAAATATTATAACTTCTAGAGAGAGAAGTGAATTATGGATTTTGGTGTGTTTTACAAATGAGGTTTGGCTTGGTATTTATAGCCAAAGTGAGGAGAAATGGATGGATGAGATGGAAGCACATGTCTTTTGATCCAAGGGAGGAGAAGGAGGAGCTTGTGGAGGAGACAAGTGGCGCAAGGAGGAGGAGTCGGCGGCTTTTGGTGGAGGAGGGTGGCGCCGCCGGTTGCCGGTCACCCAAGGGGGAGGAGCTCCTCCCTTGCCCACCTCCTTGAATGGTGGCCGGTCATCTTTGCCCAATGTGTGATTTTGTACAGTTTTGTGCAGTCTTTTCACAAAACTGTCAATGTGTTTCTTCCCCGGGCTGTCTTGACTCCACTCCTGATTCCTCTGATTAATTTGTTCTGGTCAATTCAACGTCAGGATCCTTGATATCTCTTCAGTCGGCATATGATCTTGACCTTGGATTGACTCTTGTTATCTTTTCAGCTTAAAATCCTCTCCTTAGCATGTTTTCACTTCAGTCTCTAAAATGCCCTGTGGAAATATATCGGGACTAATACGTAGAAGTTAGATAGACAAACAGTCTAAATAAGGGGTTTTACTGTGTTTCTGACTCGTATAACTTTGGTCCATCAGATTACCCCCCACTTTTAGTTGTTCGTCCCGAACAATGCTATTAAAGGGCGTAAGTTCTAAGTCTGGCTTTGGAATATGAAAATTAGACTGTGGTACTCGATCTATCCTAATTCATGCATTGCTTACTTATTACCAAATTGAACTGCGTTAATAAATAGAAGAAACTTAATACTTGTACCTCCGTGCTGAGATGCAAATTATATTGGATGTCTCGGGAGATAGCCCTGTTTAGGTTCCTGGGTTGCAGCCTCGGGATCGTCTCGCACTATATGGTTTTCTTGTAGCTTTCTCTAGCACATGATTCGATTCGGGTTTCAGTGAGTTGAGCCTTTTTGATTTTCTTCTTTTTTGGCGAGGGACTGCTTTTGTAGTGAATTGGCCTTTGGCCTTTGATTTGACTTTTTTGAGTGCTTCACTTTTGCTCGGTTAAAACCTTCACAATTTTGGGCCTTTGGCCTCTTTTGATTTGCTTCATTGAGCTTTTCGTCTTTTTTGTGACTGCTAGTCCATTTTCTCAAGCCTTTTTGGGAGGTCCAATTTTCGCCCGCAAGCCTATGGAAATACCTCCCCGCTCCTCTCGTCTTTGTCGTTTTGCGCGGGTCAAGATGAGGGTCGCTCATCTATTTTCTCGGCTATTTTGACTAGAGAGAGGACGGTCTGATTCCCGTCCTCGCCTTTGCATAGATGCTTCTTGGCAGAGTTGACTTCAATTATTCACTGAAAACCCGAAGTGCAGCCTCCACTGACTTCGAAAACCATATAGTTTGATCTGATCCTTTGATTGCTTCCCAAGTCCTTCTAGGGCGGTTTATGTCAACTCCACATCCCTAGTTATCTCAGCATAAAGGACAAATGGAAAGTTACATTCTACGTTTTTAAACAGTTGAATTTTCACAAGGTTAATGCATGAATTATGATTTATCTTTTTCACATTCTTAAGTTCATTTTTTCAAAAAGGTACTATTACTAAAAAAAAAGAAAAACAGCCGCATGTTATTTATGTACACAGGTGGTTCTCACCCCCCACTTTTGAACGAAGGCGTGCCTTAGTTCAAAAGTCATGCAGGCTTAAAACTAAATACTGAATTTAAAAGACAGAAATTAAAGTGCAGAAAAGTAAGATAGTGTCGGGTTACCTCCCGACCAGTGCACTTGTTTTACGTCGTTGGCTCGACGATACCTCGTTTGTGGTTTATTGGTTTGGGTCCCATGGGTGGCTGAGGTCAAACTTTGCCACCATTCCTGTGTTGTTTCTTCCTGACTTCTTGCCGGATGTTGTGTTTTGGTCAGGACTCCTTTGTTTCGGGATTTTTTCCTTCCAATACCCCGGAGGGGGTGATGGGCTTTTCACTACTAGCCTTTTGAAGTTTTTGTATTTGGGACTGCCTAGTCCAGTTGCGGCATAGCAATGCTCCATCGGGGGGTTACTCTGCATAGGTCCTTTTCCCATCCGCTTTTCAGCCTCTTCTTGGATCGCATAGTTCGCTGCGACTTGCTCATTGATCAAGGGGAAAAATCGGGAAGGCCTCATGAGGCTTGGTTCGGCCTCGTTATGTTGGTTCGTGAAGAACTGATCGTAGATAGTCTCAGCTGCCTGGGTAATGATAGTCGGGTATGGAATAGGCAATTCGTCGGTAGTGTTCTGGACTTCTACTTCGTTGCTTCCGGTGCTTTCCATGTCTGATTCCTCGGATGATTCGGGAGTCTCTTCTGACGGCTCGGTGGTTTCTCCTTCATCAGCCTCTGGGTCAGCTTCTTCTATCTGCATTTCCTCGTCAGCTTGGGGTGCTCGTCTTATGGCAGCAGCCAGGCCGATTATAAGGTACCACATGTCTGCAACGGTGAAGTTTGTTGCAGACCTTTTCATAGCTTCGTTAACTCTTCCCAGCTCTTCAGCCCTCATCCCACGAAGGAATTTTTGGAGAAGAACTTTCTTCGTAAATCCATGGTGCGGGCAGCTTGAGACGATGGCATCGTAGTTCATGTATTATTCGTCCTAAGTCTCATCCCGGGATTGTTGAAGGCTTATGATCTTCTCACGGGTTTCTTGGCGTAAAGATGGTGGGGAGAATTCTTTCAGGAACGGAACGCAGAGGTCTACGAAACGTTCTGCACTGCAAGCGGTGGATGTGTAGTACCATATCGTGGCGAAGTCGGTTAGAGAGAATTTGAAGCATTTCAGCTTAAATTCCTCTAACACTTCGTTCTCAGGTTTGATGTGGTGGCAGACGTGGTGGAAGTTTCGGCAGTGCTGTACAGGGTCTTCTCCTTCCGTTCCTCCGAACAGGGGTAAAAATCGTGTTGTCCATGCATGCGTAATGGGTGCTGTCATAGAGAAAAGAAAGAAAAAAGAAAGGGGAGAGAAAGAACAACTATTCGATGGCTGATTCCTCGGCAACGGCGCCAATTTGACAGAATCGCTCGTCGTCAAAGCGATTTGTACAAATAAATTTATAATAGTCCACTACTTGCGACTATACTACTGGGTAGTACTTGGTAAGTAGGGGTCAAACCCAAGGGAATCAGGGGAATAGATGTCTTTGAGGGGGTTGTTTATCGAGAGTGCGTGGGAGCGTGTTTAAAGTCGGTCGGTTGGTTTTAAAGCTACCAGCTATTTTGATTGATTGATTGATTGATTGGTTGGTTGATTTTAATACTGGAAAGTAAATTACAGATTATAATTGAAGAGAAATGTTCGGTTTCAGGGGACTTGTATTATATCCTGTTTATCATTGACCTTTAGTGACTCTCCTAAGTATTCAAACGGTGTATCAAGGCCATTCCAAGCACTCGATTTGCGTACACTGTCTAGCCTATTCCAAGGACGTAGAACACTTATTCTATTTAGACTAATACTCCATTCCCGGTTATATTAGCCTATGTGCATCCATTTGATCAATCATTCCCGATCAACCAAATGGTGTTTAAGATGAGTCAAACTTCTCAGATAAGCTTTGCCATTCCAAGCATCCACTTATCCGTACAAGTTTACGAACCCCGCTGTAGAGTTTTGCCATTCCAAGCATCCACTCTACCTTGGATGTTCTGACTTAATATATGGCACATAGAATAAGTTTTGAATACTTAGACTAGACACTAAGTTAATAGTCTTAAAACATTTATAATACAAGTGCGCCCCTTAGGGGATTTAACATTAAGTTCCAATGAAGAAGAATCATGTGCAAAATCATTCATCAATAACATCTATAGCATTTACAAGGTCACAAACATGTTTAGGGGATTCATGGATCCCCAACCAAGGTCACTACTCACTCATGGTGAGGTTCCAATCAAAAACAATGACTAAAGTAGAAAAACCCATATGAGATGTAGAGTTTAGAGCTTCTAAACCAATGGAGAATCAAGAGTAATGGAGAATCCTTGTGGTTGGTATCCTTCTTCCCTTAATCAGCTCGAAATCCGTGCCAAAACCCTTGGAATCTTCTGTGTCGGTGCCTTGGAATCCGTGCCAAAATCTCTCCCCGAAGCCCCCCGTGAAACCCTAAAAATTCTGGGTTTTATAGCATCTGCCGATTTATGCGATCGCATATTTGAGTTTATGCGATCGCATAACTTATGCGCTCGCATACTTGAGCTTGTGCGATCGCATATATTTTTGTGCGACTGGATATCTTATGCGATCGCATATTTGAGCTTGTGCGATCGCACATCTTTCCTTAGCTGCTTTTGCGATTTCGGCTTCCGGTTGTGCGATCGCATAAAAGTTTATGCGACTGGATTTCTTATGCGATCGCATAAACCAACTTATGCGAGCGCACAACTGCCCATGTTCTGACCGTAGCTCTAGGATGCGCGATCGCATAAATTTGTTGTGCGATCGCACAAGGCTTTGTTGGCAACTGTAACCTCCGAATTTGGTCTCGGCGTCAACTAGAGAGTTGTAGCTCTTTGAGTTAGCTTTCCAACAAGCTTTGAATCAACAGAATCGGACACCAAATGAGCTCTCTAGGTCCAAAATACTCCGGAGAGGTCTATGTGTCCCGTAATGCCCGAAAATCCATGTTTTTGCTCCGGAATGCTCGGTTTTGCTCCAAAGTCAATGCCCGCTTGTGTTCTCAGCTTAAACTCTGTAATTTGCCTGAAATGAACCACAAGGCATCAAATAGCAAGTGAAATCGTGATAAAACGAACGAAACAATAAGCATAGAGGTCGCCTAAAATGCGTATATTTTAGAGCTATCAAATCACCCCACACTTAACGTTTGATCGTCCCGAGCAAACTAATCATATAGGTCAACAACAAGAAGGCATTTTGCTCAATCATGATCGGCTCAAAGAAACTCCATATGGTTACGAAAACTAACTCAAAAGATTAAGAAACAAAACATACTACTAACTAACCACTTTCGTAGGTAACACGAGTGCATTTAGCGAATGCACCAAGCCTTTAAACCCCTAGGCTACCCTAGTGGAGGAGTTGTAGTCTCCTGAGAGTTTTCAGAAACGGGAATACTCACAAATCCCACAAAGAGAACAACCATCCAAATAGACATTTTAAGTTCACAATTTTCAAAGAACTAGGCAAGGTGTTTTTTCATGAAGTTCATGATGCATTCAACTAGATATGTGCATTTCAATCACTACATGAATCCTCTTCGAATCCTTATGGAAATTCATGAATTAGGACATTCAAGTAAATCAAAGCAAAGACTAACAACTCTTTAATCAAGGATTCTAATCATTTTCTATATTAGTGACTTCAAGAAAATGATCTAATATTTGCAAAGAAATCTTGTTGGATCACTCACAAATGCTAGCAAGAAGGCTAGTCCATTGGCTTGTGAGCTTTGAACTCATTCTCAAGCCTAGGACGCATAGGTCACTTAGTCGTAAGAGAAGAGGAGTTCCAACAATAAGGTTTTTGTAAATACTTGCAAACCATATCATGCCTAAGTACAAAAGAGTACGAGGCTCGTCCCTTAGTGAATTCTTGCTAGAAAGTATCAATTGTCTCGTTGGTTTTCATGCTAGAGAATGGCGGAATAGCCGATTGCCAAGTCTAATTGAAACGTTAAAGGGGGTAGAAGCCGCACTAAGCACTTTCGAGGGGGAACTTACCTTCCTAACCCTCGGCACTTAGCACATACTTCTTTAAAGTTCTTCCTAATGGTGATCAATCATAAGGAAGGGTTTGGGGCTTATTTCACATATTTTTTTTTCTCTTTTTTTTTCTTCTCTTTTTTTTTCTTCTCGCCCTCTTTTGACCCCACACTTAGAACTTTGACAAAGGGCTAAGTGTGAAAAATGGAGCATGACAAAACAACAAGACAAATCCACAAGACAAGCAAGGTCACTAAGGTCACCTAAAGGTAATCATGGCATGCAAGAGTTTTGGAGTTATAAATCATTTCGATTTTATGCTTTCAAAGATCAACTCTTTTTAGTCTTAATGAGAAAAAGCTTAGAATAAAAGATAAAGAAGTGCTAGTAGATGCTTTGGTCCTCAAGAATGAAAGTCAACAATCCAATCCGTTAGTCATCTAAAGGATCAATCAAGTGAAATCATGCACGACTAGTTGAATTTAGAGATGAAAGTTTTTGAAAAGGTAGCCTTGCCTAGACTTTTTGTTTTCATTAATAATTTGAAATTTTTGGATGAATTGTGCAATGGTGCAAGTGTTTTTCCTTAAGCATACGTTGGTTGGAATTCACACATGAAGGCATGACAAGCAAGCAAAAGCATCTCAAGTAGTATAGACAATGCCAAATATAGGCCACCCCACACTTAGCAATTGCTTAGTCCCTAAGCAATGGATAGAATAAAAAGCGAAGAGAGGGTTAAGAAAAACTTCTCTCGTTTGGAGGTAGCCATTTAAAGAGTAAAGAGTTGTTTGCTTGTTGAGTTGATCTTGCGCAAAAGATTCGATTGATGAGCTCCTTTTTCTTTCTAGTTGTGCGATCGCACACAAGCTTTCAAATGGGGGAACAAGGATATGCGATCGCATAAAGTGATATGCGCGATCGCACAAAGAAGACAGGGGAGTAAAATCATGTGCGAGCGCATAAGATTTGTGCGACCTTAACCGAATTGAAGAAGGGTTATTGTGCGAGCGCACAAGGGTTTATGCGAGCGCACAAAATTACTTGGAGAAAATACTAAGCTGAATTCAAAACGATTATCAACGCTCTGCACAAAAATTAGGGACCCCACACTTATGTCCAACTAAATTATCCAATCCATCAAGCACACTATCATAAGGACACCCCAGAGTTCATCAATCATCACATAGAGGTTCACGCACATTCACACTTCAACCTTTCAATTTTCCACATGGAAATCCAATCAACATAGACAATATTAAGAGCATAGGAAAAAGACACTTACGAGCCTAGTTTAACGTCTTGGCTAAGACGGAGCCGTATCTCCTTGAAAATAAATAGGAAGCACACTAAGAGAAGTCCCGAGCGGGATCCCTTCTCTAGCGGATATGTTGAGAAGTGGAGGAGTCAATCCGGGTTCTTTGAAGAGTTGCAAGCAACTTGCTTAATAGCTCTTGTCCACAGTGATGCTTGCTTCCCACTCTTCACTGTTTTAGCATTTGCTTTTCTTTTTACCCCATCATTGCATAAGGGCAACCTATAGTGATCAAGAGGAGGGTCCTCATCGGGGTCAAGCGACTTGTACAAATCCTTCTTGGTTACCTTCTTGACCTCAACCTTCTCGGTTTTAGCACTCTCTTGCTCTTCCAACTTATAAGGATCTTGTATAGCCACTTGTTCTCTCGTAGGTCTTTCTATCTTAATCTTCTCTCCTCCAATCTTCAAGGTCACCTTCCCCTTCCCCAAATCAACTTTAAAACCGGAGGTGGCCAAGAAAGGACGCCCAAGAATCAAGGAAGAAGTGCAATTGTCCCCCATATCGATCACCACAAAGTCACATGGTATGTAAAATTTGTCGACTTTGATTGGGACATTCTCCACTAGCCCCCAAGGGCGCCTTGTAGTCCCATCCGCGAGTTGTAGTGTCATTTTGGCGGATTTTACCCCTTTCAATCCAAGCTTGTGGTAGGTGGCAAGAGGCATAACACTCACACTAGCCCCGAGATCGGCTAGTGGACTTGAGAAGTTCATATCCCCTATTGAGCAAGGGATAGTGAATTTTCCGGGATCTCCCATCTTTTGGGGAATTTGCTTCGAAAAGAGGGCACTGCACTCATGGTTAAGGGGATGGGGTTCAACTTCTTCAATGGTCCTCTTCTTGGATAAGATCTCTTTTAAAAACTTGTTGTATAGAGGTGCTTTCTTGATGAGCTCATGAAATGGTATGTAGACATATAGCTTTTTCAACATCTTGGTGAAGACCTCATACTCTTTGTCCAACTTCGAGGGCTTAATGAGTCTTTGAGGGAATGGGACCGGTGGAGAATAAGGTTTGAGTTCTTCCTTTCTCTCTTCACTTTC
This sequence comes from Rhodiola kirilowii, assembly GCA_033675215.1. Classification (NCBI taxonomy): domain Eukaryota; kingdom Viridiplantae; phylum Streptophyta; class Magnoliopsida; order Saxifragales; family Crassulaceae; genus Rhodiola; species Rhodiola kirilowii. The sequence continues at coordinate 10,921,316 of CM066195.1, read as the reverse complement.
TTTCGCCTTTGCGGTTGGAGGATTATGGACCTCCTCATTGAATTCTCTTTCTTCGGCTCTAGTTTGGCCAACGGGTTTTGGAGGCATTTGAACGGCTTTCTTTGGTGCAACACCCTCCAAATTCTTCCCACTCCTAAGGGTCACCGCCTCACAATGTTCCTTCCTCTCTAGAGAATCATCCTCAAATGATCCCTCAATGTAAAGGGCATTGCAATATTCCTTGTTGTCATGCTCGGGTCGAGCCGGTAGCTTCCCTTGTGCCTTAGTTGAGGATTCGGCTTGTTGAGCCATTTGCATCTCCAACATCTTACTATGAGTAGACATCTCACCCATTTTTTGGAACATTTGATCCATTCTTAGGTCGGCTTTTGCTTGACTTGCCACAAGACTTGCTAAGATATCGGTCATGGATTGGTCTTGTGTATTTCGGTGGGTTGGTGCTTGTGGTTGTTGAGGGCTCATTTCTTGGTAATTCCCTTGTTGGTATTGATAATTTGCCCTTGGTTGATATGGAGGTTTTTGTTGAACTTGGCTAGATTGCCCTTGTAGGTTTTGCCTTTGATAATTCCCTTGATTTGAATAAGAATTTTGCCCTTGAGGCCTTGGAGGGAAATTCGAATCATTAGACATTCTTCTTTGAGGAGGCTCATAATTCCTAGTAATAGGATTAGCATTTTGAGCATAGTTCTTTTGTTGATTTACAAAGTGTGCCTCTTCATAACCATCATCATCATCTTCATAGCGACCGTCAGGGCAATTTTTGGTAGAATGTCTAGTGCTTGCACATAGAAAACAAGGTTGTTGCGCTGAAGTTCTCTCTTTATCGGCCTTAGGCTTAGTTTCCTCCACAGAATTCACCATACTTATCATAGACTCAATCCTCTTTGACAACTCATTAATTTGCTCTTTCGTCGCATAATTCGAGGAATCATCTCTTGACTTGCCCATTTTCTTGTGGTCGACTCCTTGATATCTATCAGAGTTTATAGCAATTTTGTCCACAATTTTGAACCCTTGAGTCGCCGGTAGTTCCATTATAGCTCCTCCACTAGCCGTGTCCATTTGATTCTTAGCCTCCTTACTCATCCCCAAATAGAAGTAACGCATTAGATCGGCCTTTCTAAAGTTGTGGTGAGGGCACTCCCTCAAGTAGTGTTTAAATCGATCATAAGCTTGGTGGAAGAGCTCGTTGTCCCTTTGAGAGAAGGTTAGAATGAAGTCCGTGAACTTCTTGGTCCTAGAAGGAGGGTAGAACTTGTTCAGAAAAGCCGTGGCTAAATGGTCCCAAGTACGAAAAGTCCCCGGATCATGATTTTGTAGCCACTCCTTGGCATCTCCATATAGCGACGAAGGAAATAATTTCAAGTAGACATATTCAACGGGTGTATTCCTCGGCTTATAGGTCCGGCAATATTCTTGAAAACTCGCTAGATGAGTAGACGGGTTACCAACCCCTTGAAATTGATCATTTGTGACCATGTGCACTAGGGACGATTTAACGTCGAAGTCAAAGGCATCCTCGTTGGGAGGTAGAATAACAGAGCCATTTCCCTCGAGGGTGGGAGTCATGTAATCTCCCACGGGCCTCTCATCATTCTCATCGTCATCCCTCCAATTTCTGTTATATCTTGGTGGAGCGGGAGGTCTCTCATCATCAATATCATCATTATGCCTAGCGGGAAGATTTTCCATTTCATCTCCATCAATCCGACGATCACGGTTATCTCCTTGGAGAACCGGGCGGTTCTCATTCTCGTTTTCCATAATAACTTGTTGTCTTTCTTGGATGGTAGGGGGAATAGCACGAATAACCGGAGGCAAAGGTGCAATAGGGGCAATCGGGTTCCTTCGGGGTCTACCTCGTGGTTTCTTTGTGGTTGGTTGAGAAGAGTTTGAAGTTGAACCGGTAGCTACGTGCTTTTGCCCTTTAAACCTCGTGTTCATTCAAATGCCTACAAGAACAAAAGGAATTCTTAGTAATGAAGGGCAAGAGAAATAAACACAATTAAGCATCAAGCAAGCAATAGCTACCAAGTAAGGAGAAGAGTAGACAAACTAAATAATCAAATAGCACCTAGTTAATTAACCTATCCCCGGCAACGGCGCCATTTGGTCGGTCGTGTGTAGTAGGAAATATTCGAATGAGATTCAAACACTTATTTGCTAGTCACGTGATCAAAACATTTATAAAAGCTCGGGAATCCGAGATCGAACCCAGAGGATAGGAGTTTAAACTTATGATGCTAGAGATTAAAATAGATGTCTATGGTTTGGGGGGGGGAATGCTTCTCCAAAGAGGTTGATAGCAAATTTCACTATCCAAATTAAAATTTGATTAACAAAAAGGGATTAACAATCAATAAAAGATGACTAGGGATCCAATCCTCCACTAAACAATCATTGTGACGGTAAATTAGGACATTATTGATGAACTTCTCATGCACACACTTAGAATATAGGCATGCAACATTAATACCAAGTTTAACTCTCGCTCTAACTTAATATTAAGAGGTCACATCTCGCTCAATACCTCAAACTCTTGCTCTATTGGCATTATAAAGTAAGATTACCTACCCTCAAGCCCTAGCTCTATTGGCTAGATAATCATACACGTGTCAAAAACCATGCCATTCTCATTAGAATTAGAGTGTCGCCATGTAACACAAAAACCCTAATGCTTCTTCATTTAGTTCATTTGACATCATGCTTTTCAACATTAGTTACATCAAACATGAAATCAACTAGGGTTCCTATTGAGGACTTCTCACAAACACCTTATAGGCACCCATTAACATTAAGTTCCAATGAAGAAGAATCATGTGCAAAATCATTCATCAATAACATCTATAGCATTTACAAGGTCACAAACATGTTTAGGGGATTCATGGATCCCCAACCAAGGTCACTACTCACTCATGGTGAGGTTCCAATCAAAAACAATGACTAAAGTAGAAAAACCCATATGAGATGTAGAGTTTAGAGCTTCTAAACCAATGGAGAATCAAGAGTAATGGAGAATCCTTGTGGTTGGTATCCTTCTTCCCTTAATCAGCTCGAAATCCGTGCCAAAACCCTTGGAATCTTCTGTGTCGGTGCCTTGGAATCCGTGCCAAAATCTCTCCCCGAAGCCTCCCGTGAAACCCTAAAAATTCTGGGTTTTATAGCATCTGCCGATTTATGCGATCGCATATTTGAGTTTATGCGATCGCATAACTTATGCGCTCGCATACTTGAGCTTGTGCGATCGCATATATTTTTGTGCGACTGGATATCTTATGCGATCGCATATTTGAGCTTGTGCGATCGCACATCTTTCCTTAGCTGCTTTTGCGATTTCGGCTTCCGGTTGTGCGATCGCATAAAAGTTTATGCGACTGGATTTCTTATGCGATCGCATGAACCAACTTATGCGAGCGCACAACTGCCCATGTTCTGACCGTAGCTCTAGGATGCGCGATCGCATAAATTTGTTGTGCGATCGCACAAGGCTTTGTTGGCAACTGTAACCTCCGAATTTGGTCTCGGCGTCAACTAGAGAGTTGTAGCTCTTTGAGTTATCTTTCCAACAAGCTTTGAATCAACAGAATCGGACACCAAATGAGCTCTCTAGGTCCAAAATACTCCGGAAAGGTCTATGTGTCCCGTAATGCCCGAAAATCCATGTTTTTGCTCCGGAATGCTCGGTTTTGCTCCAAAGTCAATGCCCGCTTGTGTTCTCTGCTTAAACTCTGTAATTTGCCTGAAATGAACCACAAGGCATCAAATATCAAGTGAAATCGTGATAAAATGAACGAAACAATAAGCATAGAGGTCGCCTAAAATGCGTATATTTTAGAGCTATCAAGTGGTAATCATGCAGTGGTTCGTTCTTCACTTGCCTCAGGGAATTAAACTCGGATTGAACAGCCAGAATTCTGTTTCGCTTCACATCTTTGGATCCTTCATAGATCTTTTTCAGGGAATCCCATATATCACTCGGGTCCTTGTATTGAATGACCTTCTTCAGGTCTCCAGGTTCCAATGCACTGTGAAGAACCCGTAATGCCCTTGCATTTTTCTCAAGTTTCTTGTAATCCTCTGTAGTATACAGCGCCCTAGGCTTAAGCTCGGTCTCAGTATCATCTAGATAGATGCGTTGTTGCCCTTGTTCTATGATCTGCCATACTTCTCCATCCATAGCCATTACGTGAGCTTCAAACCTTAACGCCCATGTCTCATACTCGCCCGGCTTCAACTTAGGAGGATTTGAATATGTATCACCTGACATACCTGCAAAGCTAACCAAAATCTAGAACCTGCTGGCTCTGATACCAATTGATAGGATCGTGGTTAGTAGTCAAAGACTTAAGATTAAAAGTCAGAGACTTAACAAAGGTCGGAACTGTAAAGAACCTAACTCTGTATGCAGATAAGTAACTAAACAGAATATGCAGCGGATTAAACTTAAATAGCTTTTTATTACTATTTAAACTGTACACTCAATCGGTACAAAACTTGCCTATTAAGTATAAATCTAAACTAGATTTACACAAGCGAAACCTGACTACTTCCCTGACTGTCTCCCAGTCGTCACGTAGTCGTGGCACCTCCGTCGCTTTCCGGTACTGATCAAGAATAACTCGATCAATTGAATATCACCTCGCACAGCTTGCTGGATATTCTCTCTGGGAAACCCCACTTGGAAAGCTCTCTCGGATGTATGTGGAAGGCGCGCGCCATTCTGAAGAGTTCGATCTGGCTTATATAGGTTCTTCAGTAACTGCCACAGATCATGGCTTGTAACTGCCAACCCATGATCTCCTTGACGTGTAGTGGGGACGTGCCATCACTCCATGATGTATTTGACTCCCCTGTCAACTGCTCTGTTGACTTGACCTCAACTGCTCAACTGCTCCGTTGACTTGACCAATACTCAGGTTCTTGTTTGCTCGGAGACTTCCGCAGGTACTCAAGTCCAGCATCATGTCCTTGAATGCTCCAGTAAGTTCCTGACTAACAGAAACTCAAGCAAACCATTAAACCGATTTGTCAATCATCAAAAACGTGTGAGGCCAATGCCTCAACAATCCACCTTTAGAGAAATGGGGGCATATTCCTCGGGAGAATTTGAAATTTTACTTAATACCTCCATTTATGATCAATAAAAAAAGTACCTCTATTTATCCCAATGTTATTAACCCACTAATTCTTTCTAAAGCATTTAATACCATTCAATTTGATTAATGCCTCATTAATTTCAATGTTATGCCCTCACTTATTTTTTCACAAATTATTGTATTTGTGCAATAATTTTCTATAATACTCATTAATTTTCTGTTGCCCTAAAAAGTTCCCTAGTCCGCCACTATTCTACGATCTTATTCTAGTTTTATTTTCTTACTAATGACCAAAAAATATCTGCGAAATGTTTAAGATAGAGAAGAAAAGTGTGTTATATTTTAAAAAGTTTGTAACTACGAAATTGTGCATATGTATCGGACAGAGTTTTCACGCAATGTGTATAAAATATATTAATATAATGATTAATATGTAAGACATGTAACAACCCGCCATAAAAAAATACGAAATTGTTGTTAGTTTTATGTTAGCTTTAAGTTTTACTTCTTATTTTTTAAAAATTATTTTTATTACAAATGTTTTGAAATGAACAGTTGCCACGTTTGTAATAATTAATAGTATTGTTTTCTTTTACGAAGAAACATGGCGCAAAATCCATGCTTTTGTCACGATGTTCATTGAAAGAGTTCATTTAAGAGTATCCCCTACCATGACTTTTTGAGTCATAAGAAACAGTCATGAGAGATGATTAAAAAAACATGAATCTCCACCATGACTAAATCAATCATAGAAAATGTCATGGAATGATCAACTTGAAAAAATATCATCTCAGGACCAAAAACTAGATTTGATCATGTGTCATGAACCAATTGCAACGCGACACATGTCTTGTGTAAGAAACTGTTCAGTTTATATTTTGATCTTGAACGAATATATCTTCTAAATTACAAAGTAAAAAAAATCAAAACAATTATCAATATTCATAATTTTTTGAGCTCTATAAAACGAGATACACTTTGATATATTTTTATTAATCTTAATATTTATGAGCTACAATTTATGTAGTGATGACTGATGACAGAGAATGGTGATAAACTTTCTATTTGGTCATGAGTGGGGTGCACTTGATCAAAATAGTCACGATGCATGACAAGATGAGAAAGAAAATGGATAAGAGAGAGGGATGATATATTTTTTTTGGTCATGGTGAAGAATGCTCTTATACCACAAATCCACAATATATTTTTGGGGCAAAGGAAGAAAAAATGATTAAGCCAACAATACATCTAGTCAGAAATAAATCATTAAAAACAGTAATATGTATACGATTAAAAAAATCAACTCAGAATTAAAAAGAATATACCATTTACTGAATACGTTGAAGCATATTTCATATACCGATGCGTACATAAGTGCATCAATTTAAGTAGATCTCCCCGTCATGCCACCACAGTCGTCTCATCTTTTACACTAAGAGGGCACACAAAGTCCTCTGTTTCGCCATTCGTGGACTTCAGGTGGCCTCCTTCCATCGACTGGAACTTGGTTTTATTGCGATTACAAGTATAGCTTTTCTCAATTTCAAGGAAATTCGGCCGGAGCTCTAGTGCAATCCTGAAGTGGACCGATGTGTCGCTTCTACAGTTTGGCCGATTTGGCATGAATCGACTTGAAGTATTTATAGGCGTGACTATCTTTGTGGCCTAGCAAGACTTGGATTGTGTTTTTTCATTTACATGTTCTGTTCCTGTGTTGTTAGTCCTTGGATTTCACTGTTGTTGTCATGTCTCTGAGTCTTTGTATGTCTTTTTTATTATAAAAAAAGAAGACACACAAAAGAGATTATTGTGTTGTTTTGGACTGTGTATCAGGGGCAGGGGCAGAGCAGCTCTCAAATGAGAAATCCTTTATTTTTTTTGAGAATTTGAGACCTCAATCTTCACCTTTCAAAAAGCAAGATGCATTTTGGTGGTGACACGTGTTCCATGTGCGTTTTTCAAGATGTATTTAATACAAAGTCAAAGCCATATTTTTTTACTTTGCTTTTTTGACATGTGTCATGTGCAGATTCAAAGATGCATCATGATCTTATGGTGCGATTTGGGTTCTCAGGTTTTCAAATTGTTAAAGATTCTCAACCGAACGCTCCCCTGTCAGGGCAATTGTTATTTATCATAATTATCCTTTCGCCTTCGAAAAAAATATTTTTTTTAATAAGATGAAAAAATATATTAGTAATGAATAATACGTACGCAATAATTTAACTACATTTATACAAATAAAGTCGATATAGATCACTTGGGGTAGACTTTTGAAATGAGAATACATACTTTTACATAAGTCCAGCGTATATTGATTAATTTATAAATTTAACCTAACATCTCTCACGATCTAAGTAGTGAATTCAGAAAAGATGAAGTTTTAAAATAAACCTAGTTAATTTAATATCTGATCATCAAAAGTTCTACATCAAGTCCAAATCCATAATCCAATCCCTTTATCAAAATAAAAAAGAAGTCCAAATCCAATCCCAATTAGCTTCATACGGAGTATTATTTTATTGGCACTAGCCAAAGCACATCCATTATTTAAAACATTCTTTCTCGTATGTGGAGTTGTAGTCGAGTTGGCTCATCACTTGGCTTCATAACCAAGTGGTCATGAGCAGGGACGGACCCAGAAGTAAGAATGATGTTGGGCAAAAAATAATTTTTTTCATGTTATAGCTCTAATTACTTGGGCATAAACCCAAAAAAGTAAATAAAATTGTAAAATACACTTAAAATTATCACAAAATTTTTTTTGAGCAAAACTTACTTGGGCTACAGCCCAATATGCCTTGGCTGTAGGTCCGTCCCTGGTCATGAGTTCAACTCCCCACAAATACACCATTCCCACCAATATTTGGTGAGGAATTTCCTCCATTCACAGGAGGTGCTTTCCTCGCCTCACAGGAGGTGCTTCCCTCCCTTCGCATGAGGTGTTCGAGGTGGCTTCGCCTTCGACACGACTCTGAAGAAAGGCTTCGCCCGTGAGGCAGTTGATTGCTCAGAGATATGCTTCGAAGTGGATGAGTAAAGACGCTACAAGGCTTGCGTTTCAATGAAGATTAATGTACTAAATTAGCTTGAAAATTTCAATAATCTTGTACAATACATGTATACATAAAAAAACATTCTTTCTCAGTTGACAAGTGCTTTGTTATGTACGGAGTACTAGTTTATGATTAGCAGCGTAAAAGGTGCGACCAATCCTATTTTCTAATCGAGATCACGTGCATTTCACGTGATCCTAAGTGTCAACGGGCAACGACAAAACAACCGTAACAAAGATACATGCCTGAAGCGAAGAGATATGATACGGTGTGGGCGAGCGCACTGTTGATACAGTGTGGAGAAAGAAACACGATACGGGTAGTGGGAAACTGACAGAAATTGTCCAATCAGAAACTACAAAGGGTATCACTATAAAAAAACAAAAACAACAAACTACAAAGGGTATTTTCGCTTGACAGTTCCGTGGTGGTTTTTTGTGCATCTGGTTTCCAAGTTTGGAATATTGGTTTGTGTGGGTGGGTGGAGGTAATAAATCAAGATTAAACATCGGGTATAAAGAATATTTTTGGTGTAAAATATAAAATTTATTAAAATTAATTTATAATTTATCATCGAGAAATCAATTAGTATGAAATAGTTCGTCACGAATAATTTATAATTCGTCACCGAAAAATTAACCATAAATATGATTTAATCTCATCCATTCAAAAGACCAAATCAATAGATGTCATTGGTTTGTATTTGTTTACAAAAATATGTCCTTTGCACCGTATTCTTTTTCATCAAGTAATCATTGTGTAAGTTTTTGTAACCATCATTTGTTATTAGTTTATATTTCAAAATTAAAAATGTACAATTATTTGCGAATCTCATGTTGTGTAGCTTCTTGATTGGGATGCAATTGACTCGAGGGGCGGAGGATGGCGGTTTTGTGTGGATGTGGCTGCAGGTGGTGCGGTTGGAGTGTTTGGGTGGTCGGCCGGGATGTAGTTGCTGATGGTGATTTGGATTGTCCTGGTAGTCTTGGTGCTTTTCTTTTTGACGGTGGCTTTTTCATGTCATAGCTTTGGGACGAAAGCTTTTGGCGCTTGCCGGTGCCTGTTTTGCTCCTTTGTTTAGGTGTATTCTTTCATTTTTCTTGTTACTTTTCTTGTCTTGTCTTGCTTTAGGTTTCGTTCGGCTGCGCTTGTTGTAATTGTAATTTTTTGTCTTTGGTGGTCTTGTCACCTTCCTTGGCGTGAAGCGAAGTGGAGCATCTTACTGTTCCCGGTTAGCTAACTTGTCCTAGCTCTTAAGTCCTCTTTGTAGCCTTCTTTGGAGTTTCATGTGGCGTGCTATCTTTGACAGGAAACTGAGCTATGAAGGACACGAGTGTAGCCTTATCAAGTTTTTCAGTGGAAATCTTGCCGGCGCTTCATTGTTGCTTTGAAGTTGGCTGACGGGTCACTTTTTCTGTTTGGCCGGTTTAGCATGGGTACTTTCAAGGTTTCAAGATAATAGCAGCAGATGGATCGATTACATTTGCACGAAATACTTTTCTTGTTTAGATGTTTTGTCTCTGTACTTGTTGATCAATTGCTTTGTTATTGTTATTCTTTCTATTTTCCAGGTTTTTGTATACCATTTTCATTCTATAAAAAATATTAGCCGCTCTCCCGAATTTTGTTTATCATCTATGATATATTAAATTGCCAAGAGCATATTATATGTTGGTTAATATCATATCACCCATGTTCAAGAATTTGCCTGTCATAACTATTTAGGCGACGCTTAGAGCATCTCCAATGGGAGAGCCCAAGTCCACTTAAATGTGAGTCCATTTTTATGCCACATAAGTATCAAGTGGGTTTCATGAAAATGTGGTCATTCTCCTCCAATGCACAAGCCCATTTCCATTTACAACGGGGTCCCATTAAATCTACAAAACATACATACAACAGTCATAAAAACAAATTATAAATAATATAATATATGAAATGGGTCCACACATTTCGCTTTAATCATGAAGTGGGTTTGGCCGGAAAAGTGGGATTGGCCACTTTTTTTAAAATGCTCCAGCGCTGCATCTCACACCCATGCCCATTTCACGTGTCCCCATGCGGCAGTTGGGCCTGCGCTGGAATGCTCTTACAACCCTTTTCTGAAATCCGATCCGATTTTGACTAGATGGATGAATTAACCGGTTAGGCGATACACGCGTCAACTAGGCAAAATGAATCGACGCCTCGATGGATTAATGAACGTTTCGATTTGTTGACCAACAAAGTATTAATATTTAAACTTAGAAAATTATGTAATAATTTAAAATTCAAGTAATTTAAAACTAAAGAATTTAAACAAAAATTTGAAAGATTTGGTCAAGATCAACTTGTTTTTTTTGTCGAACTGGAAGTGAAAATTTAAAAGATTTGAATGCTAAATGATGGTTTGTTTGTTTGTTTTTTGATTGGCAAATGATGGGTTGTTGAATGATCGAATTTATATAAAAGATTGTATCAAAAAAAAAGAATTTATATAAAAGATTACATCAAAAAAAAGATTACATATAAAAGATTACTATTTTTAGAATATAAAATTACTAAATTTGCATAGTATTATATAGTAAAATAATGTATATATATTAAAATTATAGTAAAATGACTACCCGCTAGCGTTTTACAACCTACCAACCCCATTTGCTCATTTCCTATATATCACATTTAAAATACTAATCAGTTCTATGATTCATTGATTCATTTACAATTAATTATTCCATAAATGTCTGTGCTAACTAATAAGTAATAACTTATCGGAAAAGGATTCCAGTAGCATTTGCTTATTTGGAGGCGACCTGAGAAAACCTATCCAATTCCAAATTTTCAATTGTTGGCCTCGTCCAAGGGCACTATAGTAACCATCCAACGGCTCACTTTTATTTGGACAAGTGTCATAATCGCAAGCATTCGCGCGAGTTGTCCAATGGGTTAAAAAAAAAATTTCGTTTTTCTCTACCTATGACGGTAAAATAAAAAAAGGCTTATTTAAATAAATATTTGTTATCGCGGAGAAAAAGAAGAGAAGCGTTGTTGTGTTGTGGTCGTCACGTAGGCGCAGCTACTGCTTCCTGCTGCTCTGCTTCTGCTCCAATCCGAAGATGCTTATAGCCGAAGACGACGACGATCGGCATTTCACCAGAAACCACAAATACGACAACGGCGGCGGATGCGGCGGAGGTAAGAGGATCAGCATCAACGTCAAGGTGAAGGATCGGCTGAGGCAGGTCTGCTCGCTGTTCACGCTCCGTGAATCATCATCCGGAAGCGGTGGTGGTTTGATTTTGCCTATTTCGGCTACGATTATAATGAGGAGCAACGGCGTCAGCAACCACCGGAAGAAGATTCGCGAGTCGAGCTTGGGGTTCCGCGCCCTGCTTAACTTGAAATTTCGGCGGCGAATCAGCAAGGAGGGATTCGTGCCGGTTGTTTCGCTTGTCTCCGCTCTGATTTTGTTTTTCTTCGTCGTCATTTCCGTCCTCGCTCCTTCTCCGGTACGTCACCTTCACCGTAAACTCATCTCCGATTCTGGTTTTTCACATTTTTGTTTTCAACTGCTTATTCGGTTGCTGTGTCGTAGATTGGTCGTGCGGCGAATGTGAGGTCAGGTTCAAACCAGGCGGCAGTTTTCCGTGTTCCAGTGAGTCTCTAAGATTGATTGATTGATCGATAATCGTTAGTCAGATTTTAAATTTGTATTTCAATTTCGTTAACTAAGTTTGTGGATTTTGAAATTTGAATTTGTGATGAAGACAAGCGGAGGGAGTTTAGAACGTGATTTGTGGAGCTCGAAATCGTCAGATTCGTACTACGGCTGCTGCAACGCCAGCGATAAGTACCACGGTAAGACTCTTTCTCTATCTCTCAGGCTCAGTTTGACTCTGTTCTGTTCTGCCCCTTCGCTTTCATTTCGTCTTCACATATTCTAAATTTAGTCTTCATCACCGGATAATTGAGTGCTGCGCACTTTGAGCAATTCGTTCATGATTAACTCACTGTTTGAAGATGAACAGGCTTTGAAAATCAAAAGCCAAAGATTCTGATACTTAACTCACCTAATAATTATCTTCACTAACTTTATATGTAAACTTGCCTTATAATTATTCTTTACACTCTTGCTCGTTGAAATGGGAACGCTTTACTGTCTTTGTTTACTTAGTGGGACGCTTGAGCTATGATATGTAACTGTAATAGAAACAACTGGAAATAAAATTCTGGGTGTTAGATTGTGGATATATGTTTAAGATTAGGAAATGGGGTTAGTGGCTGTAGAATGGTGATTAGGGGAATGTTAGGTTTTATGAGTAAATTCGTACCTAATTGACTTGTGAAGAACATGGCGCTACCTGAATTGGACAACTGAAGTATAGTGGATATGAAAGGCGTTTATGGATGTAATCTGAACTTGCTGGAACGTGAGGCTTACTTTTTGAGATTCTGAGATCTTGTTAGTGTTTTGACAGGGGCAGGTTTGAACACATACCCTGATCGCTATTTGCTGATAGCTACTAGTGGGGGCTTAAATCAACAAAGAACTGGGGTAAGTCTTTTCACTTTGATATGGGGAATGCTGAGTGAATTCGATGGGTTGGGTTATTCTTCCTAATTTTGCTTGTCTGAGAGCTTCATATTCCTTTTTTGCCTGTGAAGTTTGGACGAATTGTAGGTTGAAACCAAATAAAATACTAAATCATTTATATAGATTTATCGCGTGTTTAGAGATGTAGCAGAATAGGCGAAAGGATTTGTACAGCCAGCATTAAGTTTTTACCCTTTGAGTTGCATTCCTTTCTAAACTCTGTGACTGTGTCTGCCATGATATATTTTGTAGCTGCAACTTGATTTTGCCAAAAGGAGCTGTTAACCACTTAACCTAAATGAGAAACATGAAAGGGGTTTTTATTTTGTAGTGTCCCTCTTTATTCTAGATCTGTCTAGTGGGTCACATGATCCTCAAATAAGTGATGAACTGCACCACCTTTAACCAGGTTTATAAGCACATGCTAGAGTTGTAATTTGTAAATGGAATTTGCAGTGGTATCTGCGTTCTGCATTTGTTTGGCAATAGAGGATTGTATGGATACGGGTTATGGAATCTCATCTTACTCAGTGACATAGTCACATCGACCGTCATTATTTATTGGTACATATAAAAGGTTCAGGCAGCCGTTTTGTGCCATAAACCACTGCCTTCTGAATATTAATAGATGTCACCAATTTTATTCTGTGCAGATAACTGATGCTGTTGTTGCTGCCCGCATATTAAATGCTACTCTTGTTCTTCCCAAGTTAGACCAAAATTCCTACTGGAAAGATAACAGGTTTGGCAAACAGTTATATTGGTATATTGTTCATTCTGCAGCTCATGTTGGAAGTTTGAAAGTTAATACTTATTGGTGTTTTCTGCAGCAACTTTTCTGAAATTTTTGATGTGGACTGGTTTATATCATATTTATCCAATGATGTTCAAATAATTAAACAACCTCCAGCTCTAGAAACTGGACGAAAGCTCGTTTCTATGCGCGTTCCAAGAAAATGCACTCCTACGTGCTATGAAACTCATGTTTTACCTGTTCTTAAGAAACGAAAAGTAAGTGTTACATGCTTCCATAATCCTGCCCTTGCACATACGTCTTTTTCACCTAGTCAGAATATTCTTGAGGAACAAGACACCCTCGACTTGGAAATACTATGAAGAGAACATTAAACACATGCTTCGTTGCAATGCTTCAACACCTTTCATTGCAATGAAACTTTTATAAGCTTTGATGTGTGCTGCAAATTCATATTTGGTCTAATATTGTCAAAATGTCATGCTCACTTTGAGAAATATACGTTTTGCAGGTGGTACAGCTCTCTAAATTTGATTACAGATTATCTAATCGTCTGGAAAGCGATTTGCAGAAATTGAGGTGTAAAGTGAACCATCATGCTCTAAAGTTTACTGAACCCATACGCAAGATGGGCCAAATGTTGGTTCAACGGATGAAAGAGAAGAGCAGGCATTATATCGCACTTCACTTGAGGTACTAGGCAGCTTGCCCAATATAATCTTGTTATGATCCCTCAGTGGTATCAAACTTCATCTCAAGTCCTACTTACCCATTAGTTCACTCAACGATGCAATATGTTACAATGAGCATGTGATAGTTTTAGACTTTTAGTTAGAATTTTCGAAGTGTTTGACGAAGTTCAGCAGGACACTTGTACACAATTTTTGTTGGATTAGTACCTATTACTGCTAATTGATGCCACCTTTATCCTTTCCTGCACCGTCTGCGACGAACTAGTTTTCAGTTATAGGATCTCGTCATTTCCTAAACATTTGAAATTAGTTTAGCCGATCAGTTACCATTCTGTTTCTTTCTCTGTCCCCTCATTTGTTCAATATAATAATTACTAATTTCTTTGTAGACTGACCTGCACTTCATACTTGAAGTTTATAGTGGTTGTTAAGACGCTGATAGTACAACCTTTTCAATGTGGCAGGTTTGAGCCTGATATGCTTGCTTTTTCTGGATGCTATTATGGCGGAGGAGAAAAGGAAATACACGAATTAGGTGCCATTCGCAAGAGATGGAAAAGTTTACATGTTAGTATCAACTATTTCAAAGCTTGAAATAGATCAAACCTGCCTATGATTGGTTCAGCAGTTTATAGTTGTTTCTCTATATGGACTTGTCCTTTAGGTAAGCAACCCAGAAAAGGAAAGAAGGCATGGAAAATGTCCCCTTACTCCTGAAGAAGTGGGAATTATGCTGCGAGCACTTGGGTATGGGAGTGACGATCACATATATGTAGCATCTGGTGAAGTATATGGAGGTGAAGATACATTGGCACCCCTTAGGGCACTATTCCCGAACTTCCATTCTAAAGAAACTATAGCCAGCGTGGAGGAGCTGGCTCCTTTTTTGCCGTTTTCCTCACGCATGGCTGCTCTTGACTTCATGGTATGTGATGAAAGTGACGTCTTTGTGACAAACAACAACGGAAACATGGCAAAAATTTTAGCCGGAAGGAGGTATGTGGTAAATTAGAATTCTTCTTACAGCATTGTTTCCAGATAGAATAGGCGGGCAGCAACTTGACTATATAAATCTTAACTGTGTTATTTCTCACAGGCGATATTTTGGGCACAAACCTACAATCCGTCCCAATGCCAAGAAACTGTACAAACTATTCCTGAACCGAAACAATAGGACTTGGGAAGAATTTGCTTCTAGAGTCCGAAGCAGTCAGATAGGATTTATGGGAGAGCCAAATGAAGTAAGACCAGGGAGAGGTGAATTCCATGAAAACCCAGCAGCCTGCATATGTGAAAAATCAAAAGGAGAGTCAAGCAGCCAAGAGTTCAATTTCATTTCCACATTCAAAGGTGAGGAGGTATTGACAGATGATGATCAAGATACAGTTGATATAGATTACTCGGATGCAGAATATGTAGCAAACAAAATCTCTACTAATACAACAGACCCAGCTGGTCACAGCATTCTGCTGAAATCTGAGGAACCTGAAGTGGAAGAGATGCTATCAGACTAATTATGTATACAAAATCAGATAAATATATATAAAAATTCAGTCTTTGACATATTTCCCTTTATTATTATTATTATAATAGATGTACATCTCATATACCAAATTTCAAGAAATACATCAAGATATTTCTCGGTCGGGTACATATCATTTCTAGCATATTTGAAGCACAATCACCATGTAAAAGACACCATCCGAATTTGAATTTGAGTCACTCGATAAAGCGCAGGCCATCTCGACATCTCTAACTTTAAATCTTAAATCGACAAACACCTCCATGGAAGGACCTTAGCGCTGTTTTAAGCACGCCTCCACAAGGGACGAGTAAGAGGAAAAGAAAAACATCCACAAAAAATGTAGGAAGAGTCCATACCATAGGTGAGAAAGGAAAAGTGCGGTGGAGTTTGAACACAAGACCTTGAATATTGCAAGGATAGTGCTCAATCAACTTATCTACCACCTTGTTGGAATTGACATATTTCCTTTCGATCTCTGCTGACGTAAGATCTAACGATCTTAAAGTGGGCTCAACGGGCCACCTCCCTTTTGACGTGGTACGTGTTTAATTAGAGTTTGGTACATTTTTGGATAAATGATTTTTTTTTTTTTTTGATGGGGGTTACATGGATTTGTGGGGTTAGAATTGGTTAAATGAGGTATCGAACCCGGGCACTCGCAGGCGCCGGGTGAACAAGCCAACCACTGGGCCAAATTCGATCCTCACCCAAAAATCCTTTAAGTGTGAGAAGTAGTGAACCTTTAAGTGTCTCTCGATCGACGTGGCCAATTCCCCTTCTGTCACCAAATCCTTCCTCACCCAAAAATCCTCTCCCTCCCGATTTCTATTCCCTCCAATCCAATGGCTGCTTCCCACCTCCGCCACCTCACTCCCCCCTCCTCCCACCACCGTCTCCATCCCCATCTCAACCACCACGGCTGCTCCCTCTCCTTCCGCCGCACTATCGCGTCCGACAACTCCCTCCTTAACTCCTCCCACCACCGCCCAGGTGCTCCCCCGACTCAATTCACTTTCATTCAATAAATGAAAACCGACAGCAATCAAAGCCACGTATTGCTGTTTTTTGTTATTGCAGGTCGAAGTAATGTGTTGCGGCAACTGGTTGTGACCTGCAGCGTGGCCAATCTCGCTCCGGGGACCCCGGTGAGGCCTACTAGTATACTCGTCGTTGGTGCTACCGGGACATTGGGAAGGCAGGTTGTCCGGAGGGCGTTGGATGAGGGGTATGAGGTCAGATGCCTTGTTCGCCCAAGGCCCGCTCCCGCCGATTTCCTCCGTGATTGGGGCGCCATTGTTGTCAATGTATGCTCACATCACACATGTTATTCCCACTCTGCTGGCAATTTTACATCATTATGTTTTATTGGATTAGGCCGATTTGAGCAAGCCTGAGACCATCCCTGCTACTTTGGTTGGAGTGCATACTGTCATTGATTGTGCAACTGGTCGGCCGGAGGAGCCTATTAGAAAAGTACTGACTTGTCATAATATATGTTTTTATTATGTTGAATGCTGAGGCTTTATGCACAACCGGTTTTTTCTTTTTCTTTTAGGTAGATTGGGAAGGTAAAGTGGCACTCATACAATGTGCTAAAGCCATGGGTATCCAGAAATACGTGTTTTTCTCTATCCATAACTGTGACAAGCATCCTGAAGTTCCCCTCATGGAGATCAAGTTTTGCACAGAAAAGTTTCTGCTGGATTCCGGATTAAATCATATCACCATACGCCTATGCGGTTTCTTCCAGGTGCATCACTTGTGGGGCATTTTCAATTACAGTTGGATAGGCTAAAATATTCTACATTTTCAGACACTTTATCGTCCTTTGATTTTTATCTGTCATGTTCACTAAAGAGAATTGCTTTACTTTCTAAGCTCATGGCGTTGCATATTTTCGGAGTCAGCTCATGACTGTGGCAATCTTCTACATATAGCATGCACTCGCTCGTGATATTTTCTTAATGTCAAATACTTCCTCTGAAAATTGCAGGGTCTTATTGGGCAGTATGCAGTACCTATACTGGAGGAGAAATCTGTATGGGGAACAGATGCGCCCACAAGAATTGCATACATGGATACTCAGGTTAGGTTTGATTTAAATTTTGGCCCCCAACACCCCAAGAGAAGGTGTTTGGAGCTGTGTTTGTGAACTTGTGTTTACTTTTTGTCAGGATATTGCAAGGCTCACTTTTATAGCTATGCGGAATGAGAAATTGAATGGGAAGCTTCTTACTTTTGCCGGGCCTCGTGCCTGGACAACTCAAGAAGTAAGTAAACCCGTCTTTTTTTGTTGCTTTTCTCTCCTCATTCATAGTTCACTGCTACTTACGACGTCAATGTAGGTAATCACGCTGTGTGAGAGACTGGCAGGTCAAGATGCCAACATAACCACAGTCCCCGTATCTGTATTGAAATTGACCCGGCAGATTACAAGACTTTTTGAGTGGACAAATGATGTTGCTGATAGGCTAGCCTTCTCTGAGGTACTAAAGCTGATAATTTTTTTTGTTTCATTAAATAAAGCAAGTATTATTCTTACAGTAATCTCCTTAAAAAAAAAGAGATCTCCTTATGCAACACCCTTTGCGATTATGCCAATCAAAACCATGCCAATTAGTAAAACAAGATCCATATCTAATCGCAGTCTCAACGTGCATGCCTCATTGTCAAGTATCATCCATTGTTTATTTAATGAAAAATTGGCTCTAAGATCTTTTGCATGCTAATCCAGGTTCTATCAAGCGATACCGTGTTCTCAGTCCCGATGACCGAGACATACAATCAACTAGGTGTGGATCCAAAAGACATAGTATCATTGGAGAAGTACCTGCAGGATTACTTCACAAACATTTTAAAGAAGTTGAAGGACCTTAAAGCTCAGTCAAAGCAAGCGGATTTCTATCTTTGAAACAAGCCCTTTACCTATGTGCATGGACGATATCAATCATGGATTGAAGTACAATCACTGCAACACTCCTATAGAGGTATGCTCTTTTGGCCTTATATCATCCTCACTGTAGCTTTCAAAGACTTGTAAAGAGGTCTTTTGATCCCTGAAAAGTCTGCCGGCAGTTGGGTTGTGCATATTTTCAAGTGTAAAGTACATAATGAGGCAAATGTGGCCTGAGCGTGTTTGCACAGATATGGGTGAGTTGTTGTTTTAGTATCATAACTGGACAGCAATTGTATTCATGAAGTAATCATATACGAAATTTTCATGCATTGATTCTATGTACAGTCTGTTGTCATCTCCAAAAGTGGAGTTATACTTGTCGATTGTGATTGAGCTCTGGGCAGTCCTGAATTTTTTTTAAGGTGACCGGGATGCCTTTCTATTGGCACCTGACCTCCTCATCGCGTGGCTTAGCAATCTCAATCAGGATTGAATTCATACGAGATTGATTGCAGCTACCATTACAACGATTTTGTACGATATTTGAGAGGCTAGGAACTCCATCGTTTACTGGCAGGACGTCTTCAAGAATCGAGGGGAGAGAGAAGGATTCATGTCAAAGGATTCTGACAAAGCTGAGAATTCTGAGTCTGGGAAAGTAAGTTGGGCAGGAAGGTCAACAATGCCAGAAAAAGATAAGGGCACAGTGTCTGCATTAAAGGAGGGGGCAGATCAATGCTATAAAATTACAAAGCAAAAAGAAATAGTTTTAGAGATAACAGACAACCCTAAGGATGTAGGCGGCTGTACCAGAAGAATTGTGAAAGGGAAGGATCAAATTCAAATAGTTAGCAGGGAGTCTTAGAGGAAGAGGGGTCTTCAGACCCGTTCGAAAAAACATTAAAAGTTTTTAAAATGGAAAAAAAGAAAGCATCAAAGGCTCCAGAGGAGATTGAGAAAAGGCAAGTTGGAGGGTCTCAAAAGATCTTTTGTTGAAGAAATTGAAAAGACAAACGAGATTCAGCCGATGCGCATTATAGAGAAAATAGGAAGGGTTTCAGAAGAAGATAAAACAAATGAAGGAAGCTGAGCTCACATACTTGTTCGCAAAGAGAATGGGAGTGACGTATAATGGACCTGAAGAGGAGGCTATTCAACAAATAATGAATTTGGATTAGAGCAGGAGCTAAATATCAATTCTCATGGGAGGACGGTTTTCAGAGTCTCAAGTAGCCATCGAGAACCCAGGCGAGTGAGGAGAGGTTGGCATTAGGGAGAAGACATTTTTTTAAAGAAGGTGAGGAGGTAGAGCTAGGGGAGGTTAGCAGAGCAGCGGTTAAGTTACAGAAGATTGCCGGCGGTAGAATTTTTTTATCGTCGTCGACGGGAGAGTAAGGTCATTGTCGGTTTAGAGGATTTAGGGTGCCTATTAGAGTTGCCATCAAGGGGTAAGTAGGGTTAGTTTGTTGAGAGGTTAGGGTTAAAGTGGACTGAGAGATTGTATTTTGGGCTGATAGAGGTGGTATGTGAGAAACTGCATCGCCGGAGAAGCAATCGACGGTCGCAGTTTGAATCGGAGCTGAGCGGACGAACGGAGCAGAAAACGGAAATCAGGGAAAGCTTTAGGGTTTGTATTGAATGAATCAAATTGAATCTGTTACAACGCGGGAGTATAAATACTCGAATGGAACGACGGCGTAACAAGCCAAGCGCAAAACAGCACGCCAACTAGAACGACGACGTTACACTCGACAATTGGAAACAGCCGGGCAGCCGATCGGCTGGACGATCGGATGCACGATCGGATGGCCGAGCTGCTCCTCAATACTCCCGCTCAACACAGACAACTCAAACAAAATACACCCTATGCACTAAAGCGACGGCGTGCAAGAAGTTTGACACACCGAGCTTGGAGCATAAGTGACTGAGATGATCCATTGGTAGAGCTTTGGTAAAAATGTCCGCTGGTTGTTCAGAAGTTGGAAGATGCAGTGGTGAAATGAACTTGGAAGCTACATGGGAACGGACCAAGTGACAGTCAAGCTCCACGTGTTTGGTTCTTTCGTGAAATACTGGGTTATGAGCGATGTGTATGGCAGCTTTGTTGTCACAATGAAGTGGGATGGGAGTGACAACTGATACACCCATGTCTCCAACAAGTCTGGCCAACCACACTAATTCACAGCACGCAGCAGCCATGGATCGATATTCTGACTCAGCAGATGAGCGTGAAACGACCGGTTGTTTCTTCGTCTTCCATGAAACAACACTTGGGCCAAGCATGACACAATGGCCAGTAATGGAGCGTCTGGTCACAGGACATGCTGCCCAGTCGGCATCACAGAATGCCCGCAGACCTAAATCAGACGTAGAAGGAAAGAAAATGCCCTGTGCCGGAGCCCCTTTAATGAACCTAAGAAGTCTGTGTGCAGCTCCTAAATGTTCTTCATTGGGTCCTTGCATAAATTGGCTCAAGATGTGGACCGGATAGGCCAAGTCTGGTCTGGTGATTGTAAGGTAAATCAACTTGCCCACAAGGCGCCTGTAAGGCATGGGGTCTGGTAGGAGAGGGGCATTAGATAGGCCCAGTTTATGTTTCAGTTCCAAAGGTGTCTTGGATGGCTTGCAATCAGACATGTTATGTTCTTCTAATAACTCAATTGCATACTTTCTCTGATTCAGGAAGATCCCATCTGATGACCTTGCTACCTCTAGCCCCAAAAAATACTTCAAAGGACCTAAATCCTTTATCTGAAATTTCTGGTGAATGAAACTCTTAACCTCACCAATCAAAGACTCTGAGGTCCCAGTGACAATTACATCATCAACATAAACTAACAGGACCAAGAAATCCCCATCTCTTTGCAAGGTAAACAAAGAATAGTCATTTAAGCTATTAATGAAACCAAACTCAATCAAAGCTGAGCTAAATTTGGCGAACCACTGTCTACTGGCTTGTTTCAACCCATATAGGCTTTTCAACAATCTGCAAACCTTCCCCTCAGTTCTTTCTTTCTTATAAAAACCAGGCGGCAACTTCATATAAACCTCCTCCTCTAGAGAACCATGAAGAAAGGCATTATTGACATCCAATTGATGCAATGGCCACTGTTTAGCAGCTGCAATGGCAATTAGGCATCTCACTGTGGTCATCTTGGCTACTGGAGCAAATGTTTCATGATAGTCTAGCCCCTCTATCTGTGTGAATCCTCTAGCCACAAGACGTGCTTTGTATCTTTCTATACTTCCATCAGAGTTAAACTTGATCTTGAAAATCCACTTGCAATCCACTAGAGTTTTATCAATGGGTAACTCAGTCAATGACCAAGTTTCATTAGCTTCAAGAGCCTGAATCTCCTTATTCATTGCCTCAATCCACTTGGAATCTTTGCAGGCCTGAGTGTATGATGTAGGTTCCTTGACTGCAGAAATTTGATAAGCAAAGTGGGTATGCTGAGGGCTGCACTTGTCATAAGACAAAAATTTCATGAGAGCATGAGGTGAAGTTTTCTTCCTGACAGTATTACATACATAATCCTTTGTCCAAGCTGGTTGCTTGACAGGTCTTGTGGATCTTCTGATCACTTGAGTTGGGACTGGAATAAGTTCAAGCTCTGTGGTAGGGATCAAATCAGAAAAATCAGGAAAATCATCAAGCTGCTCAGATATATCTGGTTCATCATGGCTGGGAATATTAACCTCATCAGTGTTTAACACTGGATCACTATCAGGAAATAAGAAATCATCAGACATAGGAGTAGGAAGTGGGACAACATAATTTTCAACAGGCACTGGTGATACTGCAATATTCTTCTTGAAAGGAAATATGTTTTCTCTGAAAACCACATGTCTGCTAATAATGATTTTCTGACTTGCCAAGCTGAACAATTTGTAGCCTTTTTGTCCCACTGGATAACCCAGCAATATACACTCTTCTGCTCTAGCATCAAATTTGTCCCTGGACACCTTAGGAGTACTTACATAACAGGAGCATCCAAAGGTCCTTAAGTGACTGATAACTGGTTTCTAATTAAAGAGAACTTCCCAAGGACATTTTCCTTTCAAAACTGTAGTAGGAAGCCTGTTGATTATATGTGTAGCAGTGAGGACACTATCACCCCAAAATTGTTTACGTAACCCAGCTTCAAACATCAATGCCCTTGCTACTTCTAAAATGTGTCTGTGTTTTCTCTCCACTACACCATTCTGCTCAGGAGTGTAAGGACAACTGCTCTGTTGAACACAACCTACAGATGAGAAAAATTGTTGCATCTTGGCATTTATGAACTCTCCCCCATTATCTGACCTGAATGCCTTAACTTTCTTATCAAACTGAGTCTGTATCATAGCAAACAATCCAATAATAACATCAGGAACTTCAGTTTTCTGTCTCATTAGAAATGTCCAAACTGCTCTTGAGTAATCATCAACTATTGTCAAAAAATACTTGGCACCTGACATAGTTGGATCATGAAAAGGTCCCCAAACATCACTATGTAATAGATCAAAAGCATCACTTGTAACTGTCTTACTCAAAGAGAATGATTGTTTGGTTTGTTTAGCTAAGGGACAAGTATTGCAATGAAACTTGAAACATTTTTCAGAAATTCCAGGAAACTTATTTTTCAACAACTGACTTACCACATCTAAAGGAGCATGGCCAAGTCTATTGTGCCACACTTCAGCTTCTTCTTGGATTTTACATAACTCCAAACTATAAGCAGCATTCATTGCAGAACTCAGCCTTGGTATTTGAGTCCTATACAGACCTCCAGCTGGCTTACCAGTTTCCAGGATTATCTTGTCGTACTGGTCCTGTATAATACATCCTGAATCAGTGAATAATACTTGACACTTTATGTCAGCAGCCAATTTAGATACTGAAATCAGGTTCACTTCAAACATAGGCACCAGCAAAACATCAAGCAAAACAAGTCCATTCCCCAAGTGACAGTTTCCACTATACTTGACCTGTATGACTTCTCCATTAGGCATGATCACCCTATGAACCTCTCTCAATTCATACATGTCTCTTAACAATTTTTCATCATGTGCAAAGTGACTGGTTGCACCACTATCAATTAACCAATCACCAACATGTAATTCAGGATGTGAATGAGCAATACCTGCCATGTGAATGGCCATATTAGCCTGGAAATCAGTTCTGCCTGCAAATCCACCATTGGCATTCTTCAGCATATTCATTATTTGTTCCAGTTGAGTGGCTGTAAATTGTGTCTCAGAATTTGTAGCAGATGATCCTTCAGTATTGTCTGTTGTAACAGAATTAGCAGAATGTTTATTTCCTGAATTTCCTCTGGAATTTTGGTTTTGATTTGCTCTTGTATTCTGAGGATATCCAATCAATTTGTAACATGTTTCTTTAGTGTGGCCAGACATTTGACAGTGTGAACAAAACAATCTGGACCTGCCTCTATTGAAGGATCCTCTAGTATTGTCCCTGCCTCTCATTTGGTTATTGTAACCAGTGGATGTTTGGTTATTCTTGGCTCCCTGGACAACACTTTCTGTGCTATTCTGGCTGAAAAGAGCAGATGCCTCAACTTTTCCAGTCTTCCTCATAGCTCTGGATGCTTCTTCTTGCAAAGCCAAACCATATACAACACTAAACTTAGGTGTCTCATCCATGGCAAAAACATGAGTCCTCACTGATGAATAACAATCATTGAGTCCCATTAAGAACTTAACTACTCTGTCTCCCAGCTTATCATCAATGTGCTTCTTGCAACAGGCACAAGCTCTACCATTAACACAATCAACATACTTAATGCTGTCCAACTCTTGCCACAGAGTCTCAAGTTTCTGCTTGAATTCCATTACTGTCAAATCACCTTGCATCAAGCTTCCAAGTTCTCTTTGCACTTCTGAAATTCTAGCCAAATTCGTTCCTGCATAGCTTGACTGTAATGTTTCCCAAGCAGTCATAACATCCCGAGCATGTAAGATTTCACCAACTATTTTCTTAGAGACCGAGCAAATCAACCAAGACATCAACACATCATTACACCTTTGCCATTTAGCAACCATCACTGGATCACTTGGCTTCGGATATTTACCTTGAATAAACGCTAATTTCGATCTTCCGGATAAGGCTATCTCCATTGACCTTTTCCAGTTCATGTAATTCTCTTGACCGATCAGAACATCACTAACAATCGGATTGCCGGTAATTTCATTGTGATGTACGTAGTAAGGATCATCAACCACACTAGATAGTGCAGGATTCACAACAGCAGGCGTATTTGACGCAGAACTCACTCCATCCATTGCCATTAAAAAAAACGAAAGCAAGGAACAATCGGATGAAGAACGACTTACCAGAACGTCGTCTGCTCTGATACCATGAGAAACTGCATCGCCGGAGAAGCAATCGACGGTCGCAGTTTGAATTGGAGCTGAGCGGACGAACGGAGCGGAAAACGGAAATCAGGGAAAGCTTTAGGGTTTGTATTGAATGAATCAAATTGAATCTGTTACAACGCGGGAGTATAAATACTCGAATGGAACGACGGCGTAACAAGCCAAGCGCAAAACAGCACGCCAACTAGAACGACGACGTTACACTCGACAATTGGAAACAGCCGGGCAGCCGATCGGCTGGACGATCGGATGCACGATCGGATGGCCGAGCTGCTCCTCAATACTCCCGCTCAACACAGACAACTCAAACAAAATACACCCTATGCACTAAAACCCTGAAATTATACTCCAAGAGTATGTGTGACCCAAAGCACACCGATCCTTTTTTTATAAGGCTAACAAGCCATTCAGGTCAAGAGAAGTATACAAATATTGGACAATAATGATAAAGAAAAAAAAAGCATCCAATCTGCTCTGGACCCATTTTTCGATCCATCTTGCGTGGAGAGAAAGGCTGCAGCAACAATGACTTCTCGCCTGAAAAGGGGCATGTTGCGAATTTGGTCGGCATATGAAGTCAAGACTCATTTGACAGCGTGTAATCCAACATGCCCAGCACAACGTATTTGTAATCTGTCACAAGGACAAATTTCGTTTTTAAATATACAAATTGGCAGCAACATACGCATCTTAATAGTAGTAAAATCACAACTAAAAGAAAAAGGAGAACCAATTCATCAGAATATATGCATTCACCGGTTAAGAAACAAAACTAAAATCGTTTAACGATTTTTCAGAGAGGTGAAAAGTGGTCAAATTTCGTTCTTAATTAATTTATATATATTATATATGCAAATTTTGTTTTTAAATATACAAATTGCATTCACCAGTTCAGAAACCAAAATAAAATCGTTTAACGAAACCAAACTAAAAACGAAATTTGCCTATATAATATATATAAATTAGTTAAGAACGAAATTTGTATATTTAAAATTTTAGGCTATAAATCATGGTGCGGTTAACAATTTATTGTAATTATAAAAAACAATTATTGTAAATCTTAAACAATTTAAAATATATATTGGTTTATAATTATATTATTAGGTCGAACCAAATGCATTTAATCAAATCAAATACATAAATTTTAAATTAGGGAAGAGTACAACCAAATTTTTTTTGGATAAACCAAATACATTTCAAAATCATATTTGGTTTATTTGGTCCAACCAAAAAAATATTTCAATTACATAATTTTTGAAAGGTTTGGGTGCTCATTGTATCATTCTGAATTGCAATTTGGCCCATTAATTAGAATTGGACAAGATTTTGAAAATGTGTATAGTTCGGACAAGATTTTGCAAAATGATGGTAGTTCATACCACCATTTTTTACTTTTCCCTTTTTTTTTTATAAGGCTAACAAGCCATTCAGGTTAAGAGAAGCATACAAATATTGGAAAATAATGATAAAGAAAAGAAAAGCATCCAATCTGCTCTGGACCCATTTTTCGATCCATCTTGCATGGAGAGAAAGGCTGCAGCAACAATGACTTCTCGCCTGAAAAGGGGCATGTTGCGAATTTGGTCGGCATATGAAGTCAAGACTCATTTGACAGCGTGTAATCCAACATGCCCATCACAACGTATTTGTAATCTGTCACAAGGACAACTTTCTTCGACCACCCCTTAAGCCATAGATATGTCAATCCTGGAGGTGGCGTCCAGTCAGAAGTCCTCCTTAAAACCTTATCAACACAAAAAAAGTTAAGCTTTCGCGGGATGAGAAACTTCCAGCTTTGAGACCAAAGCAGACAGCCAAAGCTGTCAGCATCACTCCACCGATCTCGTGGAGAAACATGAGTACATAGCAATATGTACAAATTCACAAAAGGACACCCAAAATAAACACCCCAACCCCAACCCCCTCCACTCCACCAAACATCCACCGCCAACACCAAACCGCCTCAAGCCCCTAGTCTAACCACCCCAACCGCCGGATCTAAACCTCACAAAGCTTCCCGGGCAAGACTGAAGCAGCAAGTCTGACCCAAGAAAAGCCTTAACCGCATGGAAGGAAGATGAAAGAAGAAGGAACATGAGGCGGTGGATGGACAGAGGATGAGGCGGTGGAAGAAAAGTTGAGGATTCACGCAACTACTTTCTTCTTTTTCTCTGAGAGTTCCGGAAAGATGAAGTTTTTTTTGCTTCTCTGTTTGAAATCTTCCCGTAGTAGTTGAGATGTTGTTCTGGTTGAGTGCAGAACAAATACTAGAACAACTTATGCAAAAATAAATGTAGTGCAGAAAGTAAACGACACGCAAAGTTGTTACCCAGTTCGGTGTTAATGAGCCTACGTCTGGGGGCAGTCTCATTAGCCCGGTGGATAGCAATTCACTAATAATGAGTATTGCGAGTACAGAATCTTAAGTTTACAGAATCCCTCTTAAACAACCTGAGCCTCGGACACTTTAGCAATCGTCAACTAGGTCTCCCCTAGATATGAGCCTCTCCTCAGATTCCACGAATATGATCCTTCAAGAGAATCAGTGCCTTCTTTCGAATGCGCAAAAGAACATCAGTGCATGTAGCGTCAATGTTGTTCTAGGACCAGTCTGTCGAGCACTAGAACAGACTGAATTCGAACACCGTGAGTAATCAGTGACGATTAGTTCACCGGCCGTTTGCCTCCTCCTCCCTTCAGTGAGTATGAGCGTGTATATTTTCTCCTTCAGTACTGACTAATACCGAAGCATTAGCCTTACTTATATAGTGCGGTAGAAACCCTAAAACAAATAGGATTCCTAATCTTCACCACCTATATCTTTAGGAAATCTTTCCTAAATCCTTGCGCATATCCTTTTGTAGATAATCCTCCAAATATCTTCAATTCCGTTTAAGAAACCTTCGATTTTCTTCTTTGCTAAGTTATCTTCAAGCGCAAGCATCTCTCAACCGACTCTATAGATATCTTCGATATTCATCAAGCACTGACTTGCCAAATTCACTCTAGGATATATCTGCTGCGTCTAAGTTGTGCTACGTCGGTTGAAACAAGTTTCCTAATTTGAAATAGGAAACTTCTAACTTCTATCCTTCCATATGCAACCGCCTTGATCTCCAACGGTCGACTGTGTTTCCTAATCTGAATTAGGAAACATTCCATCTGCTTCAACTTGTTCCAGGACAGTTGTCTCTTCCAGTCTTGAACGGCAACTTGAACAACTACACTAAGTTTTGCCAAACTACATGCCATAAATCTAACAATCTCCCCCTTGGCATTTTTGGCAAAACTACTACCTGTAATCTACCTGTACTACTATTATAGTTGAATCGTTGAAGGAGGTTTCTGATCAGTTGATATTTTGACTAGTTAATTGCTCCATACGATGAAGGATATCACTCGTTCTCCCAGCAAATTGTCATTATTTGATGTCTTTTCCTGAGCGTTTCAGGTTAAAAGCAGCTATCCATCGAAACCATGGCCAAAGACCAAGATTCGAATAAAAACACCACAATGTCAAATCAGACCTTCAGAGGTTCGACGGAGTGCTGGGAATCGACCATTGATCAGAAAAATACGAGCAACATGTCGATGCGTAGCTGACTCAATTCCCTATAACTCTCTAGTTCACACCAAGAGCAGCCGATGTCGTTTAGAAGGTCAAATCCAGAGCCGAAGTTGAAACTGGCGCGCAGAATGGAGAAACTAGCTCAGTGGTGACCGCGTTTGGTGTAGACATTAGCGTTAACGCTAATGTGAACACGAGGCGCGGTGCTAATGTTCATACGAGGCGCGGTGAGCCGATAAAGTAATGACGTCAGCGACGCGTTTGATGACATCAGCAGTCCAAAATTTGATAATTTAAGCCCAAAAACAGATTTAGAAACCTAGTTTTCTATAAATAAAACGTTTGGGGGGCTGAATTAGGGTGTGCTTTGATTTTGAGAAGAAAACCCCTAACTTGGGAGAGAAGACAGAATTCATCATGAGAGATCAAGGATTCAACGAGCACCCGCGTCATTACGGTTTCCTCGTCCTTAATCTCTTTATCAACACTACTTTTGGTTAACTTGCCATGAGTAGTGAGTAGTTTTCTTATTCTGGGATCCTACGGATCCCGTGCTATGTACCCAACTCTTCATGTGATCGATTAAACATTTTTTTATTTATGCGATTTGAATATTCAATTTCATTGTGCTTAATTTTATCGTTCTTGCAAGTTTTACATTGAATGGGATGTTTGCATGCTAGTTAGTATTTAGGCTAATTACCAAAAGATGGATGAGTCCTAGGTATAAACCGGATTGCATGAAATTGATGTTAGGTCATGATATCTACAATGGTAGTACATGAATTAATAGGATAGTTGACTTTCGTCTGAAAAACCCTAGGCTTAATAATCGAGATCGTTGATAATATGTGGATGGACAGCGTTCAACGATTGAGATTAATCTAGACAATGATCCGTGGATGGGCGGCTTGTCTAGTGTTATTTCGATTTATTTCCATATTCGATAGGATGAATAATTTACGTGACATGATTGCATGATTAATAGGGTTGACACGAGTGAAGTGCGATTCTGGAATTCTTTCTCTGATCAAATCCAAACCATTATTTTTCTGTTATTTACTTTCTACGATTTATTTCACATTCACAAAACCTCTTTTAATCGGAATAGCTAAATAGGTCACATGTTAACTAGTATTCACACACGTTGTTTCTTGGATCGATCCTTGGCTTACCAAGGATTATAAATTTTGTTTGACTGCAACTTGACTCCTAAAACATATAAATTGACAACTATAAAGGGTTAAAAATACGTTTGTCAAAATGGCGCCGTTGTCGGGGAACAGCGCTTAGTGTGATATTAGATTTAACGTGTGTAGTTTAGACTATTCCCTCTTCTTTTCGTTGCTCATCTCTGACTACTTTTTCTTGCTACATTCACTCTTTCCTTGGCTTTTTGCAGGTACTGCTTAGTACATGTCAAGAAAAACACCTAGGGGCTAGAAAAAGGCGCGGGCAAACGATCAAAGCGACTCGGGGGATCAACAGACACCTCGGGTATACATAGAAGACGTCCTTTTGACCAGATTACGAGCTCGACAACTAAAAATGAATCAAAACCCAGCATTACTTGGGCTGGTCGGGGATGACCTGCAGCAGCCAGCTCGCAGGACTCTCGGAGACTACACTGCTCCACATGTCTCAGGTTTCCAATCTGCCACCACCTGGTGTAGACAACAACAACTGGGAGATCAAAACCGGACACATTCAGATGGTGTAAAATAGTCAGTTCTCGGGAAGGATGAATGAAGACCCTCACCAGCACCTTGTGCGGTTTGTCCAGATGTGTAACACAGTGAAGACCAATGGTGTTCCTCCAGAATCCTACTACCTGAGACTATTCCCCTTCTCACTCTCTGATAAGGCTAGTAGGTGGCTCGACAGTCATGCAGAGGGCACTTTCACTACTTGGGGCAACCTGGCCGAAGCCTTTCTACAACAGTACTTCCCACCATCAAAGACAGCATATTTCAGGAACAAGATCATCTCGTTCAAATCTATCGATGGTGAGACTCTCTACGAGGCTTGTGAAAGGTACAAAGAGCTGATGAGGATGTGCCCCCACCACAACCTAGAGCTCTGGCAGATTATATACACTTTCTATCAGGGAATCAACCAGGGGATGCGCACATTGATAAATCAAGCGGCTGGTGGAGGACTGAATGGAGTCCCGCTAGAAGAGACCTATGCTATAATAGAGAAAGCAGCTCAAGACTATCACCTCTGGACGAGTGACCAAGGTAATCTAAAGACAAGAAGGGTGTGAATTATCTCTACGTTGCCGATAGCACTAACGATATTGCTGAGTTGACCAACACAGTAAAGATACTTGCAGCTGAAATAAAAAACCTGAAGACTGATTCCTCTATGAAGTCATCTGTTGTGGCTAATGTGGCTGTCTATTGTCAGATATGTGGCTCTCCTTCTCACTTTACAGATAGTTGTCCGGTGATGGGACAAGATAATAATGGTGGAAACCAGGAGGATGCCAATTATGTAGGGCAATACAATCAAGGATCGGGCATGAACTGGTGGGATAACCCGAACAGAAATAATCCCAACCTCTCATATAAGCCACAGAATCAGGTAGCACCAGGTTTCCTTTACAGACAGCATCAGGACAATGCTCCCTACCAGCCAAGGAATCAGTACAACAGGCAGCCTCAACAACAGCAGAATCAAGGTTGAGGGCATTACAACAACCAGGGACAGCAACAACAAAATCAGCCATCCAGTGTCTCATCAAATCTGAAATCCTTGCTGGCCAATTTTTCAGTATCACAGGAGAAGTGGAATAAAGATCAAGAGAGGCGATTAGCAGAGCAAGAGAGGAGATTTCAGGGGGTTGAAAAGTCGATAGAGCAGCTGGCTATTCAAAATAGAATGCTAGAAACTCAGGTGGCTTAGTAAGCAAGCTCGGCAAGCAGGGAGCATGGGAAACTACCATCGAAACCAGATCTGAATCCTAGGGAATCAGCGAATGCCATCACACTCTGAGGAGGAAAACATATTGAGATGCTGCCAGCTCAACCACCTTGACCTCCAGCAGAAAAAGCAGCACCGAATTCTACACCTGCTGAAGAAGAAACATTAGAGGAGGCTGAAAACCGAGCTAAAAATCCAGCACAGACAGTATAGCTCCTTATAAACCTCCTGTTCCATTCCCTCAGCAGCTAATGGGTGCAAGAAGGGATAAAGAATTCAAGCAGTTCGTAGATCAGATTCGTACCCTTTACATTACTATGCCCTTCACCGACGTAATCACCCAGATTCCTACTTATGCCAAATTCATGAAGGAGATTCTCAATGGGAAAAGAAAAATTGACGGGACCGAGACAGTGGCTCTGACCGTGGAGTGTAGTGCAGCCATGCACCAGCCCATGGTGCCCAAACTTCAAGACTCAGGGAGTTTTTCTATCCCTTGTGATATTGGTGGTATTACTGTTCGTCGTACTTTATGTGATCTTGGTGCTAGTGTGTCTATCATTCCATATTCTTTGTATGCTAAACTGAATTTGGATGATCTCTGTCCTAGTAATGTCACTATTTGACTTACGGATCGTTTTTGTAGACTCCCGAGAGGGGTTCTAAAGGATGTGCCCGTCAAGGTGAATAACATTTACCTTCCAGTCGACTTCATAGTGCTGGACATCTCTGAGGACGTAGATATCTCAATTATTCTTGGTAGGCCATTTCTTTACATGGCTAAGGCAGTCATTGACATGGATATAGGTTCCTTAGCCTTGCGAGTAGGCAGTGAAAGAGTTGTTTTTAATTTGCCTGACATGTCTAAGAGTCCTATTCTATTTGCTAACTGTGATATACTAAACTCTGCTAATGTTGATGATCCTATTACACTGACCTCTATTGAGCCTTACAGAGTTGTACCAGGCTGCCTAATACCGATGAATATATGCGCAGCATGCACTGAGGAAGCAACTGAAGCTGAACAGACCACCAGCAAAGGTAAGGACCTTGCAGCGTAGAGCTGAAACCTCTTCTTGACCCCGAAGATATCTATAAGGAGAGGACGAAGACCAGGCATGATAAGCAAATGGTCCACAAAAAATTCATTCGAAGCGAGCGAGTTCTTCTCAATAACTCACGCCTTAGATTATTTCCTAGGAAGCTGCGCACCAAGTGGAGTGATCCGTACGCAGTGGAGAGAGCATATCCAGACGGCCATGTGGAGCTTGGTACCAAGGGAGGAAAATCAATGGTGGTCGACGGGAAATGCCTTAAGAATGATCACGTCCTGAAGCACCGGGAACCACCTGACGACATTGATGATAACATGCTTCTCGAGAAGGGATCTCAGCAAGGGACTTCCCGAGAATGCTTCTAGTCCTACCTCCCTCGCTATGTCTAGCTAAGACGTTAAACTAGGCCTCTTCGGGGAGTAACCCGCGCTGTAAGTACTAGTTAGTTGCATTTTTCATTTGCATTATGTGTGGACATTTCAAGGTTCTAAGTGTGGAGTGCCCCTCCACGATTCTCGAAGCTAACCTATCACTTGTGAAGCTCTGTGTTTTTTATCTATATCTGTACCAGCTCCCAAGTCATATTTCACTCCCCAAGCATCACTTAATCTCCATGGATATCGAGTTTTTTTGGATACCCAGTTCGGCTACGCCTACTCTGGGGGGCTTCCCACACCCTAAAGGGTCACAAATCTTATTACGAGTTTAGAGCTACAAGTGGACTTACGCTTACACAACGCCTTGTTTGTAATAGCCTAGCCTCTAACACTACGTCTCTCGGATTTGAAATCTCGGTTCACTGCAGCTCACCTCGATCCCTTATGGGTAGGACGAGACTTCCCTCTCGACCTAGTCTTGGACCTCCCAGAAGCCCAGTCGCCTTCTCTCAAAGACGTGTCTTGATCACGTGTGTGTGCGCTTGGTAGTTCTTCAAGAACAGTCTGAACAGCACCCTGAACAAACTGCTTCTTCGCCGTTGATATTTCGGTGTGGAATACTCAGTCGGCCGTCGCTCCTCCTCCAATCTCACGAATGCTCTTGTGTTTTCTTTTCACTCAGGAAGCGATACAGATCTGGTCGCCTTGGCCTTGTATTTATATGCATGGGCGAGATCCAAATCTGTTCTAAATATCCTCATCAAATATTTAGGAAATATTCCTAAATATTCGATGGATATTTCCAATCCAATCTTTGGGAAGATCTTGATAATTCTTCCACGACAAGTCAGTCAATCCAATCGTAAATCTGATTAGGAGATATTCGTTTGAATATCAGAATCTTCAAGTTCCTCGCTGGACGACTTCAGATCAAAATATTCTTGTCAAATATTTCGGAGATACTCCTAAATATTTGATAGATATTCAATCTCTTCAATATCCAATCTTTGGAGATTACTTCCGTGCCAAGCCATCCAATATTCTCGAATTCAAGCTGAAGATATTCATTTGAATATCTGATCTTTAATGATGACTCGTCAATTGATCCCAATTAGATAATCTCATCGATCTGCTGGATACACAAATCTTCCTGCGTCTGTTGCACACTGTACTTCTATTCCAGTCTGAGGTTGAACTCTCCTTGAACTCCTGCTCAAACTGTCTAAAGCCATTTTGCCAAAGCCATGCCATTCATGGGAACATCAGAAGGTATACCTTAACTGGAAGCTCTGTGCCAATTGATCCAAATACCCGATTGTCTATCCCTCCTTTATTATATCACCCTCTTTACATGAAGGAAGTTTATCTTCCTCAAGTTTTCACACACGAGGGAAGTTCCTATGCGCCTTTTCTTATCTTCTATTTCTTCACTTAGGGACTAAGATCATTTTTAAGTGTGGAGTGGGTAGAGCATAGTCACATACATCGCATGTCACACATTCACTTTTGCATATGCTCAACTGTCTATGTATTGCGATTGAAATCCTCATTTTCTACAATATATTTATTGATTGATTGTTATTCTTTTGGATTCAAAGTCCAAGACTTGAATTAGTTTTATTCGTGTGTGTATTCTCTTGAGTCAGTATCATTGCTAACTTTTGCCTATCACGTGTTTTACGTATTTCTTGAAGCATGTTTGAGACTTGAAACTAGTAGGCACCAGTTCAACATGTCAAAAACTTAAATTGCATCTCTTTTTCTAGGTGACCTTAGTACTAGTATGTGTTGCTCTATACTTGTTGTGATTTGCATGCGCCCGCCTTTACTCATACACTATGTCCAGTTTTAAGTGTGGAGTTAGAAAAAAATAGTCAAAAGAGGGGCGAAAAATAGGCCCCCAATCAAGAACAAAGTTCTGAATTTTTAAATGAGGGTGAAAAATTGACCCTATGCATAGTTGTTTTTGCAAAAAAAAAAAACAGAAAAATAATACCTAGGGCAAAGTGAGAAAAGTCACCCCTTGTGTATGGAAAAAAAATTCTGCCCCCTTTTGCTTGATGTAGTGTATTTCCACCTTTTCATTGCGTGCAATCATGACTTGTCTTGAGAATTCATGTATTAGAAATTAAGGGACGATCCTCGTGCTTGCACTAAAATTTTGATGTGATTTTCGTACTATTTTTCAGAAAACTCTTAAGCCAGGCTCCTCTTCTCTTACGGGTCATTGCCTAGTCCTTGGCACTTGAGAATGAGCTTTGCGCCGAGAGCCCGTGGTCAATCCCTAGATATCATAGGTGAATGACGAGCATGTTTTGTGTAACTAATCATGTTCTTAATGCGTTGTTATAGAACTATTTAGGACATGTGATTAGTCTCAATTGCTAGCCGTGTGTACTGGCCGTTTGAATGCATAACCCGTTTAATCTTTGATTGTCCGACAACTTTAATGAAGATGTTTGACTTGAAGTTGAGGTAACACGATGAATCCGAGGTATGACATGACTTCACTGTGACTCGTTGAGCATCATTTCATGCATACACGTTAGTTAGTTGTATAGGGAATTTGTAGGTAGTCCCATTCTTGAAAACCTTCACGAGACTATACTCGTCCTACTAGGGCAGCCTAGAGGTTTAAAGGCTTGATGCATACGCTAAATGCATTCGTGTCATCTACGACATTGAGTTATCTTTTTTATTTTTGTTTTAGTTAGAATTGATCACATGACACTTGAGTGTGTAGCTTAGAAACATATGGTTGTTGAGCCTCACATGGACTTGAATTTATTCTGCTATTTGTTCGACATTTGTTCGGGATGGACAAATCCTAAGTGTGGAGTGTTTTGATCAGTCGATATTTTGACTAGTTAATTGCTCCATACGATGAAGGATAGCACTCGTTCTCCTGGCAAATTGTCATTATTTGATGTCTTTTCTTGAGCGTTTCAGGTTAAAAGCAGCTATCCATCGAAACCATGGCCAAAGACCAAGATTCGAATAAAAACACCACAATGGTAAATCAGACCTTCAGAGGTTCGACGGAGTGCTGGGAATCGACCATTGATCAAAAAAATACGAGCTACATGCTGATACGTAGATGACTCAATTTTCTATAACTCTATAGTTCACACCAAGAGCAGAAGAGGTTGTTTAGAAGGTCAAATCTAGAGTCGAGTCGAAACTGGAACGCAAAATGGAAAAACTAGCTCAGTGGTGACCGCGTTTGGTGTAGACATTAGCGTTGACGCTAATGTCCAAACGAGGCGCGGTGCTAATGTTTATACGAGGCGCGGTGAGCCGACGAAGTGATGATGTCATCGATGCGTTTGATGACATCAGCAGTCCAAAATTTGATAATTCAAGCCCAAAAACAGATTCAGAAACCTAGTTTTCTATGAATAAAACGTTTGGGGGGCTGAATTAGGGTGTGCTCTGATTAAGAGAAGAAAACCCCTAACTTGGGAGAGAAGACAGAGTTCATCACGAGAGATCAAGGATTCAACGAGCACACGCGTCATTACGGTTTTCTCGTCCTTAATCTCTTTATAAATACTACTTTTGGTTAACTTGCCATTAGGACTGGGCTCGGTTCGGTCTCGATTTTTGTGAAAACCGACCCGAAACCTAAAAATTCGGTTCGGGTTGGGTTCGGTCTTTTTGAAAGTGAAAACTGACCAAAGCCTAATTTTTCAGGTTTCGGGTCGGTTCGGTCTTTTTTGGGCTTTTTTGGGCGATTTTCAGGTTTTTTTTTCAGGTTCGGGTCAGGTTTTTTTTCTTCAGGTTTTCACAATTTTTCGGTCTTTTTTCGGTCCTTTTTTTGTAAATTGACAGAAAACACATATTTTCGGTTCGATTCGGGTTTTCGGTCCGAGAAAAATGCAAAACCGAGACCGAACCGAATCTCACCATTCGGTTTGGGTTTTTTCGGTTCGGTTTTCGGTCCCATAAGAACCGACCCGTTCGGACTTTTTTCGGTTCGGTTCGGTTCGGTCTTCGGTTTTTCGGGTCTGGACGCCCAGGCCTACTTGCCATGATTTGTGAGTAGTTTTCTTATTCGGGGATCCTACGGATCCTGTGCTATGTACCCAACTCTTCATGTGATTGATTAAACGTTTTTTTATTTATGCGATTTTAATATTCAATTTCATTGTGCTTAATTTTATCGTTCTTGTATGTTTTACATTGAATGGGATGTTTGCATACTAGAACGTATTTTGGCTAATTACCAAAAGATGGATGGGTCCTAGGTATTAACCGGATTGCATGAAATTGATGTTAGGTCATAATAGCTACAATGGTAGTACATGAATTAATAGGAAAGTTGACTTTCGTCTGAAAAACCCTAGGCTTAATAATCAAGATCGTTGATAATCCGTGGATGGGCGGCGTTCAACGATTAAGATTAATCTAGACAATGATCCGTGGATGGGCGGCTTGTCTAGTGTTATTTCGGTTTATTTCCATATTCGATAGCATGAATAATTTACGTGACATGATTGCATGATTAGTAGGGTTGGCACGGGTGAAGTACGATTATGGAATTCTTTCTCTGATCAAATCCAAACCATTATTTATTTCACATTCACAAAACCTCTTTTAATCAGAATAGCTAAATAGGTCACCTGTTAACTAGTAGTCACACACGTTGTTCCTTGGATAGACCCTTGGCTTACCAATGATTATAAATTTTGTTTGACTGCAACTTGACCCCTAAAACATATAAATTGACAACTATAAAGGGTTAAAAATACGCTTGTCAGTTTCAAACTCCCAAGCTGTGCTACTAACTAATTGCTACCAATTGAATCTTTGAGGAGATTTCAAACTCTGAAAACATGTCTAACATTTAGCACATATGAATCTTTTAAGGAGCTTTCAAACTCCGAAACTACTCCCATTTTTTGCCACAAATTGACAAGGGAGTACAAAACAGTAGCAATAGTCGAACTCCTTACTAACTTCATTATCAGCAGAGTCAACATCTTCCCTTCATTCTCGGGATAGCGAATGCCTACCAATAGCTTTGTGATTTTCTTTTTGCAGTCTCCTTCGCAGAAACTTGGTCCGAACTTTTCTTTTCGACCCAGTACTTGAGGACTTTCTCCCTTCCTTCCACGTCAGCCCTTAACACATATCGCATTCTAGCTTTGGCTGACCCACTTGTACTAGAACAACTTAATTGGCAACGACACACAGACCCAGTGAGGATCTAATTGTCTCGAACTGATCTAATTGTCAATGACACACAAACCCAGTGAAGATGTCTGCTAACTGCTTCTCAGTGGATACATGCGTCAAAGTGATGATCTTCTTCTCCACTAATTCTCGAATGAAGTGATGCCTGCTATCGATATGCTTTGTTCTGGAATGCTGCACTGGATTCTTGGATATGCTGATAGCACTCATGTTGTCACAATAGAGTGTCATCACATCTTGTTTTACTCCGTATTCTTCTAACATCTGCTTCATCCACAACATCTGTGTACACCAACTTCCAGCAGTGAAATATTCAGCTTCAGCCGTGGATAAGGATATGATGTTCTGCTTCTCCTGAGGTGCTGTTCCAGTCGACCGACTCGAGGGTCTCAGTCGACCGACTCGCGTTTTGAGTGGTCTAAGCCTTTTCTCAGTCGACCGACTGGAGGGTCCAGTCGACCAACTCTATGGGCGAGCTGAAGTCCTTCCCTAATTGATCATCCAGTCGACCGACTGGTTCAGGAGAAATTCCCAGTCGATCGACTGAAGCTCTTCTCTGCCTAAACTTTGCTCTAGTCTCCGATTTTTCCCTGAGTTTTTGTATTTGGGTTTTGACATCGGGATATCGTGTTTTGTACCTGAAACGTACGAATAGAGATCAAATGTCATCGAATTATTGCTAGAAATGAACTAAAGCTATAGTGAGAAACGGGTATTAATAAGTCGAAAACTCGACTTATCAACACTCCACACTTAAGCTTTGATCGTCCCAAACAAAGTATGCAAATATGTCAAGGGCATGCAAATGGCGAAATGCTAGTGGTGCTATGTTTTTCGTCGATTTGCCTCACTAGCTTTGACAAGGTCTCGATCATCATTTCTAAACATGTTATTTAAAGAAAAATGAAAAGTATGTACAATCTAACTAGCTCCTTTTCGTAGGCGATACGAATGCATTTAGCATATGCGTTAAGCCTTTGAACCCCTAGGCTACCCTAGTGGACGAGTTATAGTCTCGTGAGAGTTTTCAGAAAAGGGAATACTCACAAATCCCAAGTGCACCTATCCCATGAGAATGAATGCAAGAGTGTTCAACCAAGGCTAGGATTTCTCAACACAAATTCCTCACCCCACGCTAGGACTACCATCACAATACCATCAAAAGAACTTTTGAACCACTTTAAGTACCCTTGAGGTTGTGCATTCAAGGTCATCAATACTAGAGCTATCAATCGTCTCATCCAAAAGTCTACTCATTTTCAAGGTAATACAATAGAGGTAAAGTTTTTAGTTTGCACAAAAATTGTCAATCGCTCACCTATGCTAGCTAGGGCTAGTCCATGGGTTTGCGACATGACCTCATTCCCAAGTTTTAGGCGCTTAAGCCGTGATCCATAAGGAAAGAGGAGTTTGACACTAGAGTTCCCAATAAACATGCATAGACCAAATGATTACTCCCGTGCAAACACATGGGTCGTCCAAGAGTCATTCTAACAAGCACACTACGCAAATGATGAATCCCGCACAAATAGAGAATGGAGGAAAACATAGAGTCAAGTTTTAAGTGCTTCTTATTTTCTTTTTGAAACGGCCTTTGGCCTACAAGTGCTTTCGAGGGGGAACTTTTCTTCCTAATCCCCGACACTTGTATGTTTTGGAGCGAAACTTCTCGTGATCATTGAGAAAGTTTTTAGTCGGGGCTTTGCCCTCTTTGACCGCAAACATTTTTTTTGAACGTGGTCTATTTTTCGCCCTCTTTTGACTCCACACTTAAAACTTGACAATATGTTCAAAAAGTGTATGAAATGTGCGGGAATCAAACAAGAACAAAGCACCGTGTTAGAGAACTCAAGTCACCAAGGAGCATTCAAAGGGTCTAAGTTTTTTCACAAAGATTTTAAAAGGTGCTTGCTATAACTTGATCCAAGTTATTTCAACGAAAATACTTAGAGAATTGGATAGACGAAAGATAGCGA
This sequence comes from Rhodiola kirilowii, assembly GCA_033675215.1. NCBI lineage: Eukaryota > Viridiplantae > Streptophyta > Magnoliopsida > Saxifragales > Crassulaceae > Rhodiola > Rhodiola kirilowii. The sequence goes on along the minus strand of CM066195.1, from coordinate 10,881,246 downwards.
TGATATTGGTTCTCAAGAATACACATTCAATGGACTAGATCGGTTCTAAGTTCAAGATCCAATAAATGTGATAGATAGGCTATATGTGATTTATTGGAATTAGGATCGATAGTCACAAGCCTATGTGGTTAAAAACAATCTCATGTAGGGATAATGTGCAAAAGATGCAAGTGTCCATCTAAAAATGATATGCGTGGCATGCAAACATGTGAACTATGCGCATCAAACCACTCCACACTTAATTCAAGCTTAGTCCCTAAGCGCAAAGAATGATAAAATAAAGGCAAAGGCGCATAGGAACTCCCCTCGTTGGTAGAGCCGGTAACATAACTCTTGGGAGTGAGAAATACCCTTTTGGTTGCAAATGTAGACAAAGAAGGTGAATTTGGAACATGATAATAATATGTAGATGTATATCTTGTAGAGTGAACAACCTAAATGGTAAACACCTTCAATATCATAGGAAATGTAACATGCACCAAAGGCAAGTCAAGAGTATAAGCACTCAAGATGGCATACATCATCCAAAATTGCGCCAAAAGGCGACTTAACATCCAAGTATATGATCTAAGCAAGAAAGCATCAAAGCATAGAAAAAAGTAAGAACAAAATGCAATACAAGCTCAAGATGTAGCCTCATCGCCGCCTGGACTGATCTGTCTAGCTGAATCTCCAACACCTTCCTCTCTAGCGGGATCCTCATTCGGTATCGTGGTACGAGTGTATCGCGAGTCCTCCTCTCTTGCGGAACTCTCATTCACTATCGTGCCTTCAGCAAGTGGTGTGCCCACCTCCCCGACTATGGAAGCTGGCGTGGTAGGCAAGGAGACGTCTCAAGGGATAGAGAACTCTGGGTCAACTGTGGGAGTCACTAAGCCACTGGGTCCTCTGACCATGGACAATACTGTGGATCGGAGCCACTCCCACTCCTGGCGAGATCTCGCATCGGACTCTCTTACAAAATCCTCTAGTCGGCTCAAGCCAAATCGGCAATATCAGAGGAGATCCTCTTATCATGCCATTTCTTTGTCTTTTCCTTGTAAATTCTAGCGCTTTCATATGATTCATTTCTTATCTCTTCAAACTCATGAAGTTGAAAGACTCTATTCTCTTCCACCGTTTGTAAGTCCATGTTCAAGAATTTAATTGCCCACATTGCCTTATATTCCAATTCAACCGGCAAATGGCATGGTTTCCCATATATGAGGCGATAAGGAGACATCCCAATGGGGGGTTTTGTAAGCGGTTCGGTAGGCCCACAATGCATCATCTAGCTTCGATGACCAATCCTTCCTTGAGCTTCCCACCGTCTTCTCTAGGATAGCCTTGATTTCCCGATTCGAGATCTCCACTTGCCCACTTGTTTGTGGGTGATATGGCGTAGCTACCTTGTGACTTACCCCATATTTGCGAAGCAAGGCTTCAAAGTGTTTTTCCTTAAAGTGCGAACCGCCATCACTAATGACGGTTCTTGGAACTCCAAACCTTGGGAAAATTATCCTCTTGAAGAGCTTGGTGACAACCTTGGCATTGCAAGTAGGGGAGGCGACGGCCTCTACCCATTTGGAGACATAATCAACCGCGTCCAATATGTATTGGTTTCGATATGAAGACGGGAAAGAGCCCATGTAGTCTATACCCCAAACATCAAATATCTCTACCGGTAGGATGCTTTGTTGGGGCATTTCATGCCTCTTAGAAATATTTCCCGATCTTTGGCATTGGTCACAAGCCTTGACGAAATTATAAGCATCTCTAAAGAGGGTAGGCCAATAGAATCCACTTTGTAGGACCTTTGATGCCATTTTGGTTCCACTACCATGTCCTCCATATTGGGATGAATGACAATGGTATAGGACATTCCTCATTTCTTCTTCGACGACACAAGTCCTAAATATCCCGTCCGCGCAAAGCTTGTACAAGAAAGGCTCATCCCAATAATACCTTTTTGCCTCCGATAAGAACTTCCTCTTTTGGTGGTGATTCATGTCATGGGGTATGATCCCACATACCACGAAATTAACTATATCCGCATACCAAGGAAGGGCTTCCACTTCTACTCTCATTAGTTGCTCTCCAACGAAAGAGTCATCCACAAGGGTGGTGTCTTCTTTGATTTCCTCATTTCCCTCAAGCCTTGATAGGTGATCGACAACTAGATTTTCCACTCCTTTCTTGTCTTTGATCTCAATATCAAATTCTTGGAGCAAGAGGATCCACCTTATTAATCTTGGCTTTGAGTCCTTTGACAAGAGATATTTGATGGCCGCGTGGTCGGTGAATACTATTGTCTTTGATCCCACAAGATATGGACGAAACTTGTCGAATGCATACACAATGGCAAGGAGTTCCTTGTCGGTTGTAGAATAATTCATTTGAGCTCCATTTAGTACCTTGCTAGTATAGTGAATGGCGTGAAGTTTCTTGTCCACCCTTTGTCCAAGAACTGCTCCAATAGCGTAATCACTTGCACCACACATGAGCTCGAAGGGCAAATCCCAATTTGGAGGTTAAATAATAGGAGCCGAGACCAATGCCCTCTTCAACTTCTCAAAGGCCATTAGACAATCTTCATCAAAATGGAATTTGGTGTCATTGCATAACAGATTTTTCAACGGCCTTGCAATTTTGGAGAAGTCCTTAATGAATCTTCTATAGAAACCGGCGTGGCCAAGAAAACTCCTTATCCCTTTAACATCCTTTGGAGGTGGCAATTTCTCGATAACTTCCACTTTAGTCTTATCCACCTCGATACCTCTTTTTGACACCAAGTGTCCAAGCACTATGCCCTCCTGCACCATGAAATGCCATTTTTCCCAATTTAGCACGAGATTCGTCTCAATACACCTTTTCAAAACTTTTGCCAAATTGGCCAAGAAATCATCAAATGAAGAACCATAAACAAAAAATCATCCATAAATACTTCCATAATTTCTCAATAAATTCTAAAAATATAGCCATCATGCATCTTTGAAAAGTGTCCGGTGCATTACAAAGCTCAAAGGGCATTCGCCGATAGGCAAATGTTCCATAGGGACAAGTGAAAGTAGTTTTTTCTTGATCTTGTGGATGAATAGGGATTTGAAAAAATCCACTATATCCATCAAGATAGCAAAAGTAATCATGCTCGGCTAATCTCTCTAATATTTGATCAATGAATGGAAGTGGGAAGTGATCCTTCTTAGTGGCCTTATTAAGTTTTCGAAAATCAATGCACATTCGCCAACCGGTGACGGTTCTAGTGGGAATCAATTCATTTTTTTTATCATTTTTCACAACCGTCATGCCTCCTTTTTTAGGCACCACATGTATGGGACTCACCCAATTAGAATCCGCAATAGGAAAAATGATTCCCGCATCAAGCATTTTCAAAATTTCCTATTTACCACTTCCCCAACAATGGGATTAAGTCTCCTAGCATGTTCCCTAGATGGCAAGCTATCATCTTCCAAATTAATTCTGTGCATGCACAAACTAGGACTTATCCCTTTCAAATCATCAATAGAATATCCAATGGAACCTTTGTGCCTTCTAATCACCTCAAGCAATTTCGAAGTTTCATTCTCATCCAAGGAGGCATTCACAATGATAGGCAAAGTAGAATTGGGGCATATGAACTCATACCTTAGGCTTGTTGGTAGAGCTTTTAGCTCTACCGAACAAGACTCCTTACCTTTGTTGCTTTGAGTTTTCCCTTTGTCCTCATCATCCAAGATAGCCCAACAATCAACATGCTCGGGTAGCTCATTATCAAGATCAATAACACGTGTAGGCAATATAGGAATATCAAGCAATTCAAAGCTATCAACAAAGTCAATATAATTGTAACTCATGGTAGAATTAGGACCTTTTTGTGCTCTATCTAAATTAAACTCAATTTCCTCATCACCTACTCTCATTGTGATTGAACCTTTAGTCGTGTCAAATATAGCTCAGGCCGTATAGAGGAAAGGTCTCCCTAATAGAATAGGGATCTCCGTGTCCTCTTCCATTTCTAGCACAACAAAGTCTCCGGGAATGTGAAAGTTCCCTACTTTGACCGGGACATCCTCAAGAATCCCCCTAGGATATCTTGAGGAGCGGTCCGCGAGCCTCAAGGTCATTTGTGTGGGCATGGGTTCACCAATGTTCAATTTCTTGCATAATGAGTAGGGCATCAAAGATATGCTAGCTCCTAAGTCACACATGGCACGCTCTATTTTAACTCCACCAATATAGCATGAGATAGAAAAACTACGGGGGTCTCCTAGCTTTGGTGGCATGTTAGGATGAAAGATGGCGCTACGCTCTTCATTGAGGGATATAGAATCAACCTCTTCAATTGTCCTCCTGCACGTAACAATGTCTTTTAGAAAGCGAGCATATGATGGAGCTTGAGTAATTACCTCGGTGAAGGGCAATGTCACATATAGCCTCCTCATCATATCGGCGAACTTCGAGAATTGCTTGTCGTTGCTTTTCTTCTTTAGCCTTTGCGGGAAGGGGATAGGAGGTGTGTATGGTTTAAGCTCATCTTTCTCCTTTTCCACTTCTTTTTCCTTTTGGGTTTGAGGGTTAGGGACCTCTTCATCTAACTCTTCAATTTCGGCACTAGCTTGGCCTCCAAAATCAAAGGAAACTTTCTTCTCCATTAGTTGCTCACCCTCTAGCTCTTTACCACTCCTTAGCGTGACCGCATTAATATGCTCCCTTTGCCCTTGCTCGGGTCGAGCTGGCAATTTTCCTTGAGCCCTTGTAGACGATTCAGCTTGTTGAGCTATTTGGTTTTCAAGCATCTTGTTGTGAGTTTCTATCCTTTCAATTTGGGCTTGCATCTTATCTTGGTTAGCAAGGAGTTTGGCAAACATTGCTTCAACACCGGAGAGTTCATTTGAAGTTTGTGGAGGAGGGTCAACTTGTTAGTAGGGCCCTTGAGCTTGAGTTTGGTATTGTTGCCCTTGGTTTTGGTTCCTTTGAAGCAAAGTCGGTCCTTGACTTTGATATTGGTTTCTAGGTTGGAATTGGTTCTTTGGTGGGAAAGCTTGGTTAGCTTGAGTAGGCCTAGGACCAAATCCGGGAGGTGTGGCTCCAAAGTCGGGACGAGTGGGATTCGTGGTCTTGTAGGAGAAATTAGGGTGGTTCCTCCATCCCGAGGGAAACTTTCGTGTAGTGTAATTAGCTTGAGAATTTTGCCCTTGAGTGGCACTAGCTCCATACTCTCTACCTTGGTTTCCCCCCCACAAAATTTGCTTCTTCATAACCATACCTATGTCCATCTCTTTGAACCAAGGGGCAAGAATTGGTCTCATGCTCATACACCTCACAAATATCACAACCTTGGGTTGTTGAAGGTTCTTTCTCTGGGTGTTTCAACTTGAAGACTTCATCCGAGAGGTTCTCAAAGTCTTTTCTTAAAGCATCATAGTCACTTGTGCTCATCGCCTTCACTTCATGCCTCTCATTTTTCCTTCTTGGATTCCCTCTTTCACTCCCCCACATGAAATAGTTCTTTGTGATCTTCTTGATCACCGCATATCCTTGGGGAGGTTCAAGTTCCATGATAGCTCCTCCCGCGGCGGTATCAAGTGCAAGCCGTGAGGCACCATCAACACCATGATAGAAGGTATGGAAAACGAGGAGGTCGTCCAAGTTGTGATGTGGGCAAAGCCTTTGATACTCCTTATACCTCTCCCAAGCTTCATAAAGTGTTTCCCCATCCATTTGTGAAAAATTTGTAATTTGATTTCTATAGTACGCCGTCTTGGAAGGAGGAAAGTATTTGTTAAGAAACGCAACGACAAGCTCCTCCCAAGTGGTAAAGCTATCCGGCGTTTGGCTCCTTAGCCAATCTCTTGCTCTTCCCGTAAGGGAGAAGGGGAATAACCTCAATAGCTTTGCATCTTCGGAAAACCCATTAATTTTGAAGGTGGCACAAACTTCAAGGAATGTGGTCAAATGGGAGTTTGGATCCTCATGGTCTCTTCCCAAGAGTTGGTTTGATTGAACCATTTGGATGGTTGAGGTCTTCAAGTCGAAGTCTCGGTTATCCACCGCCGGGACAAGGATGGGAGAACGGTATCCATAGGCATTGGGAGCGGCATAGTCCTTGAGAACCCTTCTAGCTTGAGGGCCTTGTGGTAGTCGAGCGGGAGGGGGAGGGGGAGGAGGAAGTCCATCTCTATCTCCCATGGCTTGATGAATGATTCCTTGAGCGTTCGAGGTAGTTCCTTTGTCTTTGGTTGTCTTACTCCTTGTAGGGTAGGGGTTAACGAATTCTCTTATCGGTTGATTCCAATCTCTATCCACAATTTGAGTGAGCTTCTTTGTCTTTGGTGGCATAAAAGAGATGCACCTACAAGGGGAAAGCAAACAAGATAAGTAAGGATAGTGGAATAAGCTTAAGAATCACGAGTAAAAAGCAAATAAAGAAAAACAGGGAATAGTCGGAGAACTAAATGATTTTTCCTAGGGACAATCTAGCCATTACTCCCCGGCAACAGTGCCATTTTGACGTGTAGATTTTTGCATATATGTCAAAAGAATTTCTAATTGACCGGTAAGACCGGTGTCGAACCCAAGGGAGCAATTGGATTCTACGCTAGTAGATCAAGTTTTTATCTCGGCTATTCCTTCAAATCAATTATGAGAATGATTTACAATAAAAAAACAAGTAATGAAATGGTTTCAAGGGGATTTCTATTCAATTAAAGAGAGTTTCGAGGGGTTACTCCCCTCCTTGGCAATTTCTCAATGATCATGCATACAAGAATTAAGTAATTCATAGGGGTTGATTGGTTTAAACCTAGCTTAGACCAAGGTAGACAAACTCTCGTTTCAATCTATCCTAGTCAAGCTATCTTAGTTAGGACCTCACTCTCTCGAGTTATTGGTTCACTCTATAGCACTACTATCCTTGGAATCTCTTCCTAAGGTAATAAATGCTAAAGGCATTAAGTTTTAGTTAACCTCACATCCATGCATTTACTCTCATAAACACTAGATATGATCATTTTCTCCCTATACAAATCATCACTAAGCTCTCTCGATACTTAGATCAAATCCTAAGATTAACATGTCACTTAGGCATTTTATCAAACACTTGGTAACATGTCATAGAATGAACACAAGAGAAAATAGAATCAACTCCATAGATTATATGTCAATGTGTATACATGATCAAAGAGTACCAAAGAGGGTAACAATACCCTCAAAACACAAGGGAACTACTCACACATCATGTAAGACAACATGGTGTGAGTAGGGTTTTTACACAACTAATGAGAAGAGAAGAGGGATAGAAAGTAGGATGGTTAATCCTAGATGTCTCCCTTGATCTTCAATCCTCCTTGGTTGGATGGTGATGGATGCCCTTGATTTGATCTATTTTTCTGGAAATTTTCTCCCAAAGATGCCAAGTATTTGTGTCAAAAATCCTCTTTCTTTTTATAGCTTCGAGTAGGGTTACGGTACTGTAGCAGTCCCAGTCGGTCGACTGGCGAATGCTGGTGTCCCAGTCGGTCGACTGGCGAAGTAAAAGCTGCCTGATGAAGCGATCTCCCAGTCGACCAACTCAATAGACGTCCTTGAAGGGCCTCCTGAGGTGCTGTTCCAGTCGACCGACTCGAGGGTCTCAGTCGACTGACTCGCAGTTTGAGTGGTCTAAGCCTTTTCTCAGTCGACCGACTGGAGGGTCCAGTCGACCGACTCGATGGGCGAGCTGAAGTCCTTCCCTTTTTGATCAGCCAATCTACCGACTGGTTCAGGGGAAATTCCTAGTCGACCGACTGGAGCTCTTCTCTGCCCAAACTTTGCTCTAGTCTCCGATTTTTCCATGAGTTTTCATATTTGGGTTTTGACACTGGGATATCATGTTTTGTACTAGAAACGTACGAAAAGAGATCAAATGTCATCGAATTATTGCCGGAAACGAACTAAAGCTATAGTGAGAAATGGGTATTAATAAGTCGAAAACTCGACTTATCAACCATTTGACGAACTATTCTTTTTCACCTCTAAATAGTATCAATGAAGAGAGGATCGAATGTAGTGTCAAAACATTTATAATACCGGTAAAGTACCGGGTCAAACCAAAAGGAGCAAGCCAAGCACATGCACTATTTAAGATCGTGTTTTCGTTCGGCTATTCTAAATCAAAAATGTATAAGAGCGTATGTCTAAATCCTAAATGGCGAGTAATTATGGATAAAAGATAAGTAAGAGGTATTTCGAGGGGTTACTCCCCTCCTTGGCAAGTTCTCAATGATCAAATACACGATATTCAAACATTTCATGGTAGTCAAATAGTATTGAACCTAGGTCACTTCAATCCCGTAAAAATGATCATATTCACTACATCCAAACTATCCCTAAGGTCTCTCGATTCTTAGGTCTAGTTTTAAGGTTCAACATGTTACTTAGGCATTTCATCAAACACTTAGTAGCATGGCATATATAAAGAGCATAGTGAACATGAATTTGACACCATTTAATGGGATTAATTGATGATTTGCTAATTGACTAACTCCAACGAATTAACCATTCAATCCTTAGTCAAGCATCATATCATAAGGTTCACTTTCATGCTTAAGATATGATCATTTTCTCCATCCTAAAACTATCCACTAGCTTTTCCTAGACATAGGTTCAAGTTTTAGTCTAAGTTGTCACTTAGGCATTTTATCAAACAGCTAGAGTGCATAACATTCATAACACAAGAGAAAATGAAATCAACAATCATCCATATTAATATCAATGTATATATGTGATCAAAGAGTACCAAGGAGAGTCATAAGACCCTCAAAACAAAAGATCCACTACTCACACATCATGTAAGAGAACATGGTGTGAGTATGGTTTATAGCAACAACAAGTAGAATGAAAAAGATGGATAGAAGTAGGATGGTTAATCCTTGAACTTCCTTTTGATCTTCTCTTCTCCTTAGTTGGATGATGATTGATGACCTTGGATGAACCTCTTTTCCAATCTTCTTCTCTCCAAAAACCTCCACACTTGATCCAAAACAAATTGCTTTCTATTTATAGATTCGGCTGAAATCTGGACAACAAAATCTGAGTTTTTCATCCACTCGGTCAACTGGGCAAAGCTTGACTCCCAGTCGGTCGACTGGGATGTGCAAGATCTGATGAGCTGCTGAGTTTCAATCGAGTCGGTCGACTGGACTTCTCAGTCGGCCGACTGGGGCCTTTTTGGTGGTCTTCCCGTCCGAATTTGGTCTTGGTGTAAACTACAAAGTTGTAGTCCTTTAAAATACCTTTCCAACAAGCTAAAGATCAGCCAAATCGAACGATGTATGAGCCTTGGGCGTCCAAAACAAGCCACAATGGTCAATATGCTCGGTATTGCCCCGAAACTCCTTGTTTTGCGCCGAAACTTCTGTTTCAACCAATCTTCAAAAATAGGCCTTGACCATGGGGGAAACTTGTTTTCTATCTGAAATGTAGAGATAGAGGTCAAATGACATCAAAATAATGTTGGAAACGACCCAAAACTATAGTGAAGAATGACCATAGATGAGTCGAAAACTCGACTCATCAACACTCCACACTTAAGTTTTGTTCGTCCCGAACAAAGTATGAAAATATGTCAAGGTGACAGATGCTTGTCGTCAGAGAAAATGTACAAATAAATTTATAAGTCCGCTACTCGCGACTTCACTACTGGGTAGCAACTGGTAAGTAGGGGTCGAACCCAAGAGAGTCAGTGTGGATTAGTTGTTCTTTAATGAAGCTTACACATAAATTAAAGTGCGATTGGGGTTGGGTTTGAGTGGTTTATGCAGAAAGTAAATTACAGTGCGTAAAAGTAAATGACAGAAGGTAAATGTACAGAAAGTAAACAGTTGAGATTTTAATGGAAGGAAAGGATTCGGTTTCAGAAGCCTTGTATCATAGTCTGTTTATCATTGACCTCTAATGATCATACTAAGTGTTCAAAGATGAATCAAGGCTATTTCTAGCACAAGACTTGCAACATCGTTTAGAACACTTGTTCTATTTAGACTAATTCCTCCTTTCGAAGTATCTTAGCCTTATGTGCATCCATTTGATCTTCAGTTACGAGTAATCAAATGGTTTTTAAAAGAGGTCGAACTCCTCAGATAAGCTTTGCCCGTTAAAGCATCCACTTACCCGAGTATGTTCACGAACCCCACGGAAGAGCTTTGCCCGTTAAAGCATCCACTCAACCTTGGAAGTTCTAACCTAATATGTGGCACATAGAACAAGTTTTGAACACAGAGAGGCACTAAGCGAAGGGTCTAAAACATTTTATGACACAAGTACACCCCTTCAACCGAATGAAGGGTTTAGCTACGACTATTCATGGAACAGGACATCATAGCTAAGTGCGTTGAAAAGTAAAAGGTTTTTGAAAGACAGTAAAGTAAAGTTTTCGAAAGTAAAGACAGGAAAGTAAAGTACTTTGAAAGACAGTAAAGTAAAAAAGAGAGTACTTACAAAAACCGTTGAAAGTGCTAAAGCTTCGATTCCAAAGTAAAGCGATTACATGATTGTGCCCACAAAAGCTAGAGAGATAAGTGGATTGTGTTTTTGAGGATGAAGAGAAGAGGGTTAAGCCCTCTATCTCTCTAAAGAACTTGTGAATTGTGGGATGATATTACAAGGGCAAGAGAGTGTTCTATTTATAGGCTAGGAGAAGGAAGGAGAGCCACACACTTGGAAGAGGGAGAGGGATGTGGATTGAGATCATAACACATGGCAAGGGATGAGAGGGCAACCCAAAGCAGCCGGCTGCTCTCCCAAAGCCGCCGGGACAGGTGGCCAAAGGTGGAGGAGGAAGTGAGTTGAGTGGATTGAGATATTTGTATCCAAAAAGCCATCGGTTTGACCGGAATCTGACCGGAGCTTTGGCCGGAGCTTCTTGGATTTTGGAGAGTATATTCTGAATGAAAATGTCATTCTAAGATGATCTCAAGAAGGAAGTTAAGCCAAATTCTGCCCCGAACATGGTCGAAATCCCAAATCGGCTGAAATTGCCCTTGTCTGGCCTTTACCGGGCTCGGTGCCTTTGCATTGCGTTCCATTCCAAATGCCGACTGTTCTAGCATATTTGAGTGATTCCAAGTCGGTTCTTGAAAGTTGGAATTTGTTCGTGTCCTGGAATGACTCGTAATTCATTTTCAGCTTTAAAACTCCTCCTTAGCCTGTATTCTCTCTAGACTTCAAAATACCCTGTAGATAAATATCGGAACTAACAAGCAAAAGTTAAATAGACAAAGAGTCTAATTTGGTGGGTTTAACTGTGTTTATGATTCATATAATTATGGTCCATCAGATCACCCCACACTTTTAGTTGTTCGTCCCGAACAATGCTTTTTAAAGGGCGGCACACACAATCCATGTAAAAACTTTAAATATGAAAGTGAGAATATGAACTAGATTTATCCTATTCATGCATTACTTAATTATTACCAAACTAAACTGTGTAAATACTTAGAAGAAACTTGATACTTGTACCTTTGCGCCGAGATGCAAATTAATTCGGATGTTTCGGGAGATAGCCCTTTTCAGGCTCCTGGACTGCATTCTCGGGATCGACTCGCACTATATGGTTTCCTTGTAGCTTTCTCTAGCAAATGATTCGGTTTGGGTTTCACTTAGTTGAGCCTTTTTGATTTCTTTTTGGCGAGGGACAGCTTTTTTTTGGTAGTGAATCGGCCTTTGGCCTTTGATTTGACTCTTTGAGTACTTCACTTTTGTTCGGTTAAAACCTTCACAACTTTGGCCTTTGACCTTTGATTAGCTTCTTTGAGCTTTTGCCTTTTTGTGGCTTGCTAGTCCATTTTCTCAAGCCTTTTTGGGAGGTCCAATCATCGCCCGCGAGCATATGGAAATACCTCCCCGCTCTTTCTCTTCCTCGCCGTTTCGCGCGGGTCAAGATGAGGGTCGCTCATCTATTTTCCCGGCTACTAGGACTAGAGATAGGACGGTTTGATTCCCGTCCCGCCTTTTGCATAAACACTGCATGTCGGAGATGACTTCAATCTTTACTAAAACCCGAAGTGCAGCCTCCACTGACTTCGAAAACCATATAGTTAGATTCGATCCTTCGAGTGCTTGCCAAGCCTCTCTAGGGCAGTTTATGTTTACTCCACATCCCCTGTTTATCTCAGCACAAAGGGACAAATGAGAAGTTACATTCTAAGTTTTTAAACAGTTGAATTTTCACAAGGTAAATGCATGAATTTAGATCTATCTTTTTCACATTCTCAAGTTCATATTTTCAAAAAGATAATATTAAGGAAAAAGAAAAAGAAAAAGCATGTTATGTACAAAGGCGGTTCTCACCCCACACTTTTGAACGAAGGCGTGCCTTTCAGCAAGACTTGGTTCAAAAGTTAATTGCAAGCAAATATATACAGGCAATGTGAGAATGACTTAAGGCAAAAAACTAAATGACAGAAATTAAATGACTGAAAGTAAGATAGATGTCGGGTTACCTCCCGACCAGTGCATTTGTTTAACGTCGTTAGCTCGACGATACCTCATTCCTGGATCATAAGTAGGGATCCCATGGGTGCTTGAGGTCGAACTTCTTCTCGGTAGCTCTTTTGATTTGAGAGGGTGAGGCTTTATTGACCATAGCTGCTGGTCCAATGAGTCGTGCTTGCTTGTTACTCCTTCCGGGTTTCCATTCTTTCGGCCCATGTCTTTGCCGCTTCTTCATGTTTGAATAGTTGGCACCTTTGCGAGTTTGGAAGTTTTGTTTTGTGCCATTAAATGTAGGCGACATTAAGCATGCGCCTCTGCCAATCCTCTTTATTGTGGCAGTGATGGATGGTTGTCTTGGAACGAGTGAGTTTCAGGCGGTTTTCCTTGGCTTGTGACGAGTGAGAGTTCCTTTGTCGGTTTTTTGGCTCATGCTCCTCCTCTAACTCCCCTTGCACCTCATCATTATTGATTATATGATCTTCGGTGGCTATGATCGGCATAAAACACGAAGGGTTAAGTTGAGGCACTTCGACCATGAGGACTGGGTCTGTTTCAGGTGCTCCGACAGTGAGGACCAGGTCTTTCTCGGACAGTTCGGCAATGAGGTCCGGGACTTCCTCGGGTGCTCCGAGCGCAAGGACCGGGCCTGGCTTGATTTCTTCGGCCGCTTCGGCAGTGAGGTTCGGGACTTCTGTTGGCTCGGCAGTTAGGACTGTGATTTCCTCGGATGGATTGGTGATAAGGACCAGGCCTGATTTGGGCAGTTCTTCTTCTAACTCCCAGGGATAATCTTAATGGAGCTCTTCTTCAGGCAACCATGGGTCCTCATCCTCATCATTCATATGGTCTCCGGGGGCAATCATACTGAGGTCCGGGTCTGTTTTGGGCAGTTCGGCACTGAGGTCTGGGTATGTCTCGGGCAACTCTTCAGTTAGGACCGAAATTGATTCGGGCAGTTTGGCAATGCGGTCCCAGATCAGTTGTGTAGCCGCCCAGAATTCCTCATTTTCGACCTCGTCTTGGTGTATCGGGGCACTTATTTGCTGGATGCTAGCTGCCAATTCTTCTTCCTCGTCCTCGAGTGGCTCGGTGGGCTCTATTGTAAGCTCTTCTTTGATGACCCTTGGCTTCGCATTGAGCATCTCATTGACCTGATTTGCACATTTTTTTATAAGCGCCTTTGTCCCTGCCCAAGATTTCTCAGCTTCGGCCTGGTTTTGGTTTATTGTGTTGGCCAGCTGCTGGTTGCTAGATGCCAGCTCGTTTTCTGCTGCCCATAATTCGGTTTCGGCCCTGATTTGGTGCATCGTGTTGTCCAGTTCTTCGCGCCGCATGGCCTGATCTTCTCTTGACCTCGCGGCCAGATCTTTTATTAATTTCCAAAGATCATCCATGTTTAAATTGTTCACCGAGCCTCCTACCGCGTCATTAAGCCAATTCCACTCATATGGCATCATCCCATTGAGAAACCTTTGAAGAAGATCGTGGTTGGTGAATCCATGGTGCGGGCAGCTCGTCACAATGGAGTCAAAGTACGCCAAGTACTCGTCCAAAGTTTCGTCCCGGGATTGCTCTATGTTGTTGATCTTCTCACGGATTTTAAGTTCGAAGGGTGGTGGGGAAAACTCCTCATTGTTCCAAGACTCCATTCCGTAGTAGTAAGACTTAGTGAATTGCATGATAAAACAAAAAACAAAAAACAAAATAGAACAACTATTCTGATTCACAACTCCCCGGCAACGGCGCCAATTTGACAGATGCTTGTCGTCAGAGCAAATGTACAAATAAATTTATAAGTCCGCTACTCGCGACTTCACTACTGGGTAGCAAGTGGTAAGTAGGGGTCGAACCCAAGAGAGTCAGTGTGGATTAGTTGTTCTTTAATGAAGCTTACACATAAATTAAAGTGCGATTGGGGTTGGGTTTGAGTGGTTTATGCAGAAAGTAAATTACAGTGCGTAAAAGTAAATGACAGAAGGTAAATGTACAGAAAGTAAACAGTTGAGATTTTAATGGAAGGAAAGGATTCGGTTTCAGGAGCCTTGTATCATAGTCTGTTTATCATTGACCTCTAATGATCATACTAAGTGTTCAAAGATGAATCAAGGCTATTTCTAGCACAAGACTTGCAACATCGTTTAGAACACTTGTTCTATTTAGACTAATTCCTCCTTTCGAAGTATCTTAGCCTTATGTGCATCCATTTGATCTTCAGTTACGAGTAATCAAATGGTTTTTAAAAGAGGTCGAACTCCTCAGATAAGCTTTGCCCGTTAAAGCATCCACTTACCCGAGTATGTTCACGAACCCCACGGAAGAGCTTTGCCCGTTAAAGCATCCACTCAACCTTGGAAGTTCTAACCTAATATGTGGCACATAGAACAAGTTTTGAACACAGAGAGGCACTAAGTGAAGGGTCTAAAACATTTTATAACACAAGTACACCCCTTCAACCGAATGAAGGGTTTAGCTACGACTATTCATGGAATAGGACATCATAGCTAAGTGCATTGAAAAGTAAAAGGGTTTTGAAAGACAGTGAAATTATGTCCCCTGTTCAAGCTTGTGTCCAAGGTAGTGTTGCGACAGACCTGGGACTCTTTGCACAACAGTTCAACACACAGAGGTTGAACTCTTATCACAACAGTTCAGCAAACAGATAAAGAAGTAGAGACACACAGACTGATAACCCAGTTTGGCTTTGCCTACTCTGGGGGGTTTCCCACACCCGAAAAAGGGACAGCAAATCTTTATTACGAGTATAGGGTTTCCACAGGGACTTACACTTACACCTTGTAATAGCCTAACCTCAATACTCCGTCTCTCAGATTTGCAATCGAGGTTCACCGCAATTCCCCTCGATCCCCTTCGTTCAGAACCTGCAGTCTGAACGTTCTCGACCTTCTCCAGAAGCTCGGATGCTTTCTCTCGAAAGCTTGTTCACCTTTGTTGTGTGCTGCAGTTGATACGCTTCAGACAGTCTGTGTTGCACTTGAACAGACTGTACTTGCACCGGTGTATTCTTGATGAGAAAACACAACCGGCCGTCGCTTTCTTCTTCACCAATCAGCAGGATATGCTCGTGTATAATTGATCTTTGAAAGCGATGAGAATTAGGGTTGCCCTTGCATTGTATTTATACGCTCGAGCGAAACCCTAATTCACACAAGATAATCCCATCAAATATTTCGGAATTGATTCCTGAATATTTGATGTATATCTTTCATAAATCGATCGGAAGAATATACGAAGTCTTCTTTCCAAGTAAGTCGCGCCATCTTCAATGTAGATATTCATTCGAATATCTAGTGCTCGAATAAGTCGCAGGCCGACTTCTACTTGTCGAAATCTTCGTTGCCAATATCTTCCGGAAAATATCCTCGCGTATATCCTCGCGTCTTGATCACGCTGTACAGGAGTACCAGGATATTGTTCGAACTTTCCCTGAACACCTGCTCGAACTGTCTAAGCTACGTTTTGCCAAATACATGCCACTTAAGGGAACATCAGACAGTAAAGTAAAGTTTTCGAAAGTAAAGACAGGAAAGTAAAGTACTTTGAAAGATAGTAAAGTAAAAAAGAGAGGACTTACAAAAACCGTTGAAAGTGCTAAAGCTTCGATTCCAAAGTAAAGCGATTACATGATTGTGCCCACAAAAGCTAGAGAGATAAGTGGATTGTGTTTTTGAGGATGAAGAGAAGAGGGTTAAGCCCTCTATCTCTCTAAAGAACTTGTGAATTGTGGGATGATATTACAAGG
The DNA here is from genome assembly GCA_033675215.1 of Rhodiola kirilowii. Taxonomy (NCBI): domain Eukaryota; kingdom Viridiplantae; phylum Streptophyta; class Magnoliopsida; order Saxifragales; family Crassulaceae; genus Rhodiola; species Rhodiola kirilowii. The sequence goes on along the minus strand of CM066195.1, from coordinate 10,865,036 downwards.
GCAAGGGAGTGTTCTATTAGGCTAGGAGAAGGAAGGAGAGCCACACACTTGGAAAAGGGAGAGGGATGTGGATTGAGATCATAACACATGGAAAGGGATGAGAGGGCAACCCAAAGCAGCCGGCTGCTCTCCCAAAGCCGCCGGGACAGGTGGCCAAAGGTGGAGGAGGAAGTGAGTTGAGTGGATTGAGATATTTGTCTCTAAAAAGCCATCAGTTTGACCGGAATCTGACCGGAGCTTTGGCCGGAGCTTCTTGGATTTTGGAGAGTGTTTTCTCAATGAAAATGTCATTCTAAGATGATCTCAAGAAGGAAGTTAAGCCAAATTCTGCCCCGAACATGGTCGAAATCCCAAATCGGTTGAAATTGCCCTTGTTTGGCCTTTACCGGGCTCGGTGCCTTTGCATTGCGTTCCTGTCCAAATGCCGACTGTTCTAGCATATTTGAGTGATTCCAAGTCGGTTCTTGAAAGTTGGAATTTGGTCGTGTCCTGGAATGACTCGTAATTCATTTTCAGCTTTAAAACTCCTCCTTAGCCTGTATTCTCTCTAGACTTCAAAATACCCTGTAGATAAATATCGGAACTAACAAGCAAAAGTTAAATAGACAAAGAGTCTAATTTGGTGGGTTTAACTGTGTTTATGATTCATACAATTATGGTCCATCACAAGGTCATGCAAATGTCGAAATGCTAGTGGTGCTATGTTTTTCGTATATTTGCCTCACTAGATTTCACAAGGTCTCGATCATTATTCCTAATCAAGTTATTAAAAGTTAAATGACAAGTATGTACAATCTAACTAGCTCCTTTTTGTAGGTGTTACGAATGCATTTAGCATATGCATTAAGCCTTTAAACCCTAGGCTACCCTAGTGGACGAGTTGTAGTCTCGTGAGAGTCTCGTGAGAATGCATTTAACATTTTGCTTATTAATGTCACTGTCTAATTGTTATATCAGATTCCCCTGATCAACCAGGAAAAATGCGCAAGCGTAGAGGAGTTGTCTCTGGCACCAAGTTAGCGAACTTGGTGTATAGATTGGGATAAAGGATAAAGGTGGAGTGCAGCTTTGATGCAAATGGCCCAGTTAGCGACAAAATACGAAGCATGATGACCCATCAAATTGGGAGTCGCGTAAGGGAGAAAGTGCCGATGTTAGCCCCAACCTACTCCGAATTGGACCCGAAGCACTGGAATATAGTCACTAATTACTTAAGTGTAAGTTCAAGTTGTTTATACTCATGAGCATTAGAATGTTTCTTGTTACTAATATTTTTAAGTTATTGTACTAACATAATTTTTTTGGGTTGGTCCACAGCCTCATTTCTTCTTGCCCGAAGACGACACTATGTTATGGGAGTATATAACTAGGCAGGCCAACTCTCTCTACAAAGACTGGAAATCTGATTGTCGCAGTCACTATCTGGCTTATGGTGAAAAAACACCCAAGGAATTCAAACACAGAGAAGAAGAATGGAAATGGCCCGTGCAGCACTTTCAAGACCCTGCTCAGCAGGCGATGTTACATTATAAGTGATAGTTTTTTTCATTATCTGACCTATTTTTGTTTGGCTATTTTTTTTACTTTGTTATGTAGGCAATATCAGCTAGAATGAAAGATGCAAGGAAAAAGAAAATAAACCACCATTTGGGCAAAACTCCATTCACCATCAGAGAGGTGAAGCACATGGAAAAGGGACATAAGGCACCCCATTTTTCCGCATTTGAAGAGGTGTATTCCCATGAGCCAGAGAGTCTTCCCTTAGTGGTAATGTTTTAAGTCTTGCTTTTGAATTGCATTTTCTGTAAACTGAAAAAATTGTTGGATATGATGAATATGTTTCTGGTATATTGTCTATTAGGACTATGCAAACTGTTTTATGTTTTGTTGTTCAATAATTATAAGTGTTATGTTCTATGTTTATGTTTCATTTCAGTTGTTTAAGTATTAAATCTTGGTGGTATATATTTATGTCTATGAATATTTTGCTGGTATGTGTTACTGTTTTATGTTTATGTTTAATTACCTAGATCATGATTGTATCAAAGTTCAAAGTATATTTCTGTTATTTGTTTAGTTAAATAAGACATTTTTTTGTTATATGTAGGAGCAAATGAATTGTGCTGTCAATATGCTGACCCAAGATGACCATGATGATTCCGTGACCCCAACATGGTTGTCCAGCGTAAACCCCTCCCGACAAAGATACAGCTAGACATTATTTACAAAGCTATCGGGCAGAAGAAAGGGACTGTGGTGTCCGGAGTTAGTGGAAATCTTAAGAGGCCTCCTCGCCCTAGAGGCGGGGCATCTAACCATGTGCTCAAGGAAGAGCTGATCAAGGCAAAGGAAGAGGCAACAAAAAAAGATGCTGAATTTGAGGGTAGGCTCAGGGCTTTGGAGGATATGTTGAAGGAAAGGGCTTCAGGACATGGTGGCAATGTTTCTGATGGTGCTTCATTTGGTTTGGGTACTCTGTGAACTTTGGCTGTATCGTAACTTATGTTGGTTAACTTTTCAGTACACCTTTTTAGGTGTTTTGTGTAATTTACTGAATGTTGACATGGTGTTCTTTTTGAACTTGTTGGTCACTGTTTTGTGTAATATCAGGGGTTTCTGAATGCCAAAATTCCAATAATGATATTTTCTGGTGCCTTACGCGACTATAACACTTAACAAAAGAAGACAATTTAGAACTAATGCGACTTGGTCGAACACAGATGTGGAACTTAGGCGACTTACCAAATGAACATCTGTCACTTACGTGACCGAAAAATAACTTACGCGACTAGACAATTGTACAACCCGCACCTACGCGACCGAATAAATTACAGTACGTAACATACTAACGCGACAGAGATTTGAAAAAATACTTAAGCGTCTAACTCATTATGTAAAAACGCCATCTCACTTGTGGAAATACATAATCTAATGCGACTAACGTATTTCCTAACACGGCATAAAAAAGTATGTCGCTCAAGTGGTCTTATGTGACTGATGTCAATTTAAGTCACAATTTTTCTTATGTCACACCCTTTATGCGACTGGTCCTTATGTGACTAACGTCCTTACGCGGCATTTTTTAGTCAGTGACATAATTGACCAATTGGTGTAGTGTGTCTACCCATACAGAACGTGATAAGTAGGATTCGTGTTGCATGTTATAAACAAAAAAAATTTCTTTATTTTTCCAATAAATGTCATATGTCTTCTGCCTGGGCGCTGCTGTAAACAGCCCCTAATTTACGAAAAAAAATATGTACATGTACATTTGTTTTGCAGTTACTTTCAGAATCTCACATGCAGATATGGCAATTATGATTGTTATTCGTGATGACCTTTAGAACAGCCGGAAGGGTTTGTTTTGTTTTTTTCCTTTCTCAGAACCACCCGTGTGCCACATTTGCTTTACAAAAAATCAATGACTTGTTTAATAAAAAAATTGGGGAAAGTGTGTGATGGAGTTGGAGGACCAGCTGGTGTCGGGGAATTAACATTGCACATGAACATCATATCGCCGTGGTAGTTTATAGATCCATATAATCACCACGTTATGGTGTTACTGATGATTTATTTTGCGAGGTCTGTGATATTCCTTGTGTCTCCCCAATATTCCCTAAGTATATATTATATATATATAATGAATAACCCTTAGCGAAGAGAAGATACATCAACAGCGACTTGAGCATTGTACAGCCTTACAACCTTATACAGACAGAGATCATAAATAAAAGAAATGGCTTCATCTTCCCCTAAAATCTCCAGAGCTAGCTTTCATGCTCGTTCTGTCAGTTTACCATCAAGGCCGCACCCCATTGTTCTTGAATATGATGAGATTCTGTGTGCAGGCTCAAGTCTTCTGACTCTGCCAGTTCATCATCTTCATCAATTAGGAACCATCTAGAAGGACTTCAAGATTTGCACAACCGTGTTGACAGTTCGATGCTTTTGCCTGAAACTCAAGTAGCCTTGGCTACAGACTGCCATGGTATTTGGGTCGATGAGGTCCTGGATGGATCCCTAAGATTATTAGATATCTGTTCCATTGCCAGGGATTCGATGACAAAGGAGTGTGTGCGGAAACTCCAATCCTCTCGTTGCGCAGAAAAGGAAGTGATTCAAAGGAAGCTGGCAAATACTTGGTAAGCAGAATAAAGCTGTTAAGAAGTTGATCCAAAAGGCCTTGAAAGCAAGGTCTGCAAACCACAAACAAGGAACGTGACTCTTTTTTCATCGACTCCACGTTAAAAGAAGTCGAGCAAGTCACCCTATCAGTCGTTGAATCTTTGCTTTCATATTATCGTCTATGGTCCAAAGGACCAGTCACTGGTTTCAAAGTTGATCGATGCTATCTATAAGTGCAAAGATAGAAACTGCAAATGAGTTTTATCACATTGACGCAACAATGCAATCTGTGGTCAAGCACAATGCTATTGGCATCGACAGCGTTCAAACAGATGTAGTAAAGTTGTTGAGAAGATCTTGAATCTGGAGTTGAATGCTTGTATGATAGGATCGCTGATTAGTGTAAAAGCTAAACCAAGAACTGTTAAAACCTAGTTTACGCCTGCAGGTTCCGGAACTTA